>OY728125.1:798270008-799726675 GCA_963277665.1 Viscum album
GGTATGTATTACATGTTCATCTTGGTTTTTGTTATGAAAACTAATTATGATAGTTTGTAATAAAAACTGATTAGGATTGTTTTATAATAAAAACTAATTTCTATAGTTTTATAATAAAAACCAATTACTATAGTTTTATAATAAAAAACCAATTTCGATAAAACCTAATAATGATAGTTTTATAATAAAACCTAAATACTATAGTTTTATAATAAAACCTGATTATGATATTTTTATAAAAAAATTATTGTCTGAAAAAATTACAATGATTTTTGAATTTGGTCCTTTTGTGACTTTGGAAAAAAATTAAAAAACATTAACACAGAAAAATTTATAAATAATTTTTAGACCAAAAATTTTTATAAAGAATTTTGAGTCTGATTAGGTTATAACAATAAAAGATTATAGAAAACTAAAAAATATTTTATAAAACAAAATACATTTTATAAAAAAGAAATATTTTGGGAAACTAAAATTTTTGGAAAACAAAAGGTTTTAGAAAGCTAAAAACATATGTACTCCCCCTTTGAGAATGAGTTCATTAATGTAAAAAGATTAGTAAAAAAAGTAGGTATGAATAATCACTTTATATTGATCACTCTAATCTTCTATTTAATGTATTCAAATATATTGGAACTAAGGGTTTTAGTAAAAATATGTGCAAGTTGTTTTTAAATTCTGATGAATTGTAATATTATATCTTTTATTTTGTGTGATCTTGAAGGAAATGATATCTTATGTCTATGTGATTAGTATATGAATGAGGTGTTGTGTTTTTACTTAGTTCAATGGAATTTTTTTTCATAGAGTATTTGAGTTTTAGTAAAACTCATGCCATAGAATTTGAGTGTGTGTTTCATCCACAACACATGAGAAAAACAACTTCCATCTACCACATATTCTGTTTCAGCAGGGTAAAGTTATACAGAGTGTTGTTTTTTACAAGAGCAATAAACTAAAGAGTATCCTAATATATGACATGTTTTGGATATAATTTTCATTTCCATTCTATATCCAACAAAGTTGGCATAAAAAACATGTTAGTAAAAAAATCCAGAAGAACATAATAAGCCTAAATTCGTAATTCCCTTAAGGTAATGAAAAAAAATTTAATAGCTTTAAGATGGGATTATTTTATATTGGATTGATATCTTGAACATAATTCTACTAAAAACATTAAATCTGGATGACTGACAGTTAAGTAAATTAAAAGTCTTATCATACTTCTAAAATTGTTTTATCAACTAGTTTCCCATCTTCATCAAAATATAAAGTATTTGATGTACCAAAAGGAGTACTAATAAGTTTAGTGTTTCCATACCCAAATTTCTTAAGTAAATCTATTATATAAATATATATATATATAAAATTTACTTCTAGTTTTTGGAAAATTAATAAACCTAGAAAGTATGTTAACTCTCCCATCACAGTCATTTGAAACTCAGACTTCATAAGATTGGAAAAGGATCTGTTAAATATTTTTGAGTTGAACCAAATATAATTTCATTAATATAGATTTTTATAATCATAATAATCTTATGATATTTTTTATAAAAAATATTTCGATATGTTTCCCCCTGAACCAATTTTTTTTAACAAAAATCCATTTAATCTATCATACTAAACATCAAGGGCTTTTTTAAGTCCATAAAGTGCCTTGGTATGTTTATAAACAAGTTTTGAATGTTTTTTATTTTCAAAACCGTGTATTTTTTCTATATAAGACTCATCCTAAACATAAACATTAAGGAAATCACACTTCATATCATTTTGAAATATTTTTAAATTTAAGAATGTTGCATAAATTAGAAGTATATGAATAGCCTCAAGCCTTGCTATTAGAGTGTAAGTTTCTTAATATTTTATTCCTTCTTGTTAATTATATCCCTTAGTAACAATTCTATATTTATTTCTAACTATTATTCCATTTTCATCACATTTGTTCTAAAAAAGACTCATTATCACTACAACAAAACAAACCCTTAAAAGTGATAGCCATTATCAGTTCAAGCAAAAAGTGCTGATAAATGTTACATTTTATTACCTCTAAAAAAGCATTAATAAATGGTACCCTTTATTAGCACTTTATTTTTAATTTTAATAAAGGTTATCCTTTATCAGTTATTTATTTTTATCACTAATAAAGTTCCCAAATAAAATGAAATAATTAAACAAATAAGTAGTAAAAATGAGTAAATTAAAAAAAATAACAATTTTATTAATTAAAAGATTGTTGATAAAAATGAATAAATTTAATATACATATATATAAATTATAAATATTAATAAATAGTATATACTAAATATATAGATATGTAAAATGAATAAAATGAAATAATTAAACAAATAGAAATTAATAAATTAAGAAAAATATATAACATTTTATTAATTAAAGAATTATTGATAAAAATGATTAAATTGCAATAATTAAACAACAAAATTAAAAATAAATAATTTAAATGTTTGTTAAAAAAATATTAATGAAAAAATTATTGATAAAAATGAATAAGTTTAATTTATATATATATATATATTAATTATAAATAGTAATAAATAGTATATATTAAGTATAAATATAGAAAATGAATAAAATGTAATAATTAATAACATATTAATGTCTTTTTCATTTTTAATGGTTTTTATACAAATTTATTCATTAACAAGTTTAATATAGAAATATATTCATATATATATATATATATTAATGTATATAATATTTTCTAATATATGATTTATATAATAAAAAATATTTATGCTTATATTAAATAAGGCATATATTTAGTGAAAAATGTTTTATAATTAAAAATTAATATTAATTAAATATACTCACTCATTACATCGAGTAATAGACATAATTAGATATTTTTTATTTTTTCAATTTAATATATATCAAATTCGTGTTACATTAATTTTACATACATATATGTAATTAATGTATTTTAATATACAAATCACACCAAAAAAATATTTATGTAATCAAAAAATTGTATATATAAACACATACACCTAATATTTATGTAATTTATTAAAATTTTAGTATTCATTTTATAATTTCATTATAACATGATACATTTAATCTGTTAAGTTTTTAATTGGTAAATTTCATTTATTTATTTTTAATATTATTACAGTTAGGTTTTATTTATTCATTTTTTATGAATTTATTCATTTTCTATTATTTATTTATTTATATATATTTACTATGTTTTAGTATTTTCAATATATATTAATCTTTACTTCAATATATATCCATATTTGTTTAATAATTTAAATCTAATTGATAAAACTTATCTATTTTTTCAATATTTTTAAAGTAAACTCGTTTTTAATTATATAATTTCACTCATTTTTAAGATTTATGCATTTAAGATTATATATTAATTAATAATTTTTAAAATATTTTTGTAAATAAATATTTATAAATACATATATTAATAAATGTTTATTTACTATATTTATAAATTTATATATTTATAATTATAAATAAATAAATATTATTTTTCAAAAAAGTATTTATATAATTATAAATGAATAGTTATATATATTTAAATAATTATAAAATTATAGTAAATTAATTTAAGTAATGAATATATTTACTATATTTATATTTATATTTATATTTATATTTATATTTATATTTATATTTATATTTCTATTTCTATTTCTATTTCTATTTCTATTTCTATTTCTATTTCTATTTCTATTTCTATTTCTATTTCTATTTCTATTTCTATTTCTATTTATAATTTTAATTATATTTTTTATATTTTTTATTTTTTTTATTGTATATATATATAACTATATAATTATATATGATTATATAAATATAATTAATTATAAATTATAATAAATAAATAAATAATTATATAATTATATTTACAAATTTATTATTTATAATTATAATTGTAAATCCTTTATCAACGCTGATATTTTAGCTCTGATAAAGACCAGGAGCGGCCCGGTAAATTTCGTTGCCCAAGACTGCATATGATTTTTTCCCCTAAAATGTATTAAGAGCTACAATGAAATGGTGAAATTTTTTCCCTTGCTTATGTATTTTTTTCCTTTGGTTGCATGTTGCCCTAGCCCGGGGGCTCTTTGGGCTTTCCCTAGGGCCGACCCTAATAAAGAAGTCTTTTATCTATGCTTCTTTAGCACTGATAAAGAAGGAGCTTTATCAGCGCTTATTAATTTATCGTTAATTAAAACGTATCTTTATCAGTGCTTTTTTAGAAGCACTCATAAAGGCCACCCAAATCTTTTTAAAAGAACCCTAACCATGACTAATTCAGTCGCGATTCTCAACATCTCTCAGAACTTCCCTTTTGTCACCACTCCTCCTCTACATTCTCTCGAATGCATAAAGGCTATAATCCAAGGTATGTTATTTTATCCTCCTCTTCTCTTGTTGATTCCTTATTTGAGTTCTGTGGTTTGTGTTATTACGGTGTTCTCAACCATGAAGAACCCTGCTTCTCTTCTCCCATAACTCTTTTTGTGATTTGTATCTCTCATTCTTCCTCATTGTTTCCATTATTATCACCACATTCACTCATTGATCCTTTCATTGTTAGCATTATCATTGTCACCATCACAACTATCTACTTGCCCCACTGAACATTCCCTACGATCATTCCCCTTATGCTACATGGTCACTGCATATCATAGATATCATATTGGACAATAATGGATCTTTTAGTGATTGAAAATGGAAATGGGTTGTGTGCTTTACATATAGTTATGGGGACTCATTCTTTCCATCATTATAGTCTTTACGGCTTCACATGGAGGGGGATATTCTGATATAGAGTATGTAAAGGATGTTTGGTTCATAATATTATTGTGCATCGATAAGGGTATAATCCCATAAATTGTTGTATTTGAATATTCATTTTTTCAAACATGTTTCTATCGCAAACTACAACCAATTGTCCAATTACCTACTTAATCTATAGTTCAATAGTATTATTATAATCATTTGATTTTTCCCAAAAATATTATAGAAAAAAATATAGATTCAGACATGATATCTTTATTTGGAAAGACCATGGTCACCATGTATATTTCCCATATCTTTAGGTCTATCTATGATGTATGTTAGTGATATAAGAGTCCTACTTCCCAAAAAATAAACTATTATAGGCCACCATGATTTGTATTTCACATGTTCCTTACTTTTTTCAAAATAATTCTACATTGATAGGTAAATTTATTTATATACATATGATAATATTATATGCATTTTAATTTAATGTAATGTTTTTTATGATGATTTGGTTCAAAAAATACTGATTGTCACCTTTTATTATTTTATTTTATGGTATTTTCAAAATATATATTTTTATTTTTATTAAAGTGATAAAAAATGAACACTGATGTTTAGATAATTATATTTTTAAAATTTACTATATTAGAAAACATAATTAAATATTATTTTAGGTTATTTTTGAATATTATCGGGTTTAGATTATACATGGGATAAACATTTTTTTAAAATAATAAGTTCTAGGTTTTATTTTTTTTATCAAACAAATTTATCTTTAGTTGACTGTTATAATTGTATTTAACAAATAGTTTCTCTTTAAATATAAAAATTAATTCCTGATTTACTTTAAGGATATGTTTATCTATATTAATTTCAAAATATTTTGAATGTGTAGGATATGTAAGAGTTTATAATATATGTCTTTTAGAGTATTTTTTTAAAATAGATATTTAATTTTTTATTAACCATTGAAATGTATTATTCATTATTTAAATAATTCATTACTAATTAAATAACTCCATTAATAAGAGTTTTATATTAGTTCTGAACATAATCAATGACAGTTAAGTTTTTTAATTATGTTATATTTGAGAAAACATGGGTTATATATAATCTTGACCAATTATTATGTATAACACATTCTATAATGGAAATATTTAAGTGATTATCAGGTTTTATTATTTGAATAAGGAATTTTATATTTATGATACCATATTAGTTATAGTTTTTATATATATATATTTGATATTTTATTTTTTAGATGCAATGGTTCGTACTATATATTTAATGATAGGATAAATATATTCTTCAAATTATTTTGCTGTAATCATACACAAATATGGTTTTAATAATCTTTATATTGTAAAATGAATCAATACACATTTATAACTAATTTTTTTACTAAGGAAACTATATGAATTATTATAAAATGTAACATTAATTTTTTCTATACATTAAAATTTTAGGAAATGAAAAAATTATGTGACTTTTATTTAGTAAGGCTTCATTTTTATCTTTATATACATTTTTTAGTAAATATTTAACTACTGTTTTTTATTTACTTGTCTACTAATTTGTTCACTAGAGTAAATTTTTTGAAAATTATTTCATTATACATAATAGGTAACTAATTTTTTATTACTGTTTTATAAATATTTCTTTATAGTATTTTCTTTGAATAATCAATTGATATTATTTAAAATTATTTTTAATATACCTCTCAATGTATGATTAAAATATCTTTATTTAAGAAATACATGTGTGGATGTGATAAGAATAATTGTTATCATATATTAGAATATTATGGGTATTATGTGATGGATAGGTAGGGTATGTTAGAATGTGATTTACTGTATACATGTTAGTGGTTCATTTAGGGATACGTTTAGGGTTATGTGATGTTTGTGCTGTTTCTTTTTCTTCATTAGTCTTTTCAAAAGTTAGGTTTAATTAATGTATTGTGGCACCCATTCTATGGTTCTTTTATATGGGAACCAATTATGAAATGAAGTGTGCACATTTTTTATCATTGTATCGTAGTTATTATATAATGACTTCACTTACATGTGTATTTTGATTGTTACTACATTGAATATATACTAAAATATATGCATTTTTGTATATTTTTAGGGTTATATTTGTATTTACCTTTTTTATTTTTACACTCACACCCTACACATGAATCTCAATGGACAGATAAATCGTATATTTGAGATAAAGATGGATTAAAAGGACTAGTGACATCTATTAGAGTCATTTAAACTCAGTGGGGATGAGTTGATGTCCTCGTGATAGTGTCAGGGACCATTTAGAATTTTGAGTTGAGATTTTAAATTTTAAATTAAGTTGTGAGGATTTAAAAAGTTTTAAGAGGTAAACTGTCATCCTCACCTGCTTCATCTTCGGAATAGTTATTATTTCATTTTTTTAGTTGAGTCTCATCCCCCATCTCTTCTTTATTGCCTGGAATACCTTGATATGTAGTCATCCAAAATGATCATCGATACCTGATATGGGAGGACTACTACTCAGAGTAGTTCAACACTACTATAAAAATTCTCTATTCCCACACATATACTACCACAGTTTACTAGAACTATGGAAATAGGTTATGTACCACCAAGATTGATTTTAAACCCATGGAAACACATATTATCCTAAGAGAGATCCTCCCTAACCTATCTGTCCTCCAATCATGCCCTCCCCAATCCCCTCATGGTCGAACCCACCACCTCTATAGATGCTTCTCCATAGATTCTTCTCCGCGGATGCTCCCTGCTAGAGTGCCCCAGCCTCTGATGTTCCTCTGAAGATCTTCCTCCTCCAACGTAGCTAACCCACCTCCCTAAAAGCACACCCCTGATGTGGCCTCCCCACCTCTGTGTCGACACAGCTCCGACGCCACCTCTCCACCTCCCCACGATTCACCACCTCAATGAAGATCTAACAGGGCATCAACGCAGCCACCCACCTTCCCCAAACCTCCACATCTCCTCAATAATGATTCATATCTCCCCATTCAACTATGGTTTCTAAGGTGGTGAGCAACATCAAAAAAATATTTTATTTACATGATTCCTCTTCCATTAACTTGTACTTATAGGATTCTACTTTTTTTCATCATCACTAGTATATTCATAATCTAAATATTCTTCCTAAGGTTATGCATTTTATTTAATTAATTCCACAGATCTAGTGATTAGAGAGTGTTATTGAGGCTATGCGGTGGTCTGATTCAAGTCTCAATATTTGGGTACCAGAGTTGGGTTATTGGAATAATTAATATTTTATTTGAGTATTCTTAAAAATGAGATTAAGATGATTAAATAAAATAAGTCAATTTATGTTTTTGAATCTTCTTGATAATGATTCAAATATATTATTAGAATTCTAGGAAACATACTAATGATACCTACAAATGTTTATCTAGATGTGGGTAATAATATTGATCGAGTTATGATTCATCTAGTTGGAAAATAAAATAACAAACACGTAGATATTATTGAAATATTAACATTAGTTTTCAATGGGATGGGAATGTGGGGATCTATTGAAGATGATGTAACAGCTTTGGATAAATATGAAGAAGGTAATTTATGATTGATAGGGAATCTTTGATTTGAGTGAAGCGATTGTTTATATTTATATAATTTCAGATTTTATATATCCCAATGATATATTTCTATTGATTATGATGAGATATCATTGTGGATTCCTTTTCACACCCATTGTATAAGGTTAGAGTGATATGACTTATACATCTATATTTTACTACTCACCCATAGATCTGGGATGAGGAAGTCTAAATATTCATTGGGTTATTAGTGGTAATTTTTAATTTCTATTAAATATACAACATGATATTGGTGAAGATGTATAATTCTTATAGTATCCTTATTATGAAATTAACATCATTCCAAAATGAAATGTATTGTTTTTTCTTTGGTTATTTCAACATGTTTTAAAAAATTACTTTATTAATAAGGTAACATGACCTTTTGATAATTAGGTAAAATGAAATTTTTCTAGAAAGAAAAATTCAATCACTGATCACTAGTTGACACAAGTTTTAAAATAATCATTTGAGTAATTTTCTTTTAACTCTGTTGTTCCAGCATGTTTTTAAATTTTGGGGATCTTGACCATCATATATTTATAATTCTATTTTCATTTATTCTAGTTGATTAGATTATTGAAACCCTATTCTCTTATATATCTTATGGATCTATACCAAAATATTGTTCCTTATCCTCATTAATTTAGATTACCTATCACTTTGTCATGGTGGAATTATAAGCTTAATTATGTCTCAGTGATAAGTTAAACATAGCTTGCTGGTTTTAAGGGGTACATTTTCTGTTAAAATGGTCATTTACACAAGTGTAAATTTGTTGTAATGACCTAACCCTAGAAGACCAGAGTCGGTGAATTATTATATATCATTGGCATGATCACAAAAGATCAATTCTTGAAAGATAGATTAGTTTAGTAGCCTTTGAAATACTAGATACATTCATAATTTTTACATTACATTATAAAATTAAAAACTACAACAACATTGTCTCCATAGGCCACACTCATATCCCATATGATATCCCGGCAGGTTAGTCATAATATACTTATTCGCATCTTGGGAAAAATAAAACATAGAAAGGGGTCATCTCAGATGCTCAGTAAGGATAACAATATAGCAAAAACTTTCATAAATAAGAATAAACATTTAAGGAAATATATAAGACTAAAACGAAATAATTTTAAACAAAAAATTCAGTATAATATGGAAAATATAAAATCAAATAATTTAATTTACTTATTCACATGGATATTCTACTAGTCAAATAATCACATGCAATATCAATAGACACTTTCATAATGATGGAATGCATAATGTCAGACTTCATAACCACATAGTCAAGGCCTTGTGCCTAGACTACAAATAATATTTTGTCAAGTCCTTGTGCCAAGACACTAGTTTGTCTCATGAGACCTACCAATGCAGCGAGGAGCTATAGTGGGCTCCACCCATCTCTTACTAAGTCCAATGCATTCCTCATATGAAAAGGTTTACCCATAACATAATAATTCGTATTAAAACTATCATACAAAATGTCAATAATTTATTCATAAACCATGAATGGTATAAAAATAACAAATCCAAATTCAAACATATCACCAAACCTTCAATACAATAGGTATGTTTTGTATCATAATAAATCAACATAAAATACATCAAAGTATGTTGACATAGATGAAATCAAAACCTTTTTTCAGAGAAATATATCTTTCCATTTTGAAATCATTTAAAAGTCATATAATTATAAAATAAAACATTTATTTTAAAAATATTCATATAATCTTGTAAGGGAATCTTCAAAGATATTATAAAGACAGAAAATAGTCTCACATGTTGTATAAGTTAAAAAACATTCTTACCTTAATTTTGTCGAAAATGTCATAAGGTACCCTGTTTGGAAAACGACGGAAAGATTCCTTTCAACCCATTTATAAAAATTAAAATAAGGGTATAAATGACTTTAACCCATAGCCTAGTAAATATTACAAATGTTTTGGAATACATTTTTAATAAACATGGATATGGATGATAAAGAGGTCTCAGTAGATACTTACGTAAAAACAACCTCAGATAATAAAGAGATTGTGAAATTAACCCTTACCTTGTACTTTTCCTTGGTTGAGGGTTGGTTAACCTCTTATATAATGGTGAAATAATTGTTATTAAATTATACCAGAACCATATACATTAATATTATATCATACATGATCTTTTAATATTGCTTTGTTAATAATATTTTAGTATTATCGTCGTTTTGGGTGTTAAGTGATTCGTTTTCCTTTATATGCTTTGTTAAGTAAGTAATGTTTGTTATGGATAGGATGTATCTTATTAATATTCATAATGATATTTAGTTTTTAAACATTATTTTTAATCATCAAATGAAAATTATTCTTGAATGGATATGATGGGGAATGAATCTCATCGCGTTCGTGGAGACGGTAACCCGTACGTACGCATGAGCTACAATATCATTATTTTGATATTAAAATCGTATATAATTGGATAATATATCATATAAAAATATTAATTAAAATTATATATCTACTATTTACATCAATTATACATCATTATTTTATCCATCCAAATAATAATGTATTGAATAACAACTACACCACGACGTGGAGGCGGTAAGCCGTACGTACGCACGTATGGTGACATGTAATTCAAAGGATGGATAGAATAATGAATATGGTTGTACCATATTTATAATAACATCATATTATATAGAATATACTGGATTTATTATTTTATAATGGAAACAACAAGGAAAGAAGAAATGTAAGAAGAAGAAAAACATGAAAGAGGTGGTGAGATATTTACCTCTTCTTCAGGTTCTTCAATTTGATTTGATCAAAATGGATTCTTAGGTTGTCTTTCTGACTAAAGGAAGGCCTCTAGGATGAAGGGAGGTTAGTTGAGAGGTTATTTGGGCAGGGTTTGTTTGAGCCAAATAGATTTTATGGTGTTAATTGGATATAAGGGAAATTTAACTTTTATAAGAGGGGTTTGAGGCACCTTAGAAAAAGATTGAAATATTATTTTATAATAAAATCATATTTAGCTTATAATGGCTCCAAAATGAATTATTTAAATTCTAATGTGGGTATGGGTCGAAAACCACTCAACCAATAGGTTTTAGATAGGTTTGGTTCACTATTTTAACTTTATATTTTAGATTTAACTCTTAGTTAAATAGTTTGACATTTACCATGTCTCTTTGTATTTTTATATTATATGGTTAATAAACATACTATCAACTTCCCAGAGAACCCCAGGTGGTTTATTAATGACATATATAAAAGTATTTAATCCCTTTCGCCAAACCTTTGATTTTTAGGAATATAATACCAATTAATAATATAGTATTTGTTTTAAAAACTCTTTTATGTCAATTTTGACACTATTTGGTGAATTGTTTTTGCTAAATTCATAACAGCATTATTACTTCGAAAAAAAAATAATTTAATCAACCCTAATATTTCATATTAACCTATAAAATTAGTGTAATTCATAAAAAGTATCAAATTACATTTATTTGGGAATTTATAATATTAATTATTTTAATATTTCATTAATATGGTAATTACTGCATCATCATTGTGTCATAAATAAATTAAATTAATTAAAGTCTAAAAATTATAAAAAAAACCATTATGTAGCTAATATTTTTATCTTTCTAATTAATATTTATAGTCGAATTTATATTGTGTTTAATGCTATATTAAAAAAATAGTTATGAAAACTTGAATTTTACACTTCTAACTCTTCTTTGAATTAAATAAAAATAAATTTCCTAATCTAATCCATGTAAACCTAAAGGATCATATTTTATTACTAAGGTTGTTTTTGTTCAAATACCACATATCCAATAGAATTAGGACATGTTTTATGGTAATAATATTATTATTTTTACCCTTAATTACCCAATTTACTTTTAACCATGGTAAATAAAAGTAAAAAAGTTACTATTCACCAAAAATTATTTTCATCTTATTGAACTACATTTTACATACTGATATCAACCTTATCTCTCAGATTTTGGAAATTCAACTCACAGAAGCAGTAAAATTATGTTTTATGTAAATTTGCAAATGCTCCTAGGAGGTGGGTAAAAGACGGTAAAAAGTTCAATAAAATTTTTATATGTCTAAAATTATTAAAAACTAAATCCAATGAATTACATTGAACTTATATATGTATTATGTATCTATTTTGACCTAAAATAAATTTAAATAAAATAAATAATTATTTAAATAAAAATTCGGTTTTAAACTATAACTCAGTGTTTTTTCACTATTCATAAAAAATTGAAAGTTTTTAGAAAAATACAAAAAATTAACCCTAAGCTAATTTTGATATTTCAAATCCAAAAATGAATTCCATTTTGAATGATAAAATTTTTAAATTTTCAAAAAGTGGGTATTACTATTCATAACGGCTAGTTTGATTGGTTGTGGTGTGTTAGAACTCGAATTTGCGTACAACACATGCTATTGTATTATACAAAGAGAAGCATACCGTGGAATCTTGGGGTGTTACATTTGTGTTTAAGAGGGATAATCATGTCAAGCCTACTTTTTTCAATTAAAAAAATTGTGTGATGATGTTTCTTAACTAGGTTTGTTATGGTGTGAGTTATATGCTGAATTTATATGTAATGAAGTTGGAAATTAATCCTTAAATGGTTACATATGAAGAATAATTGGTTAATGGTTAGGTAATTAAACTTGACATTAAATATGGAATACTGAGACATCTTTAGAGATTATTTATATGTTTTGGGATACAAAAATTATGATCTTTAATATAGATAATGGATTTTTATTTCCTATTTGATTTCACATGCTATGGAGGGGGGGATAAAATGACAATGTGAGTTGTCATGGGAAAGAAATAATGTAATATGTTGTGTTTTTAGTGATATATGAGGTTTTTAGTACTAATCATGTTGTGATGTGTTTGATATATGGTAATGGTCACTTATAGGTAGCTTATAGTGAGATGTGTTATGAAACTCCATGGTATGGCATACTTAGCCTTGAATGTAATTGACCCTTTTTGGAATTACGCTATTATTTATATATTCACATACTATCTCCTTTAGTTAATAGAGGTTGTTGGGAAATTTTCCAATTTTTATGTTCTCACTCACTATACATAACCCCTTTTGTCTATACAAATTTAATGAATTATGTTTCAAGTAATTGAAAGTGGCATTTGTAGTTGGGAATTGATTTATAGTGATAGTTTGAATCTTGATCTTATATCTTATAGATTATTAAGGATTGTGTTGTACACATGGTATGTAATAATTTATTTCATGTATCATTTACTTCTATATTAAAAACCCATTCAAAGATAATCCATTCATTGTTATTTTTGTTTATTTATTGATGTTTTAGTGATTATATTTTAAATTTGTTCATGCACATATGAGTTTGTGTATTAATTTTAATGAATTTTTTATCTTATATAGTAACATTTTCAGACCATAAATTCTATATAGTTTATATGTTAATTTTATTAAACAAATCGACATCTAAATAAATATATAAACACTATTTAAATGTAGGTTTAATTAAAATAAATATTATGATTTATTAGATAGGTTTGATCAATCCCTGATCGACCATTTCAAAATGGATCTACTTAGATAGTCCTTAAAAATTATAAATAGAACATTATATAGTGGGTCACCTTTCCCGACCCTATATGAGCATGGGAAGTATCCCTTTGGGGTATCATATACTAGGTTTGATATCCTGATAGATTTGAAGAGAATTTTCAACTAGCCAAAAAAAATAGTCTCTAAACCTGAACTTTTTAATAACTTCAAGCATGAAGTCCCAATTTATTGACCCAAAATCTTTTTTAACATCTATATGAAGAGAAATTCCACCACTATTAAAAATAACACCTTTTATAAAGAAAATATAAATCATTTTTAACAAATCATATATAGATATCACTACCATGAAATCCATTGTGATATTCCTAGTTTGTTTTCACTTCATTTAATGAACCTCTTGATCATTGGTTAATTCTTTTAAATCTTCCTACCTACCTTCAGCATGATCAAATTATTGACTTCAAAATTTTTTCTTTTTGAAAAGAATTTATCTTAATATAATTAATATAATATTCACATGTAAATAAACATTACTTATTTTTAATAATAAAATCTCTCTTCAATCTCAGTATTTTGATTACTCTTATTTAAGTCTTCCATAAATCTTGGTTTAGTCTATATTATCATTCACTACATTAAAAAAATATAAAATTGAGATATCACTATATTCAAAACATTACATAATTAAAAAAATATGGAAACCCAATTTAAATTTCATTCTTCAATTAATATTGTGGCCTTTAACTCCTGAAATCTTGAAATTAACTTCATGTTTTTTAAATTTATCATGATCACCTTTTTTTAATTCTTCTATCAAATCCCCATGAAAAAAACCACATATGCATTTTCATGCATTAAGTTTCTTACACCATCCAAACCTCTTAATTTTGTGGCACAACTATTAGGCTATGATGCATATTACCTTCTCAGATCCAAATGTTGATCATCACTAAATTTCTTGAATTACTTTTTCTATCCAAACTAAAGTATCCTTTAAAATTATATGACTTCTATATATACAATCCATATCCCCCCATTTTAAATTTCAATTTGTGAGGGTTACCAATTATCAATGACTTGTAAACAAATCATATAAGCCTGCTAAGTAGGGACATCGTGTTAGAAATAAGATTTTTTGTTAACAATATCAATGCCATCCATGTTACCCACTAAATATTAATGAGAAACCAAAACTCCGGTGATCTCAAACAACCTATCACAAAACTATTAGTACAAAGAACTAAAATCACATAGGTTATGAAAAAACCAATTTACCAATTTTCATTGGAATTATGCTCTAGAAGTCTATAGGTTTCAGCCCAGCAGCCTCAGGTCAAGCAGTCTACGGTAGTTTGGGCCTTGGTCTCAGGTGAAACAAACCTGGGAAGTCCTCTTCTTCATTCTTCTTTATCCTCCATTTACTTTTTTTTCTATGGTATATACAACTGTAAATATATTTCTCCATTATTATTTATATTGTATCTTATTAGTGAATATCTTTGTTGAGTTAAGCATGTTTTACTTTTTTTACATAATTTTTTTTCTTGTGTTTTATCACTCCTCTTCCTTATATACAATAATTTCATCCAAAAAGACTATTTGAGTTCATTGAAATGATATTATGTTGTTTATTGTTTTACCATTATTGATTCCATGGATGTTGATACCATTTACTTAGATCTTAAATATTTCTAAGTCCTCATTTGGAATATGTAGCTGGAGCCTTACCACCAATTACTATAGGAAATATTGCTTTGTATTTTTTGTTCCATTTAATTTTTTATAATTCCAAACAGTACTAAGAAGTGAAGAGGCCAACATGTGTTTTGAGGTGATAAAATTGTTATGGGGATTTTTAAATTCATCTTTAAAGGTATCCTTTTTATCTAACTTTTCAACCATTCATCTATTTTTAGTTAATTTATCGGTGCTTTTTAACCACTAACATTTTTATGGATTTAATTCCTATTATAACCATGGAAATAAATTTCATAGGATGAATTGAATTATCAGCAACATTATTATCTCCTTAGTGATAATTTTTTTATAATTTTTTACAATGTAATGGTTTGGGTCCCCTATGCATATTTTGTTATGATTTTTTCTTATTCTCATGCACCAATGATCACTTTTACACCATTAATCTATAGGGGACTTGGTATACTCGTATCACTCTCAGCCTATAAATCTAGATTTACTTATTTAAAACTATATATGAAACGATTAATAACAACCATTTCCATAAATGTAATTTCAGAAAAAAAATAGACATCCTCAAGCTGAGGATCACAGTTTGTAATGAGTGTCTACAATAAATTACTATTACATACCCTACTATATTCAATTGAAATAGTAATTCAATATATAATCTATTTTCATATATTTTGTATAATGTTATTGGAAAATAAGAATATTTGACTTCAACCAATCCTCTCTCACCTAAGTATCATGATTACATTATTTACCTCAGCTGAATAAATTACTAGAACATATATAGCACACTTTATCTTTATCTGGTTCTATTTATCTATGTGAGAACTACTGTATTCTCTACATGAAATCTGTATTAGTCACAAATAGTAGAGGATATACCTTGTTATTTAGAGGTAACAATACCTCACAATCTGAAATCAAAATTAACTCCTTCTTACTCAATTGATTGATAGAGAGAGTTTCAATCATAAGTATGGGAACATCGCAAACCCATCTCCAAATATGAGTTGGTTGTTTCTTTGAAATATCCTTTATTTTATAGGATGAATCATATGATCAATAGAGGTATATATGAATGCTAACATAAAAATGGAATGAATTATAATGAATTAACACTATATGATACCTCTAAACACATACAAGAACCCTACAAATGATACCTTAGAGTTATAATTAACCTAATAGGTTGTAATGGTCTTAGAAAAATGATATGTCTTCCACCACTCCAATACTAGGTTTACTAGTAAGATAATAAAGATCATTAACACCATAGAATTACTTCCAAAATTAATAGTCCAATTCACATAAGAAAACTAACTCTAAACATCATCCTCTATTTGATAGGTATGGGAACATCATAAACCCATCTCTAAATATGAGTTGGTTGTTTTTCAGTAATATCCTCTATTTTATAGGATGAATCATATGATCACTAGAGGTATATGTGAGATATAACATACAAATGGAATGAATGATAATGAATTACCACTGAATGATATATGTGATCACATACATGAACCCTAAAAATAATACCTTATATATCTATTTATTTATTTCATTTTTCATTGTTTTCATCATCAATTTTTGATTTACTCCTTGCTTCAAGATGAAGAAAAGGTGGTTTTGAAATTTTGGAGAAATGGTTTATCTACTATATAGTTTCATCAGTGTGGTATTCCTCCATCAATTCCTAAATACATTTCTTCATTTGATTTATATTTTATTCCCCTAAAATGATACATTTATTTTGATATTCTTCTTATGATAATTAAACGTTTTTTGGGAAATAGTTATGTTCAATTCATTTAAAGAAAAAATTTGACTACCAAAAATCTGATCAGTGAAAGGTATGTATTTAATTTGTATTATAGGTTTTCTTCATGAACATCATGACAAAATATTACTAAATTTATTCTAGGGTATATTTTCTAATGACATATTTTTATGATATTATTTTAGGTTGTCTTGAAGAGAATTATGCATTATTATGTTTTTTTCATATGCATAGTAGGTTTTCATGCCTGTATTTTCATATGCATATTATAAGTCCTCATGTATGATTTTACACATGAAAACTATTTTGTTCATATACAAACCAATTCTTTATATGAAAACCCATTTTCATTATGTTTGTTTAATATGAAACCCTATTTTTTCTAATACATTCCAATTATTATGCTATAATTATGTGCAAACCTGTTATTATACATGATTTTATTGTGTTTTTTTCACATCTTTTATCATGTTACAAGAATTATGCAATTTTATTATTTTTATTATACACACATACATTGTGTGAAATAATGTATTATAATTATATGCAAACCTCTTATGCATTATGAAAACCTGTTATAATTATATAAAAGTGCATTATCTTATCTTCATTATGAAAACAAGCATGATATATCATTATAAAAAATAGTTGTGTTTAACAGTGCATTATGTTACCTGTATTATGTATAATAGTGCATTATGTTAACATATGGTGTTTAGTGATTCATCTTACACTCCCCTTTGTTTAGTTTCTTAAGAAAAAATGATGTTTTTTAGTTAAATTAAACTCCTTCCAGTAATGGAAATTATATTTACTAGACTCAGAATGATGGTGATGTTGTAGAGTTCATGTTTCCATGGCAGCGATCTATAGATGGATCAAGGAGGATTTCAACCCTAGTTGTACTCAACTAGTGATCTTTTTAGGATGATAAGAAGTATAGAGATGGATCAAATAGGATTTAAACCCCACTTGTAATTATATAGTGGCCTTGTCATGATGATAAGAATCCAATAAAGACTAGAAGATGAGAGTGAAACATATTTTTGGGTCGATTAGGTCAATGATGAATAGTGCAGTTCCATTTTTTTGTGTATTTGGTAATATAAAAAAAATATCCTCTCTTATAGTTTTTTCTATTCATGAATTTATGTTGTGTATGTACGGATTTAGGAATTTATATTTTGTGTGTGTGGATTCAATCATTTCTGTTCTGTGTGTGTAAATTCAGGCATTTTTCAAGTAAAACAAATTAGTTTTTTATACCATATAAATGATATATCCATAGTTTCAACCATGGAAATAGGTACCAATTTCCATGGTTAAACTGTGGAAATAGGTGTCCTATTTCTATGGTTAAACTGTGGAAATAGGTGTCCTATTTCCATGGTTAAACTATGGAAATAGGTGTCCTATTTCCAGAGTTAAAACCATGGATATAGGTAACCTAACTCTATGGTTAAAACATGGAAATAACTCTCCTATTTCCACTATTTAACTGTGGGGATAGGTAACCTATAGCCACAGTTCAAATTATGGAAATAGGTGAGCTATTACCATTGTTTTAACGATATCATTAGGTGACCTATTTCTATAGTTTAACCATGGCGTTAGGTGACCTATAGCCATGGTTTAAATTGTGGAAATAGGTCACCTAATTCCATGGTTAAAACTATTGAAATATCTTAGACCTATTTCCACGACTCTAACAACAACTATTTTGGAAAATTGTTTCCGTAGGATATTTCCATTGTTTTTAGGCCTATTGTAATGGTTTTAAACTATGGGCATAGGTAAATTTTCTAGTTGTGCAACCAACATAGATGAATATCAATAAGAGATGGAGGATGAGTCTCAAGCCACAAAATTAAATAATAACTAATCGGTAGATGAAGCTGATGAGGATTAAAATTGTCTATAACTTCTACATTTGGATGAATTCATAGGATAACACCTACCAAATTGGGGTAATTATTTTCTTAAATTCAATTATCCATTTCATTAAAAATGGATTCATGATAATAATTTGACAAAATAGTATTAATATGGAGTTAAAGAGTTCATAATGTTTGAAATAGATTATTTATATGAACCTTCTCAAATCTTTTGTTCGTGTTTACATTGTTGTTATTCAAGAAAAATAAAATGTTTGACTAATCATGCAGACAATGTCTTTTGAACATAATGATGTTATCAATTCTGAGGAATAATAGAGTATTGATTCTAAAACTATAGAATTATTTGGAGACACTACTATAAAATAATCCTTTAACACCACTATTATTGGCCTTATCAGTTCTAAAAAGCATTGACTACGACGGAGTGGTTAAAATTCCAAGGCTTTTATCATCGCTAGAAAAGTGATGATAAAGGGGTGCTTTATGTAACACCCCGAGATTTTATGAAAAATATTCTTTTTATTTCATTAATTTCTTGCGTTGTATGCTACACCAAGATTACCTTGCTCTATACGCAACACCGTATTATCTTACAGTATACGCAACACTATTCTTGGATCGTGTTACACACAATTTTGATAATAGTTATTCTATGCAACATTGTGTGTATATATATATATATATATATTCAATTTATAAATGAAATATGGTTGGATTATGTTATACGAAACAACGAAGGATTCTTGCGCAGCACGCAACCCTGACTTGGCTTGCATTACACGCAATCGTGACCTTCCTCGATAGCGTGTGTTGTACGCAATACCGGGTTTTACTAAACAACGATATATTATTATAATATTATTATGAACTAGCCTTTATTAATAGTATTAACTAAATTTTAAATCTTATAACATTATTATTAATCTTTCACATTTTCTAAAACATGGTATAAAAACAAAATAAAGTTTTCGGGTAAAATAAGTATGTTTCAAAAAATTCAGTTTTGCCGCCTTTTGATGGCGCACCCAATTTAAATCTAGTTTTTACATGTTTATAAGTTCAATTTGACAAAATAAAATTCTTCATTGGAATCATGAAATAAAAATTTACTTTGGATAAATTTTCATATCATTCTGGTAACTTTCATATTTTGATGAATAGTAAAAACATGCTATATTTTAATTAAAAACAACTTTTTTCATCGCAATAATTTATATGGTTAAATTATAATATTTAATGGTTTTAAAGTATAAATAGAATATATTTTTACAATTTAATATAAATTACGTCATTATCATTGATTCTACCTTGAATTCATAGGATAAATCAATTCAATCTTTTGCAATGTTTTAAAGAAAAACCTGTTTTCTTTCGACAACGGGATTAATTTTAATTTAATTTATAAAACTTTTGTGTATTGAATTTGGAAAAATGGATTCCATATTTGGAATCAGTGGATCCAAATTATGTTAATAAGCTACTTTTTATTTTTGGTAATTATAAATAGTAACTACTGTAAATTTTATTTACCATAGTTAAAGGTAAATCGGGTAATTAAGGGTAAATATAATATTATAAAATTACCCTAACACATTTAAAAATCCTATTGGATGACTAATAGTCGACCCATATCACCTAAGGGTCGGATTAGATTCATTTAAGGGACTTTTTTCTATGAAAATAATTTAATTATTATTAAAACCAAAGAATGTGACAACATGTCACTTTCTTAAATCTTATAAGTATAATAATTTTAATTTAGTGATAAACTTCATGAAACTTCAAAACTGAATAGTCTCTAGAAATATAATACAATTATCTACATCATAGTAATTTATTTATAATTTTTAGGGATTAAATAATTATCATTTATCATGACACAAAGATGATGCAGTAATTGTCTTATTAATAAAATATTGACATAATTGATGTTATAAATACCCAAATTAATGTAATTTAAGACTTTTTATGAATTAAACTAATTTTATAGGTTACTATGACATGTTAGTATTTATTTAATTAACTTTTTTCTAACTAGTCATTCTGTTATGATTTTCACAAAAATCAATTACTAAATAGTGTCAAAATTGACATAAAATAGTTTTTAAAACAAATATTATATTATTAATTGTTATTTTATTCCTAAAAAATCTAATATTCGGCCAAATGACTTAGATAAGGTTATATATATTAATAATAAACAACTTGGGGTTCTTTTGGCTTCTTATAGTAAGTTTATTAACCTTATAGTATAAGAACACAAGAAGACACGGTAAAAGTAAAATTATTTAACTTAATGTTAAATCTAAATGATAAGGTTAAAATAGGAACCTAAACTTGTCTAAATTATATTGGATGAGATAATTTCGACCCATACCAACCTTAGCTTCAAAATAAATCAATTTGGAGCTATTTAAAACTGAATTTGACTTTATAATAAAATAATAGTTTTAGTTATTCCAAAGGTACCCCTCTCCTCCTTTATAAAAGGGCACCTCCTTCTCCCTCTTCCTCACAGCACTTTGAGCCTTCAAGATCGGCCAACCCCTGCCAATTTCTCCTCTCCACTTCCCTAGAAACATCCTAGAGGTTCTGGTCTTCTTCAAAGACCTATTTTAGTACCCTAAAAGGAGGACTCAAAGAAGCACTTCAAAGAAGAGGTAATATCTGTTACCGATTCTTTCATCTTTATTTCTTCTTCCACTTCTTCTTCTTTAGTTGTTTCATTATGAAGTAACAATATCAGTATCACTCATATATGGATATGTTTTTATAAGTATTAAACAAACCTATTTCACCATCTATCCATCCTACGGAAAAAGAAATCATCGTGCGTGCGTACGTACGGAATACCGTCTCCACGCCGTGGTGTAATCTATTTTTCCACCACCACCTTACTTGGATGGGTATAATGGTGTAAATAATGACTATATATGACTATTACAAAGTGATATTGATTCTGAAATAGTATACATACACTCCAATACAATTCCACGGTCATGGGAACGATATCATCCCTCGTGCGTACGTACGGAATACCGTCTCCACGATGTGATGCGATTCGTTCTACATGATCTTCATTGCATAATGATTATATAAATGAATTTAATGAAATAATATGATATATATTACAATAATACCATTCTTTAAATGAGGTATCTATAACCTAAAGAGAAGAATAAGAATTTATTCTACAAACACGCATAAGAACAAAAAAGTAATAAACACACGAATAACAAGTAGTAATGAAATATTACTAATAATAAGCTAAGAATATGACCATATATGATATCATAACAATAATTATGATTCTGTAATAAGTCAATAACATTATTTAAATCATTATATAGGAGTTTTGGACACTTACGAAGCAAATCGGACCTAAGGTAAGGGAAATATCACAATCTCATTTTTATCCGAGATTGTTTATACTTTGGTATTTACTGTGGTGTATTTTATCATCCACATCCATGTTTCCTCAATATGTAATATTATTTCCATCCACCTAAAATTGTTTAAATCCAATTTTAACCTTCGGTGAGTTTTTATTAAAAGATATGAAAGGAATCTTTTGTCATTTTTCGTACAAGGTACTTTTTTACTTTTCTGACAAAAGTACGAGAAGAATGTTTTTTTAACTTATACGGCATGAAAGGATTTTTACTGTTTTATAAAGCCATATTTTCATGAAGCTTCCTCAAAAATATTTCATGACTATTTTCAAGGAAATTTTTTTCTTTTAAAAATTCATGACATTTTGTGAAAAGAAAATGATTTTAAAGAAGAAAGGATATTTTCCTCAAGAATTCATTTCAAGTGTTTTATAAAACCATTTTCCATATAAAATGAAATTATTTCATATGTTTATGATTTAAGTATAATGTATCTTTTATTTACATGGTTTCACTTTTCATATTATGAAATTATATCCATTTATTTATATGGATTATGAAATGATGGGATGATGTTTATGAAACCCATTTTATTCTATGGGTTATGATGAATGTTTTAAGATTATTTTGTGGCACAAGTAACAATGATTTCACTATGAGATGGGTGGGACCTATATCTCCCTGCAAGGCATTGGGTAATGCTTTTATATCTCATGAGATAGACATAGCTGGAATGGTAGGTTATACCGGTTCAGTGAAACAGGACTGAAACGAGGAGTGAACTCGGATCAGAAAAAGACTTTGTCCACTAAGATAGTCTTGGAAATGAGTCTTGACTAATAAGAAATGATTATCTATGATTATGTGTGTATGCCACAAAGTTTCATGTTTTAAGTTATGATTATTGGGATTACATTTCACTACTATGATTTATCCCATGTTATGAAATTATGATCTCTTTTGCAGGTTAAGATTTCCAAAAGATATGTTCTTATGAATATGACATGATTGATATTTCTTTTGTTTACCCTTACTGAGCATTTGAGATCACCCTTTTATGTTTTCCTTTCCCCAGGACAAAAAGAATGGATTTAGGTTTTAAAAAAGAAGATCTTTATGGGAGATGTTGAAGATCTTTCACCATGATTAGAAGATTATATTCCGAGTTTCGAAAGACACTAAAATATTACGGTCCTTGTGTGTGTGTTTTTATTATGTACTAAGTATTCTGAAAAAGTAATGTAATTTCTATGTACGTTAAGCTTCGGGTCTCTACAGTTGGTATCAGAGGAAAGGTTTAGTCAACCTTTGGAAACTAAGATGCGAAAACGTTAGTGAGATCCCTAGAGATATTTCTAAGGTATGTCTAGGGATGTCACTAAGGATAAGTATAAATATAGGATACAGTCCTAGAACTACGGTAACGATCATAGAATTTAACCTAAGATGTTAGATATTGAGGATACTCCCCCTTTATTATGTTGTTTTCCCTAGCATGATTTTTGCCTCTCACACTATTCTTTTTGGGTTTTAGACGATGGATGGAACCCGAAAGAACCGTGTTGATCAATGTAATGGACAATGCAATGATTGTCCTCCTAAACAAACAAATGTTATGGGAGATGGAGTGCAAAATCTTATTTCTATACTTACACAAGCTATGAATCATTCTGGACTTCCAAATGAGCAGAGAAGGGAACAAAATTCTATTGATTCCTTCATGAGGAAACGTCCACCTTCTTTTAGTGTGTCTTCTGATCCACTTGTTGCTGAACAATAGATCATTACCACTGAAAAGATATTTTCAGTTCTTCAATGTTCTGAACATGATAAAGTCATCTTAGCTGTATATCGTTTGGAAGTTGAAGCTGATCAATGGTGGAATCTTATCAAGAATACGAGGCAAAGAGATGAAATTGAGTCCATGGAATGGGACGAGTTCAAGAACTTATTTTTTAACAAGTACTTCCCTCGTATTCTTCGAACAAAGATGGAGAAGGAGTTTCTTGAACTAAAGCAAAAGGATGATGAATCTGTTGGTATATACGAAGCGAATTTTACAAGGCTTGCAAGGTATGCATCCTGATTTATCATCCAACCTGAAAGTAAAGTTGATCGATTCTTCAGTGGCTTAAACCCAAATTTTCTAAGGGAATTAGCTATAAGAGACTTCAGTAGATATGAAGAAATTTTGAGTTGTGCTATCAAGGTAGAAATGGAAGTTGGTTTTACTTATCCATCTCATAGTTTTGACAAAAAACGAAAGATGGAGTTCAAGGAGAAATCTCAGAATAATGGTGAAAAGAATATGAATGTTTCCTTATGCTCAAAGTGTGGAAAGAAGAATGGTGGATATTGTCTTAAAGGAACAAGTAAATGTTTCAAATGTGGAAAGGAAGGTCATCGGGCATTTGAATTCCGCAATGATGGGAAGAAGATGCCTAATGATGCAAATAAAGGAAGGGATACATAGAATGAACCTACTACACTTTAATGCTTCAAGTGAAAGGAAATGGGGCATTATGATAATAAATGCCCTAATCCAAGGGTTAGTAATGATCGACATGAGCAACCACTTAAGGCAAAGGACAAAGGGAAGTCACATGTGATCACCATTGGCGATGTTGAATATGACAATGATGTGGTGGAATGATTAAGTGTTTATGTAATGGGATTCCAGAATAATGTTGTATATAGTATCGTGGAATATTGGAATATTTATGTTTTGGTCTATTGTGGTTTTCAATAATTTTATGGCATTGGTAACCATGAAAAGTGATTGAAATATTTTTGGAAAGCAGATCATATGCACATAATGAAGGGATAAAGAGAATCTAATATGTTTGATAGTATTCATGATCTCATGATTGATATAAGGACTAAGTGATATCATGGTTTGAGGATATAGAATTTTGAGGATTTTGGTATGTGGAAAGTGTTAACTTTTAACTACATTCATGTTTTCACTAAGGTTCAATGGATATCCATTATTCAAGAGAATACATGATTAAGGTATTCACATGTTTGTAATTTGACCAACAAGATATATCTTATGATATATGGGGGATAAATGATGGCATTCACGTGAACATTTTCTTTATACTATGAGCTTTGACCGAAGTATTTTAGATAAGCCTAAATATTGGAATGGATTATGTTGGACATAAGTTAGTATTGTTTAAGGATAAAACTTTTTTGATATTGTTGATGGGATGTTATATTAATATAGCTTTAGAAAAAGGAAAACCTGCAGGATGGGCGACAGCCCATCGCGTCGGACAAGGCTATGGGAATCGAACCCACAACTGAAGTGCGACTGGCCTTTATCGCCTACCATTGGGCTACAGGAAGTCCCTGTTTAGTAGAAACTAGTTTTATTATATTAAGCATTATGATATATGATGTATAAGTCCATTTTAGGAACCATATATGATTAATCTCACTATAGATGGACTTATGTATTTTTTGATAACTTTTCTAACCTTTTGTTTGAGACAGATGGAATGACCCATCATTCTATCACATGATCTGCTAACACATCACGAATGACAAATTCAACTTCATTTCTTTAAGAGATGAAGTGGAAATTGTCCAAAAAATAACAAATGGTGAGACTATACCAAAATCCCGAAAGTATTTCTTCTAATTCCAATTTCATCAACTTTAGGGAAATGATCTTGAAAACCAAAAATGTTGTCCTAGTGCTCTTATATCTGATGAATCAGATGGTACCTTAGATCGTCACAAATTTATGGCTTTGTGATTGCTGGCTTTTCCAAAGCCAAGTTCTCAACCACTCTCCATCAGAACATGATGGTTAGATTTTTCTTCCATATCCATATTTTCACCTATGGGGAAACCCAGTGATTAGTTTATTTGGGTAACCATTACGTTTTATACTTTTGTTTTTAAATATTGGTTTTGGTATTCCTTTTTACGATGTGGGTTTCTATTAAAGAAAATTTCGAATAGTAAACCATTTATAACCCCAACGAATTTCGAGGGAGAAATTCATTTTAAGGGGGGTAGAATGTAACACCCCGAGATTTTATGAAAAATATTCTTTTAATTTCATTAATGTCTTGTGTTGTATGATACACCAAGATTACCTTGCGCTATACGCAACACCGTATTAGCTTGCAGTACACGCAACACTATTCTTGGATCGTGTTACACACAATTTTGATAATAGTTATTCTACACAACATTGAGTATATATATATATATATATATTCAATGTATAAATGAAATATGGTTGGATTATGTTATAGGAAACAACGAAGGATTCTTGCACAGCACGCAACCCTGACTTGGCTTGCATTACACGCAATCGCGACCTTCCTCGATAGCGTGTGTTGTACGCAATACCGGGTTTTACTAAATAATGATATATTATTATAATATTATTATAAACTAGCCGTTATGAATAGTATTAACTAAATTTTGAATCATATAACATTATTATTCGTCTTTCACATTTTCTAAAACATGGTATAAGAACAAAATAAACTTTTTGGGTAAAATAAGTATTTTTCAAAAAATGCAGTTTGGCCGCCTTTTAATGGCGCACCCACTTTAAATATAGTTTTTGAAAAGTTTATAAGTTCAATTTGACAAAATAAAATTCTTCTTTGCAATCATGAAATAAAAAATTACTTTGGATAAATTTTCATATCATTCTGGTAACTTTCATATTTTGATGAATAGTAAAAACACGCTATATTTTAATTAAAAACAACTTTTTTCATCGCAATAATTTATATGGTTAAATTATAATATTTAATGGTTTTAAAGTATAAATAGAATATATTTTTACCATTTAATATAATGTATGTCATTAGCATTTATTCTACCTTGAATTCGTAGGATAAATCAATTCAATCTTTTGCAATGTTTTAAAGAAAAACCTGTTTTCTTTCGAAAACGGGATTAATTTTAATTTAATTTATGCACCTTTTGTGTAATGAATTTGGAAAAATGGATTCCATATTTGTAATCAGTAGATCCAAATTATGTTAATAAGCTACTTTTTTTTGGTAATTATAAATAGTAACTACGGTAAATTTTATTTACCGTAGTTAAAGGTAAATCGGGTTATTAAGGGTAAATATAATTTTATAAAATTACCCTAACACGTGTCAAAATCCTATTGGATTACTAAAGGTCGACCCATATCACCTATGGGTCATATTAGATTCATTTAATGGACTTTTTTCCATGAAAATAATTTAATTATTATTAAAACCAAAGAATGTGACAACATGTCACTTTCTTAAATATTATAAGTATAATAATTTTAATTTAGTGATAAACTTTATGAAACTTAGAACATGAATAGTCTCCATAAATCTAATACAATTATCTACATCATAGGAATTTATTTAGAATTTTTAGGGATTAAATAATTATCATTTATTATGACACAAAGATGATGCAGTAATTGTCTTATTAATGAAATATTGACATAATTGATGTTATAAATACCCAAATAAATGTAATTTAAGACTTGTTATGAATTAAACGAATTTTATAGGTTAATATGACATGTTAGTATTGATTTAGTTAACTTTTTTAGAACTAATCATTTTTTTATGAGTTTCATAAAAATCAATTACTAAATAGTGTCAAAATTGACATAAAATAGATTTTAAAACAAATATTATATTATTAATTGTTATTTTATTACTAAAAATCTAAGGTTATGCAAAATTACTTAGATACAGTTATATATATTAATAATAAACAACTTGGGGTTCGTTTGGCTTCTTATAGTAAGTTTATTAACCTTATAGTGTAAGAATACAAGAAGACACGGTAAAACTAAAATTATTTAACTTAATGTTAAATCTAAATGATAAGGTTAAAATAGGAACCTAAACTTGTCTAAATTCTATTGGATGAGATAATTTAGACCCATACCCACCTTAGATTCAAAATAAATCAATTTTGAGCTATTTAAAACCGAATTTGACTTTATAATAAAATAATAGTTTTAGTTATTCCAAAGGTACCCCTCTCCTCCCTTATAAAAGGGCACCTCCTTCTCCCTCTTCCTCACACCACTTTGAGCCTTCAAGATCGGCCAACCCCTTCCAATTTCTCCTATCCACTTCCCTAGAAACATCCTATAGGTCTTTTTCTTCTTCAAAGACCTATTTTAGTACCCTAAAAGGAGGTCTCAAAGAAGCACTTCAAAGAAGAGGTAACGTCCGTTACCGATTCTTTCATCTTTATTTCTTCTTCCACTTCTTATTCTTTAGTTGTTTCATTATGAAGTAATAACATAATTATCACTCATATACTGATATGTTATTATAAGTATTAAATAACCCTATTTCACCATCTATCCATCCTACGGAAAAAGAAATCACCTCGCGTGCGTACGTACGGAATACCGTCTCCACGCCGTGGTGTAATCTATTCTTCCACCACCACCTTACTTGGATGGGTATAATGATGTAAATAATGACTATATATGACTATTAAAAAGTGATATTGATTATTAAATAGTATACATACACTCCAATACAATTCCACGATCCTGTGAACGATATCATCGCTCGTGCGTATGTACCGAATACCGTCTCCACGATGTGATGCGATTCGTTCTACATGATCTTCATTGCATAATGATTATATAAATGAATTTAATGAATGAATATGATATATATTACAATAATAACATTCTATAAATGAGGTATCTATAACCTAAAGGGAAGAATAAGAATTTATTCGACAAACATGCATAAGAACAAAAAAGTAATAAACACCCGAATAACAAGTAGTAATGAAATATTACTAATAATAAGCTAGGAATATGACCATATATGATATCATAACAATAAGTATGATTCTAGAATAAGTAAATAACATTATTTAAATCATTATACAGGAGGTTTGGACACTTACGAAGCAAATCGGACCTAAGGTCAGGGAAATATCACAATCTCATTTTTATTCGAGATTGTTTATACTTTGGTATTTACTGGGGTGTATTTTATCATCCACATCCATGTTTCCTCAATATGTAATATTATTTCCATCCACCTACAATTTTTTAAATCCAATTTTACCCTTCAGTGAGTTTTTAGTAAAAGATATGAAAGGAATCTTTTGTCGTTTTTCGTACAAGGTACTTTTTGACTTTTCCGACAAAAGTACAAGAAGAATGATTTTTTAACTTATACGGCATGAAAGGATTTTTACGGTTGTATAAAGCCATATTTTCATGAAGCTTCCTCAAAAATATTTCATGACTATTTTCAAGAAAATCCTTTTCTTTTAAAAATTCATGACATTTTGTGAAAAGAAAAAGATTTTAAAGAAGAAAGGATATTTTCCTCAAGAATTCATTTCAAGTATTTTATCAAAACCATTTTCTATATAAAATGAAATTATTTCATATGTGTATGATTTAAGTATAATTTCTCTTTTATTTACATGGTTTCGCTTTTCTTATTATGAAATTATATCCATTTGTTTTATATGGATTATGAAATGATGGGATGATGTTTTTGAAACCCATTTTATTCTATGGGTTATGATGAATGTTTTAAGTTTATTTTGTGGCACAAGTAAGAATGATTTCACTATGATATGGGTGGGACCTATATCTCCCTCCAATGCATTGGGTAAAGATTTTATATCTCATGAGATAGACATGGCTAGAATGGTAGGTTATACTGGTTCAGTGAAACAGGACTGAAATGAGGAGTGAACTCGGTTCAGAAAGGGACTTTGTCCACTTAGATAGTCTTGGCAATGATTCTTGACTAATAAGAAATGATTCTCTATAATTATGTGTGTATGACACAAAGTTTCATGTTTTATGTTATGATTATTGGGATTACATTTCACTACTATGATTTATCCCGTGTTATGAAATTATGATCTCTTTTGCAGGTTAAGATTTCCAAAAGATATGTTCTTATGAATATGACGTGATTGATATTTCTTTTGTTTACCCTTAATGATCATTTGAGCTCACCCTTTTATGTTTTATTTTCCCAAGGACATAAATAAAGGATTTAGGTTTAAAAAAAAGAAGATCTTTATGGGAGATGTTGAAGATCTTTCACCACGATTAGAAGATTATATTCTGAGTTTCCAAAGACACTAAACTATTACGGTCCTTGTGTGTGTGTGTTTTTATTATGTACTAAGTATTCCGCAAAATTAATGTAATGTCTATGTACGTTAAGCTTCGAGTCTCTACACTTTATCCGCACAAAAAAGTGCTGATAAATAACAATTTTGTCATTGTTTTTAGAAGTGCTGATAAAAGACCCCATTTATCAGTGAATCTATTTAATACTGATAAAGGAATTATTTATCAATGCTAATAAATGCCCTAATAATGGGACCCTTTATCAGATACTTTTATAATTTTTGATAAAGAATCCCTTTATCTATGATTTTGCAAGCACTAATAAAGGAGAATATTGTAGTGTGATGGTATAGCACACTACAATACTAGAAATAAGACATGTCGTGTGCTGTAACAAACCATTGTATTTCCATAAATAGCACCATAAATGGCAAAATAAATTAGAAAAATCATATACAAATACAAAATTTAAATGAAATAAAATTTCTAACACAAATACAAGAAAAAACACTATTATAGGGTATGATTATAAGGACCCGGCCTTAAAACATTACATAATCTTGAATTAAATGAATAATTCACATTTAGGATCTTTTCAGGTTTAGAGTTTTAGAGAATTAGGTTATAACTGTTACATTACATCCCAAAAGTTACAAAGTAGACACTTATACTCAGTTCCCATATTTTTCACAGAATAAAAATTCTTGAAAAAATGGGTCATGTCTAGTTCCATGTTTTAGATAGCATGACATTTTCTTGATCCCATCATTTACCATATTCCACTTTATGTTCTGTGAAAAACATTTCAAAAACTTGGGATAAGCATAAAACTCTCAGTAAGGAATACACAAAAAAGAAAAATGGTTAGTTTTTTTAAAACAACAGGTAAACCATGAATACTTTCTCATAAGTAATACTTTTCATCTTTATGAAGTATTAAATACTATTCACTAAATAAAAGATCATTTCATTCCCTTTTTAACCAAAATATTACTATAAAACCCATATAAAGAATACATAACATATAAAGGTAACTTGGGACATAAACATACTTAAATGGAATAACTATACAATCGACCTCCACACATATCACTAAATGGAATAACCATAAAGCTGACTTCCATACCCAATGCATTGGAGGTTATAATGTAAACACCCATTCTGGTTTATCACAGCACCACCCGTTATTTAGTTAAAAATGTAACCACCCATCAAATGTCCAAGTACCATTATAAAATCATAACACATACAACTAATAGAAAAGAAAGATAAAATTTCTACGTTTCAATCGTAATATATAAATTAAATATATTAACAAAAAAATCCATTATCAAAACCATTTTCAATACCAAAATACATAAAAAAGTATATGGTATTTATTTTCCCTTTTAAAAACAATACGACTTGTTAAGGAAGCCAATGATCAAATCATACTTGCGGCGGCTGAAAGGTCATTGTCACCACTTACATTAAAAGAAACATTATTTTTTTTTTTTTAGTAAAATGATTCGTAGAAATATATTCCATTTGAATTAATTGAAAATTCAAATGTGTTTATACAGTGTATAAAAGAAAGTCGTGTATTAAAACAAAATATGCCTCAATGAAAAGAGATTGAGACGAAGTCCCTTATAAAGATCATTTTGTAAATAAAATAGAACGATTATGTGTATTCAATATAAGTACACATAAGTAAAGTATAAATACATGATAAGATATAAAAATTAATTTCTCACATAATCAAAGAACGACATAAATAAGAAAGAGAATATCAACCCAAAGAACAGAAATTGGGTTAAGAAGTTCCCTTACCTCGTGTCTGATTTGACCCGTTCGTTATTTAATCTTTTTAATTATAAACAAAAATTAATTTATACTTGATTAAGAACATTTTTTTCATGTTTATAATTCCTTTTAAATCACTTATTACCATGTTATAACATTATGTAATCATTTAAGTTAATAACGGTCATTTTGTCGATATTTTGTACTTGAGTCAAAAACAAACTTCTTATAATTACAAGTTGTTCATGTGGTAAAATATCCATTATCTACAGAATTATATTCATGATGTAGATATCATATATATCATATATATCCAGTATATTTATGTATTTATAATAGTACATAACATTTGGGTATAAGAAATGAAATGCACCATTCATGGAGACGGTAAGCCATACGTATGCATGAATGCTACTTTCATTTATATTTCTTATTTTAATGGAATTAAAACATAATTATAAATAATTATATTATAATTACAGTATAATATCATATATAATATCATTATCTTCATCCTTTATACATCCCACATATGGTAGTAACAAGTCATATCACTTTGAGGGGGTGGTAGTCCGCACTTCCTCAAATGAAATTATCATGTTTACCCATAATGGAAACCGTAAAGGATGCTATAAATGAAAAATATAGAAGAATAAAGAAAACATAACCATAATATATATCATATATAAATATAGTTCCATAATAATGGCCACCATGAGAGGTGGTAGGAGATAATTGAACAACCATCATTTCGTGAGGCGTTAGTTTTCCATCCACAGAAACAGTATGTTCTTTATCCATTAGATGGAGGTGTGTGTAAGTGTAGTTTGAATAATTCTCATAAAAACATCCTAGTATATTAATTATACTGTTTTTGTTATAAAATAAAATAATAAAAAGATTTTAGGGGGTTGGAGAAGTAAAATAAAACAAACGAACTTAAGAGAAATTGTTACCTTTAATTTGGGTAACTCCCTTTGGTTTGAACCAAAAGGACTTCTTGAAGTACCTTCTACCAAAGTTAAGGATTATAGGTGTAAGATAGGTATCTTGAGAGCTTATATGGTTAGGGTTTGGATGATCCAAGGGGCTTTAGAGGTGTGAGGAATGGGTTAGATGTGAGGGCCTTTTATAAGGGGGAGGAGGGTCTCTTTAGGAAAGTGTGAAAATATTATTTTATTATATAATTATTTTCGGTTTATAAAGGTCCAAAACTTATTAAAGTCGAAGTTAAGATGACTCATGGTCGAAATAAAATCATCCAATAATAATTACACAGGTTTTGTATATTATTTTAATCTTTATAATCTTATTTATTTAAATCATTTATTAATGAGGTAAACACTTCATCATTATTGTGTCATAAATAATTTTATTTATTTGATGTCTAAAAATTATAAAAAAATACCATGATGTAGGAAATAATTTTATGTTTCCAAAAAATATTTATTGTGGAAAAGATAACTTATATAACCCTATGTAAAAATTAATTTACTAAAACATATTTGTTTATGTCATTTTTGTCTTTACTTTAAGTTAATTAAAATAAAGTGTCATTATCACTCCCATGTGGCTCCATGGGGTCCCAAAATCGACCAAAAGATGGCCATGGTCAGATATGTATCAAAAATAGTATTATTACACATGTTAGGGTAATTTTATATTATTATAATAATATTTTATTACCCTTATTTACCAGATTTACCCTTTAACCATGGTAAATAAAAATTTTACTGAAGTAAATATTCATAATGTCTAAAAATAAAAGTTACCTATTTAAAAAATTTGGAACTCCTGATTCCAAATATGAAATTAGATTTTACAAATTCAAAACACTTAAGTTGTAGAAATTAATTTAAAATTAATTTCTGTTGCCAAAACAAAAAGTGTGTTTTTAAGAAATGTTAACTATCAAAAGATTGACACTTGTTTATTTCCAATTTCAAAGTGAAATTAATTCAAATCACCAAAATTGGATTAAATAGTAAAAATATAATATAATTAAACTTTAAAACCAATTAAAAATATAATATATCCATATAAATACATTATATGAAAAGGTATTTTTGAATTTAAAATACAGTATTTTCCACTATTCGTCAAAAATTGAATTTTATCAGAAAAATACCAAAATTTTACCCAAATAAATTTTGATGTCCCTATTCTAAAGAATAATTTTATTTGGTCAAATATAAAATATAAAATTGACCAAAACTATATTTAAAAAGGGTTCTCCATTAAAGGCGGTAAATCAACTTTTAAGGTAAATTATGCTTAAAATTAGATTAATTCACATTTTAAGCCTCTAACTTTTATTGGATAAATGTAAAAAAAATTAACAAACATATATAATCATATTATAGTTATTTTTATTCATTCCCTCTAATACAACATCTATTAATTAACTACCATTTTAAATAGTAATATTATATTGTTAGTGTGCAACGTATGATTTCAAAGAAACCCATTGTTGCATATCGGGTATGCCATCAAACATAGTAACCCCTTTAAAGTAAAATTATTATTTAATTAAAAAATATTAATAAATATTAAAATTTCATATTTCATTATTTACCTGGGATGTTACATCCTTCACCCCTTTTGGAAATTTCGTCCTCTCAATTTTATTCACTTATCAAATAAATGGTGTATTTATCCCTCAGAGCATTTTAAGATTCCCACATTACCTCTTCAACCATACGGTTTTTTCACAAAACCTTTACCTGGTGAATTACCTTATTTTGCAACACTTGATCTCTACGGTTAACAATTTGGATTGTTTGTTCCTTATAAGAGAGCTTCTCTTCCAACTGAACTAACTCTAGGCTCAAAACTTGAGATGGATCTAGCATATACTTTCTCAACATTGAAACATGAAAAAAATTGTGTACCTTGGACAAACATGGAGGTAAAGCCACTCTATACGCAACTGATCCAAATTTCTCCAAGATTTCATAGGGTCCAATGAACCTTAGACTCAATTTTCCCTTCTTACCAAAACGCATTACACTCTTCCATGGAGAAACTTTAAGAAAGACATGATCACCTACCTCAAAAGAAAGATCCTTCCTCCAATTATCCGCATAAATTTTTTGTCTACTCTAAGTTATTTTCATGTTCTTCTGAATCAACGGACCTTTTTATGCCATATCTTCTACTAATTCTATTCCCATTAGTTTTATTTCACCTAATTCATCCCAAAAAGCTTGAGTTCAACAACACGTTCCATATAATGCTTCAAATGGGGCCATCTGTATACTAGAATGAAAACTGTTATTATAAGAAAATTCAACCAAAGAAAGATGTTGGTCCCAACTTCCCTCGTAATCCATCGAGTAAGCACGTAGCATATCATCCAAGGTCTGAATTGTACATTCTGATTACCCATCTGATTATGGATGAATAGATGTACTAAAATTTAATTCAGTACCCAACGACTTTTGAAGGCCTTTCCAAAAGTAATAAGTAAATCTGGGATCACGATAAAATACAATAGAGAGGGGAATACCTTATAACCTGGCTATCTCTTTAACATACAATCAAGAAAGTTGATCTAGAGACAAAGTATCTCGAATAGGATGTAAATAAGCTGATTTAGTCAATCGAACAACAATAACCCAGATTTCATTATTACCTCGAGATGTCTTTGATAATCCCACAATAAAGTCCATGGATATATTTTCCCATTTCCACTTTGGTACTGGTAAAGACTAAAGCATACATTTAGATAATTTTCACTTTGATTTAACATGTTGACAATTCGAACACTTCACAATAAAATCGGAAATATCTCTCTTCATTCCATCCCACCAGTAATACTTCTGGAGATCTCTGTACATCTTAGTACTGACAGGATGAACTGAAAAAGGGGAACTATGAGCTTCACATAAGAACTCATTCTTCAACTATGAATCATAAGGCACACATAATATCTTTCCAAATCTCAAAACACAATCTTTATCAATGTTAAAATCAGGAAACTTACCCTTCTGAACCAACTCTACCTTTTTCTGCAACTCACTATCTTCCTTCTACGCTTGCTTAATTTTTTCTGATAGAGATGATCTCACTAACACCCGAAACAAAACAGAATAATTTCCTGCAATAACAACTTATATGCCAAAGTTCATCAAATCAAAAACCAAAGGATCTCGTTCCAAATGTAGCATGGTTAATGAAGCATAACGTTTTCGACTCAAAGAATCAGCCACTTTATTTGCTTTTCTTGGATGGTAATGAATTTTGCAATCATAACCCTTGATTAATTCCATCCATCTGTTTTGTCTCATGTTCAATGATTTCAATGTGAATATATACTTTAAACTTTTTTAGTCATTATATATTTCAAATTTTACTCCATACAGATGATGCCTCAATATTTTTAAAGAAAAAAAACAATAACTAATTCCAAATCATGTGTAGGGTAATTTAACTCATGAGGTTTCAACTGACGTGAATCATATGTGATTACTTGATCATTCTGAATAAGGACACAACCAAGTCCATTCAATGAAGCATCATTATAGATGACAAACTCACCATTTCTAGAAGGTAGTTCCAAAACTGGAGCATTCACCAATCTTCTTTTCAATTCCTGAAAACAATCATCACATTCTTTTGTCCAGATGAACTTAACACCTTTTACAGTTAACTTAGTCATTGGACAAGATAATTGTGAAACAATTTCAACAAACCTCCAGTAATAACCTCCCAAACCAAGAAAACTATGGATATAGGTTATATTTATGGGACTTGGTAATTCTTTAACAACGTTTTTTAGCAGGATCAACAGTTATGCCATTTTTTGAAACAATGTGACCAAGGAAAGAAATTTTTTGTAACCAAAACTCACACTTTCTGAATTTCCCATAAAGTTTCTTTTATTTTAAGGTTTTCAAGACAACCCTTAAATGAATTTCATGTTCCTCTTTTCTTTTAGAATAAACAAAAATATCATCAATGAACATAACCACAAACTTATCCAAGAACTCAAAGAAAATTCTATTCATAAGATCCATGAATACAGAAGGTGCATTGGTTAACCCAAAAGGCATAACAACAAATTCATAATGGCCATATATAGTATGAAATGTGGTATCTATAATGTCTTCTTCCTTTAATTTCAACTGATGGTACCCCAACCTCAAGTCAATCTTCGAAAAATACTAATCCCTTGGAGCTGATACCACTTCATTTGATGGCCCAACATCTGTTGAAGTAGTTTCAAAGGACTTCCCCACCATTTTGTGCTTTATTCTAGATGCTTTCCCTCAGTTGAGTTCTTCTTTGGACACTAATTTTCATAATGACCCATTTCATTACACTTAAAACATCTTACCATTGGTTTTTCATTGCCTGCTTGCTCATCTTCCTTATAGTTACAAGCAATATGACCAGACTTACCACACTATAAGCACTTTCCAGACTTTTATAAACATTCTCTAGGATGCTTTTTACCAAACTTCTCATAAGATGGATATTTAGTTTTTTTACCTCCAGGATTCTTTGATGAATTCTTTCCATTTTCCTAACAACTGGACCACTTATTCTGTTGTTTGTCCAAGAACACCTGATCATTGGAAAACTCCATTTCCACCTTCATCGAACAAGTTTTTCATAACTTTTGAACTCACAAGAATCTAAATCCCTTAGATAATTTGGCATTAATCCTGAGTAAAAACGGTTTATTTTACTATCAAGATCTTGTATGGAATTTGGAGCATACCTTACCAGTCGAGTGAACTTTCCTTCGTAAGTAGCCACTGAGTCATCCTCCTGCCTCAATTCCAAGAATTTTTTCCCATCCTAATTCGAACCACCTTAGGAAAATATTTCTCAAGTAACATACCTTTGAATTCATCAACATAAAGAGCAATATATTTTCACTATCCCTGATATTTTTCAGCATCAACCACCACTACTCAGGTTCACCTTCAAAATGGTAAATAGTGAGACTAACATTTTGATGTTTTGAACACCCCAAAACATCGAAAATTTTCTCCAATGCTTTAATCCACCCTTATTTTAGCACATAGTCAGATGATCCTCTGAATGGTGGGGGATGTTGCCTCATGAAATTATCCACTACTAACATGTTCCTCTATGGTTTATCTAGCTGATATCGTGCATGGATACCACCACCATTTATAGCCTGAGTCAACTATTACATCACTGAAACAAACTGTTCATTTCTGATTCCGACCATCTCATGTTTCTGATTTGGAAGGTTGTCTTCCTTCTGATGTCATCCCAACATAGATTCCCTATTTCCTCTATGGAAAACCATTCTGAACACAGAAATATATTAGGCGAAGCAACATGGTAATCTATAAATGCTATATCACTTAAATATTATCATAAATTTATTTATGGATATTAATTTAAAAATACCCTAACTCTTAAAGTTATCTAAACCGACCTCTGATACCAACTATAAGAACCTGACCTTAAAACATTACATAATATTGAATTAAATGAATTATTCACATTAAGGATCTTTTCAGGTTTAGAGTTTTAGAGAATTATGTCATAACTGTTACATTACAACCCAAAAGTTACAAAGTAGACACTTCTAATCAGTTCCCCTATTTTTCACAAAATAAAAATTCTTGAAAAAAAGTGTCATTTCTAGTTCCATATTTTAGATAGCTTGATTTTTCCATGACCCCATCCTTGACCCAATTCCACTTTATGTCCTATGAAAAACATTTCAAAAACTTGGGATGAGCATAAGAATCTCAGTAAGAAATACACAAAGAAGGAAAACTGATAGTTTTTTTAAAACAACAAGTAAACCATGAATACTTTATCATAAGTAATACTTTTAACCTTTATGAATTAGTAAATACTCTTCACTAAATAAAAGATCATTTCTTACCATTTTATAACCAAAATATTACCATAAAACCCATATAAAGAACTCATAACATATAAAGGTAACTTGGGACATAAACATACTTAAATGGAATAACCATATGGTCGACTTCCACACATATCACTAAATGGTATAGCCATACGGCCGACTTCCATACCCAATGCATTGGAGGTTATAATGTAACCACCCATCCAGTTTTATCACAGCATCACCTGTCATTTGGTTTATCACGTAATCACCCATCAAATTTCCCAGTACCATTAAAAAATCATAACACATACAACAAATATAAAGGAAAGAAAACATTTCCACATTTCAATCAGAATATATCAATTAAATATATTGACATAAAAAATCCATTATCAAAACCATTTTCAATACCTAAATACATAAAAGTGTATATGGTATTTATTTTCCTTTTTAAAAACAATACGACTTGTTAAGGAATCCAAAGATAAAATAATACTCACAGTGGCTGAAAGGTCATTGTCACTACATACGATAAAAGAAACATTATTTTATTCGTTTAATAAAACGATTCGAAGAAAAATATTTCCTTTGAATGAAATGAAAAGTCAAATGTGTTTATATAGCGTATAAAATAATGTCATATATTAAAACAAAATATACCTCAACAAAAGGAGATTGAGACGAAGTCCCTTACAAAGATCATTTTGTAAATAAAATAGATAAATTATGTGTATTAAATATTAGCACACATAAAAAAAGTATAAATACATGATAGGATATAAAAAGTCATTTCACACATAATCAAAGAACGATGTAAACAAGAAAGATAAGATCAACCCAAAGAAAGGAAATTGGGTTAAGAAGTTCCCTTACATCGTGTCCGATTTGACTCGTTTGTACTTTAATCTCCTGAATATTAAAATAATGTTAATTTATACATGATTAAGATTTTTTTAAAATTTTATCATTCCTTTTAAATCACTTATTACCATGTTATAACATTATGTAATCATTTATGTTAATAGCGGTCGTTCTGTCGATATTTGGTACTTGCGTCAAAAATGAACTTCTTATAATTACAAGTCGTTCATGTCGTAAAATATTCATTATCTCTAGAATGATATTAATGATGTAGATATCATATATATCATATATATCCTGTATATGTATGTATTTATAATACTACACAATATTTGGAGATAATAAATGAAATGCACTGTTCATGGAGACAGCAAGTCGTACGTACGCATGAACGCTACTTTCATGTCTATTTATTATTTTAATGGAATTAAACATAATTATACATAGATATATTATAATTTCAGTATAATATAATATATATAATATCATTATCTCCATCTTTTATACATCCCACATATGGAAGTAACAATTCATATCACTTTGAGGGGGCGGTAGTCCGTACTTCCTCAAATGAGATTATCGCGTTTACCCATAATGGAAACAATAAAGGTATGCTATAAATGGAAAATATAGAATCATAAAGAAAACATAAACATAATATGTATCATATATAAATATACTCCCATCATAATGTCCACCATGAGAGGAGGTAGGAGATAATTGAACAATCATCATTTCGTGAGGTGTTAGTTTGCTATCCACAGAAACAGTATGTTCTTTACCCATTAGATGGAGGTGTGTGTAATTTAAGTTCAAATCATTCTCATAAAAACATAATAGTATATTGAGTATACTTTTTTTGTTATAAAATAAATGAATAAAAATAGTTTATGTGGTTGGAGAAGTAAAATAAAACAAAAGAACTTAAGAGAAACTGTTACCTTTAATTCAGGTAACTACCTTTGGTTTGAAAAAAAAGGACTTCTTGAAGTGCCTTATTCCTAAGTTAAAAATTCTATGTGGAATATAGGGATCTTGAGAGATTATTTGGGCATGGGTTTGATGAGTCAATAATCTTTAGAGGTGTGATTAATGGGTTAGAGGTGAGGGATTTTATAAGGGGGAGGAGGGGCTCTTTAGGAAAGTGTGAAAATGTTATTTTATTATATAATAATTTTTAGTTTCTAAAGGTCCAAAACATATTAAAGTCAAAGATAAGATGACTCGTGTTAGAAATAAAATCATCCAATAAAAATTATACAGGTTTTGGATTTTATTTTAACCTTTATAATCTAATTTATTTAAATCATTTATTAATGTGGTAAACACTGCATCATTATTGTGTCATAAATAATTTTATTCATTTTATGTCTAAATATTATACAAAAAATTTATAATGTAGTAAATATTTTTATATTTCAAAATAATATTTATATTTGAAAATATAACTTATATAACCCTATGTAAAATTTAATTTGCTAAAAGATATTTGTTTATGTCATTTTTTTCTTTACTTTAATTTAATTAAAATAAAGTGTCATTATCACTCTCATGTGGCTCCATGGGGTCCCAAAATCGACCCAAATATGTTCATGGTCGGATATCTATCAACCAATAGTATTATGACACATTTTAGGGTAATTTTATATTATTATAATAATATTTTTTCACCCTTATTTACCAGATTTACCCTTTAACCATGGTAAATAAAATTTGTACTTAAATAAATATTCATAATGTATAAAAATAAAAGTTAACTATTTACATAATTTAGCCCTCATAATTCCAAATATGAAATCCATTTTTCCATATTCAAAACACAGAAGTGACAGAAATTAAAAATTAATTTCTATTGTCAAAACAAAAAAGCGTGTTTTTAAGAAATATTAACTATCAAAAGATTGACACTTGTATATGTCCAATTTCAAAGTGAAATTAATTACAATGAGAAAAATTGGATTAAATGGTAAAAATATAATCTAATTACACTTTAAAACAAATTAAATAGATAATATAACCATATAAATAAATTAGATTAAAAGGCAGTTTTGAATTTAAAATATAGTATTTTCCACTATTCATCAAAAATCGAATTTTATCATAAAAATACCAAACTTTTACCCAAAGTGAATTTTGATGTCCCGGTTATAAAGAATAATTTTATTTGGTCACATAGAATATATAATAGTGACCATAATTAGATTTAAAGATGGTTCTCTTTTAAAAGGTTGTAAATTAACCTTTAAGGTAAATTATGCATAAAATTAGATTAATTCACATCTTAAGTCTCTAAGTTTTATTGGATAAATGTAAAAAAACTTAACAAATGTGTACAATAATATTATAGTTAGTTATATTCATTCCCACCAATACAACGACTAGCCATTAACTACCATTTAAAATAAAAATATTATATTGTTAGTGTGCAATGTAAGATTTCAAAGAAACATGTTGTTGCATATCGGGTATGCCATCGAACATAGCAACCCCTTTAAAGTAAAATTAATATTTAATTAAAAAATATTAATTAAAAAAATTCATATTTATTTATTTACCAAGGATGTTACAATGCTAACTATTCTTTTAAAAAAATTAATGTAAATTTTGAATAAAAAGGTTCACTTGGAGTCATATCAGTCATGTTGTGAGCAGGATTGAGGTGCGGCTAATTCCTACATGTCATAAATGACATAAGGATCATTTTCCTAATGTACTAAAACAATAAAAGTGTGTTTTCTTCATTTTTAGTATTTCATTTGTTTTTTATTTAAATTAATGTTCATTTTGAATAAAAAGAGGCACTTAGAGTCATACTGGTCACACCGTGTGTTGGATTGAGGTGCGGCTGATTCCTACACATTCCAAATGATTTATGTATTGTTTTTCTAAAGTATCAGAACAATCTGAATGTGTTTACTCATTTTGAGTATTCCACTTGTTTTTTTATTAAAATATCATTTTAAACTATAAAAAAATACTTTGAGTCATACAGGTTGCATCATGTGTGGCTTTGACATGATATTAATCATACATTTCAAAAATAAATTATGAATCGTTGTCCTAAATTATCAAGAAAATTAGATGGAATTTTCTCTATTTTCATAGAGTGGCACTTTTTTGTATTCAAATGTAAATTTTAAACTGATAACATACAATTAGAGTCATAACAGTCACACCATACATTGGATCTAGGTGAGGCTAATTCTTACATAGTAAAAAAAAATTATGGAACACTTTCCTAAAGTACCAAAACAATCTGAATTTGTTTTCTCGGTTTTGACTTTTTTAGTTTTTTTACTAAAATTAATGTCAATTATGAAAAAATAGATGCACTTGGAGTCATACAGGTCACACCGTGTGTCATATTGAGGTGCAGCTTTTTCCTACATGTCCCAAATGACTTATGGATAATTTTCAAAAATTATAAAAACAATATGAATGTGTTTCCTTGGTTTTTATCATGCCACTTGTGTTTTTTGAAAAAATATCATTTCAAAATAGAAATAGATATATTGAGACATACAGGCTTTAATTGTGTGTGGGTTTAGAATGAGAATGATTCATACAACTTAAAAATGAATTATGAAATGTTTTCCTAAATTATCAATACAATCCAAGAATGTTTTATCTGATTTTAGTGATTGGCACTTTTTTATTAAAATTTCAATTTTAAATTGTTAACGAACACATTGATTCATATCGGGAACATCGTGTATCAGATTGAGGTGCAGTTGATTCCTTTACTTCAAAAATGACCTATGGATATTTTTCCTAAAGTAACAAAATAACATGAATTCATTTTCTTAGTTTTAATTATGTCAGTTGTTTTTTTCACTAAAATTAATGTTAATTTTGAATAAAAAGATGCACTTAGATTTATACCGGTCACACTGAGTATAAGATTAAGGTGAGGATGATTCTGAAATATCTTAAATGAATTATGGATTATTATCCTAAATTATAAAAACAATTTGAATGTTTCTCTAAATTTCGTGTATACTACTTGATTCACTAAAATTTAATTTTTATCTAGAAACATGCACTTTTAGTCATACAGGTTTCATCGTGTGTGGTTTTGACATGATTATTATTCCTACATGTCACAAATGAATTATTAATCATTTTCCTAAATTATCAAGAAAATCTAATCACATTTTCTCTATTTTCAATGAGTGAAAATTGTTTTTATTAAAATGTCCATTTTAAACAGATAACGGATACTTTGATTCATACCCGGCACATAGTGTATCAGATTGAGGTGCGACTGATTACTATACGTCAAAAATGACTTACGGGTCATTTTCATAATGTACAAAAAAAATATGAATGAATTTTATTAGTTTTGGAGTATGTCAGTTGTTTTTTTACATTAAAATTAATGTCAATTTTGAATAACAAGATGGCATTGTAGTCATATAGGTCACATCATGCGTCAGATTGATGTTAGGATGATTCCTATATGTCCCAATGACATATGAATCAAAGTATCAAAACAATATGAATGTGTTTCCTCAGTTTTGAGTATACCACTTGTGTTTTTTACTAAAATATTATTTGAAACTGAAAATAGGAACTTTGAGTCATATAGGTTTCATCGTGTGTGGGTTTTAAATACGATTGATTCTTAAACATCACAAATTAATTATGAATCATTTTCCTAAAGTATCAATAAAATTTGAGCATGTTTTCTCATTTTTGAGTTAGTGAAACTTTTTTATATTAAATGTAAATTTTAAACTGATAACGAACAGTTTGAGTCAAACCAGTCACACCGTGAGTTGGATTAAGGTGAGGCTTATTCCAACATATCACAAATGACTTATGGGTCATTTTATTAGAGTAAAAAACAATATGAATGTGTTATCTCATATTTCAGTATGTCAGTTGTTTTTTTACTAAAATTAATGTTAATTTTGAATAAAAATAGGCACTTTGAGTCATACTAGTCACATCGTGCATTGGATTTAGGTGCAGCTAATTCATACACTTCGCAAATTACATATGGGTCATTTTCCTAAATTTTCAAAAGAATCTAAATTTTTTTCCTTAGTTTTGAGTATGTCTCTTGTGTTTTTTACTAAAATTCCATTTTAAACTAAAAACCAACACTTTGAGTCATAGAGGTTACATTGTGTGTGGGTTTGAAATGAGAATGATTCCTTCACATCACAAATGAATTATGAACTTTTTTCCTAAATTATCTATAAAATCTGATCATGTTTGCTCAGTTTATAGTGAGTGAAACTTTTTTTCATTAAAATTTCAATTTTAAACTAATAATTGATACTTTCATATTAGCACTCCTTGATGACCATGATATATTAATGCTGGTTTTACTCCAATAGTTTTATCATAAACTAGCTGAATGTAGTGGTTAATTGCACACATTTTTATTCAGACAATTAATTTGGATTATATGCATGTATGATTATTGGGAGTTGTGTAGATGTTTCTTCAATAGCACTAGTAATGAAATTGAATCTTACAACATAGAATGATCATATAAGTGGATTACTACCCTGTATAAAATCACATAAACAAGTGTTAAAAACATTATTTCAATAATCCACCTGAAACACAAGAACAATTTCTCTTATCTTAAGTGACAAGTGTTGTGTGAACTTTTCAACAAATGATCTCAAACACAATCATGGTATGATCTTCATTCTACTTAATTTCCCAACAATTTTATTGTTTACAAGACACTGTGTTGTCTCATCCTCTACCTCGGTCCTCACCTTGATCTCCACCTCTACCTCCTCACCACATCGGCCTCTTACTCTGAATCTGCCTTCGCCTCAACATCTGCCTCTGACTCCGCCTCTGCTATTTCCCAATAGTTTTATTGTTTTCGGGTTAGTGATTCTAAACAAATTGATTTCTTTAATTATACTTATTCTTGAGAAAGAGATCAAAAATAATATATAAGCATTCTTACACTAATGCTTCACACCCCAAATATATTTTGATGGTCATAACTCTTACTAGATCAAAAACATAGCAGGTAATAACCTAAATTTGTTGTCATCATACATTTTGACAAAAAGTATGCTTCCCGCTCATCTTTAATCAAAATTATTTCTTCATTTTAGTATCAAGGTTATTGTAAATCTTGGTAGTACTAATAAAATGCATACAAACAAATTATTATGAAATATATTTAATGAAATTTTAATTAACTTTAGAAATTACCTATTGGGGGATGTTGTTATTTTTATACTTTATGGTTTATCTCATAGATTTATAAACATAATATCCATAATCGATGTCATTGTCTTGTTTCAGGTACTATAGAAAAATTGACCAAAATAATTAAATTATTTTGAAATGGTTTGATAGAAAAATATTTCTATATATACCATAATTTGTTTCCATTTGTAGTGATACAAAGGATTTATCTCTTCAGACACTGACTTCATTCCATGATTTAGCCTATCTTTAGAGATCTCCCTATCATAAAAACAATTCTTCTCAAAACACAAACTAAAACCTATAATTTGAATTTTATCTCTAAAATATTGATTATAGTGTATTAAAAATTCACAATACACATATTGTGTGGTTGATTGGTTGGATATCCATGAATTGGTTCCAAAAAATATAAATTTGGGGTTTCTAGATTGACTGCAATTAGCATCCAGTGTGACCTAAAAAAACAAAAACAATTAAGTAATGAAAAAATTAAAAATATACTTTATGCGATTAGATTATAGATTTTTACTTTTTTAATGTATGCATCATAAAGATTCTGTCCACTAATACTTTTTTCTTAAACTCTTCAAGAAATTAATCTTTTTCATTTTTAGTTTCTTTATCATCCAATGTAATTTTTTTCATAGAAATGATACAAGGATTAATAAATCCAAATCTTGCTTCATATAATATTCCCTTTATATAGTTGTAATATAAAAACCTATAAAAATGAATAGTTATTAACATTTATAAACATATTATATCACTATTTTGATAGACATATTATGAAAATGTTCCTTATGTATGCATTCACAATTGAGACACCCAACCATTCATGCTTGAGAATCTCATTTAGAGTTCTGAGACCAATTCCATCTGTTAAGGAATTTAAATATATTTATTCTTTATATTCAATGTAAGTCATAGGTTTATCACTAAATTTGGCCTCTTTATGATTTTTTAATGATAATTAATGTTTCTATGGAACTAATGAGGAGAAGGTACTCTTGGAAGGTTGTTTTGTTTTCTTGGTCGATTCACTAGATTTTCATGATTCGATCTTCAGTTTCCCCACCTATTTATCCATATGTAATATGATACCTCACTTCAAACCTTTTATCAGCAACCATTATAGGTTTTTCATATAAATGTCTTTTAAAGACATACCTCATGTATCTTTATAAGATTATATGGGCATGTTATGAAATCCCCAATAGCATCATTCACTATTGTTATATTCAAACCATTAAGTGGAATAGGAAACTCAATAGTTGGATCATGAGATGCCTCAATCCCCACTCTCATGTAATCTTTTGGGAGTTATTGAGATTCTATCCTGTCACCTGGGATACTAACACTACACCCATCGCAACACAATAGTGCATGGGTTTTGATAAATACAAATCAAATACAATTGTACCCTATTGAATTTTTAGTAATATAAAGTATCAAAAGTTGTTTGATTCGTATTTAGGAGAAATAGTAATGAAAAAATTGATTACCATGGGTAAGGTATGTAGATGCGAGGAATTACTGGCCTCAAATCTAATGGGGTCATTTGGTTCATGTTCGGATCTTTTCTCTACCACTAGTTTACTATGATCCTTTTTCATACATTGGTATGTCAAACCAAACCAAATAATAATACCTTACAGTGAGTCTATTTGTGTCTGCAATCATCTCACCATATTATATGAATCTTCATGTGGTTTTATCTTCTTTAAATACATTCTATGAAAGACTATAAAACCTAATCCTCTAACACTATGATATTGTTCATGCCATATCAACGATACTGAAAGTATATTTTCCTCTAGTAGGGTCATTGTTGGTTTTTTTATAAACCATATATTAAATATTATTGGTCAGAGTAGGACACTCAAGAGGGGGTGAATTGAGTTCCTATAAAAATTTCTATCTAAATACTTATTTAAAAGTTCCCCAATTTGAAATACAAAATAGACCAGTTAACCAAAGTATCATATTTATAAAACATTTAATTGTTTGACATATTTCTCAAAGAGTAATTAGTTCTTAGTTAAAGCAATATTGATTATTATTTTAACTTTTGAAATCAATCTACTAAAACAAATACTAATATAAACATTATCTAAGATTGAATATCAGAGTAAAAGAAGTGTTTTCTTCTATGAAAAGATAAGGCTATGAAAATAGAACATTCAAAGGAACATCAGATATAAAATACGAGTTTTAGTCTCAAGAAGAGACTTAATCCTCTCCACTTGATCACCTGGCACTGAGGAGTTTATATAAATAAACTCTGATCCACACCCTGGATCAGGTTAAACAAAAGTATCCACATTTTCCATTCCAACAAGACCTCTTCCACGTTTTTTGGGAGTATTAAAAAAATTAGGCCACATAGGGACCTCTTCCACTATTATCTGTAAGAGTGTAAGGTGTAAAAAGATGGTCTATGAAGATATCAGTGTATCTTATAGTTTGGAACATGATTTAGTGCGTGTTCATAAAATAGAGATACACACACTACTCGTAAGGTAAAACAGTACACAATCAGAGCATAAATAATGAGATAATATTTGTAAGGAATTGTGTGATTCTCAACGCAGATAGAAACTCTTGAAATATGTATTGAAATGCATATTAAGTTGAATTATAAAAACTGACACCAAAACAATGTGTCTTGAGATCTTCTGTCTACTACTTCCAGTGGTGTTGTATTTTTATCAAGTAGCGATTCTCCTTTATTTTTTGTGTTGCTGCAAAATGTTCTTTGTCTTACATTTCCAATATTATCACCTATTGTGCACAGTAAGCAGTTCTTGAGTTCTATTTTTAGGCACATGATCAGCTCTCTATATTATTTTTTTAGTCACTCCTATGCCTTTTTGATCTGGTATTCACTTTATACACTAAAACTAAAATAATCATGTTCTCTAGTACCTCGTACTGGTCTCTAACATTAATATTAATGTTGTCAGCAAAATATATACAATGTTATTAAAATAAATAATATCACTAAGTTTCAAAAATATGACCATTAGATATAAATTTGAATTTAAATGACGAAGTGAAAGGTTACAGTGTATCAGATTAGTGACTTGGTCTGACGGTGTCTCAACAATGGTAGGTCGAGAATGGGGTCTTAGAAATAGGGTCTCAAACTTAGATAATTCTATAATCTGGAATGGTTAGTTGAGTAGTGGTGACTTTGGATTGGTAGGTCGCGTTGAATGTTGGTAGACTTGACAGTGACTCATGCTATCAATAGCTCATACTAGTAAAACTAATACATAGAAAAAAGAATATTCCATCAATAAGTAATAATTCTAGTAGGTTTATGCAATGGTGACTCATTTCATCGGTATATTTCATGACAATGTCTCATCCTTTATGAAAATTATGTGTTTGTGCTTATGGTGAGACAGTTGACAGGGAGACATCTTATCACGAACTGAATCTGGTCTCCATTAATACTAGCACCAAAACCAGCACATGATAAGTCCCTAAGGGTGTTCTCTATCCCCACGTGCTAGCACAAATGCTCGAGTATCATAGATTTTTTTTTGGGAATGATTTACCCGAGTATGGATACATAAAAATATTAAAAAAAATCGATAAAAAGAATCTGAAAATTCATGTCTAACAAGCTTTAAAAAAATCCAGAATTGAATAAATAGGTTTAAACATAAAACAAGAGTTACAAATACACATAAAAGTATCATAAAAACATCCCCAAGTACTCCACACGACAAGGGGTCATCACCCACAAGCCGTCTCCAAAACATTGCACCATGTAAGGAATCTAACAACCCGAACCACCATCACCCAAGGCCTTTCCTTTAACTGTGTCAAACATGATCAAGTATACTTACACCCAAGGGTTGTAAGTAGGGTGTTAGACTAATACCAATAGGATAGCACCAAGATATTCCAAAGAGTAATCAATACAAGATAAAAATCATTTCAGTTTTGATAAGCAAGAAGTGGTGGGAATAATTTCTAAAGAGTGAAACTTTTAAATGTAAATGGTTTTCAGATGGAATTTTCCATGAGTGAGTACATTTTAATAAAATAGTTAAGCTACTTTATTTTTTATCCAAAACCACCATATTCCAAAGATAAATACAAAATAGTCAATTATCACAGATCTCGAGAATACACTATTTCCCTCGGAATTCGGGGATGACCTCCAGGATGGGAGATTCAAACGTTCTGATCGGTTTCTAACGGGTTTGTTCGTAGAACCGGAAACATCCAATGATTCCATATCCATTTGGGCCCACTTTCCAAATGTGGGATCTCATTATCTTGTGAACTGATGAGGCTTAGGAATTTGCATTGGTCGAGAGGATGGGAGGTCGGACTCATCACACCTTTTTGAGGGGAATTATTGTCTATTCTGGGACTCTCTTTATAGATTTAAGTTATGTTCGTGAATCCTTATTACATTACCAAGTATAAAATGAGCATTTCCTTTAGTGTTGACAATCAATGATTAAATATGTAAGAAATTTAGAGAATCTTTTATATGTATTCAAGGTTCTTCATCAATAGAGAATCATCTATAACTATTTAGAGATTCTTGGTCAATGGTAACCTTCAAAACATTTATATAAAAGTATCTTGGTCATTATGATGACCAGGCTGGTTTTAAAGACACTCAGTGGGGCACTTGATGTTTATTGTCATTCAGAAGGACAATGAATTATTTCAGAGTTGGGATCGAACCCATAGATGGGCTACCTACGTATCCTTTGTTTTTGAAAATGAATCATAACCCATGTAGTTCGAATAAGGGAGTATGATGTTTATGATTGATAGCTCAAAGAAGGATGTCACAATTACTTTTACACTCTAAGCTCAAGTGAGTCATGATCGGTGTGAGAAACAAGAGGTATTGGTAAAAATTAGACAATTGTGCCCTGAAAGATGCAATCATAAAAAATGGTTTGGGGCTTATGTATGTATGACTGCCCAGATAGATGAAGGTTTAGGATTTAATTTAGGGAGAAAATCCAGGAACAGGGTCCATAAAGGTATATGTGCTTCATGGAGATTTGAATACTCTAACTTGGGACTTATTCCTGAAAAGGAAACCCAAATTAGGAGAAGATTGATAACTGGGTTTTACTCCTGAGAAGGAATCCCAGATCAAACGTAAATTAGGACTGGTTAAAGAGAATTTAAGGGACTTGGGGCTTATTCCTAAAAAGGAATCCCAAATTAGGAGACTGGGGCTTACTCTTGAAAAGGAAGCCCAGGTTAAGGATTAAGGTTTGGGGCTTACTCCTGAGGAGGATGCCCATACATTTTAAGGGACTTGGGGCTTACTCCTGAGAAGGATGACCAAATTAGAGGACTTGGGGCTTACTCCTAAGAAGGATTCCCAAATTAGAGGACTTGGGGCTTACTCCCAAGAAGTATGCCCAAGATTTATGACTGGGACTTATTCCTGAAAAGGAGACCCAGGTTAAGGTTATGACTGGGACTTATTCCTGAAAGGGAAGCCCAGGTTAGGGGACTTGGGGCTTACTCCTGAATAGGAAGCCCAAATTTATAACTGGGACTTATTCCTGAAAAGGAGACCCAGGTTAAGGATTATCTCATCTTAAGGGATGAGGTTGAATGAATGAACTCTACATATTTAGTGACATAAGGATATTTAAATCACTAGGTTTTGAGAGATATTCCACAGAATTCCTTTCAGATAAGGAAGTCAAATCAAGAGATCATGCCATAAATGGCTTTAAAGAGTGTCTTGAAGACTGAATCTTGAAAAGGAAAAGTGTAATAGCTTAAGAGGGGTGAAATAGGAAATATGGGCACCAAAAATAAAGGGGCGCGCAAATCTTGGAAGGCGCGCAAGTATTGCTTGGGTGCGCAAGTGTTGGTCGCGCAGGTATACCTGCGCGACACATGGTGTACTTGCGCGATATTCAACCAGTATTGACATACTTGAGTGGCTCTTTTTTAATGCCTTTTGAATCCTCTTAAGGTTCTTCCCGAAAAGGGACGCGCAAGTTCTATCGAAGAAGGAAGGCGGCGCGCAAGTGTGGCCACTTCCCTTAAGGGCTGGACACTCAGGCGCGCAAGTGTTGATGAGTTTCAACACTTAGGCCTTCCTCCCTCTCTTTAGATCTTCCATTCTAGGTAAGAAATTACCTTAGAAGTGTTCCAGAAGCTTTGAAAAGAGACTTGGGCGTCGGGAGCTTCAATCTGTGTTTTTGGAAAAAGATCCTCTGAATTGGGGGGCCCATAGGGTATATTTATAGGCAGAAGAGGACCCTGGGTGGTTACCGGGCGGTTATCACTTAGGTCGCGCAAGTCATTTGTGCGACCATAAGCGTCACGCAAGTGGACTTGTGCGACAGTGATATAACTTGCTCGGTGAAGTTCCTTTTGATCCTTTGTTCATGCCTTTGTCGATTTTTGATATTTTCTTTAAAGGTTGAATCACTTTGAGCTCAGATCTTCCCCTTTTCCAATTTTTAGATTCTGTGACGAAAGGAGCGTCAACAAAATTCCCCCCTCAGAGTTGGATCCAGAGAGAAATGAGGATTTGACTCTGAGGAAATCTAATCCATCCAAAGGAAAAGGGGGCGCGCAAGTCTTCAGGTGCACAGAGGGCGGCGTGCAAGTTTGCATCGCGCAGGGATACGGCCCTCGGTCGTGCAAGGTTTGGTGCGCAGGGTCCCGGCTACGTCTATAAATAGAGGGCCTCCATTCCGTACAAGCATCCGGATTTCCGGACTTCATTCCCTCGAGCTCTCGCCCCGCAGGTCACCTTAGTCACGCAAGTTGCTCTGTTTTCCAGTGTTTTCCTTGATGTCGCACTACTGTAAAGGCATTTGTACTTGCGTGGTTTATACTTGCACATCAAAAACTAGCACGGCACACAAATACTTGCGTGCCATTTTTAGACTTGCGCGCCTTAATGCCTTGGCCATTTTTTTCTAAATCTTTCAAAAAAAATTATGAAAAAATAAACCCATTTAAGAGTTTAATTTCAACTTTTGGGAAGATTCAATGGCTCTAAATGGAATTAAAACGTCCGATGAACTGGCTAGCAAGCGAATTAATGACATGATGAACATCATTGGCCATGATTACTATGATATCTGCAACAGCACTCTCTCAGATTTGGCTAAGAACTTGAAGAAATATCATCTTAATTTCCCACAGAGCATCTACCTGCCTCTATATGGTCATGGTCACCTGCAAGGAGTCAATGTTCCAAATGCAATGAACTATACACCTAAAATGTAGATGCTCTTCTACTCCTTCATTTAGGTTATGTTGTGCATTAAGAGCAACAACAATGGTGTGAACTTTCAAATTCTTCCTCCATGTCATTTCCTTGCAGATATGAAAATGGAAAACCCATGGGCTGAAATGTTTTCTACTACCAGTTGGTGGAGAGAAGACAAACATGGTATTATAGCAATATCTGAAAAGAGTACTCTCTCCAAATGGCTCTTTATTTCCAATTCTCCATTCTAAAATCCATGTATCCATCTTTCAAGCCTCTTGGACAAAAACAGTTTCATTGTTTGATTAGCAGAAAAGTTTCTCAAACCGTACTCAAGAACATCCTTTTACAATTGTTCCAAGAAGATTTGGTATCACTGCATCTCTTATTGTATCCAGTTGAATGAATGAATTCCAGGTGGTTGCTGATGAAGCTCGGGATTCCGTAAATCAAATTAAGTGTTATGTTTGAAAGCCTCTTGTAATTCTTGAAAAACAGAAGAGACTCCAGTCTGTGGATGTCCTTCTAACTCTTGTGCATCAGTGAAAAACACTTTCACTTTCACTTATTTGTACCTGCATTCTTTCACTACCTGCTTCAAATTTACTTAATCCCATTGGCTTAGTAAGCATAGTTTTATTTTTAATAGGATTATTGTAAATAACCCTACAAACTTTGAACCTTTTTAATTTCTCAATATTACCTAAATCATACAAAATGTATGTTTAGTGAGCTGGAACTTGAATTTTATTCAGAGTTCCTTTGTCTTTTGTGGGCAGTTTAAAGTCATGCATGCCGGACATAAAGGGGCTAATGTTTAAGGTCGAAATAGCTTTGACCAAAATGGATTAGAATTGACAAAATTCCTTGAAAGTTCATCTGAAAACATACTACCATACTCAAGTATGAGGGAAAATATGTAATCTATGGCTTAAGAATATTTGAATCTGAGGAATGATATGAAAAATAGAAAAAAGGAATTAGAAGAAGTAGTTTCCAAGAATGAAGTTACTATTATTTAACAAAACCTGTTAGGGGGTTGAAATATGTAGGGCCACCTAAGGGCATTGGCTGCATGGTCAAATAAATAGCATCTTTCGGCTGACAAGTCTGTTATGTGGACTGTTTATGCAAGGCCACCTATGGGCACGTGCTGCATAGTCAGGAAAAAAGAACTCTCAGAAATTTACTTTCCTAGTGCTAAAAGCCAGTGAAAGTTTATGGAGATTCAAATTTTCTAAAGTATAGAGTTTTCTGTATGGAAAGAGGTACTTGAATATGGAAAAGATATTTCCAGACAATATTATCGAAGAACTGGATGAATATCACTCCTACGACGGTCTGACCCAAACGTAGGGAAGAATAATAAACCATAAACTTGAATACTTTCAGATCATGAAAAAGGACATGGGAAAAATATGTTAAGGATGGATATTTTTTTGCAAATCCCTACATACCGTCATTTAAGACAAATAAGGAAAAAAGAGGCATTCTTCCCAAGAATGAAGTTACTATTATTCAAAAAACCCGTTAGGGGGTTGAAATATGCAGGGCCACCTAAGGGCATTGGCTGCATGGTCAAATAAATAGCATCTTTTGGCTGACAAGTCTGTTATGTAGACTGTTTATGCAAGGCCACCTATGGGCACGTGCTGCATAGTCAGGAAAAAGAATTCTCAGAAGTTTGACATTTTTGTGACTAAAAGTCATGAAAAGGGTTATGAAGATCTGAAAATATTTAAGGTTAGGATTATAACACATAAATAAGGGTATTTTCCAATGTATATAGAGATACATAGGTCAATGATAACCATAATCATGTTGTGGCTGGGTCCTGGATTGAAATTTTGGACTTCACTACGTATCTCATAAGAATGAGAATCAAGCCATACATAGTTCTTGAAATGCAGTTTAACATCGTGCAGGACGAAAGTATGAGAGATCTTAGTTTAGGGTCATAGAGTTCGGACCATAATAATGAATACACAGTGTGTGTTTTCATGAGGACTTTTCAGCTAAGGGACTGAAAGTGACATTTGGGGTTAGGCCCAAAAGACTTGGGACTGGATTCGAGGGACACCCGAATGTTCCTACATATCCCCTAAGGATGGGAATCAAGTCCACGTAGTTCTAGAACTACCCTTTGTACAAATTTGGTTCGTACGGGTGAAAGGGGACTTTAGTGCAATGATGGTTTAACCTGAGATAAAATGTTTAGGTATTACCATGTATGCACGTAGTCTTTTGAAATGAAACATGATTAAAAAATCAATGTCAATAATAGTTCTCTCTCAAATGAGTAAATCAAAGAGTATTTTAGTTTATTGTCATACCAGACAAAAGTGTTGCATAGTTTAACGTCATAAAACAAGGACGAAAGTGAATCAATATAAAGATATTGATTCTAGGGGCGGTTTCACGAATCAACATCATATGAGATAGTGGTGAACCGATGTGAAGAGATTGTTTTTGGGCTTGAACCCTGGGAGGTTGCCTACATACCCAGCCTGGAGGGCAAGGATCAAAGTCCGTGTAGTTTGATTAAAGAATGAATTAATGATCAAGTTGTTCTTGGGGAAAAGGATCTAAATAATAATAAAAAATGTTGTTGGGACTTATACATGGTTAGCAGCCCAAAGAGAGTGTTACAGTTGAGGTTTTCTCTAAGCTCACGTGAGTCATACTCAGTGTGAGATACAAGAGGTAACAACAACCTTAACAATGCATAGTTTAATGTCATGTAGGGTATATAAAGGGACTATGCAGTTTAATGTCTTGAAGTTAGGACTATTGGTGTTGTACAGTTTAGTGTCATGTAGCAGGGAAAAAATACAGTTTAATGTCATGTAGGACATATAAAGAACTTTCTGTACAGTTTAGCATCATGTAGTTAGGACTATGGGAACAATAGAGTTTAAATTCATGTTGGACGAAAGGGGGGGAACTGTGTAGTTTAATGTCATGCAGTGAGGACAAAAGAGTGCACCATTTTAACGTCATGTTGGATGTATTGGGGATTTTTTCCACAGTTTAACGTCATGTTGGACAAAAGTGCGAATAGTTTAAGGTCATATGCATGGACTGTGGATGGTGCAGTTTAATGTCATGCTGGACGGTGGTGTAGTTTAAGGTCATACAGTACCTTTGATGATTATACAGTTTAACGTCTCTCCAGACGTAAGGGACTTTTATACAGTTTAGCATCATGTAGTTAGGACGTCACAGTTTAACGTCTTGTTGGATGTAAGGGACTTGAAAATAGTTTATGGTCATATGCATAGACTAGGGATGATGCAGTTTAAGGTCATGATGGACGGTTTAGGGAACTTTTTCACATTTTAAGGTCGTGCGGGACGAAGTTGCAATTTAAGGTCATACTGAACCATTGTTGTATAGTTTAACGTCATATAGCAAGGACGAACTGGTGCCACACAGTTTAGTGTCATGTTGCGTGGACATTTGGGGGACTATGCAGTTTAAAGTCTTGAAGTTAGGACTACTGGTGCCACACAGTTTAGTGTCATGTAGCAGGGACATAAGGTGACACAGTTTAACGTCTTGTTGGACTTATGTGCAAATAGTTTAGGGTCATATGCTTAGACCATTGCTGTATAGTTTAACGTCATATAGCAAGGACGAACTGGTGCCGCACAGTTTAGTGTCATGTTGCGGGGACAATTGATGAATACTTTGTAGTTTATACAAAATACTTCTTCAAAATCTAGCATTAGTTGAAGTAGTAATGAGTTCTCCATCCATTGAGATTAATGAATAAGCTCCATTGGAGTAGACCCTATGTATTGAATAAGGTCCTTCCCATTTTGGCTCAAGCTTGGGAGGTTTCTTTCCTGGTATCATTGGAGTTCTGAGAACTAATACCAATTCTCCCTGAATGAATGAGCGAAGACGAACCTTTTTGTTAAAAGCTCGTGCTATTCGATTCTGATATATTTCCAAGTGGTGCAAAGTGCATAATCTTTTCTCATATAACCGTTCCAATTCATTCAATCACTTTTGGGATTGCTCATCTGTAGATAACTGATCAAAAATGGCTACTCTGAGTGAGGGAAATTGAACTTCAATTGGCAAGACTGCTTCTGTTCCATATACCAACGAATATGGAGTTGACCGCGTTGTATTGCGGGTGGTAGTCCGATAAGCCCATAAAGCATGAAAAAGTTTATTAGGCCATGACCTCTTATCTTTATCCACCATCTTTTGCAGTATATTAGAAAGAGTCTTGTTAAAGGCTTCTATTTGGCCATTGGCTGCCGCATGATATCGAGATGAGTGGTTGGATTTAATGTTGTATTCTTGATACAATTTCTTCACCTCAGAAGAACAGAAGTTGGTGCCATTGTCCGTTAATATGGTATGAGGGACACCAAATCTAGTAATGATGTTAGTCTTGATGAAGCTAACAATGAATTTAGAACTGACTTCTTTGAGAGGTACTACCTCTGCCCATTTGGAAAAAAAATCAGTAGTAGTAAGAATGTACTTAAACTGCTTGGGCGTAGCTGAAGGGTAAGGTCCCACCACATCCATTCCCCATGTGGAAAATGGCCATGAGTATTTAGCTGTATGAAGCAACTCTGGAGGTTGATGAATGAAGTTGGCATGTACTTGACATGAATGACATTTCTTTGTGAAATCAACACAATCTTGTATCATTGAAGGCTAAAAGTATCCAGGCCTTCGAATTTGATCAGACAATCTATGTCCAGACTGGTGGGCACCACAGACTCCTGCATGTACTTCTTCCATAACAGTCATTGTCTCTTCACCATCAATGCATCTGAAGAGAACTCCATCAAAACCACGTTTGTAGAGAATTTTCTCTAGGTGGTTTGGGCTATCATAAAGAGTAAAATTGACCACACGTCGCCAGATTTGTTCTTTCTCAGCTCTATCCGGTGGAAGTGTTCCATTTTGAAGGTATTCTCTGATAGGTGACATCCATCCTGTAGTATGACCATACGGTTCATGAATGGGACTAATTTCATTAATTTCCTCTGTTCTGGCTTCAACATAAGGTGAAATTGCACGACGGTGGGCAATACTGATGGTTGTCTCATCCCGATTTGGATCTGCTAGAGCTGTGACTATATTAGCCAGTGCATCAGCTTGAGCATTTTGTGATCTTGGGACATAAGAAAATGTCGGTTCTGAAGGGAATTCCGCCATTAACTCTCTGACGTAATCATACAAAGGGATTAACTCTTATTTTCTAATGGCATAATCCCCATTGACTTGTTTGATTACCAGGTCTGAATCACCTTTCACCTTTAAGTGATTGACCTGTGCTTCAAGTGCTAACTCCAAGCCTGTGATAAGAGCTTGGTACTCGGCTTCATTATTAGTACCACCTTCCCACAATAAAAAGGAATAAGGTAACAATGCCTTATCTGGAGAAATGAGTACAATTCCTAAACCAACGTTGTTGAATTTAGGATTTTCCATTTTCTTCCCTGTTGGACTTCTGGAAGCACCATCAAAATACATTTCCCATGTTTGAGGACTCTCTTGAATAGAGAAAACTTCCTCATCAGGGAGTTCAATATCTGAAGACGTGTCTTCCACTGAAGGATGTTCAGCCAGAGCTTGGCCTTTTATTGCCTTTTGAGATACATACTGAATGTCGAACTGTTGAAAAATAACTTCCCACCTTACTAGACGTCCTGTAAGCATTGGACGACTAAGGATGAATTTGAGCGGATTATTGCGAGATACCAATTGGACCTCGTGATGTTGCAGGTAGTGTCTCAGTTTCTGGACTGCAAAGATTAATGCCAGGCAGCACTTCTCAATACTTGAATACCGGGTTTCTACTTCAAGCATAGTTCTATTGAGATAGTAGAGGCTATTTTCATTCCCAGCATCATTCTTTTGAGCGATAAAGGCACCCAATGATCGCTCTAGAGCTGTAACATAGAGGATAAGTGGTCTTCCTTCAACAGGTGGCATGAGTACTGGTGGACTCAAGAGGTATTTCTTGAGAATATCAAACGCTTCTTGACATTCTTCAGTCCACTGGTAAGTGACTCCTTTTTTCAATAATTTGGTAAAGGGTAAACTTTTGCCTTCCAAATTGGCGATGAAACGCCGAATATATGCTAAGTGTCCTGGAAGTCCTCTTAATTATTTCAAATTATGAGGAGGTGACATACCAAGGATTGACTTGGTCTTCTCAGGATCGACTTCAATACCACGATGGCGTACAACAAAGCCAAGGAATTTTCCTGAGGTTACCCCAAAAGCACATTTTAAAGGGTTCATCTTCAAATTATGTTGTCGAAGCCTGTGGAATATGACTTCCAAATCAGCCAAGTGATTAGAACGTTGTTTGGATTTAACCACCAAATCGTCTACATAGCATTCAACAAACTTCCCTAAAAAGGTTTGAAGATACGATGCATGGCGCGTTGATATGTTGCACATGAATTCTTTAAACCAAAGGGCATCACCGGGTAACAAAACACACCTTGAGGGGATTTGAAGGCTGTAGATTCCTCATCTTCTGGGGCCATTTGGATCTGATTATATCTAGAATATCCATCCATGAAGGAAAGTACTTCATAGCCAGCCGTCACATCAATTAAGAGTTCTGTAATCGGAACTGGGAAATCATCTTTAGGATAATACCGATTAAGATCTCAGAAATCGATGCAAACCCTAATTTTTCCGTTCTTCTTCTTTTCAGGGACAATATTAGCCAACCACTTGGGATATTGAACTTCTCTGACGAAGTTAGCTTTAATCAGCTTATCCACTTCAACTTCAATTTTGGAAGCATAAGTTGGGTGTGTTCTTCTCGCGGCTTGCTTAAATCCTCGATGTTCTTTTGGTAAACCCAAATGATGAGTAGCAATATCAGGATCAAGCCCAGGCATTTCTGTATAGTTCCAAGTGAAAATATATTTATTTTGATTTAGAAAAGAAATATACATCTCTTGCTCTTCAAGGGTCATAGCTGCACTAATTAAAGTGGGGCGTGGATCTTTCTCTGTACCCAGATTTATTTCTATGAGTTCATCCACAGTGGTAGAGATACCCTCTTCAAATGCTAGAGGAGCATCTCTAAGATCTTCCACTTCCTCTTCATCATGTGCTATTTCTTCTGTTTCTACTTGCATAGTAGACGAACAAACGAAATTTTCAGGATCATAAGAGATGTCAAAATTTGCACATTTTGAAGAAGACGCTTCTATTTCTGACCCTATTGACGATAAAGGGCCTTCTTTGGGAAATATAGAGGAGATGATGGATTGAGAATTGATATCATTATTCACCTCTGATGTTGCTATAACTTCTTCTGGCCTGATTGGCGAAGTATAGACCTGTTGGATTTCAGCAGATGAAATGAAGACGTCACCACTTGTGCTCTCATAATTGTTTGGTAGGTTACCAATTTCTCCCATGTTGTCTGGCTCAACTACCGTAATTGACATTATGGATCTTTCCATAAGAGTATTTTGATTTGGGCCTATTTTGTCAATTCGACTGATAGGTAACACATAATCTGTACTCACATGTGTAAATGGATTTATTGGAATCTTTTCCAAACCATATGGAGCATTAACTTTGGTAATTTCCTTCATTGTAGACTTCTCTCTTCCCTTCATGTGATAAAATTCTGCCTCAATGTATTGAGACTCACATGTCTTGAACGGGGCCTTATCACCATACAATGTTCCAACTTGACCATTGAAACATTATTTGAGACATTGATGGTATGATGAAGGGATAGCCGCATGCTGATGTAGCCAGGGTCTTCCAAGCAAGACGTTGAAAGATGAGTCTTGATCAACAATCATGAAATCCGAATTGGATACAAGATCCCCAAACTGAGTTCTGAGTGTAACTTCGCCCAGTGGTTCTTGTTCATTTTTATCATATCCTTGTAACAACATGGTAGAAGGAGATAAATCTGATTCCGTGAGGCCCAATCGACGAAGTGTACGAATGGGCATGAGGTTGACTCCTGAACCATTGTCAATGAAAGCTCTTCGGATATCTACACCATTGACTTTGCCAGATAAGTAGAGAGTTTTTATGTGCCCATGCACAACATCATATTCATCTTTATCAGTAAAAGATATTACTGCATGGCATTCTGCAGGACTATTCTCTATGTGATAGACTTCAGCTGCAGCAATTTCAGCTTCAAACTCCTAAGGAATTGACAAAGCTTCGATGAGTGCTTCCTGAAGATCTTTTGATAGATTCAAAGCATCCAAAATTGATAACTTGGCTGGTACTTGGGCCAATTGTTTCAATATATCATACTTTTGATCTAAAGGTCTGCGTTTCCCAACAGGAATATGCAGTTTAGCAGGTACCTTGGAAGCAGATGCTTTGGAAGCTGATGCATCTTGTATTGGGATAGAAGTTGGAAAAATCCTTGGTTTTGGAAGATTAGACCGATTAGATCCATTTACTTGCTGAGATAAAGAAGATTGAATTTTCAATCGGTCTTCCAAAATAACTATGCCAAGACTGAGTTGACTATTGGCAGAAGAACTTGCTTGTTCTTTTTGAGCTCGCTGAAGGGCTCTACCACGAGTTTCTGCTGCGTACACAGTTCTAGTAGGGGTAAAATTAGAGTATTGGTTTCTGAAAGATCCACATCTTCCCCTGTATCCTGAACCTCTGGAACTTCCTCGGATTCCCTTATTTGATACAGGGAATTCAGACTCATCAAAATTGAAATTACTACTGGAATACGGATCTGTTAATTGAATCATATTAACAGAACCGAAGATTAACTCTTCGTCTAATAAAGACTCTGTCTGACTAGCCTGTTAAGGCTATGCCGTTTGATGGGGCGGTGCCCGTGGTTTTGAAGTAGATGGCATAAATTCTGCCAGAGTCAAAGACAATTTAGGCTTTGACACATACTCATCTTCTTCTGATTCTTTTTTTCTTCTTTGAATCAAACCATTTCTTTGAGGACTTTTCCTCTGACGAAGAGGGTTTTACCGCAATATTCATGGCAGAAGACACAATTGGTTTCTTTAATTGTGTTCGCAAAATGCCATGAGTCCGATTGATTGTCTTTCTGACCATCCAATCATCATACTTCTGTGAATTTCTACTTTTAACTTCTTTCCATTCACCTTCCTCCTCTGGAACTGTAGCAGTAACACATGCTACCTGAGTCGAAGAACCTTTCAACTTGACTTGTCCCAAGTCGACCATCTTTTGCAGGAGGTCTTTGAAGACAAAACACTCCTGGATGGGATGCCCTAACATTTGATGAAAGGGACAATAATTGGGACGGTCCTCATCTCTTTCCTTGTTTGGCCTCTTGGGCACTGGTATTTGAACCAAATTATTTTCCAGAGCTGAAATGAAGTAACCGGGAACTTGCTCATTTCGGAAGGAGTATGTTTTACTCTTCAAATCATCAAATTGTTTTTGTCGTTGATCTCTTTGATCATTTGGATGAAACGGCCTTTGTTGTTGGCGTTCAGGAGGTGGAGCCCTTCAAGAAGATGAAGGTTTTGAATTAGAAATAGGTACAGGTGCTTGTTTAATCATAACTGTAGCAGTTTCTGCTTTACCCATTCTCCTTCCTGGGGCTGATGGAATTACACGAGATTTAACCTTAGCCTGTATAAGGTAATCTTCAATCTGCTGAGCGATTGAAGTAAGGTCTCGAAACCCTCCTGTGTATTTCACAGGGATCAATGGCGTGCATAATTCGTCACGCAAATTTGCCACACAGATTGGCAACAGCTCTTCCTGAGGGAGTGCTAAACTCAGGGAATACGTTAATCCCTTCCAACGAGCAATGAAATCAGAGACTCTTTCATTCTCCCTTTGCTTGCAGTTTGTAAGATCGAAAACTGTTGTTTTTGGCAAAGTTGAGCTGAACTGAAGAAGTAATTTTTGATGAAGATCCTCCCATCCGATGATTGATCGGGATTGCAAGCTTGTATACAAGACAAAAGCTGGTCCTTGCAAGGTTCGCACAAAGAATCTGAGTTTCACTGCTTCTTTCTACTCTAGAGTTCCCATCATAGGATCACAACAAGACACGTAATGCGTCAAATGTGGTTCAGGGTCGCCTGATCCATTGAAAGTAGGGAAAATAGGGTTTTCAAAACTAGATGGAGGAGAAATTGAATCTACCCATTCAGGGTAAACTTTCTTTTCTTGTTGAACTTGCGCCCGTTTCCCTTCCATAGTTTCTAACCGAGCTGTTAATGACTCAATAGTAGTTATTAACTTTTGAGAAAATTCCGGTTGAATCTGGTCTTGAGTAGGTGAAATTAATGGATATTGGACAGATATGGTGGTTGGTGTTGCAACTGATGGTAGCACTGCCAACCGTTGTTGTGTTTGACCTGTAGGATTAGACCTCTGAGGGTGTACTGATAAAGGAGGATATTCCTGATCCATCTCAGTAACTGCAACAAATTCCTTTGGCTGTCAGACCTCAGCATTCTTAAGAAGAATACTACTCTGAAGTAGTTCTGCATTCAACCTTTTTAATTCTTTCATTTCTTCCTCTTGTTGTGAAAATCTTTGCTCTAATGAGAGCGATTGACCTTCTCCAGAGGAAGGATATGTAACCTGATTCTTTCCCCTCCCTTTGTTGGATACTTTTTGGAGAGAGGGAAGTGGATTACCTAGGTTCTAAGTAATCCTTTGACTTCGTGTACGCACACCTTCTTCATTTTTATCGGTGCGTACATTTTCTTGAGCAGGACACTCTTCATCTGAGTCCCCTGAGTGAGTCTCCTCTGGTGGATTAGCAACAACGGCATTGATGACATTGATTGATGCATAATTCATCGCATCCCTTCTATCAACATTTCTGTGATATTTTCTTCTTTCATGTCTTTGATGAGACATTTCCTTTTGTTGATTCAATCCTTTAGGAACTTCTTTGAGGAGCTATAATTTGGAGGGAATCTCCTGATAATTTGGCTCTTCGTTCCTCTTGGGGCTTCTTCCCCAATCGAGAAAAGACCGACATTCTCTGAGAAGGGGATTGATGATTTGAAAGAGTCCCCAGTCTCGTGAACTGGGGGTGTTCTTGCTGCTTCCGCTCAACTCCTCGAATCCCATTTGTTGACTCTGAGGTTTGGGTTAAAGAAGTCCCCGGTGTGACAAGCTGGGGTGGCTCTTGACATGCTATGTCAGAGATCTTCTTAAAAGATCTCTTGATCTTGCGAATCTTAGTTCAGAAATTAGCTGGATGCATTAACCTGTATCCACTTTTATCACCTGGTTCAACAGACCATTAGATGATTTCCGAGACTTCTGTCATTTGATGATTTGTTTTCTCCATACGAGAGGATTGTGTAATATTCTTGCCTGCTTGATGTAGGAGCAATTCACCAACTTGTTCTCTATATGCTTGATTTTGAGAGGAACTAGTTGAAGCCTATTCTTGAGCAAGATTTTGATTATGAACAAAGCCCCTTGACTGTGGCCGGCCATGGGCAATAACATTGCATGAGACCATTTTCGGTGTGCTTTGCTGATTGGAAAGCACTGTGAAATGTAGTGCTCCGTGAATACCCCATCCTCTGATATGAACACCAGATGGAGCATTGTAAATTAATTGACGCAATTTTCTTAGTGCGCCAAGGCCTGAACGTTGAAGGGTTCTCTGCTGCTTTTCAGCCTTCAGATACCGAGAGACTGATAGAGATGCCAAATCAATCTGACGTTGTAGCCCTTCTATTATCTTAAGATGATTTTCATATTTATCATAAGATAATACATTCTTCATCAATTGACAAAGAGTTTTCCCTATGTTGAGACGAATATCATGGACTCCATCTTCCATCAACATCTTTGGAATGTCATACTGGGAGTCAGCCAAAGGCCAAAACATGACGGGTACCTCACTTTTCACCAGTTTTTTCCTCATGTTCAGCATTTCCTCTTTATCATTAAATTAAGATTCTTCTACCTGTTTTGACCAGAGTTGGTGTTTCCTCATTGCTTCATCGGATTCAACAAGATTGGTAGAGAGATCATTGATCAAACTAGAAGATGCATGACTTAGGGGTGGTTCGGAGAATGACCTACACCCTGGTCTATCTTCTGATTGAGAAAGTATTTCACTTGATACTGATAAAGCATCAGACATGACTAGTTTCGCATTTGCAAGTGCCTCAAGATAAGAGGGCTTTCTCGGCACTACATTGTCCACTGGAGTATTTTCCAGGCAATGTGAATCACTACTGCGGAGAGGACTTTCGCAGCAAAATTCATCATCATGGGGAGGACCACCATAATGGGTTACAATAAAAGATGAGATCTCTTGCTCCTTGGTCTTCTGACCACACAGAGGGTTCCTGTGGCTCTCATCTGAAGAAGAAACTTCAAGATTGACCGAATTTTCATGAAGCAAGCCTTCACGAGGAAGTGTCTGTTGAAGACCTTCAGAATTAATGTTCCAGTTATTGGGAACTGAGGGAGTAGAATCTTGAATTCTGACAGATAAATGTCTGAGGGCTTCAAGAACTCTAGTATCAAGCAAGGCTTGGTTATAGACTGGCCTTTGATCTCCTGACTGTGCTGGGAGGATCTTTTTCTTAGATGCCTTCTTACTCGCTTTAGAAACCACTTGATGACGAAAGTGATTGCTCTGAGTAGGTGTATGTGCCTGATCAGGAATGATGGTCAGGTTAGGTTGACAATCTCCACTAAAATCAGGTGTATGTGCCTGACTTGGTTGTCCGTATGATATGGGGGAGTATGCCCCATAACCCTCTTGGACTGGAACAGATGTATGTGTCTGTTCCGGAGTGAATCGTTGATGTGTCACTCCACTGCTAGGGATATATTTATGTGTCCTTCCCAGAGATGATGCTGAAGCTGTTATGATATCCTGGCAAGCATCCAGAATATGAGCAGGAATTTTCTTCTGCTCTTTCACCATTGACAAAATATGCTTGGTGACTTCAGCCGCCGGAACGGGAATATACGTCCATTCCGGGTTTGGAGTAGGTGTATGTGCCTACTCCTATCCTCCTTTTCCTGTCAGTGAATCTTGACAGTACTCAAGTGTGGAGGCAGAGAGTTGAGTCTGCCTCCTGTTTGTCGTCGGAGATTTCCGACTGACTTCTTCAAGCGCTACCAAGCGAGACTGTTGGTAGGCTTGATTAGTACTAGCAGATGTATGTGCCTGCTGATTAAACTTCACCAAACACGGTTGACGAGATCCATCATATGTATTCAGACGAGCCTGCTGACTAACTGGTGATGTATAAGCAGTTGTATGTTCCTGCCTATAGTACTCTGCCGGAATTGCCTGGCGGGATTGGCTTGATGCTGCCAGACGAGTCTGCTGGACAGCGGAATTAAAACGGACAGGTGCGTGTGCCTGTTCATTGTTCGCCACCAAGTTAGGTTGGTGGACTTCTCCGGAGATGGTAGGGATGAAAACATGTCCATTGTTAACCGGATTCCGTCTCTGGCAGTTCATCTTGCTTTCTCAGGTTCGAGGAACCTGAGCTGAATGGCTGGAGTCGATACCCTCATCATGTTGAGGGCGCACTGCCGCACGAGTCTGGCGGCGATTGTTGATGGGATCCCTCGGGAAGGACTTCTGTATTTTTTAATTAAGGCCCTGAGGGACCTGATCATTCACTTCCTCAAAGTAAGGGAGTGAATGGAAACTGCATTCTGGGGATAACGACCCGAAACGGTTGGAGACGGTAGTCAGCACCGCATGCCTCTTGATCACTGGTCGTCGTTGTCCGGACGACCTGTGTGAGTTGTTCTCTTGGAGGGCCTGTCGGGCAGCCTCCATAGTTGGGATGGTACCGTGTTGACGGTACTCCTTAACCAACGCATTTGATACCCAGCGTTGAAGACGCTGAGTAGGTGATGTCATCCTCAGAGCGGATGACGATCCAGTAGGAATAGTAGCATTGGTATTTGCAGCAGTAGTGTTCACCGATGTGAATTTGAGAGCAGCCATTATGGAAATACAAAAAATCTTGGAAAAGAGTGCATGTTTGATATAACAGACGTAATCAAGATAAAATTCAGCCACTTCATCCTTTGGATGAGCACACATGTCAATGATTGTTTTTGTTAGCCCTCTTAAAATAGGGGCTTAACAAATAGGTAAAAATATCATTTTAACTTGGTTAAGGATTCACGTCGGGTTCACCATTTTTTATTTCCCTCAGAATTCGGGGATGACCTCCTGGATGGGAGATTCAAATGTTCCGATCGGTTTCTAAGGGGTTTGTTCGTAGAACCGGAAACATCCAATGATTCCATATCCATTTGGACCCACTTTCCAAAGGTGGGCGCTCATTAGCTTGTGAACTGATGAGGCTTAGGAATTTGCATTGGTCGAGAGGATGGGAGGTCGGACTCATCACACCTTTTTGAGGGGAATTATTGTCTATTCCGGGACTCTCTTTATAGATTTAAGTTATGTTCGTGAATCCTTATTACATTACCAAGTATAAAATGAGCTTTTCCTTTAGTGTTGACAATCAATGATTAAATATGTAAGAAATTTAGAGAATATTTTATATGTATTCAAGGTTCTTCATCAATAGAGAATCATCTATATCTATTTAGAGATTCATGGTCAATGGTAACCTTCAAAACATTTATATAAAAGTCTCTTGGTCATTATGATGACCAGGCTGGTTTTAAAGCCACTCATTGGGGCACTTGAAGTTTATTGTCATTCAGAAGGACAATGAATTATTTCAGAGTTGGGATCGAACCCATAGATGGGCTACCTACGTATCCTTTGTTTTGGAAAAGGAATCATAACCCACGTAGTTCAAATAAGGGAGTATGATGTTTATGATTGATGGATCAAAGAAGGATGTAACAATTACTTTTACACTCTAAGATCACGTGAGTCATGCTTGGTGTGAGAAATAAGAGGTATTGGTAAAAATTAGACAATTGTGCCATGAAAGATGCAATCATAAGAAATGGTTTGGGGCTTATGTATGTATGACTGCCCAGATAGATGAAGGTTTAGGAATTACTTTAGGTAGAAAATCCAAGAACAGGGTCCATAAAGGTATATGTGCTTCATGGAGATTTGAATACTCTAACATGGGACTTATTCCTGAAAAGGAAACCCAAATTAGGAGAAGATTGATAACTGGGTTTTACTCCTGAGAAGGAATCCCAGATCAAATGTAAATTAGGACTGGTTAAAGAGAATTTAAGGGACTTGGGGCTTATTCCTGAAAAGGAAGCCCAAATTAGGAGACTGGGGCTTACTTCTGAAAAGGAAGCCCAGGTTAAGGATTAAGGTTTGGGGCTTACTCCTGAGGAGGATGCCCATACATTTTAAGGGACTTGGGGCTTACTCCTAAGAAGGATGCCCAAATTAGAGGACTTGGGGCTTACTCCTAAGAAGGATGCCCAAATTAGAGGACTTGGGGCTTACTCCTAAGAAGGATACCCAAGATTTATGACTGGGACTTATTCCTGAAAAGGAGACCCAGGTTAAGGTTATTACTGGGACTTATTCCTGAAAGGGAAGCCTAGGTTAGGGGACTTGGGGCTTACTTCTGAAAAGGAAGCCCAAATTTATGACTGGTACTTATTCCTGAAAAGGAGACCCAGGTTAAGGATTCTCTCACCTTAAGGGATGAGGTTTAATGAATGAAATCTCCATATTTAGTGAGATAAGGATATTTAAATAACTAGGTTTTGAGAGATATTCCACAGAATTCCTTTCAGATAAGTAAGTCAAATCAAGAGATCATGCCATAAATGGCTTTAAAGAGTGTCTTGAAGACTGAATCTTGAAAAGGAAAAGTGTAATAGCTTAAGAGGGGTGAAATAGGAAATATGGGCACCAAAAAGAAAGGGGCGCGCAAATCTTGGAAGGCGCGCAAGTGTTGGTCACGCAGGTATACCTGCGCGACACATGGTGTACTTGCGCGATATTCAACCAGTATTGAAATACTTGAGCGGCTCTTTTTTAAAGCCTTTTGAATCCTCTTAAGGTTCTTCCAGAAAAGGGACGTGCAAGTTCTATCGAAGAAGGAAGGCGGCGTGCAAGTGTGGCCACTTCCCTTAAGGGCTGTCCACTCAGGCGCGCAAGTGTTGATGAGTTTCAACACTTAGGCCTTCCTCCCTCTCTTTAGATCTTTCGTTCTAGGTAAGAAATTACCTTAGAAGTGTTCCGGAAGCTTTGAGAAGAGACTTGGGCGTTGGGAGATTCAATACGAGTTTCTGGAAAAAGATCCCTTCAATGGGGGGCCCACAGGGTCTATTTATAGGAAGGAGAAGACCCCGGGCGGTTACCGGGCGGTTATCACTTAGGTCACGCAAGTCATTTGCGCGACCATAAGCATCGCGCAAGTGGACTTGCGCGACAGTGATATAACTTGCACGGTGAAGTTTCTTTTGATCCTTTGTTCATGCCTTTGTCAATTTTTGATATTTTCTTTAAAGGTTGAATCACTTTGAGCTCAGATCTTCCCCTTTTCCGATTTTTAGATTCTGTGACGAAAGGAGCGTCAACATACACCTACGCACTAGTTAGTCTCAGGCCCCATGTACATCGTATCTCAGTGTAGAGTAACCATAGAAAAATCCATTATCATGCATGATCCACTACTAGGGAACATACCCATAACCTATTCATCCCCAACCATCATAAATTTATATTTTTTAGTGTTTTCATTATCCATTTTTCTTAGTGAAATAGAGATAAAACCACTCTCGATCACTGGCGTGCTAGTACATATCCACCCTCCTAGATACCCGAGTTTCTCCCTTTGTGATCCAAAAATTTTCACATGTTACTAAAATCCATTAGCACATAAACACATCATTTATGGTCATAATAAACTCAAATCAGTAGCTACTCATTCTTTTAACCACTTACATCACTCAATAAAACCTTAAAATTTTCAATAGAATAACTTCAGAAAATTTAACAATGTTTTGGATACAAAATCCATTAAAAATACCCCTTTGAACACTATGTATATACCCATATTCCATAAAATATATTTTTAAGCACTAAATAATTTTTATAAATCCATTACATGAGTTATAAAAAAACCACAATTGGCATAACATAAAATAGACATGTAAAACACACAATTAAACACAAAATTGGTACCTAAATATCATTTTCTTAACAAAAGTCACCAAAACCAAATTTTTCAGAAAGAATAATGAAAGAAAAGTCTTCTAAAAATGGAAATTAAGAAAATTTAACTCATCTAGAAATTTTTACACATGGAATCACCTACCACAAGTGTCAAAACCCTTGAATCTTTGTGAGAAAGTTCAACCGCCCCACCACCGCACCACAAGGGACTTAGATAAATACTAAAACCAGAAGAATAGAACAAGAAACCCAAGATAAAACCCTAGGTTCTAGACCATACTTTTTATAAATTTGGAAATTCATGAATAAGGAAAGAAACCCCATGAAAATTGAAGGAACTAAGAAGGAAACTCACTTACTTGAGAAATTTTGAAGTTTCTCCACCAAATCCTCCTTAAAAATGGTGTTACAAGGAGGGTTTGAAGTTCTTGGGAGGTTTCCATGGCTTCTAGGGTAGATTGGGGGAATAAAGGGGTGAGTTTGGATAAATCCTGGGAGGGAAAATGGAATTTAACAACATTTAAATGAGCTGGAAAAGTCTGCATGGTTTTCTTGCACAATTTAGCAAATCGTGCACCCAAACCGTGCACCCCCTTTTGTCCACTAAAAAATTTTCCAAAATTATTCAAATTAATGGGGGATAGGGGAAAATTAGGGGGTTTCAGGAAAAAAAATATAAGAGAAAAAATTACCTTAAATGAAGGACATATGTGTGACAATTCTCCCCACCATGAAAACTTTCAGTCTCAGTAAGTCAACCTGAAGCTTGATCGGAAAGCATGAACAATTAATCTTCCTCAACCCATGAATTCTGATCCCATGTCTCATGTGTATCATTCCCATGCTTCAAAAGAACCTAGACTATTGGAATATAATTTCCCCAAATCACCTTTTCTTGGAAGTCCACTATTCGCATCGGCCGCTCAAAAACAGATAAATCTGTGTCTATATCTAACTCCTCCCAAATCCGTACATGGGATGGATAAGGGTTGTATTTATTCAATTGGGAGACATGGAATTCATCATGGATCGATTCCAACTAAGAAGGTAAATCCAAACTACATTCCACCTTTCCAATATACTCGGTGATCTAAAAAGGTCTGACATACTGTGGCGTTAGCTTCCCTTGCTTTCTCAATAGAAGATGGCCCAGACGAGGGTCCACATTCAAGAAATCCCTATCACCCACAAAAACCTCTAGTTCTCAATGCCTCTGGTCATCATATAATATTTTGAGACTCTGATCTATCAATACAAACTTCCTGATCAACATGACCTTCTCAGGCATCTCCTGCACCAGACTCGGCCCCAACAGTGAGGTCTCACCTACCTCAACCCAAAATAGGGGGGACCAACAAGGCCAAACATAGAGAGCCTCAAAAGGATCCATTATAATTAGGTATTGGTAACTGTTATTATAAGAAAACTCAACCAATCCAAAATTTCTATCCCAGGAACCTCCAAAGTTCAGAACACATGCACAGAGCATGTCCTCCAAAATCTGATTCTCCCGCTCTGTGTGACCATCCATTTGAGGATGGTATGTTTTGCTCATATTAAAATGAAACCCAAGGCCTTCCACAAACTAATAAGTGAAATGGGGGTCTCTATCTGAGAAAACTGCGAATGACACACCATAGAGCCTTACCACCTCTTGAAGATACAAATAGCCCAACTTGTCCACTTTATTTGTATCTTTGATTGGAATGAAGTGGGATGATTTGGTCAGACAATCAATCACCACCCAAATGGAATTCCTACCCTGAGGTGTATGATCCAAGACCATAATGATGTCCATGGTGACCTCATCCCACTTCCAGGCAGGAATAGGTAACGGCCGGAGAAAACCGAAGGGAATTTGATGCTCTACTTTCACCTGCTTTCATGTGTAGCATCTTGACACAAAGTCTGTGATGTCTCATAACATACCAATCCACCAGAAAAACTTAAAGACATCATAATACATCTTGGTGTCACCCAGATGGACATCCCACTGAGATTGGTGGCTATCATGCATCACCACCTTCTACAGAGTTGAAAGGCACTACTGAACAACCCATGAAGCATAGGATGCCCTCAGGAGATTATGACCAATTAGAACACATCTACGCACCATGAATAAACTACTTCAACTGCTTACAAAGCTCATCACTAGGATTTTCTCACTGAATTAGTTCCACCAGAGAAGGAGTCAACTAAAAGCTTTCCAAGAATGCACCCCTATTTTTCTCCTTGGTCTCTACATGCATCTAAGCAAAGAGTGCCATCAGAGTGCACTCATCACTAGACTTCTTGAAAGACTTCCCTTGGACTCTTTTTCTCAATGTATCAGCCACCACATTACCCTTTCCAAAAGTATAGAAAATATAAAAGTTTAACCCCTGCAAGTACTCGATCCAACGACTCTGCCTCAAGTCGAGGTCCTTCTTAGAGATGATATAGGCCATGATTTTTTGATCAAAGTAGACAAAAAACCTCTCCCCAAAGAGGTAGGGATGTTAAGTCATCAAATCATGAATCATAACTACTAACTTCAAGTCATGGGTAAGGTAATTCTTTTTTGTGTTGTCAGAGTTGGTGAGAGCCATATGCCACCATGTGATCATATTTCATAAGCACACACCCAAGACCCATACCTGAAGCATCACAAAACACCACATACCCCTTTCCAGCCTCTAGAAAAATTATAACGGGGGTGGTAGTAAAATTCCTCTTTAACTCCTAGAATGATTCTTGAAATTTTAGGGCCCATAAAAACTTCACCCATTTCTGGGCGAGTGTGGTCATTGGTGACGCAAGACGAGATAAATCCCGACAAAACACTACTAGAAAGAAAACCTATACCCATGGTTCAAAACTGTGGGTATATCCCCCAAAACCGTGGGTGTAACCTATACCCATGGTTTTGGGAACCGTGGGGCTGAGAGGCGTTGAAATAGGGGTCTGTGACTATACCCACGGTTTTCCAAACCGTGGGTAAAAGTGTGCCACCCACACTGCACAACATGGAACAACACATCCCCCACATTTTTTAAACCGTGGGGATTTATATTCAAAAAATGAGAAGGTCAGGTTTCGATCACAAGACCACCACCAACAAGCCGCCATATCTGACCAACTAATCCAACTGCATATTCAATATATATATATATATATATATATATATATATATTAATAGAGCCGCATATCTAAAAATGATAATGGCATGAATCAAACATAGGACCGGTTTTATCAATTTACGTCGCCTGGCCAACTGAGCTATGGAAATTTTATTATATGTAACGATACATCTATTTACTTATATTAATTTTAACCCATTTATTAGAAGAAAAAACTTGCCGATAATCAAACAGTCGATCGACTGTAACAACATAGACTGCCTGACCAACCAACCTACATATATTACTTGTTTTTATATGTGTATATTTCTTATTATATTAATCCAAACTGTGTTCCCGCCAAATATTTTTTTTGTCCCGCGTAATTGTTTTTTCCATCAGGAAAGCTATACCCATGGTTTGGCTAAACTGTGGGTATAGGTCTTCAAAAAAAACTCCCCAATACCCACAGTTTTGATAAACTGTGGGTACATGTCTTTCGAAAAAACCCTATACCCAAAGTTTTGGCCAAAACCATGGTTATACGACTTGAAAAGAAAAACCTATACCCACAGTATTGCAAAACCGTGGGTATAGGTCTTTAAAAAAAATCTATACCCATGGTTTTGCTCAAAACCATGGGTATAGATGAACTATACCCACGGTTTTGAAAAACCATGGGTATAAGTCCCCATATTATCCCTATACCCATGGTTTTTTAAAACTATGGGTACAGGTCCATTTTTCAGTAGTGAAACCGCCTGTAATATCTAGTCAGGCTGAGGAAAATCTAGATCTAGAACACATTAATTGGTTGATCCCATGAAATAACCACACTAATCTTCTTGTTGTCCACCGAAACCCCCTTCTTTGAGATCAGATCCCCCATAAATTTTACCTCCCTGATCCGTAAAGTTCACTTGGACAACATTTCATAAAGATGATGCTCTCGCAAAGTTCCCAGAATGATATGCAAGTAATTCTCAGGTTCCTCCTTGGAACCAGAATAAAATAGAATTTCATACAAAAATATCACAAAAAATTGTTGAGATACTGATGGAACACCATGTTCATGAGTGCTATGAAGACCAGTGGAGCATTGGTCAATCTGAAGGGCATGACCAAGTACTCGAAGTGGTCGTACCTGCTTCCAAAGAATTTCTTTTGGATATTTACCTTTTTCACCTTTAGTTGATGATAGACTAAAAACAATTCTATTTTATAAAACCATCTTTCCCCCTTCAACTGATCAAACAAGTCATCTATTCTGAGAAACGATTAGTTGTTCTTGATTATTACCTTATTCAGTTTCCAATAGTCAAAGCACAACCAGAGGAATCTGTCATACTTTTTCGTGAACAACACCGAAGTGTCACAAGGAGAGACTCTTGGGTGAATTAATCATTTGGATTTAAAGTAGTCCAGTTGTATCTTCAATTCCCTCAGCTTAGTGGGGTCTATGCGATATGAGGGAAGAGATATCAATTGTGTTCCCGGTGCTAGATCAATCGAGAACTCCACATCCTGCTCTGAGGGAAAACCTGAAAAATCATCTGGAAATAACACTGGAAACTTTTCCAGTGCATGAGGTAGTCCACCATAAATATCATGAACATAATCCTCTATCAAGATCAATGATAACAAAAAAAATATCTCCCAACTCTGGGAGTGGAGGTCCCGCACAACTCGACCGAGGATGTCGTTCCCCACGAAAAACCTGACGACTCCCATCAGGTGCCATGAAACTCACTCATCGCCTATAGAAATAAATGTGTGCCTGGAATTTTACTATCCAATCCATGCCAATTATTATGTCAAATAGATCCATATCTAAGTCAAGAGGTCCCACTCCATCTCAACCCTTTACATAGAAAGCGCACATGACGGGCACCTGAGACCCTGCTCCTTCTTTCCTAGCGGCGTCACCAACTCCATTGAAAAATACAAAAATTCAGTTGGCTAATTCAGTGTGCTCACAATGTGGGTAGAGATAAATGAAATAAATAAACTAGTATGGAAAATAGTTTCAGCTATAGAAGATGCAACAAAGATGGTACCTCGAACTATTGAAAGTCTCGCCTCTGATTGTGCAGGTGCCTGATCCACCACATGGAGATGTCAAGTATCTTCCTGAGGACAACCAGTAGTCTTTGGTTGTTCCCTAAATAGGATCTACCTAGAATATGACCCATCCCTGCCACCACGAACACCAAATTGAGATCACCCCATCCTCGACGACTCTGACTGAGCTGGCACTCCTCTTGAAGCCACTGATCTTGCCCCACTCTGAAGTGGACATGCCACCCTGAAAAAGTGATTCAAGTGACCCGTACTTCCAAATTGATAACAGGGATTCAAAGGAAATGGGAATTCTAGTTAGATATTCTCCAACCTCCCACACTGGTGGCACATGACGTATCTCGCATCAGAAGCCACAAATGAAAACTGCCTGAAAGAGTGGCTTGAACTACCACCTCCCTTCTTCCTCTAATCCTCTCACTTTATTTTCTTCTAGGAAGAGCTTGAACTTCACACTAATGATACTTTCCCAGAGAAACCAGCCCTCCCTTTTCAGTCAATTTCCACTAAACACGCCCGGTCAACCACATCAACATAGCTCATCAGTTTAAACAAGAGAACTTGGGAGTATATCTCTGATTGTAATATTTTCTCAAACCTCTGGGCCTTTTCTTGCTTGTTATATGAGATTTAATAAGCATACCAAACTAGCTCAGCGAAATGGTTGGTATACTCCATCATAGAAAGATTCCCCTAAACAAGATCCATGAACTCTCAGGATCTAGCATATTCCAAGACTACAAGGCAATACTGTTCATTGAAGATGGCATTGAAATCTCCCCAGTGCATCTACTCATTCTTTCTAGTTTGAAGTACTGATTCCCACCACTTGCATATTGGACCCTCCAACAAAAAAAGATTCACACTTCACCCTAACTTCCTCGGGTGTGTCTAGTAACTTGAACATGTTTTAAATCTTTTCAATCCATTCCTCTACTTACTGGGGTTCTTTTCTACCTCGAAAAGTAGGAGGCTTTTTTTAGGAACTCATAGGATTTTTCCTTCCTAGGAACAATCTCATCTTCTCTAACAGGATCTAGAACATGATCTGGTCCATTTCTGAATTCTTGGACATCCCGTACGATAGCCTCGACATGCCTCTAATCAAGCGGTGAGGGATAATTCTCTCTGGCTTCTTCCCGTCGGTGCATGGGATCTTTCAGGGAGGCATGTTACTACAAAAAGGCAATAGTCACAAGAGAAAAAATCAGTAAAATAGTTCTGAAATTTTTTATCAATAACATCAAACATAAATAATCAATCACATTACAATAATAAAATAAACCACTACTTCCCCCCGCCTGATTTCCACGTGTAGTCTGCAGCCCACACACTTGACCTAGAAGTGAAGTCAAACAAACAATCCCAATGTCCCATAGTGACTCAGTGTTTACTATGAGGGGTTCCATCCAAAAACCCTACTCAAGTCTAAAACTCCAAGCCTCGACAGTCCTTGCTCATTTCTAGCCCAGCTCATCCCAAAATAATAATTTAACCCAAAAATATTGGTCTCTTCTGATACCATTTTTTCACGAACCGAATCGGGTCGCCATAAAAATCGGTTCCAAACCCGGCACGTGACAAGGTCCGAAGGGAGTTCCCTATCTCCATGGGCTAGTACAAGTGCCTGGGTATGATAGATATTGGTTTGGGAATTATTTACCTGAGTATGGATACATAAAAACATCAAAAACAATTGATAAACTAAATATGAAAATTCATACCAAACAAGAATTAAACAAAATTCCTAATTGAATACATAGGTTTAAACATAAAATAGGAGGTCCAAATACCCATAAAAGTACTATAAAAACATCCCTAAGGACTCCACATGATAAGGGTTCATCACCCACAATCCATCTCCACAACACCATACCATGGAAGGGAACTAACAACCTAAACTACCATCACCCATGTCCTTGCCTATACCTGTGTCAAACATGATCAAGTATACTTATAGCTAAGGGGTGTAATTAGGGTGTGATAATAATCCCAATAGTACACCACCAATATATTCCATATAGTAAGCAATAAAAGATAAAAAGCATGCCAGTTTTTATAAGCAAGAAGTGGTGGAAATAATTTCTAAAGAGAGAAACTTTTAAATGTAAACATTTTTCAAAGGGAATTTTCCATGAGTGAGAAAATTTCAATAAAACATGTAAGCTGCATTATTTTCCATCCAAACCACCATATGCCAAAGATAAATATGAAAGAGTCAATGGGCACTAATCTTGGGAACACCCCTAGGCACTAGTTATTCTTGGGCCCCATGTACATGTTATCATAGTGTAAAGTAACCATAGAAAAATCTATTCTCAGGCACTAGCCACTAGTAGGTAACATACCCATAACCTAGTCTCCCCCAAAAATCATCAATATAGTTTTCTAATGTTGTTGTTATCCATTTTTCTTAGTGAAACTGGGATAAAACCTCTCCAGATCACTAGCGTACTAATACATATCTTCCCTCTTAGATACTCAGGTTTCCCCCTTTGTGTTCAAACCATTTTCACATGTTACCAAAATCCATTAGCACATAAACACATCATTTCTATTCATATTCAACTCAAAACAGTAGCTACACATGCTTTCCACCACTTACATCACTCAATAAAACCTTTATAATTTCAATAGAGTAACTTCACAAAATTTAACAATGTTTTGCACAAAAAATCCATTAAAAACCCCCCATAAAAATAGAAGGAAATAAGTAGAAAACCCACTTTCTTGAGAAAGTTTGATGTTTCTTTACCAAACCCCCCTTCAAACACTACGGAAAAAATGGGCATTTGCGACGGGTTATTTGCGACGGGGGAATTTACCCGTCACAAATAAGTAGGTATTTGCGACGGGTTAGCTTTCCCCGTCGTAAAAGGATTGGCGCGCTTTGCGTGCCAAATCGCGGGAAAGTTATTTGCGACGGGCGGTTACCGCCCATCGCAAATAACCGGCGACGGTAATAGCTATTTGCGACGGGAATATAACCCCGTCGCAAATAACTATTTAACCGTTGACCGTAATAAATGAGGGCCAAGGTATTTGCGACGAGTACTGTCGCAAATAATACTATTTGCGAGGGGTATCCCATCGCAAATAGTCCCGTTGCAAATAATCTAACCTATAAATACCCCCCATCCGTTTTTTTCATTCATTCTCAAACTCCATCTTTTCCTTCTCTCAAAACTCTATTTTTAGAGTTTAGCGTTTCTTAAGTTTACTTTTTTTTCGGAGTTTATATTGAAGTTTTCAACAACGCTGAGAGATCAACCTCAGATCAATTTTAAAGGTATTTATGTTTATTTTAATTTAATATTTATTTTAAATTTTTTATTAGTTTCAATTATTTTTAATTAGTTGAAATTTAATTATGTTTACATTGTTTTGTTACTTAATAAATTTAAATTATTAGTATTCATTGTTCATAGTTAATGGTAATTAGGAATAATTAGTAATAATTTCCAATAATTAAGAATAAATTCTAATAATTAGTAATAAATACCAATAATTAGGAATAATTAGTAATAATTACCAATAATTACCAATAATTAGTAATAATTAGTAATAATTACTAATAATTAGTAATAATTACCCATAATTATTAATAATTTCCAATAATTACCAATAATTAGTAATAATTTCCAATAATTACCAATAATTTGTAATAATTAGTAATAATTACTAAAAATTTGCAATAATTAGTAATAATTACCCATAATTAGTAATAATTACCAATAATTACCAATATTTAGTACTAAATAGTAATAATTAGTAATAATTACCAATAATTAGTAATAATTAGTAATAATTACCAATAATTACCAATAATTACTAATAATTAGTAATAATTAATAATAATTACCAATAATTAGCAATAATTAGTAATAATTACCAATAATTAGTAATAATTACAAATAATTATCAATAATTAGTAATAATTACCAATAATTATCCATAATTAATAATAATTACCAATAATTATCCATAATTAGTAATAATTACCAAAAATTACCAAAAATTACCAATAATTAGTAACAATTTACTAATTACCAATAATTATCCATAATTTGTAATAATTACCAATAATTAGTAATAATCAGAAATAATTACCAGTAATTAGTAATAATTACCAATAATTATCCATAATTAGTAATAATTACCGATAATTATCCATAATTAGTAATAATTACCAATAATTACCAATAATTATCTATAATTAGTAATAATTGGTAATAATTAGTAATAATTACCAATAATTACCACTAATTAGTAATAATTAATAATAATTACCAATAATTAGTAATAATTAATAATAATTACAAATAATCAGTAATAATTAGTAATAATTACCAATAATTAGTAATAATTAGTAATAATTACCAATAATTAGTAATAATTACCAATAATTATTAATAATTACCAATAATTAGTAATAATTTGAAATAATTACCAATAATTACCAATAATTATCATTAATTAGAAATAATTACCAATAATTATCCATAATTAGTAATAATTACCGATAATTATCCATAATTAGTAATAATTACCAATAATTACCAATAATTACCAATAATTACCAATAATTACCAATAATTAGTAATAATTGGTAATAATTAGTAATAATTGCCAATAATTACCACTAATTAGTAATAATTAATAATAATTACCAATAATTAGTAATAATTAATAATAATTACCAATAATTAGTAATAATTATCAATAATTAGTAATAATTACCAATAATTAGTAATAATTAGTAATAATTACCAATAATTAGTAATAATTACCAATAACTAGTAATAATTATCAATAATTAATAATAATTAATAATAATTACCAATAATTACCAATAATTACCAATAATTATCAATAATTATGAATAATTACCAATAATTAGGAATAATTACCAATAATTAGGAATAATTACCAATAATTAGAAATAATTACCAATAATTAGGAATAATTACCAATAATTGGGAATAATTACAAATAATTAGTAATGATTCGTAACGATTACCAATAATTAGTAATAATTATCAATAATTAGTAAGAATTACCAATAATTAGGAATAATTATCAATAATTAGGAATAATAACATTATTAAATTATTCGTATATTTTATTATTAATATTAAAATAATATAATTTTTTATATTATATATAATTCTCCTTTCATCTGTGTGTTTTCTGTCTCCACATGTAATATTTGTATGTGGAGACAGAAAACACACAGATAAAAGGAGAATTGTATATAATATACGAAAATTATGTTATTTTAATATTAATAATAAAATATAATAATAATGTTATTATTTCTAATTACTGGTAATTATTCCTAATTATTGGTAATTATATGAATAATTACCAATAATTAGGAATAATTACCAATAATTAGGAATAATTACCAATAATTAGGAATAATTACCAATAATTAGGAATAATTACCAATAATTAAGAATAATTAGGAATAATTAGGAATAATTACCAATAATTAGGAATAATTCATAACGATTACCAATAATTAGTAATAATTATCAATAATTAGTAAGAATTAACAATAATTAGGAATAATTACAGATAATTAGGAATAAGAAAATTATTACATTATTAGTATATTTTATTATTAATATTAAAATAATATAATTATTTATATTATATACAATTCTCCTTTCATCTTTGTGTTTTCTGTCTCCACATGTAATATTTGTATGTGGAGATAGAAAACACACAGATGAAAGGAGAATTATATATAATATAGAAAATTATATTATTTTAATATTAATAATAAAATATACTAATAATGTTATTATTTCTAATTATTGGTAATTATTCCTAATTATTGGTAATTATATGAATAATTTCCAATAATTAGGAATAATTACCAATAATTACCAATAATTAGAAATAATTACCTATAATTACCAATAATTAGGAATAATTACCAATAATTAGGAATAATTACCAATAATTAGGAATAATTACCAATAATTAGGAATAATTATCAACAATTAGGAATAATTACCAATAATTAGGAATAATTACCAATAATTAGGAATAATTACCAATAATTAGGAATAATTACCAATAATTAGGAATAATAACATTATTACATTATTAGTATATTTTATTATTAATATTAAAATAATATAATTTTCTATATTATATACAATTCTCCTTTCATCTGTGTGTTTTCTGTCTCCACATGTAATATTTTCATTCTTTTTCAAAATTATCAACCTACTCACTAATGGAGAGGTGAAAGTGAATACAAATATTACATGTGGAGATAGAATGTTAAACACACAGATGAAAGGAGAATTGTATATAATATAGAAAATTATATTATTTTAATATTAATAATAAAATATACTAATGCATATGTGGTGAATGGATTTCGATTTCACACACATGCATATGGGGAATCGAAAAAAACAATGAACAGTTGAGTTAGCTTGAGAGGATCTCATCATCGAGAAAATGAAGTTGGCTTTTATGGCATACTTGATGAAATCATTGAACTCTGTTATCTTGGACAACATTACATAACTATGTTCAAATGTCGGTGGTTGGATACAGAGAGAGGCGTGCGTGTTCATCCGACTTATGGAATCATCGATATTAAATGTAAAAGTGTTCTCGCAGTAAATGAACCATTCTTATTGGATCAACAGGCACATCATGTTTATTATGCAAAGTACTGTGCTATATCAAGAGACTTGATTGATTGGTGGAGTGTAATAAAAAATCAAAATTCGAGACAATCAGTTTAGTCAAAGTGAATGTGCTTTCACGGATGTGCAAAGAATTGAAGTTTTTCAAGAGAGTACTCAAAATCAATCTTTTTTACAAAGAGACATGAGTATCGATGAAGACACCCCACATTTAGGAGTCGGTGATGATGATGATGTTAATTATTTCACATATGAATTTGAAATGGTAAGAGATGAAGAAACTGGAACTTGAATGGATATCGATGATGTTGAGGAGGAATATGAAGATGACATTGACATATATGAAGATGATGATGAAGATGAACACTGATAGAATTCCATGGTAGTTATATACAATCATAATATATATATGTATATGTATATATAATAGTAATTATTAATTTTTTGCTAACAACATTAACATTTTCTGTTTTAGATGGACGACGACACATTTCGTGAGTTGGCGGATGCTGACCTGACTTTCGATGCGGATGAGTTGCTGGCAGATGACCCTCAGCATGCAGGCGCTCTAGGGAGTACGCAACAGGGGCGCGGTCTTGCACGATTGATGATTCCGGACCCCGTCCCCGAGTGACATCCACGTCTTGGGTTTGATCCACGCACACGGAGGTGTGATAATCTGTGTGATAATCTGTGGATTTGACTAAGATTTCATTAATCTATTCACATAATAAATGTTTATTATTTTTACAGTTTTCCGCATATAGCAGTTGGACAGGGCAGCGCTATTTTGCGCAACTATTTCTCTCAGCTGTGGACTACATGGGAGCAGATTCCCATTGATGTGCAGCAGGCCATGTTCGGCCATTGGTTGGTACGTACATAAATAAATAATTTTTATTTTGAAAATTATTTCATTTCTAAATTGATATTTTGATCTATTTGTAGGGTTTATGGTATCCGATCGAGGATACCATGCGTGACGCCATCCACAAGGCATGGGAGGTGGCCATGCGTGATCGCTTTCGTCAGTTTTTGCACAATTTAAGAAAAGCTGCCATAAAGAAAGCAGGAGTGTCAGATTTTGACGAGTCATGTAGAGCACACCGACCAGAGTATATTTCATCCCATGTATGGGATGGATTATGTGTGCACTGGTAGAGTGGTGCCTTTCAGAGGAGATCATCGGTGGGGAGGCATAATCGGGGGAGACAGGAGGTGACTCATCGAGCAGGGAGTCGTTCTTTCAGTACTCATAGACAGCATCTGGTACGTACATTATTTATAAATATTTTATATAACTATAAATATTAACAGTTTATTTTTTATTCTTATAGGCTGTCGAGCACCCCGATATTACAGAGTACAACGTATATCAGAGGATGTATAGTGATCCTGCTACTGGGGAGCTCAGAGATGATCGTCAGCATCACATCGTGGTCAGTATTATTTGTTTTCAAGTTTAAAAATTAACTGCATATAATATATTCACAATTTTAATTTTAAATTGCAACTACAAGAGTCATATGAGGCCGTAGTGTCACAGACACGGTCTGAGAGTCAGGACGAGTCATCAGATCAGACCACTGGCCGTCAGTTTGATGAGGCATCATGGATGCAGGCCACCCAGTATGCCTTCGAGAAGGGCCGGGTAGTTGGTATTAGCTCTCGACTGACTCCCGGAGATTATTAAGGCAGTGCTGTGATGTCGGCGTTCAGCTCGAGAAGAGCTCGTGCATCTTATTCTGCTAAACAGTATGAGGATCAGTTGCGATCTCAGACTTCACTGATAGAGAGTCTCCGATAGGAGCAGGAGCAGATGCGTCAGCAGCAACAGCAGCATGAGGAGGAGCGTCGACGCCAGCAACAGTTGTACGAGTAGCAGATGAGTCGGTGGCAACAGCAGCACCAGGAGTAGATGGAGTACATGCGCCGACTCACTCATGCTTTAGGGATGGAGTTTCCTCCACCATCATCTGCAGATCCCCCCTCCTTCAGATTAGAGTTTGTTTTTATGTTATAAAGTTTGTTAAATCAAAATATGAATTTTTTTCTATTCGTAGTTTTTGTCTCATTATAAAATATTAATAATATTATGTTTTGAAATAACAATATTAATATGAATAATTATATTATTATATTTTATAATATTAAATTTTATATATATATTAAAATTTTATAATATTATAATTTAATTATATTTTTTTGTAATATTTGAATTATTTTAATATTTGAATGTAAAATAATTCTACTATTTTTATATTAATTAAAATAACTTATTAATATTTTTTTATTTATGAATTATAATTCTAATATTATTATATTAATTAAATCATTTATTAATATTCTATTATTTTATATTTTGGAATTATAATTCTATTATTATTATATTAATTAAAATAATTTATTAATAATTTATTATTTTTATTTGTGAATTATAATTATATTATTATATTAATTAAAATCATTTAGTAATATTTTATTATTTTTTATTTTTGAATTATAATTGGATTATTATTATATTAATTAAAATAATTTATTAATAATTTATTTTTTTTATTTTTTTTATAGTATTTGCGACGGGATACTATGCCCGTCGCAAATAGTATTATTATGATATTCATTAAAATAATTTAATAATAGTTTGTTATTTTAAAAAAAAGTAATTGCAACGGGCCCCATCGCAATTACTATTTTAAAAGTTTTTACAAATATACGGAGTAATATTTGCGACGGGAAGGATCCCCGTCGCAAATAATATCTTTAGCGATGGGCCCGTCGCAAATAATTGTTGTTGCGACGGCGTTTTCCACAACGAGCGATTTGCGACGGGCCCCCGTCGCAAAAGGCCATTTGCGACGGGATCCCGTCGCAAATCGCCCGTCGCAAATACCTGTTTTTATAGTAGTGAAAATGGAGTTCCAAGGAGGGTATGAGGTTCTTGGGAGGCTTCCATGGCTTCTAGGGTCAAATGGGGGAAAAAAGGGGCGAGTTTGGATAAATCTCAAGAGGTAAAAAATATAATTTATCAACATTTTAATGAGCCGGACAAGGTTGCACGGTTTTCTTAAACGTTTTAGAAAACCGTGCACCCAAATCGTGCACCCCCTTTTTCCACTCAAAAAGTGTCCAAACTTATTCAAATTCAAGTGGGGATATGGAAAACATAGAGGGGTTTATTCCAAACATATAAGAGAGAAAAATTACCTTAAAGTAGGGACATGGGTGTTACACATCTTATTGGAAAGTCCGTGTCAACAGTAGCTCATACTTAGCCATTTTTCTGTTATCAGTACGATGTAAATAGTGAGTCCAACTTAAAGGTGACTCATACATAATCAAATATTGAAAACCTATATTATAATGTGAAGTACTAAAATAATATATTAATATGATAAGTAAACATGGGTAACCATAATTTACCTTTATTTAACTTAATTAAGCATGATTTTTGGGCATTAAAACTAAAGGAGGCCAGTAATTTCCCCCTTTTTGATGATAAAAAATCCTGGAATTAATAATGATCAAATCAAAAGTTCTGATTAATATTCCATATAATTCATTTAAAATTAAATTATAGAATAAAAAATCAAAATAAAATTAAATGTCATCATATATCACCTTTTTCTTTTATTGATATACGCATTCTCCCCCTTTTGGGATTACCAAAAAGAGAAAAAATAAGAAAATATAAAGAAGATATCATTGACAAAAAAAGTTAATTCATTTCATGATAGAAAAAAATAAATTGAATAGGCAAAAGATTAAAAATTAAATCCCTATTAAAGATCAACCCAGAATAAACTCTTCTCCAAAGAACAATCCAATACTGCATTTCCCTTACCAGTAGTAGGAGGTGGAGGAATAATGGGTACAGAAGGGGTTGATGTAAAAAGTTGATGAAGGGGAACTCTATAGGGTATTGTAGGTGTTTAAGTAGAATAAGTAGGTGGTGTAAGTTCTCTATAGATCATAGGCCATATATTACTAAGATCTTGTGCTACAGGCATGGGAAATGGTTGAAGGGTTTCAAGAAGAGGAGAAAAGGTATTTTGAGTCTTAGAAACTCTGAACTGAGGATCTAAAAATTGGTAGATGGATCCTGAAGGAAAATTCTCAATCACTGGTTGAATAGGGAAGGCCTATGGTGCTAAAATATCATTACTTGTATGAATCAATTAAGGATTCAAAATGTTTGTAAAATCCATGATTATCTTCCCACCTTTATCCATATCCTCAGTAAAATCATCTTTGTTCTCCATAAATGTCTGAAGAGCGGGTGTAATATCTTTTAGCTATTTGACCAATTCCTTGAAGGCTTGTGTGATAAGAGGTAGCCTCAAATTCTCAACCAAATATTTGAAATTATTGTCTAACTGATGTTTGGTATAAATTTTTTTGAAGTATAAATATACTTTCTTTGTGATCTCCTCTTGAGAATTAGTGTCCCCTTTCATGTAAAACCTTACCATGTTATATATACGATCTTTGTTTTCTTTAATTTTTCTTAGTCTCTCCTGATTTGAGATACCCATAATAGTCTAAAGTTTTTTTATTATCAATGATCAGATCATATAAATTTTAGAAGGATGAACAAAAGAATCAGAGGTAGAATCACCTTTCAATTCCTCTTGAAGGATTGATCACAATAGATCCAAGTCAAGTACTGGTGTCTCAGGGGTATCCTCTTAAGAATTTGTATCTCCAAGACTTTTTACAACACCTTCCAATGACTCTATATATTTAGAAGACATTCCTTTAACAATGGGGATTAGAGAAGTCATCTCATCACTTAATCTTTTATTCTTTATTATTATTTCTTGAAGTTCATAAACGATCTAAGGTTGAATTTGAGAGACAACTATTTCTGAAATCATTTTAGCATATATTTCACTAAGACTGGAAACTGGTACAGTTCGATGTTGAAGGATGTTTCTAATAGTGGAGAAAAATTTATCTTTAAAAACATTGAATTCGTTTTGACTTACATAGTTAGTTGGAATAGGTGAAACCAAAAGAGTATAAGTAGGAGTAGGAGTAGTTCCAAAAGGAACTCTCTGAGCATTAACCACTCTTTCAACCAAGTATCCCTTAGGATCAAATGTCTCATCATCTGAATCTGGATAATCCAATCCTAAAGTGACATATCCAGGGTACTTTTCCCATTAATATACTATTACATAAAAACAAATACGGGTGTAAATTTTAACTCTTTGTGATTGTTTCTCCCCCTCAACAGGTGATTCCCTCTTAGTTGGTGATTTCTTCCTAGAATAAACTAGTTCTTGCACTTTTGAAATTGGAGATACTTCTTCAACTTAAAATAACTCAAGAGAACTTTGAGATTCCACAACTGGTTCATTTTCCACTACAACAATTTTAGCATGATCTGTAGGTTCTATAGCCTTTTGAGGTTCCAAAACATTATTTTTCTCCACTAAATCATTTACAGGTCCATCATCTCTATGATCATCTTTACCATAACCTCCACCATCATTTATACCACTCTCTTCTTTTTCATTTTCTTCTTAATTTTCATCAATTCCACCTTCTTCTTCAGACTCTTCTTCTTTAGACTCTTCATTATCTTCTTTTTCTTCCTCTTCTACTTCAGTTTACTTTTCATCATTTTAACTGTTATCTTCATCTTCTTCACTTCTACTTCCACTTTCATACTCAAAAATTTCATATTCCTTTATCTCTTCATCAAAATCATTATTTAGGAGAGGTTATTTGGTAGGAATCCTTTTTGGAGTTCTAGGGGATCCAAAATTAATTTCTTCTAGACTCCCTGCAATATCAAGATCACTCCTATAATCAATATGAGATCCTATTTACTTCTCTACCTCATCTACTTGTTCTTCCTCATTTGAGTATTCTTCCACTTCATCTATTCCTAGAACAGGGTCCGACATATCTTTATTCCTATTGGGGTGTTTAATAGGATCAAAATATTCTTAAATTTTATCATTATCCTCAACCCACTGCCTCTTCCAGGGATTCTATCTAATCATCATTCTTTTGAATATGACTTTGGTAATGAAAAAACCATCACTGTCATTCATAGTTTCTTCTCCTTCATTTAAAAATCCTTTATCTTTCAACATCACAGAAATCATATTAGAATAAAATAGGGAGGTTTAATTGGATTGTGGTTTAATCATATCTCTCATGTGGACTATGAGGTATCCTCATAAATTGATTTTATGTCCTTCCTTCATCAAATACAACAAAAAACATCCTAATATTTTAAGGAGGAAAATTCTAATTTCATGGGACACAACTGATGATAAATAAACTTAAATAACAACATGCATTCACTGTCTAGATCTGTTTCTATAGGTATTTATGGGATTCCATCACTACAAAACTTTGTTAGGGCTATTTCATAACTAAAAATATCACTTAGAGGAGGAGGAATTCCTTAGTAATCATCAAAAATACCTTCATGAGGTACCTTCAATCATTCAACCCACTGATTAGAAAAGAATGTAATCTTATTTCCACCTATTATGGACTTGATGTAGAACTCCACATTTCCTTCAATAATAAACTTGAAATATATAAAAAATCATGCACTAGTTTTGTATAGAGATGTCGGTTGTTATTGGAGAACCATTCCAACCAACCTTGTTCTATCAACACTTTCAAAATGAGATACTTACTTGAAAACATCCGTTCTACAATTAATTACTTCTTAGGTATGACTATTATATTGGAAAGATCTTGGTTAATAGGTTATATATTTGGATCACATGATTCACCTTCCTATTTCATTGAAGGATGAGATTCATTTGTAGACATCTTAGGTAAACACTTCACTCAAGCCATTGTGAAGGATTCAAAAGGTTTAGTTCAAGGAGGAAGGAAATAGAGGTTTGAGAGAGAGAGGTTTGTTTTTGGGGGAGTGAGTAATAATATGATTTAGATCGATTCAATATTAATCATTTAGGGATTTCAGAAACTTAAAACAAAAAAGAGGTATAAAATAATGTGAAATAAATAAAATAGTGAATTTAAGTTCAAGACAAAAAAATAACAAAGTAAATACCAATGGTAAGTTACAATGGTGAGTTATAATGGTGGGTTTTTCATCCGTGATTCATCAACTATGAGTCATCAAAAGTGATTCCTCAAACATGATCCATCAGTGGCGAGTCATCATCGGTGAGTCATCAACAACGAGTCATCAAAGGTGAGTCATCAACAGTGAGTCATCAACGGTGAGTCATCAACAATGATACATCAACAGTGAGTCATAAATGGTGAGACATAAATAGTGAGTCATCAACTATGATTCATCAATGTTGAGACATCAATGGTGAGACATCAATGGTGAGTCATCAATGGTTAATCATCAATGGTGAGTTATCAACAGTGAGACATCAATGTTGAGTCATCAACGGCGAGTCATTAACCAGTTAGTCACTCAAAATTGATCTTCCCCAACTCATGTCTGATGTATCTCATTCTCTAAAAATTTAAAGGCTTAGTTAAAATATCAACAATCTGATGTTCAATGCCAATGAATTCAATAATTTTATCATCTTTTGGATAATGATCTCTTAAAAATTGATGTCTTATATCAATAAGCATTGTCCTTGAATGAGAAACTAGATTCCTAGAAATCTTAATATAACTTGTGTTGTAAAATTATATAGGGACATTCCTAAATTGATATTCATAGTCTAGTAATTTGTGTTTCTTTTAAAAAAAATTATCACAAAAACTTCCAATAGTTATGTATTCCTCTTCAGCAGTAGATAATGCAACAAAAAAAATTCATACTACACCATAAAACTAGAGACTTTCCCAAAAAGTGACAGGTTCTAGAGGTTCTTTTTCTGTCTAGGTTGAAACTACCAAAACCAACATCATAATAACTAACTAAGTCAAATTTTTTTCCTCTAGGATAGAATAGTCCTAAGTTGGTAGTATATTTGACGTATTTGAATTTTTTTTTGATAGCAAGTATATCTGACTCTTTAGTATGTTATTGAAAATGAGCACACATACACACACTAAACATAATATCAAGTCAGCTAGTAGTTAAGTATAGAATAATTCTAATCATACCTCTCTAATTGGTTTGATCCACTGATTTTCCATCTTCATCAAGATCCAATTTATTCGTGGTACTCATACGAGTATCACTGCTTTTTATTCTATCCAAATTAAAAAAAAACTAAAATATAATTAGTATATTTACTTTGATTAAGAATGATACATTCCTTATTTTGAAAATTTTGAAATCCAAGAAAGAATTTGAGTTCACCCATTAAACTCATTTCAAACTCATTTTTTCATCATTTTTGAAAACTCAATACATAAATAATTTTTTGAAGTTCCAAAAATAATATCATCAACATATATTTGGACAACTAAAACATCTTTATAAATTATTTTTATGAAAATATTAGGATAATTTATACCTTTTGTAAAACCTTTAGAAAAAGGAAAAGTGTTGAGCCTATCATACCAAGCTCTTGGAGCTTGTTTTAAACCATACAAATCTTTTGTTAATTTAAAAACATGATTTGAAAAATGAGGGTTTGTAAAACCAGGGGTTGTTCAAAAAACATCCTAAACTATATAACCATTTCGGAATTCACTTTTAACATCTATTTGATAAATTTTAAAATTAATATGTGTTTCATAATCTAGTAGTATTCTAATGACCTTAAGTTGGGCCATAGGTGAAAAGATTTCTTCATAATCTATTCCTTCTTCTTGACTATAACCTTATGAAACAAGTATGGATTTATTTCTTAATATTTTACCATCTTCATCCACTTTTTTTCTAAAAAACCACTTAGTTTCTATTGTCAAGGTGTATTTGGGTCTATCAACAAGTTTTCAAACTTTTTTTATTTCAAAGTGGTTTATTTCTTCTTATATAGACATCATCTAGATTTCATCATTGATTGCATCATTGATGTTTTTAGGTTCAAATTGTGACAAAAAGGCTTAATGTTCAACCTAGTTTCTTATAGAATCACTAGTATGTGTTCGATTGTATAAGTATCTAACTACCAAATCTAAAGGATGATTTTTAAGGGTTTTAACAGACATAGAAAATAAGGGATGGTCACTTTGGGTTCATCTACATGTTCGAGTTTATTTCGGTCAAAATCTATAGATTTTCTAGAACCAGGTTTTGTTACTTTTTTAACAACAAAATTAGAAGGTTTAAGATATATTTCTAAACTGGATATATTATCTTCAAGATTTTATAGGAAGGTTTTGGGCTCATTTGGGTCTATTTCATCAAAAATGACATGCAAAGATTCTTCCACACATTTTTTTCTCTTATTAAAGACTCTACAGGATTTACTAGAGATTGAATAACATAGGAAAATTTATTCATCACTCTCGGAGGAAAATTTGTCAATATTATCTTTTTTATTAAGGATAAAGACTTTGTAACCAAAAAAATTTAAGTAATTAAACTTATGTTTCCTATTAATCCATGGATCATAGGGAATATTATTTAGAATAGGTCTAACTAAAACTCTATTGATTATATATAAATATGTATTCATATCTTCTACCCAAAAGTAAACAAGTAAATCATATTCATTAAGCATAGTTTTGGGATATCACTTATAAGGTTAAATTTCTTTTTTATACAACTCCACTCCGCTGGGGTGTCCTAAGAGAAGATAAGTTTTGACTATGGCTATTTTATGTGAAAAAAGATTCAAATTATTGATTTTCAAACTCACAGCCACAGTCACTTCTTAAGGTTTTGATCCAAAGTCCGCTTAAGTTTTATACAGACCTAGAATACATGGTGAAATAAGAGCAAGACTCTCTTTTGTGATAAAAAAATAAGGGCCAAGTATACCTAGAAAAGTTATCTACTAGAACATAAAGATAGTGTTTCCCATTTAAACTTGAAAATATAGAGGTTCCAAACAAATCCATGTGAACCAACTCAAGAAGTTAATAAATTGAAACTTCTTTCTTTGTTTTGAAATATATTTTACGTTGTTTTACTTTTTGACAAGGATTATAGACTTTTTCAATTTGGAAATTCTAGTTTCGGTAGATCCTTGACTAATTATTTTCTAGAAATACTTCTAAGATAGTGAATGTTATAATGGTCTAGTATCCTATTACAGATCCAAGACTCTTTATGAAATGCACTTAAGTAAGAAACATTATGTGAGACTAAGGAATCCAAATTAATAGTATATACATTTTAATTTCTAAAAGTAGTAAATACTAAATCATTATTATAATTGAAAACATTACAAGAATCATTTTCAAACTTAACATGAAATTCCTCATCACATAACTATGAAATTTTAAGCACATTGTAATTTAGATCATAAACATAAATAACATTAGAAATTAAAACTAAGTTAGTGTTACCGATTTGGCCAAGGACAATAATTTTCCCTTTTTTATTGTCACCAAATATAACATGTCTACTATCAATATTTATGAGGTTCTTGAAGCTATATTAGTACCCTATCATGTTTCTTGAACACCCACTATCCATGTACCATAAACTGTTACAGGAACTCTCCAAACAAATTTCCTTAAAAAATAGTTTATTTAAGAAAAGGATTTAGTACCTAGACTTGCTTTAGTCCAGTAATATTAGTAATTAAATCTTTACAAACCCACACTTTCTTCATGGGTTTCTTGTAAAAAAAATTCAATGTTTTTAAAAAATAAACTCTATTAGGTCCAGAATAACTAGAAGCAGAAAAAGATGTTCCACTACTAGAACTTGCAGAAAATTTTCTAGAACTGGGCTTAAAACTAAATTTTTTAGATTTGGATGCAAAATTGTTTTTAACAAGATTTATTTTCCCTAGTTGATAACCAATACCATAAGCATACTTAAGAGCAACTTGTTTTCCAAGAATTTGAACTATTGTATCTTTACCATTTGTAAATTGCTCAACATCCTTCTTTAATTGCTCATTATAAATTTTAAGTTCAGTGTTCTCAATTGAGTATTTGATGATTATTTTATTTTTCTATAGTGATTTCATATTTAGCAGTATCAGTAAGATCATGTTGTTTCTTGAGAGATTTATATTTATCTTTTAGTCCATTTTAGGTATCCTCTAGCATTTGGAAATATTCAAACATTTATTCATTGTTCAAATTTTCATATTTTTCATATTCATATTCTTCTCTATAATAATAAGAATTTTGTGCAGGAGATACTAAGGTTACCTTCTATGTGTTTTTTATAAAACACATGTTGGATTTTTCATCCTTTTCATCATGAGATTATTTAGATTCACTGGATCTATCCTAAAAATCACTCCAGTTTTCCTTCATAGCCTTATTATACTTGTTATCCTTGTCCTCATACTTATTATTATACTATAGTTTGAGACAGTCATCCTTTACATGTACTTTTCATTTTCATTCATAGAAAACTATCTCAATGGTATTATCATATCTTTTCTAATGCTTTTTCCAGTTACTTGTGTTGTCATACTTCCCTCTATAGCTAGGCTTTCTAAAGAACTTATTTTTGTAAACTTTCGTAAATATTTTGGCTAATTAAGACATATTATCATCCCTGTCACTTGATGTATCTCCATTTCTGGAATTTTTTGTATAAACTTGAATTTGATTCTTTTGTTTGGATGTAGTGGTTTTGAAATCCATTGACTTTATTTTAGGTTCTTCTTCTTCTTCTCTATTAACTTCACATATTCCTCATACATCAAAAATTTTCCAATATGTTCCTTTAAAGGTAGTTCATTGATGTCACAAGATTCTATAATTTATATTGAGGTCCCTCTATACCTTTCTAAACGACATATCAAGATCCTCATGATCTATTATTTTACAGTTATTTTCTTTCCTGGTGATATCATTGTATTTAAAATCTCATTGAACCTTACATACATGTTAGAGATAGGCTCATCGAGCTTCATTTTGAAATTATCATATTTAATAGTATATGTGTTAAGCCTCATTTCCTTAACATTAGTTGTTCCTTCTTGTGAAACAGCTAAATCATCCCAAATTTCAAATGTTTTTTTACATGCAGAAATTCTATTAAATTCTTCATCACCCAGATCATAGTATAATTCATTCATATACTTGAAATTATTATTGTATTCTTTCTTATTTGATTCATCCCAAGTGTTTCTAGAACTATAAGGAATATTATATTCATCTACAATTCAATACCATATTTCAAAACCTATACTTTCTAAATGTATTTTCATCTTGATTTTTTACTGATCATAATTTGTACCATTAAAATTGGGAGGTCTGTTGGTAGAAGCACCTTCCTATCTATTATCTATTTTAAAGAATATAAAAAGTTTTTAAATAACTATAAATTTTGAACTGACAAAATTTTTGATATTTTTAAAACACAACTAAAATCACCGTTGAAAAAACTTTGAAAACTTTGAAACTCAAAAATTAAGGAACCCTTTGATACCAAATATTGGTCAGAGTAAGTCACTCAAGAGGGGGTGAATTTAGTTTCTATAAAATTTTTTGTCTAAAACACTTATTTAAAAGTCACCCAATTTGAAACACAACATGGACCAATTAACCAAAGTATCATATTAATAAAATATTTCATTTTTTGATATATTTATAAAAGAGTTATTAGTTCTTAGTTAAAGTAATATGGATTATTATTTAAACATTTGAAATAAATCTAATTAAACAAATTCTAATATAAACACTATCTAAGATTAACTATCAGATTAAAAGAAATTTTTTATTATATGAAAGGATAAAGCAGTGAAAACTGAACATTGAAAGGCACAACAGATAAAAAAAGAGGTTCAATCTCAAGCAGATTCTTAATCCTCTCCACTTGGTGATCACCTACCACCACATAGTTTATATAAATAAACTCTGATCCACACTTTGGATCAGGGTAAACAAAAGTATGCACATTGTCTAGGTAAACAAGACCTATTCCATAGTTTTTGTGGGAGTGATAAAACAACCAGGCCATGCAGTGACCTATTATACTATTATTCTTTAGAGGGTAAGGTGTAAATACATGGTTTGTAAAGATATCAATGTATCTTCTAGTTTGGTGTAGGAGTCAGTGTGTGTTTATAAAACAGAGATACACACACTTCTCTTAATTTAAAAATAGTATACAATCATCGCATAAATAATAAGATAATATTTAGGAGACTTTGTGTGATTTTTAGTGGAGATTGAAACTCTTGGAAGATGTCTTGAAATGTATCTTGAGTCGACTTCTAGAAATAGACACCAAAATAGAGTGTTGTGATATCTTCTGTCAATTTATTCCAGTGAGGTTGTAGTTTGATCAAGTAATGCTTCTCCTTTATTTTTTTTATTTCTTCAAAATGTTATTCGGTTTATGTTCTCAATAGAATCACCTATTGTGCACAACAATCAGTTATTGAGTTCTTTTTTTAGGTGTACGAGAAACTCTCTATCTTGTTTTTTTAGTCGTGTCTGTGCCTTTTTGATCTGGTATTCTTTTTATACACTGTATATGGAAAGAAGGATATTCTATGATACCTTGTACCTCATACTAGTCTCTGAAATCAATATTAATGTTGTCTAAAAAATACATAAAAAGTGATTAAAATAAATAATAGCACTAAATTTCACAAATATGACTATCAGAAGTAAATTTTAATTTAAATGACAAAGTAAAATTCAAAGGTGTCTCAAATCGGTGACATGGATTGACAGTGACTCAACAATGGTAGGTAAAGAATTGTGTCTAAGAACCAGTGTCTCAGTCTTAGAGAGTTTTACAATCTGGAACTATGAGTTGAGTAGTAGTGACTCCGGATCGGTAGGTCTCTCTGATGGTAGGTCAACTTAATGGTGACTCATGCTATCGGTAGTTCATACCAGTAACATGTACTTAGAAAAAATTATCATGCCATCGGTAAGTCATTCTGTTGGTAGGTTGATGCAAGAATGATTGAGTGCATCGGTAGCTTGAGTGATTGCATCACATCCTTTGAAAAAAAATATGTGTCTATGATGATGGTGAGATAGTTGATAGTGAGACATCTTATTAGTAATTCCATGTCAATATTAGCTTGTACATATTTATTTTTTGGTTATCAGAAGGATTTCAACAGTGAGTCCACCTTAACGGTGAATCATACTTAGTAAAATTTTGGAAACTTGTCTTATGATGTGGAATACTAAGAGAATAGATTAAGATAGTAATTAAACATGATTAAACATAATTTAACTTTATTGAACTTAATTAAGCATGATTTGTGAGCATTAAAACTAAAGGGGGCCAACAAATAAGAACCTAAATAGATATTTTTATGTAATTTTTTTTATAAATCATAATAAATTACAATTATTTTATACTTACACATGTTTCTCATACTATTTTTGTGTTTTTATCAATTAATTTACCCTCTTTATTTACATAATCCTCTTTACATAGAACATGATGTAGGATGGAAGTGGATTCAGATTTTGATATATCAATCTGTGTATAAAAAAAATGAACATATGTTTTTTCATATCACATAATTAAACTTTTATTGTTGATTTATAATACATACAAATTTATTCACTAATGAAGTGTTCTCCATCCTAAGTTTGTGATATGGTTAAATTGGTTTTGATTCATGTTTTTTATTTTCAGTAGTCTTTTACTATTTCATAAATTAACAATTTTGAATCAAGTTGTGTAAAATAAATAATTTCAAATAATATATTATCGACTGCAATACACTTGAAATGATTTATAATTGTGAAGATTGATGAAATAAGTCCATGTTTCCTACTTTATAATGTGTTCATAACTAATTGGTGGGTGGGGATTTACTTTCCCCCCATTATCCCAAAGATTTGACTTTGTAAAAAGAGACTAGAAGCCTCTATGGTATTTCATAGCATCCATTAAGAAAATTTCATAAAAAAATATTCTAAAATAAACAAACTCTTCAAGAAATAATGAAAATTAAATGAATATTTCATTATATAATTTTTCAATAAAATAGAGAAAGTATATCATATTGTTACCATTATATCTTTCCAAAGGATTTCCTTCAGTACAGGTTGTGTGTGGTTCTATGAATCAATATCAATAGGCACATCCATCCTCGTTGTGACCCCAATATAACTAAAGAACATTGACTTTTTGTGGTTAATAGTGTGGCCTCATTGATTTCAACCTACCTAAAAATTTATACCCTGAATTATTGCCATGATAAATTTATTCAACATTGTGATGTTGCATCGTTGTTGTTTTTTTCATCAACATTTTTTTGATCCCCAAATAATCCCACAACTTCATCAACAAAAGCATGTTCTTTCTCAGGATTGGTACCATCATCATGTGCAGAAAACATTATCTTCATGAGTATTCAAACATTTAATATGTCTTGAATAACAAAAATACAATACGCTCCGTGCATATAAGTCCACGTATTCATCCATCTTGCAAGAAAATTGTTACTATATTGAATATTGATATAATACTTCAATACTCTAGTGAAACTATCCTCCACTGACTTTATTTAATCCACCCTTAGATTCTTGATTTCCTTTCATCTCTTGATGATGAATTTGAGTCCCTCTTTCAAACATGCCTTCCTCACATCATTGTGGTTCCAAAGTTTATTAATGACATACCTCCCTAAGATTTATTATTGAGTTTTTTTGCTTGATACCCACCCCCCATATTTTTTGGACATCCACCTATGTTTCTTGAACTACTCTAACCAAAAGTCATCCCATACTGGGTACTGGTGATCATTTTGGTTGACTACTACTCATATTAGTTAAAAAAACATAGAAGATATGGGGGATGAGTCTCAAGAAACAAAATTCAATAATAACTATTTGGGGGATTAAAGGTCCCTTACACTACTATGATAACATCAACTTGTCCCTACTAATTTTTACCAACTCTAACCTATGTTACTAGTCCTTTTCCCTAACCTGTATCTCAAATATAAGAGCATTATATTCACTGAGGTTTAAAAAATAACCTAAATTCAATTTTAATTATGGATCCTAAAATATTACATTTCAGAAATGAAGGAATGAACATTAGAATCCACATGACTTCCACTTGCAGTCATTAACTTTCACTCACAAACATTTACTATTTACCACTTTCTCTAAAATGTTTCTTTTTTGGCTGGGGTTAGAGGAGATACAAACTTGTGGTGGTATTAGTGTGAGGAATATGGGAGATCATGACAACCATCCATTTCCACAACTACCAAGATATAGTATACTGAACATGAAGCCAAAAGTAGGGATGGAGAGATGTTCTCATTATAGGAGGAATAACTTCAAGAGTCAGATTGGAACCCTTTTAAATTTATCAAGGTTAAAGGGGAAGATAATAAAAAGGTGTTTTTGGTGTGTTTTTTTCACCAAAAATATGAAACACGATTAATTTTAGGAGGTAACCCATCATAGTAGTATTCTTGTCCATGTATGCTTAACTGCGGAGTTCTAATAGGATCCAATGTGACTGTACCCATATTAAAAGAAATTTTTTATAATGTGTTGTCAAAAAATAATAGAGTGATTTGTATAAGGAAATTAATACTAAAAAACCAAAAAAAAATCATTCATTATGTTTTGATTAATTTTTAGGTGTCATTTTTACTGTTCTCATGAAGTAGTAAATGAGAAGTATGAAAGGATGAAAGAGTTGAAGAATTATTTGGCAGATGCGGTATTCAATTTCATGGAAATTTCATTGATGGGGATTAATGAATACAATCAGAGTGGGAGTAATTTCATCAAGGAACTTTGGAAACACAATTATGGGAGGAAGGATAGTTTGAAAGAGGGAGTATAATCCATTATCAAGAGATGGAAGGAAATCAAGCATCTGAGGATGGATTAAATAAATGTAGTGGAGGTTAGTTGTGATGGAGTATTGAAGTATTATATCTCTATTCAATATAGTTACAATTTTCATGTAATATTCATGAAAATGTTGAGTTTTATTCATGAAGTGTATTGTATTGTACATCTATCATACCAAAATGAATCATTATTTACACAACCATATTTGTGAAACTTTTGGTCCTTTTTTATATAAAGTTATCTATGTTGATTATGACTATTATGTGTTGTATGCTTCATCAATTATCACATATTAAATATAATTTAATAAAATAAAAATGAGATATATGGTTTTCATATGGATCAGGGGCATGGAAAATCATCAAATAAAACCTACCTAGTTACTTTAATTAACCACTTTATACGCATCTTGGTGCACATGTAGTAGAGGTTTCCTTGGGTTGAAGGTTGTGAGGATTGATTATTTATTGGAAGGGATAGAGTATCAAATGATAACTAGTGGAGACTTGTGGAGTTTGTGTCATCAATGGTAGGTTGTTTATTCGTATAGGGTTTTATTTTTACCTAGGATTTATCAAATTGTTATTGTTTTTATTCTTGTAGGCATTTATATTCATGGGATTCTATTGTGTACAATTTTACTTAGATGCACTTATCATGTGAATTGGTTTTTTAAACCATTTTCATGGATCATGTAAAATGCTACATATTTATTATCAATCCTTTGGAAGTTGGTTGATGGTTCCAAGGGTTGAGTAACATTTTGTTTCAACTCAGGTAAAGTTGTGAATAGTTAGACTATACTATGATTTTATGGTTTTATAAAAGAGAAATTTATTGATAAGATAACACACACACACACAAATAAAGAAAATAAATTTTCTCAAATCAGGTCACCTCATAAAAAATCACTTCATTCTTGGAGAGGAATTTATTAATAAAACAATTTGATAGAAAAGTAAAGTCATATATAACATCTTCTACATATGAAATCACATATGGAAACTCTTCTAATTGAATTTGATCTAGTGTGTTGTGGTATGAAATGTTTTTCATTTATAAATATAAAATGAAGTAAATTCATAAATTCTATTTACTATTAGTTTATAAAAATTAAAAATTTATTTAAACTAATTACAAATTTAATGGACATGAGAATTTATTGGAAATAATTCAATGATAATGGAAATAAATGGTATCTCCTTTAATGATCTCCCTAACCCATCGAATATCATCTTCTCTCATAAATTTAATGTTTTAGTGAATATATTTTTCAGTAAATGTACTAATATTTGGAACCCATCAATCAATTATAAACACACCTCTTAATGAAAATACATCACAACTTTTGAGTTTGTATCAAATAAAAAACTAAAAAAGTATGCTTATTTGACTTTAATGAAAAATTAAATAGTTTTTTTCTTATTAAATTATATCTATATAACATATTGATAATGTTAACCAAAATAAATTAGAAAATTTAAACTTTAGTTCGCTGACTTAGATTAACCCATTCACTTTAAAACAATATGTATATTGACCCACTTTATATTATTCATATCAAATAACATTCCTGCTAAAATTTGTCCAATATAATTTTAAACTTTTTTTCATACTTCATATGCATGTCGTCCTATGGAAACAAGATTCAAACAATGAAATACCACACTATCTAAAATTTAACAAGAAATTATATAATGGAAACATCAAACAAATCACCATTAGTTGCAACATCGGATAGAGATGCAGTTCCCAATGGTCTCTTACGAAGCTAGAATGAGTTTACAGAGTAGGGGTGGCATTGTGTAGGTATACATAAGTGAGAGAGATAGAGATAGAGATGAGATGTAGGGTTCATCATGGATAAGAATAGAGAAAAAATACAAAACATGGAACCCATAAAATCAAACAATGAGAGAGGAAAAGGAGAAAATAATATACATTAAATTCTAGTCTTGATTCATCTGAGAGAATGTAGAGGAGTATCACCGACAGCAGGGTAGTTCTACAAAAGCTTAAAAATCAGGACTAAATGAGTCACAATTAGGGTTCTTCTAAATAGATTGGGAACACTTTTATCAGTGCTTTCAAAAAAGCACTGATAAATAACCCTTTTATCAACACAAAATTGATAAGCGCTGATAAAATACATCTTTATCAACACTAACATTTTAGTCCTAATAAATATTTCTTTTATCAGTGCTAAAATTTTAGCACTCATAAAGGATTTATAATTATAATTATTAATAAAATAATTGTAAAAATATTTATATAATTATATATTTGTTTATTATAATTTTAAATTATTTAATTATATATTTATTTATTTATAATCGCATTAATACTTTTAAAAAAATTATATTTTTTATTTATAATAATAAATATATAATTTTATAAATATATTAAATATATGTTTATCAATATATATATAATTATTTATTTATAATTATAAATATATTCATATCATTATATATATTTTTATAATTATATATATTTAATAAATATATATAAATATAAATATAATAAATATATTCTTTATTTAAATATTTTTATTACTATTTTATAATTATAAATATATTTATATAATTATATATATATATACATATATATATATATATACATATATATATATATATATTAAATATGTATAAATATAAAAATATTAATTATTTAAATATATTTATTATAATTTCATAATTATTTAAATATATAATTATTTATTTATAAATATATGAATAATAATTTTAAAAAAAATTATATTTATATATTTATATATTTATATATTTATATATTTATATTAATATATTTATATATTTATATATTTATATTAATATATTTATATATTTATATTTATATATATATAGCCCCTAGGGTACAGCTCGGTGGTACCAGCCTCTTTGGGTCTCGGCGAAGTCTTCAGTTCAAGTCTCATTGTGTACATTATTTAAATAAATTTATTATAAATTTATTTATTTTTATTTATATAAAATTATTTATTTATAATTATTAAATAATTTTTAAAAATAATATTTTTTATTTATAATAATTATGAACATATAAATTTATAAATGTAGTAAATATACATTTATAAATATATTTATTTATAATTATTTATTTACAAATATATTTTTAACATTATTAATGGATATAAAATCTTAAATACATGCATTTTAGAAATGAGTGAAATTGAATAATTCAAAATGACTACACTTTTAGAATATTGAAAAGAAGGAAAATATTTACTAATTAAATATAAATTATTAAAAAATATGGATTTTTTTAGCAATAAAAAAATATGGATATATATATTGAAGTAAAGATAAATACATATTAAAAAACATGGTAAATAAATATATATAAATAAATAATAGAAAATGATCAAATTCAAAAATAAAATATTAAATATTAAAAACTAAAAATGAATAAATAATACCTAACTATAATAATATTTTAAATAAATAAATCAAATTGACCAATTAAAAGCATAATATATTAAATGTATTGTGTTATCATGAAGTTCTAAAATATACTAAAATTTGAATAAATTAAATACATATTTTTTGTATGTGTTTCTATATAAGATGTCATTAATTAAATAAATATTTGTGTTTGTGTGTTATATATAAAAATGCATTAATTACATACATGTATGTGAAATCAATGTAAAACACGTCATTTGATATATGATAAATTGAAAAATCAAACAACATTAAAAATGAATAAGATGTTAATATGTTTTTAATTATTACATTTTATTCACTTTCTATATATTTATATTTAATATATTTTATTTATTACTATTTATAATTAATATATATATATATTATACTTATTCATTTTTTTTAATAAATTTTCATTAATAAATTTTTAAATAATTTTTTAATTTATTCATTTAAGTTTTTTTGTTTAATTATTACAATATATTCATTATATATATATATTTAATATATACTATTTTTTAATATTTATAATATATATATGTGTATATAAAATTTATTCATTTTTATCGATAATTATTTAATTAATAAAAAATTTAATATTTTTCTTAATTTACTCATTTTTTATTTTTATTTGTTTAAATATTTCATTTTATTCATTTTACAAATCTATATTTTAATATATATTATTTATTAATTTTTTTATTTATATATATATGTATATTCATTTTCTTCATTTTTAACAATAATTATTTAATTAATAAAATTGTTAATATATTTTTTATTTGTTTTATTATTTCATTTTATTTTGGACCTTTATCAGTGCTAAAAGGGCATTGAAAAAGTATACCCTTTATGAGCGCTAAAAATAAAGCGCTGATAAAGATACCATTTAACAGCTCTTTTTGCTAGCACTGATAAATGTTAGTGCTATTAAATATCTCTTTTTTAGTAGTGGGATCAACATCAAGTTGAAGAAAAAAACAACAACGATGCAGCATCATAGTGTTGAACAAAATTATCAAGGCAAGAAGTAAGGGTATAAAATTTGAGGTTGGTTGGAAAAATTGTGGTCAACCTGTTGAACCGAACATGTATATGTTTATTAGTTATGTTGGGGTCACAATGAGGATGAATGTTCTGATTGATATTGATCCATGGTGCCATGTTTAGCAGGAAATGAATGAAACTCTTTGGAAAGATATAGTGTTAATGTTACGATATAATTCTTTCTATTTTACAGAAAAATTATTTAATCAAATGTTGATTTAATTTTTATTGTTCCTTACAGAGTTTGTTTATTTTAGAATATTTTTGAAATAAATTTGTCTTAATGGCTGCTAGAAAATCCTGTAGAGGCTTTTGGACTCTTTTTACCAAGTTCTATCTTAGGAATGTTTCAAGGAAATTAATTCCCAACCCACAAATTAGTCATTCACACATTATAAAGCAGGGAAAATAGAATGCTTTTATCAGTCATTATGATGAGAAATCATTTTAGGTGCATTGCAGTTGACAATATATTATTTTACATTATTTATTTTATCAAATTTTATTCAAATTTTATCAAATTTTTTTATTTATGAAAATTTAAAAGAGTTCCAAAAATAAATAACATGCATAAAAACTAATTTAACCCTATCGTAAAGCAAATATGGGGTACTCTTTAATAGAGAAGAAATTGGTATTTAATTTAAATATACAATAAATTTTTTATGTGATATGAAACAACATATGTTCCTTTATTTATATACAGATTGATGAACCAAAATCCAAAGCCACTTTCATCCCACGTCATGTGCTATGGAAGGAGGCTCGTGAAAATAAGGAGGGTAAACTATGAGAAATGGTGTAAACCATGGATTAGAACCCATGGTTTCAAAAATTTATTAGAAAAAGGGAAGTACACATACAAAAGAGATGGAGAGAAATATAGTATAAACATGGCACAAAAAAATCCATTATGAAAACAAAAGTTCAAACAAGAGTCCCTATCGTCTATGTTTGAAACCCCTCCCTCGAGAGGCACCCCGACCTTTCAGATGTCTTCTTCTCTTCCACTGCTTTGGGGCCTGCCAAGTTTCATCAAAGTCGTCTTATGAGACTTATACATGAGTTTCGTAGCCCCTGATGATGAAAAAATAAAATTAGTATGAGAAACATGTGTAAGCATGACATAATTTTAATTTGTTATTCTTTATAACAATATTACATAAAAACATCTATTTATATTTATATTTTTTATATGGTTCAGACACAAGAATTGGCAGCGACCGTACCAAAATAAAATTACTTTTGGTAGCTTTGAAGTATCCATAATAATATGGTCACGTTGGAGGATTTGGTTTTGGAGTGTCTCCTCGAACATATTTTGAGATGATAGGTTTTGGAGTGTCTCCTAAAACATATTTTGATAAGATAAAACCACATTAAGATACATATATTATGGTGAAAGGATTTCATACACAAATAAATTATTTTCAATATATTATTTTTTGATCTTGTTTGGTAGAGCAATGTATGAGAAAATCTCAAAGCGAACTGGTGGTGGAACAAAGATCCACACATAAACCAAATTAATCCAGTAGATTTCAATCTATTCATTACCCTCAACTGCATACCTTTCCTGAGGTAATAAATTTCCATTACTCCTCCTAAATTTGAATCAAACAAGCTCTGATAACTTTATATTAATAAAATTATATAGGTTACAATTGAATGTGATTTTTATCTATCAACACCCATGCGCAGCCTTGGTAAGAGGGGTATGGCGTATAATATCTTGGGAGACAAACTACACTAGAAAGAGCTCATAAAATATCACATGAGAGTAGGGACTGAGATGAATCATGAAACGACTACTGATTTTCCTATTTCACTTGATGATCTGGATATTACAATAGTCAATGATGTTATTGGAACATTCATAGCATGACAATCTAATCTATTAAAGATGCTTGAGGCATGTAAATAAAAAAATATTATGAAACCCCTATAAAAGTTAATGAAATAAATGTCTAAAGTGAGGTATGATATTATATATGTATAGAGTGATCGGGAAATGGATGGTTGGATCAATAAAATCTAGTGAATAAAACATGAAATCAAAATGGCCTTCTGAGAGTACCTTCCCCGCACTAGTTTCATAACAACATTTATTATCATTAAAAATTCATATAGAGACCACATTTAAAGATGAAAATATATCTTATATTCCATACGAAGAATAAATATATGGAACTTTCATGACATACATAGTTGGTATTGAGAGTATAAATGAGATTCTCAAGAATGAATGGTTTGTAGTCTTAGTTGTGAATACATACATAAGGTAAATTTTCATAATACATCTATCCAAATAGTGAGATAATATGTTTATCAAAGTAAATAACTATTCATCTTTTATACAGGTATTCATATTAAAATATATAAAGGTAAAATCATGGTAAGAATGATTTGTATTCATTAATCCCTAGATTATTTCTACAGAAAAACTTACATGGATAGTAATAAAATTGAGAAGAAAAGAGACGAGATACTCGAAGCATTTGAAAAACAAATTACATACGATGGACACTTTTTGATGCCTACAATGTAGAAGTAAAACTATAAAATCTAATAACATAAAATATATTTTTATTTTTTTCATTACTTACTTTTTTTAGGCATCACTGGATGTTGATCACACTCAATTTAGATACCTTGAATATTTATTTTTTGGATCCAATGCATATATATCCAAAAAAGTGACCAAACATGATGTGTATTGTGAATTTGTAATACACTACAATCAACATTTTATTAATAAACATCAAATTATATGTTTCACTCTCTGTTTTAACAAGAATTTTGTTATGATATGGCGGTCTCTAAATATAGGCTAAATCATGGCATGAATCCGGTGTCTAAACATTTAAAGCCTGTGGATTACTACAAATGGAAACAGATTAAGGTATATATAGAAATATTTAACTATCAAAACATATTTCAAAACAATTTACTTATTTTGGACAATTTTTCTATAGTGTATGAAGCAATATAATGGTAACGATTATGAATATTATGTATGAAAATTTATGATAGAGATCATAAACCATCAAAAGATCTGCATCCCTAAATAGGTAATTTCGAAAGGTAATTACAATTTCATTAAAAATATTATTAATCAATTGTTTTCTATATTTTCTCAATAATTCCAAGATTTTTGAAAACATTCATACTCAAAATAAGAAGTAAATTTTTTTACAGATAATTGGGAAGTGTATATGATATCAGAATGTTTGTCGACAACAAATTTATGTGATTTCATACTATATTTGTGATCTATTACGGGATCTGACCATATATATATATATATTTTTAATAATTAGTGTTATAATACTTATATATTATTTTTTATCTATTTCTCATGGATAAATATAGTGAAGGTAATCAATTTTTTTGGAAGCGATGACTTATAAATAATAAACTTTTTTGGGAAATAGAAGAGGTGGTGATGGATGTGGAGGTGAAGTTGGAGTCAGAGACTGAGGTGGGGGAGGAGGTAGATTCAGAGACCATTGTGGAGGAGGAGATGAAGTAATGGATTAAAAAAAATAAAATCATTTGGAAATAGAGTAAAATAGGAATCATAACAAGGTTGTTTTTTATAAAAATTGTTGAAAAGTGTTCACAATATTCTTCACTTAAGATAAGATCCATTGTGAAAGTTTTTCATATTTCTTATTGAAAAAAAAAATTAATTATTTAAGTGATATTATATCATAATTAATGTAGAGGAATTTATTTCAGATACAAAAAACACAATTTATTTTTTTAAATTGATTATCATACACTACAATTTCTATTAGCACATTCCAAGTACTATCAAATACTACTGATGTTTGAAAGCTACCCCTCATTGAGAACCAAATGAATGAGAACAAAAAAAACAGATATAGTTTCTTTCCCATGGATTCTCTACAATATAAAAAAAGTGTCTTGGTTGTGGATCCAATAGTCACTTGATAGTCATACAACACCAATCCAATCATCAAAAATGAATATAATCCATCTCAAATGTTGGAAAAAATATGTGTCTAATAAACCACTAAATTCAGAAGGTGTATGAGAAATCTATTGGAGGAAAACCATAATTGGGAGATCATGGTCATCAAGGAGGGATAGTGTCAAAGGAAACCTAACATCAAATTAAAAGAAACTGCTTTATGAAGAAATTCCCGAAAATGAAAAACCCACTTCGAATGAAATCATAAAGATCCAAAAATAAAAATGAAGAACCCTTTGAAAAATAATCTAGTAGTTTAATCCAAAACCTCTAAAAAATATATAAATACAAAATTTAATTGACTAAATTATTAATTTAAAAAAATATGTATATATACAGTCGTTTCACTTTGGTGGGTGGTGGAATTATTTGGGCTATTAGATCATTAATTATATTCATGATATAATATCACAGATTCTTGTGAAATCCATACAAGTAATATTTATTATTCATGTGTACATTCATTATATAAAATGATCCATGTTCACAAGCTCATTAATAAAACACTCATTGTCATTATAAAAAAATATATGAGAATAGGGATATTCCCATTTTGATGAAAAAATAATTATGATGTTATGTTAGATTTTATCATCACCCAAGATATTGAAAAGGATGTACTAATATATAGCACAATCCAGGAACACGTAATGGATGACCTGTATTTTAGTGTCATTTGGATGCTATAAAGGTCTATATTGATTATTAATGATGTCAAAATGGGTAAACAATTTATAATGTAGTTTAGTGTCTTCTAAAAATACATAATGGGTTGCACTAAACTTTTTTTCATCAAAGAAGGTAAATGGTTTATCATGGAGTTTATACTCTCTATGATGGTGAAAGGGAAAGATATATTTTATTATGTTCCATAAAAACTCACATGTAAATATATTTTTTAGTTTAATCAATGAATTAAAATAGGTTTACACTAATGGTCAATTTTTTATAGGAATAAATGAATTCATCAACAAGTAATATTCACTCATGTACTGTGATCACGCACTCAATAAGGATGATTCACTAATGATGACAAAATTTTCATTTTATTCTCAAATGAATTCAATATTTTGGGTTATCAAAATATGATATTATTAGATGAGTAAAACTATTGAATGCACTATAGGATAAAAATACATGGTGGAATCAAACATACCTTAAAGCAAGGAACTGCGTACCGAGTATGACCCAAATTGTGTGGTTTCAGTTAAAAATTTACATTCTATTAATGTATTATTTCATATTTATGTTTAATTAATTTCTTTATAGTATTAAAAACGGAAGATTTGTTTTATTACACATCATATACTCAATCAGTCGCACCTCAATATTACACACGGTGTGATAGGTATGACTCTAATTGTGTGTTTTTAGTTTGTAATTTACTTTTTAGTTCAAAACAAACATCACATACTCAAAACTGAGAAAACTCGTTAAGATTGTTTTTATATTTTATTGAAATAATTAATAAGTCATTTTTTATATGTAGGAATCAAACTCACATCAATCCAATACACGATGTGCTCAGCATGACTCAAAGTGTCTATTATCAATTTAAAATTGACATTTATGTTCAAAAATTATAACTCATAGAAAAAAGTAAATGAACTCATATAGTCTTGATAATCTAGTAAAACAATTCATAATTTATTTTTTATATATAGGAATTGATCTTTCTTCAAACTAACACATGATGTGACTGGTATGAATCAATGTGTGTGTTTCCTGTTTAAAATGACATTTTAGTAAAAAAAATTGATGTACTCTAAATCAGTAAAATGATCCATAAGTAATTTAGGACATGTAGGAATCATATAAACCTCAATCTGATGCACGGTGTGACTGGTATAACTCCAAGGGTGTCTTTTTATTTACAATCGACATTAAGTTTAGTAAAAAAGAAAAATGACATACTCAAAACCAAGAAAAAAAATGTATATTGTTTTGATATGCTAGTAAAATTATCCCCAAGCCATTTTTGATGTGTAGTAATCATCCACACATCAATATGATAAATGATATGCCTAAAATGAATCAGAATTTCCTTTATCAGTATAAAACTTTCATTTAAGTTCAAAAAGTGTCACTCACTAAAAACTCAGAAAATGTGCTCGTATAGTCTTGATAATTTTGTAAAATGATTCAAAATTCATTTTTGACATGTAAGAATAAATATCATATAAAACTGACACATGATGTGACTGATATGACTCAAAGTATATATTTCTAGATTAAAATGACATTTTAGAAAAAAAACACATGTGACGCACTCAAAAAAGATTAAACATATTTATATTATTTTGATACTTAATAAAAAATCCATATATCATTTGGGACTTTTATTATTCAATTTCACCTCAATTCGTCCCATGGTGTGACCGATATGACTCCAAGTGTGTCTTTTTATTTAAAATTGAAATTAATTTTAGTAAAAAAGATAACTGACATACTCAAAATTAAGAAAACACATTCTGATAGTTTTGATACTTTAGTAAAATGTTCCATAAGTCATTTTTTATGTGTAGTAATCAACCACACTTCAATAAAATGCATGATGTACCCAGTATGACTAAAAGTTTCTACTATCAATTTAAAATTGACATATTAGTTCAAAAAGTGTCACTCTCTGAAAACCAAGAAAATATGCTTGGATTGTCTTTATAATTTATGAAAAAGATTAATAAGTCATTTTTGATGTGTGGTAATCAGTATCACATCAAACTGACACATGATGTGACTGGTGTGACTCAATGTGTGTGTTACTTATTTTAAAAAGCATTTTAGTAAAAAATAAAATTGATGTACTCAAAACTAAGAAAATGAATTCAGATTGTTTTTATAATTTATTAAAATGATCCATAATTCATTTTTGATGTGTATAAATCATCTACACATAAATATGACACAGGTTGTGACCGGTATGATTCCAAGGGAATCTTTTTATTTAAAATTGACATTAATTTTAGTAAAAAAGGAAACATACATACTCAAAGCTAAGAAAATACATTCATATTGTTTTTAGACATTATTAAAATGATACATAAGTAATTTTTTTTGTTTAAGAATCATCTTCATCTCAATTTGATGCATGATGTGTCTAACATGACTCAAAGTTTATGTTATTAGGTTAAAATTGATATTTAAGTTCAAAAAGTGTCACTCACTAAAAATTGATAAAACACAATCATATTGCCTAGATATTTTAGTAAAATGATTCGTAATTTAGCTATGATGTTATGTAATCAGTCTCAAATCAAACCAATACATGATGTGATTATAATGACTAAAAGTGCATGTTTCCACTTTAAAATATCATTTTAGTAAAAAAACAAGTAACATACTCAAAACTAAGAAAAAACATTCAGACAATTTTGATACTTTAGGAAAACAATCCATAAGTCATTTGGGACATGTATGAATCGTCTTCACCTCAAGGAAATGTACGGTGTGACCATTATGACTTCAAGTGCATCTTTTCAATATATAAGTGGCATTTTAGTTTAAAATGTGCATCACATCGCCAAAACTGAGAAAATGTTCCATGATTATTTTCTAATCATTCTATATGATATTACTTAATTAATTTCCTTATCATTTTTATATTATACTTTTTTAGTCTATTGTTTATAGAGATTATTCTTGAAGACGAACAAGAAATGGTGTGATGTGTACGACTCATCCACTACTCAATCTGATACAAAATTTTCCTGGTATGACTTGAAGTTTAGTTTAAAATTAATACATTTTATTTAATTTATTTTATTAAATTATTACTAACATATTAATTATTTCCTTAAATAGGTTCATTATTTTTCTCAAGAATGGGTAGTTTTTTCTTTTATACCGGTGCATTCTTTTTCACTATAATAGTGTTTTTTTGTATTTATATTATATATTTTATTTTATTTAAATTCTATATTTGTATATGATTTTTCTAATTTATGATATTGTTTCTAGTCATGCAGTGTAATTTTATGGCACACTACAGTATGCCCCAATTCTGGTGTTGTGGTGTTCTATTATAGCACACTACAGTATGACCCTTTATCAATGCTGAATAAAAGTGATGATAAATGGTGTCTTTTATCTGCACTGAAAAACTGATGATTAATTGTTCCTTTATTAGTACTTTTTTAGATCTGATAAAGGATCCCTTTATCGGTGATTTTCTACTGCTGATAAATTTCTAGGGATTTTAATCATACTCTAGTAGTCATCACTTTTTAGAATGGATAAAGGAAAAGTATGCTGCTTTTAAAGCCCTGTTTTTTAATAGTGTTTACTCAAATTACAGAAGTGACTTTAGGTTATTCAACTAAAGTCCAGACTTGATTCCTTTAAAACTCATTGAGTTCATCTTGCATAGCTTTTATCCAATCCTCATCACCTAAAGATTCATTGGGAGTCTTAGGTTTGAATTGAGATAATAAATCTAGATGTTTAACTTTATTTCTCAAAGAACTTCTAGTCTTAAATGATGATCTACAACATCAATGATATTATCTCTAGGATGGTTCATAAAAAACAACTAACTTCTTGGGTTTTCAAAAGATTGTTCTTCAATAATAGGTTGAAAATATTCTTGATGAAAAACATCATAAATATATTCTTGAATTGTTTCTTTATGAGAAGAACTTTCTAACATAGGTTGAAAATCAGTTTTAAAAATAACATCAGAATATGTAGGTTGTGGTTGTTTGAAAACAAACGGATTTGTTTTATAAAATTTAACATGTACTATTTCCTCAACAGTACTTGTATTTTTATTAAAAACTATATAAGTCTTACTAGTTATGGAATAACATAAAAATATTCCTTCATCTGAATTTATAGAAAACTTATGTAAGTTATCTTTAGTATTCAAGATGAATACTTTTCATCTAAAAACGTTCAAGTAAGAAACTTTTGGTTTTCTTCTTTTCTTAAACTCATAAAGAGTTTAATTAATAAAAGTTCAAATTAAAACTCAATTTATAGTATAACAAGTAGTACTAACTACTTTATCCCAAAAAAATTAGCAACTGATTATTCACTCAACATGGTTCTAGTAATCTTCTAAAGAACTATATTTCTTCTTACAATTGCACCATTTTTTGAGGAGTTCTAGGTACAAAAAATTAATGTATAACACATTTCTTACTACAAAAACATTCAAAATCATAATTTTCAAAGTATCCACCATGATCAATATGAAAATTTATTGTGGATAGGTTTTTCTAATTTTTATCTCTGACTATAAAGGTTTAAAATAACTAAAGGCTTCATATTTTCTTGTTAGAAAATAGACCCATGTGTATCTAGTGTAATCATCAACTAAGACATATACATAGTATTTTCCACCAATACTTCCAGTTTTTATAGGACTAAATAAGTCCATGTGCACTAATTATAATGCATCATAAGTTTATACATCACTAATAGATTTAAAACATGACTTGTGTTGCTTATCATATTGATAAGGATCACATACTTTTGAACTATCAAACCTAAGTTATGGTAGATCCTAAAAAATTCCTTTCTTAGTCAACTTAGTTAATGTTGTGAGGTTTCAGTGTCCTAAAATTCTATAAAATAACCAAGATTTGTCTTTTATTGCACTAACGTAAGGTAGATCTTTCCTCCTAAGATCTTCTATATTTACAGAGTAATTATTCTCATACCGATTTGTAGAAAGAATAAATTTTGTTTTTGAACTATGTATAGTATATTTTAAATTCATGAAGTTCAAAAGATAACCTTTATCACATAGTTGAATTATTCTTATAAGTTTGTTATTAAGTCCAATAATAAATATAACATTTGAAATAAAGGATTTTCCAAGAAGATCAATTTTATCTATTCCAATAATCTATCCTTGATCATTATATCTAAAAGCAATTTTTTCACCTTTAATCATTATGATCTTCTTAAAGAAACTTTTTTCAGTCATGTCTGGAGAAACCACTATCCATGTACCAAATTTTCTCTTAGTTGGTACTTTCTTTATTTACCTGAAAGAAACAAATATTAGTTTCTTGGAACCTAAACCTTCTTGGGTTTGGTATTATTAGAAAATAATATTTTCAGTAACCACATTTTTTTAATATTATTTCATTGATAAAATTTCATTTCCTTAGAAAAGTATACTTTATTTAATCCTAAATATTGGACATTATTTAAAGAACAACTTTTCTTCGAATTTCCACCACTTTTACACTTTATGCAAAATGAATCATTTTTATGAAAAATGGTTATTACTAAAAATAGGTTTTTTTATTAGTAAAATCTATTCTGTTAATATCACTTTTAGGAATAATTTATTTGTAAATCTTATCAAAATTTTCCTTCCTAGAGGTGAAATTAAGCATAATTTTCTTCAAACTATATATTTCATATTTTCTTTGAATAAATAAGTTTTTATCATCATCCTTAATAGTATTAGAACAATGTTTTACAAAATTACTATGTAATGTATTTTACTTAGAAATAGATTTTTCAAGATCTTTAGAAATACTATCTTTAAAAAAAATATTGTCAATATCTTTATAATGATCTGATATTTCATTAGTTAAAATAGTTATTCATGAATCTTCCTTAATAAGTTTTTCTTTTGTATTTTCATTTTTTTATAAATTTTACAGTTTTCATTTTCACGATGTTTTTCAAACCTAGATACTTTTTCAAAACTGGGTAGCGTATTAGGAAGATTATTAATCATAAGATGTAGAATTTTTATCATTATTAATGTTAGGATAGTTTTCATTTAAATAATTATTGGTAAGGGATCCATCAGTGGGTACCTTATCCATAAGACATTTATTTACCAAAGTTATTTATGAAAATAATCCAATATTCCTCTATCCAAAATTATTATTTTCTAAAAAACTTTTTGAAGAACTATCTCTTCCACTTTCACTCCAAGTGTCATAATCATTCAAACCCTTATTTCTTTTATTCTTGTAATACTTATTTGTAAATATTTATATATTTATCTATTTTTTATTTACTTTTCAATATTGGACAATCTATTCAAATATGTCATGTTATCTTTCATTTATAAAAGATAACTTTATTAGAATATTTCTTATCATTCGAATCATTATGACTTTTCATGTATCTATATCGAAATTTTTTTGGCCCACAATCTTGTTCATCATTATAGAAATATTTTCTAATTAATTCTCAAAAGTTGATGAAGAACTATAATCAGATTCAATAACAAATTTATTCTTCTTTGAATATTTTTTAACTTTTTAAGATGAATGAACTTTCACTGGAACATTATAAGTAGTTTTAAAAGAAACACCTCTATTTTTCCTTTTCTTTTTTTCTATAAGAGTTGGTGTCCTAGAACCAAATGGTTTTACTTTGATTAAATTTATATTTAATGTATTATTACATATTGTTCATTGTTCTGCATTACTATGATGGAATAATGTCATAGAGTATTTGTTTCATTGATAAGGTCATGGAAGTTCCCCACTATGATGAGAACCTTGAAATTATATAAAAATATTCTTAAATATAGTTCTGCAGTTGGATGACATACTATGATGGGACACATAGCATTCAGACCTTTAGGTGTGAGTACTCGTAAGAAGATGAGACTTCCTCTCATGAAGTTCTCACTTGGTAATCTCCAAGATAAGAGATTATGAGAATAGAACCGCTAGTACAAATTCAACATGTTTTAGTGTTATTAGATATTTCTATCTATGAGCATGTGTAATGATCCACAGACTTTATGATTATCATTAATATGTGTCACGACTCGTGCACTTTTATTTACTAACTAAAATTGTCACGCAGACAGTTGGTGGGAAGTAAGGTACGTTGGGTGTGTCACGAGTGGCATGTTATTAATGGATAAGTTGAGGAAACATTTTTCCCTTCCGTTTATGGAAGTTGATATCTCAGACCTTTGATTGAAATAAAACTATCATGGGAAATTCCATGGTCATGGTGTAACGATTATTTTATTTCAGGTAGTCAAAGAACCACGTATCAAGATTTAAAGTTAATGACATTATCATGAAACCTTCTTGATGAGATATTGCGACAAAGGGATTATATAATATAGTGATCATTATTATGTGGATATAGTTGTTGTGACTTTACATTCTTTCGCTTGGGTGCCTTGACCCATTTCTAGATAGTACTCTTGGACTTTAGGCAAGCCCACCTAATTCCAATGAGAAATAATCCTAGAGGGTCAAACACTAAGTGTTTGGTCTCGGTTAAATTCTATTTGAATTTAATTAATGAGATAAATATTATTCTCAAGACCATGGAATAATTTTATTCAAGTTAAAATGATCACATAAATTAAATAAAATATATTTATTTATTTTATTGAACATTTAATAAATATTTATTTACTAGTTTGTAAATAAAATATTTATTTAAAATAATAATTTATTTATTTATTTATTCATGTGTTCAATAAATGGAAGTGGAGTTCAAGCGGACCATGGTCGGTCCAGTATCAAAATAATTATTTACAAGATGGTAAATTATTATTTAACTAGTTGGCATAAGTTAAAATAATAATGATGCTTCTATAATTTTGGGATGCGGAATTTTATTTTACAATTCTGTTTTGTGAAAGTTGTCACACCATGAATAATGACGTTGAATTTTATTATGATCATGGGTTTTCTCTAATTTCATGAATGTATTTAATTGTTGGAATGAAATTAAATATTGTAATTGAAATTCCATGTATATAAATAGACAAGTAGGACTATTGTGCCATAGACCACACCATAATCCTGGTGAATTGAGAATTGTTGAGCCAAACAATTTCTCTCTTGAATCCTCTTCTCTACCTCTTAAGAATGAGAGACATTCTTCAAGGCCTAAGAACAAGTGATCAAGAATGACCGACACAAGAAACTCACTTCACCGCACTAGCACCTGGAGAACAAGCGGTGTCGATCAAAGGCCATCAAAGCACATGTGGATCACCTCTATAGGGATTCTAGTTTGGATCCTTACAAGTGCAATTAGATAATATTTAAGGGTAATTCCAGAAGATCAACATCATCAATGAATAAAAATACCAAAGATCCGTGTATTATTTTTCTTTATGAAATTAATTAAATTAATTATAAACATGATGTGAAATATCCTCTCTAAAGGTATTAGGCCTCTTTCTTCTTTATATAAATATTTGATTATATTCTATGGAGACTGGTGTTCATCATTTTATTGATCCTATAATAATCATTGATCATGGAAAAAATTAAATTTGGGTGTTATCCCAATCATGCTTTCACTTTTCCCGGAACCTTCAAGTGGTATCCGAGTGGTTACATCATAGTTTATAATTATTTAAATATTTTGTTGATGACATACGCATTTAATAATTTAGTAGTTTCAATTCAAGTTAATCATTCTACAAATCTAAATCTCAAAATCTATTCCTCCTCTTTCGTTTCTCAATCACCTTATAGAAATGATCTTTTCTTTTAATTTTAATTAAAATAAAATAGAGGATCTCATCCAAAGGTTCTAAAGATTTATGGATGTACAACACCAGAACACACAACATGTATTCGATAGTACACGTCATGTAGTCAAGATTCAATGCATCAGACCGGTCCACAAAACCAAGTTGTGTGTTAGATTCATTCTAAGTCTTAAATGACTCAGTGTGTTGAACAAGAATAGGTGGCACACAGTTTACAGATTACACGTTGTGTGGCCCAAATGGAGATGGCATGTAGTCCCTTCGGGTTAGGGTTGGACCGTGCACCCCGTACACGGCTAGCCCAGCTAGAGACCTTGTAATGTGGAACTACATTGCATGTGGCCAACTGGACACACCGTGTACTCCCAAGATTTCCAAAGTACACTCACACACTTTTTCCCCATGAGTGTACTTTACATGGACAATGGACAATACTACACGCTATGTAGTTGGAACTACATGTCGTGTACTCATCCAAATTACGTAGATTTATTAAAATTTATTATTATATTATGGAAACCGTTGATATGTGTACCATCGTGCGGGCATAAAGCTAAGTCACAACATATTATAGGTGTTATATATATATGTGTGTGTATATATATATGTGTGTGTGTGTTTAATTTAACATATGTGCAATTTTCATTTCTACCCATTGGGGAGTTATGAATAGTAATTCACTAGGTTTCCACCAAGGTACAAGTTACATACAAAGATAATTTTAAATGAATTTATTTGTTTAAAATTATGATGGATGATAATCTCAAGGAAATTCAGAAAAGTATTAAGATAAAAGGATTGATTAATTAAAGATGATAATTAATTGATTCAATGATGATTTATATTAAACAATAATGATTAAATAATTAAATTCTAGTTTTATTTATGCGTAAATATCATTTCATGTATTTATGATCATGAGTTGGAGCAAGACCTTTTTATGTGGATGGTTTCTTTTAATTTATTTATGTGAATTAAATTTTTTGGTCTCCAAGCCTTCTCCTCATTAATATGTAGGTCCTGTGTGCCCAAGGTTTCTTTTATGTAAAACCTCCTTTTACACCTCACCTACATGTGAGTTAAAAAAAGGAATATTTAATGGATGTAACTCCCAATCTAGTGGAGGTGGTTCAATCTAGAGCTGGGATGAAACCAATCCTAGGAGATAAAGAGGTGGACAGGTGGAAGGTGTAAACATGAACCCAAAAGTTTCAAGGTGTTTCTCCCCTAGTACAAGGTTAGTTTAGCAACCTACATATAAACTAACCATTAAAAATCTCATGATCATGCCATTTTACTTTATTTAATTTATGTCCTTTTCATGGTTTATCATTATGCATGTGTTGTTTCGATCACATAATTAGTGAATTAAACAAGCATGCAAGATGAAACTAAAATAAACCATACTTATGCATAAATATTATCAAGTCATGGTTAGTCACTTAAGTAAGTTCCACTTAATATTAAAAATCATGTGAAAATTAGAAATTCAGGCATAAGAGATAAAAATCCCTCAAATAAAATATTAAGTCATATCAAGCCTTTCATTATATGATTAAGGGAAAAACTCAATAAAACTTTGTGTTTGACCAGCCCTTGGTGGGACACTTACTTTTATACAAGAATCCCTTATGAAAGGTTTCGGGTTGAATTAACCACATTACATCAATATGAGTATCCCTTTCTAAACATGGTGTGATATTGGAGGCAAGAGTTGAGAAAATCCAAAGTCATGATTTCAGGATTGGGGAGTCCACTAAACAGATCAAGGAGCTGTAAGCCTACAGATGGAAAAGACCTGCCTACCTAAATACCTTCTAATGGCTTAACCAACCCTTATTGGGGTTCTGAGAAAGGGAATATGGATCCTTTCCACTATAATTTCATGGAAACTGGAAATTCTAATTTCAATGGTGAGGGACCTTGGGACTTGATAAAATAGTGGGAGAGTTAATAAAATTTATTATTTCTCATAAAATGTAATCAATAAAGTACTAATGATCTGCTCTTTTAATTGTAGAGTAAAAATGACAAGCTCGTCAACCACATTGTACCTACGATCAATTCTGTATAAATACAACATCCTCACTGGAAGTAACTTCCAAGAATGGTTTTGATGCCTTCGGGTTATCCTAGGCCATAAATGGAATTCTTAAGTGCTAGAGTCAGAATTACCTGATCCGCCTACCAAAGAGATGAGTGATGATGATTTCTTGGTCTATGAGAAACAAATGAACGACGCAGTCGATGTTCAATGTTTGATGTTATCATCAATGTCTAGTTAGATCATGAAGTCTCATGAAAACATGGATACATATAGCATGCTCGAGCACATCCATGGTATTTTCTAGGAGAGAGAAAGATAGGAAAGGTTTCAGATCTCTAAGGCACTCTTTCAGAGTAAAATTGGAGAAGGTACTCTAGCTGGGCCTCATGTAGTCAAGATCATTGGCTACATTTAGCACCTGGAGGTTCTAGGGTTTAAACTCCCTGAAGAACTGGGCACCGATATCATTCTCACATCACTCCCTCCGAGCTTCTCTAACATTGTTGTCAATTTCAATATGAACAAAATTTAGAAGTCTCTATTTGTTATTCTTATCCTCATTCACCAAGTGGAAAAATATATGATGTGCAAAAAGACTTTTGTCCTTATGGTGAATAAGAGGAAACGGATGACAAAGAGCTTTAAGCCCAAAGCTTCTTTATAGCCATCCAAGAAAAGGAAGATCAATGGGGAGGCGGGGGAACATGTGGCTGTTTGTTTCACATGTGGCAAGAAGGGCCACTGGAAGAAGAACTACACCCAGCCTAAGAAGCATGGGGAAGCTTCAGGTGAATTTGTTATTGAATGCAATCTATCTATTCCTACAAATTGGGTATTAGATACATATTTTGGTGCTCGCATATGTATCCAAATGCAGGAACCAAGTATATTCAAGAAGATTGAACGAGGGGGGTAAATCTAAGAGCATCCAACATAGCCATACTTGTTTTTGTAGCTGTCGGGGACTACCACCTCATGTTTCCAACTGGGATAATCTTGGTGTTAAAGGGTTGTTTTTATGTTCCTTCTATAACCAAAAACATAATTTATGTATCCATACTAGATATAGATGGATTTGTTTTCAAGTTTTTAAGTGAATGTTTCTTATTTTATAAAGATAGAATTTGTTTTGGTAAGGCACATTTATACAGTGGTATTTATGTATTGAATTACATAAACCAAGTAATGGAAATCGATGAAAAAGATACTTCACTTGACTCATACCACACCCAACTTTTGCATCACTGGATGGGTCATGTAAATGAGAAATTCTTGACAAAGGTACATCAAGATCGATATTTATATTCTTTTGAACTAAAAGCACTTGTCATATGTCATGCATTTTTACAAAGAAAAATGACTAAAGCCCCATTTGGTGGGAAAGGTGAAAGGGCTAAAGAGATTCTTGAATTGGTTCATACCGATGTGTGTAGACCATTTCCAGTTGAAGCAAGGGGTGGGAAATCATACTTCATAATTTTTACTAATTATTTTAGTAGATATGGATATATCTACTTAATGAGGTATAAGTCGGATTCCTTTGATAAATTCAAGGAATACAAGAATGAGGTTGAGAACTAGCTTGGTAAGAAGATTAAGAAACTCCTCTCAGACCGAGGTGGGGAATATCTTAATCAGGAATTCATTGATTACTTACGAGAGTTTTGGATCCTATCCCAACTCACTCCTCCTTACACACCTTAATGGAATGGTGTAAGTGAAAGGAGGAACCGCACATTGTCAGACATGGTGAGATCAATGATGAGTCATGCAAGTCTTCCATTATCTTTTTTGGGTTATGCGTTACAAATAGTGGCACGCATACTAAACCAAGTACCAACTAAATCGATAAATGGTATTCCATATGAGTTATGGAGTGGAATAAATTCTATGTTATCGGATTTACATGTGTGGGGTAGTGAAGCATTTGTTAAGGCCTCTTCAGGTAAAAAAATCGCACCCTAAGGCACAAAGTGTACCTTTATAGGATGACCCAAAGAAATAAGGGGATATTACCTATACAACCCCTCAGACAAAAACATTTATAGTGTAAAAACATTCCATATTCCTTGATTGGGAGAACACCTCCAAAAGATATAGTGGGAGAAAGATAGACTTCGATGAAGATGAGGCTCAAGGTACACAAGAGTTGGTACAGGAATAGATTCTACAAGGCCCCACGGAAGAAGAATATGTTCCAAAGACACAAGTTCTACGTAGGAGTACAAGAGATGTTATAGAACCTAAATAGTAAGGTTTTATATTTACTGAGGATGGTGAATCGTTATTATTTGATAATAATGATCCTCTAACCTACAATGAAGTAGTAAGTGGCACAGACGTTGCCAAGTGGCAAGAATCCATGAATTTTGAAATGGATTCCATGTACCAAAACCAAGTATGGATTTTGGTAGATCCTACAATTTGTGTAAAGACTATTTATTGAAAATTGGTATTCAAGAAGAAACTGGACATGGAAGGACAAGTAAATACCTATAAGGCATGATTGGTTGCAAAAGGGTTTAAACAACGTTAAGGAATTGACTATGATGAAACCTTATCACCAGTTTCATTGATGAAATCCATCAGAATTATACATGACATTGTGTCTTACCATGACTATGAGATTTGTAAAATTGATGAAAAAATAGAATTCCTTAATGGGAACCATTAGGAAGATTCCTACAAGACACTACCTGAAGGGTTTGTGACTCCAAAGGATGCCAATAAGGTATGCAAGTTGCAAAAATCCATTTATGGATTAAAGTAAGAATCTAGGTCATGGAACATTCATTTTGATGAATCCATAAAAGGCTTTGGTTTTATCAAGAATGAATGTGATCCTTGTTTCTACAAATGTTTTAGTGGGAGTGCAATCATTTTCTTAATAGTATATGTTGATGACATATTACTTATTATAAATGAGATATCAGTCTTACAATCTGTTAAGGCATGGTTGAATCAATGATTCTCCATAAAATACTTAGGCGGGGAAGAATATATTCTTGGGATCAAGATCCATCATGATAGCTCCAAGAGATTGTTGGGCCAAATTCCAAGTACATACATTGATAAGATACTGAAGAGATTCAGTATGGAACAATCCAAGAGGGGATTGTTGCCAGCATCACATGGCATTCATCTTTCCAAGAAAATGTGTCCTCAGACACATGAGGAAAGCAAGATAATGGCAAGGACATCATGCACATCAGTGATTGGTTCTGTCATATATGTCATGTTATGTACGAGGCTGGATTTCACCTACGCATTGAGTGTGGTAGTCTGATATTAAGCTAACCTAGGTGACCGCCATTGGATGGCAATCAAGACTATCCTAAAGTATCAGAGGTTTACTAAGGATAGGCTCCTAGTTTATGGAGGAGATGAGGAACTAATCATCATAGGATATGTAGATAATAGTTTTCAGACTGATCAATATGACATGAAGTCGCAAACGGGATACATCTTCACTTTTAATGGAGGTTTAGTGAGCTAGAAGAGATCCAAAAAGAGTGTGGTCGCAGATTCTACAGCAGTTTCTAGGTATATTTTAGCTTCTAAGGTAGCTAAAGAAGCTGTTTGGATGTGAAGCTTCATCCAGGAGCTAGATGTGATACCTAATAGTAAAGATCCCATCACATTGTACTATGATAATACTGCATTGGTGGATCTCGCAAAAGAGTCAAGGTCACATCAGTGGACGAAGAAAATACTTCATATGTATCATCTCTTGAGGGATTTTTCTCAAAGAGGTAGAGTTGAAGTGAGTATTATTTACATGGAAGACAATGTGGAGGACCCATTGACTAAAGCCTTGACTCAACAAAAACATGATCATCATGTGAGGTCTAGCGTACTGAAAGTTGTAGGCAGTTGGCTCTAGTCCAAGTGGAAGTTTGTAAGAGTCGGTGTCCTAGAACCAACTAGTTTTACTTTGATTACTTGGATATTTAATGTATTATTACATATTGTTCATTGTTCTTCATGACTATGATGTAATAATGTCCTAGAGTATTTGTTTCATTGATAAGGTTATGGTAATTCCCCAATATTATGAGAAACTTTAAATGCTATAAAAATATTCTTAAATATTGTTCTGCAATTGGATGACATACAATGATGTGACACATACCATGCAGACCGTTAGGTGTGAGTACTCATAATCATATGATACTTCCTCTCATGAAGTTCTCACATGGAAATCTACAAGATATAAGATTATGAGGAAAAAACCCGCTAGTAGGAATTCCGCATGTTTTAGTGTCATCGGATATTTATATCTACAAGAATGTGTAATGATCCTTAGACTTTATAATTATCATTAATACGTGTCACGACTTGCACACTTTGATTTACTGACAAAAACTGTCACGCAGACAGTTGGTGGGAAGTAGGGTATGTTGGGTGCGTCACGAGTGGTATGTTATTAATGGATGAGTTGAGGAAGGATTTGTCCCTTCCATTTATGGAAGTTGATATCTCGGCCCTTTGATTGAAATATAACCATCACACAAAATTCCATGGTTATGGTGTAACGATGAGTTTATTTCAGGTAGTCAAAGAACGATGTATAAAGCATAAAATTTTATGACACTATCATGAAACCTGCTTGATGAGATATTCCGACAAAAGGATTATATTACACAATGAGCGTTTGTATGTGGATGTCATTGTTGTGACTTAAATTATTTCTCTTGGGTGCCTTAACCCGTAGCTAGATAGTACTCTTGGACATTAGGAAAGCTAGCCTAATGCCAAAGAGAAAGAATCCTAGAGGGTCACACACTAAGAGTTTTTGGTGGTATTGGTTAAATTCTATTTGAATTTAATTAATGAAATAAATATTATTCTCAAGACCATGGAATAATTTTATTCATGTTAAAATGATTGCATAAATTAAATTAAATATATTTATTTATTTTATTGAACATTTAATAAATATTTATTTACTAATTTGAAAATAAAATATTTATTTAAGAGAATAATTTATTTATTTATTTATTCGGGTGTTCAATAAATTGAAGTGGAGTTCGAGCGGACCAAGGTCTGTCCGGTAGTAAAATAACTATTTTCAAGACGGTAAATAATTTTTTAACTAGTTGGCACAAGGTAAAATAATAATGACGTTGCTATTATTTTTTGACGCAAAATTTTATTTTATAATTCTGTTTTGTGCAAGTTGCCACACCATGAATAATGACGCGGTATTATTATTATGAGAATGGGTTTTCTCTAAGTTTATGAATATATTTAATTATTGTTATGCAATTAAATATTGTAACTGAAATTATAGGTATATAAATAGAAAAGTAGGCCTATTGTGCCATAGACCACACCACACGCCTAGTGAATTGAGAATTATTGATCCAAACAATTTCTTTCTCAAATCCTCTTATCTCCCCTCTCAAGAACAAGAGACGTTCTTTAATGCTGAAGAAAAAGTGATCAAGAATGACCAACAAAAGACACTCACTTCACCACGCTAGCACCCAGATAATGAGCGGTGTCGATCGGAGGCCATCGGAGCACGTGTGGATCACCGCTAGAGGGATTCTAGTTTGGATCCTTACAAGTGCAACGAGGTAATCTGGAAGGGTCACTCCAGATGATCAACATCCTCAACGAAGAAAAATACCAAAGATCCAGGTATTGTTTTTCATTATAAAATTAATTAAATAAATTATAAACATGATGTGAAAGATCCTCTCTAAAGGTTTCAGGCCTCTTTATTTTTTATCTAAATCTTTGATTATATTCCATTGAGATTGGCGTTAATTTATGTATTAATCCCAAAATAATCATTGATCATGGTAAAAATTAAAGTTGGGTGTCGTGCCAACCATACTTTTACTGCGCCCGAAACCTTCATTTTCAACATCACCTATTAGTCTTACTCAATATTGCATGAGGGTACCTATAATATCATCAAGTGTAAGATTTGTAATATTCCTTATATCATCCAAAGTGATCCATTTGGATTCTCCCTCATCAGGCATGATTTCTGTAATCCTATCAACCGGGATTCCATCTATCAAATCCTTCTCTCTAAGAGAATGTAAACCATTGAAAATAGTCATAAATATTTGATGAATTTTTCTACTTATTATCCAGGTAGGAAATCAAAGGCATAATAGTGTACTCTCAGCATATCTCTCCTAATCTCAAAAACATTAGATGCTACAAAGTGATCGACTTCTATCTTTTTTCATATACTGTTAAAAGCTTCACATGCAGATATTTGACTTTATATATTCATTTTCATAGAACATAAAAGATTGTTTCTTACTCTATAATTTAGTGGATATTCTTGTTTTTCTTGATGATTAAAGGTATTAACTTTCTTCTCAAGAATCTTATAATCCCTAGTTAATATTATAAAGTTATAAACTCTATTATTGATAATGAAATTCTTCATTCTATCTCTACTGTACTCATAATAATTCCCATCAAGGATTGGTGGTCGACTTGAATTCTGATTTTGTAAAGTGTTAACATTAAGTGTTATCATCTTAAAGATAATATAAAATATTTTCTACAAACATGTAAATTTAAATAAAGTTTATAATCAAGAATCTTAATTATAGTTAATAAAGAAAGTAAAAACATTACCAAGTATATAGTAGTAGAAAAATGCTCTAATACTCATTTTTGGATTGTAAGAGTTACAATGGATACAAGAGGGGTGAATTTTGGTTTAAAAAATTTAAACTAAACAGAAAACCTCTTAAGGTAAAAAGTTCGGACTCAGGTATCATCTAGTTATCAGAGTGTTGCAATCACAACCAAAAAATGTCTGATTATATCAGAGTTATTTATCGGTATCAAAATCAGTCTGATAAAACTAATATTATAAATTTTACTAAAATATTACTTTATAAAGAATAGTCACAACATAATGTATATATTATATAAATATGAAATATGAAATATTATAAAAGTAATAATGTATTACAAGATTAATAAAAGAAATTACTCTTTAATCATAAGAGTTAAGGAAGTCAAAAATCCTAACTTAAGTATTCACAGTTTTATACCTACTATAAGTTTTTTCTTTACTTACCATAAAATCACTTGATATGAAGATAAATCTCTATAATCTAATCTCCTAGAAGCCATTGATATGATGATAGGTTTCTATCTTCCTATCCCCAGAAGCCCTCGATCTGATGGATCATATTCTTCATCTTCCGATCCCCAAAATCCTTCGATCAGTACCATGATCGGACAATGAATACAAAATAATTTTTTTTCTAAAGTAACTAAAATCATCACAAGTATTCCTTAGAACTTAAACTCTTTAAATTATTAAAAATACTAAGACTAAGAAGTTCAAGTAGATAAATATTTAGACAATTTGAGTTATAAATGCATAAGCTCCCAACTCTTCAAATGACCTGCTCTTTATAAGAGAATCTCCAACGGTTATATTTTAGAGTTAGTTGAAATGGTCTTAGACATATTTCACATTATAGATCATAGGGATATGGATTTCAATATTGATAGCTAAGATTTAACTGAATGTCCAACATCATTTAGTTTATAACCACTACAATGCACTTCTGTATTCCATCCGATAGAAAAAAAGCTATATATTATGATTATAAACTTTGGATAGTCTGATGGACTTCATTATTGATTGTCAAACCAATAAACTGAATAAGTATTGGTCTGATGTATCAGTACTAATGCCATTCTAATGGTCAAGACTTTTTTTAGTCTGACAAACATGATATAATTCTAACCACTGGTTAGAACATAGGTTATTACGATGTACTGGACACAAAGTCTGATGGATTATATTTAATCATAAAAGTTTATATTCGTATTATATTATATCTATTTTACCATATGGTATAAAGGAATATTTTCTACAAAAACATACTAAAACACTTGGGAAATAAAAATTTAGTAAACATATTATTAATAAAGTGTTTGTTATTTCCAAAACTAAAGTAATGGAAAAGTTTCAATCAATATTGAGAGGATAAAAAATCACCATTTTCAAACCTACGATATTTTGATCATATGTGGTTAGGTGATGGATGTGATATTTGTCTTAAGCATAAATTTCAAAAAAATAGAGGAATAAAATAGCATGAGAGAGTGATTCATTCCTTATGCGTACTTGTATCATGATCCCACTTTGAGCTTTGGGGGGGAGATGAAATCTATAAAGGATGGTTCTTATTGATCTTATTTTTTTATATAATGTATTATGATTTAGATTCAAACATCATTTTTGAGTTTTATTTGTTTTCACATCATTTACCTACCTTTCCTAAGCCTCAGAGTCATTTAAACCTATTGACGAATCCCTCATAGTTATTTGTGACTCAGTCTTTACACAGTGAAGATGATATATGTCTTGCAAGATTATGATAAGTGACACGTTTTTTAGGTATGAGCTGAATTTCACTTACACTTTTTACCTTGATGATAAGCATAAAAATTAATGTGAGGTAAATTATAAATGTCATTAATATTAATAATGAATTGAAAAATAAAAATGGATGAATGAAAAGGTGTGCTTAAAAAGAAGAAAAGTAAAATAGTTGACTAAATTGTTTCATTGAAAAATTTGGTGTTGATGAAATTTACGTATGTAATGCTTGAACATTTAATTTCTCATTTGTTCAATTTATTTTATTGACATTATATTTAAATTATGTTGAGGTGAGCATCCATTTTTGTATATTGAGATTTATTTCTTGAAGAAAATCCTAAATTCAAGTGTGGGTGGTTTGATACGTACATTTCATGCATAATTTTTAGTATTAAAATATATTAATTTTAAGATTTAAATGATTAATTATTTTCTGAATATTTAATGGATGTGTTCATCTATGTTGGGATACTATAATTTATGGGAAATGAACAAAAGGAGAAAAACCGATCGAGATTTCCACTAAAAGAAGACTTTCCACAATGAATGATGATCATAGGATGCTTCTGGGGGTCAGAACTGAAGAAACAATGAGAAATGGATGTTTTAGGGATCAAAAAAACATCATTCATGCCATAAATGTTCTATTTAAGATGTTAAAATCAAGGAAAATAGGATGTAAACCCAAGTCATAAAGAGAAAAATCACTCAGGAGAAGACCATGCGTCACGTTGTGACCCATATGTGTCACACTGTGATGCACCCCCAATAGATTAAGAATGTCAATTTTCATCGTAAATTCACTAATGGGGATTTGGACCAGGAAAACTTATGAATTAAAATCCCTATTCACAATGTAAAATGTTGTGATGAGGCCAAAAATAGTCAAATTCGCCGAGATTTAAGTCTCAGACCACTATTTTAACACCCGAATGGACTCAAGACATCTTTATGACTCCTTTATGACAACAAAAATGGTGAATTAATTCAACTTGATCACCCCCTGGGGATCTATAAATAGAGGACCAAGCTACTACTGTCAGGAATCAATCTGGAGACCAAAGCTTAGGGTGATTTGTTGCGATGCGACAGAGTCCCCCATTAGTCCTTCAATCTTCCTTTCATTATGTTTTTGTAACACCCCGAGATTTTATGAAAAATATTCTTTTTAATTTCATTAATGTCTTGTGTTATACGCTACACCAAAAGGAGCTTTCACAACACACATCTCTGACTTGGCTTGAATTACACGCAATCGCGACCTTCCACGATAGCGTGTGTTGTACGCAACACCATGTTTCGCTAAACAACGATATGCTATTAAGATATTATTAAAACTAGCCGTTATAAATAGTAATAACCACTTTTTGAAATTTTGTAAATTTTATTTTTCAAAATGGACTTCATTTATGGATTTGGAGTATCGAATTTAGCCTAAGGTGAAATTTTCATACTTTTCGGATAACTTTCATATTCTGATGAATAGTGAAAATTACTAAATTTTAATTAAAAACAACTTTTTTAATCAAAATAATTAATAGTGATAAATTATTAATTTGAGGGGTTTTAAAGTATATTTAGAATATATTTTTACAATTTAATACAATGTTGGACATTGGATGTAATTTCACATTTAAACCAGTTATAAACAAGTGTCAATCTTTTGATAGTTATTATCTCTTAAAAACACGCTATTTGTTGTGACAGCGGAAATTAATTATAAAATTAATTAATGAAACTTATATGTTGGGAATTTTTTAAAATAGAAATCATTTTTGAATTCAGAATATCAATTATAGCCTAGGGTGAAATTTTGGTACTTTTCTGAAAACTTTCAATTTTTGATGAATAGTGAAACCACTAAGTGGTAGGTTAAAAACTGAATTTTGCATAAAACTTAATTTTACCGCTTATGTGAATGGAATTTCAAAAATCCGACAGACACGGTTAATATCAAGGACTAAAATGTGGTTCAATGAGATGAAAATAATTTTTGGTGAATAGTAACTTTTTACTTTTTTTTACCCCGGTTAATAGTAAATAGGGTAACTAAGGGTAAATATGATATTACTATTACCCTAACACATGTCCTAATTCTATTGGATAAGTGTAATTCGACCAAAAACAACCTTATGAATATAATATGACCATTTAGTTCCACTTGGATTAGATTATGACATTTAATATTATTTTATTTAATGAATAGTTAAAATAGTTAAAATCAAAGTTTAATAACTAAAACATTTTTAATATGGGGTTATACATAAGATAAATTCGACTATAAATATTCATTAGAAAGAAAAAAAGATTTCCTACATAATGATAGTTTATTTAGAATTTTTAGACTTTAAATAAATTAGTTTATTTATGACACAACGATGATGCAATAATTACCCTTTTAAGGAAATGTTAACATAATTGATGTTATAAATGCTCAATTAAATGTAATTTGAGACTTTTTATGAATTACACTAATTTTCTAGGTTACTATGATATATTAGTGTTTATTTAATCAACTTGGTTCGAACATATAATTCTGTTATGACTTTCACAAAAATCATATATCAAATAGTGTCAAAATTGACACAAAATAGTTTTTAAATCAAATATTATATTATTAATTGTTATTGTATTCCTAAAAATCTAAGGTTCGGCCAAATGACTTAGATATGGATATATATATTAATAATAAACAACTTGGGGTTCGTTTGGCATGTTATAGTAAGTGTATTAACCATATAGTGTAAGAAAACAAAAAGTCACGGTAAAAGTTAAATTATTTAACTTAGAGTTAAATCTAATTGTTAAGGTTAAAATAATAACCTAAACTTGTCTAAATCTTATTGGTTGATAGTATTTCGACCCATCCCCACTTTAACTTCGAAATAAGACCCTTTGGAACCATTATAAACCGATTTTGACTTTAATATAAAATAATATTTTGAGATATTCCTAAGGTGCCCCTCTCCTCCCTTATAAAAGGACACATCCTCCCCCTCCTCCTCACACCAATTTGAGCACTCAAGCACGTCCAACCCCGGACAAAACCCCTTCTCCACTTCCCTAGAATAATCCTATAGGTCCTGGTGTTCTTCAAAGACCAATCTTAGTTCCCTAAGTGGAGGATTCAAAGAGGCGTTTCAAAGAAGAGGTAATATCCATTACCGGTCTTTTCAATTTCTTTCTTCTTCCACTTCTTCTTATTTAGTTGTTTCATTATGAAGTAATAACATCAGTATCACTCATATACTGATATGTTATTATAAGTATGAAACAACCCTATTTCACCATCTATCCATCCTACGGAAAAAGAAATCACCGCGCGTGCGTACGTACGGAATACCGTCTCCACGCCGTGGTGTACTCTATTTTCCACCATCACCTTACAAGGATGGGTATAATGGTGTAATGAGTAACTATATATGATTATTATAAAGTGATATTGATACTTAAATAGTATAAATACACTTAAATACAATTCTGCGATCATAGGAACGATATCATCACTCGTGCGTACGTACGGAATACTGTCTCCACGATGTGATGCGACTCGTTCTACATGATCTTCATTTCATACTGATTATATAAATGAATTGAATGAATTAATATGATATATATTACACTAATACCATTCTGTAAATGAGGTATCTATAACCTAAATAAAAGAATAAGAATTTATTCGACAAAACACGCATAAGAACAAAAAGTTATAAACACCCGAATAACAAGTAGCAATGAAATATTACTACTAAGAAGCTAAGAATATGACCATATATGATATCATATCAATATGTATGATTCTGTAATAAGTCAATAACATTATTTAAACCATTATACAGGAGCTTTGGAAACGTACAAAGCAAATCGGACCTAAGGTAAGGGGAATATAACAATCTCATTTTTATCCGAGATTGTTTATACTTTGGTATTTACTGGGGTGTATTTTATCATCCAAATCCATGTTCCCTCAATATGTAATATTATTTCCATCCACCTACAATTTTTTAAATCCAATTTTACCCTTTGGTGAGTTTTTAGTAAAAGATATGAAAGGAATCTTTTGTCGTTTTTCGTACGAGGTACTTTTTGACTTTTTCGACAAAAGTATGAAGAATTTTTTTTTAACTTATACGGCACGAATGGATTTTTATGGTTTTATAAATCCATATTTTCATAAAGATTCCTCCAAAATATTTCATGACTATTTTCAATAAAATCTCTTTCATTTAAAATTTCATGACGTTTTGTGAAAAGAAATTGATTTTGAAGAAGAAAGGATATTTTCCTCAAGAATTCATTTCAAGTGTTTTATCAAAATTATTTTCCATATAAGATAACATAGGGTTCTATTTCTATCCCTATTATTACATGGATTTGATTATGTTGTGATGGAAATATTTTTATGAATTCCTTTATCTTATATGAATTGTTTTATGATGTCATGTTGTTTAAGAATCCCATTTTTATTACATGGGTTATGCTATGATGTATGGTTTATAATTTTGTGGCACACATAAGAATGGTATCATTATGAGATGGGTGGGACCTATATCTCCCTCCAATGCATTGGGTAATGATTTTATATCTCATGAGATAGACATGGCTGGAATGGTAGGTTATACCGGTTCATTGAAACAGGACTGAAACGAGGGTTACTCGATTCAGAAAGGGACTTTGTCCACTAAGATAGTCTTGGCAATGAGTCTTGACTAACAAGAAATGATTCTCTATGATTATGTGTGTATGCCACAAAGTTTCATGTTTTAAGTTATGCTTATTGGGATTTCATTTCACTGCTATGATTTATCCCATGTTATGAAATTATACTCTCTTTTGCAGGTTAAGATCTCCAAAAGTTATGTTCTTATGATTATGATGTGATTGATTTTTCTTTTGTTTACCCTTACTGAGCATTTGAGCTCACCCTTTTATGTTTTCTTTTCCCCAGGATATAAATAAGGGTTTTAGGTAAAAAAAAAAGGGAAGATCTTTATGGGAGATATTGAAGATCTTTCACCACGATTAGAAGATTACGTTCTGAGTTTCCAAAGACAATAAACTATTACGATCCTTGTGTGTGTTTTTTGTTATGTACTAAGTATTCCGAAAAAGTAATGTAATGTCCATGTACGTCAGGATTTGGGTCTCTACAGTTGGTATCAGAGGAAAGGTTTAGTCAACCTTTGGAAACTAGGATGTGAAAACGTTAGTGAGATCCCTAGAGATATTTCTAAGGTATGTCTAGGGATGTCCCTAAGGTTAAGTATACATATAGGTTATATTACTAGAATTATGCTAACAATCATGGAATTAAACCTAAGATGTTAGATATTGAAGGTACTCCCCCTTTATTATGTTGTTTTCCCTAGCATGATTTTTGCCTCTCACACTATTCTTTTTGGGTTTTAGATGATGGCTGGAACCCGAAGGAACTGTGTTGACCAATGCAATGGAGAATGCAATGATTGCCCTCCTGAACAAACAAATGTTATGGGAGATGGAGTGAAAAATCTTATTGCTATACTTACACAAGCTATGAATCATTCTAGACTTCCAAATGAGCAGAGAAGGGAACAATATTCTATTGAGTCCTTCATGAGGCAACGTCCACCTTCTTTCAGTGGGACTTCTGATCCACTTGTTTCTGAACAATGGATCAGTACCACTGAAAAGATATTTTCAGTTCTTCAATGTTCTGAACATGATAAAGTCATCTTAGCAGTATATCGTTTGGAAGGTGAAGCTGATCAATGGTGGAATCTTATCAAGAATACGAGGCCAAGAGATTAAATTGAGTCCATGGAATGGGATGAGTTCAAGAACTTGTTTTTCAGTAAGTACTTCCCTCATATTCTTCGAACAAAGATGGAAAAGTAGTTTCTTGAGCTGAAGCAGAAGGATGATGAATCTGTTGGTATATACGAAGCGAATTTTACAAGACTTGCAAGGTATGCATCTAATATTATCATCCAACCTGAAAGTAAAGTTGATCGATTTTTCAGTGGCTTAAAACCAAGTCTTCGAAGGGCATTGGCTATAAGAGACTTCAGTAGCTATGAAGAAATTGTGCATTGTGCTATCAAGGTAGAAATGGAAGTTGGTGTTACATATCCATCTTAGGGTTTTGACAAGAAACGAAAGATGGAGTTCAATGAGAAATCTCAGAATAATGGTGAAAAGAAGATGAATGTTTCCTTATGCTCAAAGTGTGGAAAGAAGCATGGTGGAGATTGTCTTAAAGGGACTAGAAAATGTTTAAGTGTGGAAAAGAATGTCATCGAGCAGCTGAGTGTCGAAGTAGTGGGAAAAGGGTTTCTAATGATGTGAATAAAGAAAAGACTGCAGAGAACGCACCACCAACACTTCAATGTTTCAAGTACAAGGAGATGGGACATTATGCCAATAAATGCCCTAATCCAAGGGTTAGTGATGATCAACATGAGCAACCACTTAAGGTAAAGGACAAAGGGAAGTCACATGCGATCACTATTGGAGATGTTGAATATGACAACGATGTGGTGGAATGATTAAGTGTTTATGTAATGGGATTCCAAAATAATGTTGTATATAGTATTGTGGAATATTGGAATATTTATGTTTTGGTCTATTGTGGTTTTCAATAATTTTATGGTACCGGTAACCATGAAAAGTGATTGAGACATTATTGGTAAACAGATGATATGATCATAATGAAGGGATAAGAAGATAATGAGATGTTTGATTGTATTCATGAGCTCATGATTGATATAAGGACTAAGTTATATCATGGTTTGAGTATATAGAATTTTGAGGATTTTGGTATGTGGAAAGTGTTAACTTTTAACTGCATTCATGTTTTCACTAAGGTCCAATGGGTATTCAAGAAATACTTGATTAAGGCCTTTGAATGTTTGGAATGTGACCAACAAGACATATCTTATGATATATGGGGATCAACGATGGTATTAAATCTCTGGTAATCGTTTTCACTATAGTATGAGAGTGGACTGCAGTATTATGGATAAGCCTAAAGATTGGAATGGATTATGTTGGACATAAGTTAGTATTGTTTAAGGATAGAATTTTTTTCGATATTATTGATGGGATGTTATAGTAATGTAGTTTTAAAAAAAAGGACAACCTACAGGACGGGCGACAGCCCATCGCGTCAGACAAGGTTGTGGGAATCGAACCCACAACCGAAGTGTGACTGGCCTTTATCGACTACCACTGGCCTACAGGAAGTCCATGGTTAGTATAAACTAGTTTTATTTTATTAAGAAGTATGATATATGAAGTATAAGTTCATTTTTGGAACCATATATGATTAATCTAACCATAAGATGGACTTATAACTTTTTCTAACCTTTTGTTTGAAAGAGATGGAATGACCCATCATTCTATCACATGATCTGCTAACACATCACGAATAACAAATTCAACTTAATTTCTTTAAGGGATGAAGTGGAAATTGTTCAATTCACGAACAACAGTGAGATTGTACCAAAATCATGCAAGTATTTCTTTTAATTCATCAACTTTAGGGAAACGATCTTGAAAACCAAAAATGTTGTCCTAGTGCTCTTATATCTGATTAATCAGATGGTACCTTATATCGTCACAAATTTATGGATTTGTGATTTCTAGCTTTTCTATAGCCATGTTCTCTACCACTCTCCATCAGAACATGATGGTTAGATTTCTCTTCTATATCCATATTTTCACCTATGTGGAAACCCGGTGATTAGTTTATTTGGGTAACCGTTACGTTTCATACTTTTGTTTTTAAAGATTGGTTTTGGTATTCCTTTTTACGATGTGGGTTTTGATTAAAGAAACTTTCGAATAGTAAACCATTTATAACCCCGACGAATTTCGAGGGCGAAATTCATTTTAAGGGGGGTAGAATGTAACACCCCGAGATTTTATGAAAAATATTCTTTTTAATTTCATTAATGTCTTGTGTTATACGCTACACCAAAAGGAGATTTCACAACACACATCTCTTACTTGGCTTGAATTACACGCAATCGCGACCTTCCACGATAGCGTGTGTTGTACGCAACACCAAGTTTCGCTACACAACGATATGCTATTAAGATATTATTAAAACTAGCCGTTATAAATAGTAATAACCACTTTTTGAAATTTTGTAAATTTTATTTTTCAAAATGGACTTCATTTATGGATTCGGAGTATCGAATTTAGCCTAAGGTGAAATTTTGGTACTTTTCGAATAACTTTCATATTCTGATGAACAGTGAAAATTACTAAATTTTAATTAAAAACAACTTTTTTAATCGAAATAATTAATAATGATAAATTATTAATTTGAGTGGTTTTAAAGTATATTTAGAATATATTTTTACAATTTAATACAATGTTGGACATTGGATGTAATTTTACATTTAAACCAGTTATAAACAAGTGTCAATATTTTGATAGTTATTATCTCTTAAAAACACGCTATTTGTTGTGACAGCAGAAATTAATTATAAAATTAATTAATGCAACTTATATGTTGGAAATTTTGTAAAATAGAAATCATTTTTGAATTCGGAATATCAATTATAGCCTAGGGTGAAATTTTGGTACTTTTCTGAAAACTTTCAATTTTTGATGAATAGTGAAACCACTAAGTGGTTGGTTAAAAACTGAATTTTGCATAAAACATAATTTTACCGCTTCTGTGAATGGAATTTCGAAAATCCGACAGACACGGTTAATATCAAGGACTAAAATGTGGTTCAATGAGATGAAAATAATTTTTGGTGAATAGTAACTTTTTACTTTTTTTACCACGGTTAATAGTAAATAGGGTAACTAAGGGTAAATATGATATTACTATTACCCTAACACATGTCCTAATTCTATTGGATAAGTGTAATTCGACCAAAAACAACCTTATGAATATAATATGGCCATTTAGGTCCACTTGGATTAGATTATGACATTTAATATTATTTTATTTAATGAATAGTTAAAATAGTTAAAATCAAAGTTTAATAACTAAAACATTTTTAATATGGGGTTATACATAATATAAATTCGACTATAAATATTCATTAGAAAGAAAAAACGATTTCATACATAATGATATTTTATTTATAATTTTTAGACTTTAAATAAATTAGTTTATTTATGACACAACGATGATGCAATAATTACCCTTTTAAGGAAATGTTAACATAATTGATGATATAAATGCTCAAATAAATGTAATTTGAGACTTTTTATGAATTCCACTAATTTTCTAGGTTACTATCATATATTAGTGTTGATTTAATCAACTTGGTTCGAACATATAATTCTGTTATGACTTTCACAAAAATCATATATCAAATAGTATCAAAATTGACACAAAATAGTTTTTAAATCAAATATTATATTATTAATTGTTATTTTATTCATAAAAATCTAAGGTTCTTCCAAATGACTTAGATAAGGATATATATATTAATAATAAACAACTTGGGGTTCGTTTGGCATGTTATAGTAAGTGTATTAACCATATAGTGTAAGAAAACAAAAAGTCACGGTAAAAGTTAAATTATTTAACTTAGAGTTAAATTTAATTGATAAGGTTACAATAATAACCTAAACTTGTCTAAATCTTATTGGTTGATAGGATTTCGACCCATCCCCACTTTACCTTTGAAATAAGACCCTTTGGAACCATTATAAACTGATTTTTACTTTAATATAAAATAATATTTTGAGGTATTCCTAAGGTGCCCCTCTCCTCCCTTATAAAAGGACACCTCCTCCCCCTCCTCCTCACACCAATTTGAGCACTCAAGCTCGGCCAACCCCTGCCAAAATCCCTCTCCACTTCCCTAGAATATTCCTAGAGGTCCTGGTATTCTTCAAAGACCAATCTTAGTTCCCTAAATGGAGCATTCAAAGAGGCGTTTCAAAGAAGAGGTAATATCAATTACCGATCTTTTCAATTTCTTTCTTCTTCCACTTCTTCTCCTTTAGTTGTTTCATTATGAATTAATAACATCAGTATCACTCATATACTGATATGTTATTATAAGTATGAAACAACCCTATTTCACCATCTATCCATCCTACGGAAAAAGAAATCACCACGCGTGCGTACGTACGGAATACCGTCTCCACGCCGTGGTGTACTCTATTTTCCACCATCACCTTACAAGGATGGGTATAATGGTGTAATGAGTAACTATATATGATTATTATAAAGTGATATTTATACTGAAATAGTATAAATACACTTAAATACAATTCCACGATCATAGGAACGATATCATCACTCATGCGTACGTATGGAATACCGTCTCCACGATGTGATGCGACTCGTTCTACATGATCTTCATTTCATACTGATTATATAAATGAATTGAATGAATGAATATGATATATATTACACTAATACCATTCTGGAAATGAGGTATCTATAACCTAAAGAAAAGAATAAGAATTTATTCGACAAAACACGCATAAGAACAAAAAGTTATAAACACCCGAATAACAAGTAGCAATGAAATATTACTACTAAGAAGCTAATAATATGACCATATATGATATCATATCAATATGTATGATTCTGTAATAAGTCAATAACATTATTTAAACCATTATACAGGAGCTTCGGACACGTACAAAGCAAATCGGACCTAAGGTAAGGGGAATATAACAATCTCATTTTTATCCGAGATTGTTTATACTTTGGTATTTACTGGGGTGTATTTTATCATCAAAATCCGTGTTCCCTCAATATGTAATATTATTTCCATCCACCTACAATTGTTTAAATCCAATTTTACCCTTTGGTGAGTTTTTAGTAAAAGATATGAAAGGAATCTTTTGTCGTTTTTCGTACGAGGTATTTTTGACTTTTTCAACAAAAGTACGAAGAATGTTTTTTTAACTTATATGGAATGAACGGATTTTTACGGTTTTATAAAGCCTTATTTTCATGAATATTCCTCCAAAATATTTCATTACTATTTTCAATAAAATCTCTTTCTTTTAAAATTGCATGACGTTTTGTGAAAAGAAATTGATTTTGAAGAAGAAAGGATATTTTCCTCAACAATTCATTTCAAGTGTTTTATCAAAATTGTTTTCCATCTAAGATAAAATAGGGTTCTATTTATATCCCTATTATTACATGGATTTGATTATGTTGTGATGTAAATATTTTTTTGAATTACTTTATCTTATATGAATTGTTTTATGATGTCATGTTGTTTAAGAATCCCATTTTTATTACATGGGTTATGCTATGATGTATGGTTTATAATTTTGTGGCACACATAAGAATGGTATCATTATGAGATGGGTGGGACCTATATCTCCCTCCAATGAATTGGGTAATGATTTTATATCTCATGAGATAGACATGGCTGGAATGGTAGGTTATACCAGTTCAGTGAAACAGGACTGAAACGAGGGTTACTCGATTCAGAAAGGGACTTTGTCCACTAAGATAGTCTTGGCAATGAGTCTTGACTAACAAGAAATGATTCTCTATGATTATGTGTGTATGCCACAAAGTTTCATGTTTTAAGTTATGCTTATTGGGATTTCATTTCACTACTATGATTTATCCCATGTTATGAAATTATGCTATCTTTTGCAGGTTAAGATCTCCAAAAGTTATGTTCTTATGATTATGATGTGATTGATTTTTCTTTTGTTTACCCTTACTGAGCATTTGAGCTCACCCTTTTATGTTTTTTTTCCCAGGATATAAAGAAAGGTTTTAGGTAAAAAAAATGGAAGATCTTTATGGGAGATATTGAAGATCTTTCACCACGATTAGAAGATTACATTCCGAGTTTCCAAAGACACTAAACTATTACGATCCTTGTGTGTGTGTTTTTGTTATGTACTAAGTATTCCGCAAAAGTAATGTAATGTCCATGTACGTCAGGATTCGGGTCTCTACAGTTTTTTTCTCTTCTCTCATTCCCCCCCCCCACTCTCTCATTACTATAATGAGGGGGTAGATCCGACCATATGCTAGGGTGATGTAGACAAAGGGGGAAGATGTTTTTTATTTGTATTTTATTTATTTTATTCATGTATTTTGGGTTGCCACAATTTCTAATTCTAAATTCCTATATTGTATCATGAACATTGATGTTTGAATTTGAAAATAACCTTTTTAAATTGCATAACTAATTTCCTTAAACTATCTCTTGAATATTGAATAGTCTGGGATAATTATGTTTAAATATGTTATCGAGAAAAACTTCATTCGACAATGCCCTAAAGTACCTGAACATAGAAAAAAAGGGGAATTATTGTGTTAAGGAGGTGATACTTTGACTACTGGATCTTCCTTGTTCCGAATTTGACACTGAAGAAGAATTAAGCTAATTAATTTTGCAATCCGATTGCACGTGAACCCTAAATCTACAAAACCTCAATATGCCTTCCTCAATTGATTTTAAAAAATTGAACCTGCTTTGTTCTCTTTCTCTCTTTAAATTAATTCAAATAAATCATTTTAAATTCACAAAATAACTAATTGCACGGTCTTATGGGTTCGACATAGACTCACTATTATCTGTGTTTTAATTAATTAGCTGCACTTGTTTAAGTTTTATAAATTATTAAATTATTTTAGTCCATTAAGAAACTAACGGCGCCCCGCAGACGATCACTTCTTCCCTAACAAATTAACAGATTCACCCTAGAAAGACTCATTCACCCCTTATTACTCACCGTTCCTAGACGTGATTTCTATAACTGGTCACCCCTTGAAATCGGCCCTATCCTCAAGGTTGAATGTGGGGAACTAGTTCCTCGTTGTCTTGGGCTGCCTCTGGGCCCCACTCTGCTGCTCCTCCTTCATATCCAACAAATTTCTCTCCCAGTTTCAACACCCTCAAGTGTGGGTCATGACACATGTGCATGGACCTATAGAGTTGACCACATCGGATACAAAGACTCTTCAAACATTGATCCTCCCACTCCTGGGTGGTCAAGTGTCGAACAACTCGTCGGTCAGGGGTGGTGCGAGTAGGGGACTCACGACGAGATTCATTCCCAATGGCCTCTCCATGTTTGGTTGGGGGGAGAAAAGTCATATCTGGTTGGTTCAGCCCCAAGTGGATTGGAGGATGTCACGGTTTAGACTCGCATACCTTGATGAATTTTCAAGACTCTCCATTATTGAGTTGAGAACTCTCACCTCTTGGGATAACGAGTTCCACATTTTGAGTTAAGCGCATGACTTGTAATCAGGTTGGTGGGTCGTGGATGTGAACCCAATTTCGAATGTCTTCGCCCAAAATATGCATGACATAACCAACATATTAGGTCTCAGGTTGGCGGGGCACAAGGAACAATAGTGTTGGATTGTCCCATGGCCTACATGCCTTAACTTTCTAACAAATAATATTCCCCGGATCCAGAATCTTCTCCCCTAACAAATTAACACTCTCCATAAACAGACCCTTTTAACCCTTCTTTTACTCACCACCCCTAGATTTGGTTTCTATCAAACACCTACAGCGATTTCACAAGAATATTGAGAAAGGAACAACGCCCTAGTAGCGCTTCGGCTTCTATGGTTTAACCTTGCACCAGGTGTTCTCTGCAAGACCTAAATATCCCGACAGTCAGCATCATCCCTAGCACCATTTTGCTCAGGACTAGCTCACTGTACCCCAACTCGCAACACCCTTGAAGTAGCCTTAGATCCAGCTTTTCCATTCAACACCACCTCCAGCATCTCTCAGTAGATTGTTAAACCTCACGGTATCACTAACCAGGAGACCACAATTTCCTATCAGAGTCTAGTCAAGTTGATCTCATGCAAGCTCCCTGCTTCCCGATTCATTCAGACCATGAGCCCTGCAACTTCATTCAAGCAACGCCAATAAATGAACTGGATCCCAGCCCAGGAATCCTTAAATCCCTGAGGTCCAACCTTGTATCCAAGTCTGCACCAGGAGAGGAACTCAGGGAGCCACGGCTGGGTGTTGGACAAAGGAAAGCCCGCCAAGTAGGGGGTACTCTCATCCTTGAGCTTCTATCTCTAATTCTCTTAGTGATGAATTTTTTTACTGTTTGGGCTTCTCTTATTCATCTTCTGTTGATATTGAAGTCACTGCCTACCTAAGCTACTCTATGGGAACAATGGCGAGGGCTGTTTATTCTTTAGCCAGTTGTATTTTAATTTTTTATAAAATAGATGATGCCTTGGTCAAGGATCAAGACAGAAAATATAATAATAATAAATTCTAGAATTACAAAACTCTAAACGACGGAATATTTTTACAATCATTATCATGAAAAGGGAGAATATCATCAGGGAGGTCAACCATCCACGTAATTTCTTGGTTAACACACCTATTATCAAGGTCTTCTTCCACCCTATTGGCTTCCCAGAAGATGTGAGAGACAATATAACTAATCTCCATGAGCGATTGAAGACAACACATCCAACAGGTTGTGAGTGGCCATTCAAGATGAGCCACTCCATTCCAAATGGCCTGGACAATCGTGGTCGAATCACTTTGAATCCAAATATTATTCCAGCCCTATTTCTTGGCGATGGAAACAACATGAATAACACTCATCATTTCAGCTTCCAGGGACGAAGTGATACCACAACTGCCATAGAAGCAACCATGGCATTTCCCAAGGTGGTCTCTGAAAATAGAACCATAACCTGAGGGACCCAGATTGCCCTTAGAGGCACCGCCCACTTTCACTTTAATCTATCCAAGGAGTGGGGCTTGCAAGAACACTTAAAAAGTATACCTAGGTTGACAATATATACGGTCAACCCTAAGACGATGAAGAATCTCAAAGTCTTTGATAGAGTTATCGTAGCAAGACCTCTGAATTGAGGTAGCTTCACAAATATCAATGACGATCCACATCTGACCTGTATTTAAGTTGAATGGGGAATTGCTATGAATGAGGGCATTCCTATCATACCAGATCACATGGAGGATCTTCGCAACAGCAGTTAGGAAAAGATTCGTGATTTGCGGGGAGGATTCAATATCCACGCAATGCTTTAGATGTAAGGTGAGAGAGTTAATAAAAATCCATCTGTAGTTAAATATGTCCAAAATATATTTCTAAAGGGTAGAAGTTGTAGCACAAGACATAAAACGATGGTTAGTATCTTCCCTATGTTGGTTACATAGGTTAAATTTAGAGAAAAGATGAATCCCAAAATCTTGGAGCAAATATTAGTGGGGACTCTATTGTGAGAAGTGCGCCAAACAAGAGTAAACCTCGAAGGCTTAATCCAAGGCTTATCAAAAGATTTTATCCAACTGAAATTGCTATCAAATTTTTGAAAATTGTGATTGTAAAAAAAATTGGAGTTAAGAACACCGTTATGAGCAGGTTCTGAAATAAGGAAATCATCAGAGTTGGAATAGAGGAAATTATCAATGATATGCATAATGTTATCAGGAAGGTTAGAGATTTGAGAATTTAACACCACCCTGATAGTACAATCAGTGTTCTCTAGTAAATTATTAGGGGGAAGCATGGATATTAAAGGGGTACTAGTCCAGTTGTCTAAACAAAAATTCATGGAAGAATCATTGCTAACCATACATCTATAATTAATCATAATGTTGGGAAAGGACTGTCTTATAGAAGTCCAAATATAAGAGATAATATAGCTCGAGGTTCCCTTATTTATCTTCTCAAGGAAACACTTTTTGAGAAAAACAATGGCTGGTGAATCGTTATGATGGAGGTTTCAAGTTAATCTGTCTTACAAGGCTTCATTGAAAAGATTAAGGTTCTTAATTCCAAGGCTACCTTTTTTCAGAGGCTTACAACAAGTATTCCAGGGGATGGTCACAAGTTTCTGATCCAGCATGATTTTGGACCAAACAAAATTTTTAATATAAAAATTTTTAGTTTGAGGAGACCAAAAGGCCATTTGTAGACCATCAAATAGTAAACCATTTTAGAAACAATGGTGGATTTAGCAATACAGATTCTGCCAGCCATAGAGATGGATTTACCCTTCCAAGAGGCAAGCTGGATGGGGATTTGGTCCCCAGTGTTGGAAAAATAACTAGATTTTGGTCAACCCCAATAAATGGGTACTCCAAGGTAAGTTAAGGGAAATTATTCTTCTTTGATACTTAAGAGAATGATTATGGAACTTTTTCTCACATAGGAAAATTTTTTTCCAAAGAAAAAAAATGATTTTTTCGAGCTAATGTTTTTTCCAGAGATATCTTCATAATGGGAAAGGGCCCTTTTTAGATTTTGAATGTTCCTTTTATCTCCTTGTAGGAAGATGATAATATCATTATCATAGAGGAGATGTGTGGGGACATTTAATTTTATAGAATCATTAATAGGTTTGAGTTCATTTTGATCAACAAGTCGGGTAAGTAATATACTAAGGTAATCTTCTATGATAGAGAAAATAATGGCAGAAAGGGGGTCACCTTGAATAACTCCCTTGGTTTATTTGAAGTAACCCTAGGGGGAGCCATTGACAAGGATGAAAATAATATCCTAATTGAAGAGAGTCTTAATCTTGTCAATGAACAAGTCATTGAAACCAAATCCATGAAGCACTTTGAAAATAAAATTCTAGTAAATGGTCTCAAAAGCCTTCCTAATATCAAGTTTAATCGAAATATTGCGTCCTATGGTAGACCTATTTAAGGTGTTAGTACATTCAAAGGTAATATAGATACAGTCTTGAATAGACCTACCCTTAATAAATCCAAATTGATTCTAGGAGACAATTCTACTGCTTATCTCTGTAAGCATGCTGGAAAGGAGTTTAGTGATGACTTTGTAAAATGAATTAATGAGGGAAATGGGTCTGAAAAGATGAATCTCAGAGGAATTTCTCTATTTGGGAATTAAAGAGAGAAATTTTTCATTCAATCCATGGAGAAGCCAACCATTTGAAAAAAAAAGTTTTAAAAATCTTACAAACATCATATTGGATGAGTTCCCAAAATTACTGATAAAACACATTGTTAAAAACATCGGGGCCTGGGGCACTATCCGGTTTGAGACTAAAGACAGTGTCGTTGATTTTATGGTCAAGAGGAATGCTTAGAAGATAATAATTATCTTCCCCACTAACCAAAACCAGAATAAAATCAGGTAATATAACCTTGTTGATATCGAGGCCATTCAAAAGTATTTTCAAAATAAGTGAAAACATGATTAGAAATACCTTTCTCAGTGTCAGTGTAGTTTTCCCCATCTCGGAGAAAAAGTAATATTCCTACTAACTTTCCTAATTCTTTGTAGATAATTGTAAAATTTAGTATTTCTATCACCATCCAAAAGCCATTTAGTTTTGAAAACTTTCTTAAGCAAGTTATCCTTAAGGGCAAGAAAAGAATTAAGTTTCATAGAAGTATTTATTTCATGTTGTGTATCCACAATGAAGTCAGAGCTAGTACTAGTGTTTTGAAGTTGGGTAAGTTCATTTTCAAGAGAGGTAGTGTCACTATCATTCTGGTTGGATTTATTAATGAACTAACCTTTATGGTACTGTTTAAGATGTTTGAGTTTGGTAATGAAAGTAGAAGACTCATTGTGATGTTGCATAGACATCCAATTTTTTTATAATGATAGATCACTCACACTACTACAACTTGGCCCTTTATCAGCGCTAAAAACCGGCATTAACAACGCTTTTCTAGCATTGTTAATGTCGGCGTAGATAAAGGGGGGTCCCCTTTATCAGCGCTCCGAGAAGCGCTGATATAGGCGACCTTTATCAGCACTAAAAAAAGCACTGATAAATGACCCCCTTTATCAGCGCTTTTTTTAGCACTGATAAAGGTCACCTATATCAGTCCATTTAGAAGGGCTGATAAAGGGTGTCCTTTATCAGCACTCTTCTAGCGCTGTTAAAGGTGTCCTTTATTAGCGCTCAAAAAAGCACTGATAAAGGCACTATCGCCTGCATCTGCAAAACAGAATTTGCACACCTGCACACCAGAATACCTGCACAAAGTATCACATGCACACCTACACAAAATATCACCCGCACACAATATTTTGACCGACAATGGTATATACATTTACTTAACATCATGAATACAAAAAAACACACTGTTATATACATTTAAAACATTGTTTTACATGGTTACACTCACAATTATTCAACAACAATTATAAAAATTCATGTTTCATCCTTTGATATCCATGATCCGATCTCAAAAATTGTCGTTCACGGTATTTGTTGCCGAACAAAGCATCCGAACTCAAGGAAAAAAATTCACCTATATAAGAAAACAAATATTATGTTAGTAATGAAATAATGAAATAAATTAAAACATTAATATGAAAGAATACATTAATATGGAAATGTGAAACTAAAATATGAAATTTTAAACTCAAATGTTTTCATTCTGATAACAATGAAAGGGAATAATGTAAAATCAATATGTTTTGGGATGATTTATCTCATTTAATAAATACTAATTCTTTATCTAATGAAAATATTTACCAGTCACACCGTGCGTCGGATTGAGGTGTGGTCGATTCGTACACATAAAAAATGACTCATGGATCGTTGTCCTTGTAGAGACCCGAAGCTTATCGTACATGGACATTACATTACATTTGCGGAATACTTAGTACATAACAAAAACACACACACAAGGATCGTAATAGTTTAGTGTCTTTGGAAACTCGGAATAAAATCTTCTAATCGTGGTGAAAGATCTTCAACATCTCCCATAAAGATCTTCCTTTTTTTACCTAAAACCTTTATTTATATCCTGGGGAAAAGAAAACATAAAAGGGTGAGCTCAAATGCTCAGTAAGGGTAAACAAAAGAAAAATCAATCACATCATATTCATAAGAATATAACTTTTGGAAATCTTAACCTGCAAAAGAGAGCATAATTTCATAACATGGGATAAATCATAATAGTGAAATGAAATCCCAATAATCATAACTTAAAACATGAAACTTTGTGGCATACACACATAATCATAGAGAATCATTTCTTGTTAGTCAAGACTCATTTCCAAGACTATCTTAGTGAACAAAGTCCCTTTCTGAATCGAGTAACCCTCGTTTCAGTCCTGTTTCACTAAACCGGTATAACCTACCATTTCAGCCATGTCTATCTCATGAGATATAAAATCTTTACCCAATGAATTGGAGGGAGATATAGGTCCCACCCATCTCATAATGATACCATTCTTATGTGTGCCACAAAATCATAAACCAAACATCATAGCATAACCCATGTAATAAAAATGGGATTCTTAAACAACATGACATCATAAAACCATTCATATAAGATAAAGGAATTCATAAACATAATTCCATCACAACATAGTCAAATCAATGTAAAAATATGGATAGAAACAGAACCCTTTATTATCTTAGATGGAAAATAATTTTGATAAAACACTTGAAATGAATTCTTGAGGAAAATATCCTTTCTTCTTCAAAATCAATTCCTTTTCACAAAACATCATGCAATTTTAAAAGAAAGAGATTTTATTGAAAATAGTCATGAAATATTTTGGAGGAAGGTTCATGAAAATAAGGCTTTATAAAACCGTAAAAATCCGTTCATGCCGTATAAGTTTAAAAAAACATTCTTCTCGTACTTTTGTCGGAAAAGTCAAAAAAGTACCTCGTACGAAAAACGACAAAAGATTCCTTTCATATCTTTTACTAAAAACTCACCGAAGGGTAAAATTGGATTTAAACAATTGTAGGTGGATGGAAATAATATTACATATTGAGGAAATATGGATGTGGATGATAAAATACACCCCAGTAAATACTAAAGTATAAACAATCTCGGATAAAAATGAGATTGTGATATTTCCCTTACCTTAGGTCCGATTTGCTTCGTATGTGTCCGAACCTCTTGTATAATGATTTAAATAATTTCATTGACTTATTAAATAATCATATTCATTTTTAGGATATCATATATGGTTCACTTATGACATTATATTACCCGTTCTTTCGTAAATTCCATGTTAAAGAAGCGTTTTGGGTAAAATCGTCTCATTTGTCGTTCGTGTTTTTAACCTGTAATTATTCATATGATTACTTAGATCATGATTACTTAATTCCAGAATATAAAACATGATTTATATATAATATATATTCAGAATATACATATATAATAAATCAGTAAATGGAAAGAAATACACCGTTCATGGAGACGGTAGTCCGTACGTACGCATGAACGCTGTTTTCGTTTCCTTATTGAATTGAATGGAATTAAGTAGATGACATACATATAAATATAAATAATTACAGTATCATTATAAGGTCATATATTTCATTGGTACTTATTATATATACTTTATAATCCTTCATGAATGGTTAATCATTGAGAATGAATCTCATCGCGTCGTGGAGACGGTAGTCCGTACGTACGCACGAGCGATGATATTGTTCCCATGGTCGTGAAATTGTGTTGAAGTGTATGTATACTATTTCAGTATCAATATCACTTTTTAATAATAATATATAGTTTCTAATTAAACCATTATACCCATCCAATTAAGGTGGTGACGGAAAATATATTACACCACGGCGTGGAGACGGTATTCCGTACGTACGCACGCGCGGTGATTTCATTTTTCCGTAGGATGGATAGAAGGTGAATTAGATTTGTTTCATTTTTATAATAACATATCATTATTTAAGTAATACTGATGTTATTACTTTATCATGAAACAACTAAAGAAGAAGAAGTTGAAGAAGAAAGAAATTGAAAAGATCGGTAATGGATATTACCTCTTCTTTGGAACGCCTCTTTGAATCCTCCACTTAGGGAACTAAGATTGGTCTTTGAAGAAGACCAGGACCTCTAGGATTATTCTAGGGAAGTGGAGAAGGGATTTTGGCAGGGGTTTTCCGAGCTTGAGTGCTCAAATTGGTGTGAGGAGGAGGGGGAGGAGGTACCCTTTTATAAGGGAGGAGAGGGGCACCTTAGGAATATCTCAAAATATTATTTTATATTAAAGTCAAAATCGGTTTATAATGGTTCCAAAGGGTCTTATTTCGAAGCTAAAGTGGGGATGGGTCGAAATACTATCAACCAATAGGATTTAGACAAGTTTAGGTTATTATTGTAACCTTATCAATTAGATTTAACTCTAAGTTAAATAATTTAACTTTTACCGTGTCTTTTTGTTTTCTTTCACTATATGGTTAATAAACATACTATAACATGCCAAACGAACCCCAAATTGTATATTATTAATACATATATCATTATCTATGTCATTTGGCCGAACCTTAGATTTTTAGGAATAAAATAACAATTAATAATATAATATTTGATTTAAAAACTATTTTGTGTCAATTTTGACACTAGTTGATATATGATTTTTGTGAAAGTCATAACCGAATTATATGTTCGAACCAAGTTGATTAAATCAACACTAATATATCATAGTAACCTAGAAAATTAGTTTAATTCATAAAAAGTCCCAAATTACATTCATTTGAGCATTTATAACATCAATTATGTTAATATTTCCTTAAAAGGGTAATTACTGCATCATCGTTGTGTCATAAATAAATTAATTTATTTAAAGTCTAAAAATTATAAATAAAATATCATTATGTAGGAAATAGGTTTATATTTCTAATGAATATTTATAGTCGAATTTATCTTATGTATATCCCCATATTAAAAATGTTTTAGTTATTAAACTTTGATTTTAACTATTTTAACTATTCGTTAAATAAAATAATATAAAATGTCATAATCTAATCCAAGTGGACCTAAATGGTCATATTATATTCATAAGGTTGTTTTTGGTCGAATTACACTTATCCAATAGAATTAGGACATGTGTTAGGGTAATAGTAATATCATATTTACCCTTAGTTACCCTATTTACTATTAACCGTGGTAAAAAAAAGTAAAAAGTTACTATTCACCAAAAATTATTTTCATCTCATTGAACCACATTTTAGTCCTTGATATTAACCGTGTCTGTCGGATTTTCGAAATTCCATTCACAGAAGCGGTAAAATTAAGTTTTATGCAAAATTCAGTTTTTAACCTACCACTTAGTGGTTTCACTATTCATCAAAAATTGAAAGTTTTCAGAAAAATGCCAAAATTTCATCCTAAGCTATATTTCATATTCCGAATTCAAAAATGAAGTCTATTTTACCAAATTCATAACATAGAAGTTGCATTAATTAATTTTATAATTAAATCCCGTTGTTAAAACAAATAGCGTGTTTTTAAGAAACAATATCTATCAAAAGATTGATACTTGATTATGTCTGGTTTAAATGTGAAATTACAACCCATGACCAACATTGTATTAAATTGTAAAAATATTTTCTAAATATACTTTAAAACCACTCAAATTAATAATTTATCACTATTAATTATTTTGATTAAAAAAGTTGTTTTTAATTATAATTTAGTAATTTTCACTATTCATCAGAATATGAAAGTTATCCGAAAAGTACCAAAATTTCACCTTAGGCTAAATTCGATACTCCGAATCTAAAAATGAATTCCATTTTGAAAAATAAAATTTAAAAAATTTCAAAAAGTGGTTATTACTATAATATTTTAATAGCATATCGTTGTTTAGTGAAACTCGGTATTGCGTACTACACACGCTATCGAGGAAAGTCGCGATTGCGTGTAATGCAAGGCAAGTCAAGGATGCGTGTTGTGCAAGCTCCTTTTGGTGTAGCGTACAACACAAGACATTAGTGAAATAAAAAAGAATATTTTTCATAAAATCTCGGGCTGTTACATTCTACCCCCCTTAAAATGAATTTCGCCCTCGAAATTCGTCAGGGTTATAAATGGTTTACTATTCGAAAGTTTCTTTAATAGAAACCCACATCGTAAAAAGGAATACCAAAACTTGGCTTTAAAAACTAAAGTATGAAATGTAACGATTACCCAAATAAACTAATCACTGGGTTTCTATATAGGTGAAAATATGGATATGGAAGAGAAATCTAACCATCATGTTCTGATGGAGAGTGGTAGAGAACATGGCTATGGAAAATCCAGAAATCACAAATCCATAAATTTGTGACGATCTAAGGTACCATCTGATTCATCAGGTATAAGATCACTAGGACAACATTTTTGGTTTTCAAGATCATTTCCCTAAAGTTGATAATTTGAATTAGAATAAATACTTTCTTTATTTTGGTACAATCTCACTGTTGTTCATTCCTTGAACAATTTCCACTTCATCTCTTAAATAAATGAAGTTGAATTTGTTATTCGTGAAGTGTTAGCAGATCGTGTGATAGAATGACGGGTCATTCTATCTGTCTCAAACAAAAGGTTAGCAAAAATTATATACATAAGTCGATCTATAGTGAGATACATCACATATGGTTCCTAAAATGGACTTATACTTCATATATCAAACTGCTTAATATAATAAAACTAGTTTCTACTAAACAGAGACTTCCTGTAGGCCAGTGGTAGGCGATAAAGGCCAGTCGCACTTCGGTTGTGGGTTCGATTCCCACATCCTTGTCCGACGCGATGGGCTGTCGCCCGTCCTGCAGGTTGTCCTTTTTCTAAAACTATATTACTATAACATCCCATCAATAATATCAAAAAAACTTCTATCCTTAAACAATACTCACTTATGTCCAACATAATCCATTTCAATCTTTAGGCTTATCCATAATACTGCAGTCCACTCTCATAACATATTGAAAACGATTACCAGAGATTTAATACCATCGTTGATCCCCATATATCATAAGATATGTTTTGTTGGTCACATTCCAAACATTCAAAGTCCTTAATCATGTATTCTCTTGAATAACTTAGTGAAAACATGAATGCAGTTTAAAGTTAACACTTTCCACATACCAAAATCCTCAAAATTCTATATACTCAAACCATGATATCACTTAGTCCTTATATCAATCATGAGCTCATGAATACTATTAAACATTTCATTTTCTCGTTTTCCCTTCATTATGCGCATATCATATTATTTCCAAAAAAATATCTCAATCACTTTGAATACCACATCAATAAATATTGCAATACTCAATGATACAACATTATTTTGGAATCCCACTACATAAACACTTAATCGTTCCACCACATCGTTGTCATATTCAACATTGCCAATAGTGATCGCATGTGACTTCCCTTTGTCCTTTGCCTTCAGTGGTTGCTCATGTTGATCATCACTAACCCTTGGATTAGGGCATTTATTAGCATAATGCCCCATTTCCTTTCACTTGAAGCATTGAAGTGTTGGTGGTGCGTTCTCTGCAGTGTTTGCTTTATTCACATCATTAGAAACCCTTTTTCCATTACTTCGACACTCAGCTGCTTGATGACCTTCTTTTCCACACTTAAAACATTTTCTAGTCCCTTTAAGACAATCTCCACCATGCTTCTTTCCACACTTTGTGCATAAGGAAACATTCATCTTCTTTTCACCGTTATTCTGAGATTTCTCCTTGAACTCCATCTTTCGTTTCTTGTCAAAACCATGAGATGGATATGTAACACCAACTTCCATTTCTACCTTGATAGCACAACGCACAATTTCTTCATAGCTACTGAAGTCTCTTATAGCTAATGCCCTTCGAAGACTTGGTTTTAAGCCACTAAAAAATCGATCAACTTTACTTTCATGTTGGATGATAATGCCAGATGCATACCTTGCAAGTCTTGTAAAATTCGCTTCGTATATACCAACAGATTCATCATCTTTTTGCTTTAGTTCAAGAAACTCCTTCTCCATCTTTGTTCGAAGAATACGAGGGAAGTACTTATTGAAAAATCAGTTCTTGAACTCATCCCATTCCATGGACTCAATTTCATCTCTTTGCCTTGTATTCTTGATAAGATTCCACCATTGATCAGCTTCACCTTCCAAACGATATACTGCTAATATGACTTTATCATGTTCAAAACATTGAAGAACTGAAAATATCTTTTCAGTGGTACTGATCCATTGTTCAGCAACAAGTGGATCATAAGACCCACTGAAAGAAGGTGGACGTTGCCTCATGAAGGACTCAATAGAATATTGTTCCCTTATCTGCTCATTTGGAAGTCCAGAATGATTCATATCTTGTGTAAGTATAGAAATAACATTTTGCACTCTATCTCCCATATCATTTGTTTGTTCAGGAGGAAAATCATTGCATTGTCCATTGCATTGATCAACACGGTTCCTTCGGGTTCCAGCCATCGTCTAAAACCCAAAAAGAATATTGTGAGAGGCAAAAATCATGCTAGGGAAAACAACATAATAAAGGGGGAGTACCTTCAATATCTAACATCTTAGGTTTAATTATATGATCATTAGCGTAGTTCTAGTACTATAACCTATACATATACTTAACCTTAGGGACATCCCTAGACATACCGTAGAAATATCTCTAGGGATCTCACTAACGTTTTCGCATCCTAGTTTCCAAAGGTTGACTAAACCTTTCCTCTGATACCAACTGTAGAGACCCGAAGCTTATCGTACATGGAAATTACATTACATTTGCGGAATACTTAGTACATAACAAAAACACACACACAAGGATCGTAATAGTTTAGTGTCTTTGGAAACTCGGAATAAAATCTTCTAATCGTGGTGAAAGATCTTCAACATCTCCCATAAAGATCTTACTTTTTTTACCTAAAACCTTTCTTTATATCCTGGGGAAAAGAAAACATAAAAGGGTGAGCTCAAATGCTCAGTAAGGGTAAACAAAAGAAAAATCAATCACATCATATTCATAAGAACATAACTTTTGGAAATCTTAACCCGCAAAAGAGAGCATAATTTCATAACATGGGATAAATCATAGTAGTGAAATGAAATCCCAATAATCATAAAATAAAACATGAAACTTTGTGGCATACACACATAATCATAGAGAATCATTTCTTGTTAGTAAAGACTCATTGCCAAGACTATCTTAGTGAACAAAGTCCCTTTCTGAATCGAGTAACCCTCGTTTCAGTCCTGTTTCACTGAACCGGTATAACCTACCATTTCAGCCATGTCTATCTCATGAGATACAAAATCTTTACCCAATGCATTGGAGGGAGATATAGGTCCCACCCATCTCATAATGATACCATTCTTATGTGTGCCACAAAATCATAAACCAAACATCATAGCATAACCCATGTAATAAAAATGGGATTCTTAAACAACATGACATCATAAAACCATTCATATAAGATAAAGGAATTCATAAACATAATTCCATCACAACATAGTCAAATCAATGTAAAAATATGGATAGAAATAGAACCCTTTATTATCTTAGATGGAAAATAATTTTGATAAAACACTTGAAATGAATTCTGGAGGAAAATATCTTTTCTTCTTCAAAATCAATTCCTTTTCACAAAACATCATGCAATTTTAAAAGAAAGAGATTTTATTGAAAATAGTCATGAAATATTTTGGAGGAAGGTTCATGAAAATATGGCTTTATAAAACCGTAAAAATCCGTTCATGCCGTATAAGTTTAAAAAAAACATTCTTCTCGTACTTTTGTCGGAAAAGTCAAAAAAGTACCTCGTACGAAAAACGACAAAAGATTCCTTTCATATATTTTACTAAAAACTCACCGAAGGGTAAAATTGGATTTAAACAATTGTAGGTGGATGGAAATAATATTACATATTGAGGAAATATGGATGTGGATGATAAAATACACCCCAGTAAATACTAAAGTATAAACAATCTCGGATAAAAATGAGATTGTGATATTTCCCTTACCTTAGGTCCGATTTGCTTCGTATGTGTCCGAACCTCTTGTATAATGATTTAAATAATGTCATTGACTTATTACAGAATCATATTAATTTTTAGGATATCATATATGGTTCACTTATGACATTATATTACCCGTTCTTTCGTAAATTCCATGTTAAAGAAGCGTTTTGGGTAAAATCGTCTCATTTGTCGTTCGTGTTTTTAACCTGTAATTATTCATATGATTACTTAGATCATGATTACTTAATTCCAGAATATAAAACATGATTTATATATAATATATATTTAGAATATACATATATAATAAATCAGTAAATGGAAAGAAATACACCGTTCATGGAGACGGTAGTCCGTACGTACGCATGAACACTGTTTTCGTTTCCTTATTGAATTGAATGGAATTAAGTAGATGACATACATATAAATATAAATAATTCCAGTGTCATTATAAGGTCATATATTTCATTACTACTTATTATATATACTTTATAATCTTTCATGAATGGTTAATCATTGAGAATGAATCTCATCGCGTCGTGGAGACGGTAGTCCGTACGTACGCACGAGCGATGATATTGTTCCCATGGTCGTGAAATTGTGTTGAAGTGTATGTATACTATTTCAGTATCAATATCACTTTATAATAATAACATATAGTTACTAATTAAACAATTATACCCATCCAATTAAGGTGGTGACGGAAAATATATTACACCACGGCGTGGAGACGGTATTCCGTACGTACGCACGCGCGGTGATTTCATTTTTCCGTAGGATGGATAGAAGGTGAATTAGAGTTGTTTCATATTTATAATAACATATCAGTATTTAAGTAATACTGATGTTATTACTTTATCATGAAACAACTAAAGAAGAAGAAGTTGAAGAAGAAAGAAATTGAAAAGATCGGTAATGGATATTACCTCTTCTTTGGAACGCCTCTTTGAATCCTCCACTTAGGGAACTAAGATTGGTCTTTGAAGAAGACCAAGACCTCTAGGATTATTCTAGGGAAGTGGAGAAGGGATTTTGGCAGGGGTTGGCCGAGCTTGAGTGCTCAAATTGGTGTGAGGAGGAGGGGGAGTAGGTACCCTTTTATAAGGGAGGAGAGGGGCACCTTAGGAATATCTCAAAATATTATTTTATATTAAAGTCAAAATCGGTTTATAATGGTTCCAACGGGTCTTATTTCGAAGCTAAAGTGGGGATGGGTCGAAATCATATCAACCAATAGGATTTAGACAAGTTTAGGTTATTATTGTAACCTTATCAATTAGATTTAACTCTAAGTTAAATAATTTAACTTTTACCGTGTCTTTTTGTTTTCTTTCACTATATGGTTAATACACATACTATGACATGCCAAACGAACCCCAAATTGTGTATTATTAATACATATATCATTATCTAAGTCATTTGGCCGAACCTTAGATTTTTAGGAATAAAATAACAGTTAATAATATAATATTTGATTTAAAAACTATTTGTATCAATTTTGACACTATTTGATATATGATTTTTGTGAAAGTCATAACCGAATTATTTGTTCGAACCAAGTTGATTAAATCAACACTAATATATCATAGTAACCTAGAAAATTAGTGGAATTCATAAAAAGTCCCAAATTACATTCATTTGATCATTTATAACATCAATTATGTTAATATTTCCTTAAAAGGGTAATTACTGCATCATCGTTGTGTCATAAATAAATTAATTTATTTAAAGTCTAAAATTTATAAATAAAATATCATTATGTAGGAAATAGGTTTATCTTTCTAATGAATATTTATAGTCGAATTTATCTTATGTATAACCCCATATTAAAAATGTTTTAGTTATTAAACTTTGATTTTAACTATTTTAACTATTCATTAAATAAAATAATATAAAATGTCATAATCTAATCCAAGTGGACCTAAATGGTCATATTATATTCATAAGGTTGTTTTTGGTAGAATTACATTTATCCAATAGAATTATGACATGTGTTAGGGTAATAGTAATATCATATTTACCCTTAGTTACCCTATTTACTATTAACCGTGGTAAAAAAAGTAAAAAGTTACTATTCACCAAAAATTATTTTCATCTCATTGAACCACATTTTAGTCCTTAATATTAACCGTGTCTGTCGGATTTTCGAAATTCCATTCACAGAAGCGGTAAAATTAAGTTTTATGCAAAATTCAGTTTTTAACCTACCACTTAGTGGTTTCACTATTCATCAAAAATTGAATGTTTTCAGAAAAATGCCAAAATTTCATCCTAAGCTATATTTCATATTCCGAATTCAAAAATGAAGTCTATTTTACCAAATTCATAACATAGAAGTTGCATTAATTAATTTTATAATTAAATCCCGTTGTTAAAACAAATAGCGTGTTTTTAAGAAACAATATCTATCAAAAGATTGACACTTGATTATGTCTGGTTTAAATGTGAAATTACAACCAATGACCAACATTGTATTAAATTGTAAAAATATTTTCTAAATATACTTTAAAACCACTCAAATTAATAATTTATCACTATTAATTATTTCGATTAAAAAAGTTGTTTTTAATTATAATTTAGTAATTTTCACTATTCATCAGAATATGAAAGTTATCCGAAAAGTACCAAAATTTCACCTTAGGCTAAATTCAATACCCCGAATCTAAAAATGAATTCCATTTTGAAAAATAAAATTTACAAAATTTCAAAAAGTGGTTATTACTATAATATTTTAATAGCAAATCGTTGTTTAGTGAAACTCGGTATTGCGTACTACACACGCTATCGAGGAAGGTCGTGATTGCGTGTAATGCAAGGCAAGTCAAGGATGTGTGTTGTGCAAGCTCCTTTTGGTGTAGCGTACAACACAAGACATTAGTGAAATAAAAAAAAAAATATTTTTCATAAACTCTCGGGCTGTTACAGTCCTAAAGTATCAAAATAATCTGAATGCATTTGCTTGGTATTATGTATGTCATTAGTGTTGTTTTCTAAAGTTTATCTCAATTTGAAACTGATATCAGATACTTTTATCCATACCGGTCACACCGTGCATCGTATTTAGGTGTCGTCAATTCGTACACATCAGAAATTACTCATGGATCGTTGTCCTAAAGTATTAAAACAATCTGAACATGTTTTCTTGGTATTCCATATGTCAGTAGTGTTGTTTTCTAAAGTTTATCTCAATTTTAAACTGATATCAGACACTTTTATCCATACAGGTCAAACCGTGCGTCGAATTGAGGTGAGGTTGATTCGTACACGTCAAAAATTACTCATGGATCATTGTCCTAATGTATCAAAACAATACGACCACGTTTGCTCGGTATTCCGTATGTCAGTAGTGTTGTTTTCTAAAGTTTATCTCAATTTGAAACTGATATCAGAAACTTTTAACCATACCGGTCAGACCGTGCATCGGATTGAGGTTTGGTCGATTCGTACACATAAAAAATGACTCAGGGATCGTTGTCCTAAAGTATCAAAACAATCTGAATGCGTTTGCTCAGTTTTCCGTATGTCACTTGTGTTGTTTTCTAAAGTTATGTCAATTTCAAACTGATATCAGACACTATTAGCCATGTCGGTCACACCTTGCATCGGATTGAGGTGCGGTCAATTCGTACACGTCAAAAATGACTAATAAATATTTTCCCTAAAGTATCAAAACAATCAAAATGTGTTTTCTCAGTATTATGTATGTCACTTTTGTTGTTTTCTAAAGTTATGTCAATTTCAAACTGATATCAGACACTATTATCCATGCCGGTCACACCGTGCATCGGATTGAGGTACGGTCGATTCGTACACGTTAGAAATGAATCGTGGATTGTTTTCCTAAAGTTTCAAAACAATCCGAATGCATTTACTCGGTATTCCGTATGTCAGTATTGTTGTTTTCTAAAGTTTATGTCGTTTTCGAACTGATATCAGACACTTTTATCCATAGCGGTCACATAGTGCATCGGAATGAGGTGTCGTCGACTCATACACGTCACAAATGACTCATGGATCATTTTCCTAAAGTATCAAAACAATCCGAATGAATTTTCTTGGTATTCCGTATGTCAATAGTGTTGTTTTCTAAAGTTTATCTCAATTTGAAACTGATATCAGACAGTTTTAGCCATACTGGTCACACTGTGCGTCGGATTGAGGTGCGGAAAATTTTTACAAGTCACAAATGACTCATGGATCATTGTACTAAAGTTTCAAAACAATCCGAATGTTTTTTCTCGGTATTCCGTATGTCAGTAGTGTTGTTTTCTAAAGTTTATCTCAATTTGAAATTGATATCAGACACGTTTAGCCATACCGGTCACACCATGCATCAGATTGAGGTGCGTTCAATTATTATATGTCAAAAGTGACTCATGGATCGTTGTCCTAAAGTATCAAAACAATCCGAACACATTTTCTCAGTATTCCGTATGTCAGAATTGTTGTTTTCTAAAGTTTATCTCAATTTGAAACTGATATCAGACACTTTTAGCCATACCGATCACACCGTGTGTCGGATTGAGGTTCGGTCAATTCATACACATCACAAATGACTCATGGATCATTGTCCTAAAGTATCAAAACAATCCGGATGCGTTTTCTCGGTTTGCCGTATGTCACTTGTGTTATTTTCTAAAGTTATGTCAATTTCAAACTGATATCAGAGACTATTAGCCATGCCGGTCACACCGTGCACTGGATTGAGTTGTGGTCGATTCGTACACATCAAAAATGAATAATGGATCGTTTTCCTAAAGTATCAAAACAATCCAAACATGTTTTCTCAGTATTCCATATGTCAGTAGTGTTGTTTTCTAAAGTTTATCTCAATTTGAAACTGATATCAGACACTTTTAGCCATACCGGTAACACTATGTGTCGGATTGATTTGTGGTCAATTCGTACACGTCAAAAATGACCCTTGGATCATTGTCTTAAAGTATCAAAAAAATCTAAATGCGTTTTCTTGGTTTTTTGTATGTCACTTGTGTTGTTTTCTAAAGTTATGTCAATTTCAAACTGATATCAGACACTATTAGCCATGTCGGTCACACCGTCCATCAGATTGAGGTGTGGTTGATTCATACACATCACAAATGAGTCATGGATCATTTTCCTAAATTATCAAAAGAATCCGAACTCGTTTTCTCAGTATTCCGTATGCCAGTAGTGTTGTTTTCTAAAGTTTATCTCAATTGGAAAATGATATCAGACACGTTTAGCCATAATGGTCACATCGTGTGTCGGATTGAGGTGCGGTCAATTCGTACATGTCAAAAATGACTCCTGGATCGTTTTCCTAAAGTATCAAAACAATCCAAATGCGTTTTCTCGGTTTTTTGTATGTCAGTAGTGTTGTTTTCTAAAGTTTATCTCAATTTGAAACTAATATCAGACACTTTTGGCCATACCAGTCACACCGTGAGTCATATTGAGGTGCGGTCAATTTTTCCACATCACAAATGACTCATGGATAGTTTTCCTAAAGTATCAAAACAATCTGAACGCGTTTTCTCAGTTTTCCATACGTCACTTGTGTTGTTTTCCAAAGTTATGTCTATTTCAAACTTATATCAGACACTATTAGCCATTATGGTCCCACCGTGCGTCGGATTAAGGTGTCGTCAATTTTTACACGTCCAAAATGACTCATGGATAGTTGACCTAAAGTATGAAAACAATCCTAACTCATTTTCTCGGTATTCCATATGTCAGTAGTGTTGTTTTCTAAAGTTTATCTCAATTTGAAACTGATATCCGACACTTTTAGCCATACCGGTCACACCGTGTGTCAGATTGAGGTGTGGTCAATTCGTACACGTCAAAAATGACTCATAGATCATTTTCCTAAAGTATTAAAACAATCCAAATGATTTTTCTTGGTTTTCCGTATGTCACTTGTGTTGTTTTATAAAGTTATGTCAATTTCTAACTGATATCAGACACTATTAGCCATACCGGTCACACCGTGCGTCGGATTGAGGTGTGGTCGATTCGTACACGTCAAAAATGACTCATGGATCGTTTTCCTAAAGTATCAAAACAATATGAATGTTTTTCCTTAGTATTCTGTATGTCAATAGTGTTGTTTTCAAAAGTTTATCTCAATTGGAAACTGATATCAGACACGTTTAGCCATACCGGTCACACCGTGCGTCGGATTGAGGTGTGGTCAATTTTTACACATAAAAAATGACTCATGGATCGTTTTCCTTAAGTATCAAAACAATACGAACGTGTTTTCTTAGTATTTCGTATGTCAGTAGTGTTGTTTTCTAAATATTATCTCAATTTGAAACTGATATCAGACACTTTTAGCCATACTGGTCACACCGTGCATCGGATTGAGGCGCGGTCGATTCATACACATCAAAAATGACTCATAGATCGTTTTCCTAAAATATCAAAACAATCCGAATGCATTTTCTTGGTTTTCTGTATGTCACTTGGCTTGTTTTCTAAAGTTATGTCAATTTAAAACTGATATCAGACATTATTAGCCATTCCGGTCACACCGTGCATCGGATTGAGGTGCGGGCTATTCGTAAATGTCACAAATGACTAATGGATTGTTTTCCTAAAGTATCAAAGCAATATGAATGTGTTTTCTTGTTATTCCTTACGTCACTTGTGTTGTTTTCTAAAGTTTTGTCAGTTTCAAACTGATATCAGACACTATTAGTCATTCCTGTCACACCGTGCGTCAGATTGAGGTGCAGTCGAATCATACACTTTAAAAATGACTCGTCGATTGTTGTCCTAAAGTTTAAAAAGAATCTGAATGTGTTTTCTCTGTATTCTGTATGTTAGTAATGTTGTTTTCTAAAGTTTCTCTCAATTTGAAACTGATATCAGACACTTTTTTCCATACTGATCACACCGTGCGTCGGATTGAGGTAAAATCGATTCATACACATCAAAAATGACTCATGGATCCTTTTCCTAAAGTATCAAAACAATCTGAATTAGTTTTCTTAGTATTCCATGTGTCACTTGTGTTTTTTTCTAAAGTTATGTCAATTTCAAACTGATATCAGACACTATTAGCCATGCTGGTCACATCGTGCGTCGGATTGAGGTGCGATTGATTCTCACACATTAAAAATGACTCATGGATCGTTGTCCAAAAGTATCAAAATAATATGAACGCGTTTTCTCAATATTCGGTATGTTAGTAGTGTTGTTTTCTAAATTTTATCTCAATTTGAAACTGATATCAGACACGTTTAGCCATACCGGCTACACCGTGCATCGGATTGAGGTGCGGTTTATTCTTACACGTCACAAATGACTCATGAATCGTTTTACTAAAGTATAAAAATAATCCGAACGTGTTTTCTAGGTTTTACCATATTTCACTTATGTTGTTTTCTAATGTTTATGTCAATTTGAAACTGATATCAGACACTTTTAGCCATACCGGTCACACCGTGCATCGGATTGAGGTGCGGTTGATTCGTACATGTCACAAAAGACTCAGGGATCGTTTTCCTAAAGTATCAAAACAATCCAAATGTGTTTTCTCGGTTTTCCATATGTCACTTGTGTTGTTTTCTAAAGTTTTATCAATTTAAAACTGAGTAGTAGGAATTCACTAATCTAAGGATATGAGACATAAGAAAGGGAGATCATAGATGATCAATAATTGTAAAGGGAGATATCAATACCATATAAAGATAACATAAGTATTAGTAATTCACCTTCATTGTCCTATTTGTTTACATTCTTCCATCAGGTACGCTGCCCATTCGTTTCGAAACACATTTATATCATCTTCTGAATAGGAGTTTTTGATACAGTCATAGTAGTATTGAAAAAATAAAAATACATAAAGGATTAATAATTATTTTAAATTAAGTAGTAATTATTTTCAAAAATACATCTTCAGGGATGCTAGTTTGTTCATGAAATATGATCTTTTTCATAAATTTACAAACATAATAACCGCAGTCCTTGTCGTTTGTTTCGAACACTGCAGAAACATCGAGAAAAATAAGTAATTTGTTTTGATATGTATTTGGATAGTGAAATATAATTATATATACCAAAATACTTCTCCATTTGTAGATCTTGTGGGCATTGTCATCCTTATTCCCTGGATTCATTCCATCCTTTAGACAATATTCATACACTGCCCTATCATAACAAAATCCTCATTAAAAGATAATATAAATTATATAACTAGATATTTAGTTCTAAAATGTAGGATCTAGTGTATTAAAAATTGAAAATCGACATCATGTGTGGTCGGTTTGTTGGATATCCATGCAGTGAATCCAGAAAATAAATCTTTGGAGAATCCAAATTGACTAAAATTAGTATCCCATGATCCCTAAAAACAAAAAAAGAAATAAGTACAGATAAAAATGAAAATTTAATTGATATGATTAAAATATAGAGTTTTACCCCTGCAATGTTGGTATTAAAAAGATTCTGTCAGTCATAATTCTGATTTTAAACGTTCTGAGCATATTTGACATTAATTCAGTCTGAAAATCAGAATCTATTTCTTCTCGTTGTGTAGAAATGGTGTGAGGACTAATGAGTCCAAATTTGTATTCATGGAAAAATCCCTTCAATTGTTTTTCATATATATACCTGTGAAAAATATGAGATGTATTTAGCCATAATTATCAAGGTATATCAGCCTCTGTAAAATCAAATCATGAAAACATACTTCATGTATACATTTATAACTGAGGCGCTTAGCCAGTCGTATGTGATGATATCAGCAACAACGTCTGAACTAACGAAATATAATGTTTCCTCTCTATACATATCTTTTTCACAAAAATTTTGTGACTCTTTCCACCCATCATTTTCATATCCACATGATCTTGCAATGATATTAAATGTGGATATAGAATGGGCGTGGTGAACGTACTCTCAGTATATCATTTTGATCGGTTGGTTGATCCTTTGAAGCCGCTATTTCGTTTTATCTCCTCCATTTTGTCCTTATGTAATAACATTCATCGGTTCAGCCATTTTCTAATTTAATGTTAAAGGTTCTACTTGAAAAATGAATTGGAAATGAATACCTCCTGGTTGACATGTTTTTTTACAAGATTCGACGACCATGCATGAATGTTCCAACAGCTTTCTCCACCGTATGAATGTTGTCATCATCATTTGGAACATGTATCTCGGTGCTCGGCTCATGAGCTATGTTAATCGATACTTTGACATGACTGTTTGGAAGTGGTCTGGAGTTTAGCGTGTCATTCTACATATTGAACATCGTAGCCCTCACTACAAGGCGATGGGTGGGAGTTGATAGATATAAATCACAGTCATTTTCACCCTGTAGATTATCATTACATGAAATTTATCAGTGTCAATATGATTCACATTTCACAAAAACAAATATTAGAACATTGATTACCTCGGTTAAGTCAGGTCTTTGAGGGGAATGTATCGCCTCAAAGCTGGTGGAGGTGGGGTGGGATCTTCTCGCACGGGTTGTTTTTGAGTTGTTTGTTCTCTTCGCCTCTCCTCTAACAAACATTCTAGCATATCTCCCTAAGTTTGGAATTTTTCTTCAAGGGTAGCTACTCTATCTCTCATTACTTGAAATTATTTAGTTTGTTCATCCTCTTGTTTTTTTTCTGAAAATACGGCCGGGGTGATTTGTGGACTGGATTCATCTTTCTTGTATCGAGAAGCACCACACTTTGGGTATTCTTTAAGTGATTTGTGGTCCTTGATAAATAGTATACAGTCATTAGGGTAGGCATGTATTCTTTCAGAGATCATACCCATCGATCGTAGCATTCGTTTGGCATCGTATGTTCGGCTCAGGAGCTCATTGTCTTCTGGGACCATGTCATTCATGAGAGCAAGTAGTTTTGTAAAACTGGCATCACTCTACCCATTGTCTGCTTTCAAATTATACAGCTTCAGTATAGCTGACAACGCTGTATATTTAGTGCAACCAGCATACAATGGCGTCTTTGCAGAACTTTTTAACTTCTCAAACAATTTTGGGTAATCACGAAGTTCATCTTTGACGGTCCCTATCATTTCGTCAATATGATATTCATCATCATTCACATCTGTAATCACACCCTCCATACGGTCATCTTCATTGTTTATGTTTTTAATCATATCAGAAGATCCATAAAACGTAGTGTCATCCCAGTCACTACCTACATTCGTTGTTTCCCTGTGTTTATTCCAACATGTATAACTCTAATATATTCTATGACAGATCAAGTGTTCTTCCAAATCCTCTGGACTAATTTGTTTTGAATAAAAACAGCGTAAACACGAACAAAGGATTTGAGAAGAGTCACATGCATGATCTTTTTCAAACTTGATAAACTCTTTCATGCCTTCTTCATACTCTTTTGTCAACTGATTGGCATTCATCCATTCTTTATTTATATTCATCTTATTTGAAATCCATAGGATGAGTATATAGGATAGGGGAGAAGGAATATTAGTATAATTTAGATAAAAAACTAGATACTTCAAAAATGGTAGGGGTTGTTCTCATTAATATCAAATCTTGGGTGGTTCTTGAAATTCATCCAATCTCTTCCTCTCTTCAATCCCCCTTGATGAGGGGTGGTTCTTGAGAGTTTTTTATAGTGTGTTAGTGAGTTTTCCCGTCATACTTCCTCCATTACTATTATCCTTTATTTTCCTATGATTTGGGATGATTTTAACTAGGATTTGTGCGATGATTTCACTATATCATCTTCAAATCAATTCAGATGATGTAGATTTTGATTGTATTGGCTAGAGGTTATCCTTGTATGATGAACACGCCATGTTTTGTGTGGTTTAGGTGGTGTTGTGTTTCCCAGTGAGTTTTTAAAAGATTTTTCCTAATGATATTAAGGTGAATAATTAATTATAAGTTTCTCTAATTAATTATTTCGGAATTGTGCCTTGAGATTGGGTCTCAATCATTGGTACAGGATTAGATAAGGCATGTATAGTCTTGGTTGAGGATGAGTTGATATTGGTGAGGGGGTTACTCCATTTTTTGAGGTAGGTGGACCCTATAATACAAAACCATGTTCCAATTTATGCATGATTGTGCATTCATGCATGAGTATATGTGTTCCAGTGAAAGGGATAGAAATCAAGAGTAACCAAGGTAAATAAATAGGGTGTTTTTGAGAGATAGAGTGAGGATTTTATTGAATGTTTGTGATTTTGTGATCATCCAAAGATTATGTCTCCATGGAGTAGTTTTTTTTATGAAAGGATCAGGTTTGGTATGAGTTTTGTATAGCCTAGTTAGGTTTTCTAAGGCTATTTTATTAGAGTCTTTGGCCTAAAGAAGATGGATCATATAGTTTTATATATCACGTATGATGAGGAACACCCTCTTAGGGATATATAAGAGTCATGGTGTGATAATATGATGTGAGATATAGAAATGGGGATATATATAAACCAAATAGATCACACAACAAAACCATGAGGATCCATAAGCATAGAACATAAAGAATACATAAACATGATCCATATACAACATCAACTGAACAAAAAAGAAACTAAAAACAGAGATAGAATAAATCAGAACCCGACCAGATATCCTCATGACCTTTGGGTTACCACTAACTATAAGACCAACCTACTTTAAAGGAAACCTAAAAAAGAAACCCAAACCTAAAAATAACTTGGGGCTACTGATGTCGAGTGTCACAAGTAGGGTGTGAGCATAAAACAACTTAGTAGGTAAGCACCACAGAATCCATACATTACCTTTCCTGAAATAATACAAAAACACTAGTTCGAAATACATTTATAAAATAGGTTTTTATCATTTAAAGAACCAACACATATTTTTTTAAAAATCCATTTTAAAAAAAATCACGACTTCCCTTTTTAAAATAGATATCTAGTTTAGAAAATGAATTCAAATTTCAATATAGGAATCCAAACAAGGTGATCACAGAGCCATGATGAAATTAATTGAAACAATAAAAGTAGACAAATACTGGAAATCTATATAACCAAAGTGTAGAAAAATAAATAAGAACATGTAGATAGGTAATCATTACAATTACCTAAACATACCTAGAAGAAATCCCTAGACTTACTAGGTTCAGACTCACCTACCAACATATGGTGTACCTCTATAGTAAACAACCAACATTGATGCTCCATTATAGTAGTATACCATAGAATGAAGAGCCCATCACATGCACGGTATAAACTAATAATACACAAGTGCCAACCAGGCCTATACATCACATGAGTTTCAAAACCAATTTCCAAAACACCACAAAATACCAATAGATCATTAAAATTTACAAATAAAATTCCATTTTCAAAACCAAGGGGAAAACACCATGTAATCTCTGAAGATTCCAAACGGGCCTTTATTCCATTCAAAAACCAAACCACACCTCAAGAAGCCAAACATAATTAATCTCAATATTGAAAATAAATACAAACATAATTAATTCATGAAAATTCAATTTTACTCACCTTAAAGAGGAGGACTCATTGGCGAAGGAGAAGGAGGCGTCGATAGCGGAGGCAGCGGAGGCAGCATGGAAGCAGCGTGGAGGCAGGGCGGAGGCAGTGGAGGCAGCGGAAGCAGCTCGGAGGTAGCGAATGTAGCTCGGAGGCAGCAGAGGAGGAGGAGGAGGAGGAGGCCGCAGTGGAGGACCCGCGGTGGAGAGGAGGCAGTGGAGTAGGCGGAGGAGGAGGAGGAGGAGGAGGTGGTGGTGGAGGAGGAGGACGAGGCCGTGGTGGAGGTGGAGGAGGAGGAGTAGGCATAGAGGAGGAGGAGGAGGAGGAGGAGGAGGCCGGAGGAGGAGGAGGCGACAACTAGAGGAGGAGGAGAAGGAGGAGGAGGCGGCCACAGCAGAGGAGGAGGAGAAAGAGGCGGCGGCAGTGGTGGCAGTGGCAGAGAGGAGGCGGCGGCGCAGAGGAGGGCTTCCGCAAAAGCTTGACAGGGTGCGGGGAGGAGGAAGAGGACCCGGTGGATTTTATCAATCCTGTGTGGACGTTTATTAGTGCTAGTAAAAAGCGCTGATAAAGGGCGTATTTATTAGTGCTAAAATGAAAATCGCTGATAAATACCACCTTTATCAGTGATTTTCATTTTAGTGCTGATAAAGACACTCTTTATCAGTGCTTTTTTAGCACTGATAAATACGTAGTTTATCAGTGCTGATAAATGTATCAATTTAAGAGTTTCTTTATATTATTATATATTTATTTAACTCTAAATATATATATCTCTATTTATACTTATAAAATTATTTGAAAGGTATATTTATATATATATCATTGAAAATATAATAAAATATATATTTCTTATTTAAATATAATTTAATTTTAATTATAAGTGTACATTTTTTATAACATATATATTATATGGGTAACATAATGAATTATAATCTATAAATGAACATTATTCAATATGCACATATGTATACGCATGTATGATATATTCATTGGAAAACACATATATATACACGCATGTATGATAGTCATTAACCCCAATTCATTGGAAAACACACATATATATTCAATAATTTCAATTATAGTACATATATATTAGAAAGCATTATATATTTATAAATAAAACAAATACATTAAATATAAAGAAATATAATAAATATATATTAAATATAATGAATTGATAAATCTAATAAATATAATGAATTAATAAATCTAATAAATTAATATATAATGAATTAATAAATCTAATAAATATATAATGAATTAATAAATCTAATAAATATATTTATTATTAATCTTATAATTATTTAATTATATATATATAATTATTTAATTATATATATATAATTATTTAATTATATATATAAATACATAGTTTATCAGCGCTAATAAAAGCGCAGAAAAATGTATAAATTTAAGAATTTCTTTATATTATTATATATTTATTTAACTCTAAATATTTATATCTCTATTTATACTTATAAAATTATTTGAAAGGTATATTTATATATATATCATTGAAAATATAATAAAATATATATTTATTTTTTAAATATAATTTAATTTTAAGTGTACATTATATATATATATATATATTATATGGGTAACATAATGAATTATAATCTATAAATGAAAATTATTCAATATGAACATATATATACGCATGTATGATATATTCATTGATCCAAATTCATTGGAAAACACATATATATAGACGCACGCATGTATGATATTGATTGATCCCAATTAATTGGAAAACACATATATATTCAATAATTCCAGTTATACATATATATTAGAATGCATTATATATTTATAAATAAAACAAATACATTAAATATAAAGAAATATAATAAATATATATATTAAATATAATGAATTAATAAATCTAATAAATATATAATGAATTAATAAATCTAATAAATATATAATGAATTAATAAATCTAATAAATATATAATGAACTAATAAATCTAATAAATATATTTAGTATTAATATTATAATTATTTAATATATATATAGTTATAACATGTTTTTTTTATTTAATGTATACAATAAATATTATCAGCGCTAAGAAAAGTGTTGATAAATGTTACATTTATCAGCGCTAATAAAAGTGCTGATAAAGGGATATTTAAAGCGGTGATAAATGTGCCCTTTATCAGCGCTAAAACAAGCACTGATAAAGGGTACACCTTTATCAGCCCTAAAACAAGCACTGATAAAGGGGACCTTTATCAGCGCTTTTTTTAGCGCTGATAAAGGCTCACCCCTTTATCCGCGCTTTTCAGTTAGCGCTGATAAAGGCAGGCGCATGCCTTGCCCAGTTTTGTGGTAGTGTCAATATCAAAGAACCAATAATTATTAAATCTGAAGGGTAGAGAGTGCTTTGTGCTTTTAGTATGAATACTAGAAAGGATGGGATGATGATCAGAGTTCATCCTGGGGAGGGTTATGCTAGAGATAGTGTTCCAATTATTCAAATAAGATTCATTCATGAATGTTCTATCTAATTTACTAGCGAACACCCTATTCTAATGTCTTTTATACCAAGTGAACTTGGAGCCCATAAGGTTGATTTCAACAAGGTTACTATCCCGGATCGACGCTTTGAACTCTCGTGAAGAGATAGAAGAGTGATTTGGGACCAATTTTTCACTAGAGTTGAGGATAGCACTGAATTTACCAATTACAAACCAAGGGTCATGACTACTACTAGACAAGAAAAAAAGGTCATTCCAAAGTGGTATTCTATCTTGGTATCTATTCTTAGCATAGAACATAGAGCAGATGATGTGCGACCGGTCAAACAAGAAATCACAAGTAAACATTTGCTTTGAAACATGGAAAATATTCACATTTTGAATTGAGGAGTGATAAAAAACCAAAGTGTTTCAATAGAAGTAATCTCTTTGCAAGCACCTAAAAAATTATAACCATAGGAGGAGAGATGCATGGATTTTGAAAGAAAATTAACTTTATGTTCTGCAATAGAAAAAATCTTAGGTCTATGAGTCATAGTAATTCTTTTTAGAATAATAAAAGTGTCAGGGTTTGTGATACCCTAATAGTTCCAAAAAAGAAGATTCATTGGAACCCGGATTTGGAGGAACCCCCATTTTTTTACTTCCAGATCCTTTTCTCCTAGCAGATCCTATGACATTTTGGGATGAGTCCGGACTATATTTTTTACCCTGTTTTTCATTATAAGAAATAGGTAAAAGATTAGCAGCATATGTACTCTCATCCTTATTAGTTGAATTAGGTGGAGCAGCCTTCAATGGAGAAACCATTAGGCTTCCACTTAATGTAGTTGACTAGTTTTTGTTAAAGTTAAAATTTGGAGGTGTTCTGTGTGTGCCAAAAATCTTAGGGATTCCTTCAAGATGAACATTCACAGGAGATGGCACCGAAATAGAAACCTAATTTTGAATAAATGAACCTGATTCATCAGTTGAAAGACCTGACATATCAGAACTAGTTTTGGTAATCGGGTCAAAGGGGGGAAGAGGGACTTGTGTCACTATAGAGGACTCCTTCAGCCTGGGGTCCAGTTGGGCTGAGGCAATCCCAGATTCAGATTACGGACCCTCATCCTATTATAGCATGGGACTACCTGAAGCAATCTATGAATAGGAGTCCCCTTCTACTTCTTTCATCAAGGTGTCCTTATCACAAGATTGCGCATTAACCATATCAACTTCAGTGGAGTCAATGACCCCAATAATGGAGATCTTATGAGACTCCTCCAATAACATCTCAGATTGAGACTATTCAATGGTCGTAATGATAATTTTTTCAATGTCTTCTAATATAACATGTTCTTCATTAGCATATTCCTCTTCTTCCACAATTTCAACCCAATATTTGCTCGATTTTTCTCCAATCAGGTTCGGGTAAGATGGTTTCATCACCCAAACTTCATTCTTTTTCTTGGGAGGGTCAGTTTTACCAATGAAAATACCCTTGTCCTTCTTGTTTTTCCTAACATTTGTCTAGTCATTATCCTTGGTATGGATAGCTTGGATTTTTACTACTATACAATTTAGTATGGAATGCCCCACAATCTTACATAATTCACAAAATAGGGGAATTCACTCATATAAAACTCTAAATTCAGTCTTATAATCATTTTCATTAAAGATAATAACATTCAAGAGTTTATAATCTAGGTTTATTTCCACAATGGCCCTAGAAAACTGGCCTAATTAAGCATTCAAAGTACGCTGATCAATTTTAAGGGGGAAACCTACATAAAAAGAAATATCATTCAAGATATTAGGATGCCAGAAGAACCAATTATGACTATTCAGATGAATCCAAACATGTACCAAAGTATTCTTATGTGTGTGAGTATTAAAAGCACAGTCCCATTCTGAGATTTGGAGGTGATCAGGTTTAAGAAGAATGTTCCCAAACTTCCAGACTTGATCTAACTCCTCTTGATATTTCAATAGGATATGAAAATACCCATGACCAATTGGAATGAACTTCAAATTAGAGAAGCCCCAACAGTTAGTGATTCTCAGTTTAAGTTCAGTATACATCCAAGGCTTATCCCCCTTAATTCTTTTTTTTTTCTCTATTAATACTACTAAATTTCTATTCCTAGCAAAAAACCTGACATGTGTTGTATATTAAAATTATTTCTTATGATTTAAAATGTTTTCCCACTGCAGCTATATTTTGACGGATTGGGATAAGATGCACTTGGAAGTTGAACATTATTGAATTTATTTGTCAATATAATTTTACTATTTTATTATTTTAATAACTTTATTATCATTCTTGTTTTGATTGTGATGATTGTGTTTCATGTAACATTCCCCCTAATAACCAACTGAAGTCATTCATCCTTCAATGATCACACCTGTGGGAAGTTATAAAACTATGATTAATCCATCTCATTTCAATACCCCAATGTTAACGACAACTGACTGAACACGAGTATTTTTTTAAAACATTGGTCATATCATCCCATTAGATCCATCCATTCATACAAAACCTTCAATGCTTTGACCCCCCAAAAGACATCGTGCATTTATTCACTCGAAATGTTAATAACTGGGTATATGTCACTCTACCAACACTACTCAAACATGAAACCATCCAGTGATTCTTAGGAAGAGATTTCTACATTGAGAAAATACCATAAATCCACAACACATATATATCACTAGGTCAACAAGATTCCTTACCAAACACCACATGCAAAAACACACCCTCACCTACATATAATCATACTATATAACCCCTGAATCACAACTTTTGAATAATATATAAATGATAAGATTACACCAACTCATCAATTATCATTGTTAATGTCATGAAAATTTGAAATACACAAACAATATGAAGTTCCAAAGATTGAATAACATCTAAAAGGGGGTTGAATTAGTTTTTTACTTTTTTTTAAGTTTCGATACTTTTAAAACGTAACCCCTACAACCTATTAAATTATATATCCTTATTATCTTTTAATAAATACTCATGCATACAAAAATAGTAAATCTAGTAAAGCACATGAGATATAAAATGTTTGACCCCAGTGCGAGAACCTACATCCTTGTCATAGCCACTTTCATGGGTCTATGAAAATTCGCAATTAAGAATGAGGGAATACAAACTATGACAACTCCCATTATACACCTTCTATCTCCCAATATGAATAATTTTACTCACTCCCATCAGTTTAAAAAGTTTCTTACAAAACAACTGAGTCAAAACAAATGAATAAAGTCTTAGTTCAATTTGCTACCCAATAGTTCCTGGGTTCGATCACCCTGATTCTGATGGCCTTCTATCCGATGAACCTAGTCTGATTGACTCAGTCTGATCGATTCAATATGATAAGCCCTTTTTCTCAAACTCTTATTTTCAAACTCTTCCCAACTACTCAATATGATCTTACTCAATCTGGTAGACAAATAATTCAGTCATCTAACCTTCTCCTAAAATCTTAGTCCAAAAAGAAAAACTTGGAAAGAAATATGTAGTGCTCCGTCTTTTCCATACTCGTGAGAAGTTGAAAAGTTCGAATGTGAAGAGCTTATATTTATAGGAAACATAGCTAGAAAATGTGGAAAAATAAAAAAACTTTTCCTACTTACTCAAATTCAAATAATCCAAAATTTTCGCATACTTGAATTTCAACTTTGACTATTTCAAACCTTCTCACGATTTCTCCGAAATCAATCTTCTCAAATATACAAACTTTTCTTCAGTATGATGAAACTTCCTCAAATTATTATGATCTAACTTTATTCATCTGTTTGTGATCTGAATCTCTTCCTAATCGGATTATGATCTGGCTCTCTTCTATTCATTACGGTCTGACTTTCTTCCACTGCTCATTACAATGAACTTCATCAGCTCATTACGATGAACTTCCCCAATAGATGACTTATCGGTATTACAACACATCTAATTGAAAACTTGAACTCTATTTGTTTCTTCTCCAGTAAACACAACTCTTTAAGAATATTATCTTTTATTTCATAACCGATCTCCCTTTGACGGATCGGTATTAACAACTTTGATCACTCTGATGTGTTATCGGTGTGAGGCATTCATCTTGATGAATCAGTGCTAGTTCCTAATCTAATGGATTGACGTCTTCTCCTGGTCCAATGGATCTTCCTCAGCTCCGTTTGACCAACTTTCTTCATTATGATACTTTTCTAATTACAATGAAAAATTAATTATGATGTTATGAATCCAATGAAAACTCCATTCAAAAATTCTGAAATTATTTAAACTTTATCAGATTTATACATTCAGACTTCTAAAAAAATTTCATGCTTGGTACTTCTGGATTCGATCTTTTGTGTTTGGGTTTTTGGAAACGATGAAATCTTTACGATTCCTTCATTTCTTCAAAAGATTTTATCATGATAGTTTTTATGATTTATGATAATTTCATGACCAGAAAAGCATCTTCTGATTTAAAGGTAGAATGTATGAAAAATTTCTAACTTTTAGTTTCACTATATTCTTTCAAAAATCTTCAGAAACATTCTGAATTTTATTCTCAGTAACTTTTGAATTTTTAACTAACAACGAGTCTAATGAATCTTTAACTTCATATCGATGGATCTGAGAAAAATTATGTGTTTGATCAAAAAATTCATCTTTTTAACTACTTCTACATTAGGTTTTTCTCAGTCTAAAAACCTGGGTCCAGAAACCTATGTCCAGAAAAAACATTCTTAAAGATACAACTTTTATCTCCTTTTTTTTGGATCTAGTAACTTCCAATTTCATATGAAAATTAATTACGATGGACTGGGTCTTATTCTGAATAACAAAAACATTATTTTACAAAAAATATTGTTGTCAAAAAATACAAAACTTTTTTAAAAACAAAACACCACAATGGTTCTTCACAATATGTTTCTAAACTCATAACACTTTCTTCTAAATTTTATCATATTACAATTCTAGGATTGTTAAAAAAACTCTAAGATCTCATAGATCAACCTTCACCTAACAACATGAATGGAATTTTTCTATCCATGTAAAAATCACCCTACATGACCATTCAATAATGATTTCACTATAACTCAGGTAAAACCTCACAATCACTACAAGAAAAATTGTCTATATTCGCGACCAAGAAATGACTATGGTTATAGGGCTATAAATTTTCCCGCACCATCGTGGGTAAATTTTTTTCACATGAGAACAGCATGGGAAAGAGCCTATAGCCACACCCAAACTAAATTTGGTTATAGGTATACCTATATTGAGGATCAATTATAATTAAGTAAATAAAAAATATAATTCTAAATTCTTACACATGTGCGCTCAAACACACAATAGCCTCCAAAGAAAGATCCTAATGAGTGTTATAACAGAGTGGTAAAGACCACTCTATATTATCTATGTGACCTAAGATTTAACATCCCACTATGCACCAATAGCCTCTATGAGAAGATTGACCATATCCATGACCCTGATCGTGGCTATAACCTTGAAGTATATTGTTAAAACAACCATAACTATAACCAATTTTTCTAGTAGTGAATATCTGGGGGTATCTTTAGCCAACAAGTATAGAATTTACCCGATACTTTTCCTCCATATCTCAAATAACGTTATCATTTAGTTTCATGGGATAACATCTCACTCTACACCTTTAAGGGAGAACCTTGATGTGGGTCACATGAAATTGTTTAGTCACATCTGAACTTAACATCAATGTTTTTAGTTAAAGCCAATACACTCTAGAATAAGAGTTAAAGTCCCAAGAATCAAGATCAGACAATCAATATATTCATCATATATCATAACCATGATCATAGATGCCAATTATTTCATTATTCATGGGGAGAATCTCTTATATTCCCTATCTCACATTCCCAATCAATGTGCTCATATTAATAACACCAATATATAAGAACGAGGAAAAACATCAATTTTCTTATCTCAAAAACGATTGTCTCATCAATAATGAATACTTTTGTGAGTATTTCACCATCATTTACTAGAAAACACCACAAGATCAAAAATCTCAATCTACTAACCTTAGTTAGTATTTTATTCATCAACAGTCTCATGTAATGGACTAATTTTTATCTAAACTGTTGTGGAAGTCATTGTAATGGAGGCCACACAACTCACAAGAAGATCTATTCACTTTCATACAGCACTCCAGCCTCTGCTAACATTCATTCTAAAACACTAAACATCTATGAGAAACACATATCACTATGTATAAACCAGATAGTCCTAGTCATATCCAGGACACCATAATATCCTACCTCAAACCCCAAGACAACACTTGTCATGTCAAGTGATTCCCCATGATCGAAGTTAATAACATCTTTCAACTCCAGTTGAACTAGTACCCTTCAATAAAAAAATATTCCTTGTTGATAGAGATACATGATCAGTCTACTATCATTCACACAAGTCTTTGACCATGTATCATGGTTTATGAATTCCTTTGTAATCTCAATATTCACATAATAAATCATTATCTCTACCAAACAAATGTGATACTGATGTCAATAAACACACAACTTAGTAGTGGAGAACATAACACATACTCAAAAAATGTATAGAACTTAAATCTCTACCAATCAAGTGTGATATGAATGCCAATAAAGATCCAATTATTATATGGAGAACATAACATGTACCTAAAAACACATTTTACATTGAAATATCATTGTAATTCACAACATGTAAGTAGTCCCAATCATGAAAAAATGGTAATCATTCAATTGTCGATCCATATGCCACTAAGATGATCTCAAACTAGAGCTCTCATCAGGAGAAATCAAAGTAAATCAAGTGGTCATATCATCATCAGAAAAACTCTAGGTTTGTACTTGTATCGAAAAGTCCTCAAAATATCTAACTCATCATCTTATGAAAATAAAATAAATTCTTAAACCAATTAGTAAGGGTTGTAATAGGAAAAAAATTCTATCATTAATCACATAGATCATGTAATCTGTCCGTCACTAGAACCACAAACCACCACTTGTCGAAAAAATTAGAAGCTACAGTTCTAGGTAAAACTACTCTCCTTATAATCCAATGCAATCATAGTCCCCCAACTACCTGCCAAGGGTGAAAAAAGTTCATCATGAAAAGAAATAGAATATATAAAGTTTTTTTTCACAAGGTAAAACACCCTTAAAATATCATCCAAACTAGGATCTGTCTCATAGAATCATGCCCACTCGACATATGAGTAACATCAAGCACTAAAATTCATGTATAATTTCATCAAAATAAGTTATTTAAGTCTTCATAATGGGCTCAATCCTCATCATGAAAGCAGGTGAAAAATCCTTTTACTTGGGTCCCCAAACAGTCTATTCATCATCATCATGATTGACCATGAGTGGAACTCTAATAATTCCAATCCTGGTCATCCTCAGTTCCTATCCTCACAAATATTTTTTCACATGGTGACGTATCACATTAAAAAAGTATTAACAATTCTCGATTGATTAATAACACAAAAAAGAGAGAATTTTAGAAGATATGATTAAAATTTCATAACTATCCATATCATAAAAACCTTTTTGTCATAATAAAACACAAACATTACTCTTATCTTGACTATTATATGTTTCATATAAAAACCTAATTTTATCCTGGAAACATTTCTCTAAGTATTTGACACAACTCTTCCCCATTGATACCCTGCTCGGGTCATTGGCATAGACAGGTGTTCCTCCCCATGAATGCCTCCAATAGGAAAAGGGTCAATTACTAACACCAAGAGGGAGAACATACAAGTGGGAGTCATTCACCCATGAAAACTTTAATGAAAAATTACAACTTCAATAGAAATTGACAAATTCAATGAACATCTACAATCCAAATAAAATGTATGAGACTATATTTGACATACCATTAATCATGATAACCAAAATAATTGATCAATATCAAACAATAATATGTAAAATTTAATAACCTTGATGTGATATAAACCTACCTATGCATGAAACCCAAAGGAACACATCAATAAATGGATATAGACACCTCTTCTAAGATACCACTAATGAACACCATCAGGTCCACCTCTACAGACGACACCCCCAAATCCACATCACATCTATACAAGTGATCATATAGGGGTAAGTACATCCATCCAATAGGTTATACTAGGTGTTAACCACCCCTAAAGTTGCTTGTGTTTATGCATAATAATCAAAGCATATGAAATTATAATATATAATCATGACCACACAACTCAATAACAACCAGGCGTAAAATAGTTTCAAACATCAACTAAAATACTATCTTATCCTCAAGGTCTCAGAAGATAATACATTGGAGTATAGATTATTTTAGAAGTTCGCAATCCACTGATCATAATTTAAGCTCATAAATGAATCTCATTCCCAATCTCACTACAAACATCACTCCACAAATAATATAGTATGCAAATATATGCACACCAAAACAAGGCCCTTAAACCGATCACACCCATAAACATGAGGAATATAAATCATCATGAATTAGAAATGAATTCACTATATCCACCATGCGGTGTTGGAGGACTCACATCCCTTTGAGAGTATGTATCATTCACGGGAGCACTTAACTCCATTAATGGAGGATTATTCCCCATCTATTGGGGGTACCTAACTCCACTCCTTAAATGGTGAACATGAACCCTGTTGATGATAATGTTGACCAGGGTATTACCTAATCCCATATATCATATGGGGGCTCACACCCTATCGATGATGGAGTTGACCATGGAGTAACCTTGGCATGCGCGTCGCAATGCGTGAAAATTTTCAATATTTATTTACTTAGCAACTACTATAGAAGTGGAGACCAGGGGAGAACCACATAGAGAATGTGAGTAGACACTAAGAATATCCTCTTGGAAGAATGTTCAGGTAGATGAGTTCTTAATGTGATTAACAACTAAAAAGTTCTAAAACTAAATGACTGCTTAAAAATGACTATTTAAATTAACTAAAACTATCTAAGTGAATTGAGCTATGAATGAAACTGGTGGAGATAGAAGTTTTAGAGTCATGGATTCCATTCAGGTGCATGTCATTCCAATTATTTAATTCCCACATCTTAATATTTATTTATTCAATTATCACCAATTTAAAATTTAATCAAAATAATACAAGGTATTATTCTATGATGTTGGACAATATTTAAATTTTCACACAAATTATCCCTCATTTCGTTCTCTGTCCTGACAAATAATGTGTGCGTCATTATAGCACTGAATCACTTGGTGAAATACAACGACTCGTTTCTCACAAATTCAAAGTATATACCTCCATCAGGTTTAATCACATGAGATTACTGATTAAGTATCACTCATGCATGTTTGATGGAGGGCGCACACAAAATATTAATTTTTTTAACTAATATATTTATTTATTCAGAATTCTCTCATGCACTTAATCGAATTCCGGATTTTCTATGATGAAATTCAACCTATGATTACTTATTAGGTATCACATGAACATACCCTATTGTTTCTATGAAAAGTCTAGGGACAATTAATTTGAACACATATATAATTAATTAAATAAAAATCATGTTAAAATTAATTCAAAACGCAATTAAGTATGGTTCAAAAATAATGACATGAAATTACTATCACATTTATCACAACACTAACACCAATGAAATTATCCCTACATCACGACGACAACACATCACATTAAATAATAAATAGATATCACTATACTTGTGTCATTGTAGTTATAACCTTAAGCCATTGTTGACAATCAAAAAATAAACCTCACCACTCTGTTGATCGCTAAAATGTCAAACCACACCAGCACGCCACCACAAAGTGATTGGATTTGTATTCTCTTTTGGCACACACCACTGATCATCAGAAGTGAAGGAAAACCTATATGCACGTGGATGATGTGCCTGAACTGTCGCTTCACTCTCGGAATGGAGGAGGCTGGTCGTCGACTGTTGTGATAGTCAACAGAGGAGAGACTGGCCATTGTGGTGTGCACCAAGAGGATGGTGAAGATGGGATGCTTCTTGGTGGTAGGGGGGATATATGGTGGGGTAAGGGGTTCGGGTTTGAGTGAGGATATATGGAAGGGGGCGAGGGGTGAGTGGGGTGCGAGGGGGGCGGGTGAGTACTGGGGTGCTGGGGACAAAGGAGGTGGAGGGTATTGGGACGTTGGGGATGAGAGGGGAGGCGGTAGGGGAGGGGGTGCCGATAGATAGGTGGATAAGGGGTAAGGGAGGGGTGATGGGTAGTTATAGGGGAATTTAAAAAAAATAAATTCAAATTAAAAAAAACTAATTATATAATTAAGTTAAATAAAATAATAATAATAATAATAATAACTAGTAATAAGAATAAAATATTAATGCACGTGTAATTAAATATAATACAACTGTTAAATATAATAATAAACTAATAAAAATATTATTGTATTAATACCATAAAATAATGAAATAAAATAGAATATTAATAGAGAATTCAAATATATAAACACTAATAAGAACTAATAAAATTAAATAAACTAAAATTAGTAAAACTAATAATAACAATATAGTGTTAAATATACTATATAAAATTAATATTACTAATAGAAATAGTAAATTACTAATATTAGTATATAAATTAACTAAAAATTATCAAAATATCTAAACTACTAAAAACTGCAAAAATAGACTAAAAATAGAAAAAATGGTTAAACTAATAAATTAAAACTAAGTTAGAAAATTATAAAAATACAAGAAAAATCCATGTACATCAAACGCAATTCCTAATATAGAGTACCCACACACCATCTTGAATAAGGTTTTTTGGGGGAGTACTTGACCCCCTATGTCCACCTAAATCCCAACTCACGACCATCCAGACCCCTTATCTTGATGTTAAGATCTCACCGAGAACAAATCTATAGGTAATGGTCCATTTCATTGTTATCACTAATATAATAAGAAACCATCGAGAATCACACACTAACCCATTATTAGAATGGCAACCATAAGAAACAATCCCACAAATCTCTCAAAATTTGCATCTCAAACTTAAAATTCACCATGTCACCACATTTTTTTCTCCATGAACAAGTCCACTGATAACAATAAATAAGTTGTATAATTGGTAAGAAGGTTTACTATTCATCATAATTAGCATCTCAGGATATCACACTCACTAGCTCATCTCCAAATTTTGATCAAGAAAGTCAACTAAACAAAATTTCAATCAATGTTGTTTATAAGTTAATTATCTCATCACAATGTATATTGGATCACTAGATTACTCCCACATAGAATATACAACACTCTATAACACACCAAGAACCTATAGTATAGAATAATGGATATTGTGAGAATAAAATTATGGAATGATTACGTCAATACATAACATCATCCTTAGATGCTCACAATGATAATTTCTTAGCTCGATGAAACCTCATTAAGAGTTCATCACTCATATTACTGGCCAAAGTTACGTTACAATACATAATTATAAATAATATCATAAAAAATTTATATCAAGATAAAATGACATTCCAAAATGAATTCGCATAGTTACACTCATGATTGTGGGTTGATTTAGGAGCTTATTGTGTGTTGCAACGACCATCAGACCACCTGCATGCATATTCTTGTCTAAAATATACTTTTTGAAAAAACACATAGGAGTGTTGAATGACCAAATAAAAGGAACCAATGTGTTCTACTCGTGAAAAAAAAGTGAAATGGTTCTTGCCAATTTTTTTGGAGCCAAGTATTCATCAACTTTTGGTTCCAAAATATTTAAAAACACTATTTAAATGATTGTGATTGGCCTCAAAAACCACATCATCGTGATCAATATAGAAAACAAGTGAAATTGATTTTTTTTAACAACCCTAAATGAATATTAGATGATAAATCTACGTTTATAAAATAATAGATAGAAATGAGTACTTGGTGAGCTCATGACATGTGTAATGATTTACAATTATCTATCACATATGAATCTTTAATTATTTATTTTGAATACATGATCACATTATCCTAAACGGTTCGTGAATCTATATTTTTTTGAAAATTTATTGATGAAATATGTTTTGATAATAATAATAATGATAAATATAAATTTTAGGAGATGCATGGAAAAACCGCCTTCCACGCAACCCATATCTCTTTTATTTTTTAAAATTTTTAATCAATCTGCTTCTTCAATAACTAGTGTATTCTTAGATTTTTTTTATACACATTCTGAAAAAAAAATTAAATGGACTAGGATAAATTTTTTTAAAAAAATTCCCCTTAAAGGAGGCATATCTGATTCCGCCTTTTCCCTAAAAAAATAATTTTTTTTCTATTTTAATTATGTTTTTCTATATATTAAATTTTTTAATGATTTATTATTATTTTGTTATGGTTATATATATATATATATAACTTAATGATTCAACGTAATTTATCTTTTATTCAATTACATGACTTTTCTAACCTATAAAATAGAAACTATAAGATTGATATGAATGAAATTTTAAACAATGATTAAATATATAACATGTAGTCAAAAATAAAAAAAAATCTTAAAAAATGTTAATGAAAAATAATTTATAAGATTTCTAATCCACCTACTTGAAACTTAAAAATGTTTCAAGTATGTGACTTTTGTAGCCTATATAATATAAACTATAAGACTGATATGAATGAAATTTTAAAAATTGATTAAACAAACAATAAGTAGTTGAAAATAAAAACAATTTATTAAAAAATATTGATAAAAAAATAATTTGTAAGCTTTCTAATACACCTTTTTGAAACATAATAATGTTTCAAGTACGTGACTTTTCTATCCTATAAAATATAAAATATAATACTGATATGAATGAAATTTTATGAATTGGTTAAACATGTAATAAGTAGTTTAAAATAAAAATAATTTCTTAAAAAATGTTGATGAAAAATAATTTATAAGCTTTTGAATCCACCTTCTTGAAACATATAAATGTTTCAAATATGTGCCTTTTATATCCTATATCATATAAAATATAATATAGATATGAATGAAATTTTAAACATTGATTAAAAATATAACAATTAGTTGAAAATTAAAAAAAATCTTACAAAATATTTGATGAAAAATAATTTATAAGCTCTCTAATCCACATAATGGAAACTTAAAAATGTTTCAAGTACGTGAATTTTCTAGCCTATAAAATATAAACTATAAGACCGATAAAAATGAAATTTTAAACATTGATTAAAAATACAATAATTGAATGAAATTAAAAATAATTTCTTAAAAAATGTTCATGAAAAATAATGTATATGCTTTTTCATCCACCTACTTGATACTTAAAAATGTTTCAAGTAAGTGTCTTTTCTAGAATATATAATATAAACTATGAGACTGATATGAATGAAATTTTAAAAATTGGTTAAAAATATAATAATTAGTTTAAAATAAGAATAATTTTTAACAAATTTTGATGAAAAATAATTTATAAGCTTTCAAATCCACCTACTTGAAACATAAAAAAGTTTTCAAATACGTGCCATTGCTAACCTATATAATATCAATTATAAGATTAATATGAATGAAATTTTAAAAATTAATTAAACATATAAAAATTAGTTGAGTTTTTTATATTTATTTATATGGGTATTATAGTTTATATTTTATAGTCTTTTAAAGTCAAGTAGGTGGCTTAGAATCCTCCTCGACATTCATTCTTTTTTCTCTCACTTCTGAGTTACTTTTCTTACATTCCTTTCATTATCATTTATTTATTTTATTTATGAAACTCTTTATTTTTAAAAACTTTTTAGATGATTAGGATATATTTTAAATTTTATTTACATTGTTTTTATACTAGATATTTTTTAATATTTTAAAGTTATTCACTTGATATTTAATAATTATTTCTATGTTTCAAGCTGTCTACTTTGAAAGCTATCAAATATAAACTATGCCTAAATGATAAATGGAAAATTAAATGCTAGATAAACATATAAGATGGTATAATATTAATCATAGTATTTTCATTTTAGTAGACATAAAACATGTAAATGAACATGTACAATCAAGTTCTATGTATATGGAGAGGAGATTCTATCCCAAATGGTGGTTTGAGAATAGGACGTCTTCATTGAGTTCACAGTGGAGTCTGATGACCTGGAGAGGGTTGATCCTTGGGAATTGGAATGTTGAATATCACATCCTTTATCTGTGTGTTAGTATGAGGAGTTTTCAACTACATCTCGTACTACCCTCCAGATCCTTCTCTCACTAGGGTGGTAGAAGGACCTGCCTTCATCGTAGTGGGGAACCAATCTTGAAATGAAGCTATACCCTAAGACTATGATGGATCTAGACCCCAAGGTTACGATGGATATAGACCCCAAGGTTTTGATGTATTTATACCCCAAGAATGCGATGGATCTGGACCCCAAGATGGACATAACTGCGGATAACCTGTCAGGAAATACGGATCTTGTTCCACCTAAGGCACATCCTGAATCGGCTGATCCTGGACTGCTAGAGGACTGACCTCTGGCTGTGGAATAGGTGAGGCCTCCCATGCAGCACGACGCTATCGACATCATTGTGTTTGTGGCTCCTCAACACCAGCAACAGCTGTAGGATGTTCCTCTGGGGTAGGAACATCCTCTCTCCGGGTCAGAAACTTGAAGATGCTCTCAAAAAGCACATGAGAAGTTTCCCTCACCTCCAGTGCTGCAGCATGGATGACTACCCGACTAAATACCCCCTCATTCTCTTCATCACTCATGTGAAAACGTTTCTCTATTTTATTTCCCTATAAAGATATTCAAATTGAATTAGAAAATAGTTCAATAAACAAACTAATGGAAATTTATTGACTTACCATCCTCTGCATATTTCTGTCGTGTTTGGTAAGATACAGTATAGACTTCAATCTATACCATGGATCATACTCAACATACTCCTAAAGAAAGAATTGATTCGTAGGTACACCTTGAATATGAAACTCTGCATGTCTTTGCTAGTAGTTGATAATGCAGGAATGTACTTTGGGGCCAATCCTCATCCTACCTCCCTGTCAGCTTCATCTCATGAAGCTCCTCTGTCTATCTCAATGGTAATGGAATCGGTTGAACAAAGAAGAATTGCCACATGACTCTGTCAGGAAGCTGCCACTCAATAATATGGAAGTGTATTAGGGGCACTACATCCATAGAATCCTCAATCCCAATAGTGTAGTATGCTAGAAACTGATCCATAAAACTCCATTATGGAAGCCATGAAATCTGAAATGACATGTGACTTTGTCAAAAAACCTCCAAAAAAAAACCAAAATTGATGATTTAATTAAATTGGTTAGATAGTGATAGATTGTATGTACATATTGTTGGAGTTGGTGGCCTAGATAAAACTACTTTGTACTTTATTCATTAATAAATACCTTATCACATCTTGATTGTTCTTATGCGTGACAATGCCTGTGATAATGTCTTAAAGACAGCTGTTGCATTAATGGGTCATAGAGGATCCCTACTATGTTGAGAACCCAGAAGTTCCATAACACTGTTCTTGAATATATGTTTTATGGTCGGATGATTTTATTTGAGGGACACAAATAATACAGGCCATTCGGGGTGAGGACTCATAAAACTTTGAGGCACCTTCTCATAGTGTTCACCCTTGGTAATATCCAGGAGGATATTATAAGAAGGAGACCCGCCAGTAGTAAATCCACATTTCATAGTGTCATTGGATGTTCATATCTATAGATGTGTGTATTGGCCTTTAGACATTAAGATTATTATTAATGGGTATTGCAACTCGCGCACTTAGATGTATTGATGAAAACTATGACGACACACTGTTCGCAGCGAGGTAGGATACATTGGATGCGTCATGAGTACTACTTCATTAATAGATAATGCGAGAAAGTATTTCTCCCTTCTGTTCTATAAGGAAAGTAGATATCTCAGGCCCTTTTATGGAATTGATATAGCCTAAATAAATCCATGGCCATGGTAAGGTATGGGCAAGTTCAATTCCAGAAAGTCAAAGAAAGAATAATCGAGCACATGGGTTGATGGAACTAGCATGAAACCCTCTTGATTCAAGATATCATGAAAAAGGGATTATATTACATGGTAAGCATTCGTATGAGGTGACAGGTCAATACAGAATCAACTTCTTTCTCTTGGGTTCCTTGACCTGTTTCTAGGTAGTAATCGTGGACATTAGGTAAGCCCACATAATTCCAATGAGAAAGAGGCCTAGAGGGCTACACACTAAGTGTGTCCATGTATCTCAGTTAAATATTAATTTAACAAGTTAAATAAAGGTTATTTATGACTGTGGTTTAATAATTATTTAAGGATGCCTGATCACATTTATTTCTACACTATCTATTTGAGAGAATATATTGTGGAAAAAATAATATATATTTTTTAGCGAGTAAATAAATTACATTTATTTAAGAAATAAAAAGCCATTACTCAAGGACAAATAAATGTGGTGGAGGAAATAAAGGAAAATGTAAAATAAAAGTACACGCCATGTATATTTAATATACACTCCGTGTAGTTTTATGGAAAATGAGTACACGCCGTGTATTAATGATTACACGGCGTGTAGTTTTTTCAGTCAGTATTTTGAGGAAATAATATTTTTTTATTAAATGGGAATTATTATAATCAGTTTGGGCACATGTCAAGGAATTAATCATTCGACATGGAGGTTTTCAATGAGAGTTAATGAAATAAATAAAATGCGTGACACATTTATTTATTGTCATAACTCTATAACCTCAATCCCGGTTATAAATATCCTCACAACCCCAACAATTTTCCCAATCGTTGTGCACAACAATTCTGGAGAGTTCTCTCAAGGCCTAAAGAACTCTTTCCTCCAAGAATGCTCTCAAGACCGAGAGAGATCCAACACCACTGGATCAAGGCGATCGAAGGTAGACATCGCAAGCAAAGGTTCTTCCGCACTAGCACCCAGAGATCCCTTCGGTGACGTCTAGAGCTATGTGGAGCATGTGTGGATTATCGCTAGAGGAATCCTACACTTGGATTCTACAATGCAACAATGAATCACACCAGATTGTGACCAGAGACATCAACAAAGAAATAATTCCATCAAAGTAATTCTTTTATATTAATTAAATTAATTATAACCAACATATGATGATCTTATCTCTATTGTTCTGGGACTCCCTCTTTTGTTTTTCGTTCTTCATTATATTCCGAAGATCCAGTGTTGTACATCATGACAGATCTCGGATTGATCATTGTTAACACTAAAATTAAATTTGGTCCGACCCACCAATGCGCTTATGCTACACTCGGAACCTACAATTGGTATCAGAGGGGTCATATCTTTGATTATAATTATTTATTTTTTTATTGGTGATTTACGCATTTAATAATTTAGTTGTTTCAATTCAAGTTAATCGTTCTTTAAAATCTAAATCTCGAGATATTTTCCTCCCCTCTCCTTTCTCGTTCACCTTATAGAAACATATTTTTCTTTTAATTTTTATTAAAATAAAATAGATTAACTCATCTGGAGGTTCCAAACGTTCCTAGCCGTACAACACTAGAATACACGGCATGTATTCGGAAGTACACGCCATGTAGTCTAGGTTCAATGTATTGGACTGGTCCACCAAATCAGGTCGTGTATTTGATATTATCTAAGTCATTTATGACACCGTGTGTTGACCAAGAATAGGTGGCACATGGTTTTTGGATTACACACTGTGTGGTCCACTGAACACGGCGTGTAATACCTTTGGGCTAGGATTAGACCATGTACCCCATACATGGATTGCCTGGCTAGAAACCCTGTAACGCAGATACTACATGGCGTGTGTCCAACCAAACACGCCATGTACTCCAAAAAGTTCCGAAGTAAATCAACATGCCATGTCCCCGTCCATGTACTTCAGATGGATGGTGAAGAAAATTACACACCATGTAGTCGAAACTACACATCGTGTACTCACCCAAATTACGCAGATTTATTAAAATTTATTATTATATTATACAAACCCTTGATACGTGTACCATAGTGCAGGGGTAAAGCTGAGTCACAACACGTGATAGGTGTTTTATATATATTAGTTTAATTTAACATTTTCTTAATGAATGGAAATTCATAGGGTTGCCTCCAAGGTACAAGTTATGTACAAGGATAATTTTAAATGAATTTATTTGTTTAAAATTATGATGGATGAGAATCTCAAGGAAATTAAAAAAAGGGTTTAAGATAAAAGGATTGATTAATTAAAGATAATTATTTGATTCAAGTGTGATTTGTCTTAAACAAGAACGATTAAAGAATTGAATGCTAGTTTTATTTATGCAAAAATATTGTTGCATGTATGGAGGATCATGAGATAGACCAAGACCTTTGTATGTGAATGGTTTCTTTTAATTTATTTATTTAAATTAATATTTTTGGCATGCAATCCTTCTCCTCATTAATATGTAGGGCATGCGTGCCCAAAGATTATTTTATGTAAAAACCCCTTTTACCCCTTACCTGCGTGTGAGATAAATGCATATGTAATGGATGGAGCTCTCAAGCTAGTGAAGTCGGCTAAAGTCAGGAGCCAAGGCGAAACCAATACAAGGAGATACAAAGGTGGACAGGTGGAAAGCTGTAAACACGAACCTGAAATGTTCAAGGTGTTTCCACCTAGGTCTTGGGTCATTTTATCAACCTCTAGATAAACTAACCAATAGAACAAGCTCATGATCATACCATTTATTGTGGGTGTGTTGTCATGATCACAAAATTAATGAATTAAACAAGCATGCAAGATGGAACTAAAATAAAGACCAGCTTATGCGTAAATATTATCTTAGACATGGTTAATCACTTAAGTATATCCCACTTAATATCAACAATCATGTAATAAAATATAATAAAATTTAAATTTACGTATAAGGATAAAATCCCTCAATGAATTATTAAGTCGGTATAGCCTTCCATAATCTTGGTTAGAATCGAACCATAGTTCAAAGTGCTTGACCAACCCTAGTTGGGGTGATTTCAATTATCGGGGAATTCTAATTCAAGGTTTTTGGTGGACATGACTTGGTTCGCATCAAGGGTTGACTACCACAGCAGGACTTGGTGTGACCAAGAGGCAAAGGTTGAGGAAATCCCAAATAAAAGGATTTCAGGATTGGGGAGTCCACTCAGATGATCAAGGAGTTGCGAGTTAATGTAGTTGGCATATGGAATGCCTACCTAAAACACTTCTATTTGTATGACCAATCCTATTTGGGGTAATGTGAAGGGAAATATGGATCCTTTCTACTAGAATATTCAGGCAACAGAATATTCCAAAGTCAATAGTGAGGGCTATTAGATTTTGATAAAATAGTGGGAGACTAATAAGTATTAATCTATTTATTTGTCTCATTTTTATAATAAAGTAATAAAACTTTTTCTCATCTTAATTTGTTGAAATGGAAATAAAATTACTTCAAACATATCATTGTGAACCATACTCGAGAAGGAAAAATTTCTCACCAGCACCAATTTCCAAGAGTGGCAGAGGCGTTTACGCGTCATCCTTCGCCACGAAAGGAAATTGTATGTGCTAGAAGATCTTATTCCATTTGCACCTAGAAAGGAGTCCAGTGATGATGAACTATCTCTTTACATGAAACACATGAATGAATCCACATATTTCTAGTGTTACATGCTATCATCTATATCTAATGAGCTATTGAAGTAACATGAAAACATGGAAACATATAGCATGTTGTCTCACCTTAAGGATCTCTACCAAGAGAATGTGAGAAATGAGAGATATGAGATCTCCAACGCTTTGTTTACAACTAATCTTGGAGAGTCTTCACCAGCTGGGCCTCATGTAGTAAAGCTTATTGGCCACATTGAATGCATGGACATATTAGGGATTAAGTTCCCGGATGAGTTGTGTACAGATCTCATCCTATCATCATTTCCCAAGACCTTCTCTAGCTTCATTGTCAATTATAACATGAGATACAATGAGGAGATTCCATCAAAACTTATGACCTTAATTCTCCAGGTAGATAAGGACATGGGGTGTGACAAACCCACAGTCCTTATAGTGAATAAGAAAAGGAAGGACAAGGAAAAGGGCCCAAAGACTTATAAACGGTCTGAATCCCTGGAGTGTTGTCCTTCCAAGAAGGGGAAGATCCAGATGTAGGGCAAGGAATGGGAGGCAATATGTTCTTCATGTGGCAAGAAAGGCCACTAGAAGAGGAAATGCACCTAGAAGCGTGGGTATGCTAAAGGAGCATTCGTTATTGAGTGTAATATTTCAATTTCCACACATTGGGTATTAGATACAGCTTGTGGGTCTCACATCTGTATTCAAATGCAGGAACCAAGTATATTTAGAAAGATTGCTAGAGGAGAGGTGGATCTTCGAGCTTCCAATTGTGCAAGGCTGGCTACGTTGGATATTGGAGATTACCACCTCTCATTGCCAACTGGGATGATTTTGGTTTTACATAACTGTTATTATGTTTCTAGTGTTACCGAGAACATAATTTATGTATCTTTTTTGGATATGGATGGATTTATTTTCAAGTTTGGAAATAAGGGTTATCTATTTTATAAGAACAACGTATGTTATGGTATGGAACATTTAAATATTGGTTTTTATGTATTAAATTATGAAAACCAAGTGTTGGAAATCGATAACGAAACAAACTCACATGACTCATACATCACCCAATTATGGCATCACTATCTCGATCATGTAAATGAGAAGGGCTTGACAAAGATTTTCCAAGATGGTTATTTAGACTCTACTAAGATAAAACCACTTGATAGATGTCATGCTTGTTTACAAGGTAAAATGACCAAGATGTCTTTCAGTGTACATGGTGAAAGGGCCACAGAGCTTCTAGGATTGGTTCACATGGATGTATGTGGACCATTTCCAGTAGTATCTAGAGGTGGATATTCTTACTTCATTAATTTTACTGATGATTTGAGTAGATATGGATATGTCTACTTAATGAGGTATAAGTCAGAAGCCTTAGAGAAATTTAAGGAATTCAAGAATGAAGTAGAGAATAATATTGGTAAGAAGATAAAGAAACTTCAATCAGATCAAGGTGGAGAATATATGAACCAAGAGTTCATCGATATTCTATGGGATTCTAGGATTCCATCCCAGCTCACTCCTCCTTATACACCACGGTGGAATGGTGTTAGTGAAAGGAGGAACCACACCTTGTTGGACATGGTGAGGTTGATGATGAGTCATGCAGATCTTCCATTATCCTTTTGGTGATATTCATTACAAACTTCATCATACACATTAAAACGAGTACGAAAAAAGGCGGAAAATGGAATTCCATCCGAGTTATGGAATGAAAAAACCCCATTTTTTTGCACACACGTGTATGGGGATGCGAGGCATTTGTTAAGGCCTTCTCTGGAAACAAACTAGCACCATGTGGCATGAAGTGTATCTTTATAAGATATTTCAAGGAAACTAAAGGATATTACTTATATAACCCTTCAAACAAGAAAGTGAATATCACCAAACAAGTTGTCTTTCTCGACAGGGAGAACATCCTCAAAAAGGATAGTGGGAGCAAGATGGACTTCGACAAAGTTGATGCTCAAGATACACAGGAGTTGGTACAAGAATAAGTTCCACATGTCCCCATAGAAGAGGTTCCAGAAACACAAGTACTACGTAGGAGATCAAGAGAGGTAGGGGAACCAAAGAGATTTGGTTTCCTAGTCACCGAGGATTGTGAATCACTGTTGTTGGATAATGATAAACCTCTCTCCTACAAGGAAACAGTACAAATCTTAGAAGCTAGAAGATGGATAGAAGCTATGAATTTTGATATGGATTCCATGTATCAGAACCAAGTCTAGGTTCTGGTCGATGAGCCAGTTGATGTAAAGCATGTTGGATGCAAATGGGTATTCAAGAGAAAACTGGACATGTAAGGTCAAGTTAGCACATTTAAAGCAAGGCTAGTGGCTAAAGGATTCAGACAGCGTCAAGGAATTGACTACGATGAAACCTTCTCGCCAGTTTCTATGTTTAAATCTATAAGAATCATACATGCCATAGAAGCTTACCATGACTATGAGATTTGGAAAATGGATGTCAAAACAAAATTCCTTAACGAGAAACTTCAGGAAGATGTCTATATGACACAACCAGAATGGTTTGTGACACCAGGTGAAGCCAAACGGGTTTCTAAGTTGCAGAAATCCATTTATGGATTAAAGTAAGCATCCAGGTCATGGAAAATTCGATTTGATGAAGCCATAAAGGAATTTTGTTTCATTAAGAACAAATGCGAGCCATGTGTTTATAAGAAGTTTAATGGGAATGCGATCGTTATCCTAGTAGTATATGTTAACGACATATTGCTTATTGGAAATGATGTACCAGTCTTACAATCAGTTCAGGACTAGTTGAACAAGTGTTTCTCCATGAAGGACTTGGGTGAAGAATCCTACACTCTAGGGATCCAGATCATTCGTGATAGATCCAAGAGGCTACTTGGACTAAGTCAGGGTTCATATATTGACCAGATACTAAATAGATTTAGTATGGAACAATCCATGAGGGGATTGGTTCCAGTATCACATGGCTTACATCTTTCTAAGAAAATGTGTCTCCAGACACAATAGGAGAACGATAGAATGAGTAGGATCCCATACGCTTCGGCAATAAGATCCATCATGTATGCCACGCTATGTACCAGGCTTAATGTTTCCTATGCACTGAGCATGGTAGGCAGATATCAATAAGATCCAGGAGAACAGCATTGAACTGCTGTTAATACTATACTTAAGTATCTAAGAAGAACTAAGGATATGTTCCTAGTGTATGGAGGAGATGAGGAGATTGTCATCAGAGGGTATGCTGATGCTGTTTTTCAGACAGATCTGAATGATCTGAAGTCGCAATCTAGATATGTTTTCTGTCTCAATGGAGGAGCTGTGAGCTGGAAGAGTTCAAAGCAGCCAGTTGTCGCCGATTCTACAACAGAGTCTGAATATATAGCGGCTTTTGATGCATCCAAAGAAGCCATCTGGATTTGGAACTTTTTCTAGGAGCTTGATTTAGTGCCTATAATTAAAGAACATGTCACATTGTATGGTGATAATACTGCAGCGGTGGCTCTTGAAATATAACCAAGGTCACATCAACAGACAAAGCACATACTTAGGAAGTATCACCTCTTGAGGGATTTCTATCAAAGGGGTGACGTTTCAGTGAGCAGAGTGTCCACGGAAGAGAACGTGGTGGACCCCATGACCAAAGGATTATCTCAATAGAAGCATGAATATCATGTTATAGATAGTGAGAAAAATGTTGTTAGCAGTTGGATCTAGTCCAAGTGGGAGTCTGTTGGAGTTGGTGGCCTAGAACCAACAACTTTGTACTTTATTCATTAATAAATACCTTATCACATCTTGATTTTTCTTTTGTGTGACAATGCATGTGATAATGGCCTAAGGACAACTGTTGCATTAATGGGTCATAGCGGATCCCTGCTATGATGAGAACCTGGAAGTGTCATAACACTATTCTTGAATATATGTTTTATGGACGGATGATGTTATTTGAGGGACACAAATAATACAGGCCATTAGGGGTGAGGACTCATAAAATTTTTAGGCACCTTCTCATGGTGTGCGCCCTTGGTAATATCCAGGAGGATATTATGAGAACGAGACCCGCCAGTAGGAAATCCACATTTCATAGTGTCATTGGATGTTCTTATCTATGGATGTGTGTATTGGTCCTTAGACTTTAATATTATTATTAATGGGTATTACAACTCGTGCACTTATATGTATTGATGAAAACTGTGACCACACACTATTCGCAGTGAGGTAGGATATGTTTGGTGCATCACAAGTACTACTGCATTAAAAGATAATGCGAGAAAGGATTTGTCCCTTCTGTTCCATACCGAAATTAGATATCTTATTCCCTTTGATGGAATTTATATAGCCTAAATAAATCCATGGCCATGGTAAGTTATGGGCGAGTTCAATTTCGTAAAGTCAAAGAAAGAATAATCGAGCACATGGTTTGATGGAAATATCATGCAACCCATTTGATTCGAGATATCGTGACAAAGAGATTATATTACATGGTAAGCGTTCGTATGAGGTGACACGTCAATGTGGCATAAATTTTTTTCCCTTGGGTGCCTTGACCCATTGTTAGACAGTAATCTTGGACTTAAGGCAAGCTCGCCTAATGCCAATGAGAAAGAGGCCTGGAGGGTTACACACTAAGTGTGTCCATGTATCTCAGTTAAATATTAATTTAAAAAGTTAAATAAAGATTATTCCTGATTGTGGTTTAATAATTATTTAAGGATGCCTGATCACATTTATTTTCAACACTAGTTATTTGAGAGAATATATTGTGGACGAAATAATATATATTTATTAGCGAGTAATGCCGTTAAATTTATTTAATAAATAAAAATCCATTAGTCAAGGACTAATAAATGTGGTGGAGGAAATAAAGTAAAATGTAAAATAAAAGTACATTCCATGTATATTGAATATACAGACCATGTAGTTTTATGGAAAATGAGTACACGACGTGTATTAATGATTACACGACGTGTAGTTTTTCTAGTTGGGATTTTGATGAAATAATATCGTTTTATTAAATGAAATTTATTATAATCAGCATGGGAACATGTCAAGGAATTAATCATTCAACATGAGGGTTTTCAATGAGAGTTAATGAAATAAATAAAATGTGTAATGCCTTTATTTATTGTCATAACTTTATAACTTCAAACCCGATTATAAATATACTTACAACCGTAATACTTTTACCAATTGTTGTGCACAAAAATTCTGGAGAGTTCTCTCAAGGATGAAAGAACCCTTTCCTATAATAACGCTCTCAAGACTAAGAGAGATCCACCACCACCGGATCAAGGCGACCGAAGGCGAACATCACAAGCGAAGGTTCTTCCATGCTAGCACCTGGAGATCCATTTGGCGACATCCAAAGATACGTGGAGCACATGTGGATCACCGCTAGAGTAATCCTACACTTGGATTCTACAACGCAACGACAGATCACACCGGATCATGACTGGAGACATTGACAAAGAAATAATTTCATCAAGGTAATTCTTGTCAATTAATTAAATTAATTATAACCAACATATGATGATTGTAACGACCTGAATCCGGAGACCTTCCACTGGTGCCCGGTCCCGGTTCGCCACATGACCTCAAGAACATTTCCCCAAACGCCAAAGGCTGCCGACTAGCAGCAAGGGCCTTGGTAATTAATTGGGGAAACTATGCCCTCATTTGGTAAGGTATACAAGGCAAGAAAACAACAGTCAATAGAGGAAGTAGTAAACAACATAAAAACACTGAAACTAAATAGCGGAAGCAATGAACACATAATGATAATGATAATGATGTAGCAGGAACATGTATCTAAGGAAAGAAGCAAACACAACAACGTGCCAAAATACAACTGAAAACAAAGTACGAAAGTAAACAACAACTCTAGCAGCATCGCAAGCCTAAACTCGGTCCTATGCTCTACTGCTCCAACCAGCAATCATGTACTCGAAGTAGAAGGGCCACAATCCCTGTCCACACCTGCAACCATATAACTTTTTTGGGCTGAAAAGCAGGACCCAAATAGGGTGTGAGACTAATCCCAGTAGGCAATCACCATGAGATATGTTCCCTACTGTCAGTGAGTAATATAGAAAAAGTAAAGTAAATAAATGCAGTAGAGAAGTAGATGTACACTAAAGTAAGAAATCCTACTAAAATCCATTCACAGTTATTTATTAGTTCAGTACAACCTTTTAGTTATCAACCATGGAACCTAGAAACGACTCTATACTCCCAAGGCAAGCAAGTAATCACAACTGGTAACTCAGCAGTCTACCTAAACAGCAAGCAGTACAAACCCAAGCTTGTTCTTTGTCTTGGTGGACTCGTCACAACCAACAAAAAAATAAAGCACTAACTCTTTGGGTGGCTCCTACTAGAAAAACCCCTCTAGTCAAGTAAACGTACAAAGGCACAGACACTCTGGGAAACTCTCACCATCAATTCCCCTGTGGTCTTGCAATGAAAGATATAAACTCTCTAAGGAATCACTTACGTCTAACTCCCCCTATAGTTTCACCACGTAACTAAGGACAATCTGAGGAAACACAAAGTCACATTCCCTTAGGTCTAGTGATCGATACTAACTATAACAGACTCTCTAGGGAAGCCCTAATTTCCAATTCCTCCTATAGTCTACCACACCAGGTTCACTCAGCCCTGAGTAGTTTAGTTGTGCGTAATCGACTATTAGCAGCCTAGGTAAGTTCAGCAACTACTTGGATAATAGCTACAATGCATCCACAAGCATATAAATAGTAAGCAAAATACATGCAATCAAGTCAACATGTATACTAGCAATGTGCAATAAGGTTTCCTCGTAGGAAAACCGCGCCAAACGGAAATAATCAGCCAAAACAAGGGGAAACACCCATGGGGTGATCCCCAAACATTCTAACAAGAAATTATTAACCATCTAATAACCTCAATCATAAAAGAAATCTAAGGCAGATAACAAAACAGGATCAAAACCCTAACCCGAGATACCCGATACATGGGTATCCAACACTTTTGCACTAAAAACTCAAGGAAATTCAACATAGGGCAACAAACCACCTAACTCGATCCAAGTAGATTGATATATGTGAACCATGACGATAGATTCCCCTTAGAATGACGTAGATCATAGAAAACGCACAAAACACTCAACCTACGATAACTTGAAAAAGAGGAGGAATCAAGAAACAAGGCTAAAGCAGAACGAGGAAATCACCGCTGCGCTTCCAACGCAATTGACGGCGGTTGGAATAGAGGTCGGACAGAGGAACGATGGCTTGGAGAAGATATGGCCATACGGTTGCTCTTGGACGAACGAAACATGGAGAAGAAGATGCTTCTATGCATCAGGCGTGACCCCGGTCCATTTAATGAAAAAAAGAAATTACACGGCATGTACTTTTAGAGTACATGGCGTATACTAGGTCTTTTATGTAATCCGCCAAAATTGTCCTTCATGTCACCCTTACACACCGTGTGTGTGGCTCGGACATGACAAGAACACAGCTTCGGCGGGAAAAGAGTACACGGCGTGTACTCAGAAAGTACACGGCGTGTACTTCGAAAATTGCCAGAAACTTCATTTTTCTAAAAAACTCCAGAAAAAGGAAAAGCGTACCTGAAAATAAGATCTGGGTTCTTACAAACTTCCCCCCATAAATAAACTCATCCCTAAATTTCCCTAACGAGGCGGAGAAGAAGAAACCCTGAATAGCTCCGGCCACTGCGATCGTATATCGGTATCCCTTTCCCAGGTTTCATCCTGCACTCGTCTGTGCTTCCATAGCACCCGTACCAGAGGAACAGACCACCCGCAGAGAACCTTCAGACTGCGATCGACAATCCGGATAGGATGCTCCTCGAACGATGCATCCGCTTCAATATTGACTTCCTCAGGCTGAAATACGTGAGACTGGTCCGAAAAGTAGCGTCGGAGCTTAGAGACATGAAAGACGTCATGCATGGCCCAATACCTCTGAGGTAGCTGCAAACGATGGGCAACCGGTCCAACTCTCTCCAAGACCTCAAATGGCCCGACGTACCGCTGTGAAAGCTTACACTATCTCTGAATCCTCTTGTGTACCAACCTCAGTGTAACACGCAAGAAAACCTGATCACCGACCTTGAACTCTAGAGGTTGTCTCCACTGATCGGCATAAGACTTTTTTCAAGACTGTGTTGTAGCCATCCTCTTCTGAATCAACTCTATCTGCTCTGAAGTCTCCTGAACAAGATGAGGTCTCAGCAAAGCTGCCTCTCCTACCTCCAGCCAGCATAATGGTGATCGGCATGGCCTACCATACAAGTCCTAGTAAGGTGCCATCTTAATAGTTTCCTGAAACCTATTGTTATAGGAAAACTCCACGATAGGAATATGCTTCTCCCAAGAACCGCCAAAGTCTAGGATGAAAGCTTGGAGCATATCCTCAAGCACCAGGATCATACGCTCGGATTGGCCATCAGTCCAGGGATGGTATGTTGTACTCAAAAGTATCTGTGTACCCAAGGCCTTCTGAAGTCCCTGCCAGAAATGAGAGGTAAAGCGCGCATCCTTGTCTGAAACAATCGAGTGTGGAACTCCATGTAGACGAAAGATCTCTCGGATGTAAAGTCATCCAAGATCATTGACACTGAAAGTCTTCTTGATTGGAAAGAAGTGAGAAACCTTTGTAATCCTGTCGACGATGACCCACACCGTATTGTTTCCTCTCGACGATCTTGGGAAACCAGTCACGAAGTCCATCGCGCCGTCGTTCCACTTCCACTCTAGAATGGGTAGCTGGTGTAAAAGCCATGCTGGTCGTTGGTGCTCCGGCTTCACATGCTGACAGGTGGAACATCTCATGACAAAACCAGCCACATATCTCTTCATACCTATCCACCAATACTGGCGGCGTAAATCACGGTACATCTTGGTGACGCCAGGATGAACTGCCCAAACTGAGGAATGGAAGTCTCGCATCAGCTCGTCGCGTATATCTAATGGAACCCATACTCGTCCCTGGAAATGCAAGATCTCATCCTTTCCAACGGTCCACCCAGGAAGAGAGTCCTCTCCTGACATGCTTTCCTGCAGGACTAGGCCTTCTGAATATGCCAGCTACCTCATTCAAACTCTGTCCAAAAGTGCAGAGGTAACAGCCATAGAAGATAGGAAAGTTTTTTCCTGCCTGTCGTGCACCTCCAAATGCATCTCCGAGAATAGAGCCATTAGTTTCCACTCACTGCTGGCCTCCTGAACTACCTGTATCTGAGTTCTCCTACTCAGTGCATCAGCCACTACGTTGCCTTTCCCAGGTGTATAGGCAAGCTCGAAATCGAAGGACTGGATATACTCAACCCACCTCTGCTGTCTCAGATTCAGGTCATGGTGTGTGAAGATGTACTTGATACTTTTGTGGTCATTGTATACCCCAAAATACTCTCCCAGAAGGTAATGTCTCTAGCAATGTAAAGCATGAAAGCCGCATCCAACTCCAGGTTGTGCATAGGATAATTTCTCTCATGTGGCCTCAACTGCCGAGATCTATACGCAACCACTCGATCCTCCTTCATAAGCACTACTCCAAGTCCGATGTCAGATGCATCACAGAAAACTTTATAGCTCTTGCCTAGCTCTGGAAAAACTAGGATCGGTGCTGAAGTCAATCTCCCCTTCAGCAACTGGAAGGCTGAGTCACAAGCTTCTGACCAAATAAACTTCACCCCCTTCTTAGTCAATCCCGTCAAAGGTGCTTCTAGGCATGAGAAGTCCTTTATAAACCACATGTAGTAACCAGCCAGCCCCAAGAAGCTCTGTACCTCGAAGACTTTCTTCGGCTTCTCCCAAGTAACTACTGCTCTCACCTTCTCTGGGTCTACTGATACTCTTGTCTCTGATAAGACATAACCCAGGAAGTAAATCTTGTCCATCCAAAAGTGGCACTTTGAGAGTTTATCATAAAGCTGATGCTCCCTCAGTGTACTCAAAACGATCTCAAGATGGGTTGCATGGTCGTGTCGCGTGTGAGAGTACACCAAGATATCTTCCACGAAGACCATGAAGAAGGAATCCAAGTAAGGATGGAACACTCGGTTCATCAGTGCCATGATAACCACTGGCACATTCATAAGACCGAACATTATAACCGTATACTCGTAGAGTCCATACTTGCTTCTGAAGGCTGTCAGAGGTATATTTGAAGGCCTAACGCGCCGCTGATGATAACCAGACCTCAAATCGATCTTCCAGAACACCCGAGCTCCTCGAAGCTAATCGAAGAGATCATCAATCCTCAGCAAGGGATATCAGTTTTTAACCGTCAGCTGGTTCAACTTCTGATAATCCACACAAAGCCTAAGGGTATCGTCTAACTTCTTCGTGAACAGGATAGGCGAGCCCCAAGGAGAAGTACTGGGTCAAATGAAACCCTTTTCCTGTAACTCCTCCATCTGCTTCTTGAGCTCCTGCAACTCAGTTGTAGCCATCCTATAAGGAGGAATGGAAATCGGTGCTGCTCTTGGCATAAGCTCAATCGATAAGTCTACCTCACTTTCCAAAGGAAAACCCAAAAATTCTTCTGGAAAGACATTTGGAAAGCGATTAAACACTGGAAGAAAATCTAACTGTGAAGTCCCCTAGTCATCCAGATAAAGACAAGCGATCTGGGCCGTAACTCCTCCTAGTCCATGATGCTCAAGTCCGTCTCGACTCGCCTGAACATCCCACTCGCCCTTATGAAGGAAAGATCCACCCTCTAGTGATACGAAACTCACCATGCGGCGATAGTAATTGACGACTGCCTGGAAGGGAACCAAGCAGTCCATACCGAGAATGACGTCATAGCTCTTCATCTCCAAGAAATAGAGGTCCCATAAGAAACGATACCCTGCAACCTCGATAGGGAACTCCTTGCACTGACGTACGCTAGATGTCCTCATTTCCAAGGGAGTGTCGAGAGTCAACATGTCAGCAGATGAAAAGACACAGAGATCAAGGCTTTCCACGATAGCAATAGAGATAAAGCTATGCGAAGTACTAGTATTGAAAAGGGATGAATATAAAACTGAGGCTACTAAGATCATACCTCGAACTGTAGAGGGTCTGGGATCCTGCTCTTGATGAATCTGCTCTACAGAAAAAGTATGGCCGGTACCGCGGCCCTGGGTATCCTGAAAACTCTGAGTTGCTCTTCCCTGAGCCTAACCACTGCGTCCACGAACTCTACCCTGACCTGAACACCCTGCAAAACCCCAGCCCCCAGTCTGTTCCGGAGCTGGTAATCTTGCTCCTGTACGCGGGGTCGAAACTGATCCTCCTTCACTAGCCGCTGGAAGGGGAACCTTGCAGAAGCACTGCAGATGACCCATCTTGCCGCAGGATCAGCACTCCACTGGGTCCCTCGGGCTCTGGGGATTTATATGCCCACTCCTCCCACACTGGTAACACACCACTTGAGTGCCAGAAGGGGCATCTTGTCTATCAAAAGTAATTCCTCGCTTCCTCGGGTCGCCTCAGGTAGACTCTCGGTGGCGCTTCCTACTGTCTGTCTGGAGGGAATCAGCCTTGGATGTTGTACCGCACTGGTCCATAGCTCCAGTCTCTCTCAGGTTCCTCTCCATGATGAGTTCTCGGTTTACTATCTGAGTTATAGAAGTCAACTGAAATACATTCACCTGCGATCTGATCTCCAATTTGAGACCTTCCTCAAACTTCCTTGCTAGAAACAGCTCGTCATTCCCCAGGATGGGAGTGAATCGCTGTAACTCATTGAAGTGGGAGGAATAGTCCATAACTGAGAGAGTACACTTTTGTAGGCTCATGAACTCCCTGGCTCTGTCATCCCTTAGCGTCGCTGGGTAGAAGTAGTCGTAAAACGTACGCTGAAACTCATCCCAAGCCATAGCCTGCTGGCGCCCCGTCTGAGAGACTACATCCCACCATCTCTTGTTAGAGTCACGTAGCATATACGTCGTGATCTTTACCATCCTCTCTGGAGGTGTCTCCAGATGCTCAAAGATGGATAGCATGGCTTCTATCCATGAATCTGCAGCCTAGGGTCCTCCATCCCCTGTGAAGGTGGGAGGATGCTGCTGCTGGAAGACCAGCGTCAGCTCTGCCATAGTCGAGGCAGGATGCTGAACTCCCTGGAAGGTCTGCATGAATCTCATGAAACCCGCTTTGAACTGAGCATCGGCACCAGTGTCTGGAATCACTGCAGGTTCCATGTCTGGAATGATGGGAGGAACTAATGGCAGTCCCTGATCAGTCGTATCAGACGTACGATCGATGCCTGGTTCCTGGCGTGCAATGAGAGGACGTCTTGGTGCCATAGCTCTGAAAGACCAAAACACACCTTCATTAAAGACAAAAATAGTTGCAACACAAGAGAGTAAAATAGAACAGGTGGGAAAAACATTTGAATCTAAAAAAAAGCATGACTACACGGCGTGTAGTACCACTACATGGCGTGTTTCTTAAAAGTTTACCATGGGCATGTACCTGGCCATACATGGCTGTGTAAACTACCCAACTACACAGCGTGTTTGTAAACTACATGGCATGTACTGACCCTTTTCTCTCTACCTGGTTACTCTTACACGACTGAGTCACACAGACTGTCCCAGCCGAAGACTACACGGCGTGTTTGACGAAGACACGGCGTGTAATAGACATGCCTTACCTGGCCCGTGTTGTTAGCGACACAGCCTAACACACGGTCAACACTACACAGAGTGTTCCCAAGGGACACGGCGTGCACTTGAAGGGAATCATCGGCCCGTGTTGTTCGTGACACGGCCGAGTACTTGGCTGATCCTTACACGGCGTGTTCCGAACAAACATGGCATGTATAAGAGAAGATAACACCGACCTGTGTTTTTCAAGACACGGTCGGGTACCTGGGAAAGGGTACACGGCGTGTGCATCCCGAACATGGCATGTACTAAACATGCATAAACTAGCCTGTGTTGTTAGTTACACGGTCGGGCTCCTAGTTAACCTCTACACTGCGTGTACCTAGAGTACACGGCGTGTTCATGAAAACCATTTACAGCTCCATGTCCCTGTCCACATGGTCAGTGACATGGCCAAAAACTACACGGCATGTATATATAAAGTAAATGCCGTGTATTCTGGGTTTTTCTAGACAGTAGCCTCAGAACTGCACCGGATCCCAGAGAAAATAGAAAAACAAGGGTTAAGGTGCCAAATTTTGATCTTTGGGGGCCCATACTCCTCGCGAATCAAAGCTTGACATTATAACGGTGCATAGAAAAAGCCATAGTATAAGAACTCACGACCCACAAAATTCTGATCCTTGAGGGCCCATAACACCTCTAAGATTAAATTTTGGCGTCCGTGATAAGAAAACTCCAACAACAATACCCTATCAACATAGTAGATATTCTATCACAGCAGCTATCACAACAGCATGCGTTGTCTATCACAAATCCTATCACAACAGCAAGCAATCTCTATTGCAACCTAGATGGCACGACAAGATGCATGGCTTATGATCTTATAACATGTGCCTATATGATGCATGAGATGGAATACCCTCATCTCATCAGGTTGCAACAAAATATGACCGCAATCATATAAACAGTAACAACACAAAACAAGTGCATCACCCAAAGGTGAAATCAATTAAACTGTAACATTCGCAAAACTCAAATTGGTAATATTTGAGGTAATCTGGCTTTTTTCATGTACACGGATTATAGAATTCCTGGGCATAGCTATTTACCATTTACCTATTCCATCTTATCCCTGTCTAATGTATCTAAACAGTAAGTCAATAGAAAAAGGAAAAACCTCCCTTTGATACCACTTTGTAACGACCCGAATCTAGAGACATTCCACTGGTACCCCATACTCGGTTCGCCACATGACCTCAAGCACATTTCCTCAAATGCCAGAGGCTTCCGACTAGCATCGAGGACCTTGGTAAGTTACTAGGGGAAACTCTTCCCTCATTTGGTAAGGTATACAAGTCAAGAAAACAAAAGTAAATAGCGGAAGCAGTAAATAGTATACAAACACTGAAACTAAACAGCAGAAGAAATGAACACATAATGATAATGATAATGATGCAGCAGGTACATGTATCTAAGGAAAGAAGAAAACACAACAACGTGCTGAAATACAACTGAAAACAAAGTACGAAAGTAAACAGCAATTCCAGCAGCATTGCAAGCCTAAGCTCGGTCCTATGCTCTCCAGCTCCAACTAGCAATCATGTGCCCGAAGTAGAAGGGCCAAAATCCCTATCCACACCTGCAACCATATAACCTGTTTGGGCCGAAAAGCAGGACCCAAACAGGGTGTGAGACTAATCCCAGTAGGCAATCACTACGAGATCTATGCCCTACTATTAGTGAGTAATATAGAAAAAGTAAAGGAAATAAATGCAGCATAGAAGCAGATGTACACTAAAGTAAGAAATCCTACCAAACTCCATTCACAGTTATTTATTAGTTTAGTACAACCTTTTAGCTATCAACCATGGAACCTAGAAACAGCTCTATACTCACAAGGCAAGCAAGTAATCACAACAGGTAACTCAGTAGTCTAGCAAAACAGCAAGCAGTACAAACCCAAACTTGTTCTTTGGCTTGGTGGACTCATCACAACCAACCAACAAATAAATCACTGACTCTCTAGGTGGATCCTACTAGAAAAACCCATCTTTTCAAGTAAATGAACAAAGGCACATACACTCTGAGAAGCTCTCACCATCAATTCCCATTTGGTCTTGCAACGAATGATATAGACTCTCTGAGAAAGCACTTACGTCTAATTCCCCCTATAGTATCGCCACGTAACTAAGGAAACTCTGAGGTAGCAAAAATTCACATTCCCTTAGGTCCAGTAATCGATACTAACTATAACAGACTCTCTGGGGAATCCATAATCGTCAATTCCCCCTTTAGTCAACCACACCAGGTTCACTCAGCCCTGAGCAGTTTAGTCGTGCATAATATACTGTTAGCAGCCTAGGTAAGTTCAGCAACTACTTGGATAATAGCTAAAATGCATCCACAAGCATATAAAAAACAGGAAAAATACATGCAATCAAGTCAACAGGCATACTAATAATGTGCAATAAGTTTGCCTCGTAGGCAAACCACGCCAAACGGCAATAATCAGCCAAAACAAGGGGAAAAACCCATGGGGTGATCCTAAAACATGCTAACTAGAAATTATTAACCATCTAATAACCTCAAGCATACAAGAAATCTAAGGCAGATAACAAAACAGAATCAAAACCCTAACCCGAGATACCCGACACAAGGGTATCCAGCACTTTTGCACTAAAACCTCAAGGACATTATACGTAGGGAAACACACCACCTACCTCGATCCCAGTAGATCGATATATGTGAACCACGATGACAGATTCCCCTTAGAACGATGTAGATTTCAGAAAACTCACAAAACGCTCAACCTATGATAACATGAAATTGATGAGGACTCAAGAAACAAGGCTAAAGTAGAATGAGGAACTCACCACTGCACTTCCAATGCAATCAACGGTGGCTAGAACAGAGGTCGGACGGAGGCACAGTGGCTTGGCAAAGATTCGATCGTACGGTCGCTCTCGAACAAATGAAACCTGTAGAAGAATATGCTTATGTGCATCAGGCACGACCCCGATCCATTTAATGAAAAAAATAAAGTACACGGCATGTACTTTTAGAGTACACGTCGTGTACTAGGTTTTTTCCATACTCCGCAAAAATCGGCCTCCACGTCACCCTTACACACTGTGTGTGTGGCCCGGACATGGCCAGCACACGCCTTTAGCAGGAAAAGAGTTCACGGTGTGTACTCAGAAAGTACACGGCGTGTACTCATAAAGTACATGGAGTGTACTTCAAAAATTCCCAAAAACTTTGTTTTTCACAAAAACTCCAGAAAAAGGAAAAGCGTACTTGAAAAGAAGATATGGGTTCTTACAATGATCCTATCTCTATGGTTCTGAGACTCCCTCTTTTGTTTTTTGTTTTTTGTTCTTTGTTCTATTCTAAAGATATAGCATTTTACATCATGACGGATCTCGAATTGATCGTTGTTAATGCTAAAATTAAAGTTGTCCTGACCCACCAACACTCTTCCTCTGCACCCAGAACCTAGACATACCAGATCATGTAAGATACAATCCAACTTGAGCCGATATACGCCCAAATGGTGTCTCGAAACCACATCGAAATTATGTCACTGACACCACCTATAAAATAAATCATTGATAGTGAAACATAATGAGAAATTAAAGTCAATAACTACTAGTATCATAAAAAAATAGAAATTACTGATCATACCATCGTCCACACGAAGCATCATGCGGTACCTCTATCTTGATCGGCGTACCAACAAGCTCAGGATGGAATGTGGGGATGCGCTCCCATGCCCACATATGAATAAAGACGATGCATCCCCCAAGACAAGTGTAGTCCATGTGGGGTAGCCTTCTTAATGCTCTGTATGTGTAGGTCAAGCAGGTTGATCCCTAGCTGTACATCCCAACCCTATGAAATATTTCTAGTATAGGTAGATACATCATGTGCACATGCATCTCTAATTGATTAGTATACATGGTCTCAATAATTAGTCATAATATATATGCTGGGGCATAATTCTTGATAGTCTGCTCATCATAATTATCAGGTAAATGTGGAATCTGTGCCTCCAAGCAAGGCAGAGATATGGACGCTCCATCTGTAGCCCTACGGTCAGAAAATATTTCAATGCCTAACAAGCTCTGAGCAAGGTCTGGACAGCTACATGAGTGAGCCCAATAATAGGTCTCCTCTAGATTGGAAGATTGAGAAGCACTTCCACATCCTGGTGGGTGATGGTCATCTCTTACTCAGGCGGGTGGAATGTTTGTGTCTATGGCCTCTACATCTGAACGAGGGAAGCAAGTAGGTGATGGTCTATAAATGTGAAATCTGAAACAGCATGTCCAAAGAAGCCAGCATGATGCAAGTATGGTCTAATGGCATGTAGAGCCTGCCTTTGATGAAAATGGTGTGCTTGACAGACCCTGATGGATCAATCTATATCACCCTCTAACACAACCTGGGAAATATGGGAATATTGCTGATTAAATAGTATAGTATCATCCATCTACATATAAATAAATGAAATGATTTATAAGTGTAAAATGTAAATATAAAATTATGGTCAACATAATGTTATGACTTATAGAATGATATAAAATCCATGTTTATTAACATTATTTTATAATGTTATTTTTACCAAAATAAATACAACTCTCTAAGTCTTTTGGTTTTGAATGAAATAAAGGTAACAAGAGGAAATAAGAGAAAAACGTAGATAATGGTAAAAACAACATTTAATAATTTCCCCACATATGATAATTGTGGAAGTAAAAACATTGATTCATGCTTTAAGGGAATATATCTTAGAATAATCTAAAACACTAATGTAAAGAATATGTCATTAATACTTTTGAAGTGTAATGATTGTTATTCTTGTGTATTTTTATCCAAGAAATATGTTGTGAAATTATTTTATTAATGAAATTATCTTTGTAATAATAATGTATTGTATAAGTTTTGTATTGTAATACCATTTCTTAATGGATTTGAGAGAATTTTTTGAATGGCACCAATGGACAAGAAATGGGATTTAGTAAAAAAATTAAACTCTTTTAAAACACATTATTTGGGGAAAATAACCCTAAATATGTGCCTAATTTTGAGAAATTTGAAAAATGATATATCTCTTGTTTACCCTTATTGAGAATCTAATTTAACACTTATTTATATTTTCTTTCTCCATGTTATGAAGTCTGATATGTCTATGAAGGGTGGTACATATGAAGAATTTTTTTGAGCCTATGTAGATCCTTTATAAACTAGTTTTTTTATGTTTCTATGTTTCCAAAGTCACTAGACTGGTATGATTATAGGATATATCATTATATTATTTAATTAACACTATTATACTTAGAATTTATATCTTTTTGAAAACATTAATTATCACTATAGTTTTTATATGATCAAGGTTTAGTTAACCATAGGATACTAGGATGTGATAACTTCTATGAGAACACTGGGAATAATTCCAAGTATAGGATAACATCATCTTATTTTGATAACAATTATGAATGAACTAGGATAAACACAAGGTTTCTTTGAATAAGTTTTCATGATTTAGACATCCAATGAATGATTTTCCATGATTATGTTCTCTCCCACTATGATCATTATTTGTCACACTATTCTTTATTGTTTTATTCAATTAGTTGAACCTAAAAAATCATTTTAATGTTGAATACTATAGAAAATTAATTTCTTATCTCCCTGAGAAATGGAATGTTATAGGATATGGAATGAAAAATCATGTTTTGGGGTTTATAATTTTTATGTTAAGGTTTGGGGTTTAGAATTTTTATGTTAAGGTTTTTGAAAGATGTTTTTGGGTTAAGTGTTTTGCTTTTGGGTTATGGGGTTTAGAAAATCGAGAAAAAAAATGAAGAGATAAAAACATATAATTTACAATATGAGAATGTCACAATGAAGACAATACATCATTATGGATGAGAGTGTGAACTCGACTCAAAAACATTAGGGCATCATTTCTAGTTATCACCTTCTTTATGACATATGGTGCCTCTCAAACTCTGCCCTGGTTCTCGAGTCCAGTCCATCTCATTACGCATCCTACTGGCATTCAGTCTCCCATGAGGATGCAACTGATTGATGTCAGGTATCACTATTAGCTGGACTACGGGCAATGGGAAATAACAAAACTCCTCAATAGGTGTCCATGGTGTAGTATAAAAGTTAGCAATGGTGTCCATCCAGTACACTAGATCAACATATTCATTCCATGATAAGTTCATAGAGTCACATGCTTTGATGGTGTGTGTGCATGGAAACCATAAGGCGTAAAAGTTTCCACATTGATATTGTCTAGTTTCCAGTAATACCGCCATTTTTTCACCAATGTGATTTGTGATGGGGTCTAAATTCTCTTTAACTTCAAATCAATAGTCTTCTCATCGAAAAAGAAAGGCATGATGACCAGAAGCTTCTTCAATATTCTTTTCAATATCTTGTTAAAAGTCTCTTCTATACCTTAGCTCTTACCATATTCCTTCAGATGATAGTTTTTGTCTATCAACAAAGTACATCATGCATCGATATAATGTCTCCTCAACTAGGGAGGTTATAGGTAGCTTGAGAATCCCTTTGAAGACACCATTGATGCACTCCACAATGTTTGTCGTCATTTGTTCGTACCTCTTCCCCCCGTCATATTCCAATGTCTATTTTTCTTTTGGAATCAACATCATATAATCATAAACTTCATGATTATCCTGGTGGATTTGTTCAAAACTTTCATCAAACTGTTGTTGATTCGACTCATATTCTTCATATAATAGAAGATATTTCACATAGTTTTATATTATCTTTACGTTGAAATAGTAAACAATAACAAATACAATGCATACTAAGCCTTGTGATTTACTTTTTCATCGGTTCATTATGGAATTTTTTATGCGCATTTCAAGAAATGTGTCTAATTTTGAACCAATGATGTGTATTTTCTTATCTCCATGTATCAGGATCCTCATTAATTTTCTCATTAATTTCCTGATGGCGATCAGATATCAAACAAACACACCAAATTTTGGTGAAATGGTTGTTGATACATGCTAGAAAACAACTCCATGATTCATAGTTTTCTTTATCTATAATGGAAAATGTAGGTGTAAGAGTTGAATGGTTTCCATCTTGGCTTTCCACAATAAAAAATACACCCTTTTATTTTTCATATAGAAATGTTCCATCAATCTTAATGAACTGTTTGCTGAAATGAAATGCGGAGATACAGGGGAGGAATGCCCAGAACAACCGATCAAATTGAACACGAGATAGATCAATTTGGTTATCGTGAGACACATGTTAATTTGTATCAAGATGGAATAAAACTTGGTTCTGATGCCTCAGTATGGATAGAAAATGTGGCAACACCTGATATGATTAATCCCAATCACCATAGACCTTCACAATTACTTTCTATTTCACCATCCATTCCTTGTTATCGGACATTTTATAATAGAATTCCTTTTGTATCCTATCTTTTAAAAGGGCTATTGAAACATCTAGAAATGTCCTAATCATCTCAATAGTAATATATGACACAAAAGATGCATCCAATGAGGTATGATATTGTGTCAGGCTTGGTTGAACACAAGTATAAGCTGCCTCAATCCTCAAGATTCTCTAACCTATAAATGAAATGTCCAGAATCTCCCTCAAGAAAAATCTATAATCATCCCCATACTTCTCACACCGTATGACATATTTACTACAGAATGATTCATAAACTATGTAGATACACTTCCTCTCAATGTGAAATCTCTTTAGCATAATTTTTAATGCATATTTACTTGGAAAATTTCTTCCAACATATAAGGTTTTTTCCAACTCACTAAACATATCTGGTACAACTCCAAGGAACTCATTTGCTGGTGTGAGAACATTATTGTCGAATTCAGACACACATGTCATTTCTTCGAAAAAATATGTAAGGAGTGGTGGATGATTTATTATAGGTTGAGTTTGATGTACAACTAATGCATTTCTCAAAACCTCATCCCTAACATCTGTTGGTCCTTTCTTATCAGCACTGTTATCACCATCTAGTCTGTCATTACGAAACTCTTCATCAGAAGTCGGATTGACATGTATATCCAAGAGATCATCTAGGTTGTACTATTTTGTATCATTTGGAATAGGCTCAGTTTCATGGGGTGGACTGTCTTCAACCACTCTTGCAAGTCTACATCTTCATACAACTGGATGTTTTTGTTGTACAGTAGAAACATCAACATATAACTCCATCATGCTACTATCTGACCATTGAGAAAATGAATTAATTTCTTGGACCCACTGAACATCATCAACCAATGGACAAGCTAGATGTCACATTGTTTCCATGAATTGAAAATGTCTATAGCTTATAGACTTTATCTCTTGATTAGGTCCCAAATTTAAGGAACCATGAATTATCTCTTGAAGGTCACTTATAGTTACACAATCAGCTGTACTAACCACCGTTATTGGCTTTGTACTATAAGAATCTCCTTGCTCAGTTTGAATAACCTCCCCATAGAAGTACACATAAGAAAACATGACTCTCTACGTCAAAAATGTTTCTTTCATCAACATTATGACAATGTAACAAATATTAACAATTATGGTTGACCATATAATATTTATTAGAATGAAATTTTAGGACACCATTTTATACCCTAAAATATGCTAATCATTATATAGATTCATGTTTTAATCCTATGTTATTTATTAATTATTCTATAATTAATCATTGATAATAATAACTATTATTTCTAAACTATATATTATTTATGATACTAACATTTTAATGCATTTTCTTCTCCATTTCATTTTATATAATCATAATTTTCATTTTATCAACTGATTTTATTAGTATAGTTTTTAATTAATCAATCATTCTTTAATCACTAGTTAATCATTATTAAATTATTCTTTAATTAATTATTCATCGATCATTAATCATATTATATTCATTAGTTAATTATAATTAAATAATCATATGTATTCATGTTTAATCCTAATTTATCATTAATTAAACTATAATTAATCATTACAAATAATAAGTATTATTTCTAAACTATATATAACTAATTTTCCTACTTAATACATAACATCTTTAATTAATAACAGTAACTTTCATTCGTTAATGCTTTTTTCCTTATTTCATTATATAAAATAATAATTATCATTTTATCATTGATAAATATATTGATTTTATTTTTCTTTTCTTAGATGTTTTAGTAGTTTATAAATAAAATATGAATCATCTTAATAATATCCCCTGTGAGTGTCAAACCAGGAGTGCAGCAAGGCCCACTATCATGTACAAGGATACCATGGGTCAAGCCTTAAACACCTTGTCGGAGTTTTCACTCCTAGGTACATATGTTCCAGAGACACATCCACTTGTTTGTATCCAGACAAGGATTTGATTTCCTAGATAACCACATAATATTTATGCTACCAAAATTTCATAATATTTAATCCAAAGTTAATCCTAAGTTAATATATACTTAATTTATATTTAATCTATACTTAATCATTAATAATAATAACAATTATTCCAAACTATATATAACTAATTACAAAACCTAATAAATAAAACATTTAGAACTAACTAAACTACTTAAAAATGAAATATTTAAAACAAAAAATAATTCAATTAAATAAATAAAAAACATTAAATTAAATAAAAAAATACCTCTAAAATATGATTTGAAAAAAACCACCTTCTTTTGGACCACCGACTCCACCACATTGAAAATGATTTTTTAAAGAGAGAAACAGTGGATTTAGGAGATATGAGGAAAAAATCAAGTGAGGAGAATGGGGGAGACTACTTTTTTATATGGAGCAGAGGCAAAGGCAGCATCATCGATGCCACCATTTCTATGCCATCGATCCAATCCAAAGGCGGTCTGAGGGATGGAAGGAGGCATCGTTGATATCTCCTTTGTGCCGTATTTTAAAAAAATTAACCTATATCACTTAATTTGTTTTTCAGAAAACATAAAAAAACTCTATATTCTTACATTTTTAACTATCCTTTAAAGTTGCTACCAGACTCACCCTCTCACCTACCCTATCTGCCTTAGGTGACCCCTATTAACATGCCCATGAAAAAATTATTTCCCCATTATCTATATATGAATATTATCCATATTAAAATTCAATACGAAGTCAAAGATTTTAAGTAATTTGAGTATATTCAGAATGAAAAATGGTTTCATAGACTTACTTTCACTCTGATATCCTTAAAAATATAAGAAACCACCATCATATTTGACTACATTTATAAATACCTAGACATTATAGATACTTATTTTGTCATTTATCAGGTTTTTATGGTGTTTGGGGGTGTTTGTTGGTGTCTTGGAGGGATACGGATAGAGTCCTTCATTGGATTTTTAGTTGTCACCATTAATCATGGTGCGACCTTATGTGTTGTGTCATAAAGGGTTATATTGTGATATGAGTAAGCAACTTTCTCTATGAAGGGTCTTGTAGTTTTATGGTCTAATTTTATGTAATGAAATAGGTTTCATTAATCTTATATGGTTTCAAATTGTAGCGTGTAGGGTCTTGTAGTGATCTTGGTCTAGGGTTTATCATTTTTAGGATGAAATCCAGAAATTGTGGTATGATATTGAGGGATTTTAGTATTGTGGAATGGCACTTCATATTACATAGTGATTTTATTTGATATCATCAATCTAAATAGTCATTAACCACAAGAAAGGGGGGAAACATGTAGGAGGATTGCACCATAGATCTAAAATATGGGTTGGATTGCACCATGTTATTATGCATCACACCATGGCATGGTATTTCTATGGTTTGGATATAAATATGAGGTGTCTCTCAAACTCATTCAATTTCTTCCTCCATTTGAGGTGTCATATAATCGATCATAATACTAACTTTGTGCGGGAATCTTCTTTAAATCCAAGGTATCTTATTTTTTCATTTCTTTCATCATTATTATATTTTCTCTTTTTTCTATGGGAAAAAGTTTGGTTCTCTTGATTTTGAGTGTTTCTTGGTTAGGATTTATGTAGGTTTTCATGACAGGATTATGTTTATAGGGTTTTTGAGTCTGTTGTAAGGATTCGTGGGGGCATGTTATTCATTCCTTCTTCTTTCCTTATTATTCGATCATAGAACATTTGTTTCGAGACAGAGGATTAAAAACTTATATTTTTCTATATTATGTGTAATTATTGGATTGTCATGCTTTAGTTTTAAATGGATAAATAGGTGGGATTTTCCTAAAGAGACAATGAACCAAAATTGATAAATTTGAATGGGATGGTGTCATGGCATCACATGTGGTTATCTTTATATTAATGGTATTCTCTTATGATATTTCATAGATTTTTTGGTATCTTATTTATCTAATTATGATTATTAATGTTTGATTATCATGCATAAAACTTGATAAACAATTTAAATATGGTTAATGAAGAAGTTAATGTTTATATAATTAATAATTGTTAATATTCTTTCATAGAATTTTTTAATATGTTTGAAACTTGAATTGAGAATATTGAGTCGTTGTATGTTGAAGTTAGTAGTCTCATGAACTAATCATAATAAATATATTAATTATTATGGTAAAGGAATATTTTGAATGCTAGAAATAATGTTTTGAGGTGATTTAAGCCTAGTCTTTCTTGCCTTAAGCTTGGTTTCCATGGTTGAAGTTGTGGGTGATATTGGTTGAAGTTTATTGTTGCTAGAATTAATATTCTCTGTCATTGTTCTTATTATAGAATCCCACTTTTGTGTTTTAAATTGAAACCTGGTATGGTTTTATTATATGGTGGGGGTTAATCTGTTTGTGATATTATGATGGCGACGATCTGAAATAGTTATTTGTGGGATGGTGTGTTTGATTGGTTTAGCACGATCCAATTTGGATTATGTTTTGGTCGAATGATTGTGGTCTGTACTACACACTAGGTCGCAAATTTTGTGGGTTGAGCTCTACGATGAACTTTTTGGGGGTTGTAGGGGGAAACACACCCCTACTACGAGGGTCCAGGGGACAAAGGGTCCTGAACCAAATTTTTTGGGAACTATAGCTATGCTAACCACTGTAGCAGAGCTGAGCGAGCGACACTGAAATGGAACTGTAGCAGTGCATACCTTTGACAGGACTACTATAGATCCATGGACTTTCAGTCTCTAGACTCTGTAACACTTATAACTAATGCAAAAATGTTGGTAGTTTCAATGACGTAAAAGAAATGATTTGGAGAAGAGTAAAGGCGAAAAAAGAATGAGAACCCAAATATTTACGTGGTTTGGGAATAATTTCTACATCCACAAAGAGGAAAAATATTCACAATGATTCAGGAGAACAAATTACAGGGATATTTCTTGGAGTTTCTCACACTAAAGAACCCTATCCTAAAATTGGGTACAAAAGGAGTAAGATGATCCACTGTTTCACCAATCGCATAAGAAGTACGCATCGCTAGAATGAAAGCCGACCACCCAAGTAAAAAGTGCTATTGTGGGTGCCAACTGGAAGTCCAAGGAGCTACAGTGAATGACGGCAGGATGTTCATGTCTCTATAGTTCCCTATCGGTGTTGTTCAGTCTGCTCTGCTACAGTAGTCTAAAATTTGGGTCTAGTTCCTTCAGTCCCTGGACCCTCGGGGCATAGTCATGTTGCCCCTGCAACCCCTAATTATCTCACCATAGAGCTTGACCCATAAAGGTTGTAGCCTGGTGTGCAGTATGGCCCAGAGGTATTCAACCCAACAATATCCTAAGAGGATCGGGATACACCAAATCTAACACCAACTTGGGCGACCGCAACACTATAGCGACACAGATTTCCATCCACCTTTAACTATAGTGATGCAGACTTCTTGTGCGGTTGGTGGAATAGTGGATTGTCTTCAACATTTTATAGTTCATTTCATGTTAGGTGTTCTTAGTGAGAAACATTGAGATAATCCCTATAAATTTTTGATCCCGAAACTAGTGAAACTTCTACTTCTTAGTAGATGTAGGGATCATTTCCCAAACCATGCAAATCTATGGGTCCAAGTTCTTCTTTTTATTATTATTATTTTGTTTTTACCTTTTACTCTTCTGCGAATCATTTCTTTCTATCATTGTGACTCCTAACGTTTCCACATCATGGCATGGTTGGTATGGAAAGGTGTTGGGGATGATTTTGTAGTGGGTTTTCTTGGGTTAAAAGGGTTACTTTGTTGTTGTTTGCTTATTTCATGGTGGTATTATCTTTCTTGGAATGTAAATAGTTGTGAATTAGTGCCTTGGAGTAATGGAATGTTAAATAATGTATAAATAAAATGACGGTGATGGTTTATGATGATTTAATGATGTTTGGTAACTAGTTAACAAGAAATGATAAGAGAAAATAACGAATCTTGATACTTGATGTGATGAAAAGAGATTTAGCTCCCTAGTGGTTAGTGATGGCAGGAAAGGTTTTTAAGTGGTGAATTAGTTATCGATTTCATCATTGGTTTTGTCAGTTTCCCCTAGAATGGTTTGTGAACTATTAATTATTCATTTTGGTTTTAATATTTATTACACTCCATCACCTGAGTTGGATAACATGACTAACACTCATATTTTTGTTTTGGGTTTCAAGAGTCTTCCCAACATATAGGTTGTAGAGGATATAGATGAATGACTATTGTCCCTATTCTGCTCTCTCTTTTAGATGTGGTATAATATGTGTACATATTCAGGCTATGATGACTTATGGTTATAGGGTGCTTACTCATACGGGCTGTAATGAATTACGATTGTGACACGTGTATATATAGAGCTGATAATGGCTAAAGGTTATGTTATACGCACATGTATGAATAGGGTTACTTTTTTGGTCTGATGAAACTTTTGAATGACTATAAGTAACATCTCTAGAACTTATAATGTGGAAAAAAAGTAACAAAATTAATCTGTGAACTCAATGCACCAGAACTTAGAAGACAATCACATTTATCTCCCTAGTGGTTAGTATTGGAAAGAAGTTTTTTATGTAGTGTATTAGTTATAGATTTCATAATATATTAAGTTAGTTTCTCCTTGAATATTTTTTGAACTATTAATTATTCAGTATGGTTTTGATATTTATCACACTCCATCACCCAAGTTGGATAACATGATTGACACCCAAACTTTTGTTTTGGGTTCCAGGGGTCTTCCCAACATATAGGTTGTAGAGGATACAGATGAATTACTACTATCCCTACCCTACTATCTCTTCTATATGTGGTACAATATGTGTATATATTTAGGCTATGATGATTTGCGGTTATAGGATGCATACTCATACGGGTTGTAATGGATTACGGTTGCGACACATGTATATGTAGGGATGAAAATGGCTAAAGGTTATGTTATACAGACATGTATGTATAGAATTACTTGTTTGGTATGATGAAAATTTTTAACCACCAAAAGTTACATCTCAAGAACATATAAGGTGGAAAAAAAAGTAATAAAATTAACTCGCAGACTCGATGCACTAGAACTTAGAAGATAGTCTCACTTAAGTCACCACACTGAATTTTTTACTTTAGAATAACTCGAAAAAGAATTTTTGAAGGACGATGATTGAAAGAATGAAAGGAAAAAAGAACAACACTTTTATATGGTTTGGACATAAAATCCTAATACATTAAAAATGATGAAATCACTTTTATTATGAATCATAAAATGATTGAAATGTACAAGAGTCATCACTATAATTGATTTTACTCTACTAATATAGGAGAGTCCAGTTGGTGAAACTAGTCACCACTGCCTTTCAATCTTTATGGGGATATGTCCACATAGATAAAATCTTCAGGGTCATCTCTCCACTCGTTCAATGAATTCCACCACCTCAACTCCATCTTCTAGTACATAGTGCCTGATTTCAGAAACTCTTAGAAAAGAAACTTATGTATGATACCTGAAGATTCTTATGCATTCCCTTTATGCAAAAATAGAAGGAAAAAATGTACATATCCTTCAGAGAAAAAACTTACTCAAGTCATTTTCATCACCACACTACCTTCATCAAACTAATCAAGGGTTAACTTCTGATTTACCATTATTTGGTTTACTAACTTTTGGGCATCTGAACATTGGTTGTGCTACACCACTATCTCTATCAAGAATAAAAAATTAGAGCACTAGGTTTACACATTATTTTAATTCTACAACTTATCTAGAAAATCATTTACATGAGGCTTGAAACTAACAATCTCCCACATGAGAATCATTTTTAGGATTCGTCACTAAGTCCTCTATCAGTATCTATAAACCTTTTTCCACTCTGAAACTTCCTCTTTAGCCACAGGGTTCCACCACTATGATTTTGTTTATCCAACCCTGACTGAGGTGAAACACTACATCAAAACAACCCAGACAATGTCCTTTTTCAACATATATACCAGACTCTAAGCCCCTTACATCTTCCACATATCCAACAGTTTTTTCCTCCAACAACTTTTGGATTAATTGATACTTTAACTGAATGTGCTTTATTTTGTAGTGAAACATCAGATTTTTGGACAGGTGAATTTCACTCTGTGAATCAAAAAATAGTACTCAATTCTTCTGCCTCATTCTAAGATCCTCTGACAACCCCTTCATCCAGACTTATCCTTCCTAGATTCCATTAAAGTATCATACTATACTTCTATTATTGAAAGTGAAACTATAGGTTTAAGATTTTACATCCAACTCAAAGGTATAACTCTGAAAGTGAACATATAGCCCATGGTGTTATTTTGTGTATATGAATATCCTTTGAATCCTAAGATCGAAAACCCTTACGATGGTTCATTAGTTTCAAATAAAAGAAGCAAACTTCTGGAACCCTTAAAATCCAAATGAATCCACTTTACCACTTCCCTGTGATCTATTTTTTGGATTTCCATGAATTCTTTTACAATTACCACTATTTGTAAAATGTTTTTTCATGTACATTCCATGAGATACATCAATATCTTAATTTCTGATGCATAGGGAGGCTTTGTTATGTACTCTAACTTAGATTCTATTCATGGTACATTCTCTTAGCTCAATGTGAAATGTCCAGCCAGGGGAGTGGTCACTGGTTTCTCTTCACTCATTCTAATGAATTCCACCACCTTTTGTATATAGTTAGGCTGAGTGAGGAACAAATTTTCATAACTTATTTCAATTATAATCATCATCCTTAAAATCCTTTTCACCACACTAAGATCCTTCATCTCAAAACTTTTAAACAATTCACCTTTCATATTATTGGACCTTTCTCTTACTATACCAAAAATAAGCATGTCATCAACTTAAGTATAATAATAAATCCCCTATCCTCATACACCTTCCTATAATAACAATAATCATCATTTCTCTAGATGATATTTTATTCAGGCATAAAGGCATTGATCGTTTGATTCCACTATCTTGGTTCTTGCTTCAATCTATAAAGGCTACATTTCAGCTTACACACAATATTTATGTTACGTTTATCCATGAATCCTTCTGGATCCTTCATGAAAATTTCTCCATCTACATCCCCATGAAGAAAAGTGATAATCATGTCCAACTGCTCTAGATGAAGTTCTTCCATGGAAACTATAAGGACCTGAACCTGAAGCTCGGGTTCATCCCTTACAAATGCTATATATTATTTTATTCATTTTTTCTTTTCATTTCACATTTTTTCAATATCCAATTTTCTATTTTTTTTACTTTAGTGTAAGTCATTCCACCATTTTATCAAGTGTGTCATGTTACTTTTCTGAGCCATCATTATCAATATTATTTTTCTTTTTTCTTAAACAAAACAATTTATGTTAATAATTAAATAATAAAACATATATATATAATAATAATAATAAATAGTTATATATATATATAATGTGTTTCTATATGATATATTTATATATATTTATAAAACATATCATATTTTCTTCTCTTTGTTTTATTATTTAATTTTTTTTATTAAAACAAAGTGTAACTTTTTTATACATGTATAAATTCATTTATATATATATTAATAATCAAAAATACATTTTTATTTAAAATATAACTATAATTTGAGTTTTTTCATAATATAATAATTATATATATTTATAATTTCTAAATTTTATAAAACAAAACAAAATTTGTTTCATATATTCACAAAATATATTATCTGAAAAATAATAATTCTAATTTTTTTTTAAAAATTACCCTTAGTTAATATTATTATCATTAAAATATTCTATTAAATGAAATTTTTGATAAAAATAAATTATATTTTACAAAAATAATTAAATAAATATAGTTACTTTTAAATATCCTTTTAAGTATTTTTTTTGTTTTCATAATATTAATTTTGAAAAGTATAATTATTTATAAGTATTATTTAAAACACATAATTTTCAAATTGTAATTTCAATAAAAATCAACTCAAAATATATTTAATTGGTTTTAATTATAAATGAATCCATTTTATAAAATATTTACATAATAAAACTGTTTAGAATTTTTTGGTTTTTTGCATTATTCCCCCTCAAAAGAATTGTGCTCTCACAATTCATTTCATCAAAATAAAAAGAAATCTGAATTTATATTTTTATATTTGAGAAACACTAAGACTTATAAAATTATAGACTCAACAACGTCTAATATCTAATGTTTTCTAGACCGTTCCTCTAATACCAATTATAAGGACCTGAAGGCAAAGTCTGAGTTCAGCCCTTACAAATATTGTGTAATTTTTTATTTTTTTCATTTTGTTTTTGCGTTTTATGTTTTCCCAATACCCAATATTCTCTTTTTTTGTCTTTAGTGTAAGTCATTACACCATTTTATCAAGTGTGTCACATTACTTTTATGAGCCATCATTATCAATATTATTTTTCTTTTTTTTTAACAATGCAATTTATGTTTATAATTAAATAATAAAACATATATATGTAATAATAAAAACAATAGTTATATATATATATATAATGTTTTTCTATATAAAATAATTATATATATTTATAAAACATATCATATTTTTCTTCTCCTTGTTTTATAATTAAAATTTGTTTTTTATATTAAAACAAAAAGTGTAACTTTTTTTATACATGTATAGATTCATTTTTTATATATATAAATAATAAAAAATGCATTTTTATTTAAAAAATAACTATAATTTGAGTTTTTTAATAATATAATAATTTTATATATTTATAATTTATAAATTTTATAAACCAAAACATAATTTATTTCAAATATTCATAAAATATATCATCTTAAAAATAATAATTATATTTTTCTAAAAAACATTTACCCTCAGTTAAAATTACTATCATTAAAATATTCTATTAAATAAACTTTTTGATAAAAATAGATTATATTTTTTGAAAAAAATAAATAAATATAGTTACTTTTAAATATCCTTTTAAATAAAAAAATTTTCTTGCTTTCAGAATATTAATTTTGAAAACTATAAATAAAAAGTGTAATTAATTATAAGTAATAATTAAAACGCATAATTCTCAAATATTAATTTCAATAAAAATAAACTCAAAATATTTTTAATTGGTATTAATTATAAATAAATCCATTTTATAAAATATTTATATAATAAAACTATTTTGAATTTTTAGGCCTATTTCAGAAACCATGCTGAGATATTGCAAAAATAATGAGGGAAACAAAATGTAAAATGATATACAAAAGAGTAAAATGGAAAAAAAAGAAGAAGAAAAATACTAGACATAGATATTTAAATGGTTCAAGAAATGATCCCTACATCTATAGAGAGACAGAAATTCACAACGATTCGAGAGCACAATTTACGAAGGGATTTCTTAGAGTTTTTAACAACACAGAAACCCTAGCCTGGAATGGTTACATAAAGGATATGAATCCTTATTCCACCAACTATTAGAAAGTACATTGTACTACAGTGAAAGATAGCTAGAAGTCTACATCGCTACAGTACCGCGACCACCCAAGTCTAAATTTCTATAGTGGCTGTAAGTCAACAGAGCTACAGTGGTCGTGCCAAAGGTCTGCACTATTATAGTTCCCTATCGGTGTCACAAACATTCGGCCCAAACATCATCAAAAACCAATCGAGATACACCAATGCAACATGAGAATCATCCGAATCATTTTGTGTTTAATAAACGAAGAAAATATCTCAAACAAATATACACCTTGAAAACCTTTCATCACTATCCTTTCCTTATACCTATTTCTACCACTGGCTTCCTCCTTCAGTTAATAAACCTACTTATTCTGAAGCACTTTCTTCCCAGTTAACCATTATGTTAGATCCCATGTTCTAGAAACATGTAATGAATCAATATCATCCCTCAAGGTTAACTCCCACTAATTCGATTCCTTCATACATACAACCTCTTCTGTGATCTCGGGTTCTCTACCATCAGTGAGAAGAAAATAATGTAAATCAATTCTATACCTATGCACTTGGAGCCTTATCCTAGTAGACCTCTAAAACACCCTATGGTCTAAAATTCTTATGGAACTACTACTTCTGAAACTCCACCTTTTGGAGCTCTTCTTTGAGCTTTCACAGTCCCCAATCTCTTTTTTACTTCCACCTATGGAAACACCACCAGAACTTGACCTCCTTCCGGAACTTCTTCTGAATTTTATGGTGTTTTAAAAACTATTTTATTCCTTTAATTCTCAAAAAATATATAACATACAAACATCCATATAATTTAACCTCAACTTTTCATGATACTTTGATCTCAACGACAATCTCTTCTTGGTTTTGATATTTTCACAATATTTCTTCATTGAAGATAACATGTTCAATTCTAACAACTTTCTGAGTGTTGTTATCCCTGAGTCAAAAATTTAACTCTTTATTGTCATACCCTAAAAAGTAACATTCTCAAGAATCAACCTTTATTTTTTCCTTTATTTATCATCAATGTGGACATAAGAGAGCGAACCAAAGACTTTGATATGGGTAAGTTCAACTAGAAGTCCCTCAATTAGGCGTAATCACTAAGAGGAGAGTTTAATTGATTTTCCCCTTTTTTTTTTAAAATATCATTTTCTAAATTCAATATTTATATTTAGTTAAGGATTCAATACACTCTTCTTATTGTCACTCATACTTACTCTAATATGCATTTTGTAAAAGTCACCAGACATAAGGATTTATAAGATTCGGTTTTAATGTGAGCCTACTCCTTGTTTCACCTAGTTAAAATCCCTAGTTATCGATTCTTCCACTAGTAATATAAGCAGTTACAAGGAAATAGTATCACACTATGCTTCCATGGCATCTCACCTTGTGTTCCAGAATCCCACTGGTGGATCTTTATATTACCTTAAATTGTTACTATCCTCCCAATGGTTTTTTATATTTTCTCATATAGCTTAACATTCCCTATTAGATTGGTGAATTACACAATCCTTAAAAATGGTTCCTCCTTCGATCCTCCTTTGAATAGGTATTTAACTTTTTACCCTCCTTATAGAAAATTTTTGGAAATTTTCTTTTCATGTTTTCACATCCAATTCTCCGGGATCACCTTACACACTCCAACACAACAATTTTCATGTTGGTTATCTATTTAATATTTCTTTATGCATAGGATATCATGAATGAAATCATCCTCTTCTCCTTATTCATAAATATACAATAACTCCTAGATATGTCAGGTTCTCTATCTTCAATATTGTATGGTATTGAGATCTCTATAATTATCAATTCACTCACAAATTCTTCATGTCATTCCCTTCCATATATATTCACATTTCCATGTGATTATTTCCATTATTTTTGGCATCTTCAATTCTCCAAGGTCATTTATAGTCAATATGATTTAAAACTAAAACAGAATCTCCCTTGAAATCTCTTGAATACTCATACACAATTCCTCTTGGTATTTTAAATATCCATGATATCATTATCTCTAAAATTCATAAATCTTTAATCTTCATTAAAACATCCTAGATCATGGATTTTAATTCCTCACATGGTATACAAATATCTATAGATTTATGTCCTATATGAATATCATGACACTTCCACATGGAGAACCATGACATAGCCTATGGTGTGTAACTCCTTTTTTTGGACTTCCAATATCTCAAAATGGACACTTGTATTAGACTACGATGTAATATATATCTTTTTTCTTCTCAGTTCTTCTTCTCTCATTCAAGAAACTGTAGGAATCTCCATAACAAAGTTCAACATTCCATTTCCCACTGGTGGTCTCCTAAACTAAAATAGACAACAAAACAAAAATTAAAAAAAACCCACTATGGTGTGGTCCTGTTAATTTCACAATTCCCTAATGGGTAGACTCTATTTATTTGTCGTGGTTCTCATCTCAACTTCTATCATATTCATCCTTTCACAACATATTGATCTCTATGTTGTGAAGTATCCTTATTTGATCTTATCTTGCATCATAATAATTCTTATTTATTGTGATATTAAATCCTTTAAGATCAGTACAAAAGCATTGTCAGAATTATTCTATTCAAAATATATAATATTATAGAAAGTCATCATATCACTTTAAAACTCACCCTTTTGTAGGTCTATGAGGTATAGTAAACCCTTAAACAACTTTTTTTACACTTAGCATTACCATTAAGCAAGTGCTTGTGATCCTTACATATCAATGAACCACCCTTACACAACTCACATGAATCATTCCAAACCCTTTACACAACAAAATGATTACCATTATGTAGGGTATATCTTTTTCAAATAACCCTTAAAAAGGTTTTCACTTACCCTTATACAACTCATATGTCTTGAAAGACATTACAGAAAACTTATTTCATTTATGTGACTCATTTTAAATTTTTATTACCATTAAATAGAGCTCAAATGACCCTTATGTAGAAACAAATTCACCTTATGTAGATAACATTTACCTTCACACGGATTGTATGTAATTCTATATTTTCTTTCAAAATCAATCAAAACCCTTTTCATCTGATCTCTAGGATTCTCCAACACTTATAAAACATGATCCAAGAATTCTTAAATATAATAGACAATAATATTCAAGCACAAAATTCCTTGAATGGATTCTATACCATTCCATACTTCAAACTCCGATTTTGGATATCTTTTTATTCATGAATCTATCAAATTATTATCTTAAATTTTCAACCTCAATATTACTTTTTCATTTATGATAGTATCAACTCAACATCCATTCACAATTTCTTCAACACATATTAACAACCATCAAACTTTTATATTGATAAAAAATAAAACTCAAAACAAAAAATATCCTCTTTTGTATTGGTTTTCAATACCATAAATTTTTTTTAACTTAATATATATTTTTTAAATTCCTTTTATTATCCCCCGTATTGAAAAAAATCACAATGGAATTTTAGGGGTTAAAAACTCTTCTCATTGGTTCGTTATTCTTCTTTAATAAAAGGTTTCAATCAAAGAAACTTATTCCCCCTCTTTAATTCTAAATTACAACATGATTCACTTGTAAGTGATGAATGGATTCACATGCTTCCCAACACTACTGGAAAAATGATTTTTCCCAACGCTTCTATACCAACGGTTTGTCAAACCGTTGGTATAGGTACCCTTTCCCAACGGTTTGGCCAAACAGTTGGGAAAGCCCATATTTTGGCCACCTTTCCAAAACCGTTGGCAAAGGGCCTCCACAATCCAACCTTCGGCCAAACTTTGCCAAAAAAACACTAGACTTTTCCCAACGGTTCTCAAAACCGTTGGGAAAAGTCTAGTGTTTTTTTTGGAATCATCCTACAAAGAACATTATATATATCAAAATTTAAAATAATTAGAACAATACATATATATTTTTATGGAATTATGTAAACAAAAGTCATGTTAGGTTAGTGGTTAAGTCTTTGAGTTATAAACTAGAGGTCCTGGGATCAAATCCCACCAGGTGTTTTATTTTTGGAATTTATATACCAACGGTTCCATTACCGTTGATATAGATTTCATATTACCTATACCAACGGTTTCCAAAACCGTTGGTATAGGTCTATACCAACGGTTTTTGGAAAACCGTTGGTATAGACCTATCCCAACGGCTTACTTGGCTACGGTTCTCCAAACCGTTGTTATAGGCTATACCAATGGTTTGGAGGCCTATACCAATGGTTCCAAACCGTTGGTAAAGGTTAGTTTTCCAGTAGTGCAAGTAATGAACTTTTAGTTGATCTACTTTAATTATATGGGGGCTAACCAAATTTATAAAACAAGATAGACATCACAAAGACATCAATGTTTTCTAACAATAAATGTGATACCAATCATGAAATTTCTCATTTTGGGGCTGATCAATAGATTTAACATGAAATACAAACCCTACACTCAACTCAAAAAATTAATTAGAAAATTTGAAGTGAAATAAAAATCATCCCTTTTTTTTAAACACATGAACCGACACTCCCCCCTTGTAAAAATATTTGATAAAATCATAACAGGAGTGAAAAGTGATATTGGAATACCTAAATTTAAAATCATTTAAAAATACTTCCTTGATTACTAGATTTAATGTGAAATGATATTTTGATATCCTTTATCATGTCTGCTCCCACTAAAAAGTTTCATGCCTTAATTTTTCATTATGGAAATTAGTATTCTATAATGGATACCCTTTTCTTCTTATAAATTTTTAATAGCCTCATTAAACTCCTTTTTTTAGTTTAAATCCTTCAATTCCCTACATGTTAGTATATAAATAAATGAAATGGAATAAGGAGGGGTTACCTTTTTCTTTAATGAGAGTATGAAGGTTGAGAAATGTCTCTCAACCAAGATCTTCTATTATTCCTAACTTCATCATTAGGAATACTCTTCCTAAGTGGCTTCATGTATGTTTCCTCTTTCATTGCAAGAGAAACCAAGGAACATGTAGCCTCAGAAGCTATCTTAATCTTTTTCTTTCTGTGATGGTAGGATTGTCATACAATCCTTTACATCATGACCAGAATTCTTGCATCTCCTACACAGTTTCTTCTAGACCTTAGTTTTATTAATTATTATTTCTCCATGAGCACCATATTGTGACTCCCTCATCTTTCCACCTCATCTAGCATTGTCTTGGACATATCTCAAACTTCTCCTTTAATACTTCTTAGATTAAATAATCTATGAAGTCTTCTTTAATGACTTCTTAGTTTCATTTTTTTATAGCCTAATATTATTCCTATTTCTCAAAGACTTACATATTCTTTTACATGAAAGGTTCCACTTTTCTGATTACTAATTTCATGTCATAAACATGTTAAACCTACAATTTTAGGATTTGTGTCTAAAAAACACTAGTGTCAATAGTTCCCATTGAAGTTGATCTTCTAACATATTGGTGGGTCTAACTACGTAATTATTTTGATTATTTAGAAATATTTTAGCCTTTATATAGCCTTTTATTTGTGGGTTTTACTTTATTATCCCCCAATACATATTTATTTGATGTTGGAGTAGTTATTTTACAACATCTTTCAGCCTAAGAACTTCTAGTTTTGATCTCAAAGTCAGTACTGTCATATGGAATAGATTCAGTGTAATTGGAAAATTTAGAAGTGGTTTGTACCATTATCATGGGGATGGTATTATCATAAAATTTGAAAGATTCATAAAAAAAATTATACTACTCCATCATAATCTTCTATTATCTTCTTCATGGTGATTTCATCATTAAGGAATCAAGATTATGCCTCATCCAGATATTTTTCATTTTCAGCCAGATTAATATTGATATCCTTTATATCTATTATTTTTACCATGGAAGACTTTACATCCTTTATGATATCAATTTATTTCTTTTATTCAAATCCCCTTCCTCTATTAATCCATTTGATTTTCTTCTTAATCTGATCATTTTTCCAATGTATACGTCAGGTTCATATCTTAACATGTATTCGATATAGATCACCACTTTTTTCTCCTTACTTCTTGACATGTATTCATGTTTTCTAACTTGAGAAGTGAAGGTTTTATGACATTAATAAGTATCTTCATCTTCTGGCTCAGTCTATTCCAATAATTCATCATATTTATCTCCTCATAATATTTTTCATTTCCATTCATGATGACACTTCTTCTTTCTTGAATAGAATTTTTGGGAATTTTTAGATCTTCTCGGGAGAATTCTTCATTAATTGTAGAATATTATTCTGGGATATCTAACTCATATTCAATATTCTTCTTCTTGGGATATTTTGAGGTGAAATGGCAGGCACCTTTACATTTATAACACCTTAAATTGGGTTTTCTCATATACCCATATTTTCCCATTTTAAACAGTATTTATGTAAGAGTTATCTCTATCTTATAGTATTAATATTCATCTTCTTTCTCATCTTATGACTTATCAAAATTCTCAGCTTCCACTTTCCTCAATTTTTTTCCCATGGAATTGAAATACATATCTTCCTTTGATTTCTTCTTAAACACTTGGGTATTTATCATCTGATCATTGAGAAGAGTATTTTTTAGTTCATCGAGAGATAGTTCTCCACATTCTTTAAGGGTTGATATCATTGAATCAAATGTATCAGGAAAATTTCTCATAATATTTTTCACAATAGTTGAGTCTTTTGAAGTATCACCAAAACCTCTAATATTAATTACTACCTTATTAACTCTGCTAAATAAATCATCAATATTCTCATCATCTATCAACTGAATATATTTGAACTTGGCTCTCTAAATCTAAATCATGGCCTAATTTATCTTCATATTGACTTTATACATATTTTTATGCTTTCCTCATATCTACTTGGTTGTTTTAAGTCTCATTACCTCAATGTAGACTTTTGTAGAAAGGGATTATATCATGGAATTCTTTAATTTTCCATCCACTTCTGGATTTCTTTTATCAGCATGAGTCGTGGGATAATTTCTTTCTAGTGGGTTAAAATTCACTATAACAACCACTTATCTCAAGGCCTCATCAGATAAAATATGGGATCATTCCATTCAGCTACCCATAAAATTTCTTATCATTAAATAAAGGAAATCCTTTAGTATTTACTGATTTTAAACTCTCTATCATATTTCTATAACAAGAGTTGGATCTTTAAAAATAGAACCTTTCTCTAGTACCACTTAAAGTGCTTGGATGTCTCTCTAATACCACTTGAAGTGCTTGTATGTGGTGTTATCACTGGGGTGGAGAATCAGTGATCTATTTTTTGTATAAATTCATCTTATTAATTCAACCATTGTAGGTGGTTAAGGGTTTATTCCATACTTATTTTTCTCACTCATCCTTACATGAATATGTTGTATGTCAAAGGAACTATACACATGGTTTTATAAGGTTTGTTCTCAATGTGAGAAAACTCCTTACTATAATTGGTTATGTTACCTAGTTATAGTTTCTTCCACTATTAACATAAGCTTCTATAATGATATAGTCTCACACCATGCTTACATGGAATCCCACCATGGTCTTTGATTTCCCACAAAATGATATTTACACTGCCTCACATAGTTACCAGCCCCCACTAGTTCTTGATGATGTTTTACACAACTCACCCCTCCCTGATGGATTGGTGACTACCTCATATTGGTTATAGTGGATTACTCAAGAGGGAGGGTGGGGTGGTGAATTGAGTATCAAGTATAAATTTCTATTTAAAAATAATTTACTAAACAAAATCCCCAAATTTAGAAATCACCCATTTGACTTATAAAATAAGTATATATAATTTAATTCTTTAAAATTACATCTCAAAAGCTTGATAAAAACTCAGTTTGAATAACATGAGATCATAATATTTTTTTTATATTTTTCTACTTACATTAAACAGTAATATATCACTTGTAAAATCTAGTTATCAAAGTACGGTTTTACTAAGATATTTTAAACATAGTTCTAAAGTAGTGTTTGAAAAATTTTAAAGCACACAAAAAAAATAAATATAATAGGTTTTGTCTTAAGCTAAGACCTAATCATCTCCACTTGATAGTAACCAACTTCCAAGCATGTTAATTAAACAATAAACCAATCTACAACTAGGATCGGGTATACAAAGTACAAAAAACACACAAAGATTTCTTGGCTTATCAGCAAGCCTCTTCCATAGTTGTTAGGGGATATAAATGAGAAGGAAATAAATAAAGATTATATGAGTTCTATTCTATGATATACATGAGTATTTTCATTAACAAAGTTATAATGGATTTCAATCACAACTCAAAAGTAATAAAAACAAAGATATACAAAGGGAGATGAAAGTTTAATAGAAAAAATAGATTGAATTTTGGTTATTTTATAGAGTGATATTTTATTCTCGATGTATTCCTTCAGTTATGAGATGAAAAGTGAAGATAATAAAGTGTTATCAAGTCTTGAGGTGAAGTTTATATGAAATTAGAGTGTCAAGTTATTGAGAAATGAGTATTGGTTCACATTTTTTTACACTCATAAAGCACCACAAACATTTTCTAACTTCAATTTGATCTTAAAGAAAGTATTAGTTTAAAAAGATCCATTGGAAAAGCATCATTATGGATCATCACACTCAACATGAAATCTGGGAGCATCAAATTCTTTTGAACAAGAATTTAATTTTGCATTGAAGGTGGTGGGAATATATATTATTAAAATATAATCCCACTTTAGATATGGTCTCTTGAAGTGTCCCACATTATATTCACCATTGTCCCTCAAACACTTAATGAAAATACTGAGGTGAAAACCCTTATAAGATCTTGTGGTCAATCCATTGAGCATACAACCACTTAAATTGATCATGTGGTCACTTAAATTCCATACAGTTTCTTGAGTACTTTTCCAAAATCCAACTTTATCATACAAACACTTTACTTCATCATTCAATTGATCAGAAGAAACATGCAGTCACTCAAATACTTAGTATTTTTTCTAATAGAAAGGATATAGCATACAATTGCTTCACTTCAATGTGTTGTTGCTCTGATCGGTCTTTCATTTGCTTGGTTACTCATGAAATCGGTTACAGATTTTGTGGTAAATCCAATACGGTCAAGCAAATAGGCATATGAATGATCCATTTTTTATGTGGTCGATTCAACCCTTTGTGAGGAATCAGAAGAGGTCTAAGAGTATTTATGTGGTCAATCAAATCCTTCTCATGGTCGATCAATTACACTTACGATCACTTGAGAAGTTAGATAAATTTTCACTCTTTCTGTGAAGACCCGTAAAATTCAGGGGAAATTTTTTCTTAATTTTCTTTGGAATTTTACAAGAGCGCGGTTTCTGACGGCACCTGATTCCGAGGCCCGGAGTGCCCGGAATCATTTTCCAAAGTTTGGCTCGGGTACGTTCAGTGAACGAACGAGCGGGAATTTCTAACTTTTGAACCGGTGCCCGGAATCAAATTCTGAGGGCACCGATGAACTCGCAACGCCGATATTCGCTTAAGGGGACCTTTTCCGAGGTTGCGTTTATTGCGGGTTGAAAGTTAGTTTTTGGGTTTTAGAATAAGTTAAATAAAATTTGTAGAATACAATTTTATTTTAACTTGTTGTTTTTTTTAAAAACCTCCCAAAGGGAGTTAGGGGAGGGACCCAAAACCACTTAACCTCCCTTGGGAGGATTAAGTGTGGTGGGGCCCACACGAACCCCAACTCCTCAACTTCTCTCAAAACCTCCCCTTTAACCCTTTCAATTAATGTTTGACAACTTGGTTTAATTAATTAAGGTGGGTTGTTTTGAATTTCAAACCTTTGAAATTCAAGTTGTTATTTGTGTAAATAAAATAAGCCTTAGCTTATTTTATTTTGGTTAGCCATCTTGAGAGGATTTGAGAGCTTCTTCTTCTTCTTCTTCAAACATTGACGAAGAACACTCAAGCTCCGACGAAGAACGCATCTCCTCTCTTCTTCGTAGCCGGTTGTTTCCGAAGAACGACGATGCCTTCCGTGTCAACGAAAGGGAACGCCGCTTCCTCCTCAGACTTCCTTCGTCGGCTTACGAAGATTCCCCAACGACGTACCTCTTCGGACGTACCTCTTCGTCAACGGAATTGACGAACGTTTACCGCGACGCCCGACCTCCACGACGTTTGTCTTCCACGGGTCATTGACGAACATCGTACATGAAACCGAGGTAGGGTTTTGTTGTTGAATATTTATTTACTATCGTTCTTGGTTCTAGTATGATAATCTTGTGGATAAATATTTAAGGGTTATCATCTAACGAGAGGGGGGTCGGACCGCACAAACATGACCGAATTTCCCCCTCCTTTGTTCTTGATTAATATTATTTTCTTGTGGATGAACGAGATGGCGTGGTGCCATCGCACCACGCGGGAATCGCACGGCTATAGTTGCATGGCGTCGTCGCGCCGCGCCGCGGAAGTTTATCAAGAACGCGACGCCGTCGCGCCGCGTCGAAGGGAACCGAAGGCACTGCGGCCGGAGTAGGGCCGCGGCGGAGGGGCGCGATGCTGTCGCACCGTGCCGGATGACGAAGGCTGCGGCCGGTTCCGGGCCGCGGCGGAACGGGAAGACTGGAAGCTAGCCGGGCCGCCAATGTCGGAAGCCGGAAAGGGGATCGGCCTTGCCGGTCCCGTCGAGGAAGGACCGGCCGGCCATGTCGGGCCGGCCGGAAGGGAGACGAAACGGGGGAATTAATTCCCCCGGCTGGCCAAAACCGTCCCCCCATAAAGGGGGGGGCTGCGGTTTCACCAAGGGGGGGGGGGGGGGGCAGCACCCCCCCGTTTTTCTCAAAGGCAGGCCTCCACGGGGAGGGGGGGGGGGTTCTCAAAGGCGCGGCTTCAGCCGCGCCGCCAGCAGGGAAGCGGGGGCTATGCCCCCCGCGCGTGGCACCCGAGCGGCGCCCAGGCCGCGCCGCCGGCCGGACCGGGTCGGACCCGGTTCGGGTCGACCCGGTTCGGGCCGACCCAAGGGGGGGGGGGGTCGGCCCGGGTCGGCCCGGACCCGGACCCCCCGTTTTCGAAATGACTTCGGTCTTTTGGCCATAACTTGAGCTACAGACCTCCGATTGACAAACCGTCAGAGGCGATGCAATCCTTGGATCGAGACGGGCGATTCGGTATATCGCACTCAATGTTTCGAAATAATTTGGGTTCGGCCGGGTTGGTTCGTTCATGAAACCAACCGGGCCTTCGGAGCGGAAACGCTCATATCTTGAGCTACGGACGTCCGATTGACATGTCGTTAGCTTTGTTGTGTTCCTCTTAGTGAGATGGATCTTTTGGAATACTCCGCCCGAGGTTTGGATGTAGGTGGAGTACGGTCAGTTTGGTTTTGCCTTAAAAAACCAACCGGGCCCCTGGGACGAAAAAGCTAATAACTGTCAGACCGGGCGTCCGATCAACGCGCCGTCTGTAGCATTGAGTTCCTGTTGACGATACGGAACTTTTGGATACATCAACTCTGGACTTTGTGACAGTTGATGTATCAGCCTCTCGGCTCGTGGAGCGGACCCTCCCGAACGAGCTTGTTGTGTGCAGGAACCCTAGTGCTGGCTGCTACTGCTACTGCTACTGCAACTGTGACTGCGATGACGATAGTACAGAGATCCTGTGTGGATTCGACGATGACTACAGCACTCAGCGATCCTACGTGGATCAGTGCTACAGGTCCTGTGTGGGCCCGATCCTGTGTGGGTCCGATCCTGTGTGGGTCTTTGCGCTCAGCGGTCCTGTGTGAACCAGCGCCTACAGGTCCTGTGTGGGCCTGATCCTGTGTGGGTCTTTGCGGGGGTTAGTTACCTATCGATCCTTCGTGGGTCTGACGACTTAGATGGATCAGAGATCATCTTTATCGTCTTTCGAAGAAGTATACATGTATGAGCTGAATCCTATTGCTTTCCTGCGTGGATTGTGTTGTGCTATCCTGTGTGGATTTCGTTTTGCTTTCCTGTGTGGATTGTGTTGTGCTATCCTGTGTGGATTTAGTTTTGCTTTCCTGTGTGGAATACGTATACTTTCCTGTGTGGACTAAGTTGAACTTGGGCTCGGAGGTTGGAGCGTATTGGAATTGATGACTTAGGTATATGTATGGGCATATACCTAAGCAGTGTCGGTTGTTACTTCGTGATTGTATTTTTCCTTTGTAGTTTATCCTTTGTGGATTTTGGGAGACCTTCAGGGGTCTCGGGGTCCCTACTGAGTAGCTCTTACACACCCCTGCACGGGCTATTCCCGCACTACGTTGTGTTGGTTGCAGACGACGGACAGCGTAGATCGTAGTTGAGGCTTGCTGAGCAGGGCGGTACCTGGAGGTGGACCACTGGGCGGGACGTACTCGGAGCGGACGGTGGGACCCGTGGAGCAGTGGAGCTATATGTACCCACCCTTCAGGTGGGATTTCCAGTGGACAGCTCGGAGTAGCGGCTTTTACTTTACAGTTGCTATTTTCCCTTTCGAGTTGTACTTTACTTTCAGTTTGGGTTTGTATACTGGCCCATTTACTTTTCCGCACTTTCAGTTGTACTCTATTTTCACTTAGTGTCTACTTTCCGCTTGCTTACTCTGTGGTGCTTGTTTATTTTTCAAAGGCAATGCTTTCCCTTTTTTTACCGGGAATTACGCCTTAGTGCTAGTCTCCAACCCCTGGCCTATGGAAGGCGGGCTTGGGGTAGTCACGGCACGGGACCCGAGGGCGGGTCATGACAAATTGGTATCAAAGGAGTTCGGTTCTACCGCGAACTCTGATCTTTTCTATGTGAAGCAATAATGTTTAGCGTATTGATTGTGGTTATCAGTTCAGGGAGTCCAGTGTTGGTGCAGTGGCCGACGTATCCGTACACCAGGACCCTGACTTCTGATTTCCGACTTAATGAACGAAAACATTGATTGCGTGTGTGTTTCAAAGTTTTCTTTGTGATTACTTTGTGTCAGCTCACCAGGTACACTGTTTGACCGTGGCGCACCTGTTCCTTTTCAAGATGGCCCCACGACGGCAGCCAGCTAGGGTTCCGAGAGTCGAGTGTGACGACAGCCCACCGAGAGACGAGGCCTTGGTGCAGGGCCCTCTGTCAGCAGTGGCAGCGGCGGTAGCTCTACCCGCCGAGCCACCGATACTTCCAGCACCAGCCGCTGACGATGCACGTCGCCTCAGTGCACTGCATGAGTTTCAGCGCCAGCGACCGCCCAGGTTTCGTGGAGAGACGGACCCCCAGGCAGCCGAGGACTGGCTGGAGGCAGTCTTACGAGTTTTTAGGCCAGTGAGGACACCTGCAGACCTCATGGTGATCCTCGCTGCGAGCCTCCTGCATGCAGCAGCAGGACGATGGTGGAGTTTGATGCTCTAGGTGCACGATGAGGCATCTCTTCTTTGGACGGACTTTGAGAGCATCTTCTGCTCGGAGTTCGTCCCAGCCACCCTTCGTACGGTGCGTATCCAGGAGCTTCTTCAACTGCGGCAGGGCAGCATGACAGTCGCTCAGTACTCGGTGAGATTTACTGATCTCTCGCGCTACTCGACTGACATGGTACGGGACCCATTCTTCCGGGCCCGGACCTTCGAGCAGGGATTGAGACACGAGAGCAGGGCATCGCTGATCTCCCTCAGCATTCTGACTCAGACAGGAGTACTGGAGCAGGACCTTTTGATCGAGGGCTTCCTTGCTGAGTCTACACGAGCGCCGAGACCCACCGCAGGGCGGCACGTGGCAGAGTCATCTGCAGCAGGCAGTCGACGGATGACTCAGGGGTCCAGGAAGACCAGACCTTCAGGCAGACGACCTCAGGACACTGGCTCAGCAGTACGGGCCACACATCGAGGAGCCAGTCTTTCGAGAGGTAGGCAGTGCTACTCGTGCGACGGGCAGTGCCACATGTCTCGCGATTTCCCGACCCGCCATGCAGAGGAGCAGCAGACGGTTGAGGAACCACCTAGGTAGAGGCATAGGTTTGACCGTGGAGGTCCGCAGGGAGTAGGCGGATGAGGCAAAGGAGCTGGCCAAGTAGCAGGTGGTGGGCGATGCTTTGAGTCTCTACCACCACCACCACCAGGAGGTCCACCCCGACCTCAGGGGAGAGCACAGCTTCATGAAGCAGAAGCTTATGATCACGGAGCTCTGGAAGTAGGTGGACTAGTGTGGGACTAGCTCCAGACATAGAGGCCTTTGCCCATAATGCCTCTAGCTTCGTAGTTTGTGTTGCCTTATGTCCTTGTACTTTAAGTTGAAGTAATAAAAGACACTTGCTTTGGTGACTTTTACTTTCTTGTCTTTGATTGTTTTTACTAAGAGGTGCCAGTTAAAAAATGTTGACTTGACCCTCACTTGTGATATTCTTACTAGAGGAGACCCAGTGACCACACACTGATGCTGACATTGTGACTCAACTCTTGGAGGTGATAGTAACGGTTGGATCTCTTGGTAGCAGCGTCGAGGCCTTACGACGTCATCCATGCCATGAATTAACTAAACATGACGGGATTGACTCTATTAGGCAAGGAACGTGTTTCATCCAGGGGATGAGACCGAATTTCACTTTTTGGCAAAGGAGAAATCTTTGCAGCTTTGCCGTACGTTAAGGAGGAAGGGGAAACCCTTCGTGTGGTCAGACAGATGTCAGCAGAACATCCAGGAGCTGAGACAGAGATTGACCAGTGCACCTATCTTGAGGTTTCCTGAGAAGGGAGTACGGTACGTAGTCTACTGCAATGCAACAGGGACCGGACTCGGATGTGCTCTGATGCAGGAGCGGGCAGTGATCGCCTATGGATCACTTCAGTTGAGGCTGCATGAGCAGAACTACGCTACCCATGACCTGGAGTTAGCAGTAGTGGTCTTCGCTCTGAAGACATGGCAACATTACCTGATGGGCGAGCACTTTACAGTCTTTTCTGATCATCAGAGTCTCAGGTATATCTTCTCGCAGAAGGACCTGAACCTGAGACAGCTGCGATGGCTCGAGTTCCTCCAGGACTATGACTTTGAGATAGTCTATAATCCTGGGAAGGGGAACGTAGTAGCCTATGCCCTCAGCAGAAGGACGGGCATTCAGCTACTTGAGGAGGCGACGGAGCAGCTAGCCTCTTTGCAGATATCCTTCGTGGATAGAGATGGAGCAGCCTTCCTCCAGTCTCTCACAGTCACCCCTCCACTACTGCAGTGGGTCAGAGAGGCACAGCATGAGGACACTGACTGTGAGACACGGCGTGCACAGATATCCTCGGGACAGGCACCTGATGGTTTCTCCCTTGGAGCAGAGCACGACATCCTTTTCAGAGGACGTACCATGGTACCAGTCGCTTTGCGAGAGGAGGTGCTGAGTGAGTTTCACACTTCTCCTTTGGCGGTACATCCTGGAGTGGCGAAGATGTACCCGGATCTCAGACGACAGCACTGGTGGTCGGGCATGAAGAAGGCTATAGCAGAGTTCGTTTCTCGATGCCTCACCTGCCAGCAGGTGAAGGCAGAGCATCAGGTACCAGCAGGCTTGGTACAGCCCTTGGAGGTCCCGGAGTTGAAGTGGGATGGTATATCTATGGACTTCGTGACTGGACTTCCACGCACCTCCAGAGGTCACGACTCCATTTGGGTGATTGTTGACCGACTCACCAAGTCGGCACACTTCTTACCCATCAGAGAGCAGGGCTCAGTGAAGAGCTTGGGACGTCTCTACATTCAGGAGATTGTGCGGCTCCACGGCGTGCCATCATCTATCGTCTCCGATCGAGATGCTCGCTTTGCTTCCCGGCTTTGGAAAGGGTTACAGGAGGCGTTCGGGACGCAACTACGTCTGAGCACAGCCTTTCACCCTCAGACGGATGGTCAGACGGAGAGGACCATCCAAACTCTCTAGGACATGCTCCACGCATGTATCCTCGACTTTGGTCGTAGTTTGGAGGACCACCTACCCTTGGTGGAGTTTGCGTACAACAACAGCTACCACTCCACCATCGGGATGGCACCGTACGAGGCGTTGTACGACCGACCTTTTAGATCTCCTTTGTGCTGGACAGACCCAGGGGAGTCAGCACTTGTGGGACCAGAGATGGTCCAGGCCACGATAGAGAAGGTCCAGGTCATCCAGGAGCGGATGAGGACAGCTCAGAGCCGGAAGAAGTCATACGCTGACAGGAGGCGGAGGCCACTAGAGTTCGAGGATGGCGACCACATCTTCTTGCGGGTCTCACCTAGACGTGGTATTCGGAGATTTGGCCGAGGCGGCAAGTTATCTTCGCGCTTCATCGGACCCTTCCAGGTCCTTGGCAGGATTGGCGAGGTGGCCTATTGCCTGGCTCTACCACCTCAGTTGCACTGAGTGCACGACGTCTTCCACGTATCTCAGCTGAGGAGATACATGCATGACCCGACGCACATCACTGACGATGGGGCGACTTTTACGGAGGTCCCGATGGAGATAGAGGATCGATAGGAGCAGGTCCTACGTGGGCGATTGATTCCTCTTGTGCGCATCAGATGGCAGCACGGGAACCTCCAAGAGAGCACATGGGAGCAGGAGGCTCAGATGCGTGCTCAGTACCCTCTTTTGTTTCCCTAGTTTTTGATGTATCTTTACGGGGACGTAAAGCCCTGAGGTGGGAGTATTGTAAAGACCCGTAAAATTCAAGGGAAATTTTTTCTTAATTTTCTTTGGAATTTTACAAGAGCGCGGTTTCTGATGGCACCTGATTCCGAGTCCCGGAGTGCCCGGAATCATTTTCCGAAGTTTGGCTCGGGTACGTTCAGTGAACGAATGAACGAGAATTTCTAACTTTTGAACCGGTGCCCGGAATCAAATTACGAGGGCACCGATGAACTCGCAGCGCCGATATTCACTTAACGGGACCTTTTCCGAGGTTGTGTTTATTACGGGTTGAAAGTTAGTTTTTGGGTTTTAGAATAAGTTAAATAAAATTTGTAGAATACAATTTTATTTTAACTTGTTGTTTTTTTTAAAACCTCCCAAAGGGAGTTAGGGGTGGGACCCACAACCACTTAACCTCCCTTGGGAGGATTAAGTGTGGTGGGGCCCACACGAACCCCAACTCCTCAACTTCTCTCAAAACCTCCCCTTTAACCCTTTCAATTAATGTTTGACAACTTGGTTTAATTAATTAAGGTGGGTTGTTTTAAATTTCAAACCTTTGAAATTCAAGTTGTTATTTGTGTAATTAAAATAAGCCTTAGCTTATTTTATTTTGGTTAGCCATCTTGAGAGGATTTGAGAGCTTCTTCTTCTTCTTCAAACATTGACGAAGAACACTCAAGCTCCGACGAAGAACGTCGCTCCTCTCTTCTTCGTAGCCGGTTGTTTCCGAAGAACGACGACGCCTTCCGTGTCAACGAAAGGGAACGCCGCTTCCTCCTCGGACTTCCTTCGTCGGCTTACGAAGATTCACCAACGACGTACCTCTTCGAACGTACCTCTTCGTCAACGGAATTGACGAACGTTTACCGCGACGCCCGACCTCCGCGACGTTTGTCTTCCGCGGGTCGTTGACGAACATCGTACTTGAAACCGAGGTAGGGGTTTGTTGTTGAATATTTATTTACTCTCGTTATTGGTTCTAGTATGATAATCTTGTGGATAAATATTTAAGGGTTATCATCTAACGAGAGGGGGTTCAGACCGCACAAACACGTCCGAATTCCCCCCTCCTTTGTTCTTGATTAATATTATTTTCTTGTGGATGAACGAGATGGCGTGGTGCCGTCGCACCACGCGGGAATCGCACGGCTATAGTTGCATGGAGCCATCGCACCGCGCCGCGGAATTTTATCAAGAACGCGACGCCGTCGCGCCGCGTCGAAGGGAAACGAAGGCGCCGCGGCCGGTTCCGGGCCGCGGCGGAACGGGAAGACCAGCAGCTAGCCGGGCCGCCGGTGTCGGAAGCCGGAAAGGGGACCAGCCTTGCTGGTCCGGTTGAGGAAGGACCGGCCGGCCATGTTGGGCCGGCCGGAAGGGAGATGAACCGGGGGAATTAATTCCCCCGGCTGGCCAAAACCGGCCCCCCATAAAGGGGGGGGCGCAGTTTCACCAGGGGGGGGGGGGCAGCGCCCCCCCGTTTTTCTCAAAGGCAGGCCCCACACTGGGTTTCTCAAAGGCGCGGCTTCAGCCGCGCCGCCAGCAGGGAAGCGGGGGCTTTGCCCCCCGCGCGTGGCACCCGAGTGGCGCCCAGGCCGTGCCGCCACCGGCCGGCTCGGGACGACCCGGTTCGGGCCGACCCAAGGGGGGGGGGGGGTCGGGCCGGGTCGGCCCGGACCCGGACCCCCCATTTTCGAAACGACGTCGGTCTTTTGTCCATAACTTGAGCTACGGACCTCTGATTGACGAACCGTCAGTGGAGATTCGAACCTTGGATTGAGATGGTCGATTTGGTATATCGTACTCAAAGTTTCGGAATACTTTGAGTTCGGCCGGGTTGGTTCGTTCACGAAACCAACCGGGCCTTTGGAGCGGAAACGCTCATATCTTGAGCTACAGACGTCCGATTGATGTGCCGCCAGCTTTGTTGTGTTCCTCTTAGTGATACGGATCTTTTGGCATACTCCGCCTGAGGTTTGAATGCAGGTGGAGTACGGTCGGGTTGGTTTTTCCTTAAAAAACCAATCGGGCCCCTGGGACGAAAAATCCAATAACTCTCAGACCGGGCGTCCGATCGACGCGCCGTCTGTTGCGTTGAGTTCCTGTTGACGATACGGAACTTTTGGATACATCAACTCTGGACTTTGTGATAGTTGATGTATCAGCCTCTCGGCTCGTGGAGTGGACCCTCCCGAACGAGCTTACTGTGTGCGGGAACCCTAGTGCTGGTTGCTACTGCTACTGCTACTGCTACTGTGACTGCGACGACGACAGTACAGAGATCCTGTGTGGATTCGACGATGACTACAGCACTCAGCGATCCTACATGGATCAGTGCTACAGGTCTTGTGTGGGCCCGATCCTGTGTGGGTCCAATTCTATGTGGGTCTTTGCGCTCAGCGGTCCTGTGTGAACCAGCGCCTACAGGTTCTGTGTGGGCCCGATCCTGTGTGGGTCTTTGCGGGGGTTAGTTACCTATCGATCCTTCGTGGGTCCGATGACTTAGATGGATCAGAGATCATCTTTATCATCTTTCAAAGAAGTATACCTGTGTGAGCTGAATCCTATTTCTTTCCTGCATGGATTGTGTTGTGCTATCCTGTGTGGATTTCGTTTTGCTTTCCTATGTTGATTGTGTTGTGCTATCCTGTGTGGATTTCGTTTTGCTTTCCTGTGTGCAATACGTATACTTTCCTGTGTGGACTGAGTTGTACTTGGGCTCAGAGGTTGGAGCGTATTGGAATGGATGACTTAGGTATATGTATGGGCATATACCTAAGCAGTGTCGGTTGTTACTTCGTGATTGTATCTTTCCTTTGCAGTTTATCCTTTGTGGATTTTGGGAGACCTTCAGGGGTCTCGGGGTCCCTACTGAGTAGCTTTTACTCACCCCTACACTGGCTATGCCTGCACTACATTGTGTTGGTTGCAGACGACGGACAGCGTAGATCGTAGTTGAGGCTTGCTGAGCAGGACGGTACCTGGAGGTGGACCACTGGGTGGGACGTACTCGGAGCGGACGGTGGGACCCGTGGAGCAGTGGTGCTATCTGTACCCACCATTCAGGTGGGATTTCCAGTGGACAGCTCGGAGTAGCGGCTTTTACTTTACAGTTGTTGTTTTCCCTTTCGAGTTGTACTTTACTTTCAGTTTGGGTTTGTATACTGGCCCATTTACTTTTCCGCACTTTCAGTTGTACTCTGTTTTCACTTAGTGTTTACTTTCCGCTTGCTTACTCTGTGGTGCTTGTTTATTTTTCAAAGGCAATGCCTTCCCTTTTTTTACCAGGAATTACGCCTTAGTGCTAGTCGCCAGCCCCTGGCCTATGGAAGGCGGGCTTGGGGTAGTCACGGCACGGGACCCGAGGGCGGGTCGTGACACTTTCTGACTCATATTAGATTGTATGGATTTTTTGGCTTTACTGTCGATCCAAAACTTAATAAATTTTCCATATAACTAGAAAATATATATTGCTGAAAAAACAAACAATCCATTAATAATCATATATATATATGATTTGATATTATTAAAACAAGGAATAGTTGGACTAAGTCAACAATACACCCCCCCTATTTCAATGATCATAAATCATGGAATAAATAAATAGAAACAATTACAATTAGACATAAAACATTTATTCCCCCTTTTATGATTATCAAAAATATTACATAAGATGATACAAATAATATTAAGAGAATGAAAAAATAAAGTACAAAATATAAAGATAAAAGAGTTGAATAAAAATTATTTTATTGATATTCAAAAAAATGATAAAGATTTAAAATTTTCCTATCGATTTCTCTAATCAAAATCAAAATATGAAGGGTATCGAATAGTGGACGGGTCAATGTGGTCTTTTACTTTGTCAATAACTAGGGCAGGGGAATGTGTAGGGAGAGGAGAAGAGGAATCTTTTAGAATCACAATACATTTGGAAAAATGTTTGATCAGATGAAGGGATTAAGGATGGATGAGACTAAAAGGTCATATAGGAGGTGTGGTAGGAGAAGTAGTGGTTGGAGTGGAAATAGCTGAAGTAGAGGTAGTAGTTAAAGCTAGTGCAGGGGATGGATAAATGCTGGGTATAGGAAGAGCTGAGGGTGCCAGAGCTGGAGCATGGGTAACATACATATTGATATCTGAGAGTCTGTTAATATCTAGCACAAATATAGACCCATACTCGATACATTGCAAGAACTCGTCATTATCTATCACAAACTGATCCAAGATAGGATACATGATGAGAAGCTTTTCCACAATAGATTTGAAGGTTGAGGTTAAGGGATGTGTTTTCAAATCAGAGACTAATGATCCAAACTGAGTATTCAAATTTCCCTTTGTAAAAATTATGTTGAGATAATACTTAATAACTCCCTTAATGAGCACTATTCATGATCACCTTCCTAAACTAATTAACATACAGATGTCTATGTATCTTTCCATTTTATTCCAAGTGACTTGTGTAGAACTTGTTCACATCATCTCGAGATGAAGGAACAAAGATATTCATCAGCAAACTCATTTCAGCACCAGATCATCCCTTGATGAAATATTGATGGCTGTGTAAAATGCTAATTCGATGTATACTGGACACTGTAATAACTTAGTGAAAGAACTTACGGTGATCAGAACTGGGCAGGTCCACATTTCTTGGAATCTTATAGTCTAATGGGCCAAATGTCTCAACCAACTCTCTTCAATAAGCTACATTCTCACACATTTTTTTTGTGAAGCCAATTATCTTGCAGATGCGCTTGCAAATAAGGGAGTAAATGAGGATGTTTTCAATTTTTCTTTCATTCTCTCTAATTATTTGACTCCACTATTACAAATGGATAAATGTAGAATACATACCTTCTTACTGTTGTAGTTTCCTTTCACTTGGTATAAGATCCTTTGTGCTCACTTTTCAAAAAAATCCCTTAATGATATCCTTATCTTTTTTAGTATTCACTATATTTTCTTTTAACATATCAAAGTGATTTTCCTCATAAGCAGAAGCATCCATCTATATTTGATTATTTATATCCTTAAATCTATATAAAAAACTTATATTTCCTCATACATGACTCTTCTCATATGATCTTCTTAAATGGAAATAGGTTCAAGAAGAGTAGAAGTATACGTTTGAGATGAACTGGTGATAATAGAGAGATGTCTATTATCGATCTTTTCCATCATATATATCTTTTTTCCCTATAAATCACCTACTTGTTCACTAAATCATTAAATATCATGATCCATATGATCCACTTTCAGAAACAAATTAGGCTACATATGATCAAATAAACTTACAATAAAAAATTTTATACCCTCCTTTTCATAATCACTAGAACTACTTATACCGTGAAAAATTTAATGAAAAACGTCCAAAAGATCATTCTTAAACCGAATTAAATCAGATGAATTAATGAATTAAGGTGGATTATATGAAATTGGAGGGGATAAAGTAGGGTTAGGGTTAAGATTTGAGTCACTAAAAACTAGCTTAAAAGGTATCAACATATATCCTTAATTATCTGATGATTCATACTTTGGATTCTCAATATCTTTAATTGAACTATATAAATCATCAAAAACCAAAATTATGTTTGAGTTGTTTATTCATAAATGATATCACCTTGAAAAAAAATGAATAATTTCTTGTAGAATGTTGTTCCCAAATAATATCGCGACCACTGCGGGGGGGGGGGGGAATCAGTCATTCCTTTTTATTTTATAAGAAATTTTCTGAACTTATTTAGTAAAATTTATTAACCTATGAAACTTTTTAGAGTTACAATCCACTCAAATATAACTTCTCAACCTTACCTTTATTATGAAATAAAATAAAGTTAATGCAACGCAAGATATTTACAAGGATTGGTATAAAGACAAACTTCTTTCAATGTTGGATAGTCCCACCAACATGGATTCCTTTACTCTCTTTCTTTCTGAAATACAAAGTCACAATCAATGAATAATTATAAAATCCCAGTACCAACATTCATACTATAGTTGTTTATAACCCAAAACCATCATTTTCATATCCCCTTTCCTAAAAATGGCTATACACCCCAACAAACACACAAGACTTTTCAGAAACTAGTAACTATCCACAGTTACAACTTCAATTTTCTTCTTCTTTTTTGACCCACTTTAGAAAGTTATTCACTTCCTTCACAATTAATGTGAATAAAAATTTACCAGAATATAATCTTCAATAACTTCAAAAATTCTCTGAGGAACTTATTGGTCTTGAAACTTCTTCCAGAATCTTTGTCTAGAAAAACTTATCAGCAAATGTCAATTCGACCAGCCTTAGTCTATTAACCTCTTTCTGATGGTCTTTGTATTATTGGATTACCTATGATTCTACTTATCCTCCTACTTCTTTAATTGAGTAGATACTCAAACAGCAACTCATGACTCCTCCATCTGATATAACTCCATCTGGTGGATCTCACTCTAATGGAACCCTATTTTATGGAACTCAATCTTATGGACCTTTCATTGATGGATTCCACTCTGATGGAATTGTTCTGGTGGAATCATTCCGATGGAAATTATTTATCTTATACCTAAAAAAACTCAGGTTGGGATCTCAAAACCTATCATAGTTATGTCATATTGTCAGCTCCCCCCACATGAACAATTCATGTACTCTCTTAGTATGAATGTATTACTCTCTCATTTTAATGGAATCTCGTAATGGAAAAGGAAGGAAAACTAATTCTACTTCCCTCTCAATGAAATTAAAAAATCCTGAATTTCATGTTCATTTAGGTATTCATATTTGACTTATAAAACTCTTTTCAATACTTTTAGTGCCCTCTCTAACCTTCTTGAATATTATAAAAATTTCAGATAGTTTCAAACTTTATAACCATTCTTTAGTCTGAGATCATTTTTCATTATGATTTTATTCATTACAATGTAATAATATGAGAATTGAATAAATCACATTAAGATTATCCATACCAACTGAAATATTATTCCCATACCAATGATTTGTGCTGACCGTGATGTATGAAACTCTTTCATCATAAACATCATTGCAACTTCTAAAGATTCTAGCACCCCCTCTGCACCAATTCTGTAAAAAATTTCAAACAATTATCCATTAATTTTTTACCATAGACTAATTATTTTGTGTCTGATAACTTATCAGTGTCACCGTATGTCTAATTGATCCGTCTCTAATTCCTTCCAATGAATCAATTTTAGGTCATGTCTGATGAATCGACGCCACTTCTTGTCTAATAACTCATAAACTAATTGAAGAACAATAAAACCTAATGAAAATAGTTGAACTCATTCTTGATTATCATCAGGTTGATAGGTTGGATCAAAATTTCTTAAACATTCTTCTTCCAATAAACTCTGAATCTAATACACAAAGGGTACCAAAAATATAAAATGAATCGGATTCATAATCACCTCTAATGGGTTAGCGACATACTATGTCCAATGAACCAATATTTCTAGTGGATTCTTTCTTTCAGATTCTCTGCACTGATGAGTTGTTATATGAACTTCTCATCCTTCCTTCTTAGAGAATATTTTTCTTTATAACATAAATTGAATATGAGGTATCAGTATCAACACTTGTCTGATATACTGATTTATGCAGCTCATGATTGATCCTTTAGATTGTTTCGTTTGATGGATCAGACAGTCTGATGGATCAGTCAATCAGCATTCCAACAAAACATCTAATACTTCTTCTACAAACTCTTTACTGTATCAAAATTATTTTATATTACTTATAATAATGAAGACTTATAGAACAAAAAATCATTGTTATATTAAAATTGAAATGTTCTATGACTTCCCATCCTTCCATCACCTTTTATATTTTCAACCAAGTTTCATTCTTTTGGCTTGGATCTGTTGACTCATGCTGATGGGCTGAGTCCAATTCCTTATATCGATGGCCTAGGGCCAAAGTTTTGTGTTTCCTTTTGTGTTGTGCATTTGATTTACTATATTTGGTGCATCTTCTTATCCAGTATAATGTGATATGTCTGGAAACTAAACCCCCCTATTTTATCAACATTAAATATATATCATCTATTGAAAACAAATACGACCAAAACTCAACTTGGGCCTAAAAATCTCACCCTTTATGTTTGTTGTCAATACCCATTTCAAAACCATACCACTAGTTTTTTTCTTTTCTCACTTTTTCTTCTCCCCCTACATGTCTTCTCCATGTTTTCTTCACCTAATCTCATACTCCTCCTTCATCTCTTCTCCCCATTTTTTTCTTGATCTCCTATTCCTTATCTCCTCCTTATTGAAAATCAAATTCAAAGGGGCCATTGATTCACACATAAATTTACCCAAGAGAATAAGGTAGGACGGTCCTTGTAGTTTAGCTTGGGTTGTCGAATCCTCGGAGACCTAAGAAGAAACCTATATACACGTACATTATACGGATTGTTTTTTACTATTAAGTGGCCAACTTGGGTTGATTTTATATGGGTTTAAAGGAATTCTAAGAGACTTAAGTGAATTCAATTTAAAATAATGACTTGATCCTAGGTTATCACTTGGGGTGGATTAGACGTATTCCCTTTTCAAATATTTTAATTTCTTATATTTGAGTTGAGTTCATTTAACAAGATTAAACAACTTCATCACTTACTGATTTTATACCAACACACCATAATACTAATCACCTATACACTTGAAGGATCAAAGTTTTTATCACTTTAAGGTAAAGGTTCGTATTAGCACTTGAATTGTGTGGCCTTAAATTCAATAAGGACGATGGAGTTTAAAAAGTATCAAATAAAAATCTCAATTAAAGAAGTGATTAGACATTAATGGGGTGATAAATAACATCCAATCCAGTATCTTTCTACTCTTTTGGATCAAACCATAAGTGGATTATCCCTTCATTGATTCTATGGTTTCAATGGAAGCGGAAAGTAGACTCATGAGGGAAGAAATGGAGAAGTCAAAAGAAACACAATAAAATAACGATCACTCCACCGTTGTGTGATAGTTTCACAAGGTTTGGTGTGAATAAATTCACACCTTGATACAAATATATCAAAGTGATATGAATAAAAATAGAATAAGAGGATAAGAAGAACTTTTATTAATAAACTAAAGTGAATTGAACAACTTACATGTGAAAGACAAACTTGAGACAACAAAATCACAGCATAACATGACAATTGAACAAAACATCAAAGATGAAAAACTCATCCACCACCACTACCTTAAATAGGCATTTTGGGAGCCTTGGGTCTAGCTTCAAATAGTAAAAATCATCCCAATTGATTATGGTATGCCTATGGTGGTGGAAAGCTTGTGGAACTTGGACTTTTCCACTCTTGACCCAAGGTGGCAGCCAGCTTTCATCCACCTAACAGACGCACTTTGAAGACCTTCTAGATGGAAAAATAAGAGTTGTCCATAGAATCATATCATGGAGAACCGGATGTATTCTAACCACCTATAAAAGTTGGGCCCATTTGGAGTTTTGGATTCCGAGATATGATCATATTAGTGGGATGTTTTCTGGGCCGCAGAATCTGGCCCAGAATTTCATCTCTAACTTTGGACGCCTAAATGATCACAATGGAGGCCTAATTAGCACTATCTCATGAAGCATTATTTGTTCATGTATATATATTCTAGCCTCCCACCAAATTTGGGATTAATTGGGTTTGTAATGTGGGTCCCAGATTCTCATCAGTGGGCTGGTGTCCAATCTGCCTTCTCTAGAATTTCTTCCATTCATCTCCAAATATCTTCATCATCCTTTATGAATCCCCCATTGATCCCTGAATGAAAAATGTTCATATATAATTTTAGATATAGTTCCCAAAATATCAAATTAAAATATGGATAATTACATTCCTTAAAATCTGATGAATCATTGGTTACTTTAAATGATGTTCAAAAATGTACCACATAATTGTGCATTTTAAGAAGGTATTACAATCATAATGTGAAATGATGTTCAAAGTGTAAAATTCACTAAAATGGTGCTTAGTATTAACAAATAACATAAATATTATATATATTAACAAGGAATATTAGCCTCATTTAGTGGCTAATCACACCCCCAACTTAAGTTTTTCTAGTCCCGAGCAAAATATATCTCAACAATATGAAATTTTAATTCCCTTTTACAAAATCATTTTAATACACAATGATCACCAAAAAACCTTATTCCAAACAATCATGAAACCCATCAAAATATTTTAATACATGATAGTTTCATAAGAAGATCCCAATCCCAATCCCATTCCTTTGTTCAAATTCATTGCCATATTTCATCCAATATCAATTAAGTATGAGGATGTGTTGTGCATCACAATAGACATGGGGGCTCATCTTTATTCAAGGGGGGAAATGGCGGAAGCACTAGGTGGAAACACATTTCAATATTAAGATAAGTATTCAATTTTTTTATTTTTATTTTTTTGTTGTTTTTTTCTCAATTTTCCCATGGTAATTGAAATTGCACTCAAAAGAGTCAACCCCTGTAGCGAGACTTTGTTGATGACTCCCAGGCTCAAAGACCTTAGGGAACCAAGTAAAGTCCACATACTCGGGCATCATCTTGATTTAACTCAGTAAAAAACAAATTCAAATTACCAAAATTAGAGATAAAATTACTAACTCTGGGCCAGACAACTATGGAGTCACGATCCCCAAGTGCCGAAAGTCACGCATTAGGTCATTTCATTGCTCTACACACAAATTTATTATTATTATTATTTAATTTTTTATTAAATACTCATATTAAAACTAAAATGATCACCAAACCTATGCTATTTATTTGGGGGACCCCATAAACTCAAACTAATACCCCACTATCCAAAGGACGTGCATTGTGATATTTTTTTTATTTGGATGAAAATATAAATGATGAAATATCACATTGGAAAACCAAACTTTACAAAATATATGCTCATGAAATTATACAAGGATTAAAATCAAAATCAGGGCATGCTAAATTATTTGATATTCAGTTTCATAGTGTGCAATGTGTATTACCATTTTCAAAGTTAAATGAATTTTTCCTTCCATTTACACATTTTTTTTTAAATCATTTTTTTCACAAAATCAATTTTTTTAATTCATCTCCCCTCACCCCCAACTTAAAATAACATTTTCCCCAGTGTTTGAAGAAATGAAAATTTATAAGGAGTAGAGGCAGATAAGGTAAGTTCAAAAAGGAAATTGAAATATTAGGATCATGGAAAGAAGTCACCTAGTGGTTGAAGTTAAAGTTCTGGCTGCTCCAATTTAGTCCCTTGATCTCGATGTCACTCTGAGAATTCCCTCGTAGAAAAAGGAAAAAAGAAAGAAAACAAATACAAAAACAAAACAAAACAATATATATATATATATATATAATAAAGAAAGTAAAATATAAGTATATATATAAAAATTATAGAATAAGGAATCACAAAAAGTCGTAGGTCAGTGGTAAGTGTGCACCCCTGTCTCCCTTCAGTCCAGGGTTCGATTCCCTACGGCTTCACTGGTTGTGACGGGGTTTTCCCCATGACCTATGATGTGGCCTTTTTTTATTATTATATTTTTATTTATTTTTATTATTTTTATTTTAACCTACAAACACACTAAAATAATATAAAATAAACTTATGATACATTGTCTTTGTTTTATATTTCTGGGTAAGGTATTACTCAGGGATCACACCATGTGACACGAATGAATATGGTGCTCCCCTTTTATACCCATCCATACTTATAATAGAATAACAGATCAACAATCTATTTTTTTTAAATATCAAAATGATTAATAAAAAATGATTCCAAAAAGATTGAAAACATGAAAACCATGGGTTGCCTTCCATGTAGCGCTTTGTTTAACATCATTAGCTCGACTTGAACCCCACAACTTACCCAATACCAATTTTCAACATTTTAAGGACCCCATATTTCTCCATATCCACTAGATTGATATTGATTCTTTGTTTATAATTTCTATCATGTAAAAACCAATGTTCTAAAATGAGCGGGTAAATCCCAGGAATATCAGAAATGGTGGATTCAATTTCTTTTTTAGTATTTACAAATACATTAAAAGTCATTACCTATTTATTGGTTTCAAGATAATAAATTGTGAAAATTGGAAGTTTTTGGCTATCCCCAATGAATGGAAACTTGAGGGTGGATGGAAAGTCCTTTCATTCAAGTTCAGTTAGGATAACACGTTCAGACATAGGTTGGGACTTCGAATCATACTCAATTTCATTTTCAAAATTGCTCAACAGAATTGGTTCCTTTTGAATAGATTATTCAACCACAAAATTGGAAAGATCAATTTTAGGAATGATTATAGACTCAATGTTTGTGATTTCTCTCAATGGTTAAATGGTTGGTGTTTTTGAAAATTTATCAATGGAGTTATACTTAGGAGACTCAATCCATGATGTCAAATTCTACTATTTTGAATCCAAAAAGTCAATTTACTCCTGATTTAAAGACCCTTCAAAAATTTCTTGATCCTCTTCATCTATCCCAAATCCAAAGGTCAGTTCTTCAATAAATTTTTGAGAGGTTTGTGGGAGAAAAGAGTCTTCTATCAATGATGAGGAAGGGATAACAGGAGTGGGAATGGGTTCCATAACTGTCTCAAAGTTTTTTAATTATAATCTCAAAGATGAAACCTAAAAATTCATTTTCTCCATTTGTTGACACAATTTCTCAAGTAATGGTTGTGGATCATTATGGGAAAGGGTTTGAGAAAGATGGTCTATTCTAGGTGGATAATTAAGTTGTTGTAATTGCACAGGAGGGTGTTCAGATTGGCTTTGTGGGGATTGAAATTCATTATATGTTGGTATATTTTGTGGATCATAGGAGTAAAAAAAATTGGTTCATTAGGTTGTTGATAATTCCACATGTATAAATTAGGATGGTCATTGTTCAACACACATGGGGTTGGGTTATCAAAGTAGGGATAGGTTTCCCATGTTTGGACTTGTTCAAAATTGAATTCTATAGGAGTGTGGGGGTGAGAACATAGAATAGGGATAAGAAAAAAAGGATGATAATGTCTAAGATAACTTACTTAGGTCCCTGGAAACGGTGCCAAAATTTGATTCACGCTCAAATTTACCCAAGAGAAGAAGGTAGGACGGTCCTTGTAGTTTAGCTTGGGTTGTCGAATCCTCAGAGACCTAAGAAGAAACCTTTAGACACTTACATTATATGGAATGTTTTTGGCTATGAATTGGCCAAATTGGGTTGATTTTATATGGGTTTAAATGAACTCTAAGAGACTTAAGTGAATTCAATTTAAAATAATGAGTTGATCCTAGGTTATCACTTGGGGTGGATTAGACGTATTCCCTTTTCAATTATTTCAATTTATTATATTTGAGTTGACTTCATTTAAGAAGATTAAACAACTTCATCACTTACTGATTTTATACCAACACACCATAATACTAATCACCTATACACTTGAAGGATCAAAGTTTTGAGCACTTCAAGGTAAAGGTTCGTATTAGCACTTGAATTGTGTGGCCTTAAATTCTAAAAGGATGATGCATCAAATAAAAATCTCAATTAAAGAAGTGATTAGAAATTAATGGGGTGATAAATAACATCTAATTCATCCCCTTTATACTCCCTTGGATCAAACCATAAGTGGTTTATCCCTCCATTGATTCTATGGTTTCAATGGAAGCGGAAAGTAGACTCACAAGGGAAGAAATAGAGAAGTAAAAAAACACAATAAAATACTGATCACTCCACCGTTGTGTGATAGTTTCACAAGGTTTGGTGTGAATAAATCCACAACTTGATCCAACGGTATCAAAGTGATATGAAGAAAAACATAATAAGAGGACAAGAAGAACTTTTATTAAGAAACTAAAGTGAATTTAACAACTTACATGTGAAAGACAAACTTGAGACAACAAAATCACAGCATAACATTAAAATTGAACAAAGCATCAAAGATGAAAAAATCCTCCACCACCACTACCTTAAATATGCATTTTGGGAGCCCTGGGTCTGGCCTCCAACATTACAAAGAATCCCACTTGATTATGGTAGGCCTAGGGTTGTGGAAAGCTTGTGGAACTTGGACTTTTCCACACTTGATCGAGGTGGAATCCAGCTTTCATCCACCTAACAGACGTGCTTGTAAGACCTTATAGATGGAAAAATCAGAGTGGCCCATAGAATCATAACATGGAGAACCGGATTTCCTCTAACCGCATCTAAAATTTGGGCCCATTTGGAGTTCTGGATTCCGAGATATTATCATATTAGTGGGCTATTTTTCAGGGCCGTAGAATCTGGCCCACAATTTCATCTCTAACTAGGGCCGCCAAAATAACCACAATGGAAGCCGAATTAGCACTGGCTCATGAAGAATTATTTTTTCCTATATATTTATTCTAACCTACCTAAAAATTTGGGATTCATTGTGTTTGTAATGTGGGTCCCACATTCTCATCAGTGGGCTGGTGTCCAGTCTGCCTTCTCTATAATTGCTTCCATTCATCTCCAAATATATCCATCATATTTATGAATCCTCCATTGATAGCTGAATGAAAAATGTTCATATATAAGTTTAGATATAGTTCCTAAAATATCAAATTAAAATATATATAATTAAATTCCTTAAAATTAGATGAATCATTGGGTACTTTAAATGATGTTAAAAATGTACCACATAATAATGCATTTTAAGAAGGTATTACAATCATAATGTGAAATGATGTTCAAAGTGTAAAATGCACTAAAATGGTGTTTATGAATAAAAAAGAACATGAATATTATATATATTAACAAGGAATATTTTCCTCATTTAGTGGATAATCAGCCATCATGAAAGGTTTCCCCCCTTATTAAAAAATTATTTCATTTCCAGCGGTTGGAACACTTCATCTCAAAATCGTGAAGTTATTCTTCAGGTGAACATATGTATCACATGAGTTTCCAATCAAGGAACCTTTAACTAAACAACTCTAAGTCTACATGGGTGATCCCAGTGTAGAAAAAAAAGAGTTAATAATCAATTTTGTCATTGTTTTCCATAACAAAACTTTCATGTAATCCCTTAACATACTTCTTTGAGCATTCTCGTTTCTGGGGAAATTATTGAGAGGATTTGTTTAATATTAAAAGTAACATGCACCCATCTCAATAAACATATCATAATTCTTATGTGTATAAACATAACTTTCCAACAACTTGTATTATATAACCTCATTACTTTCTTTTGCAAGAATAATAAGAGACTCATATATCAACTTTATTATTTTAACTCCTTCAATTACTTGCAAGTTATTACAAATACAAATATTTTAGGAATAAGAAATAAAATCTATAGTTTATTAGAAGGATCTTTCAGACTAATACTTCTCTCTAAATCTAGAAATTTTCTTCTTTTTCTTCTCATATTTTTCATTGGATGTATTTTCTTCTTTCTGGTCATTCTTCTTAGATTTTTAACAAGTTTCTTTTCTTTTGTTGTCTCTTCTGATAAGGATGTTAGCTTCTTTTCACCTTTAGTGACATTTTTGTTATAGTGGATTTGTAACAACTTTTTCATGCCTTCCTATTGTTATGGAATAATAATCAAACAAATTTTAGTATTATGTCCATATTTCTTACATCTCTTGCATATTTTCGGAATCATCAAATCAAAATATTTTAATATATTTTTATCAACTTTGCTCTGAATTTTAGAAACCTTTTTCTTCTCCTTTTCTTCAGTTGCTTTTGGTACTCCTAACTTTCTATCCATGGAAACTTTTTCTAGACAAATAACTTAGAACTATTTCTTTTTAGACTCAACATGTTTGTTTTTATCAGCATTATTAACATACTCAATATTCATCAGCTTCTCATTTTTCATTGTTGAGGTTTCAATATTCTTCACCTTTTGAGTTTTATTTTATAGTTCCACAAACCTTTTAGAAAAAAATTATCTTATTTTCTCATCATAATTCTCCCTTTACACATACTTGTTTTATGGTAGAGACAAGTTATACCAACATGAATAATCTTTATGTCTAAAAATTTCACAATACCAACAGTGACCTTTGAATCTTGATTTTTTAGATTAATAGTAAAATTGATCAGAACATTTTTGTTGTAGTTTCTTCATAAATTTTGGACCACACTATGTTGGATTGGTGTAGAAAAAAGTATTTTTGGATTAAGCTGAGCCGAATGCTTGTGGCCCATACTGTACACTAGGACATAACTCTGACCGACTATAATAGAGTTGGCTGGTTGACAGCGAAAGGTGACTGTAGTTGTTTGAACTTTGGCATGACTACTATAGCAGTTTGGACTTTAGAGACACCAGTATTGTAGCTATGTGGACTTTTAGCCACTGGATACTATAGCGGATTGGAAATGGGTGGTCGTTACACTGTAGCAATACGGAATTCCAACCTCCATTCATTTTAACTGTGTATATTTTTTAGGTGGTTGGTGGCATAGCACTTCATCTTCTTTATTATCCTATTTCATGCTAGGATTTCTTATTCTTAAAAATATAAGATACTCCCTATGATTTGTTATCCCAATTTAATGATATTTATACCTCACCATGGATATACGAACTATTTCTTAAACAGCATAAATCTTTGTGTCCCAAGATCTTCTTCTTATTATTTTTTCCCCTTTTACTCTTATATGAATTGTTTATCTCTTCATTGCTCCCGCTATTTTCCTTAAAAACTAGTATCAAAGGATGAGTTTAGATTTCTCCAATTGAACAATGGTTTTAGAATAAGACAAGGTTAATATTAAACACTTTTATGTAACTAACTTCAGTTACTGAAGAATGCAGATCAAAGAATATAATTATTAGAAGAAAATTCATTTTCCACTTCTATGTTTAAATCCAATAGACATGATGCAGTTAGAGTGGGAGCTACTAGATTGACTAGGAGTTTTTCATCTTACGTTTTTCAAAAATGTGTTGTTCAACATTATAGAGGAGAATACGATGATTGGACTGATGAAATCTCTTGTGAATATGTACTAGAATCCTTCAGCATCAAAAAAAGTGCACTGGATGTGACAATTATTCAATCTAAAAATGGTTGAATGGATAATTGTTTCAAATCACTTCAATGAATTAAACTCCATCATAAGTCAGTTGACATCGGTGGAAATTGAGCTTGAGGATGAGGTATGTGCACTGGTTTTACTGTCTTGATTACATAATAGTCGGGAAGAAACTATAATAGTTTTGAGAAGTTCATTAGGGAATACCAAGTTGGTTCTGAAATATATGTGGAACGTAATCCTTAATTAGGATATCCAAATAATAGAATCAACAGATTATCTAGTTCTGCTATGAATGTTGAAGGAAGAGGAAGATATGCACAAAAAGATAATCGCAGAGGATGATCAAAGTCAAGAGGAAGGATCTGAGACAAGGAAAATTGGGTTGGTCCTACCTATTGGATTTGAGGGAATAAAGGACAAGTTAATAAGGAGTGTAGAGATAAATGAAAGCCACCTGAAACCAACATATTAAACATGAAGTCTGGAGGAACTGATGATGTGGTGTTTTTGGGCATGGATAATTCTATGGAGTCTTGGATTTTAGACTTAGGGGAATCTTTACATTCCATATTGGAGAAGGTTTTCATGAACAATTATGTTTCTTAAAATTTTGGCATGGTACACCTTGATTATGATGAACTCTTATAGATCCTGGGGAAAGGTGATAAATTGATCAAGACCAATAGTGGGAGTTTACTAGTTCTAAAAAACATGAGGTATATCCCTATTTTAAGAAGAAATATTATTTCTATTGGGTATATTGATAACACATGATTTAGTACCATGTTTACTGGTGGTTCCTTGAATATTACCAAGGGATCTATGGTCATAGCGCGGGGAATAAAGAATTGTACCCTATACAATATGATAGAGACTAGCATGTACAAGCTTGCATCAATAAACTTCGTTGGGGATTCACAACTGTGGTACTATATGTTAGGCCACATGAGTGAAAAAGCGATGAATATACTAGAGAAAAAAGGAATTCTACTAGACATGAAGTCATTGGAAGTTGATTTATGTGAATATTGCATCCTTGGAAAGCGGAAGGTAGCATTTTCAAAAGGAGGTAGAAAACTGAAGGCTATAAATTTGGACCTAGTACACAAATATTTTTAAAGGATTGCCTGAGTAATTTCCCTTGGAGGGTCATAACATTATATAAAATTTATTGGAGACTCGATAGGGAAGGTATGGATTTACTTTCTGAAAAGAAAATCTGATTTGTTTAAGATGTTTTAGAATTGGAAGACAATGTGGATAATGAGTCAGGATCAAAGATGAAATGCTTGATGTCTAACAATGGTAGAGAGTATGGAAGTTAGAAGTTTATAGAATTCTATTCCAATAATGTAATTTTGTGGGAGAATAATATCCTAGGAACACCACAACAGGATTGTGTAGCTGAAAGTATGAATAATGTTCCAAGAGCATCAGGCTTCACTTGGGGTTACCCAAGACCTTCTGGGCTAATGCAGTGAACATGGAAGCATATCTCATTAACAAGAGTCAGTACGTACTAATGGGAGAACGCCTACCCTAGGATCTCTAGTCTGGTAAAGAGGTAAGACTCACATTTATGAGTCTTTTTCATTTTGACATTTATACATATTGATGTTAATGTAAGTGACAAGATTGATACTAAGACTAACCCATGTTTATTCATTGGATATGGTGCTGATGAGTTTTGTTATTGCTTTTGGGATGATCATAATAAGATGTATATTAGGAGTCATAACATGATATTTAATGAAGGTATCATGTAAAAGGTTCTCCATGCAGCTGAATATGAAAATAGTAACAAAGAATCAGAGCGTAAAGAGCAAGTAGAGCATGAAGGTGTACCTTAACATGAGACACTAGAACCAGTGGAACCTGGTCCTCAAGTGGAGTGGAGGACATCAAAAAGGCTGAGAAGGCCTATGCATAGGTATTTTCAAACCTTACATTATTTTTTATTGAATGATGGTGGAGAACCAAAATTCTTTGAAGAGGAAATCCTGTTGAAGTAGTCGAGCAAGTGGGAGTTGTCCATGAAGGTAGAAATTTCTTCACTAAATGGAAACAAAACTTGGGAGTTGAAACATCCACCACAAGGGAAGAAAGAATTGAAAAAAAGGGTAAACCAGGTCAAGGAAAACATGATGGAAAAAGGAGGTTCAATTCAAGGATGATGGTTAAAGGTTTTTAACATGAGAGAGTGTATTTCACAGAAATTTTCGCAGCTGTAGTTAAGCTTACCACCATCTAGGTTTTTCTAATAATTTTGGTATCAAAAGACCTATATCTTGAGAATATTGATGTGAAGATAGATTTCCTTCATGTATATCTAGAGGAGGACATCTATATGCAGTAGCCAGAGGTATATGTTGAATCTGGGAATGAATTCTTGGTGTAAAAACTCTAGAAGAGATTATATGGGTTGAAGCTAGAATCCAGGTGGTGGAACATAAAGTTTGATGCATTCCTGATTAAAAATGTATACAAATGGTGTGGTATGAATCAATTTTTATATATCAAGTCTTTTGGTGATAAAAATATTATATTTCTTCTATATGTGGATAACATGCTTATTACAGGGTCATGTATGTAGAGAATTGATGAGCTGAAAGGGTAGCTGACTAAGGAGTTTGAAATGAAAGATCATAGAGAAGATGAAATGATTTTGGGGATGAAGATCAAGAGAGACGGAATAGTTGGAACCTTGATTTTATCACATGCTAAATAAATTGGAAAGGTTCTGAGAATCATTAGTATGATAGAAGAAAAACTAGTCTTTATTCCCTTGGTGGTACATTTTGAACTATCAGAGGAGAAATTACCAAAGATGGTAGATGATGTTGAGTATATGTAAAAGGTTCAATACACATCATTTTTTGGAATCCTAATGTATTCTATAGTCTTTAATCGACCTGAAAGTTATCATGTAGTGGGAGTTGTGAGAAGGTACATGCCTAACCCTGAAAATTAACATTGGGAAGCTCTGAAGTGGATACCGAGGTATTTGAAGGGAAATAAAGAGTTATCCCTATGATTTGGAAAAGAAAATTCATTATAGGGGTATGTGGGTGAGGACCTTGGAGGTGACATTAACAGTATGAGGAGTACCACATGTTATGTATTTACTTTTGGAGGAACTGTAGTAAGCTGGATATCACAATTTCAAAAAATGGTGGATTTATCCACCATAGAGGTAGAATAAATTATTATAAAAGAAGCTGGAAAGGAGATGGTTTGGCTGAATAACTTCTTGTATGAGTTGGGTAGAAAGAGAGAGGAAAATTTATTGCACTATGACAGTCATAGTACTATACATCTTGAAATGGACCTAGTGTTTCATTCCAGGATGAAGCACATTCAATTGAAGTATCATTTTATTAGTGGCTTGATATAGGATGGGTTGTTAACATTGAAGAATATTTTTGGAACAAACAACTCGATGGACATATTGACAAATTTGATGTTAATATAGAAGTTGAGGCACTATTGTTCCTCTATTGGTCTCCAATGATAAATGGAGGATGAGAGGCTGAATATAGGAGGACACCATATGAGCACAAAAGAGGAAAAAAGTTGATATTTCATGAACTGTTAGCTTGAAATTGAAGTTGTGAATGGAAAGAACACATTGGTGAGTGAATAAAGGATGATCTCAAATTAAGTAAGTTGTCTAGGCCAGTGACATCAAATAAATTTAACATAGAGGATCCGGCTCTAAGTGGGAGATTATTGGATCGATGCATACCGATCCATTTTTTGGACCAAGCTGGGCTAAATGCTTATGGCCCATACTACACACCAGGTCATAACTCTAACCAACTATAGCAGAGCTGATTGGATGACATCGATAAGGAACTATAGTAGTGTATACTTTGGCATGACTAATGTAGTAGCTTAGACATTTGAGACATAAGTACTATATCTCTATGGACTTACAGCCATCATCCACTATAGCAGCTTGGACTTGGGTGACTGCAACACTATAGTAATGCAGACTTCCAATAGTCATTCACTTAAAAAATGTAGACTTTCTATGTTGTTGGTGGCACACCACTTCATCTTATTTATTATCCTATTTTGGGATATGGTTTTTTTTGAAACATTAAGATACTCCCAATAATTGTTTTTGTATCCCAAGATCTTATTCTCATTATTTTTCCCCTTTACTCTTTTATGAATCATTTATCACTTCATTTCTCCTGGAATTTTTATTAAAACATTTCATAGGAGGATTATTTACTAAATAATTCCTATCTTTCTTAGTGAAATATGTTTTCTCACAAACCTACTTTTATAAACCTTTCTTTTCACCCTCTTTATAAGTTTCACCTTTAACATCAAATTCCTTGGTGAATTTTTCTCTCATCTTTATTATCTCACATTTTGTTGTAATAAGAATTGATTGTGTTTTAAATAACTCTTCTTATTTATTATCCAGACGTAATTTTAGAACATCTATCATATTTTCGGATTCAGCTATCTTCAACTTGTTCTGCTTATTTTTTTCAACAAGTGTATATTATTTAATGTTGAGGTTCTCATTTCTAGCTAATCTTTATTTATAGATATTTAATTTTCTTTCAAGATCAACAATATTAATTTTTTGAGATCTATTAAAAATAAAATTTGTCTCATATTTATTAAATTAATTAACATTATAAAAATTTATACTTTCAAAATCTTTCTTAAAATTATTTCTTTCATTCTCAAGTTTAGTATTCTGCTCAATTTCCTTTTACAGATTTGTTTTAAGAATACACTTCATTTCAGTAATCTCTTAACTATCATCATCACCCTCTAAAGAATTAATATCATTTCTAACTTGAAAAATGAAGTTGAGTTTATGATAAGATTCATCATTGGATGAGGAAGTATCCTTATTTATTCTCTTTAGATAACTTTTCTTTTTGTTATTATAAAAAAATATTTCCTTATGTGTTTTACCTTTTTTTTATAAAATTTATTATAATACTCTTCAGAATCATGCTCATTAACTTTCTTCCCAGGAAAATTTTGTGAAAAATGTTGGTTTTCTTCATAATTAAAAAATTTTAGAGCTTTACTTTTCTACTTACCCTTATTGCATTTCCTGTAAAGTAGGAAAATAATTGTGTTGAAATATTCAGCTTCTTCCTCTACCACTGAATCACTTGATTCTTCTTTAACTTCTTTGTATTTGTTTTTCCCTTTTAAAATATCTTTGATGTAAATTTCATTATCATCCTTTTTCTTGAAAGTAGGGTTTTTATCATTTTATATTCCACAAGAATATTATGAAGTTCATCAAAAAATAAATCTCCATGTTCTTCTAAAGCTGAAACTTTGGCATCAAATCTATCTAGAAATTTTCTCATAAGTTTCTTAACAATTGGAGTATCTTCCAACTTCTCCCCAAAACTTCTGATGTTACTCATAATATCATTTACCCTAGTAAATTAACCATCAATACTTTCATCATTATCCATTTTAATGTGTTGAAATATAATTCTCCATATTTGTAACATAGCTTTATTAACTTCCTCATTTCCTTTAAAACTTCTTCTCATCTCATCCCACATTTTTTAGCTGTTGGAAACACCATAATCCTTTGATAAAGATTATCATTAAGTTCAATCAACAAAGAATTCTGAGATTTATATCATCTTCTATACTTATCTTATGAGAATCTGTCATAATAGCTTTATTTATGGGAGGAAATCCCATTATTGATGCATCTTTAGCTTCAAGGACAAATTAAATAAGATACATAAACATCTTATTCTTCCAACTATGAAATGTCTTACCATCAAAAATAGGAACAACATTATTTTTCACTAAATTGAAATTCACTACTCTTAGAGATGAATCTTTCAAAGGGAATCTCCTCTGATACCAATTGTTATTTCCAAATAGGATCAAGACCACTAAAATGGGGGGTGTGAATCAGTGGTTCCTTTTTCTTTTTATAAGCAAGTTCTTTATCTTATTTTGTAAACACTATTAACCTCTGAAACTTTTTAGAGTTATAGTCTACTCAAATATAACTTCTAAAACTTTCCTTTCATATGAAACAAATGTAAAGATAAGGAAACACACAATGTTTAAAAGTTTCTATAAAAATAACTACTTTTTTCATGTTGGATATTCTAAGAAAAATGGATTCCTTTATTATCTTTTTTTTAGAATACAAAGGCACAATATGCGAACAATTCTATAATCCCAGTAGAAACTTTCCTATTATAGTTGGTTATACCCACCAACTATACTTTTAATATCCCATTTCCTATAGTTGGTTAAACACCCCACAAAACAAACAATCCTTTTCAGAAACTGTTAAGTATCCACAATTACAAGCTTCGCTTTCCATCTTCTTTTTTGATCCAATCCATAAAGTTCTTTAATTCCTACACAATCTAAATCAAACTTTACCTATGTAAAATCTTAATGAAATTCAACAATTTTATGGGGAAATTATTGGTCTTGAAACATCATCCAGAATATTTTTTCATAAAAACATCTTTGAAAATGGAAGTTCGATCAGCCTCAGTCTGTTATCCTCTATTTGATGGTATTCGTTCGACTGTCCTCTGTCTGATTCTGCTTCTGCTCCTCCTGCTTTAATTGAAACTTAAATAGAAACTCACAACTCCTCTGTTCAATGGTGATGGAACTCCGTCCAATGTAACTCTGTCCAATGGACCTCAATTTGATGGAACTCCATCTGATGGACCTTGCTCCAATGGATTTCACTCAGATGGACTTTCTCTGGTGGACTCATTCTGATGGAACTTTCTCAGCTTCTACCTAAAAAAACTCAGGTTGGGATCTCAAAAACCATCACACTTATGTCAGAGTGTCATATCCTATATATGTTTACAATTCAAGTACTCTCTTTGTATGAATGTATTGTGATCTCCTTTTATAGGAATCCAGGAATGGAAAATGCGAGAAAACTAATTCTACTTCCCACTCAATGAAATTGAAAAATCCAGAATTTCAAGTTCATTTAGATCTTCATATTTGACTTCTTCAACACTTATTAATACTTCTAGTTTCTTCTCAAATATTCTCAAATATTTTCATAAATTTATCTAGTTTTGAACGGTGTAACCATTCTTTAACCCAATATCTTTTTTTATTCCAATTTTCTTTATTACAATGAAAAAATATGAGAACTAAATACCTCACATTAAGATTATTCATACCAAATGCGAAAAAAAACTATCAAACTGATGATCTATGATAACTATGATGCATAAAACTCTTCTATCATAAACAACATTTCAACTTCTAAATATTTCATCACCCCCTAGAAAACAATTGCGTAAAACTCTTTAAACAATTATCCTTTAATTCTTTACCTTAGATCATTGATCCTATGTTTGATGAATTATCAGTGTCAACATATTTCTAACAGATTAATCTCTGATTCCTTCTAATTAATAATTGTTATTCCATGTATGATGAATTATCACCACTTCATGTCTGATAACTCTTGACCCAATTGTATAACAATATAGCCTGATGAAAATGGATAACTAAATTGTTGATTATCATGTAGTTGATATATTGGATCAAACATTTTAAAACATTCTTCCTCCTATAAACTATATATCTGATACACATAAGATACCAAAAATATAAAATTAATCAGTGTCATAATCCCCTCTAATGGATCGATGGAATACTATGTCTGATGAACAGGTGATTCTAGTGGGGTTTTTTAGATTCTTTGAATCGATGAGTTGTTATTGGAACTTCTCATTATTCCTTATCAGAACATATCTATCTTTCTAATAGAAAATAAATATGATGTATCAATATCAACACTTATATGATATACCAACTTCTGTATCTCATGATTTATCATTATGATTGTTTTGTTTGATGTATCATACATTCTGATGAATTGGTCAGTCTGATGGATTGGTCAATCAACACTCTCGAAAAACATAGAATCCTTTCTTCTTCCATAAAATCTTTCTTGTATCACAATTATGTCAAACTACTTATGTTGTTAAAGACTTACTGAAAAGAAAAGAATCTTAATATTTACATCGTAATGTTCTATGACTTTCATTCTTACAACACCTTCTATCTTTCCAACCAAGCTTCATTCTAATGGCCTAGATCTATTAACACATATTGACGGACTGAGTCAAATTCCTCATATTGGTGGCCTAGGGATGAAGTTCTATGTTTCCTTTTATGTTATATATCTAATTTACTATGTATAGTGCATCTTTCTAACCAGTCTGATGGGATGTGTCAATGAAACCAAAGCTCCCTCTTTTCCCAACTTCAAACATATATCATCTATTAAAAATAAATACAACCAAAACTCAACTTATGAATAATAGAGAAAAAGGTTTGGAAGTTTCTATAGGTTTTGAGAGAGATATATTATATTGGTCATCATAAATAGAAATAGCAATCCTAAATTGTTCTTTAAGAATAGGAGAAGAGGGTATTTTCATAACAGGTGCTGAAATTGAAGAAACAACAGGTATGGCATGTCCATCCGACTTAGGTGGGCTGTCAATATTTTGATCAACCATATCATCACTGTTACTATGATAAAGTGAATCAAAACTTATAAGATTATTCTCAATAGATTCATGCTATATTGGAGGTGTAGAATCAACAATCGATGATCCCCCTATCTCAAACATGGGAGGACTATATGAAACTCAAATCTCATCATCATCACTCCCAAAGTTAGTAAGATTCTATTAAAATTGTAGAGATCCTAGAGTCTTATCCCCCTCAAGAGTTTCCTCTCTTTTTGTGTTTCCTTCCATTCTTAAAACCATAGGATATTGAGTCATTATTCATTCATAATACCTCAGGTCTTCCTCATTAGGATCGTCTTCTACAAATTCACCACTATCTTATGGAGATTAATTTACCTCAACTAATTGATCATGTTCTAATCCAAGATCAATTTCATCTTTTGGTATGATTCAGTTTTTTTGAGGATTATAGATCTAATATAATTTCTCATCATCAACAACTCACATTTTCCACTAAGGGTTCCACCCTAAATTCATCCTTTTACATGTTGTTTGGTTTAGTAAAACACCACTTGAGGGAGCATACATTTACTCTTATTGAGAAGAAAAACCTTTAAGCTCTAGTAAGGAATAAATATACTTAGTATAGGGAAGTGAATTAAAATGATAAGAACTCTTACTTAGGTCATCCATGTGCCTCATGAGAAATCTCAGAAGCCTTATCTATACTCCCTTCACTATTAAATATATAGATTATAGATCTTTATGCCTAACAATAATAAATTCCCCTTTTCTAAGACAAATAACATGTTGGATGAAATTGAGTAACAAGTGGAATTTACTACTAAACTCAACTATATTAGGGTTTCTAGGAGTTCTATTTCTTTTCATCTCTTTTAGGGTTTGTTCACACTCGAAATGAATATTTTTTATAGGATAACAGCTTTGAAAATATTCATACTCACCTTTGTGAGGTATTTCAAGAATCACATACCATAATTTTGAAGTAAATATTTTATCATTTCCATCAATAACTATCCATATGTGATCCCACCATTCAAAAACATAAAATTGCTTATTCAGATAAAACTATTTTACCAAATATGGTTACAAAGGTCTCTCATTGTCCATAAAACACTTAATCCATCCCTAATTCAGTGTATCTCTCTACACAAGTGAAAAAATTGATTTAAACCACTTTAAGTCCACTTCATTCTCTAGAACTACTTTTCATGAAAAAATATGTGGCCTCAATAGATTAACATTTCCACTGGTGTTGGATTTTGACCTTTTATAATCACCCAAATCTTTAGGTGCATTTTCTTTAATAGAATTATCTATCATAGACAAGATTCAAGGGTTAAAGGATAGGTTTTAGTCGAGATCGGGTTCTGTTTTGGTTGGAAAGGAACAAGATGATTTAGATTCTAATTTTGAGGGTATTAAAATCATTTTGGGCTCAATATATAGAAAAACATGAGAAACATATAAAATATACTTAAAAAATATGGTAGATTGAAATATTTGGCATGTAGAATGTTATTTAAAATGATTAATTTAAATTCAATCAATTATACACACATTTTGATCAACCATATGAATACCATAAGAATAGATTTAATATTATATACTAATTAAATAAATTTCATTTGATATAATTCAAAATAAGATATGACAAATTACATATAAAAGAAACCTGATATAGTTAATTATTCTTGATTTATGTTTGATATAATTCTATCTTCCACAATTTGTAGGATTTGAAAAATTGTCAACAAGTTGATGTTCAGGGATAATGAATTCAAGAGTGATGTACGTTTTTTTAAATGATCACTCAAAAATTGATTCTTAAATCAATATATTAGCCCTAGAATCAGATACATGTTTCTTAGAAATTTCAATAGAACTTTTGTTGTCACACTTTTTAGTGACATGTCGGAATTCATATCCATAGTCTAGTAATGTGTATTTAATATATAGAATTTGTGCACAATAACTACCTATATCTATGTACTCAAATTTTTCAGTAGATAATGCAACATAATTTAAATTTTTACTATATCATGATACTAAAGACTTGACCAAAAAGTGACATGTTCCAGAGATAATGTTTCTATCTTACTTGCAGCCATCAAAATCAGCATTAGAATAGCTAATTAAATTAAAATCATGCCCTCAAGAATAGGACAATCCTAAATTGGTTGTACTTTGAGGAATTTAAAAATTATTTTAATAGAAATCAAATGAAATTCCCTAGGGTTTTATTAAAAATGAGATCACATACACAAGATAAAATATATTGTTAGGCATGTTAGCTATTAAGTAAATAAACTCCCAATCATAGCTCTGTAAATGGTTTGGTCATTTGGTTTCCCAATCTTATCAAGATCTAATTTACAGGTTGTGATCATTTGAGTATCACATCTTTTTTATCATTCCATGCCAAAAATATTTTAAAAAGTATTTAGTGTACTTACTTTGTTTTAAAATAATTTCTTTATTATTTTTTATGATTTTAAAACCAAGAATGAATTTTAGTTCACCCATAAGACTATTTCAAATTCATTTTTTATATGTTTTTAAAATTAATTGCACAAAGAATTTGTTGATTTTACCAAAGATAATATCATCAAGATATATTTTTACAACTAAAACATCTTTTTATTTTATTTTGAAAAATAAGGTAGGATCAACAACACCTTTTTTAAACAATTTTGGGATAAGAAAATTTTCAAGCCTATCATTCAAAGCTCTGGGATCTTGTTTTAAAGCATAAAGTGATTTTTTTCAATTTAAAAACATGATTTCAAAAATGAGAATATGAAAATCCATAGGTTTTTTCAACAACAACATCCTCATAAATATAACAATTTATAAAATAACTATTTACATCCATTAAATATAATTTAAAATTTAGATATGCTGCATAAGAAAGAGGCATCCTAATGACTTCAAGTCTAGCTACAAGGGAAAAGGTTTCCTCATAGTCAATTCCTTCTTCTAGACTATAACCTCATTCCACCAATCTAGATTTACTTCTAATAATATTTCCATATTCATCAACTTAGTTTCTATATACCCTTTAGTTATAATTGGTAAATAGTCTTTGGGTCTCTCAAATAAACCCCATACTCTATTTCATTCAAATCGATTCAATTCCTATCACATAGCCATCACCCAACTTTCATCACTAATTACCTTATTAATGTTCTTGGGTTTAAGTTGTGATGAGAAGGATTTATGTTCAACCTAGTTTCTAAGTGATGCTCGAGTTTGAGTTTCTTTTCCTATATCACTAACAATATTATCTAAAGGATGATCTCTATAGCTTCTAATAGTTCTAGGTATACTATATTCCTTTAGGATTTACTGAGGCTCTAGTTCCTTTAAGTGGTTTTTACTAGGAGACTTTTCAAGTAGATCAGTAGCAATCCCATTGGTCTTTGACATATTATTGATATTTAAATTGTACATATAATATAATAGGTTTTCTAAGGAAACTGTAGGTTCATGTGGATTTGTATCATCAAATGTGACATGAATAGATTCTTCCACCATTTTTTATTTTATTATAGACTCTATATGATTTTATGTATGTAGAATAACCATGTAAAATTCCCTCATCTTGTAACACCCTGACCTAAACCACCAGGTATGAGACAGAGTTCCAAAAGACCTCATGTGTGCCTCCTTGTATTCAAGAGCTTGTCGAATAGTAAGGGTTTCAAGTTTGTTATTGGGGAAGCTATACCCTCAAAACTACATCTGTATTCCAATAATAATAATATAAATAAATAACCATAGTAAAAAATAGAAAAATAAATAATAATAATGTAACATCACATGGAAAAAAAGTCATACAAATAATAAACGGGCTCCTAGTGTGGCTAGCCAAACAAAAATATAAGCACAGGTAGGCAATAAATAAATAAATTAACTATGAAATACCCTAGTTTCAATCCTAGACCCACCTTCAAATCCATGTGCCTCAACTTAACATTCAGCCACAAACCCCTTACTCTTTCCTAGATCCCTATCTATGAATTCTAAACAAGCATCAAAATTATTGTACATGGTGTGAGTATATAAAACCTAGTAGGATACCTTTTGAGACCAAGTTGGATGGAGGTGTTATTTGAAAGAAGTTTGCTGGAAGTTTTCTCTTTTGTTGTATTTATGAAAAACCCCCTCACTTTTTTATTTCTTTTTATCATACGAAGGAGTATCAAATATAAATGGTTGGAAATGGTTTTCTTATTAAAGTCCATCATTTTATTTTTTTTGTTCTAAATGTTATTTTTTTTTGTGTTCTTATTTTTAGACTTATCTTTCTGGAATGAAGATTTTTATACACACCAGAGAGGTGTTCCAAAAATAGAATATCGAAATAAATTTTCGACACAAATTAAAATGATTCTTTGATGATATAAATGGTCTTAACATCATGGAAAACCTTATGTTATTTTATATTTTAAAAGGGAATTTAAAGTTATTTCAAGCATAGGATTCCATAAAAAATTTCATACACAAGTGTTCTGATAAAATTTATATAGAAATTAGATGATGCTATGGTGATTTCAATGTTCTAAAAATCATGTAATACCTCATGATAGATGATTTCTGTTAATGATAAGTGGAAGTTGTTTGTAAATAAGATCTTCAGACATAGAGTTCCAAACATAGAGTTTTGGACATGGAATTCTGAATTTAGGTTTTAGGATTGAGACTATCTAACAAATTATGATGATGGTTTTTTATGACAAATGTTCTCAATATCATTAATTTTCTAAAATCTAACAATCCAAGAATTTTTTAAGAAGATGAGAAAACTTTTTGGGGAATATAAAGTTTTCTTTAAAAAGTTGTGTGAAAGATATCCTGATAGAAGACCAGACAAAATATTGGATGAGGAATGTTTTTGAAAATGTTTAAAAAGTATTTGAAGTTGAGAAGTTGTGATATTTCATAACTTGAGAAAGTTACTTAATATTATAAGTTATTGAAGAATATTTTTTCAATAAAGTTCAAATCATATGAAGTCTTTAAGGAAATATTTTTTAGAAATTCTGAGTTTGTGAAAGTTATTGGGCTTTTCATTTAAATGAAAATTGTAATTATTTTCAGTGAGTCCATTGGGGGAGAGATTTAATTTCTTTGAATTCATAAAAGTTAGATAATAAATGTTCTAGACTCATATTTATATAGATATTCTTATTGAAGATATTTTAAGCAGTGGATAGAAAAATGTTTGGCTAAATAAGTTTTTTAAAGATAGAAGATCTCAAGTTTGAAATCAGACTCAGTTTTCCATATTAAAAAGATCAAACACAATTGAGTAGATAGATAATCTGGACTAAGAAATATTTTCAAGGTTTTCATAAGAATATTTTTTCTTATTATTTTTTCTGATAAAAATAAATTTGAATAAAAAAATTATTCTAAAGATTTATTGAAAGTTTTAGAATATCCTGGAAGGATTTATAAGTTTTCGAATGTTTTTATTTGAGTGGGAGTTTTTATTTTAAAATTTTCATTAATATGGAAAATAACTTTGAGTTCCCACCTCTGATGTTTTGAGAACACCTATTTAAAGGGGAGTAAGTACAACATACTAATGTATTATTCACATATGAAAAAAGTAGAATCTATGCAGATTTTTCAAACATAATATGATCAGACAGATGCATCAAATATTAGATTTGGATAAAATTTCAAGTAGGTCAGTTCCTACCCAGGAATATCTTGGTGTATAAGAGGAAGTTTATAGTGAACAAATAATTTTTTCCAACCAAACTCATTGGATAAAAAAATTAATCAAACTTAGTTTTGTATGAAGTCCATATAAGAATTTCTTACCTCCTACTAGGAAATAAAATGAATTACTATTTTTGAAGATTATCAAAAGTTGTGTTTTCTTAAGTAGTATAGTGACAAAGTTATGAACCTATTGGTGAATGTTTCTAAAATTTTTACATAAAATTATTTACATATTATGTACTATAATAAGCACATGCAATACTATTATTGGTCATAGTGATTTACAAGTGAAAGGATATTTTCTACTTGTTCAAACAACTCAAAAGGATTGTTTTCTAGTGGAATGTGTGGTGTTTAATTATTTTCAAACCATACCAAGTACTATCTAATTTTATGCAGTAGTGAATATTTTAAATACTTTTATTCTTATGTATGTGTTTGAAATTGTTTTTTTTAGAAAAGTTGTATTTCATTAATTGGAGGAAAATGTTGTTAAAAAGTTAACATAAAAAGAAAAAGATATCACTGATTTACCCCTACCACTCTTAGTGATTACATTGATCTTTCATGGTCCTTTTCAATTAGTATCAGAGGGAAGGTTCCCTTCATTAAATCTTTACTGAAGTTTGAAGAGAAGTTTCTCTGGATAATTTGAATTGTTTAAACAGTAAGGAGATTTTGGTTTTTGATGGAAGGAACTATCATATATGAAATGATATAATATTTCTATATCTTATGTTCCTTGGATATGAAGTTATAGAGACTGCTATAGATGGATTTATGCCTCTTACTGAGAATGTTCCTCTTAAATTTGTTGATAAGAATAATCTGGAGAAAGATGGATGGGCTAAATATTCTTTATTTTCTTCACTCTCTAAAAGTTAATTTCTTAGAGTAAAATTATTTGGAACTACCAAAGGTATTTAGGAAAAGTTGAAAATATCTATCAAGGAAATATGACTGTAAAGAAGGAAAATTTATAAATATGGAGGTTAAATTATGAAGATCTCAAAATGGGTGAGTATTATTCTATTGGCTACTTATTTATAAGGATTAATAATATTATAAGCACCATAATATCTCTTGGTGAGAAGCTAAAATATTAAATTATTGTTGAAAAGATCTTATGAATTATTCTTTATAAGTTGGATTCCAAAGTTTCATCTTTGGAAGATATATATCTTGAAACTATATATTTTTGATGACTTACATAGCACTCTTATTACATATGAAATGAGAATAGATAAAGTTTTAAAAATAAAAGAAAAAGTTGGTTGATAAATCTCTTTCAAATATTCAAAGAAAGGAAAATCTAAGAATATTCTCAAAGACAAATAATTTGGTGACTCAGATACCAAAAATTTGGTTAGTAACAATTGTGATGAATTCTTGTATTTGTTTTCTAAAAATGTGAAAATATTCACATGGAATTAAAAAACGGATGTTACCACTAAATTGCTTTGGATTTGGAACAATTAATAATTTTTTTTAAAAAAAATATGAAGAAAGGATGAAGAAGAAAGTGATAAAAAAGAAATAAATCCAAGAAGATATTTTAATAAACATGTTGAAAAATATAAATCTTATTCCAAGTTAATGTTTAATTATTTCTCCAAATCCAAAAGGATAAGTTTTTTTCTAACGATCACAGAGATGATGATAGTGAAATTGAAACTAAAATATTCTCTTAAATTATTATAGGAAACACATTTATTGCAAAAGTAAATGATGAACAGTATATTGGTTATAAAATAAGTAGTTATAAAGAAGATACTTAGCTAGAGTTTTATATAAAAATATATTTTAAAAAATGTCTTCGAAAGATTGTAAGTCCTGAAAGATAAACCAAGAAGTTGAAAACTAAAAGTTCTACAGTAAACAGTCAAGAATATTTTGTTGAAGAGAAATCTAAGTTGTTGGATGATACAGATCATTTGAATAATATATTGAAAAATAAAAAAATTTGAATGAATATCTTGAAGTAAAGATATAAGTGAAGGAGTAATATTTATAAATTTATTCAACAAATGTTCTTTAAAACTGAGTAGGGAGTTACATGTTTCAAAATCTCTATTTCTAAAATAGGAAAAATTTATGAGAAGTGTGAACCTAAGAAATATCAACAAAATTTATCTTCAAATGTTTAAAAGAAAAATGCAATTTTTTCTAAGATTAACAAAGATAAGAAAATCGTGTATGTTTCCAAAATCAACAAAGTTAAAAATTCAAAAGTTTTGAAAATTTCAAAGGCTAAATCAAATATTGATACCACTAGTGATTCTGTTGAATATGGGAATAAATACTAGTTGAAGAATAATATTTTGAAATATTTTATAACTTTGGGGCTTAATAATGTCTTAAAGTGGAAAGTGAGGAATTTATAAAAAAAATTACAAAGTCAAGTAGTATGGAAGTTATAGTGGAAAGTATTATTTATATGGCTACTACTGGTATTATGGTGGATTTAGACATATATTAAATATTTGTTGGTTCAATCAACAAAAGCATATTAATCACATGAGTAAATGGAATAAAATTTTATGTGGGGGTCAATCCTCTAAAATAATGAACCCTGAGAATTTTTTTAGGAAAGTTGAAAATAGATTCCAACCTTTGGGAACTATTTGTGAAAGATGTAAAAAACCTAGACATATTGATAAATAATGTCATGTTCATTTACCAGCAAAACAAAATTCTTATAACAATTTTCAAAATTAATATGTGAATAAATATAAAGGTAAAAAATATCTTGTTGTAGAAACTTCTCTCAAAGATATAAAAGGAGAATGAACCCTGATTTTGGATAGTGGTTTCTCTCACATGTGACATGATATTTGAAGATTTTTAAGAATGTGATAGATTTTAAATAAGTAACAACAACTTTTGGAAATTATGAATCACTTAGAATAAATTTTTTTGTATATAATATTATTAGGGAAGAAAAAATAAAATCCAAAAGGCCTTGTTTGTTGATGGGATAGAACACAACTTATTAATTGTTTGCCAAATTTATTATTAATGTAATAAAGTTATTTTTAGAAAATATGTTTTATTGTGAAAAGAGGATAATATATAAAAGTTGTTATGAGAGGCCAATATATTAAGGAGAAGTTGTTTCAAGTTGGTGATATACAAAATTCATGTTATCTGAGCTTGATGGAATAAAATAAATTATGGGAAAAAAATTTGGGACATATGTGTTAGAGGAATATGAACAAGTTAACAAAATAAGACAATGTTCATGATATTCCTAAAATGAAAATAATAAGATATTGGTGTTGTTCTATATATTAGAAAGAGAATATTACTAACTCAATGCATAATAAAGTTGAAATTCATTCAACCCATCCCTTGGAGACAATTCATTCTGAGATTTGTAGCCCAATAAGTAAAAAAATAAAATTTTAAGATAAGTACTTAATTTCTTTCATTTATGATTTTACTAACATTACTTGTATTGTGTTTTTGAAACATAAATCAAAATATTTAAAAATGTTTAAGAGTTTCAAGAGAAGAGCCAAAAATGAATGTGGATATTCTATGAAGAAGTTGTGAACTGATAATGGCAGTGAATAAAAAATGAATTATTCAGAAATTATCTTTAAAAAGACGACATTGTTCATGAGTTCAGTGCACCTTACACACCACAAAAAATGGTTTTTCTGAAATAAATAATAGATGTTAATTGGATATGGTTTGTACTAAGTTAATTGATCATGGTATTTATCACTATTTCTAGATATAGGTGATGAGTACAACATTTTATATTTAGAATTGGCGTTTCTATAAACCAAGTTCTTATATAAATCCTTTTAGAATGTTCTAAAATGAAATTCTATGTTTCAAACACTTAATATTGTTTGGAATTCCCTGTATCATAAAAAAAGTGAAAATATTGGAAAATTTATCAAAGTGGTGTTGATGTAATTTTTCTTGGATATGCTTCTAATGGTATCGGTTATAAATGTTTATATAAAAGTTTTAGAAAAATATGAATAAAAAGTTTCATGAACACATGAAAATGAGGAATATAGGGGAGATGAGAGAATTTTTATTGAGAAACATGAAAAAATGTCCATCAATGATGATTCCACCTAAATAGAAGATTCTGAATCAGTTATTTCTATTGATGAGGAGGAACTTCATACATCTCATCTTGGGATAATAAAATAGGTGGAAGTATAAGACATCATTGGTGATCAACAAAAAAAGTTCAAACATGAAGTACATAAAAGTTTGTTTCGCATACTTCTTTCTATTGAAAAGTTTATCCAAAAATGTTAATTAATATTCCAAGCATCAGGAGTGGATTTTTGTTATGAATGAAGAGTTGGACCTGATTGAGAAGGATGATACTTGGGAACTTGTACCCAAACCCAATAATAAAAATGTTTTTGGTAAGAAGTGGTTGTTCCAAAACAATTTAAATGAAGATGTTTAATTGATAAGAAACAAAGCATGATTGGTTTGCGAAGGTTACTAAAAAATTAAAGGCATTGATTTTGATGAGACTTTTCTTCCATTGGCAATGGGGTTATAAATGTTTTAGATGGATGTGAAATCATCTTTTCTCAATGGAGAAATCTATGAGGAAGTTTATATTGAACAAACATGTGGATTTTTAATTGTAAAAGATGAAAGTTATGTATGCAAGTTGAAGGAATCCATATATGAGCTAAGAAAGCTCTGCGATATTGGTATTCCAAATTGGATTCCTATTTCAACAAGTTGAACTTTAAGAAATTAAGAGTTGACAGTAATCTCTATATCAATGAAAATTAGGTGATCTCTCTCATTTTAATTGTATATACTAGTGATATTATCCTTACTAGGAATCATGAAAGAACTTGTGAAAATTTTGATGAAGAGATGAAGAATTTTATTGAAATTTAGATTCATAATGAAATGAAATATTTTATTGGCTTAAAAATCTCACAAAAAAAGAAATATATTTTTTATCTCAAGAAATTTATGATAAATAACTTCTTAATACATTTGAAATGAGAAATTCAAAACCTATTTTCACACCAATTTCGGTGGGAACTAATTTGTCTAAATACAGAGAAGAAAAGGAAATGATTATAAATAATTTAGAAAGCATATTGAAAATTTGTTATATCATACTAATTGAAGACTATATATTTTATATACTGTTACTTTTTGTACAAGATTCCAAAGTGCTCCAAAATAATCTCATCTCTTGGTAGGAAAAATAATTCTCAAATTTATCAAAGGCACAAAAGATATATGTATAAAATATGACATCTCCATAAAAATTGATTTGTTTTGTTATATATATGTTTATTAGGCAGGATGTGTGGATGATAAAAGATCTACATATAGTGTAGATTTCTTTATAGGGGAAACTTTTTTAAGTTAGAATACTAAAAAGAAAAATTATGTAACTCTTAGCATGATTGAAGCTAAATATGTTTCTGTCACTCAATCTACAACACAACTCAAGTGGATGAAATATCAATTAGAATATTTTCTAGTTAAATTAAAGTTACCCCTTCTCTTAGTTTGTGACAATAAAAGTGCTATAAATATCACTAAAAATATAGTTCAATATTATCATGAAAATAATATTGATATAAAATATCAATTCATCAAATAGTGTGTGGATAATAGTGAACTCATGTTGGAATATGTTCCTACAATGGAACAAGTTGCTGACATATTCACAAAACCTATATCAAAGGAAGATTTTTATAAACCAATGTTGAACATGGAAATCAAAATTCCTTCTCTCTGAGGTTGAGTTATGTGTTTTTTCCCCTATATCATCTTTTATTTGGATAGTGTTTTCAAGGGGGAGAAAAATGATGTTTCATAAATCTAACCATTTGATTGTGTTACACCTTTTAAGGAAATCATGTATTTAGGGGGGGTTTTTAAAAGGGGTAATATATGATCTCAACATGTAAATGTATGAACCGGTTTAATAGTGTTTGAAGTGTGTGTAGTAAACTTTGTTCTTATAGAAATTTTAAAAGTTATAAAGAGATCAAAGTTAAAAATTTATAAAGAGATCAAAAGTTTTAATTTTAAGAAGTTGTTACCTAAGTCAATGAATATGAACAACATGGTTTTTCTATTCAATGATTCGATTTTTCCTACATTGATTTTTCTCACACAGGATTATAATTTTTTATAAGTGATTCATAGCTTGAGTAATAATGTTTTAGTGATTTATGAATATTGGTTGACAACAAAATCCTAAGTGGGAGATTGTTGGGACCAAGTTAGATACATGTGTTGTTTGAAAGAATTTTTCTATAATTTTTGTCTTTTTTTGTCTTTATGAAAAATAACCTTACTTTTTTTTATTTCTGATGATTGGATGAAGGATTATTGGACACAGATGATCATACATATTTTTCTTAATAAATTCCATTATTTCAAGTTTTTTGTTCTAAATATTTTTAGGTGTTCTTGTTTTCAAACTTATCTTTATGGAATTGATCTTTTTGGACAGTCCAGGTAGGTGTACTAGACATAGAATATCAAAAGAAATGTTCAAAAAATCAGATTATTCTACACTTATCTCAATATTTCTTACATCATGGAAACCCTTGTGATATTTTCTTTTGCTAAATGGACATTGAAGTTGTTCCAAACATAGTATTCCAGGCCCAAAATTCTATATGTAGATGTTATGATAAAATTCATCTAGAAATCATATGATGTTATGATGACCTCAATGTTTTAAAAATCAGGGAAAACCTCATGATAATTTCTTTTTGTTAATGAAAAGTTGAAGTTATTAATTCACAATATCTCTAGACATAGAGTTATAGACATAGAGTTAAATATACCGAATTTCATATGTAAGGTTTCATATTGAAACCATCTAAAAAATTTAGATGATGCTTTTTTTGATAAAAGTTCTCAACATCATTATTTTTCTAAAATCTCATGATCCAATCTTTTTTTAATAATATGAGAGAACTTGTTTGGGAATACATATATTTCTCTAGGAAGTTTTGTAAAAGATCTCTGAACACAAGAACACACAAAGCGTTGGATGAGGAATGCTATTTAAAAAGTTTAAAATGTATATGAAGTTTAGAAGTTGTGATATTGTAGAAGTTGATAAAGTTTCTGAATCTTGAATGTTTTTGAAGAATTTTTTTTGATAAAGATTAATTTAGATGAAGTCTTTAGACAAAGATTTTGTAGAAAGTCTGTGTTTTTGAAATTTGTTGGGTTTTTCATTTAAATTAAAACTGTACTAGTTTTTTATTAGGCCATTTGGGGAGAGATTTATATTCCTTGTAATCTTAAAAGTAAGATATTAAATGTTCCAAACTCATATTTCTAGATAAAGTTTTATTGGAGATATCAGAAATAACAGAAAGAAATTAATTTGGATGAAGAATTTACTAAAAGACAGAAGAGCTTAAGTTTTCAATTAGACTCTGTTTTCCAGACTAATAAGATTTTACATAGTCGAGCGGAAAGAGAATATGTAAAAATAAATCTTATGAAGGTTTTCATAAAAATATTTTACCAGATTAAGTTTTCTGATAAAAAAAATTGAAGAAAAATGTTGTGCTGAAGTTTCTTCAAAGGTTTTAATAGATCCTATAAGGTTTGAGAAGCTTTCAAAAGTTTTGATTTGAGCAAAAGTTTTGAATTGTAAAATTTCATTGATCAGGAAAATAATTTTGAGTTGATGGATTTTCTATTTCAAGAGAACCTATTTAAAGGGGATTTTAAGGACACTTGAACACCCTGAGAGGAGAGAGGTGAATCAAGGTGTAAAATTTTTCTTTCAAACTGATAGATCTTGTTCCCACATTGGTAGGAACCTATTAAACCTATATGAAGAGGAAGTGTAGAAAATAAACAATCACATGCAAAGCAATGACACATCAATTTCACCTCGTTCACCACTAAGGGCTACATCCAAGGAGCATATTTCAATAGTGTGTCGGTCATACAAAATCCACTAATATTCACAAGTTGTGGAATATAATATTTTAGCACAATCACTCTATGCCAGGAGCAATGCTTTTAAAAGGTTCAGGGATAGCACAGTGCATCCCTTGGATCACTTCCACTGACTCCCCCTTGATCATTGCATTAGAAGAATCTTCACTCTGTTTATTGACTTGAAGGTCGCTTCAATGGTTTAGCATTAATTCATGCATCCTCAATTGTAAATGGATTCTCTGTTGAAGTCTCATAATCATGAATAGATATAATTTATTTTCTTGTACATTGATATGTTATGAAGATTAATTTCGAAAAATGACTAGGCCAATTTTAGGCTTCCTTGGGTGTTCCACGTATTGCAGCTATTTCCATGTACCTTATCTTTTTTCGCGTACCATCCAGCTCCTCCACGTACCATACACCTCCTCCGTGAACTGCACTACTCCATGTTTTCCCTAATTTGTGTACTGCTCCACACCTCCGCGTACTTCCTTACTCCACTGTGTACTGTGAGAGATTCTTGTGCGAACCACACACCCTTCCACGGAATATTTTCCTTACATGGAGGATTCTCTCCACGTACCTTCTTCTCCTTAGTGAATCACTTCAGACTTATCTGGATTTCTCCCCAAAATTTTAATCTCTAATATCCTCTCTTAACAAAGGGGATTATTATTCCTTAAATAGGCACGTAACTCTGCAAATTTTGCTAAACTAATTTACCCTAACTTTCAAAGTGGGACAATCTTAACTCCATCTGTGTATGGTTAGACTCTATTGAGTACCACTCCTATTTCGCGAACCGAAGTAATCCCGCCAACCTTCATCATTTCGCGTACCACATGCCTTCACCATGTACCGTTGCTTCAAACCATTTTTTCATTTCAACCTTCATCATTCCACGTACCACATTCCTTCACCATGTACCATTGTTGCGAACTATTTTTTGGTTCTGTGCACCACCTTGTTTACCATTCCTGTTGTCTCCACCACGAACTACACACCTTCAACGCGTATTGTGCACCTTCACCATGTACTGCACACCTTCACCGCATACCATGCACCTTCACTGCATACCATGCACCTTCACTGCATACAGTGCACCTTCACTGCGTACCATTTCCAAAAATCCATTTTTTTAGTCCAAAAAATATGGCAAACACTGGGAAGTTGTGCCACCTTCAATATTGATTTCAACCTAAATGATATGACCACATTCCTTACAAACTCCCTAGTCATCTGTGTGCAGATTGACAAAAAACACAAACCAAAATCCATTATTATCAACATACATCCTTGGTTCCAATAGGATGAAGTACAACATACCAATGTACTATTTATGGGTGCAAAAACTGGAAGCTCTGCATATTTTTCAGACCAAAGAAGATTAGATAGAGGAATCAGATAATAGATTTAGCTAGAATTTAATTAATTCCATTTCCTAACAAGGAATCTCATGGTGGAGGAGAATAATAAGTTTATAAAAAATAAAGATTTTTTTCTAGATGAACTCATTGGTCGGACAAAATAATCAAACAGAGTGATCAGACTGATTTTTTTACAAAGTATCGAGAAGAAGTTCTTACCTACTTCTTGCTAAGAAAGTGACCAACTATTTTTGAATATTATGAAAAGTTATGTTTATTGAAGAAACACTGGGACAATGTTCTAAACCTATTGGGTAATGTTTATAAACTTATTACAAATTCTGATTTATATTTTTACTCTAAAAGTATCACATGAACTTTTGTTAATGGTCATAGTTTTTTATAAGTGAAAGGATATTTCCTGCTTGTTGTAACCACTAAAAATGATTTTTTTTTCTAGTTTATTATGTGGTATTGGATTATTTCCAAACCATGCCAAGGAATAGATACTATTATTCTGTAGTGAACCTTGAAAATACTTACATTCCTATTGATGTGTTTTAATGTTTTTTATAAAAAAACTTTCTCCTTAAAATGAGGTGAAGGTTTTAAAGAATGTTAACATAAATGAAAAAAGATATCATGGATTAACCCCTCCCCCTCTAAGTGATTAAATTAATCATGTGTGGGCCTTTTCAATACCCCCAATGTGTCCTTAAAATTTGTAAACATGCATAAGAGTTTATAAAATGATAATAAATAAAATAGCACACAAGAAAACAATGATACCAAGTGTTTTTGTGCTAACTAAGTCACTAAAAACCTCAACTGTATCTACTTTGGATTGTTTATGAAAAAACAAATGAGTGGTCATGGAAACATCAAAAGATTAGGAGCTATCCTTGATGCTTCTCAATAGTCGTACATTCTCTAGGACTCTAGGTCATTCCATGATAGGCCAACATTCTCTATTGTTATCTCTCAGGTCAGGTCACATAGATCATCATGATTTCTATTTCCACACAAGTCAGGCCACACTAGGCCATCATGCTCCATCATCTAACTTGGTATAGTCATTATGCCATATGCAGTGTTAGAACACACTCCCCCTATAGGTCCATTGAGCCATAATGGGTCCACCTGTTACATTAGTACTATATAAAGTGTAACAATATACATATACAAAGTACAAACATAAGGCAACATAGAATAACATAACAAGGCATGCATAACATATTATGAGTGTGAAAAAATATCCAAAAAATGCACACATACAATAAAAATAAACATAGTTTAGATCATATAATCATGAAACAACATATCATGATAATGATCATATACACAACATCTACAAGGTAAGTAACTTCCAACCTCAAGTTTGTTGATGAATTACTTCAAGGTTCATTAAGGATAGAAGAATAAATCATGTCTCACACCCATGGAAAGCATGATTGCACATAAAGGATGTCTATTTTAGGTTTTGATTCAAGAAAAACGTTTAGAACAAGACACAAGGAGATTCCATCTCAAGAAGGTGATTCTAAAATCACATACCTTATAGAGTTCATCAATATATCCAAATCTGAGATATGTTGGAGGATGGGATGACAATTCACTAAATTCATTGTTTACTGAAGAACAGATCATGAATTCTTAATCAATTCTAGAAGAGATCCATGGGTCTATCCAACGTTTATTGATCCATAATCAAATTTTCAATGGAAAATAGATTCAATATGAGATTCAAGAAGAAGGTCTCTTGATGATCATTCTTAAAATACTTACCTGGAAACATCACCATTCTCGAGATTTCTATCTCCAATGAAGAAGGGTTATCATTGACACATAAAATTCTCCACAAATATACCAAGGAATCATCAATGTATTAAGGTTCCATAATCAATTATCCATCAATAATAGATTTAGTAAGGTGATTCATGAAAACTTACTCGTAAAACATTTATTATCGATTGTAGATCATGATTTGATCTATAAATGACATCAACTCGCTAAATCCTCTATTAATATATAAATAGAGGGGGGAAATATCATTGAATCTTCATGGAAAAGACATATCTAACATAGATCTATGAACATATCATAAGGAAGAAGAAGGATTTGTCATGGATCTAGATAAAACTCATCATTCTTGGATTCATCAAATCAGTAAAAGGTTGGAGAGACAAGGGGATAAGAATGTGAGTGATAAGATTAAAGATATGAGTTTTAAAATTATAATTAAGGATATAGGGTTCAGACGTGGGAGTTAAAGGGTGTCAAAACTAATTACCATTAAAACCCCATGAGTTACATTAATTTCACCCTCAAATTGGGAACACAAGCTACTCGGTGGAACCACTAGCTAGCGGGTGGCACTCCACCAATAATATTGTGGGGTCTATAGGACCCTGAAAGTCTACTAGAATCCCATTGTTTGTCTAATTGAACCCAATTTTCTTACTGGTGGAGTTTGAAAGACCCTATAGGTTTATTGGAAACCCACTGGATGGCTGGTGGGTTCCACCATAAAGCTGGTGGGTTCCACCCACCAAACAAACCAGCCCTTCCTAATACCCTTTTCCTTCAAAATAAAGACCATTTTCCACATAAAACTGACCTCTAAGAATCCCATAAGAGGGAAGAAACATCATAGTAAAGGATAATTTAATAAACATAAACACCTCATACAACAAAAACAAGTGTGGATGTTACAATTCTCCTATTATAATGATTTTTCATCCTTAGTAAGTACCTTTAATGGTTATAATAAAATAACTCAGGCCACTGAGATCGAACATCAACCTCCCACTCTCAATTCTCTTCTGGGATCCATCCATTATTCCATAAAACTGATACTAGTGGTACCATCTTCCCTAGAAGGAATTTTTCACTCCAATTTAGAATATGCATTGGGTGCTCTATGTAAAATGTGTCCGGCTCTAGCTCAACATCCTCAAAATTGATGAATTTCATAGGATCGATCATGTACCTCTAGATCCAAGACACATGAAACACATCATGCATACTTTGGTAGTGAGAAATAATATCTAAAATATATTCCACCATCCCAACCTTTGAAGGTTCCAATGTAGTGCAAATATAGCTTTCCCTGCTTTCTCAAATGGTAGTCACCAAACCGAGGAGTCACTCTCATAAAAAAAACTGATCTCTTACAATAAACTCTAAAGGTATACTCCTGTAGTTAGCATACTTATTCAACTAAATCTTCACAATGATTAACCTCTTCTAAATTAGATTCACTCTCTCAGAGGTCTCCTATACCATGTTGGGTCCCACAACTGTTGCCTCACTAGACTCATGATAACAAAGTGTTGAACAACAAAAACTCTCATAGATAGCCTTATATGGTTACATATAAATTGAATCCGGGTAACTATTTTTGTATATGAACTCATACCTGGCTAGGTGATCATCCCATAATCCATTGAATTAAAGGGCGTAAGCCCAAAGCATATCCTCTGGTATATTAATCATCAGCTTTGACTGCCTATCGGTCTATGGGTAGTACACTATTCCTAATCTCATTTGAGTGACTATAGACTTCTACAAGCCCTACCAAAACCATGATATAACACCTACATCTCTATTAGAAACAATTCTCAAGGGAACTCAATGAAAACATACTATCTCATGAATATAAATATTTTTCATATCATCCAATGAGTGAGTCTCATGGATCAGTAAGAAATGAGAAACCATTATTAACAGATTGAAAATCCCATAGATAGCATCAGGACTATTTGGGGTCCTAGATAAACCTTTCAAAAATTCCATAATTACATCTTCCCACTTCCAAAAGGGAACAATAATTAGTTAGAGAAAACCACCATGATACCGGTGTTTAACCTTTACCCTCTTGAAGGCAATGCATCGGGAAACAAATCTAGTAATTTAACTCTTCATCCCTAGCTACCATAATTTTCACATGAAGTTTTGGTACATATTTTTCTTCCCACGGATGTAATTCCCACTTAGAGGTATTAAATTATCTAATAAGATCCTTCCTGTTGAAATTGGGTACTACAACTCTCCCAAGTACAAAGATCACATCATCGTTATCCACTGACCATCTGAGTATCAGGTCACCTCATTTTAGTTGTTCCCAAATTATAGTACACTCATGGTCAGTCTCCTATCTATCGTTTACCCTATCTATTAAAGAATATGTGACCACCAATGGAGCACATGTCATTGATCGATGGTTCTCAAAACTATCCATCCTCTAATCGGCTAATAAGCTTATCAGGTGACACTTTTCTTCCAAAGGTTGTTCACCAATATCCTAAGTTACCAACCTATTACAAATAATATAATTTACAAAAATGTTACCTTTACCAGGTGTACAAACCATCTCAAATCCAAATGTATGTAAATACGCTATACAGATCCACTGTCTCATATTCAGGTCTCATTGTGTGAAGATATAATGAATAATTTTGTGGTATGTGTATAAATAAAACCTCTCTATGAAGAGATATTATTTCCAAAACATTATATCATTGACCACCACAACTAGATCCAAGTCATTAATAAGATAGATATTCTCATGGGGTTATTGTTGACGTGACCTATAAGTTGTTACCTTCTCCCTCTACATCAGGTCTACTCGCAAACCATCTCCTCATGCATTACAGTATATAGTATATCCACTCCATGGATTATCAATTATCACCTCTAGAGTTGTAGTTAACCTCTTATTCAGATCAAGAAATTCCTATTCCCACTAGCCCATCCATTTTAACTTCACTCCATTATTTTTCAACAAAGTCATGGGTGCTGAAATGTGAGAGGATTTTTGGATAAAACATTGATAATATCTCACTAAACCCAAAAAGTTCCTAATCTCAAACTTTTTTTGAGGACATTTCCAAGACATTAATGCCTCCACTTTCTCTAGGTCCATAGATATACATGTCTTAAACACCACATGACTCAATAATTTCACCTCCTGAATCAAAAATATACACTTTGATGGCTTGGAATATTGTCGATGTTCCCAAAGTACAGTCATGATTATCTCAAGATTTTTGGAATTATGATATAGGTTCAGTGATTAGATCAGGATTTATTCAATGAAAACAATGATGAACAATTCAATATATGGGTGGAAGATCTTGTTCATGAGATACCTTATATCTTCCCATATATTCATTGGTCCAAATGGCCTCACCAATTACTCATATAGTCTATACCTTCTCCAAAACACCATCATTGGAATTTCCTCTTATCTAACCCAAAACTGTTGATAGCCCGATCGAAGATCAATCTTGTAGAGCCACTAGAATCCCCATATCTAATAAAGAATATCATTGATACTAGGAAAAGGATATTTTTTATTCACTGTCACCTAGTTCAACTTTTGTTAATCTACATAGAGTCAAATACGGTCATCCACTTTCTTGAAAAAAATAGTTTCACCCCATGGTGAAGTACTAATCCTGATAAATCCCTTGTACTCTAAGTCCTTGAGAAATACCTTGAGCTCCTTTAGCTCAGATGACGTCATATGATAAGGTGTATCAAATTGGGTTTCACACCCAACATGAGATCTATGTAAAATTCAACTCCTCTATCAGGGGAATTCTTATTAATTCATCCATAAATATATACTAATAGAGATTCATGAATGGAGGAAAAATAATAGAGGCTTCCACTGATCCCACATAAAGACAAAATTTCATAATCTACACTAGGATCGCCCCGAGATGACTCAAGTTTGTACTAACTCTACATGATCCTAGTTCCCATTTTCTAGCCATCATAAACTTATATCCCTTTTTGAAGTATGATAAACCTGTCTTTGATATCAATTGATGCAAGCTTAAAAAATGGTTATCTATTCCATGCCAAGAATCACATTGAAGCTTGTCATATCTTGAATCATGGAGTCCCATGGATGTTCATAACTGGTGATGATTATATGATGCTCTAGGAATCACTGAAGATGGTCCACTTTCATTCACAACTATTTATCAAGGGAAAGTAACTCAGAGGATAACTTGACAGATAAGTCATGTCCATTGGTAACTTGTGAAGATATAAAAGAATGAAAATAACCAGTATAAAACATGGTAGTAGAAAAATAAAAGTGATCAAGGCCATACCTTTGGTAGTATACAGTACCTCACCACCATTTTCTAGAGTCTTATCCACTACATAAACTTAGCCCATATCATCTACATAGAATAATCCTTTATATGTATGAATCACCTGAGTCATTATTGTTTGAGAGGTCTGAACCTGCTACCGAGGACCCTAATATATCCCATGGATCAATGTATATGTGTGACTCAAACTCCCATGATACATAATCCATTATTCCTTCAAGTATAAATTCTATAGATTACCTATATTTCTGAACCAATAATACTTGATCTAAGGTTTCAGGTATAAGGTAAAATAATTCAACCACTTCCTATAGTTGAAGCACCAAAGACCACCTTCTCATACAATTGTTATTTAAGAGACTCTACTCAACTCTGACTATTTTCTACTACTTTATTGTGAATCACCCACCTTTTGAAGGGCCCTGAAACATCCTGAGAGGGGAGGGGTGAATTAGGGTGTCAATGTTTTACTTAAAAATTATGGATCTTGTTCCCATATTTATAGGAACCAATTATACCTTCTTGAAGGGAATGTATAGAATTCAAACAGCCACTTGCAAAGAGATCACTCGTCAATTTTACTAGGTTCATTGCTAATGGATAGTCCAAGGAGCATATGCCAACAATGTTTCATTAATACCTAAATCCACTAATCTTAACTAGTTTTGTAAAACAATAGTTCATACACAGTCACTATGTGCCAAGAATAGTACCGTTACAAAATTTTAGGGATAACACACTATATCCCTTAGAATACTTTTGTCGACTCCCCCACCAACTCACTACTTTAAGGGAAGTCTAACTCATTTTAATGAATTAAAGTTCACTTCAATGGATTTGAATTAAATTCTTTGTGTTTTTATATCATGAGACTCTACTTGTACCATAGACTTGAGTTGATTCACCATTAAAGCAATGCTCACTGAAGAAACTGATGTTCAAAACTTCCTTTCATGAAGAACCTTCGCAAAGTTCTACCCTTTGAAAATCTAACAGCCTTTACAGAACAAAAATACATTCATGAAGATCACCTAGTCAATGTGGAATACCCCATCATCTGAAATCACCATTTACTTAGAATCATCGGTATCAATCACGACTAAAGTATTTTTTGTGATGCTCAAGATCATATAGAACACCAGATTCACGGAGATACTCTAGGTTCGTGAAATCAGAGTGATTCCTGATTTTCCTTAAATAATTCCATACCAAATTAAGTGGGTGGCATTATATTTATAGGTTCTCCCATTCATGATGCTCCACTGCCTCTATCTAGTTTTCCAGATCAATCAAAAATATCTTCACGATTCTCCTCCAATCGAAAATATCCATTGAAATTTGATGTTATCATGAAGATTTCTGTCAAACCATCATGTACTCACGACTCTCCAATTATCATAATCGCAAAGAACACCATAACCATTCTCTATGCTCCGCATATTCGTGAATATTAACCCAGTCTTCATGAAACCTATGCCTTTACCATTTGGATGATGAGTTGATTCCAGAAAAAAAAACCTTTTGTAATGCTTGCCTCTTCCTCCAAATTGTTGACCCCAAAAATTTGTCAAACACTAGGAAATGGTGCCACTTTCATTACTATATTTATCTTGAATTGTAATATCCCTTCCCTTTAAAACTCCCTGATCTTCCATGTGATGATTGAAAAAAAAAACATAAACCATACTTCATTTACAATAAATAATATCCTTGGTTACAATGCCTTCCTATTCCTACCAATGGAAGTATAACAAGGAAGTCCACTAAAAGATGAAAGAAGACATGCATATATATCTTCCTTCAGTCCATTTTTTATTATTAGGGCCTTGTAAAGAAATTGATTTTAAGTAGTTAGGATAAATGTAACAACCCGAAATTTTGAATAAATATTGTTTCCTAATTTTATGTGTTATTTTATTTTTATACTCAACAAAAATGTTTCATTTGATAACATGAGTATAATTAAAATGATACTGTTGGTTTTTGACAGTTATATGACCATTGGTCAATATGACCACTAGAAACTAAATGTTTTGATTATTGTCTCTAAATACAATTAATCTTGGTTAATTAATATAGAAAGAAGATTTGATGGCCTCACCCAGTAGTCTTGGACCAATCGAAGCCCATCTAACAGAACTTGGGAAGGAGGTAGCACCACTGGGCTTTGTTCTAGACCAAACCCAAGCTGAACTTCATCGTATAAAGCTAGAACGGGATCGCCTTCGCGAGAAGTTCAAACTGATAGAAATTACTACTCGTGCGATGTTGGCCGAGCCTCCCTCGGATTCTCTCACCTTAGCACACCTTACACTTAGGTCCTATGCTGGTGTGATAAGGGGCTATGTAAGGAGACCATAACTGCCTTGTGTAATCCTTTGTTTTAAATAAAAATTGGGATTTCTTCTTATGATGAAGTTTATGAATTTTCAAATGACCGGATAAATATAGTATGCATATTTTTGATGAATTTTAGAAAAAGGATATTTTAAAAATGGTTGTGTAAACCTTAAATAATAAAAAATGTGTAATGATTTTCGAAAAATGGTCTTCTACATTTATGTCCAGTACGAAATTTAGAGTCTAATAAGATCCACTTAATTTTTGATGAATAGTAAATTATGAATAGTGATTTTATGATTAGTATTAGTAATGTGTCCAAATGGATTAGTAATCTCACTTAAAGAAAGTATTAATATAATCTAGGCACCTTGATTAAGTAATGTGATTCAATAAAATGGTTAAATAACGGTTTCATAAATCATTATTCAAGTATTAGTTTTTTCGGGTGAATAGTGTTTTTTATTTAAAAATTTAATTAAAAATATTTAGATAATTATTTTTATAAAACGGATTTCATTTTTGAACTCAGAGCACCGATATTATGCTATGGTAATTTTTGGAGTTTTTTCTGAAAAAAAAATGAATTTTCGGTGAATAGTGTTTTTATTTAAAAATTAAATTAGAAATATTTAGAAAATTATTTTTATAAAATGGAGTTCATATTTGTAATCAGAGCGTTGATATTTGGTTAAGATGAAATTTTGGGATTATTCTGAGAAAGTTGAATTTTCGATGAATAGTAAAAATACAGTTTTTAAGTTACGGGTGTTTAATGACATCATTAAATGATGTATTAAGTTTGTAATCAATATGTTCGAATTATGAATAGTGAGATATGGTATGAGGTGTCCCAAGTGGCCAATACCATGGGAAAATACCATGGGCAAGCCCATGGTTTTGCCAAAACCACTAATGAGGTGTCCCTTTGCCATTAATGCCTTGTCCTCTCACTTTCCCTATAAATACCAAGTCATCCTCTCATCCATTCGACTCCCCACTCTCCCCCAATGAAGTTCTGGTCTTATTACCTCCCAAAGAGTCCTCCCATGGTACCCCCAAGCCCTCAAGGTCCCAACCTTTGAGTTTTAAGAGTTATGTTTTAAGGTAAGGGATCTGACCTCTCTCTTTCATTTCAAGTAATCTCTTTTATGTCATTCCTTTTATGCTCCATGTTCTTATGTTGGAGGATGTTCTTTTATACTCCTCTTACTGCCATTTTCATGTTCATATAATTAGAGATCCCCTCTTGCTCTCATTATTTCGTTTTATGAAGTTTTAAGTGGCGCCGTTAGGCTGCCGAAAGTTTTGTAACGAATTCTTTCTCCCTTCTCAGTTTTCAAGATCAATTTTCATGTAAAGTATTTCAAGTTCCTTTTTATTATGTTGGGGTATGATCTCTAAATTTATCATACTGATATTTTATGATCATATGATGAGAGACCCCATTTGATCTCTTAAATTCAGTATTTTGATGTTTTAAGTGGCGCTGTTAGGCTGCCGAATTTTTAAGTGGTTCTTCACCCTTCTCGTTTTGAAGTTCTACTTTCATGTCAATTCTTTCAAGTTCCTTTTTTTATGTTTGGGTATGATCTATATATCTATAATACTGAAATATTATGTTAATATGATGAGATACCCCATTTTATCTCTTCAATTCAGTATTTTGAAGCTTTAAGTGGCGCTGTTAGGCTGCCGAATTTTTAAGTGGTTCTTCACCCTTCTCATTTTGAAGTTCTACTTTCATGTCAATTCTTTCAAGTTCCTTTTTGTTATGTTGGGGAATTATCTCTATATCTATCATACTGAACTCTTATGTTCACATTATGAGATACCCTATTTGACCTTTTCAAATCATTTTTGATGAAGTTTAAGTAACGCCGTTAGGCTGCCGAACTTTCATAAGAGAAATCTAATTTTTGTCTTCCTTCCATGTTTTTCATTTCAAATGGTATGTCCTTGAAATTTCATTACCATGATCATGTATCCTTCTTATTCTGTCCATCTAATATTTTATGGGTCATTTATGAATGTTTGACCCATTTTACCTCTCTTTTTAATGTCTTCTAAAACTTCGTAACATAGCCGTTATGCTGCAGAATTTCCGTCTCAAAATGTCTCTCTCTTTTTCTAAAGTTCTTTTATATTATTAAGTGAATACTCAAAGCCCTTTATTATAAAGGGGTATTCACATATATACCAAAATGTTCTATTTTAAATTCTGGAATTTACATACATGAGACCCACCTTCCTTTTCTGTGGGTTTTAAAGTGATGTAAAGATCATGTCTTTAAAGCAGTTTTTAAAACGTTATGATTATGAAATGAAACCCATTTATTTTATGCTATATGGGTTGTTTATGAAATGTTTTATGATGATATATGTGGGTCACATGATAATAAAGTAAAATTTAACGGTGCGCCCTGATAGCGCTCCAATGCATTGGGTAATGATGTAACCACTAGAGATTACAATTTTCACGATACCTTGGTGAATAACCTTGGTAATTTTCAAATGACACCTTGGGGATGGACCTTGGTGATATGTTCATGATTGTATATGTTAAATGATGTAGCCACATTTTCAAGTTATGAAAAATGTTATTTTTATTATGATATTCCTCCTTATTTCATTCTCATGCCTTAAAGTTCTTTTTCATGACCTTATCGAAGTGTCTCAAGTTCACATGTAAAATGTTTCTCTTGTTTTCCTTACTGGGATTTTTGCTCACCCTTTCTTTTGATGTATGCTCCGAGGTTATGTGATGCAGTAATGAACCTAGGATGAACCTGAGGAGAATCCTTTCAAGTGTTTTAGAAGAATGTTTTATGTTTTCATGTTTAATGTTCCTGGTTTCCAAGACACTAAACCTTAAAGATCCTCGGTTTTGTAAAATGTAATGAAAGTTTATGTGATAAAGAGGCGGGATGTTATAGTTGGTATCAAAGGATGGTTTAGTTATTTGTGGAAATTAGGATATGAAAAATCTAGGAAGAACCCTATAGAAAATTTTAAATATAGGAAATCTTCCTGGTATTTTGGTGAGTATTTAGTAAGGGGTTTCCAAGCAAATACATCCATGTCTAGATACGAGCAGGTAGAGGTGGCTCTGGCACAGATGTACATATGGGTAAAACCCGAAAACACCACTTTGAGCTAGACTCGAACGGGAACTGGTACACGACAACGGGCCTTGCTGCACTCTTGGTTTCGACACTCCCAGGGGATATGATTTGGTAAATTCATAAGCTTAGTATGAACCATTATTAAAGGAACAAGGATAAAACAAAATAAAGATTCACATAAGAATATATGATCATGGATAACCTAGATTGGAACCTAGGGGATCTCAAGTTAGGATATACTTTTATTCTACATGTTTATCCTTTTATGCTTAAAGTTTCCTTTTCATGATTATTAGTTAAGTAAATAAGCCCCTAATTATAGTTTCTTTTCTTAGTTAATGGCGGGAAATGGAAGAACATGTACCAAAAACCAATGTGATAAGAAATGCAACGATTTTCATATTAATATGAAAGAGGTGATTAGGGGATTAAAAGATGATTATTATTTTGGAATACGTTCACTATTTTAGGGACCCTATATGATCGAGGTAAACAGATTACTATGGTATTTTCATTGAGGAGTAAGGTTGACTTATATTTTGAAGAATCGATGAATTTATGGTGGACTAATAGTAATTTAGGTTACTTATGGGAATGATTAACCTATCTTGGGTAAAATATGTTTAGTTTAGATAATTTTGTTATAAGATGTTAGGAGTGGTTGATGTTGTTTGGAGATGAACGATGAAGTTTATTTTGGAAGAATATGTTATCAAATCCTTCTTGTATTTGGGTTTCAATCTTAGTTTAGTTTATTTTGAGGAATTTTAAGGACCGTTATTTATGGGATGGTCTATGATGAACTTTGGGTATTACCATGGAACATTGAAGATTTAAAATTAGTTTCCATTCCTATGGGATTCTTCCTTTTTGAAGAGTTGTTTAACCTTACCATTTCTGTTTTTGGGATAATGTTTAAAGATAGAAGAAATAGATAGTTAATCTTTTGTGGATTATGTGATTCTCTAGAAGATGATTCTTGTGTTTTGATGAGACCAAGTAGTTTTGAATGCTCATCATTTGGGAGAAAATATTAGTTTTGGTAGAAACTTATTAAAGGGTGAAACTCTAGATGAAGGTAAATATATTTCCTTATGTTTTTGTTCTATGTTGTAAATGAATTCCTCAAAATTATGAAAAGGAACGTAAAACAAAAACGTTTTTGGTTTACGTTTCCTACTAGGTAATCAAAGATCGTTTACACACATCATAAGTTTGGGATTTTCTTATGGTTAACTTTCTCCTAATCATTTTATCTGTCACTCTCCCTCAGAACTTAGCCCTTTGTTTTCTCCTCCATGTCCATGTTTTCCTACATGGAATCCTAGTGTGGGCTAACTCGGGTGACCTTTGTACTTCCCTTTCATTCTTTTAAAGTAATAGTTTTACTGACTCCTTTTCCGATGTGGGACTTTCAATGAAATTTCAAAACCTAATTTTAAAAAAATTGCGAGGACGCAATTTCTTAAGGGGGGAAGATTGTAACAACCCGAAATTTTGAATAAATCTTGTTTCCTAATTTTATGTGTTATTTTATTTTTATACTCAACAAAAATGTTTCATTTGATAACATGAGTATAATTAAAATGATACCGTTGGTTTTTGACAGTTATATGACCATTGGTCAATATGACCACTAGAAACTAAACGTTTTGATTATTGTCTCTAAATACAATTAATCTTGGTTAATTGATATAGAAAGAAGATTCGATGGCCTCACCCAGTAGTCTTGGACCAATCGAAGCCCATCTAACAGAACTTGGGAAGGAGGTAGCACCACTAGGCTTTGCTCTGGACCAAACCCAAGATGAAGTTCATCGTATAAAGCTAGAACGGGATCGCCTTCGCGAGAAGTTCAAACTGATAGAAATTACTACTCGTGCGATGTTGGTCGAGCCTCCCTCGGATTCTCTCGCCTTAGCACACCTTACACTTAGGTCCTATGCTGGTGTGATAAGGGGCTATGTAAGGAGACCATAACTGCCTTGTGTAATCCTTTGTTTTAAATAAAAATTGGGATTTCTTCTTATGATGAAGTTTATGAATTTTCAAATGAACGGATAAATATAGTATGCATATTTTTGATGAATTTTAGAAAAAGGATATTTTAAAAATGGTTGTGTAAACCTTAAATAATTAAAAATGTGTAATGATTTTCGAAAAATGGTCTTCTACAATTATGTCCGGTACGAAATTTAGAGTCTAATAAGATCCACTTAATTTTTGATGAATAGTAAATTATGAATAGTGATTTTATGATTAGGATTAGTAATGTGTCCAAATGGATTAGTAATCTCACTTAAAGAAAGTATTAATATAATCTAGGCACCTTGATTAAGTAATGTGATTCAATAAAATGGTTAAATAACGGTTTCATAAATCATTATTCAAGTATTAGTTTTTTCGGGTGAATAGTGTTTTTTATTTAAAAATTTAATTAAAAATATTTAGATAATTATTTTTATAAAACGGATTTCATTTTTGAACTCAGAGCACCGATATTATGCTATGGTAATTTTTGGAGTTTTTTCTGAAAAAAATGAATTTTCGGTGAATAGTTTTTTTATTTAAAAATTAAATTAAAAATATTTAGAAAATTATTTTTATAAAATGTATTTCATATTTTTAATCAGAGCATTGATATTTGGTTAAGGTGAAATTTTGGGATTATTCTGAGAAAGTTGAATTTTCGATGAATAGTGAAAATACAGTTTTTAAGTTACGGGTGTTTAATGACATCATTAAATGATGTATTAAGTTTGTAATCAATATGTTCGAATTATTAATAGTGAGATAAGGTATTAGGTGTCCCAAGTGGTCAATACCATGGGAAAATACCATGGGCAAGCCCATGGTTTTGCCAAAACCACTAATGAGGTGTCCCTTTGCCATTAATGCCTTGTCCCCTCACTTTCCCTATAAATACCAAGCCATCCTCTCATCCATTTGACTCCCCACTCTCCCCCAACGAAGTTCTGGTCTCATTACCTCCCAAGGAGTCCTCCCATGGTGCCCCCAAGCCCTCAAGGTCCCAACCTTTGAGTTTTAAGAGTTATGTTTTAAGGTAAGGTATCTGACCTCTCTCTTTCATTTCAAGTAATCTCTTTTATGTCATTCCTTTTATGCTCCATGTTCTTATGTTGGAGGATGTTCTTTTATACTCCTCTTACTGAAATTTTCATGTTCATATAATGATAGATCCCCTCTTTCTCTCATTATTTCGTTTTATGAAGTTTTAAGTGGCGCCATTAGGCTGCCGAAATTTTTGTAACGAATTCTTTCTCCCTTCTCATTTTTCAAGATCTATTTTCATGTAAAGTATTTCAAGTTCCTTTTTATTATGCTGGGGTATGATCTCTAAATTTATCATACTGATCTTTTATGATCATATGATGAGAGACCCCATTTGATCTCTTCAATTCAGTATTTTGAAGTTTTAAGTGGCGCAGTTAGGCTGCCGAATTTTTAAGTGGTTCTTCACCCTTCTCGTTTTGAAGTTCTACTTTCATGTCAATTCTTTCAAGTTCCTTTTTGTTATGTTTGGGTATGATCTCTATATCTATCATACTGAACTCTTATGTTCATATGATGAGAGACCCCATTTTATCTCTTCAATTCAGTATTTTGAAGCTTTTAGTGGCGCCGTTAGGCTGCCGAATTTTTAAGTGGTTCTTCACCCTTCTCATTTTGAAGTTCTACTTTCATGTCAATTCTTTCAAGTTCCTTTTTGTTATGTTGGGGAATTATCTCTATATATATCATACTTAACTCTTATTTTCACATGATGAGATACCCTATTTGATCTTTTCAAATCATTTTTTGATGAAGTTTAAGTAACGCTGTTAGGCTGCCGAACTTTCATAAGAGAAATCTAATTTTTGTCTTCCTTCCATGTTTTTCATTTAAAATGGTATGTCCTTGAAATTTCATTACCATGATCATGTATCCTTCTTATTCTGTCCATCTAATATTTTATGGGTCATTTATGAATGTTTGACCCATTTTACCTCTCTTTTTAATGTCTTCTAAAACTTCGTAACATAGCCGTTATGCTGCAGAATTTCCGTCTCAAAATGTCTCTCTCTTTTTCTAAAGTTCTTTTATATTATTAAGTGAATACTAAAATCTCTTTCTTATAAAGGGGTATTCACATATATACCAAAATTTTCTATTTTAAATTCTGTAATTTACATACATGATACCCACCTTCCTTTTCTGTGGGTTTTAAAGTGATGTAAAGATCATGTCTTTAAAGCAGTTTTTAAAACGTTATGATTATGAAATGAAACCCATTTATTTTATGCTATATGGGTTGTTTATGAAATGTTTTATGATGATATATGTGGATCACATAATAATAAATGCAAATTTAAGGGTGCGCCCTGATAGTGCTCCAATGCATTGGGTAATGATGTAACAACTAGAGATTACAATTTTCACGATACCTTGGTGAATAACCTTGGTAATTTTCAAATGACACCTTGGGGATGGACCTTGGTGATATGTTCATGATTGTCTATGTTAAATGATGTAGCCACATTTTCAAGTTATGAAAAATGTTATTTTTATTATGATATGCCTCCTTATTTCATTCTCATGCCTTGAAGTTATTTTTCATGACCTTATCCAAGTGTCTCAAGTTCACATGTAAAATGTTTCTCTTGTTTTCCTTACTGGGCTTTTTGCTCACCCTTTCTTTTGATGTATGCTCCCAGGTTATGTGTTGCAGTAATGAACCTAGGATGAACCTGAGGAGAAGCCTTTCAAGTGTTTTAGAAGAATGTTTTATGTTTTCATGTTTAATGTTCCTGGTTTCCAAGACACTAAACCTTAAAGATCCTCGGTTTTGTAAAATGTAATGAAAGTTTATGTGATAAAGAGGCGGGATGCTATAGTTGGTATCAAAGGATGGTTTAGTTATTTGTGGAAATTAGGATATGAAAAATCTAGGAAGAACCCTATAGAAAATTTTAAATATAGGAAATCTTCCTGGTATTTTGGTGAGTATTGAGTAAGGGGTTTCCAAGAAAATACATCCCTGTCTGGATACGAGCAGGTAGAGGTGGCTCTGGCACAGATGTACATAGGGGAAAAACCCGAAAACACCGCTTTGAGCTAGACTCGAACGGGAACTGGTACACGACAACGGGCCTTGCTGCACTCTTGGTTACGACACTCCCGGGGGATATGCTTTGGTAAATTCATAAGCTTAGTGTGAACCATTATTAAAGGAACAAGGATAAAACAAAATAAAGATTCACATAAGAATATATGATCATGGATAACCTAGATTGGAACCTAGGGGATCTCAAGTTAGGATATACTTTTATTCTACATGTTTATCCTTTTATTCTTAAAGTTTCCTTTTCATGATTTTTAGCTAAGTAAATAAGCCCATAATTATAGTTTCTCTTCTTAGTTAATGGCGGGAAATGGAAGAACATGTCCCAAAAACCAATGTGATAAGAAATGCGACGATTGTCGTATTAATATGACAAAGGTGATTAGGGGATTAAAATATGATTATTATTTTGGAATACGTTCACTATTTTAGGGACCCTATATGATCGAGGTAAATAGATTACTACGGTATTTTCATTGAGGAGTAAGGTTGACTTATATTTTGAAGAATCGATGAATTTATGGTGGCCTAATAGTAATTTAGGTTACTTATGGGAATGATTAACCTATCTTGGGTAAAATATGTTTAGTTTAGATAATTTTGTTATAAGATTTTAGGAGTGGTTGATGTTGTTTGGAGATGAACAATGAAGTTTATTTTGGAAGACTATGTTATCAAATCCTTCTTGTATTTGGGTTTCAATCTTAGTTTAGTTTATTTTGAGGAATTTTAAGGACCGTTATTTATGGGATGGTCTATGATGAACTTTGGGTATTACCATGGAACATTGAATATTTAAAATTAGTTTCCATTCCTATGGGATTCTACCTTTTTGAAGAGTTGTTTAACCTTACCCTTTCTGTTTTTGGGATAATGTTTAAAGATAGAATAAATAGATAGTTAATCTTTTGTGGATTATGTGATTCTCTAGAAGATGATTCTTGTGTTTTGATGAGACCAATTAGTTTTGAATGCTCATCGTTTGGGTGAAAATATTAGTTTTGGTAGAAACTTATTAAAGGGTGAAACTCTACATGAAGGTAAATATATTTCCTTATGTTTTTGTTCTATGTTGTAAATAAATTCCTCAAAATTATGAAAAGGAACGTAAAACAAAAACGTTTTTGGTTTACGTTTCCTACTAGGTAATCAAAGATCGTTTACACACATCATAAGTTTGGTATTTTCTTATGGTTATCTTTCTCCTAATCATTTTCTCTGTCACTCTCCCTCAGAACATGACTATTTGTTTTCTCCTCCATGTCCATGTTTTCTTACATGGAATCCTAGTGTGGGCTAACTCAGGTGACCTTTGTACTTCCCTTTCTTTCTTTTAAAGTAATAGTTTTACTGACTCCTTTTCCGATGTGGGACTTTCAATGAAATTTCAAAACCTAATTTTAAAAAAATTGTGAGGACGCAATTTCTTAAGGGGGGAAGATTGTAACAACCCGAAATTTTGAATAAATCTTGTTTCCTAATTTTATGTGTTATTTTATTTTTATACTCAACAAAAAAGTTTCATTTGATAACATGAGTATAATTAAAATGATAATGTTGGTTTTTGACAGTTATATGACCATTGGTCAATATGACCACTAGAAACTAAACGTTTTGATTATTGTCTCTAAATACAATTAATCTTGGTTAATTAATATAGAAATAAGATTCGATGGCCTCACCCAGTAGTCTTGGACCAATCGAAGCCCATCTAACAGAACTTAGGAAGGAGGTAGCACCACTGGGCTTTGCTCTGGACCAAACCCAAGCTGAACTTCATCGTATAAAGCTAGAACGGGAACGCCTTCGCAAGAAGTTCAAACTGATAGAAATTACTACTCGTGCGATGTTGGCCGAGCCTCCCTCGGATTATCTCACCTTAGCACACCTTACACTTAGGTCCTATGCTGGTGTGATAAGGGGCTATGTAAGGAGACCATAACTGCCTTGTGTAATCCTTTGTTTTAAATAAAAATTGGTATTTCTTCTTATGATGAAGTTTATGAATTTTCAAATGACCGGATAAATATAGTATGCATATTTTTGATGAATTTTAGAAAAGGGATATTTTAAAAATGGTTGTGTAAACCTTAAATAATTAAAAATGTGTAATAATTTTCGAAAAATGGTCTTCTACAATTATGTCCAGTACGAAATTTAGAGTCTAATAAGATCAACTTAATTTTTGATGAATAGTAAATTATGAATAGTGATTTTATGATTAGGATTAGTAGTGTTTCCAAATGGATTAGTAATCTCACTTAAAGAAAGTATTAATATAATCTAGGCACCTTGATTAAGTAATGTGATTCAATAAAATGGTTAAATAACGGTTTCATAAATCATTATTCAAGTATTAGTTTTTTCAGGTGAATACTGTTTTATATTTAAAAATTTAATTAAAAATATTTAGATAATTATTTTTATAAAACGGATTTCATTTTTGAACTCAGAGCACTGATATTGTGCTATGGTAATTTTTGGAGTTTTTTCTGAAAAAAAATGAATTTTCGGTGAATAGTGTTTTTATTTAAAAATTAAATTAAAAATATTTAGAAAATTATTTTTATAAAATGGAGTTCATATTTGTAATCAGAGCGTTGATATTTGGTTAAGGTGAAATTTTGGGATTATTCTGAGAAAGTTGAATTTTCGATGAATAGTGAAAATACAGTTTTTAAGTTACGGGTGTTTAATGACATCATTAAATGATGTATTAAGTTTGTAATCAATATGTTCGAATTATGAATAGTAAGATAAGGTATGAGGTGTCCCAAGTGGCCAATACCATGGGCAAATACCATGGGCAAGCCCATGGTTTTTCCAAAACCACTAATGAGGTGTCCCTTTGCCATTAATGCCTTGTCCCCTCACTTTCCCTATAAATACCAAGCCATCCTCTCATCCATTCGACTCCCCACTCTCCCCCAACGAAGTTCTGGTCTCATTACCTCCCAAGGAGTCCTCCCATGGTGCCCCCAAGCCCTCAAGGTCCCAACCTTTGAGTTTTAAGAGTTATGTTTTAAGGTAAGGGATCTGACCCCTCTCTTTCATTTCAAGTAATCTCTTTTATGTCATTCCTTTTATGCTCCATGTTCTTATGTTGGAGGATGTTCTTGTATACTCCTCTTACTGCCATTTTCATGTTTATATAATGAGAGATCCCCTCTTGCTCTCATTATTTCGTTTTATGAAGTTTTAAGTGGCGCCATTAGGCTGCCGAAATTTTTGTAACGAATTCTTTCTCCCTTCTCATTTTTCAAGATCTATTTTCATGTAAAGTATTTCAAGTTTCTTTTTATTATGTTGGGGTATGATCTCTAAATTTATCAAACTGATCATTTATTATCATATGATGAGAGACCCCATTTGATCTCTTCAATTCAGTATTTTGAAGTTTTAAGTGGCGCTGTTAGGCTGCCGAATTTTTAAGTGGTTCTTCACCCTTCTCGTTTTGAAGTTCTACTTTCATGTCAATTATTTCAAGTTCCTTTTTGTTATGTTTGGGTATGATCTATATATCTATCATACTGAACTCTTATTTTCATATGATGAGAGACACCATTTGATCTCTTAAATTCAGTATTTTGAAGCTTTAAGTGGCGTCGTTAGGCTGCCGAATTTTTAAGTGGTTCTTCACCCTTCTCATTTTGAAGTTCTACTTTCATGTCAATTCTTTCAAGTTCCTTTTTGTTATGTTGGGGAATTATCTCTATATCTATAATAATGAACTCTTATTTTCACATGATGAGATACCCTATTTGATCTTTTCAAATCATTTTTGATGAAGTTTAAGTAACGTCGTTAGGCTGCCGAACTTTCATAAGAGAAATCTAATTTTTGTCTTCCTTCCATGTTTTTCATTTCAAATGTTATGTCCTTGAAATTTCATTACCATGATCATGTATCCTTATTATTCTGTCCATGTAATATTTTATGGGTCATTTATGAATGTTTTACCCATTTTACCTCTCTTTTTAATGTCTTCTAAAACTTCGTAACATAGTCGTTATGCTGCAGAATTTCCATCTCAAAATGTCTCTCTCTTTTTCTAAAGTTCTTTTATATTATTAAGTGAATACTCAAATCTCTTTCTTATAAAGGGGTATTCACATATATACCAAAATTTCCTATTTTAAATTCTGGAATTTACATACATGAGACCCACCTTCCTTTTCTGTGGGTTTTAAAGTGATGTAAAGATCATGTCTTTAAAGAAGTTTTTAAAACGTTATGATTATGAAATGAAACCCATTTATTTTATTCTATATGGGTTGTTTATGAAATTTTTTATGATGATATATGTGGCTCACATGATAATAAAGGAAAATTTAAGGGTGCGCCCGGATAGCGCTCCAATGCATTGGGTAATGATGTAACCACTAGAGATTACAAGTTTCACGATACCTTGGTGAATAACCTTGGTAATTTTCAAATGACACCTTGGGGATGGACCTTGGTGATATGTTCATGATTGTCTATGTTAAATTATGTAGCCACATTTTCAAGTTATGAAAAATGGTATTTTTATTATGATATGCCTCCTTATTTCATTCTCATGCCTTAAAGTTCTTTTTCATGACCTTATCGAAGTGTCTCAAGTTCAAATGTAAAATGTTTCTCTTGTTTTCCTTACTAGGCTTTTTGCTCACCCTTTCTTTTGATGTATGCTCCCAGGTTATGTGATGCAGTAATGAACCTAGGATGAACCTGAGGAGAAGCCTTTCAAGTGTTTTAGAAGAATGTTTTATGTTTTCATGTTTAATGTTCCTGGTTTCCAAGACACTAAACCTTAAAGATCCTCGGTTTTGTAAAATGTAATGAAAGTTTATGTGATAAAGAGGCGGGATGCTATAGTTGGTATCAAAGGATGGTTTAGTTATTTGTGGAAATTAGGATATGAAAAATCTAGGAAGAACCCTATAGAAAATTTTAAATATAGGAAATCTTCCTGGTATTTTGGTGAGTATTGAGTAAGGGGTTTCCAAGCAAATACATCCCTGTCTGGATACGAGCAGGTAGAGGTGGATCTGGCACAGATGTACATAGGGGTAAAACCCGAAAACACCGCTTTGAGCTAGACTCAAACGGGTACTGGTACACGAAAACGGGCCTTGCTGCACTCTTGGTTACGACACTCCCGGGGGATATGCTTTGGTAAATTCATAATCTTAGCATGAACCATTATTAAAGGAACAAGAATAAAACAAAATAAAGATTCACATAAGAATATATGATCATGGATAACCTAGATTGGAACCTAGGGGATCTCAAGTTAGGATATACTTTTATTCTACATGTTTATCCTTTTATGCTTAAAGTTTCCTTTTCATGATTATTAGCTAAGTAAATAAGCCCCTAATTATAGTTTCTTTTCTTAGTTAATGGCGGGAAATGGAAGAACATGTCCCAAAAACCAATGTGATAAGAAATGCGACGATTTTCGTATTAATATGACAAAGGTGATTAGGGGAGTAAAAGATGATTATTATTTTTGAATACGTTCACTATTTTAGGGACCCTATATGATCGAGGTAAATAGATTACTACGGTATTTTCTTTGAGGAGTAAGGTTGACTTATATTTTGAAGAATCGATGAATTTATGGTGGACTAATAGTAATTTAGGTTACTTATGGGAATGATTAACCTATCTTGGGTAAAATATGTTTAGTTTAGATAATTTTGTTATAAGATGTTAGGAGTGGTTGATGTTGTTTGGAGATGAACAATGAAGTTTATTTTGGAAGACTATGTTATCAAATCCTTCTTGTATTTGGGTTTCAATCTTAGTTTAGTTTATTTTGAGGAATTTTAAGGACCGTTATTTATGGGATGGTCTATGATGAACTTTGGGTATTACCATGGAACATTGAAGATTTAAAATTAGTTTCCATTCCTTTGGTATTCTTCCTTTTTGAAGAGTTGTTTAACCTTACCCTTTCTGTTTTTGGGATAATGTTTAAAGATAGAAGAAATAGATAGTTAATATTTTGTGGATTATGTGATTCTCTAGAAGATGATTCTTGTGTTTTGATGAGACCAAGTAGTTTTGAATGCTCATCGTTTGGGAGAAAATATTAGTTTTGGTAGAAACTTATTAAAGGGTGAAACTCTACGTGAAGGTAAATATATTTCCTTATGTTTTTGTTCTATGTTGTAAATGAATTCCTCAAAATTATGAAAAGGAACGTAAAAAAACGTTTTTGGTTTACGTTTCCTACTAGGTAATCAAAGATCGTTTACACACATCATAAGTTTGGGATTTTCTTATGGTTAACTTTCTCCTAATCATTTTCTCTGTCACTCTCCCTCAGAACTTGACCCTTTTTTTCTCCTCCATGTCCATGTTTTCCTACACGGAATCCTAGTGTGGGCTAACTTGGGTGACCTTTGTACTTCCCTTTCTTTATTTTAAAGTAATAGTTTTACTGACTCCTTTTCCGATGTGGGACTTTCAATGAAATTTCAAAACCAAATTTTAAAAAAATTGCGAGGACGCAATTTCTTAAGGGGGGAAGATTGTAACAACCCGAAATTTTGAATAAATATTGTTTCCTAATTTTATGTGTTATTTTATTTTTAAACTCAACAAAAATGTTTCATTTGATAACATGAGTATAATTAAAATGATACTGTTGGTTTTTGACAGTTATATGACCATTGGTCAATATGACCACTAGAAACTAAACGTTTTGATTATTGTCTCTAAATACAATTAATCTTGGTTAATTAATATAGAAAGAAGATTTGATGGCCTCACCCAGTAGTCTTGGACCAATCGAAGCCCATCTAACAGAACTTGGGAAGGAGGTAGCACCACTGGGCTTTTCTCTGGACCAAACCCAAGCTGAACTTCATCGTATAAAGCTAGAACGAGATCGCCTTCGCGAGAAGTTCAAACTGATAGAAATTACTAATCGTGCAATGTTGGCCGAGCCTCCCTCAGATTCTCTCACCTTAGCACACCTTACACTTAGGTCCTATGCTGGTGTGATAAGGGGCTATGTAAGGAGACCATAACTGCCTTGTGTAATCCTTTGTTTTAAATAAAAATTGGGATTTCTTCTTATGATGAAGTTTATGAATTTTCAAATGACCGGATAAATATAGTATGCATATTTTTGATGAATTTTAGAAAAAGGATATTTTAAAAATGGTTGTGTAAACCTTAAATAATTAAAAATGTGTAATGATTTTCGAAAAATGGTCTTCTACAATTATGTCTAGTACGAAATTTATAGTCTAATAAGATCCACTTAATTTTTGATGAATAGTAAATCATGAATAGTGATTTTATGATTAGGATTAGTAATGTGTCCAAATGGATTAGTAATCTCACTTAAAGAAAGTATTAATATAATCTAGGCACCTTGATTAAGTAATGTGATTCAATAAAATGGTTAAATAACGGTTTCATAAATCATTATTCAAGTATTAGTTTTTTCGGGTGAATAGTGTTTTTTATTTAAAAATTTAATTAAAAATATTTAGATAATTATTTTTATAAAACGGATTTCATTTTTGAACTCAGAGCACCGATATTATGCTATGGTAATTTTTGGAGTTTTTTCTTAAAAAAATGAATTTTTGGTGAATAGTGTTTTTATTTAAAAATTAAATTAAAAATATTTAGAAAATTATTTTTATAAAATGGAGTTCATATTTGTAATCAGAACGTTGATATTTGGTTAAGGTGAAATTTTGGGATTATTCTGAGAAAGTTGAATTTTCGATGAACAGTGAAAATACAGTTTTTAAGTTACGGGTGTTTAATGAAATCATTAAATGATGTATTAAGTTTGTAATAAATATGTTCGAATTATGAATAGTGAGATAAGGTATGAGGTGTCCCAAGTGGCCAATACCATGGGCAAATACCATGGGCAAGCCCATGGTTTTGCCAAAACCACTAATGAGGTGTCCCTTTGCCATTAATGCCTTGTCCCCTCACTTTCCCTATAAATACCAAGCCATCCTCTCATCCATTCGACTCCCCACTCTCCCCCAACGAAGTTATGGTCTCATTACCTCCCAAGTTGTCCTCCCATGGTGCCCCAAGCCCTCAAGGTCCCAAACATTGAGTTTTAAGAGTTATGTTTTAAGGTAAGGGATCTGACCTCTCTCTTTCATTTCAAGTAATCTCTTTTATGTCATTCATTTTATGCTCCATGTTCTTATGTTGGAGGATGTTCTTTTATACTCCTCTTACTGACATTTTCATGTTCATATAATGAGAGATCCCCTCTTTCTCTCATTATTTCGTTTTATGAAGTTTTAAGTGGCGCCATTAGGCTGCCGAAATTTTTGTAACGAATTCTTTCTCCCTTCTCATTTTTCAAGATCTATTTTCATGTAAAGTATTTCAAGTTCCTTTTTATTATGTTGGGGTATGATCTCTAAATTTATCATACTGATCTTTTATGATCATATGATTAGAGACCCCATTTGATCTCTTCAATTCATTATTTTGAAGTTTTAAGTGGCGCCGTTAGGCTGCCGAATTTTTAAGTGGTTCTTCACCCTTCTCGTTTTGAAGTTCTACTTTCATGTCAATTCTTTCAAGTTCCTTTTTGTTATGTTTGGGTATGATCTCTATATCTATCATACTGAAAGCTTATGTTCATATGATGAGATACCCCATTTGATCTCTTCAATTCAGTATTTTGAATCTTTAAGTGGCGCCGTTAGGCTGCCGAATTTTTAAGTGGTTCTTCACCCTTCTCATTTTGAAGTTCTAATTTCATGTCAATTATTTCAAGTTCCTTTTTGTTATGTTGGGGAATTATCTCTATATATATCATACTGAACTCTTATGTTCACATGATGAGATACCCTATTTGATCTTTTCAAATCATTTTTGATGAAGTTTAAGTAACGCTGTTAGGCTGCCGAACTTTCATAAGAGAAATCTAATTTTTGTCTTCCTTCCATGTTTTTCATTTCAAATGGTATGTCCTTGAAATTTCATTACCATGATCATGTATCCTTCTTATTCTGTCCATCTAATATTTTATGGGTCATTTATGAATGTTTGACCCATTTTACCTCTCTTTTTAATGTCTTCTAAAACTTCGTAACATAGCCGTTATGCTGCAGAATTTCCGTCTCAAAATGTCTCTCTCTTTTTCTAAAGTTCTTTTATATTATTAAGTGAATACTCAAAGCTCTTTCTTATAAAGGTTTATTCACATATATACCAAAATTTTCTATTTTAAATTCTGGAATTTACATACATGAGACCCACCTTCCTTTTCTGTGGGTTTTAAAGTGATGTAAAGATCATGTCTTTAAAGCAGTTTTTAAAACGTTATGATTATGAAATGAAAACCATTTATTTTATGCTATATGGGTTGTTTATGAAATGTTTTATGATGATATATGTGGCTCACATGATAATAAAGAAAAATTTAAGGGCGCGCCCTGATAGCGCTTCAATGCATTGGGTAATGATGTAACCACTAGAGATTACAATTTTCACGATACCTTGGTGAATAACCTTGGTAATTTTCAAATGACACCTTGGGGATGGACCTTGGTGATATGTTCATGATTTTCTATGTTAAATGATGTAGCCACATTTTCAAGTTATGAAAAATGTTATTTTTATTATGATATGCCTCCTTATTTCATTCTCATGCCTTAAAGTTCTTTTTCATGACCTTATCGAAGTGTCTCAAGTTCACATGTAAAATGTTTCTCTTGTTTTCCTTACTGGGCTTTTTGCTCACCCTTTCTTTTGATGTATGCTCCCAGGTTATGTGATGCAGTAATGAACCTAGGAAGAACCTGAGGAGAAGCCTTTCAAGTGTTTTAGAAGAATGTTTTATGTTTTCATGTTTAATGTTCCTGGTTTCCAAGACACTAAACCTTAAAGATCCTCGGTTTTGTAAAATGTAATGAAAGTTTATGTGATAAAGAGGCGGGATGCTATAGTTGGTATCAAAGTATGGTTTAGTTATTTGTGGAAATTAGGATATGAAAAATCTAGGAAGAACCCTGTAGAAAATTTTAAATATAGGAAATCTTCCTGGTATTTTGGTGAGTATTGAGTAAGGGGTTTCCAAGCAAATACATCCCTGTCTGGATACGAGCAGGTAGAGGTGGCTCTGGCACAGATGTACATAGGGGTAAAACCCGAAAACACCGCTTTGAGCTAGACTCGAACAGGAACTGGTACACGACAACGGGCCTTGCTGCACTCTTGGTTATGACACTCCCGGGGGATATGCTTTGGTAAATTCATAAGCTTAGTATGAACCATTATTAAAGGCACAAGGATAAAACAAAATAAAGATTCACATAAGAATATATGATCATGGATAACCTAGATTGGAACCTAGGGGATCTCAAGTTAGGATATACTTTTATTCTACATGTTTATCCTTTTATGCTTAAAGTTTCCTTTTCATGATTATTAGCTAAGTAAATAAGCCCCTAATTATAGTTTCTTTTCTTAGTAAATGGCGGGAAATGGAAGAACATGTCCCAAAAACCAATTTGATAAGAAATGCGACGATTGTAGTATTAATATGACAGAGGTGATTAGGGGATTAAAAGATGATTATTATTTTGGAATACGTTCACTATTTTAGGGACCCTATATGATCGAGGTAAATAGATTACTATGGTATTTTCATTGAGGAGTAAGGTTGACTTATATTTTGAAGAATCGATGAATTTATGGTGGACTAATAGTAATTTAGGTTACTTATAGGAATGATTAACCTATCTTGGGTAAAATATGTTTAGTTTAGATAATTTTGTTATAAGATGTTAGGAGTGGTTGATGTTGTCTGGAGATGAACAATGAAGTTTATTTTGGAAGACTATGTTATCAAATCCTTCTTGTATTTGGGTTTCAATCTTAGTTTAGTTTATTTTGAGGAATTTTAAGGACCGTTATTTATGGGATGTTCTATGATGAACTTTGGGTATTACCATGGAACATTGAAGATTTAAAATTAGTTTCCATTCTTATGGGATTCTTCCTTTTTGAAGAGTTGTTTAACCTTACCCTTTCTTTTTTTGGGATAATGTTTAAAGATAGAAGAAATAGATAGTTAATCTTTTGTGGATTATGTGATTCTCTAGAAGATGATTCTTTGTGTTTTGATGAGACCAAGTAGTTTTGAATGCTCATCGTTTGGGAGAAAATATTAGTTTTGGTAGAAACTTATTAAAGGGTGAAACTCTACATGAAGGTAAATATATTTCCTTATGTTTTTGTTCTATGTTGTAAATGAATTCCTCAAAATTATGAAAAGGAATGTAAAACAAAAACGTTTTTGGTTTACGTTTCCTACTAGGTAATCAAATATCGTTTACACACATCATAAGTTTGGGATTTTCTTATGGTCAACTTTCTCCTAATCATTTTCTCTGTCACTCTCCCTCAGAACTTGACCCTTTGTTTTCTCCTCCATGTCCATGTTTTCCTACATGGAATCCTAGTGTGGGCTAACTCGGGTGACCTTTTTACTTCCCTTTCATTCTTTTAACGTAATAGTTTTACTGACTCCTTTTCCGATGTGGGACTTTCAATGAAATTTCAAAACCTAATTTTAAAAAAATTGTGAGGACGCAATTTTTTAAGGGGGGAAGATTGTAACAACCCGAAATTTTGAATAAATCTTGTTTCCTAATTTTATGTGTTATTTTATTTTTATACTCAACAAAAATGTTTCATTTGATAACATGAGTATAATTAAAATGATACTGTTGGTTTTTTACAGTTATATGACCATTGGTCAATATGACCAATAGAAACTAAACGTTTTGATTATTGTCTCTAAATACAATTAATCTTGGTTAATTAATATAGAAAGAAGATTCGATGGCCTCACTCAGTAGTCTTGGACCAATCGAAGCCCATCTAACAGAACTTGGGAAGGAGGTAGCACCACTGGGCTTTTCTCTGGACCAAACCCAAGCTGAACTTCATCGTATAAAGCTAGAACGGGATCGCCTTCTCGAGAAGTTCAAACTGATAGTAATTACTACTCGTGCGATGTTGGCCGAGCCTCCCTCGGATTCTCTCACCTTAGCACACCTTACACTTAGGTCCTATGCTGGTGTGATAAGGGGCTATGTAAGGAGACCATAACTGCCTTGTGTAATCCTTTGTTTTAAATAAAAATTGGGATTTCTTCTTATGATGAAGTCTATGAATTTTCAAATGACCGGATAAATATAGTATGCATATTTTTGATGAATTTTAGAAAAAGGATATTTTAAAAATGGTTGTGTAAACCTTAAATAATTAAAAATGTGTAATGATTTTCGAAAAATGGTCTTCTACAATTATGTCCAGTATGAAATTTAGAGTCTAATAAGATCCACATAATTTTTGATGAATAGTAAATTATGAATAGTGATTTTATGATTAGGATTAGTAATGAGTCCAAATGGATTAGTAATCTCACTTAAAGAAAGTATTAATATAATCTAGGCACCTTGATTAAGTAATGTGATTCAATAAAATGGTTAAATAACGGTTTCATAAATCATTATTCAAGTATTAGTTTTTTCGGGTGAATAGTGTTTTTTATTTAAAAATTTAATTAAAAATATTTAGATAATTATTTTTATAAAACGGATTTCATTTTTGAACTCAGAGCACCGATATTATGCTATGGTAATTTTTGGAGTTTTTTCTGAAAAAAATGAATTTTCGGTGAATAGTGTTTTTATTTAAAAATTAAATTAAAAAAATTTAGAAAATTATTTTTATAAAATGGAGTTCATATTTGTAATCAGAGCGTTGATATTTGGTTAAGGTGAAATTTTGGGATTATTCTGAGTAAGTTGAATTTTCGATGAATAGTGAAAATACAGTTTTTAAGTTACGGGTGTTTAATGACATCATTAAATGATGTATTAAGTTTGTAATCAATATGTTCTAATTATGAATAGTGAGATAAGGTATGAGGTGTCCCGTGTGGCCAATACCATGGGCAAATACCATGGGCAAGCCCATGGTTTTTCCAAAACCACTAATGAGGTGTCCCTTTGCCATTAATGCCTTATCCCCTCACTTTCCCTATAAATACCAAGCCATCCTCTCATCCATTCGACTCCCCACTCTCCCCCAACGAAGTTCTGGTCTCATTACCTCCCAAGGAGTCCTCCCATGGTGCCCCCAAGCCCTCAAGGTCCCAACCTTTGAGTTTTAAGGTAAGGGATCTGACCTCTCTCTTTCATTTCAAGTAATCTCTTTTATGTCATTCCTTTTATGCTCCATGTTCTTATGTTGGAGGATGTTATTTTATACTCCTCTTACTGCCATTTTTATGTTAATATAATGATAGATCCCCTCTTTCTCTCATTATTTCGTTTTATGAAGTTTTAAGTGGCGCCGTTAGGCTGCCGAAATTTTTGTAACGAATTCTTTCTCCCTTCTCATTTTTCAAGATCTATTTTCATGTAAAGTATTTCAAGTTCCTTTTTATTATGTTGGGGTATGATCTATAAATTTATCATACTGATATTTTATGATCATATGATGAGAGACCCCATTTGATCTCTTCAATTCAGTATTTTGAAGTTTTAAGTGGCGCCGTTAGGCTGCCGAATTTTTAAGTGGTTCTTCACCCTTCTCGTTTTGAAGTTCTACTTTCATGTCAATTATTTCAAGTTCCTTTTTGTTATGTTTGGGTATGATCTCTATATCTATCATACTGAACTCTTATGTTCATATGATGAGAGACCCCATTTGATCTCTTCAATTCAGTATTTTGAAGTTTTAAGTGGCGCCGTTAGGCTGCCGAATTTTTAAGTGGTTCTTCACCCTTCTCATTTTGAAGTTCTACTTTCATGTCAATTCTTTAAAGTTCCTTTTTGTTATGTTGGGGAATTATCTATATATATATCATACTGAACTCTTATGTTCACATGATGAGATACCCTATTTTATCTTTTCAAATCATTTTTTGATGAAGTTTAAGTAACGCCGTTAGGCTGCCGAACTTTCATAAGAGAAATCTAATTTTTGTCTTCCTTCCATGTTTTTCATTTCAAATGGTATGTCCTTGAAATTTCATTACCATGATCATGTATCCATCTTATTCTGTCCATCTAATATTTTATGGGTCATTTATGAATGTTTGACCCATTTTACCTCTCTTTTTAATGTCTTCTAAAACTTCGTAACATAGCCGTTATGCTGCAGAATTTTCGTCTCAAAATGTCTCTCTCTTTTTCTAAAGTTCTTTTATATTATTAAGTGAATACTCAAAGCTCTTTATTATAAAGGGGTATTCACATATATACCAAAATGTTCTATTTTAAATTCTAGAATTTACATACATGAGACCCACCTTCCTTTTCTGTGGGTTTTAATGTGATGTAAAGATCATGTCTTTAAAGCAGTTTTTAAAACGTTAAGATTATGAAATGAAACCCATTTATTTTATGCTATATGGGTTATTTATGAAATTTTTTATGATGATATATGTGGCTCACATGATAATAAAGGAAAATTTAAGGGTGTGCCCTGATAGCGCTCCAATGCATTGGGTAATAATGTAACCACTAGAGATTACAATTAGCACGATACCTTGGTGAATAACCTTGGTAATTTTCAAATGACAACTTGGGGATGGACCTTGGTGATATGTTCATGATTGTCTATGTTAAATGATGTAGCCACATTTTCAAGTTATGAAAAATGTTATTTTTATTATGATATGCCTCCTTATTTCATTCTCATGCCTTAAAGTTCTTTTTCATGACCTTATCGAAGTGTCTCAAGTTCACATGTAAAATGTTTCTCTTGTTTTCCTTACTAGGCTTTTTGCTCCCCCTTTCTTTTGATGTATGCTCCCAGGTTATGTGATGCAGTAATGAACCTAGGATGAACATGAGGAGAAGCCTTTCAAGTGTTTTAGAAGAATGTTTTATGGTTTCATGTTTAATGTTCCTGGTTTCCAAGACACTAAACCTTAAAGATCCTCGGTTTTGTAAAATTTAATGAAAGTTTATGTGACAAAGAGGCGGGATGCTATAGTTGGTATCAAAGGATGGTTTAGTTATTTGTGGAAATTAGGATATGAAAAGTCTAGGAAGAACCCTATAGAAAATTTTAAATATAGGAAATCTTCCTGGTATTTTGGTGAGTATTGAGTAAGGGGTTTCCAAGCAAATACATCCCTGTCTGGATACGAGCAGGTAGAGGTGGCTCTGGCACAGATGTACATAGGGGTAAAACCCGAAAACACCGCTTTGAGCTAGACTCGAACGGGAACTGGTACACGACAATGGGTCTTGCTGCACTCTTGGTTACAACACTCCCAGGGGATATGCTTTGGTAAATTCATAAGCTTAGTATGAACCATTATTAAAGAAACAAGGATAAAACAAAATAAAGATTCACATAAGAATATATGATCATGGATAACCTAGATTGGAACCTAGGGGATCTCAAGTTAGGATATACTTTTATTCTACATGTTTATCCTTTTATGCTTAAAGTTTCCTTTTCATGATTATTAGCTAAGTAAATAAGCCCCTAATTATAGTTTCTTTTCTTAGTTAATGGCGGGAAATGGAAGAACATGTCCCAAAAACCAATGTGATAAGAAATGCGACGATTGTCGTATTAATATGAAAAAGGTGATTAGGGGATTAAAAGATGATTATTATTTTGGAATACGTTTGTAGCGACTCGGGTTTTTGGCCCTGTCAGACTCTGGAATATTTCTACGAATAATTCCAGAGCTAGGCGCGAAGACGGTGTGCGATTCCGAGGCCCGGTGTGCCCGGAATTAATTTTATAAAAATATTAAGTATTTTTATACTATGCACGTGGTGGGGGTGTGATATCTCCTAAAAGGTAGCTCAGATCGGGAATCTGAGGGCACGGTTGCGTCCGGAACGTGCCGTTTACCCTAGGCGGGGTGTAAACTTTGCGGGCGCGGGCCTGCGGTGAGAAACGCCACCAGGGGCGTTTCCGTAAATAAGTGGCAAGTTAGTGGGCGAGCGTCGGCTCGAATAACTTCTGAACGGAGTCTCGGATGGAAAATCTGAGACCGCCGTTGCGTTCAGAACGACGCGTTTACCCTAGGGGTGACCTTACTTTTGTTCGCATCGGGCGTCGGGTCCGAGGCGAGTTTGGCGCCGGCGGGTGGCTGATATAAATATCAGCGCCCCCCCCCCCCTTTTAATCGTTCTTCGTCGTTCTTCGTCGTTCTTCGCCGCCACTCCGCCGAATCGAGCAAACGGAGCGCCCACGAGCTCAGAATTCGACGGCGGACGTTCCAGGAGTGCGCAGCGGAAGCTCGGGAGCGCGGATCTGAGGCAGAACGTCGGCGTTTCGCCCGCGAGGTAGGCGGTTTGAGTTTTACAATCCTGGATCCCGTTTTTGTGTTGTTTTTCTTCAAATTTTCATAATATTTGTATAGTTCGGGTCCCGAGGTTTCCAAATCTTTTTTCGGATCTGAATTTGGAGCACCGGGGTGCTCCCGGTGGCTCCCGGAAGATTTCCGGCGAAAAATCCGGTTTTCCGGCAGACCCGCGGCGGCCATGGCGGAATCCGGCGACACCCGCGGCGGCGCGGCGGCGGCGCGGTGGTTTCCGGCTCCGGCACGGCGGAGTCCGGCGGCGGCGCGGTGGTTTCCGGCGACCCTGCGCTGGTCCGGCCAGACTGTTCCGGGGGTTCTTTAAACCCCCGTAACTCGCAAACCGTAACTCCGATTCGCGCGCCGTTTGCGGCGACGTGACCCTAACGACGAGGCGAACCCTCCGGTGTGGGTTCGAGGGTTTAAAGGTTCGGGATCGTGGCCCGAGAGCTAGAAACGTCGTATAAAATAATATTATTTTATTATTTCACGACTTCGGGCCGTTGTAACTTCTACCCGGAGCGTCCGTTTGACGTGCCGTCAGTGGCGTTGGGACCCTGATGGTATGACGGACTTTTTGAGATGGTTTCCGGGTGTTGGGACTGCGAACGGGGTGCGGGCCCCATGAGGCCGGGTTTTGGCGTTTGCGGGGAAACGCAGCTTTTACACCAGGAGTCCGATTTTGGCGGATGAATAGTTGATCCTGTGTGTTTTTCCAAGAGGATCGCAATGGCGCGATCCGTTCGACGAGATTCGGAATCCAGGCGTGGGCCCCACCCGAGCTGGCCTTCGGTGAATAGTACCTTTTTCATCGGGTGTCTGTTTTGGACGAGCGAGTAGTCGATTCCACTTGTTTTTCCGAGGGGATCGCCGTGGTGTGATCCGCTCGATGGGTTTCGGGATCGTTGTGTGGGCCCCGCACGGGCTAGCTACGGTGAATAGTGCCTTTTTCACCGGTGCTCCGTTTCGGGCGAGTAATCAGCCTATCCTGCGTGTTTTTCCGCGTGGAACGCGATGGTGGCCTCGGTTTTGGCTTCGGAGGTGCGCAGTGTGGCTTTGAGGCGAGTCGCTCGGGTTAGCGACGTTTGGACCAGCAGTGGTTGAGGGTTCTCCCTTGGTTCGTTCCTACGAGGGTTCGTGTGGTATCACAACCTTCGTATGGGTTTGTGATCCTCTCGATGGGATGTTTAAACTGTTAGAGTTGTGGTATCCCTCAGGTGGGCCCGGAGTGGATCCTCTAGCATCTTTACCCTAGGTCGGGTTCTTGGTATCACTGTGACCACTTATTCACGGGCAGCGATCCCCTATCTAGCAGGTTAACCCCGTAGGGTTTGTGGCATCATCGGGAATATGATCCCCTATGCGGTGGGTCGTGCATAGTAGGGTTGTGGCATCGTCGGGTTTACGATCCCCTACTCAGCATGATGTTTATAGTAGGGTTGCGGCATCGTTGGTTATACGATCCCCTACTCAGCGCTTGGTGTCGGTAGGGTTGTGGTATCGTTGGTTATACGATCCCCTACTCAGCGCTTGGTGTCGGTAGGGTTGCGGTATCGTTGGTTATGCGATCCCCTACTCAGCGTGTGGTTTCGGTAGGGTTGTGGCATCGTCGGTTCGATCCCCTCCATCGCGAGTTATCCCAGATAGGGTTCCGGTATCGTCGTGACCATCTTTATATGGACGATGATCCTCTGTCTGAGTGTGAAGCTTCTGTCGAGTGCAGATCGGGTTGTGGTATCCCCCAGCGGATCCTGGGTGTGATCCCCCATCTGTGAGAACTACGTATGCCAGATCGGGTCCTGGTATCCCCCAGCGGACCCTGGGAGTGATCCCCTATCTGTGAGTTACGTATACCGGAGTGGGTCTTGGTATCCCCTAGCGGACCCTAGCGGCGATCCCCTCTCCGAGGAGTTTGGTGGTTATGTTGTTTCAGCGATGTTTCCTCAGTGATGCTATCCGATGAGCGTGGTCTCTCGGGTGAGCGTCTGTGATGTTTGCGAGTATCCCGATGGAGTGTATCTCTCGGATGAGTGTCATCTGTATGACAGTGTTCGTGGTGTACTCTCCGTGTTGTGGACAGTTGCTGGTGACAAGGTCGGTACCTCTTGTGTCTTTGTGGCGTGAGCTTGTATATCTGGATTGTTCAAGGTGTATGTATGGGCATACACCTAAGCTGAGCTGAGCTGACTAGTTGTGTTTAGCCGAGGATGGTCACGAGATGGAGTTTCTCTCTCGTCTGGGTTCCCTCTGGCTGGGTTGAGCGGACTGTTGTCTTTCAGTTGCTCCCTTGAGTTTTGGGTTTTTGGGGTGCCTACTGAGTATGTTTATACTCACCCCTGCACGGGCTTTGCCCGCACATGTTTGTGTCTTGTGCAGACCACAGGCCTTTTGACGGAGTCCCAGGAGGACCCGGAGCAGGCGGAGCTTAGTGAGCGGGTTGACCGGGGTGCTTACCGGAGCTGTGCCGAGGGAGCTTTCCGGCGGGTGTTCGTGGCAGCGTTCCCCTTCTTCAGAGCAGCTTGGACACGCTTTGTAGTTTTCTTTTGGTGGGCCCTGTTTTGCCCTTGTACTTTTGCTGTTGCACTCTGGTTTGGGATAAATTGTATGCATGCATTTACTTTCCAGTTTCTATATCTCTGAACTGTTGCATGGAGGTGTTTGTGGGTGCGTGTGTACAGGTACTTTAGGCTAATGCCTCCCATGTGTGTGATAGCCTACTCGGCGCTGGTCGCCAGCCCCTGGCCTATTGGAGGCGGGCTTGGGGAGTCGCGGCTCGAGCCCCGTTGGGTCGGGTCGTGACAGAGTGGTATCAGAGGAGGTTCCACCTTTGGGATCTCAGAGCGTAGCTGGTCTAGCTGTGAGTTTGGTTTGGGTTGCATAGCGGCAGTGTTAGGGTGTTTCGAGTTCGGCTTTCAGGCCAGGGACTCCAGTGTTGGTGCGGCGGCCGACGTATCCATACACCCGGACTCTGATAACCTGCCTTTCGACTCGGGACATTCGTACACTGGTCGCGGGGACATCATGGTACATACATCATATAGGACTGGGTTTTTGGTTTTTCCTTGTCCTTCTTGAGTCAGCTCTCCAGATATACTCTTTGATTGTGGTGTGTCTTGAATGTATTTCAGGATGCCTCCACGACGACAACCAGCAAGGGTTCCGCAGCAGGATTGTGCTGATGACCCACCCCGTGTAGTGGCCGTGGAGTAGGGCGCAGGTTATGAGGTTGCACCTCCAGGTGGTCTGCCAGTTGAGCCACCACCTGTCGAGCAGCTGGTTGTGCCGGCGGTGCAGGACGAGGTTGCATGCAGGCTGAGTGCGTTGCACGAGTTCCAGAGGCAGCGACCTCTGAGGTTTCGGGGTGATCCAGACCCCCAGGCGGCTGATGACTGGCTTGAGGCAGTCACCCGAGTTTTCCGCCTAGTGAGGACACCTCCAGATCAGATGGTGGTCCTAGCGGCGAGCCTTCTGCATGGTTCTGCCAGGCGATGGTGGAGTTTGGTGATGCAGTAACATGATGAGGAGACGCTCACGTGGGCAGAGTTTGAGCGGCTCTTCAGGGAGGAGTTCTATCCGGTGACGTTTAGGTCAGTGCAGATCCAGGAGCTTCTGCAGCTTCGGCAGGAGAGCATGACTGTGTCGGAGTACTCAGCGAGGTTTACAGACCTGTCGCGCTACTCCCTGGATATGGTTCGAGACCCGTTCTTTAGGGCTTGGACCTTCGAGCAGGGCTTACGCAGGGATATCCGAGGAGGTGTGGTTTCCTTGTGCCTTCCCACCTATGCTGGAGTGTTGGAGCGAGCGCTGGTGGTGGAGAGCTTTCTGGCCGAGCAGATCTCGCCTGTTAGTGCTGGGCACTCGAGAGCTGAGACTTCGTCGGTCGGATCGGCATATGGTACCCGACGTCAGACTCAGGGGTCTGGACGTGGCCGACGTTTCAGGAGGCGACCCCAGGATGGGGGATCTGAGCCTCGGAGCTCACAGGGCTCGCAGGCCAGTTTTGGTCAGCCGCAGGAGAGGCGGTGTTACGCTTGCGATGGTCGGGGACATCTTGCTAGAGATTGTCTGACCAGACGTGCTGCTGAGAGGGAGCCGGTCGATGGACCGCCTTGGCAGAGGCAGCGTCTCGAGCAAGGAGGTCCGCAGGGCTTCGGACGTGGCGTCGGAGCTGGTGCAGCGGGAGGCGGTAGTAGACAGTACCAGTTGCCACCACCCCCACCCCCAGGCGGTCCACGCCAAGCTCAGGGAGCTGGTGGTCGAGGGCGAGGACAGCTGCATGCCCTGGAGGCAGTCGACCCAGAGGCACCACATATGGATAGAGGTACGCCTTGTGTCTTTTCTACTTACTGCAGTAGTTTGTCAGACACTATTTAGCGGTACTCTTTCCTTTTGTTGCTTTCTCGAGTTTTGTTCATGGCATTGGTAAGACCCTGAGTGGTTGTTGTTGGTGAGCTCGCTGGTGTGTGAGACCCAGTTGAGAGTCCAGTCGCTTTCCTTGTGCTTATGGCTTTTCGGGGACGAAAAGTTCTAAGGGGGGAGGATGTAGCGACTCGGGTTTTTGGCCCTGTCAGACTCTGGAATATTTCTACGAATAATTCCAGAGCTAGGCGCGAAGACGGCGTGCGATTCCGAGGCCCGGTGTGCCCGGAATTAATTTTATAAAAATATTAAGTATTTTTATACTATGCACGTGGCGGGGGTGTGATATCTCCTAAACAGTAGCTCAGATCGGGAATCTGAGGGCACGGTTGCGTCCGGAACGTGCCGTTTACCCTAGGCGGGGTGTAAACTTTGCGGGCGCGGGCCTGCTGTGAGAAACGCCACCAGGGGCGTTTCCGTAAATAAGTGGCAAGTTAGTGGGCGAGCGTCGGCTCAAATAACTTCTGAACGGAGTCTCGGATGGAAAATATGAGACCGCCGTTGCGTTCAGAACGACGCGTTTACCCTAGGGGTGACCTTACTTTTGTTCGCATCGGGCGTCGGGTCCGAGGCGAGTTTGGCGTCGGCGGGTGGCTGATATAAATATCAGCGCCCCCCCAGCCCTTTTAATCGTTCTTCGTCGTTCTTCGCCATTCTTCGCCGCCACTCCGCCGAATCGAGCAAACGGAGCGCCCACGATCTCAGAATTCGACGGCGGACGTTCCAGGAGTGCGCAGCGGAAGCTCGGGAGCGCGGATCTGAGGCAGAACGTCGGCGTTTCGCCCGCGAGGTAGGCGGTTTGAGTTTTACAATCCCGGATCCCGTTTTTGTGTTGTTTTTCTTCAAATTTTCATAAGATTTGTATAGTTCGGGTCCCGAGGTTTCCAAATCTTTTTTCGGATCTGAATTTGGAGCACCGGGGTGCTCCCGGTGGCTCCCGGAAGATTTCCGGCGAAAAATCCGGTTTTCCAGCAAGACCCGCGGCGGCCATGGCGGAATCCGGCGAGACCCGCGGCGGCGCGGCGGCGGCGCGGTGGTTTCCGGCTCCGGCACGGCGGAGTCCGGCGGCGGCGCGGTGGTTTCCGGCGACCCTGCGGTGGTCCGGCCAGACTGTTCCGGGGGTTCTTTAAACCCCCGTAACTCGCAAACCGTAACTCTGATTCGCGCGCCGTTTGCGGCGACGTGACCCCAACGACGAGGCGAACCCTCCGGTGTGGGTTCAAGGGTTTAAAGGTTCGGGATCGTGGCCCGAGAGCTAGAAACGTCGTATAAAATAATATTATTTTATTATTTCACGACTTCGGGCCGTTGTAACTTCTACCCGGAGCGTCCGTTTGACGTACCGTCAGTGGCGTTAGGACCCTGATGGTATGAAGGACTTTTTGAGATGGTTTCCGGGTGTTGGGACTGCGAACAGGGTGCGGGCCCCACGAGGCCGGGTTTTGGCGTTTGCGGGGAAACGCAGCTTTTACACCAGGAGTCCGATTTTGGCGGATGAATAGTTGATCCTGTGTGTTTTTCCAAGAGGATCGCAATGGCGCGATCCGTTCGACGAGATTTGGAATCCAGGCGTGGGCCCCACCCGAGCGGGCCTTCGGTGAATAGTACCTTTTTCATCGGGTGTCCGTTTTGGACGAGCGAGTAGTCGATTCCGCTTGTTTTTCCGAGGGGATCGCCGTGGTGTGATCCGCTCGATGGGTTTCAGGATCGTTGTGTGGGCCCCGCACGGGCTAGCTACGGTGAATAGTGCCTTTTTCACCGGTGCTCCGTTTCGGGCGAGTAATCAGCCTATCCTGCGTGTTTTTCCGCGTGGAACGGGATGGTGGCCTCGGTTTTGGCTTCGGAGGTGCGCAGTGTGGCTTTGAGGCGAGTCGCTCGGGTTAGCGACGTTTGGACCAGCAGTGGTTGAGGGTTCTCCCTTGGTTCGTTCCTATGAGGGTTCGTGTGGTATCACAACCTTCGTATGGGTTTGTGATCCTCTCGATGGGATGTTTAAACTGTTAGAGTTGTGGTATCCCTCCGGTGGGCCCGGAGTGGATCCTCTAGCATCTTTACCCTAGGTCGGGTTCTTGGTATCACTGTGACCACTTATTCACGGGCAGCGATCCCCTATCTAGCAGGTTAACCCCGTAGGGTTTGTGGCATCATCGGGAATATGATCCCCTACGCGGTGGGTCGTGCATAGTAGGGTTGTGGCATCGTCGGGTTTACGATCCCCTACTCAGCATGATGTTTATAGTAGGGTTGCGGCATCGTTGGTTATACGATCCCCTACTCAGCGCTTGGTGTCGGTAGGGTTGCGGTATCGTTGGTTATACGATCCCCTACTCAGCGCTTGGTGTCGGTAGGGTTGCGGTATCGTTGGTTATGCGATCCCCTACTCAGTGCGTGGTTTCGGTAGGGTTGTGGCATCGTTGGTTCGATCCCCTCCATCGCGAGTTATCCCAGATAGGGTTCCAGTATCGTCGTGACCATCTTTATATGGACGATGATCCTCTGTCTGAGTGTGAAGATTCTGTCGAGTGCAGATCGGGTTGTGGTATCCCCCAGCGGATCCTGGGTGTGATCCCCCATCTGTGAGAACTACATATGCCATATCGGGTCCTGGTATCCCCCAGCGGACCCTGGGAGTGATCCCCTATCTGTGAGTTACGTATACCGGAGTGGGTCTTGGTATCCCCTAGCGGACCCTAGCGGCGATCCCCTCTCCGAGGAGTTTGGTGGTTATGTTGTTTCAGCGATGTTTCCTCAGTGATGCTATCCGATGAGCGTGGTCTCTCGGGTGAGCGTCTGTGATGTTTGCGAGTATCCCGATGGAGTGTATCTCTCGGATGAGTGTCATCTGTATGACAGTGTTCGTGGTGTACTCTCCGTGTTGTGGACAGTTGCTGGTGACGAGGTCGGTACCTCTTGTGTCTTTGTGGCGTGAGCTTGTATATCTGGATTGTTCAAGGTGTATGTATGGGCATACACCTAAGCTGAGCTGAGCTGACTAGTTCTGTTTAGCCGAGGATGGTCACGAGATGGAGTTTCTCTCTCGTCTGGGTTCCCTCTGGCTGGGTTGAGCGGACTGTTGTCTTTCAGTTGCTCCCTTGAGTTTTGGGTTTTTGGGGTGCCTACTGAGTATGTTTATACTCACCCCTGCACGGGCTTTGCCCGCACATGTTTGTGTCTTGTGCAGACCACATGCCTTTTGACGGAGTCCCAGGAGGACCCAGAGCAGGCGGAGCATAGTGAGCGGGTTGACCGGGGTGCTTACCGGAGCTGTGCCGAGGGAGCTTTTCGGCGGGTGTTCGTGGCAGCGTTCCCCTTCTTCAGAGCAGGTTGGAAACGCTTTGTAGTTTTCTTTTGGTGGGCCCTGTTTTTCCCTTGTACTTTTGTTGTTGCACTCTGGTTTGGGATAGATTGTATGCATGCATTTACTTTCCAGTTTCTATATCTCTACACTGTTGCATGGAGGTGTTTGTGGGTGCGTGTGTACAGGTACTTTAGGCTAATGCCTCCCATGTGTGTGATAGCCTACTCGGCGCTGGTCGCCAGCCCCTGGCCTATTGGAGGCGGGCTTGGGGAGTCGCGGCTCGAGCCCCGTTGGGTCGGTTCGTGACAACGTTCACTATTTTAGGGACCCTATATGATCGAGGTAAATAGATTACTACGGTATTTTCATTGAGGAGTAAGGTTGACTTATATTTTGAAGAATCGATGAATTTATGGTGGACTAATAGTAATTTATGTTACTTATGGGAATGATTAACCTATCTTGGGTAAAATATGTTTAGTTTAGATAATTTTGTTATAAGATGTTAGGAGTGGTTGATGTTGTTTGGAGATGAACAATGAAGTTTATTTTGGAAGACTATGTTATCAAATCCTTCTTTTATTTGGGTTTCAATCTTAGTTTAGTTTATTTTGAGGAATTTTAAGGACCGTTATTTATGGGATGGTCTATGATGAACTTTTGGTATTACCATGGAACATTGAAGATTTAAAATTAGTTTCCATTCCTATGGGATTCTTCATTTTTGAAGAGTTGTTTAACCTTACCCTTTCTGTTTTTGGGATAATGTTTAAAGATAGAAGATATAGATAGTTAATCTTTTGTAGATTATGTGATTCTCTAGAAGATGATTCTTGTGTTTTGATGAGACCAAGTAGTTTTGAATGCTCATCATTTGGGAGAAAATATTAGTTTTGGTAGAAACTTATTAAAGGGTGAAACTCTACATGAAGGTAAATATATTTCCATATGTTTTTGTTCTATGTTGTAAATGAATTCCTCAAAATTATGAAAAGGAACATAAAAAAACGTTTTTGGTTTATGTTTCCTACTAGGTAATCAAAGATCGTTTACACACATCATAAGTTTGGGATTTTCTTATGGTTAACTTTCTCCTAATCATTTTCTCTATCACTCTCCCTCAGAACTTGACCCTTTGTTTTCTCCTCCATGTCCATGTTTTCCTACATGGAATCCTAGTGTGGGCTAACTCGGGTGACCTTTGTACTTCCCTTTCTTTCTTTTAAAGTAATAGTTTTACTGACTCCTTTTCTGATGTGGTACTTTCAATGAAATTTCAAAACCTAATTTTAAAAAAATTGCGAGGATGCAATTTCTTAAGGGGGGAAGATTGTAACAACCCGAAATTTTGAATAAATCTTGTTTCCTAATTTTATGTGTTATTTTATTTTTATACTCAACAAAAATGTTTCATTTGATAACATGAGTATAATTAAAATGATACTGTTGGTTTTTGACAGTTATATGACCATTGGTCAATATGACCACTAGAAACTAAATGTTTTGATTATTGTCTCTAAATACAATTAATCTTGGTTAATTAATATAGAAAGAAGATTCGATGGCCTCACCCAGTAGTCTTGGACCAATCGAAGCCCATCTAACAGAACTTGGGAAGGAGGTAGCACCACTGGGCTTTGCTCTGGACCAAACCCAAGCTGAACTTCATCATATAAAGCTATAACGGGATCGCCTTCGCGAGAAGTTCAAACTGATAGAAATTACTACTCGTGCGATGTTGGCCGAGCCTCCCTCGGATTCTCTCACCTTAGCACACCTTACACTTAGGTCCTATGCTGGTGTGATAAGGGGCTATGTAAGGAGACCATAACTGCCTTGTCTAATCCTTTGTTTTAAATAAAAATTGGGATTTCTTCTTATGATGAAGTTTATGAATTTTCAAATGACCGGATAAATATAGTATGCATATTTTTGATGAATTTTAGAAAAAGGATATTTTAAAAATGGTTGTGTAAACCTTAAATAATTAAAAATGTGTAATGATTTTCGAAAAATGGTCTTCTACAATTATGTTTAGTACGAAATTTAGAGACTAATAAGATCCACAAAATTTTTGATGAATAGTAAATTATGAATAGTGATTTTATGATTAGGATTAGTAATGTGTCCAAATGGATTAGTAATCTCACTTAAAGAAAGTATTAATATAATCTACGCACCTTGATTAAGTAATGTGATTCAATAAAATGGTTAAATAACGGTTTCATAAATCATTATTCAAGTATTAGTTTTTTCGGGTGAATAGTGTTTTTTATTTAAAAATTTAATTAAAAATATTTAGATAATTATTTTTATAAAACGGATTTCATTTTTCAACTCAGAGCACCGATATTATGCTATGGTAATTTTTGGAGTTTTTTCTGAAAAAAATGAATTTTCGGTGAATAGTGTTTTTATTTAAAAATTAAATTAAAAATATTTAGAAAAATATTTTTATAAAATGGAGTTCATATTTTTAATCAGAGCGTTGATATTTGGTTAAGGTGAAATTTTGGGATTATTCTGAGAAAGTTGAATTTTCGATGAATAGTGAAAATACAGTTTTTAAGTTACAGGTGTTTAATGACATCATTAAATGATGTATTAAGTTTGTAATAAATATGTTCGAATTATGAATAGTGAGATAAGGTATGAGGTGTCCCAAGTGACCAATACCATGGGAAAATACCATGGGCAAGCCCATGGTTTTTCCAAAACCACTAATGAGGTGTCCCTTTGCCATTAATGCCTTGTCCCCTCACTTTCCCTATAAATACCAAGCCATCCTCTCATCCATTCGACTCCCCACTCTCCCCCAACGAAGTTCTGGTCTCATTACCTCCCAAGAAGTCCTCCCATGGTGCCCCCAAGTCTTCAAGGTCCCAACCTTTGAGTTTTAAGAGTTATGTTTTAAGGTAAGAGATCTGACCTCTCTCTTTCATTTCAAGTAATCTCTTTTATGTCATTCCTTTTATGCTCCATGTTCTTATGTTGGAGGATGTTATTTTATACTCCTCTTACTGCCATTTTCATGTTCATATAATGAGAGATCCCCTCTTGCTCTCATTATTTCGTTTTATGAAGTTTTAAGTGGCGCCATTAGGCTGCCGAAATTTTTGTAACGAATTCTTTCTCCCTTCTCATTTTTCAATATCTATTTTCATGTAAAGTATTTCAAGTTCCTTTTTATTATGTTGGGGTATGATCTCTAAATTTATCATACTGATCTTTTATGATCATATGATGAGAGACCCCATTTGATCTCTTCAATTCAGTATTTTGAAGTTTTAAGTGGCGCCGTTAGGCTGCCGAATTTTTAAGTGGTTCTTCACCCTTCTCGTTTTGAAGTTCTACTTTCATGTCAATTCTTTCAAGTTCCTTTTTTTTATGTTTGGGTATGATCTCTATATCTATCATACTGAACTCTTATGTTCATATGATGAGAGACCCCATTTGATCTCTTCAATTCAGTATTTTGAAGCTTTAAGTGGCGTCGTTAGGCTGCCGAATTTTTAAGTGGTTCTTCACCCTTCTCATTTTGAAGTTCTACTTTCATGTCAATTCTTTCAAGTTCGTTTTTGTTATGTTGGGGAATTATCTCTATATCTATCATACTGAACTCTTATGTTCACATGATGAGATACACTATTTTATCTTTTCAAATCATTTTTGATGAAGTTTAAGTAACGCCGTTAGGCTGCCGAACTTTCATAAGAGAAATCTAATTTTTGTCTTCCTTCCATGTTTTTCATTTCAAATGGTATGTCCTTGAAATTTCATTACCATGATCATGTATCATTCTTATTCTGTCCATCTAATATTTTATGGGTCATTTATGAATGTTTTACCCATTTTACCTCTCTTTTTAATGTCTTCTAAAACTTCGTAACATAGCCGTTATGCTGCAGAATTTCCGTCTCAAAATGCCTCTCTCTTTTTCGAAAGTTCTTTTATATTATTAAGTGAATACTAAAAGCTCTTTCTTATAAAGGGGTATTCACATATATACCAAAATTTTATATTTTAAATTCTGGAATTTACATACATGAGACCCACCTTCCTTTTCTGTGGGTTTTAAAGTGATGTAATGATCATGTCTTTAAGCAGTTTTTAAAACGTTATGATTATGAAATGAAACCCATTTATTTTATGCTATATGGGTTGTTTATGAAATTTTTTATGATGATATATGTGGCTCACATGATAATAAAGGAAAATTTAAGGGTGGTCCCTGATAGCGCTGCAATGCATTGGGTAATGATGTAACCACTAGAGATTACAATTTTCACGATACCTTGGTGAATAAACTTGGTAATTTTCAAATGACACATTGGGGATGGACCTTGGTGATATGTTCATGATTTTCTATGTTAAATGGTGTAGCCACATTTTCACGTTATGAAAAATGTTATTTTTATTATGATATGCCTCCTTATTTCATTCTCATGCCTTAAAGTTCTTTTTCATGACCTTATCGAAGTGTCTCAAGTTCACATGTAAAATGTTTCTCTTGTTTTCCTTACTGGGATTTTTGCTCACCCTTTCTTTTGATGTATGCTCCCAGGTTATGTGATGCAGTAATGAACCTAGGATGAACCTGAGGAGAAGCCTTTCAAGTGTTTTAGAAGAATGTTTTATGTTTTCATGTTTAATGTTCCTGGTTTCCAAGACACTAAACCTTAAAGATCCTCGGTTTTGTAAAATGTAATGAAAGATTATTTGATAAGGAGGCGGGATGCTATAGTTGGTATCAAAGGATGGTTTAGTTATTTGTGGAAATTAGGATATGAAAAATCTAGGAAGAACCCTATAGAAAATTTTAAATATAGGAAATCTTCCTAGTATTTTGGTGAGTATTGAGTAAGGGGTTTCCAAGCAAATACATCCCTGTCTGGATACGAGCAGGTAGAGGTGGCTCTGGCACAGATGTACATAGGGGTAAAACCCGAAAACACCATTTTGAGCTAGACTCGAACGGGAACTGGTACACGACAATGGGCCTTGCTGCACTCTTGGTTACGACACTCCTGGGGGATATGCTTTGGTAAATTCATAAGCTTAGTATGAACCATTATTAAAGGAACAAGGATAAAACAAAATAAATATTCACATAAGAATATATGATCATGGATAACCTAGATTGGAACCTAGGGTATCTCAAGTTAGGATATACTTTTATTCTACATGTTTATCCTTTTATGCTTAAAGTTTCCTTTTCATGATTATTAGCTAAGTAAATAAGCCCCTAATTATAGTTTCTTTTCTTAGTTAATGGCGGGAAATGGAAGAACATGTCCCAAAAACCAATTTGATAAGAAATGCGACGATTGTCGTATTAATATGACAGAGGTGATTAGGGGATTAAAAGATGATTATTATTTTGGAATACGTTCACTATTTTAGGGACCCTATATGATCGAGGTAAATAGATTACTACGGTATTTTCATTGAGGAGTAAGGTTGACTTATATTTTGAAGAATCGATGAATTTATGGTGGACTAATAGTAATTTAGGTTACTTATAGGAATGATTAACCTATCTTGGGTAAAATATTTTTAGTTTAGATAATTTTGTTATAAGATGTTAGGAGTGGTTGATGTTGTTTGGAGATGAACAAAGAAGTTTATTTTGGAAGACTATGTTATCAAATCCTTCTTGTATTTGGGTTTCAATCTTAGTTTAGTTTATTTTGAGTAATTTTAAGGACCGTTATTTATGGGATGGTCTATGATGAACTTTGGGTATTACCATGGAACATTGAAGATTTAAAATTAGTTTCCATTCCTATGGGATTCTTCTTTTTTGAAGAGTTGTTTAACCTTACCCTTTCTGTTTTTGGGATAATGTTTAAAGATAGAAGAAATAGATAGTTAATCTTTTGTGGATTATGTGATTCTCTAGAAGATGATTCTTGTGTTTTGATGAGACCAAGTAGTTTTGAATGCTCATCGTTTGGGAGAAAATATTAGTTTTGGTAGAAACTTATTAAAGGGTGAAACTCTACATGAAGGTAAATATATTTCCTTATGTTTTTGTTCTATGTTGTAAATGAATTCTTCAAAATTATGAAAAGGAATGTAAAACAAAAACGTTTTTGGTTTATTTTTCCTACTAGGTAATCAAAGATCGTTTACACACATCATAAGTTTGGGATTTTCTTATGGTTAACGTTCTCCTAATCATTTTCTCTGTCACTCTCCCTCAGAACTTGACCCTTTGTTTTCTCCTCCATGTCCATGTTTTCCTACATGGAATCCTAGTGTGGGCTAACTCGGGTGACCTTTGTACTTCCCTTTCATTCTTTTAAAGTAATAGTTTTACTGACTCCTTTTCCGATATGGGACTTTCAATGAAATTTCAAAACCTAATTTTAAAAAAATTGCGAGGACGCAATTTCTTAAGGGGCGAAGATTGTAACAACCCGAAATTTTGAATAAATCTTGTTTCCTAATTTTATGTGTTATTTTATTTTTATACTCAACAAAAATGTTTCATTTGATAACATGAGTATAATTAAAATGATACTGTTGGTTTTTGACAGTTATATGACCATTGTTCAATATGACCACTAGAAACTAAACGTTTTGATTATTGTCTCTAAATACAATTAATCTTGGTTAATTAATATAGAAAGAAGATTCGATGGCCTCACCCAGTAGTCTTGGACCAATCGAAGCCCATCTAACAGAGCTTGGGAAGGAGGTAGCACCACTGGGCTTTGCTCTGGACCAAACCCAAGCTGAACTTCATCGTATAAAGCTAGAACGGGATCGCCTTCGCGAGAAGTTAAAACTGATAGAAATTACTACTCGTGCGATGTTGGCCGAGCCTCCCTCGGATTCTCTCACCTTAGCACACCTTACACTTAGGTCCTATGCTGGTGTGATAAGGGGCTATGTAAGGAGACCATAACTGCCTTGTCTAATCCTTTGTTTTAAATAAAAATTGGGATTTCTTCTTATGATGAATTTTATGAATTTTCAAATGACCGGATAAATATAGTATGCATATTTTTGATGAATTTTAGAAAAAGGATATTTTAAAAATGGTTGTGTAAACCTTAAATAATTAAAAATGTGTAATGATTTTCGAAAAATGTTCTTCTACAATTATGTCCAGTACGAAATTTAGAGCCTAATAAGATCCACTTAATTTTTGATGAATAGTAAATTATGAATAGTGATTTTATGATTAGGATTAGTAATGTGTCCAAATGGATTAGTAATCTCACTTAAAGAAAGTATTAATATAATCTAGGCACCTTGATTAAGTAATGTGATTCAATAAAATGGTTAAATAACGGTTTCATAAATCATTATTCAAGTATTAGTTTTTTCAGGTGAATAGTGTTTTTTATTTAAAAATTTAATTAAAAATATTTTGATAATTATTTTTATAAAACGGATTTCATTTTTGAACTCAGAGCACCGATATTATGCTATGGTAATTTTTGGAGTTTTTTCTGAAAAAAAATGAATTTTCGGTGAATAGTGTTTTTATTTAAAAATTAAATTAAAAATATTTAGAAAAATATTTTTATAAAATGGGGTTCATATTTGTAATCAGAGCGTTGATATTTGGTTAAGGTGAAATTTTGGGATTATTCTGAGAAAGTTGAATTTTCGATGAATAGTGAAAATACAGTTTTTAAGTTACGGGTGTTTAATGACATCATTAAATGATGTATTAAGTTTTTAATAAATATGTTCGAATTATGAATAGTGAGATAAGGTATGAGGTTTCCCAAGTGGCCAATACCATGGGCAAATACCATGGGCAAGCCCATGGTTTTTCCAAAACCACTAATGAGGTGTCCCTTTGCCATTAATGCCTTGTCCCCTCACTTTCCCTATAAATACCAAGCCATCCTCTCAACCATTCGACTCCCCACTCTCCCCCAACGAAGTTCTGGTCTCATTACCTCCCAAGGAGTCCTCCCATGGTGCCCCCAAGCCCTCAAGGTCCCAACCTTTGAGTTTTAAGAGTTATGTTTTCAGGTAAGGGATCTGACCGCTCTCTTTCATTTCAAGTAATCTCTTTTATGTCATTCCTTTTATGCTCCATGTTCTTATGTTGGAGGATGTTATTTTATACTCCTCTTACTTCCATTTTTATGTTCATATAATGAGAGATCCCATCTTTCTCTCATTATTTCGTTTTATGAAGTTTTAAGTGGCGCCGTTAGGCGGCCGAAATTTTTGTAACGAATTCTTTCTCCCTTCTCATTTTTCAAGATCTATTTTCATGTAAAGTATTTCAAGTTCCTTTTTATTATGTTGGGGTATGATCTCTAAATTTATCATACTGATATTTTATGATCATATGATGAGAGACCCCATTTGATCTCTTCAATTCAGTATTTTGAAGTTTTAAGTGGCGCCGTTAGGCTGCCGAATTTTTAAGTGGTTCTTCACCCTTCTCGTTTTGAAGTTCTACTTTCATGTCAATTCTTTCAAGTTCCTTTTTGTTATGTTTGGGTATGATCTCTATATCTATCATACTGAACTCTTATGTTCATATGATGAGATACCCCATTTGATCTCTTCAATTCAGTATTTTGAAGTTTTAAGTGGCGCCGTTAGGCTGCCGAATTTTTAAGTGGTTCTTCACCCTTCTCATTTTGAAGTTCTACTTTCATGTCAATTCTTTCAAGTTCCTTTTTGTTATGTTGGGGAATTATCTCTATATCTATCATACTGAACTCTTATTTTCACATGATGAGATACCCTATTTGATCTTTTCAAATCATTTTTGATGAAGTTTAAGTAACGTCGTTAGGCTGCCGAACTTTCATAAGAGAAATCTAATTTTTGTCTTCCTTCCATGTTTTTCATTTCAAATGGTATGTCCTTGAAATTTCATTACCATGATCATGTATCCTTCTTATTCTGTCCATATAATATTTTATGGGTCATTTATGAATGTTTGACCCATTTTACCTCTCTTTTTAATGTCTTCTAAATCTTCGTAACATAGCCGTTATGCTGTAGAATTTCCGTCTCAAAATGTCTCTCTCTTTTTCTAAAGTTCTTTTATATTATTAAGTGAATACTAAAAGCTCTTTCTTATAAAGGGGTATTCACATATATACCAAAATGTTCTATTTTAAATTCTGTAATTTACATACATGAGACCCACCTTCCTTTTCTGTGGGTTTTAAAGTGATGTAAAGATCATGTCTTTAAAGCAGTTTTTAAAACGTTATGATTATGAAATGACACCCATTTATTTTATTCTATATGGGTTATTTATGAAATTTTTTATGATGATATATGTGGCTCACATGATAATAAAGGCAAATTTAAGGGTGCGCCCTGATAGCGCTCCAACGCATTGGGTAATGATGTAACCACTAGAGATTACAATTTTCAGGATACCTTGGTGAATAACCTTGGTAATTTTCAAATGACACCTTGGGGATGGACCTTGGTGATATGTTCATGATTGTCTATGTTAAATGATGTAGCCACATTTTTAAGTTATGAAAAATGTTATTTTTATTATGATATGCCTCCTTATTTCATTCTCATGCCTTAAAGTTCTTTTTCATGACCTTATCGAAGTGTCTCAAGTTCACATGTAAAATGTTTCTCTTGTTTTCCTTACTAGGCTTTTTGCTCACCCTTTCTTTTGATGTATGCTCCCAGGTTATGTGATGCAGTAATGAACTTAGGATGAACATTAGGAGAATCCTTTCAAGTGTTTTAGAAGAATGTTTTATGTTTTCATGTTTAATGTTCCTGGTTTCCAAGACACTAAACCTTAAAGATCCTTGGTTTTGTAAAATGTAATGAAAGTTTATGTGATAAAGAGGCGGGATGCTATAATAAAGTTCCTGACATGGAATCTCAACTCCTATCAAAGTTTGATCTCAATATTCTAATATTTCTATACTTAATCCATAATAAATATGAGAAAAAATAATATAAACTCTATGAAATGAGATAATACGAAGACATCATCATCATCCCATGAAAAAGATCAATTAAATCATGTGTTTGATCCAACTTTATCTTACCTAAGAATAAAAAATCAAATAAAAGGTCTTTGAAAGTCAACCATATTAGACCCTCACATCTACTAGCTAGAAGCAAAACATCCCACCAGTGTCTAGTAGCCCCACGAAGCATAAAGGTCATAAGATTCACTTTTGGTTCTTTGGGGTCTATACCAAGTCAAAAATCCTCTCAATGATCTGAATCTAGTCCTATGCATCCTAAGGACCTCTATGCCCTGTAAATATTGAGGATAATAGAGATGGAATTATTAGGCATAGTTTACCATAGTCTTGGTAACTCACCTACCTTGGATATGACCTAAGTGGAAATCCCATAACTGGAGTGGTCCCTCCACCCGAACCACTAGGGAAGGTGCATGATCATTCTTCTACATTTCCGATGGTTGAACAATAATATCCTACCTTGTAGAAGCATTCTGTCCTGCTCCACCAAGTGGTCCAATCATGCGTCTTTGAGGCATAATTTTTTAAGAAGCGAAGGAAACGTTTATGAAAAATCAAGTCATTAGGATAAATCCTAATCGAAATATGAGATCACAGAAGGTTATCCTAGGAGTCTTCCCATAACCCAAGGTACATCCCTCTTAGAACTAACCATGGTATCCCATTTCTACACATTAGTCATAGTCACATATATATAAAAAACATGATTGCATGATCAAGTTAAACTAATTAATTCCAACAGTTATACCAAAACAACAAGTAAATAGATATATCACATAATCATAAATACAAATCTATCTGAAATAAATAGCATAAATCATGGGATTAAACTAAATAACTTGTATGAAACACAAAAAAATTGTGTGTGTGTGTGTGTGTGTGTGGAATGTGATCCTATATACCTAGTCATGATGAATGAATACACTCACAATCCCATAAAACCATAACAATAATCTCTCCAATGGTAACATGGAGGTCCATTACACATGATATAGCCAAGAACATGATAACTCGCCTACCTAAGTCTTACATAACTTATCTTTAGTATACCAAGTCACATGTTAGTTAAAATAAAAGAAGAAAAATAATTCTCCGATACTATTTTGTAACACCCCAAACTGAACCACCGGGTTCTGGATGGATTGCCACAAGACCTAATACACACATCCCCATAAACAAGAGACTACCGACTATTAGGGTGGGTTCAAATTCTATTAGTGGGTAAACTATACCCTCAGTACCATATCCTTCAATAAGAATAATAATATTAATGAATAATAAGAGTAACATGTGAAAAAATAAATAATCATAATGTAACAACACATGGAACACAATTCATGTAGAAAAAAATGGGCTCCTATTATGGAAAGATAAACCAAAAATACAAGTGCAGGTAGACAATAAATAAAAAAAACTTTAGAATCCACTGGAGTCTTTCCCATCCCCACCTCGAGTTCCAAGCTCATTGTCTCAAATATCAACCAAATGCCCCTTTCCCTTTCTTGGATCCCTATAAATGAAGTCTACACACACATTGAAATGAACATGCAAGGTGTGAGTAATAAAACCCAATATGACACCACCAATTCATCCTTAACATGAGTGCACATGCATAAGAGTGTATAAAATGATAATAAATAAAAGCACATATAAGAAAAAAAACGATTCTAAGCATCCATGAACTAAATAAACCACCACAAACCCCATCTAAAACTACATCAAATCCTTTTCAGAAAAATAACTAAGTAGTCAAGGAAACATCATAAGAATAAGAGATAGCCTCGATCTTACTCAATGGTCATACATGACCTAGGACTCCAGGTCATGTCATGATAGGCCATCATTCCATGTTTCTATCTATTGGGTTAGGTCACATAGACAATCATACCCCTTGTTTCCTCAGGAGTTAGATCATATAGACCATCATTCCCCCTGGGTAGGCCACACTAGGCCACCATGTCCTATCTCCCAACCTGGTCTAGTCATTATGTCATATGCATCCTCAGAACATACTCTCCCTATAGCACCACCAAGACACAATGGGTCTACCTATCACTTTGGTACTATGCATAGAGTAACAATATATATATATATATATAAAGTAAAAAACATAAGGTAACATGTCATAACATAACAAGGCATACATAGAATATCATGAGTGTGAAATAATAGCCAAACCATTAACACATGCGATTAAACTCAACATAGTCTACATAATATCAACACAAAATGTTAAATCATGCTAATGGTAATATAAACAGCCTCTATGAGGGATGTAACTTCCTACCTTAAGGTTTCTAATGAAGTACTTAAAGCTTCATCAAGTATTGAAGACCAAATCATGTCACACACCCACAAAGATCTTGCTTGCATGTCAAGGATGTCTATTTTGGGTTCCAGTTCAAGAAAATTGTTTAGAATGAGGCTCAAGGATATTTTATGTTAATAACGTGATTCTATAATCACATACCTCATATAGTTCATCAAAAAATCTAAATATGAAATATGTTTAAGGAAGGGATGTTAATTCACCAGATTCATTGTAAATCGAAGAATATATCATGAATTCATCATCAATTCTAGAGGGTATCCTTGGGTATATCCAATAATCTTCGATCCATTATGAATCTATCAATGGAAAATAGATTCAATAAGAAGAATATGGTCTCTTAATGATCATTCCTAAAATACTTACCTAGAAATGTCACTATTATAGAGAGTTTTATCTCCGATCAAGAGGTATTATCAATGACACATCAAATTATCCTTTGATCTACTGAGTAATCATATATAGATTAATATTACACCATCAATACTCTATTAAGAAGTTGTTTAAGAAGGTGATTCATGAACACTTACCCATATAACATTCATTGTCGATGGTAGATCTTGATTCAATCAAGAAACAATATCAACTCGCTATATCCTCCATATATATATGAAGAGAGTGGGGAAACATCATTGGATATTCATGAAAAACATATATCTAACATATATCTATGCACATATCATAAGGAATAATATGTATTTGGAATACATCTAAAGAAAAATCATTATTATTGGCTTCATAGGATCAGTAAAATGTTGGAGAGGCAAGGGGTGAAGAATTGGAGTGCCAAGATTAAATATATGAGGTTTAAAATTTGAATTAAGTTTATGGGGTTTGGATTTTAAAGTTATAGAGGATCAAAATATTGTGCTATTAAAAACCCATGGGTGCATTAATTTCACCCTCAAATAGGTTCACTGGCTACCCGATGGACCTCACCAGCTAGACAATGGAACCACCGGTTGGTCGATGTTTTTCGAAGAACCACCTACGTTCTTCCAATGCCATTAGTTAGCTGGTGTAACCTAATAGATGTCTAGTGGGATCTATAGGTCCCTTCTAGTATGACAGAAGCCCACCAGCTATCCATTGGGTTCCATCAGCTTGCTGATGGATGTCTTTCAACCACCAAACAAACTATCCCTTCCTCAACTCCTTTACCTTTAAAACCTAGATCCTTATCCACATAAAACTGAACTATAAATAGCCTATAATAGTGAAAAAAACATAATAGGACAGGATAATTTCATAAAATTAAACATCTCATACAACCATATCAAGTGTGGATGTTATACATCACTCTGATGAAAACTTATCTAGATTTTCCTTTGTATTTAGAATGTGAACTTTACAGCTGATAAAATTGAACTAATTTACCTTATCCTTTCTCCCATTCCATAATTCATATGAATTATTCCTAAAAAATGTCTTATTAAGAATTTTTTAATTACATAAAAATATATGTACAGTTTCATCCCAAAACAAGATTAGTATTTCATATTAACTGACCCTGGTCTGGGATATCTCTTGAAGGGTTATATTTCTTCTTTCAACCACCCCATTCCATTAATGTGTTTTAGGATTAGAGAAATTTTGTTTATATCCATGTTTTGAAAATAATAATTCAAAATATTTATTTTCAAACTCATGACTATTATCACTTCTCACACTCTTAATGCTAAGACCACTATGGTTCTCTATAAATTTTTCATACTTTTCAAAACATCAACAAGTCTCAATTTTGTGAGCTGGGAAATATACCCCTATAAACCTTGAATAATTATTAAAAATTAAATAATCATAATGATTTTTTGTATAAACTTGAAACTCTATATTGTCCAAACAAGTCCATGTGAACCATTTCTTGTGGTTGAGAGGTAGAAACTACTTTCTTTGGTTTGAATTTTTTTTATATTTCATTCCATTTTGAAAAATATTTCACACTTTGTCTTTTAGAAAATATAGGTTATATATATCCTTGAATAAACCCTTTTTTATCATATTTATAATATATTATATATCATAGTGTCTATAACCATGATTAATGATGATAGAAATTTAAATAATATTTTTTTGAGACAATAAGGAATTTAAATCAACTGCACAATCATTGTTATTTCTAAAATAAGTAAATACTAAATTAAACATTGAATTATAAATATTACAAGAATTATTCTCAAAAATAACATGAAAAACATCACCACATAATTAAGATATGTTTAGAAGATTATATTTTAATCTATTAAAAAATAAAACTTTGTAAATTAAATAGGTTTTAGAATTACAAACTTGTCTAAGGACAATAATTTTCCCTTTTTCATTATCACTAAATGTGACATATCCACCATACACTTTGGTAAAAAATTTGAAAAATGCGAATTACTCATTCATATATTTGGAAAACTCACTATCGATATACCATAACTTCTTACAGAAAATTTTCAAGAAGGTTTCATGCAATCAATCAAATGCACAAAGATTTTGGTACCCAAATCTATTTGGGTCCAGACAGTTTAGAAATAAGAGGTTTAGTAATACACATCTATTTGATATATTTATTTCAATATTTATGAATATATGTAATATAATTATAAAAATAATCACTTTTTGTTCCAAACTAGATTGATCAATATTTAGATGCTTCATCTCTATTATTTACTATAGATTTATTTACAACATTTGAACTATGAATAAAATAGTTTTTATAAAGTTTATTCTTTCATCCAGTATGATAACCAAAACCAGATCTTGGTCTAAGTACAAAATTAATTCTTATATTTTTATAAAGGGTTTCAATTCTTATTTAAAAACCTTCAATATATTTCTTTAGCTTCTCATTTTCCAACTTTAAGTCATTACTTTCATTAAGAAGCATTTTCTTCTTCTCTTTTTTAGCATTAAGACCAGATTTAACAATATAAGATAAATTATATTGTTCATTTAAATTCTAATATTTATCTTTAGGTTCATTAAATATCACTTCCAACATATTAAAATATTCAAATATATCTTCCCTAGACATATAATTTTCATCAATATTTTTGTTTTTATAATTAGTAGGAATAACATTTGTTACCTTAATTTGTATTCCCATAAAGAAAATATTTAATTTCTCATTTTCATTTTTTCATATAGAATATGATTCATTGGATATACCCTTATAATTAATCCATGTGTTATTCATAGACTTATTGTATCTCTTCCCTCAATCATCATACTTTTTATTGTATTTCAACTTTGGATAATCATCTTTTATGTGTTCTTTTCTTTTACAATTATAATAAGTAACTTCTCAAAAGTTACCATCATTTTTCTAACCACATTTCTTATCATAATTTCCCTTTAATTTTGATTTACTAAAAAACTTCTTCATATAAAATTTATAGATTCTTTTTACCAAGTGGTTTATCTCTTCATCACTATCATTTTCACCATCACATCTACTAGTTCTCTTATCTTAGATTACTTCTTTGGATTTTTACTGAGATACTTTGAATGTGATTGAATTTTTGGTTTCAACATCTTGATCATTAACTTTATGTTCTTCCTCATACATCATTAGTTTTACTATAATATACTTTATTTAAATCTTTATTACATAACTTGATTCACAAATGGATACAGAAGTGCCTCTTTATCTTCTAGGTAAGTATCTTGGATCATCAGTACTTGAGACTTGGCATCAAAAAAAATTTAAATTACATGCATCATGTTTATAATCTCATTAAACCAAAGATATATATGGTAAATAGAATAAAAAATTTTCATCTTAAATGTATCATACTTAATATTATAGGTATTTAAACACATTTCTTTTACCTTATATATTCCTTCATAAGACATAAATAAGGTATCCAAATTTAAAAAGTTGTTTCACATGCAGATATTATATTAAATTAATCTTCTCCTAGTTTATATTATAAATAATCCATTTCTTTATAGTTAAATTCATAGGATGATTTAGTGTCATCAATCCATTCAACTCTAGTAGCTTTTGGTTTTTCATATTGATCTTCCATTATGTTCCATATATCAAAACCCATAATTTCAAGATGTATTTTCATTTTGATTTTCCATTGAACATAGTTAATACCATTAAAATATGAATTTGGATTGGTATATGTTCCCTAAAATATATTAATATCCATAAAGAATGGAATTTATAATAAATAAATGTTTGTATCTTTTAGTGAAAAATTTTATCCGAGTTAAAACTAGATAAAAAAATACAAAATAAATAAAAACCTTTTATACCCAATATTGATCATAGTGTTCCACTCAAGATGAAGGGGGTTGAATTGGGTACCCAATAAAAATTATTGTTTAAAAATTATTTATAAAATAAAATAACCTAATTTAAAAATTACCCAGTTAACTAATATATTAGGTATATATAATTTAATGATTGAAATAACCTCTCAAAAGATTGATCAATAATCAATTATAATAACTTGATATTATCTTAATCTTTTGAGACTATTATAATTAAATTAAATAGTAGATACAAAACTTGTAAAATCTAGATATTAAAGTATATTATTTAAAATATACTTTAAAAATATACCTGGAAAGACTAGTCAGAGGCGAAAACCTCTAACCATTTATTAAATAGAAAGAAAAATTACAGCAGACACGAAAAAGGATGAGTGCGAGTAGCATACCCACATTCAAATGAGAATTCCATACAAATAATTCAACTACATATCATAATAATCATACCCCCACCACATCCATAATAAGGGTCTTCCTCCATAGTAGATGATTCCCACTTAGAATTCGGTTCATAATGCTTTAGGATCCTGACATATTGCTTTCGAAGCTTCAATTATTCCAATGAGGGAAACTTCGTACAAAATTTCTTGGGAGAATGATATTTATTAGGAGTAGTGGAATACCCTATCTCCCTCTTAGAATAAGACCTAGTGTTCACCTTCTATAAATCAAGTTTATTAAGCAATAAAATGATCCACTACCTGGATTGAGTATACAAAGGAAAAAAACACACAAGGCTATCTAGCCTTATAACTAAGACCCTTCCATAGTTTTTGTGGGACTATAAATGAGAAGGAAATATATAAATATTATCTAAGTAATATTATATGATCTATATTAGTTTTAACTTTAATATATTTATAAATAAGTTCATGAACAAATAAAATGTAATAAAAACACACATAGAGATAGAGGTAAATAAAAGTTTGATTGAGAAAATAGATCGATGTTTAGTTTTTCTATAAATGTATCTTCTCTTATTAATCTCTTCCTTCATTTATGAGATGAAAAGTGAAGATAAGAAGTGTTATAAAATATTTAAGTGAAGTTTAGATGAAAATAGAGTGTCAAGTTATTGATAACAGAGTATTGGTTCACATTTTTTCACACTCCTAAAACACCAAACACATAGTGTAAATTCAATTTACTTTAAAATGAAATATTCCTATAAAAGTTCAATTGTAAAATCATGATTAATAATCCTCATACTTATCATTAAATTTGGGAATATTAAATTTTTATAACCAAGAATTTAATTCTACACAAACGGTGGTTGGAATATATATTATTAAAAGAAAATACCACTTTTGAAATGATTTCTTAAAGTGTGCCATGTCATATTCTCCAAGGTATCTCCGTCACTTAATGAAAATACTGATTTCACAACCCTTATAAGGTTTTATGGTAAATTCATCAATTTTATGATCACTTTAACTGATCATACAGTTTCTCAAAGTCTATACAGCTACTTCAGTACTTTTCTAAAATCTAACTTTATCATACAATCACTCAACTTCATCATGTGGTCAATTAGAAGTAATGTGTAGTTTCTCTAATACTTAGAGGTGTTTTAGTAGAAATTATGTACTATATGGTCACTTCACTTCAATATGTGGTCTATCGGATTGGTATTTTGGTCACTTGGTTACCCATGTGGCTGGTTGAGGAGTTTGTGAGAAATCCTTCATGGTCGGACAAATAGGCATGTGGTCAATCCATTTTTTATTTTTTTCAAATAAAATATTTATAAAAAATTGGTATAGGTATAAAAAAATAATGAGATTTATCAATTACCCTTAAGTCCACTTGAAAAATCATATTAATATTTATTCATTCCAAATCACGGTTGATTGTCAAGTTCATCTGGCTTTATGGTTGATCTAAGACTTAGAAAATTTTCCATATAACTAAAAAATATTGGTTTTTAACACACAAAGAAATACATGGATAATAAAATAAAAAATATTTTAGATCATTAAAATAAGGAACTGATAGACTAAGAAAACAACTCACACAATCCTAGAAAATATTCCCTCCTTTGAACCTCTTTTAAATAGGGCTTTGACTTCTGAATCTCTTAGTAGAAGAACATTGGCCCCATTATCTTCAATTCTTCATGTCTGATTCTCCTAGATTTACTTTATCACTCTAAAACTATACTCATCATGGTAATCTTATTGATATTTCTTAATACATAGTAAATCTTGTATGCAATCACCCTCTTATCCTTTTACTTTAAACTACTGGAGCTTCTAGACATGTTAGGTTCTCTCTCTTCGATAATATATGGTATCAGATTCTCGATAATTATAAACTGAATCATAAATTCTTCATCTCATTCCCTACTAATATATATTAATGTTTTCACGTGAATATTTCGATGATTTTTGGTATCTTTAATTTTCTTGGGTCTTCGGTAGTTAGACTCATTTAAAACTGAAACAAAATCTTCCTTGAAATATCCTAAATATTTAGTCAGAGTACTTATTAGTATTTTAAATATCCATGATCTCATTATCTCTAAAATTACTACATATTTAATATTCATTAAAATATCTAGGATATCATATTTTAATTCCACATGTGGTATAGAAATATTTGTAGCTTTATATCCCATGTGACACTTTTGACAATTCCATAAGCAGAACCATGATATATCCTATATTGTAGAACTCCCCATGTTAAAATTCCAACATCTCAAGTTTTCCACCAGTAATGGAATATAAAATATTCTATACTATTTTTATCCTTGTTTTTTCTTCTCTCCTTTGATGCACCATAGAAATATCCAAAATATAGTTTATCATACAATCTCTCACAGGTGAAATCCTCATTTGAAAATACTACCAAAACAGGTACAAAAAAACCACTACAGTGTGGTCCTGCTCATTTCATGTATCCCTATAGTGTAGCCTCTATTTCTTCATCTTGGTTCTGATCTAGAATTATATTGGATTCATCATTACACTATAGATCAATATTTATGTTGTGAAGGATCCTTATTTGATCTCATCTTGAATCATAATAACTCTATTTTAATGTGATATTAATTCATTAAATATTTTTACAAACACATAATTTGTATTCTTCACTTCAAAATATATAATATTATGGAAAATAAATAGATTGCTTTAAAACTTACCCTTTCATAGGTCTGTAAGGTGTATTGTACCCTTTTATATCCTTGTTTACACTTGAAACTACCCTTACACAAGTTTTCATGACCCTTACACAATAATGAACCACCCAAACACAAATCTCATTTATCATTCATGTGCCTTTATACAATAAAATGATTACCTTTATTATGGGTACATGTTTTTCAAATAACCCTTACACGGGTCTGTACTTACCTTTATAAAACTTGTAGGTATTGAATGACTTTTATGTAGTATATTTTATCCTTTTTAGGGCTCATTATGAACTAGGATTACCATTACACAGATCTCGAACTACCCTTATATAGAAAAAAAGGACCCTTACATAGACAGCATTTACCTTTATTCAGATTCTTGGTAATTCTATAATTCCTTCCAACTCAATAAAAAATATTCCTTAACTGGTCTTTAGGATTCTCCAACACTTCTAAAACATCATCTAAGTATAATTAAATACAATATTCAATAAAATTCATAAAAAAAAATATTTGGATAGATTTTCTATACCTCGATAATTTTAATCTCCCATTTTGGATATCCTTTTCTTCATAAATGTATCTAAGTATTATCTTCAATTTTTAGCCACAATATTACTTTACTATTTATGATAGTATCATCTTAACATCAATTCACCATTTATTTAACACATATTGATAGCCTTAAAACTACCTTATTGAAAAAAATAAAACTAAACACATGAACACAAAAATTCCCCCTTTGTGTTTGTTATCAATACCCTAAAAATATTATAATTTTATGTGTGTTTTGAATTCATTTTATTCTACCCCTCATTAACAATAAATACAAAGGAAGTTAGGGGGTTAAAAACTCTTCTCATTTATTCCATATTATTCTTTGAGAAAAGGGTCAAACTTGTAATGGCACATACCATCCCGAACTATTAATTTTCCATTTTTGGTGGTTACATTTGTTTTGATAAGAGTTTGGGAATTTTTGGTGGAGGGTATAGGTGCAGTAGAGATGATGCAAGAAATACAAAATGTGTATTATTTAAACAATGTGAACTGATGGTTCCCAACTTGTATATCTGGTTGTTTCATGGATTGTACATGGCTATGGGGTAGACCTTGAAATAAGTACACATCGTGTAAGAAGAATTCATTATGTGTATTAAATAAATGCTGAGGTGCCTTAATTTTCATAACAAGGTGGAAATTTTGGAAAACCCAATAATTGCATGCCATGTAAAATTTACATGATGTGACATTTGTGGGATTCCAGGTTTTAATTTATTTTTATCAAAAAAGTCGTATCCATTCATTTGAACCACTTCCTATATCATTTTGAAAGATAATTGGGTTCCCCAAGAGTATCTTCTAGCCCCATTCCCCCTAATCCATTTCATTGGTTCTGATGGATCCCTATTGGAAATATGAGGTATGTTCTTCTCCCTTATTGGTGGTTTTCTCATGTTCTTATTTAGGGAACCCAATGTGATAGTGAGGTTTTGTTTTAGGTAATGAGTTTAGATTAATTTATATGGATATTTGGTGTGGTTTAGGTTGATCCATGGTTTCCCATGTATGGTTGTGGTTTTCAGGCATTTCTTCTTTGGCCTATGGCACGCAACGAGATGGAAAAGCTTCATTGAGGTAGAGAATACCTTTTTTCATTTATTGGGTATCATGAAGGAGGTATATGGTTTTTTTATCAATAGAGGATGTTTTTTATGGATTGATTAAAGATAAAGAACTGTCTAAATTTAAAATTAAAGGGGAAAGGGGTTTTATTTTCACAATTTTACCAATTTGATATTATTATGATATAATGGATTGTATGGGCTTGATGCCCCACTAAAAATTATGGTTGTTTAGGGATTTTTTTTGCAATGGATGATATGTTTTGTGACTATTGTATCTGATTTTATTGTTGTGATATCAACCTAAAATGGAAATTAGCTAACCAATTATATTTGGCTAATGAAACTTTTCCCCTAGTATTATGTCTTGTGTGATAATACCCCTAATATAAAGTGAAATGTGATAAAAGACCATTTGTTAAATTTATAAAATGATCTTGATGTGTTGTGATGTGTGATTGTAATTGTGGGGTGGTGATGTGTGTTTGTGATGTGACGTGGGGATGATGGGTGAGTTGTTTGGATATGATTTTGGGGTGGTGATGTGGTTTTTGTTTGGTCATGCTTTTGGGTCGGTAAGGTGGTTTTTATTTGGTTATGATTTTGGAGTGTTGAGGTGGTGGTTTGTTTGTATGTGCTTGTGGGGCAGTGAGGTGATGGTGTGATGGATATGATGGGTTGATTTTGATGTGTGGTTGTATTGTGATAGATTCCTATGTAGTGATGGAATAATTGATTAATAATGATTGAAATGGATGGGATTTGGTTTGGTTAATGGGATGGAATTGATTAATGAACAAAAAAAATTAGTTTGTGTGGTTAAATGTGTTTGATGATTAATAATTAAATGAATGAAATGGATAAATAATTTGGTTTGTGTTATGAGATGTGACTTGTGGTTTGTGTGGTATTATGCATTTAGAGGTGGTAGTGAAAGTGGGGATTTTTTAAGCTAGTTATTGTTTTTTTGTTAAACCAGTTGTTGGACTTGTGTGTGGTTATATTTATATACTTTTATATTACTTTTGATTTCTATATGAACCCCACCCACATCGATCACTATGTGTTGAAACCTACATAGTCACACAAGGGGTGTTTTTCCTAACATCTGATGAGGAGGACGGATGGCTGGGTACTCGATCTTTCCAGACCTCTCTTCTAAGTGAGGTAGGTATTGCATAATTTGTGATAGATGGAGGTATGACAATGCACGATATGGTAGTTGTGATAGCCTTGGTTTCTTTGGGAGATATGTGTTGTGGCCATGAGTGTGGGTGGTAATCCTAGGTGTCTTAAGGTGATATGTGGCATACACCAAGTGTCTTCAAATGAGTTGTGATGTAGCCCAGATTTCTCTGGGTGAGATATGACATAGACCATGTATATGTGGGTGGTCTGAGATAGGATGAGTTATCTTATAGTGGGGGTTGTTCATGGTAATAGGAGATAATGAGGTTTATTTCCTTCATGTTCATGATACCCTATGACTCTGGTTATGGTTTTGATGTGATGGAATGGGTGTTTTCATGTGATATGTGATTTGGTTATGCTTATAGGGCGGCGAGCCCATGTGTATGTGGGCGTGATGTGATGTGGTCGTGCTTGTAGGGGGTGTAGTATATGTAAGATATGGAAGTGCTAGTATATATGATGTTGGGGTGTGATAGTGTAATATGAGTAAGAAATTAGTGTAGGGTACCCATTGTCGATATGCTTCTTATTATGTTACTACATGTGGATTACTTTATTTTGTGAGCACGCCTTGGTGAGGTTAGGATGGATAGGTGAACTGTTTATGTGTTGTTGGTTCTATTGTTTTCTAACGGGTGCATTAGTATTCTTATTTCACATGTGAATGAGAGACTTTATTTTTCTTACCAAGTATACTTGTATGATCACCCTATGTATAAAAAATTATTATCAGGTTTCTAAGAGGATTACATGGACTGTGATGGAAATTACTGTCTTAGACCTTGGATAGTTGTTGTGTCATTGTCTTACCTTTTCTTTTGGGTACTTACTTTGGAGACTTTTATTTTTATCATTTTTATTTATACATGCATGTGTAGAGGTTTTTGGTTCTTTTTATATTATGAAATGGAGTAATTTATGGATGATTCTTCTTATCTCTTGATCCTATATTATTATAGAGGGCCATGCCTCCATTACTACAAAATTGGCCATTAACGGTGCTAAAAATAGCCTTTATCAATGCTATAGAAGAATTGACTATCAAAGCGAGATTAAAATCCATAGTCTTTTATCAGTTTTAAAAAATAATTGGTAAAGGGTTCCTTTATTAGTGTTTTTTAAGCATAGATAAAGGAACCATTTATTAATTCTTTTAAAATGGTTGATAAAGATCTCCTTTATCATCTCTTGTAGAAGCACTGATAAAGGGGCATGCTGCAATATGCTATAACAGCACACCATTCCACCAAAAACACCACAAAATCATAAAAATAAAGTACCAATACATAATTTAAATGAAATAAAATTTACAACACAAATACAACAAAAAAACAATTTATTATAGACATTTCAAAAATTGGTTTACATAATTACATATGTACAAATATTGCATACATTCAAAAACATTGGTGTTCCTTTTTATTTTGATCCTAACCCCTGCTCGAGAAAAAATGAACCTGTATAACAAAAAAATTATAATTTTAGTAATAATATAAGAAATAAATTAACAAAAAGTATTAAATTTAAACTAAACTTTGAGTCATACCAGGAACATTGTGTATCAGATTGAGTTGCGGTTGATTCTTGCACATCACACAATTTATTATATATCTTCAAGATTATCTTATTGAAAATTAACTAAATAATTATAAGATAAAAATGATAAGGAAATTAATTAATTAATAGAAGATAGAATGATGTGAAAACAATCTAGGATCATTTTCTCAGTTTTGGCGTTGTGATGCACATTTTAAACTAAACTAAAACTTATATATTAAAAAATGCACTTTGAGTCATACCAATCACACCATGTTTAATATTAAGGTTTGGATGATTATTACACATCTTAAATGACTTATGTATAGTTTTCTAAAAGTATCAATACAATCTGATTGTTTTTTCTCGGTTTTGAGTACACTGCTTATCTTTTTAACTGAAATGTCATTCAAAAATGGAAACACACAATTTATATTATACTAGTCACATCGTGTGTCAGTTTTATGTGATACTGATTCCTACACATCAAAAATTAATTATGAATCATTTTACAAAATTATCAAGAAAATTCAAGCATGTTTTCTTGGTTTTCAGTGAGTGATATTTTTTGAACTAAAATATTGATTTTGAAGTCATAATGGACACATTAAGTCATACCAGGCACATCATGCATCGAATTGAGGTTTGGTTGATTCCTATACAGAAAATATGACTTATAGATCCTTTTCATAAATTATATAAATAATACGAATGATTTTTCTTAGTTATTAGAAGGTCAATTTTCCTTTTCACTAAGATTGATATCAAATTTAAATAAAAAGAAATACTTGGAGTCTTACCGGTCACACTGTGCGTCGTATTGAGGTGAGGTTGATTCCTAATCATCAAAAATGACTTATGAATTGTTTTCATAAAGTATAAAAACAATATGAATGTTTTTTCTTGGTTTTGAGTAGGTCATTTGTCCTTTTTACTAAAATTGGTTCCAATTTTAAATAAAAAGATGCACTTGGAGTCATATCGGTCACACTATTCATCAGATTGAGGTTAGGATGATTTATAAACATCCAAAATGAAATATGGATAATTTTTCTAAAGTATCAAACCAATTTGAATGTGTTTACTTAGTTTTGCGTATTTCACTTTTCTTTTTTACTAAAATATCATTTTAAACTGGAAACATGCACTTCGACTCATTTCGATCACATCATGTGTCAGTTTTTTTGTGAGAACAATTACTACATGTTAAAAATGATTTATTAATAAATTTCCACAATTATCTATACAATCTAAGTGCTTTTTCTAAATTTTCAATGAGTGAAACTTTTTGAACTAAATTTTTGATTTTTAACAGATAACGGACACATTGAGTCATACCAGTCACACTATGTATCGGATTGAGGTGTAAGAACCCGGATCTCTTTTCAGGTTTCGACCGTCCGAGAGAGACCGTATGGCCAAATCTTCGACAGACAACCGCCTCGTCGTCCGTTCTCCGATTCGAGCACAGTCATTTGCATTGGAATCGCAGCGGTGAGTTCTTCTTTCTAATTTATCCTTGTTTCTTGATTCCTCCTGGTTTCCAAGTTATCATAGGATGAGCATTTTGTGCGTTTTATCAGATCTATGTCATTCCAAGGGGAATCTGTCATTGAGGTTCATGTATATTGATCTCCTAGGATCGAGGTAGGTGGTTTGTGCCTTTCTGTAGAATGTTGATGAATATTATGTGAAAATTCCACCAATACCCTTGAACGGGGTATTGCGTGTTTCCTGTTTTTCCCTTGCTGCTTGCCTACTTTGCTTGATTGCTTTAGTAGAGGTTATTGCTTGTGATTAGAGTATTTGTTTGTGCTCAGTTGCTTTTCCATGCCTAGTTGTAGGATTATGGACTATTGTTTTAGTATTACTGTTGAGCCTTAGATGATATCCAAGTAGTTATTGAGGTTTACTTGGACGATATGCACACGCTGAGCATGTTTAGTTATACTCAGGACTGTGAGAACATAGAGTAGTAGACCAAAAAGAGAATTGACGGAAGGGCTTCTCCAGAGTTTCTTTTTAATCACAATGTGGGACCAAGGGGAGAATTGATGGAAGGGCTTCTCCAGAGTGTCTTTAACTACGACGTGGGCCACAGGGGGAATTGACGTTGAGTGCTTCCTCAGAGAGCCTTTAGCACGATATGAGACTATAGGGGGAATTGACGGTGAGTGCTTCCCCAGAGATTCCACTTAATTACGTAGCTGAACCAGAGGGGTGAGACTGTGTGTGCCTCCTAGAGGGTTGATAGTACTTAGAGGTTGAACCATATGGGTTGGACTGTGAGAGCTGCCCAGAGCGTTACCTGTTTTCTTCTTGTTGTTGACTGCTCACTTGTGTGCTTTACTTATTAGAGCTGTGGATTTTAGCTACTTGTGATTTACTATTTACTGCTTCTTGTTTATTTACTACCATGTATTAATTGACTGTTAGGCACAAATCTTTGGGTGGTTGCCTACTGGGATTGTATCTCACATCCTGTTTGGGCCATGATTTTGGGCCCAAGAAGACTATGTTGCTGCAGGTATAGATAAGGGCAAGCGCCCTTCTACTTCAGGATCTTGACTGCACCTGGAGCTGGGGAGCATGGGACCGAGCCGTGGCTCGCGATGCTGAGGAGATTACTCTATTTTCTTTTGCACTTGGTTTCAATTGTATTTTAGCACGTTGTTGTGTTTTCTATTTTCCTTAGATACTTGTACCTGCTACATCATTGTCATCATAGTTATGTATTTACATTGCTTCCGCTGTTGGTTTCTGTTGGTATGCATGTTGTTTACTGCTTCCGCTGTTTATTGTTGTTTTCTTTCCTTGTATACCTTACCGAATGGGGGCATAGTTTTTTCACTGACTCACCAAGGCCCTCGCTGCTAGTCGGCAGCCTCTGGTGTTCGGGGAAACGCGCTTGAGGTCATGTGGCGAACCAGGTACGGGGCACTAGTGGAGGGGCTCCGGACTCGGGACGTTACAAAGTGGTATCAGAGGAGTTCTTTTCTCTTACTTTAATGTTTGGAGACCTTATCCAGGGATAGGATGGATTCGGTACTTGGAATTAATCTATTCTCGGGAGTAGCAAACCCATGTATATGGAAAATCCATACTACCTCGTTAATTGAAGTTACTGATTATGAGATTTTATAGTTGATCTGATTTCACCTAGAGTGATTCACATGACTTGTGCGGTTATTGTTTTAATATATCGGTTCTAATTCTGTTGCAACCCAATGAGATGAGGGTATTCCATCTCATGCATCATATAGGCACTTGTAGAAATCACATGTCATGCATTCTTTCCATGACATCTAGGGTGCTTTAGTGATTGCATGCTGTTGTGATAGACTTTGTGTAGATTATGCATGTTGTTGTGATAGTTGCTTGATAGATTCTACACTGCTATGTTAGAAAATAGTTGTTTTGTTTTTTGCTTGAAATGAACGCCAACTTTTAGTTCTTGAGGTGTTATGGGCCCTCTCGGATCGGAAATTGGCATCCTTTCCCTTGTTTTTAGTGTTTCTGGAATTCTGCGCAGTTTTTGAACTACTGCCTAGAAAACCCAGAATACACGGCGTGTACTTTTAGATACATGCCATGTAGTTTTCAGGCCATTTCATTGACCGTGTGAGCAGAACATGGTGTCGTGGGAGTAACTTCGGGTACACACCATGTACCATTGGTACACGCCGTGTGAGTTCGGAGCCGTGTACCCAGCCGTGTCACTAACAACACGGGCCGGGGAAGCTCAGGTAGAACACGTCGTGTCCATAGCGAACACGCCGTGTAGTCCTGTCCAGGTACCCGGCCATGTCACGAACAACACGGGCCGGAATTACCTTCCTTTCCACACGATGTGTTTGTTCGGAACACGCCGTGAATTCTTGCCCAGGTACCCGGCCATGTCACGAACAACATGGGATGGTGTTGCCTTCGCCTATGCACGCCATGCTTGTTCAGAGCATGTCATGTAAGGACCAGCTATGTAGACGGTCGTGTACTCAACAACACAGACCACCGAACCCTTGTCCTATACATGCTGTGTGTGGTTGTTAACACGTCGTGTATTTTGAGGTGTACACGACTTGTGGGGCAGGAGTACACGCCCATGTCAGTGGTTCCAAAAGACACGTCGTGTAGTTTTATACACACCGTGTAGTCGTGCTTTGCAATCTTGTGTGTTCTTCTTCCCCTGTTACCATTTTGTACTCTTGTGTTCTCTGTCCTTGTTCTCCTGATCTAATGTGTGCTTTTGATCTTTCAGAGCTATGCCTCTGAGACGTCCTCCGGTCGTACGTCTGTCATCAGGCAGTGATCAGACATTAGATAGGGCTGATCAAGGACTTCATGTCGATCCCCCAGCCGAGCCATCCTTGGCACTAGTTTTTGTACCAGTCGCGGGCACTGATGCGCAGTTCAGGGAAGGTTTCATGAGGATGATGAAGGCCTTCCAAGGAGCACCGCCTCCTGCCTCGTCTATGGAAGACTTGACGCGGGTCATTCAGCAGTAGCATCCTCCCACGTTCTCGGGGGAGGGAGGACCTCAGACTGTAGAGTCATGGCTGGAATCCATGCTGACTATCTTCGAGCATCTGGAGACGCCTCCAAAGAGGCGGGTCAAGCTCGCCACCTACATGCTCCGAGACTCTACCAAGAGGTGGTGGGACGTGATCTCACAGGCGGGTCAGCAGCAGGCTATGGCTTGGGAGGAGTTCCAGCGGGTGTTCTACGACTACTTATACCCGGAGACCCTGAGGGCTGATCAAGCCCAGGATTTCATGAGCTTAGAGCAGGGTACTCTATCTGTCATGGAGTATTCCTCTCGTTTCACTGAGCTGCAGCATTTTACACCCCTCTGGGATGGGAGTGGGGTGTTCTTGGCGAGGAAGTTTGAGGATGGAATCAGGCAGGAGATCCGCTCGCAGGTGAACATCTTCCAGTTGGCTTCCATTACATCCATCGTCAATCAGGCACTGATTACGGAGCGCAATCTAAGAGACTCTGGAACTGCGAGTCATGGCGGTTCTGCTTCCAGAGCTAGCTTTCCTTCAGATGACAGCAAGAAGCGCCGTAGGGAGCCTATGCGTGGTGATTCGAGGAAGCGAGACGCATCTTCCGGAAGCCAAGTGACAGGCTACCAGTGTGGCCAGACAAGGTGCACGAGGCCGCAGTGCCAGAGAGGCCCCGTGGAGTGCCGATATTGCGGAAAGTTGGGTCACCTTCAGCATTTCTGCCAGGTTTTCTCACCAGCAGCAGGTGATCGGGGTTCTTCCATGACTCCTCATTCAGGAGCATCACCACCAGTTTCTCACCAGTCGGGGAACTGGAGTACTTCCAGCCATTCAGGCCGAGGTGGAGGTCGGGGCCGTGGCGGTCAGCCACCAGTTCCTCAGCACCAGCAGGGCGGTTCAGCTCAGAGTGGTCAGCCAGGGGCACAGGGCCGCGGTACAGGCCAGTCTTTCGCCGTGGAGCAAACTTATCATGAGCAGGATCCTGGCCCTTCTACTATTCGAGGTACGATTTTAGTAGCCTCAGTTTTATCTTCAACCCTTTTTGATACTGGTGTTATGCATAGATTTATCTCTATTGCTGTTGTGGAGAGCCTTGGACTCTGCATCTTTTCTTCTGCTGACTCGTTGACACTAGACACACCCTTGGGGACGAGGACATCTAGTGTACGCCAGTGTAGAGAGTGCCATCTCGAGGTTGCAGGGTATCGCTTCGTATGGGATCTCTATGTCCTAGAGATAACATGCTATGATGTCATTCTTGGCATGGACTGGTTGATTCCCTTCCAGGCAGTCGTTGACTTTTATCGCCGCAGAGTCAGTTTTATTTCACCAGAAGGTGAATCTTTCCTTCATAAAGGTGAGTGGGACGTTCGGGCGAGTCGGGCAGGACTCGAGCATCTTGGTCTAGGAGGGGTAACAGCCCAGATTTCTAGTCTTTATCTTGATGATTAGGGGACTCCACAGTTCGACTTTTCTCCAGTGGTGGATCACTTTAGGGATGTCTTTCCAGAGGACCTTTCGGGTTTTCCTCTGAAGCGTGAGGTAGACTTCTCTATTGAGCTCATGCCAGGAGCGGCACCGGTGTCCATTCCTCCCTATAGGATGGCCACACCTGAGTTGCAAGAGCTCAAGAAGCAGTTGGAGGAGCTACAGGCTAAGGGTTTCATCCGAACCAATACTTCTCCTTGGGGTTCGCCTGTTCTGTTTGCAAAGAAGGCAGACGATACCCTTCGGCTTTGTGTGGATTATCGGAAGCTGAACCAGTTGACGGTTAAGAACTGATATCCCTTGTTGAGAATCGATGACCTTTTCGATCAGCTTTGGGGAGCCCGGGTGTTCTCGAAGATCGACTTGAGGTCCGGTTATCATCAGTTGCGTGTTAGACCATCAGATATACCTCTAACAGCCTTCAGGAGCAGGCATGGTCTATATGAGTATACGGTCATGTCGTTCGGTCTCACGAACGCGCCGACAGTTTTCATGGCAATGATGAACTGAGTGTTCCATTCTTACTTGGAATCCTTCATCGTGGTCTTCATGGATGATATCTTGGTGTACTCTCACACTCGACACGACCATGCCACCCATCTTGAGATCGTTTTGAGTACACTAAGAGAGCATCAGCTTTATGCTAAACTCTCGAAGTGCCACTTTTGGATGGATCAGATTCACTTCTTGGGTCACATCATCTCAGAGGCAGGAGTATCTGTGGACCCAGATAAAGTGAGAGCTATAGTTTCTTTGGAATAGCCGAAGAACGTTTTTGAGGTATGGAGCTTCCTAGGGCTGGCTGGATACTACAGATGCTTCATTCAGGACTTTTCTCGCCTAGCAGTACCTTTGACAGGTCTGACCAAGAAGGGGGAGAAGTTCTTATGGTCAGATTCTTGTGAGTTAGCCTTTATGAGCTGAAAGGGAGGTTGACGTCAGCACCGATACTAATCTTTCCAGAACCAGGCAAGAGCTACACTGTTTACTGTGATGCTTCAGGTATCGGGATGGGATATGTGCTTATGCAGGGAGATGGAGTCGTTGCATACGGGTCTCGGCAGTTGAGGCCACATGAGAGGAACTACCCTACGCATGATCTGGAGTTGGCAGTTGTTGTTCATGCCTTGTTTTGTTGGAGACACTATCTTCTAGGAGAGCACTTTGTGGTTTTTACTGACCATAAGAGTCTCAAGTATATCTTCACACAGCGTGATCTGAATCTGAGGCAGCACAGGTGGGTCAAGTACCTTCAGTTTTTTGACTTCGAGCTTGCCTATACGTCGGGAAAGGGAAACGCTGTGGCAGACGCATTGAGAAGGAGAACTCAGATTCAGGTAGTTCATGAGGCCAGTAGTGAGTGGCAGATGATGGCTCTGTTCTCGGATATGCATCTGGAGGTTCGTGACTGATGAGGAAAGACTTTTCTATCTTCTGTAGCTGTTACCTCCACGCTACTTGATCGAGTACGGATGTGGCAGCTATCTGACTCAGAAGGCTTAGTCATGCGGGAGAGTGTGTCAGGAGGAGACCCTCTTCCTGGTTGGACAGTGGGTGAGGATGGGATCTTGCGTTTCCAGGGATGCGTATAGGTGCCAGCACACATACGCGAGGAGCTGATGCAGGATTTCCATTCCTCTGTTTGGGCAGTTCATCCTGGCGTCACCAAGATGTATCGGGACCTCCATCGCCAATACTGGTGGCCAGTTATGAAGAAGGATGTTGCTGGTTTTGTCTTGAGATGTTCTACTTGTCAGCAGGTGAAAGCAGAGCATTAGTGACTAGCGGGTCTTTTACAGCAGTTACCCATTCCAGATTGGAAGTGGAACGATGTTGTGATGGACTTAGTGACCGGTTTGTTGAGATCACCCTGAGGGAACGATGCTATTTGGGTTGTCGTAGACAAACTTACGAAGGTTTCTCACTTCTTTCCGATCAATAAGACCTTAAGTGTCGATGATCTGGGTCGACTTTACATACGTAAGATCATTTGTCTGCATGGAGTTCCATGCTCTATTATTTCAGACAGAGATGCATGCTTTACCTCTCGGTTCTGGCAGAGACTTTAGAAGGAATTGGGTACACATGTACTTTTGAGTACATCATAACATCAACAGACTGATGGACAGTCTGAGCGCACGATCCAGGTGCTTGAGGATATGCTCCGAGCTTGCATCCTTGACTTTGGAGGTTCTTGAGAGAATCATATTCCTCTGATGGAGTTCGCCTACAACAACAGTTTCCAGGCGACCATTCAGATGGCGTCATACGAGGCTTTGTACGGTAGGCCATGCTGATCACCCTTATGCTGGATACAGGCAGAAGAGGCAGCTTTGTTGGGACCTCATCTTGTATAGGAGATTTCCGAGCAGATAGAGCTGATTCGGAAGAGGAGGGCTACAGCACAGTCTTGGCAGAAGTCTTATGCTGATCAATGGAGACGACCTCTGGAGTTCGAGGTCGGTATTCAGGTCTTCATACGTGTCGCACCGAGGTTGGGACAGAAAAGGATTCTGAGACAGGGTAATATTTCACTGTGGTACGTCGAGCCGTTTGAGGTCTTGGAGAGAGTGGGGTCGGTTGCCTATCAGTTGCAGCTACCTTAGAGATATCGGTCCATGCACGACGTCTTCCACGTCTCTCAGCTCTGACGCTACTTTTCAGACTCGTCTCAAATCTTTCAGTCTGAGGAAGTCGAGCTTGAAGCAGATGCGTCATTCGAGGAACATCCTATCCGGATTGTAGATCGTAGTACGAAGGTTCTCCGCGGGTGGTCTGTTCCTCTGGTATGAGTGCTATGGCAGCACGGGCGAGCACAGGACGAGACCTGGGAGAGGGAGACCGATGTACAATCATAGTGGCCAGAGATGTTTAGGGTTTCTCCTTCTCCTCCTCGTTAGGGAAATTTGGGGACAAATTTCTTTAAGGGGGGAAGTTTGTAAGAACCCAGATCTCTTTTCAGGTTTCAACCGTCCGAGAGAGACCGTACGGCCAGATCTTCGACAGACGACCGCCTCGCCATACGTTCTCCGATTCGAGCACGGTTAGTTGCGTTGGAATCGTAGCGGGGAGTTTTTCCTTCTGCTTTATCCTTGTTTCTTGATTCCTCTTGGTTCCCATGTTATCGTAGGATGAGCATTTTGTGCGTTTTTTTCAGATCTACATCGTTCTAAGGGGAATATGTCATCGAGGTTCACGTATATCAATCTCCTAGGATTGAGGTAGGTGGTTTGTGCCTTTCCATAGAAATTTGATGAATATTATGGGAAAATTCCACCAATACCCTTGAACGGGGTATTGCGTGTTTCCTGTTTTTCCCTTGCTGCTTGCCTGGTTTGCTTTATTGCTTTAGTAGAGGTTATTGCTTGTGATTAGAGTATTTTTTTGTGCTCAGTTTCTTTTCCATTACTAGTTGTAGGATTGTGGACTATTGTTTTAGTATTACTATTGAGCCTTAGTTGATAGCCAAGTAGTTCTTGAGGTTTACTTGGACGATATGCATGCGCTGAGTATGTTTAGTTATACTCAGGAATGTGAGAACCTAGAGTAGTAAACCAAAGTGAGAATTGACGGAAGGGCTTCTCCAGAGTGTCTTTTTAATCATGATGTGGGACCAAGGGGGGAATTGATGGAAGGGCTTCTCCAGAGTGTCTTTAACTATGACGCGGGCCACAGGGGGAATTGACGTTGAGTGCTTCCCCAGAGAGTCTGCTTAATTACATAGCTGAACCAGAGGGGTGAGACTGTGTGTGCCTCCCAGAGGGTTGCTAGTACTTAGAGGTTGAACCATAGGGGTTGGACTGTTAGAGCTACCCAGAGGGTTACCTGTTTTCTTCTTGTTGTTGACTGCTCACTTGTGTGCTTTACTTGTTAGAGATGTGGATTGTAGCTGCTTGTGATTTCTTGTTTACTGCTTCTTGTTTATTTACTTCCATGTATTCATTGACTATTAGGAACAAATCTTTGGGTGGTTGCCTACTGGGATTGTATCTCACACCCTGTTTGGGCCATGCTTTTGGGCCCAAGCAGACTATGTTGATGCAGGTATAGATAAGGGCAAGCGCCCTTCTACATCAGGATCTTGACTGCACCTGGAGCTGGGGAGCATGGGACCGATCTGTGTCTTGCGATGCTGAGGAGCTTACTTTGTTTTCTTTTTCACTTGGTTTCAGTTGTATTTCTGCACGTTGTTGTGTTTTCTATTTTCCTTATATACTTGTACCTGTTGCATCATTGTCATCATATATATGTATTTACATTGCTTCCGCTGTTGGTTTCTGTTGGTATGCATATGGTTTACTACTTCTGCTGTTTATTGTTGTTTTCTTACCTTTAATACCTTACCGAATGAGGGCATAGTTTCCCCACCGACTCACCAAGGCCCTCGCTACTAGTCGGCGGCCTCTGGCTTTCGGGGAAACGTGCTTGAGGTCGTGTGGCGAACCGGGTATGGGGCACCAATGGAGGGGCTCTGGACTCGGGACGTTACAGAGGTGTGACTGATTTCTACTCATAAAAAATTACTCATGGTTCGTTTTCCAAAAGTATTAAAATAATTTTAATGCATTTTCTTTGTTTTGAGTTGGTCAGTTTTCCTTTTTACTAAAATTGATGTTAATTTTAAATAAAAACATGCACTAGGACTCATACTAGTCACACTGTGCATCAGATTAAAGTTCATATGATTCCTACATATCCTAGATTAATTGTGGATAATTTTCCAAAATTATAAAAATAATCTGAATGTGCTTACTTAGTTTTGAGTACATCAATTTTCTTTTTTACTAAAATTTCATTTTAAACCAAAAACATGAACTTTGAGTCATATCGTTCACATCATGTATTGGTTTTATCTGAGATTGATTCCAATACATCAAAAATTACTTATTAATCTATGTACTAAATTATCAAGAAAATCCAAGTGCATTTTCTCAGTTTTCAATGAGTGATCCATTTTTAACTAAACAGTCAATTTTAAACTGATAATGGGCACATTGATTCATACTTGGCACATCATGAATCAAATTGAGTTGAATTAGATTCCTACATGTCAAAAATAACATATAGATAGTTTTACTAAAGTGTCAAATTAATCCAAATGTTTTTTCTCAATTTTGAGCAGGTCAGTTTTCCTTTTTACAAAAAATGGTGTCAATTTTAAATAAAAAGACACACTTTGAGTCATACCTATCACATAGTGTGTCGGATTGAGGTGTATCTGATTAATACTCATCCCAAATGAATTATGTACCATTTTCATAAATTATCCAAACAATATGAATGTGTTTAATTAGTTATGAGTACGTCAATTATTTTTTTACTGAAATATTATTTTAAATTGGAAACACACACTTTGACTCATACTAATCACATCATGTCTCCGTTCTATGTGATACTGATTAATAAACATTAAAAAATGACTTATGACTTGATTTCATAAATTATAAATAAAATTTGATCACGTTTTCTTAGTTTTTAGTGAGTGACATTTTATAAACTAAAGTTTCAATTTTAAATTGATAATGGACACATTGAGTCATACTGAGCTCATCGTGTATCGAATTGGGGTGTGTCTAATTTAAAAATATAAAAAATGACATATGGATCATTTACCTAAATTATAAAAACAATATTAATGTTTTTATAAGTTTTTATTATATTAGTTGTCATTATATAGAAATTTATGTAAATTTTAAATAAAAAGACGAACTTGGAGTCAGGCAAGTCACATTGTGCATTAGATTGAGGTGAAAATTATTTATAAATATCCAAAATCACTTATGTATTGTTTTAATAAAGTTTCAAAAAAATAATAATATGTTTTATCATTTTTGAGTATTTTAGTTGTCATTTTTACTTAAATTAATGTGAATTTTAAATTAAAAAAATCACTTTGAGTCATATTGATCACATTGTATTTCAAATTGAGGTGCGGATAATTCCGAAATATCTCAAATGACTTATGGATAATTTTACTAAATTATAAAAATAATAATAAATTTTTTTTCTTGGTTTTGAGTATATCACATTCCTTTTATACTAAAATGTCATTTTAAAATAGAAACAAACACTTTGACTCATACAGATTACATCATGTATTGGTTTTATGTGATGTTAATTCCTATATGTCAAAATATGATTTATAAATCAATTTTATAAATTATCAATAAAATATATGAATGTATTCTCATTTTTCAATGAGGGACTATTTTTGAAAATGTTGATTTTAAACTGATAACAGACACTTTGAGTCATATCAGGCACATCGTGTATCAGATTGAGGTGTAGATGATTCCTACATGTAAAAAATGACTTATGAATAATTTTATTAAATTATAATTATAATAAAAATATGATTTCTTGGTTTTGAGTATGTTAGTTGTCTTTTATACAAAAATTAATGTTAATTTTAAATAAAAAGAAGCACTTGGAGTCATACCGATCACACCATATGTTGAATTGAGGTGTGGCTAATTCCTACACATCCCAAATTCTAAAAATAATCCTAACTACCAATTTTACCATGATTTCAATTGCCTTTATTTGTTAAGCTTCCAACACTGCATATTGAATCTATATTCTTAGCCAAAAAAACCTTTCTCATTATTGAAAGACAGAAGAGAATAGGATTATCATTTGTTTATTATATCATGAGAATTCACCACAATTTGAACATGAGCTTCCTTTACTCCTCCATATTTCAATAATGAGAAAGGTTTTTTCATTAATAACATCAAGTCAGTATGCTGTTTTGGCAGTTTGATAAAGAAAGGCAATGGAAATGGAAATCATGGTAACATTAGAAAAAAGAAACATTTTATCTCTTTTGTGGCTTGTTGTAAATAGTTTAAAGAAAAATACGAATTCCCAAAATATATGTTAAAAAATAAATAAGTTTTAGATAAAAATGAGATGAAAATTAACTTACAAATAGTAGATAAATTATTGAAAATTTAATTAAATAATTAATAGTAATTCACCTTTTCATGATGGTTGTATGCATTCTTTACACAATTCCTTCTTTTCATTATCTCAGTTGCAGGCTCGAAGTCCAATCTCTCATGAGAATATGTAGCTTCAAAACAACCACTCCATCTCAAAGAAAATAATCAACCTATATAAGAAAAAAAATTATTATATGAGTAATACTAAAAAGAAATAAATTAAACATAAATATGAAACAGTACATTAATTCTATGGACAATGATTTTACTATAGAAACATAAATATTACCTCTATGATTAAGTGGTGGAGGAAACTTGAAGGAATGTGATACATTCTAACATTTTAGGGGTAAAAAGGTTTTGAGGGAGAATAATTATGTAAAAGTTTTTGTGCAAAAAGGAATAAAATATGGACATACCACCCCAACTCAAACAAAAGAATCCACCTATATTAGAAAAAAATTCTTATGTGAGCAATACTAAAAATAGATACATTAAAAATAAATCCAAAATAATATATTAATTCTATATAAAATGATTTTAATGTGAAAACATCATGATTACCTTTGTGATTGAGCAGAGGTAGTTTCATTACTCTTCCTACAAAGGTAGTTGAGGTAACTTGAATGAAAGTGATAAATGCAACACCACAAGGGTGAAAAGGTTTCAAGGGAGATGAAGTCTGTGGATGTTTTGGTGAAAAAAGGCATGAAATATGGCCATAAATATTTTATAATAAATGAAATCTAAAATTAATAATTAAAATTAAATGAACCTTTTATTATATAATTTTTCAGTAAAATATAGAAAGTATATCATAACATTAAATTTACATTTTCACAAATGGTTTCTTTCATTATAGTTTGTTCTTATGATGGACTGGTAACATCATCATGTGCTGAAGATATTATCGCCATGAGTAGTCAAACATTTAAATTAGATTATGTTAATTTAGTAGAGAACATATAATATTTTGAGGAAAAAATAGTATATTAGAAAACAATTTTACCCTCTCATTTACTCTATTTTTTAAAATGTTTTAGGGATTTGGTTCCACTATAGAGAATCCAATTCCCCTCTTTATGGTCCCCTAAAATGTATAGGAAATTTTCTATATTGGGACTGACATGGAATGATTTTTTCAAAGAATTTCAATATTCTTTGAATAAAATGGGTAATTGAATTTAAGAAATTAATTACTCCACTATAGTAGGTGTTATATTCTAAATTCATTCAAAGGTGAAAGTTATAGAAAAATTTTATCTTCATCATCTCATCTCTTGAACATTTATCATTTCATTTTTTTTACACACATCCTCCATATCTTGTGCACACACACCTATGTTGCCTGAAATACTCCAAGTAGTATTCATCCAGGGGATGACTAATGTTCAGAGTAGTACATGAAATATAAAATAAATGAGGGATGAGTCTCAAGGAAAAAAAATAAAATAATAATTATTTGGGTTAATGTCTCCCATTTTTGAGAATTACACCATTAGCACTAGTTATTAACTCGTGGCCTATTGAAGGTGATATTTGGGGTGTATAAACATTCTTATATGTGATTCAGGGGGACTCAATGGGGACATGTTATGATATATGAATCTTTGGGGACTCTATGAATTCTATATTTATAGGAGAAATATCACTTTTAATACTTTAAATCCTATAACTAAGACTAGTCCTACCTCTATTAAAATGAGCCACCAAGTATTTCTTAAATCCCCTAAACAAATGAAAATATAATACAGGAAATTAATGAGTGATAAGAAACCAAAATATGATAAACGAGAGTAATAAACTATCATTATATCAACTAGAAGATCTATAAATGTATTGATAAAACATTTTAATAATTAAAGAGTTATTTCATATACATTAATGGTAATCATAGATTCCTACAGGTGGAACCAATACATATAGACCTAAAATGATGAATACCTAAAAATAATTTCTTATAATTACTCCAACATATATAGAATTTGACATCCACCATTCTATTTTTTGGAACAAGTGATGTAACAACCTAAGGAATTATTATATTTAATATTCATGGTATATCAAATATTTGAAAACATATAAAAATTATAATTTCAATTAAAATTTGATAAGAAATAGAAAAAATAATTTTAGAAAAAGAATATAACTAATAGTGATATATGTTTTAACCATCTCAAAATTTTTAGTTGATAAATTGATTCAAGAATTATGTCTTGATAGGTTGAAAACGAGAATTATATTCAAGAAAAAAATGAGAAGGCTTTATAAGAAAATTTCATTTTCATGGCCATTATGGCTTCTATGGTGATTTGGGAACATAGTATAAAATTTTAGTCATAGGGAAATAAATAATAGTAATTATGGAAGATATAGAGGTTTTAAGTTAAAGAGGATTTGACCCACTTTTACAAAAATAGTTTTGAAGTGTGACGAATATTCATAAGTAAAATTGGATGATGAATTTCAACAATTAAATTAACTCTATTGAAATATATTTTTATAATATATTTGTATAATATACTTGTTTAATATATATTTTTATAATATATATTTGTGTATTGTGTAATATATATATATTTTTTATTTTATTTTTATTTGGTTAATGCATATCTTTATTTGTATAATATATATTTTTGTAATATTATATATATTTGAGTTTATATAATATATATATATTTGTATAAAATATTTTTATAAATTATTTGTACAATATATCAATATTTAATATATAATATATAATTATTTACATGTAAATATAATATATATTAATATATAACATATTTTTATCTTTTAATTGTATATATATAAATTTATGTAATATATTTTTATAACAGATTTATATAAATTTATATTATTATAATATAATTGTATAATATATTTATATAGTATATTTGTATAATATATTGGTATAATATATTTGTATGATATATATTTGTATAGTATAATACATATTTATATTTGTATAATATATGTATCTACATAATGTGTTTTTATAATATATATATATACATATTTTTATTTTTAAAATATAAATGTGTGTGTATCTATATATAAAAGATCTTATATTTTACACCTCTATCCAAAACCATGGAATCCTAAGTAATTTTCAACTTTTCATTCGTGAACCATGAGCCAAATTCTACTTCATCTAGCAGACCAATGGAAATTATGGTCATCCATAAACTTGGAATGTGTCTAAATCTTTATATGTTCAATTAAAATTCATATGAAATATTATCTTTAACAACACCCTCCCCCATAATATGAAGATATTTATTATCCACTAAATGGAAATTAATGAAAAAATGAGATACATAATAGTCCATGCATACCTTCTTGGTTATGAAAAGGAATGAATTCTCATAATTAATGATCCATGATTCGAATGAAATTTTTAGACTCAATAATAAATAGTTACTTCCTTTAGTGGTGTTGAGGTGGGTGAGTTATAAAGAATCGATAAGGGGTGAGAGTGGGGGAGTGCAAGGAATGATAGCCCTATATCCTTTCAACAAAAAATCTCTAATAAACATTGTTGAACATAGGGATATTCCGATGATAAAGTAAGAATGATGATAAAAAACACAAATAAATCTCTCTCAGCAATTAATCAACGAGTGAGGAGGATGAAGAGAAAATAAGATACCTTGGATTGGAGCTTTGATTCGTCTAAGAGAAAGTAGAGATATCAAAAACCTGGAAAATGTTTTAGCCTTTTATTTGTTTGACCCTTGAATCATTTAACCCATGTATTTGAGCCTTAAAATTGTCTAAGCCTTGATTTGAGCATTGATTCATTGAGGAGGAGCACTGATAGAGGGTGGATTCTGAGGAAATATTTGGATATCATGATGATTTTGAGATTTGTTAGGGTTAATTTAAATAGATCAAGACACTTTTATCAGTAATTCCAAAAAAATGCACTGATAAAGATCTCTTTTATCGGTGCAAGATTAATTAGCACTAATAAAAGGCATATTTATCACTGTTTTTTAGAGCTGATAAAGATAGTGTTTTATCAACGCTAAAAATACACTGATAAAGATGCCTTTTGTCAATGCCAATTAATCTAGCACTGATAAAGGGTTTATAATTATAATTATAAATAATTTTTTATGAAAATAAATTTATATAATTATATATAGATATATATAATAAATAATTATAAATATAAATATAGTAAATATATTTATTATAATTTTATAATTATTTAAATATATACTTATTTAATTATAATTATATAAATACTTTTTAAAAAAATAATATTTATATCATTATATATATTTATTTAATAAATATATATAAATATAAATATAGTAAATATATTCATTATTTAAATAAATTTATTATAAATTTATAATTATTTAAAGATATATAATTATTTCTTTATAATTATCTAAAGACTTTTTAAAAAAAATAATATTTATTTATTTATAATTATAAATATATAAATGTATAAAAATAGTAAATAGTCATTTATTAATATTTTTATTGATTAATATTTTTTTACACATATTTTTTTAACATTATAAAATAATATTTAATCTTAAGTGCATGCATGTTAGAAATTAGTGAAATTAAATAATTATAAATAAGTACACTTTTACAATATTGAAAATTTGGATAAGTTTGATTAATTAAATATAAATTATTAAAAAATGGATATATATTGAAATAAATATGAATACATATAAAAAATATTAAAACATAGTGAATAAATAAATAAATAATAAATAACAGAAATTGATTAAATTCCCCAAAAAATATTTTTGTGTGTGTGTTATATATAAAAATGCATTAATTATGTATGTGTGAAATCAATATAATATACATTTGATCTATGTTAATTTGAAAAATTAGATGACATTCAATTATATCCATTACTCGATGGAATAAATCATTATTTTTAATTCATATGAATTTTTAATTATAAACCATTATTCACTAAATATATTACTATTTAATGTAAAGCATAAATATTTTGTATTATATAAATCTTATTTATATACATTCAGATATATATATATAATATACTATTTATTAACATTATCAATAATTATTTAATTAATAAAATGTTTAATATTATTATAAAATTACTTATTTTTTATTTGTTTAAATTTAAATTTAAATATATCTATATATTTAATATATATTATTTGTTAGTATTTATATTTTATATATAATATAATAAATTTATTCATTTTTATCAATAATTATTTAATCAATAAATTTTTTAATATATATTTTAATAAAATCATTTTTATTTTTTATTTATTTAATTATTTCATTTTATTTAGAACTTTATTAGCACTAAAAACACTAATAAATGATCTCTTTATGGGTGCTAAAAATAAAGCGATGATAAAGTGTACCCTTTATCAGTGGTAAAAATAAATCACTGATAATGGGAACCCTTTATTAATTCAAAAAAATATATACTAATAAAGTCTTCCATTTATTAGTGTTAAAAAAGCACTGATAAAAGGTACCCTTTATCATCACTTTTTTCTAGCACTGATAAAGGCCAGCACTATTAAAAGCCTATTTTGTAGTAGTGCTCCCATTTCATAAGATTTTTATACTATTGGTGCTAGTCGCTAGCCCAAGCCCTACTGGAGGTGGGACTTGGGGGTCATTATCTCTCTCCCCTCATTGTGGAATCCTTGTAGGGAGGGGGTTATAATAGATTGGTATCAAAGTGATGGTTGAGAGATGGGATGGAGTTCGAAGTTAGGAACTGTGAGGATTTCATTGCTTGGTATGGAAACAGTTCTAGTTGACCTTGGTTCATGGTATAGTCTTGGGAGACTGGTTAGGACATGGGATTTTAAGGCCCCTCATGATCCAGTGCACATACTATGAGCTTATTGAACAACCAAGTGAGGTGGGTCTATTTGTAGGGTAGAGACCTAGAAAAGTTACATGCATCATGATGACTGGTGTTCTTTTTTGAATTGGGATATTTTGGGAAGGTTAAAATGGATAAATTGAATGAAAATGAATCTAAAAAAATTCCATACTACCAGGCTTAGGAAATTTTTGTTTGATTTTTAGTTATGGCACATGTTCATCACCTGCATGTGGCTCGGGTAGTTAGGTTTTAGCAGGCTAATCTTGTTGATCACTATAGGGTTGATCTAATAGAGGAGGATGAGGCTTGGAAGAGGGAATTTCATGATTTTCAGAGTAATTATTTAGGGAAGTATGGGGGAAGTGTTTCAGATTTGGATATAGAGAGATGGAAGAAGGAGATCGAGATAACTTTCAGTTTCATCTGATCCCCTATGGGATACTGGGTCCCTTTGGTAGTTAGTCAGATGTGGGGAGATGTACATTAGTGGTGGACACTATATTTGGGTGAGTGGAAGGAGGCAGATGTTTCATGGTTCAACTTTCGGAAATAGTTTTGGGTAAAGTTCCTTTTATCCACAATTAAGGCGGTAAAGAAGAAGGCGCTTATTTCTCTTCAGAAGGGGATAATGCTAGTTTGAGAGTTGGTAATCAAGTTCAAGGACCTTATATATTTTTTCCCAAATCATTTTCAGATGCGGAGTCTCATGTGATACATCTTGAGGATGAACTTATTCCTTTTGTCTAGCATGCAGTTACTCCTTTTATGTTTCTAGTGTATCTAGAGGTTTAGATAAAGGAATAGGTGATTGATCGGATGTGCTCACAAGTAGTTTTACCATGAGAGGGGAACAAGTAGGGTTCCTTGAGGATTAGGGTTGTTAGTGGAAGGTCTTAGGAACTAAGACCTTTGAGGTTTCAACTGGTGGGGATTCGACTTCAGTAGCTTCCCTTCCAGCCTTCTAGGCCTAGTGGTTTCCATGATATTCCTGGAGATATCAAGCTAATGTGTTTTGGTTGTGAGGTTTGTGGACGTCATCAGAGCTGGTGACCAGTAATCTTTTGGGATTAGTTTGACGGAGGTGGATAGGTTTAGTGGTAGAATTAGCATCAATTTCAAGTGAGACTATTTCAGTAGTAGGGGTAGTATGATTATTCTCCACCGAGGAGAGATAGATCAGTTTGAGGCCAAATTTAGGATGTTCCTAGTATTCAAGGACCTCAACCTGATCTTGGTCATAGAGGTGGTTGTCAGTAGATAGGTAAATGAGAGAGGCTTATTCAGCTTCAAGTAGCAAAGGCAACATTTCCATAGGTGTTAAAGATCATCAGAGGTGTGATCGGTTTATTTAGTATGGTTGTTTGTACCTAGTTTAATTCTAGAGATTCACACTCCTTTATTACACCCAATCTAGTTTGTTCTTTGGTAATAGTTGTAGACAGGATTATCACACCCCTAGTGTTAACTACACCAATCATAGGAAAGACCGTCTTGTTTTATATGTTCTAAGGGTGTAGAATAGAGATGGATCCACATCAGTCCCATGGGGATCTTTTATTTCTATAGATGCAACCATACAATGTCATCCTCCACATCGAATAGTTGTATTCCGTGCATGATGTTATTGAATACTTCTGGATAAGAGTCATTTTCTCATATGTTGATGGATAGTGTGTGATTTTAATTGGAAATTGGGGTTATTATGTGGGATGTTGGTGTGTGGATCCCCTTCTTTCTTTATTGGTTGAGTTGTTAGTGGAATTAGTTAATATTGGGACAGTGGAGGTCCCTAGGGTTATTGGGGAGTTTCTAGATGTTTTCTACAAGGTGTTTGTGATGCTACCCCCCTTGACATGATATTGAGTTTGGGATATACATGCAACTAGGTGCTTCTTCGATTTCAACGGATCCTTATTGAATGATGCCTTCTGAGTTGTGGGAGTTGAGGATTAAGATAGATGATCTGATGCATAAGGGTTTTATTTTTCCCTATGTGTCACCATGGGGTGCTCTAGTGTTGTTCTCCAAGATGATATATGGAAGTTTGAGGTTGTGCATAGACTATCAGATGTTTTATCAGGTGACAGTCAAGAACGGTTACCCTCTTCTAAGGATAGATGATATTTTTGACCAGTTGGGAGGGGTGAGTATGTTTTCTAAGGTTGATCTAGAGTCTAGATACCATATGTTTAGGGTGAAGGAGGGTGATATCCCAATAATTTCCTTTATATTCAGGTATGGGAACTTTGATTTCATAGTCATGCCATTTGGTATTATGAACGTACTAGTCATGTTCACGGGGCTTATGAACTATGTGTTTTGTGAGTTACTAGACTGGTTCTTCATTGTATTAATTGATGATAACTTGATCTACTTAAAATTATAGGAGGAGCATACTGATCATATTATAATTATCTTGTAGGTTATTTGACACCACCAACTTTATGGAAAGTTTTTCACGCGTAAGTTTTGGACATAAGAGGTGTTTTAAAAGTGGGTGCCCTATAATCAACTTTATCATTACTTTTGATTACCATATCATGTATACAGTGATCTATGCATGATGTAAACTTACCAATATAGTGTAGAAATTTCCATATCCATTATTTAAATAAATGTCCAAGGACTAATTTTTGTATCAAAAGGTTATATAATATCCCAGGCTATAAAGAAAACCTCAAGATACTATGACATTAATCTTAAATACATGTCATATAGTCAAGATACATCATACTAACTGGACAAAGTAGATGTCTGAATATCAAGTTCTGGGGGAACATAAGCATTGAGACTTATTCTCATGAATTTCACACTAGGTGATCTCTAGTAGTTGATATAATGTGGATAGACCTGCCAATAGGAACACCACATGTTCCATGTGTCATTGGTTGTTCCTATATATGAACATGTATATCGGTCTCCTGACTTTAGATCATTATCAATGTGTTCCATTTGATCACATACTTTGATGCAGGAAAAAAACAATGATAATGAAATCGTGGTGAGGTAGCTTGTGTTGGGTGTGTCATTGATGGGATGACATTGGTTGAATTGTCAAAAAAGGACTTGTCACTTATGAGTTGAGGAAGTAATATATGTCAGGATTGGTTGATAAGAATGGTAGTACCTTCATAAATCCTTGTCCAAGGTAGTTGTAGGTAAATCTGTCTAGTTAGATCAACAAAAAATAAATTAATAAAGGATGATGACACAAGTGTGTGTCCTACTTTATGACATATCAAAAGACAAAGAGATTATACTACACAGTGCATGTTCGTAGGTTTCTTGTCATTTTTATGACTATTCCTTATCTCTTTAAGAGTCTTGATGAGTTTCTAGACTCCACTCATGGTCTATGAATATTATTCACTACTATTAAGATAAGGTCTTACAGGGTAACACACAATAGCATATTCAAGAATCTCCCCTATTATGGTCAATAAGTATATTTGACATAGTGGGACCCACCATGGGGTCTAAGGGTTGTCCAAGTAATCGATCATCGATAAATAAATAAATTCATTATTATCCAAGTAAAGAATAATCAGGTTGAATTTATTTATTAAAAATATTTACAAGTGTTTAATTGAATACGAGGAATAATATTATTCAAATGAATATTATTTTAATATTCTAGGTTCGTTTAATATTAGAGGGAATTACAAGTTGAGTTTAATGACTCAATTTTGTCTTGTAATATATTTAATATATACTGCAGGTATGTTATAAAATATAAATAGTATTTATGATGTAGTTTAGTTCATAGATATTATTTATTTATTTCTAATATAATGGATGTTAAATATATGGGGATCGGGGAACCCTTTCCAAGTATTTAGAGAATACACTATAAATAAAATAGGAGAGGCTCATTCAATATACTATTCATGCATTTGGAATTGATATCTTCTCTATCCTCCTAATTCCTAAAGAGAGAAATGCTCCTACTAAGTGTACCATCCAAGATCGACTTTTCATATCAAAGGTATGGGATCATGGTGATTGACAGAATGCTGAAGTATTCATCGGAGCTCCACAATGGCACCCAGAATTCAATGAATGATGAGCGCGTGGATTTTTGAAGTGTGTGTAGATGATTTATAGGGGTTCGGCTTCAGATACTTTGAGAAACGGTCACCAGCAAAGAGATTTAGTCGTGCGCACTTTGATTTGGAATGAGGTACATATTATATTTATTTATTGGGCTCATTTTAATTCACATGAGATCCTCAGGAATTTATTGTGGCTTGGGTTTCTATAGACTACATGTTCTGTCATCTCAGTAATTAAAAATTTTAAATTCCCTAGCCCATTGACTTCTACTGCTTCCTTGATACCTTCAATTGGTATAAAAGGAAGTGTGTAAATTCTCTAATCCAAGAAAATTAAATTAGATTTAAATTTAAGCAGAGGGTTTGCATTCATCCCCAATAGATCCAACTGTGATTCAATTTGAGTTCAGATGACCAATTTATAGCCATTCAAAATCATTTATGGGTTGAAATCAGTTGTTTAATGGGTATTAAAATTTAAAACAATCAGTTATTTTTTTTCATTGAACCCGTGAATTCCGATCGGTGAAGGCTTGAACAATTAATTCTATCCAATCTTTTTTCCTACCAGTTGAAGAAACAATTAAAATATTATTTTTTTTTAATTTAGTCTGGTTATTTTAGAGGCTATCGAAAAACTACATTATTTTCCATCAAGTGAGGAGGCTGCTTGACCTATTTTTTATAAAACAAAGTTTTAAAAATGTAAGGATTCAGATGTAAGCCAGAATTTGTGTGAGCCCACATAAATTTAATTTAACTTCCTGGATGATTGCTTTTTCAACATGGTCTGGTGGCATATTTAAAAATATATAAGGTTAAAAATCTATGAAAAATTGGGTGTTGATGAATACTTTGACATTAACAAATATTCTTTTGATGATCTTTCTACGTAGGGGTCCCCAGCTTTCTCCCTCACAATCTCGAGAGGCACCTGGGATCACCATTGGCTAGACCACCTTTACTCCCGGCCACACATCCCTCTTCTCCAAATCCGCCCACCTCCTTCCTTTGGCCATGCTTGCACTGCCCCATCCTCATCATACCACCGCTACGAAGATGAACCCAGCCAGACCACACCTTGAGATGCCCTCCCCTACCTCCTCTTCTGACATGGGTCTCCATCCACTGGACACCACCGGGGGCCACCCCCATCTTTGACTACGTACAACGATTCCAACTCTTCTACTGCCCACCCGATCGAGGCTACCACCGGTGTCTACTAATCGGAAGTTGCACCATCCCTAGTTGATGTTTCATGACCTGATCCAGGCCACACCAACCACACCAGACCACCACCCCGGGTCCCCTCCTCTGGACACTACTAAAAAAAGGTTTTTATTAGTGCTCAAAACGGGCTTTATCAGCGCTAAAAAAGCGTTGTAAATCTCGACTCTGATAAAGGGATACTTTATCAGCGCTTCTTTAGCGCTGATAAAGGTGTAGTTTATCATCACTTTTTTAACACTGATAAAAGCTCCATTTATCAGTGCAATAAAAGCGCTGATAAATGCCATGTCTTCTGCTACGAAAAAATCTGCAGCAGCACACCTGAACACCTGCAAAAAAATTCAGCATCTCAATAAGCTAATTAGAGAAAGTATACCCATACAAAATTATCACATAAATAATAATCTAATTAGACCAAGTATACCCATAAAATAATTATAATCGTACACCATTAACACATAATTCATAATTTAATTAAGTACATAAAGAATTCAATTCAAAATTCAGGGGTTTGGGTGGCTGTTCAAGGGTTTGGGTGGCTGTCCAAGGGGGTAGGGGTGTCCGGGGGGATGGGGGTGTCTAGGGGGGATTTCTAGGTGTGGGTTGATGTCTAGGGTGTCGGGGGGCTTTACAGGGGGTGGGGTGTCCAGACGGGTGGGGGTGTCCAGGGGGTGGGTTGGTGTCCAGGGGGTGGGGGTGGTCCAGGGGGTTGGTGGAGTTGACTCGTACACATCACAAAGGACCCATGGATCATTCTTATAAAAGATCAATAAAATATGAATGCGTTTGGTTGGATTTCAGTAGGTTAGTTGTTGTTTTCACTTAAAATTTTGTCCATTTTAAACCAAAGAGAGACCCTTTGAGTGCTAACGGCCACACCGTGCTTCAGATTGAGGCGGAGATGACTCGTACAGGTCACAAAGTAAATGTTGATCGTTCTCCTAAAGTATCAACACAATCTGAATGCGTTTGGTTGGATTTTTGTAGGTTAGTTGTTGTTTTCACTTAAAATTGTGTCCATTTTAAACAAAAGAGAGACCCTTTGAGTGGTACCGGCCACACCGTGCCTCTGATTGAGGTGGGGATGACTTTTACGCATCACAAAGAACCAATGGATCATTCTTATAAAAGATCAATACAATATGAATGTGTTTGGTTGTATTTTCAAAGGTCAGTTATTGTTTTCAATTAAAATTGTGTCCATTTTAAACAAAAGAGAGACCCTTTGAGTGATAGCAGCCACATCGTTCCTCATATTGAGTCAAGGATGACTCTTAAAGATCACAAAGTACCCTTGGATCATTCTCCTAAAAGATCAACACAATCCTAATGCGTTTGGTAAAATTTCCGTAAGTCAGTTGTTGTTTTCAATTAAAATTATGTCCATTTTAAACAAAGTAGAGACCCTTTGAGTGGTATCGGCCACACTATGCCTCATATTGAGTTTAGGTTGACTCTTACACGTCACCAAGGACCCTTGTATTTTTCTTATAAAAGATCAAGTCAATCGATATGCGTTTGGTTGGATTTTCATAGGTCAGTTGTTGTTTTCAATTGAAATTGTGTCCATTTTAAACAAAAGAGATACCCTTTGAGTGGTACCGACCACACTGTGCCATGGATTGAAGCATAGTTGACTCTTACATGTCACCAAGGAACCTTGGATAGTTCTTAAAAAAGATCAAGACCATCCGAATGTTTTTGGTCAGATTTTCATAGGTCAGTTGTTGTTTTCAATTAAAATTGTGTCCATTTTAAACAAAAGAGAGACCCTTTGAGTGGTACCGGACACACCGTGCCTCGGATTGAGGCAGGGTTAACTCGTACACATCACCAAGGACCCTTGGATTGTTCTTATAAAATATCAAGTCAATATGAATGCGTTTGGTCAGATTTTCATAGGTCAGTTGTTGTTTTCATTTAAATTTGTGTCCATTTTATACAAAAGAGAGACACTTTGAGTGATAGAGGTCACACTGTGCCTCTGATTGAGGCAGAGTTGACTCATACACGTCAAAAAGGCCTCTTGGATCATTCTTCTAATGGATCAACACAACCCTAATGCATTTTTCAAGAATTCTGTAGGTCATTTTTTGTTTTCACTTAAAATTGTGTCCATTTTAAACAAAATAGAAACCCTTTGAGTGATATCGGCCACACCGTGCCTCAGATTGAGGCGGGGTTGACTCGTACACATCACCAAGGACTTGTGTATTTCTCTCCTAAAGGATCGACACAATCCATATGCATTTGGTCAGATTTTCGTAGGTCATTTGTTGTTTTTACTTAAAATTGTGTCCATTTTAAACAAAATAGATACCTTTTGAGTGATACTGGCCACAACGTGCCTCGTATTGAGGCGGGGTTGACTCTTACACATCACCAAGGACCCTTGGATCGTTATTATAAAATATCAAGGCAATCCAAATGCATTTGGTCGGATTTTCCTAGGTCAGTTGTTGTTTTCAATTAAAATTGTGTCCATTTTAAACAAAAGAGAGACCCTTGGAGTGCTACCGGCCACACTGTGCCTCATATTGAGGAGGTAATGACTCTTACACATCAAAAAGTACCCTTGTATCGTTCTCCTAAAGTATCAACACAATAAAAATGGGTTTGGTTGGATTTTCGTAGGTCATTTGTTGTTTTCACTTAAAATTGTGTCCATTTTAAACAAAAGAGATACCCTTTGAGTGGTACTAGCCACACCGTGCCTCAGATTGAGGCAGGGATGACTCATACACGTCACAAAGGACCCATGGATCTTTCTAATAAAGTATCAACACAATCTGAATGGTTTTGATCATATTTTCATAGGTCAGTTTTTGTTTTTACTTATAATTGTGTCCATTTTAAACCAAAGAGAGACCCTTTGAGTGCTACCGGCCACACCGTATCTCAGATTGAGGTGGGGATGACTCGTACACATAAAAAAGGACTTTTGAATTGTTCTCCCAAAGGATAAACACAATCATAATGTGTTTGGTCAGATTTCTATAGGTCAGTTGTCTTTTTCACTTAAAATTGTGTCCATTTTAAACAAAAGAGAGACCCATTTGAGTGGTATTGGCCACACTGTGCCTAGTATTGAGGCAAGGTTGACTCATAAACGTCCAAAATGACCCATGGATCATTCTTATAAAATATCAGGACAATCCAAATGTGTTTGGTCAGATTTCTGTAGGTCAGTTGTTGTTTTCACTTAAAATTGTGTCCATTTTAAACCAAAGAGAGATCTTTTGAGTGCTATCGGCCACAACATGCCTCAAATTGAGGTGGGGATGACTCGTACATGTCAAAAAGGACTTTTGGATAAATATCCTAAAGGATCAATACAATCCTAATGTGTTTGGTCAGATTTCCGAAGGTCAGTTGTTGTTTTCACTTAAAATTATGCCCATTTAAAAAAAAGAGAGACCCTTTGAGTGGTACCAGACACACCGTGCCTCAGATTGAGTCAGGGTTGACTCATACACATCAAAAAGGACCCATGGATCGTTCTTATAAAATATCAAGACCATCCTAAAGCATTTTGTCAGATTTCCGTAGGTTAGTTGTTGTTTTCACTTAAAATTGTGTCCATTTTAAACCTAAGAGAGAACCTTTGAGTGATACCGGCCACACTGTGCCTCAGATTGAGGCGTATATGACTCGTACACATTAAAAAGGACCCTTGGATCCTTCTCCTAAATGATCAACACAATATGAATGCGTTTGGTCAGATTTTTATAGGTTAGTTGTTGTTTTCACTTAAAATTGTGTCCATTTTAAACAAAATAGAGACCCTTTGAGTGGTACCGGTCACACCGTGCCTCAGATTGAGGTGGGGATGAATCTTACACGTCAAAAATGACCCATGTATCGTTCTTATAAAATATCAAGACAATATGAATGCGTTTTTTCAGATTTTCATAGGTCAGTTGTTGTTTTCAATTAAAATTGTGTCCATTTTAAACAAAAGAGAGACCGTTTGAGTGATATTAGTCACACCGTGCCTCATATTAAGGCATTGATGACTCATAAACATCAAAAAGGACCCTTGGATCGTTCTCCTAAAGGATCAACACAATTATAATTTGTTTGGTTGAATTTACATAATTCAGTTGTTGTTTTCACTTAAAATTGTGTCCATTTTTAAAAAACAAATAGAGACCCTTTGAGTGATACTGGTCACAACATGCCTCAGATTGAGGTAGAGTTGACTCGTACACGTCACCAAGGACCTTTATATCATTCTTATAAAATATCAAGGCAATCCAAATGTGTTTGGTCGGATTTTCATAGGTCAGTTGTTGTTTTCAATTAAAATTGTGTCCATTTTAAACAAAAGAGAGACCCTTTGAGTGATAGCGGTCACACTATCCCTTATATTGAGGAGGGGTTGACTTGTAAATGTCACAAAGAACCTATAGATCGTTCTACTAAAGGATCAATACAATCCTAATGTGTTTGGTCAGATTTCAGTAGGTTAGTTGTTGTTTTCACTTAAAATTGTGTCCATTTTAAACAAAATAGAGACCCTTTGAGTGATACCAGCCACACCATGCCTCGAATTGAGGCATAGTTGACTCTTACATGTCACCAAGGACCCATGGATCATACTAATAAATTATAAACACAATTCTAATGTGTTTGGTCATATTTCTGTAGGTCTGTTGTTGTTTTCACTTAAAATTGTGTCCATTTTAAACAAAATAGAGACCCTTTGAGTGATACCAGCCACACCGTGCCTCGTATTGATGCGGGGTTTACTCGCACACATCACCAAGGACCCTTGGATCATTATCATAAAATATAAAGTCAATCTGAATGTGTTTGGTCAGATTTTCATAGGTCAGTTGTTGTTTTCAATTAAAATTGTGTCCATTTTAAACAAAAGAGAGACCCTTTGAGTGATACCGGCCACATTGTGCCTCATATTGAGGCGGGGATGACTCGTACACATCAAAAATGACACTTGGATCATTCTCCTAAACTCTCAACACAATACGAATGGGTTTGGTCGGATTTCCGTAGGTCAGTTGTTGTTTCCACTTAAAATTGTGTCCATTTTAAACAAAAGAGAGACCCTTTGAGTGGTACCGGCCACACAGTGCCTTGGATTGGGACGGGGTTGACTCTTACATGTCACAAAGGACCCATTTATCGTTATTATAAAATATCAAGACAATCTGAATGCTTTTGGTCAGATTTTCGTAGGTCAGTTGTTGTTTTCACTTAAAATTGTGTCCATTTTAAACCAAAGAGAGACCCTTTGAGTGATTGCCGCCACACCGTGCCTCAGATTGAGGCGGAGATAAATCTTACACATCAAAAAGGACCCATGGATCATTCTCCTAAAGGATAAACACAATCCTAATGTATTTTTTTTGGATTTCTGTAGGTCAGTTGTTGTTTTACTTAAAATTGTGTCCATTTTAAACAAAAGAGAGACCCTTTGAGTGGTACTGGCCACACCATGCCTCAGATTGAGGCGGGGATGACTCGTACACATCAAAAAGGACCTGTGGATTTTGTTTATAAAATATAAAGACAATCATAATGTGTTTGGTCAGATTTTCATAGGTCAGTTGTGGTTTTCAATTAAAATTGTGTCCATTTTAAACAAAAGAGAGACCCTTTGAGTGATAGGGGTCACACCGTGCCTCAGATTGAGGTGGGGATGACTCGTACACATCACAAAGGACCTTTGGATCATTCTCCAAAAGGATAAACACAATCATAATGTGTTTGGTAAGATTTCCGTAGGTCATTTGTTGGTTTCACTTAAAATTGTGTCCATTTTAAACAAAAGAGAGACCCTTTGAGTGGTACCGGCCAAACCGTGCCTCAGATTGAAGAGGGGATGACTCGTACATGTCACAAAGGACCTGTGGATCATTTTTATAAAAAATCAAGACAATAAAAATTCATTTGGTCAGATTTTCACCGGTCAGTTGTTGTTTCTAATTAAAATTGTGTCCATTTTAAACAAAAGAGAGACCCTTTGAGTGATAGCGGTCACATCGTGCCTTAGATTGAGGTGGGGATGACTATTACACATCACAAAGGACCCTTGGATCATTCTCCTAAATGATAAACATAATCCAAATTCTTTTGGTCTAATTTTCGTAAGTCAGTTGTTGTTTTCACTTAAAATTGTGTCTATTTTAAACAAAAGAGAGACCCTTTGAGTGGTTCAGCAATCTTGCATGTTGCTGGTGCATATCATCTATTAAAATGGGAAAATGAATCATTGGAGAAAGGTTTTTTTATTTTATAACAATTACAATTTTCCTAATAACATTTACATACAATAATGTTTCATCTTTTGATCCCCTTAACCCCTCTCAAAAATGATAACCAACTGTACATGTCCCCAAGTAAGATCTTCATTGTATTTGTGTACAATCTTCCATCAGGTATGCAACCCACTCATTTCTGAACACATCTATATCATCTTGTGAGTATGAGGCTTTTCGGAAAACAGATTGGTACTGCAAAATATAAAAATAAAGAATTAATAAATAAATTAAATGAACTAGTAGCTATTTTTGAAAATACCACTTTAGGGATGCTAGTTTGTTGATGAAAAACGATCTCTTTCATAAATTGACAAACATAATAACTTCAATCATTATCGTTTGTTTTTTTCGGACACTTGTTTCTGACGCTTTCGCCGGGGCGCGCGCCCGTCCGTCCGTGGGGGAGGACGCGCGACGCTTCTGTTGCCCCGCATTCCTGCTTTCCAAAGGCGGGCGGCATTCGCTCCTTATTCAGGGACGTCTGCTCCTTGATCGAAACGGGATGATGGGATGTCGGTTCTTCCTCCTGCGGATTCCTCCTCAGAACTCATCACCTAGTCCGGGTCTCCCTTATAGATTCAATACGTAGTTCGTGAAACTCTTCCCAGTGCCATGTTTCCATGGACACCGGTTAATTACACTGCTTATGTCGGGACATTCCAAAGGGTCCAGTCAGGGCAGCAACCTTCGGTCAGGGGAGTAGTCACGTTGAGGCATCAGTAGCGTGTCTGGATGCTGGGGTACCTGGCATGTCTGTCTGTTATCCTTGACCACAAGGCTTCTCGAGGGCGTGGAAGCTCGAGGCATCCCACATCGAGCGCGGGGAATTATATGTCATAGACACATATCTGAGGTTTTCCTCAGCTTCCCATGCTCAACACAGGGTATGCCGCAAGTTTAACGTCCAGCGGAGACGGATCAACCCAACCAGATCATTAGCTAGGATAGATCGGATTGAGGGATCCTCCTTGAAGGGATATCGATAGCGGGGCCAGCCCATGGGCGACTGTGAAGAAGAGCGTACCGACATGGTCTCACCAGGATAAAGCGGTCCGGGTGAGAATTGGAACGGGCGGTGGGTTGATGAATGGAGTGGAAGGAGAGTTAAATGGGACCATCGCAGGGGGGCGACAGTGAAGTTGGGATTGAGCCTTGATGAGGCTTCCTACGTATCCCCGTGGCAGGGAATCAAAGTCCACGTAGTTCGGGGAATACAGTTTAACGTCATGCGGGATGATAGTGAACCCTGACGTGAATAAACGACGGGCGATGGGTGTCGGCGAACCGACGTAAATGAGGGACCTTGGTCCGATGGGAGTTGGGCTTGAACCTCTGGGAGGATTCCTACGTACCATGCCTTGACATGGATCAAAGACCTCGTAGTTCAAATGGGAATAGGTGGGCAGTTTAATGTCATGTAGGACAAGGGGGGCATACAGTTTAACGTCATGCTAGACGAGGGCGAAACTCGACGTGAATGAACGACCGAGCGAGGTGGCATGAACCTCATAGAGGCCTCCTACATACCATGCCTTGACATGGATCAAAGTCCTCGTAGTTCAGGTGGGAAAGGGTCGCAACAGCTTACCACTGGACCAGAATGCAGTTTAACATCATGCTGGACCGGGGTGAGACCCGACATGAAATGACGGGTGGGCTTGAACCTCATAGAGGCTTCTTACGTACCATGCCTTGACATGGATCAAAGACCTCGTAGTTCAAATGGGATGGGTCGCAATGGCTTACCACTGGACCAGAATGGGACCTGACGTGAATGGATGATGGGTGGGCTTGAACCTTGTGGAGGCTTCCTACGTACCATGCCTTGACATGGATCAAAGACCTCGTAGTTCAAAAGGGGTTTGTCGGTGAACCGACGTGAAAGTAGACCCGGGGGTCCACTGTTGGTGGGCTTGAACCTCGTGAAGGCTTCCTACGTACCATGCCTTGACATGGATCAAAGACCTCATAGTTCAAAATGGGGTTGGGTCGCAACGGCTTACCACTGGACCAGAATGCAGTTTAACGTCGTGCTGGACGGGGGTGAATCCCGACGTGAAAGACGGGTGGGCTTGAACCTCATAGAGGCTTCCTACGTACCATGCCTTGACATGGATCAAAGACCTCGTAGTTCAAAATGGGGTTTGGTGGTTAGGGTCGGTGCTCACTCTAAGACCACGTGAGTCATGCTCGGTGTGAGAAACAAGAGGTTGCAAGGACCTGACGATCACGTTGCGAGGGGTGCATCCGTGAGAAGCGAAAAGGGGCATACGCGTTGGGCGGCCCATGGTGTGGGGACTTACTCCAGGATGGAGGCCCAGAGGGGGGTGCCTCGTTCCCTATCACTCCCTCCACTGACCTTGGTAGTGGGGAAGTACGGAGATGCACGGGTGCAATCATCCGTACGAAAGGTTAGGGGCTTACGCTCTGAGGCAGCCCTTCCCCTGCGAACATACGCCACTCCGACAAGGAGGATCTCATTCCATGTGCGGAAGAGTTCCATTCCCGTGGAGACGAGTGGTGTAAAGAATGTTCGACCTGGGGGGACCCTTCGTGAGGGAGACGAGGTTGGGTCACAGTTTAACGTCATGTGTTGAGGATGTGGTGCTTGGCAGTTTAACGTCCTGCAGCTCGGACGAGGTGGGTTCACTCCACACCCCTAGGACTTACATAACCGGTACCCTCTGGTCCTTGGGGAAGGGAAGGTACCGGTAAATCCATGGTTAAGGGGGGTCGTGGAATGAACCATCGAGGGGTCTATGTTAGCATGGCTATGCGAAGAAGCAATAGCCGTTAGCGTGCCTATGCGAAGAAGCATTAGGAGAAGCAACGCTACGGGTGGTATTGTCCATGGGACCTTGAAATCACATCGTGCAAACCTAGAGGGTCGCACGGAAAGAGGAATCGCTAAGCAGAGGAGTGTGCATTACGAAGTGGAGTGCCTTGGCCTTATCATGGGGCATAGGTGTGAATGGGAGGTGCTTCGCGAAGTGGAACAGTGTTTGCGGAGCACTGCCTCGCGAAGAAGGGGTGCCTCGCGAAGCAGGGTCCTGCGAAGCAGTGTTCTTCGCGATGTATAGTGATCCTGCCTTGGCATAGGGATCACTAGCATGGGTTGGGTGTTTCGCGAAGCATAAATTCTCTACGGCTACCTGGGTTCCCTTGGGAATCCCCTTACTCCGCGAACGCCCTTGAGCTTCGCGAAGGGCATCCCTCTCAGAAGAGGGGCTCAAAACGAGACAAAGCAGAGGCGTCTCGCGAAGTAGAAATACCTCGCGGAGCTCATGATTCCTGGGGCAAAGAGTGCTTCGCGATTCGAGAGAGGAGAAGCCGAAAGGTCGGATTGTCCGTCCTCGGGACTCAGGGGGAGTCCAGTATTTATAGGGAAGGGGCGCCGTGATTCAGGACTCGCGCGCCGCCTCTGGTTCTTCGCGGCGGCTCGCGAACGTCAAATGGGTTCGCGGAGGATTACCGCCTCTGGAGCTTCACGGCGCCACCATGGTTGGGGTGCTTCGCGGCGGCTCACGAACGTCAAATGGGATTGCGGAGAATTACCGCCTCTGGAGCTACGCGGCGGCTCGCGAACGTCAAATGGGTTCGTGGAGGATTACCGCCTCTGGTGCTTCGCGGCGCCGTCATGGTTGGGGCACTTCGCGGCGGGGCTTCGCGGCGGGGCTTCGCGGCGGATCTTCGCGAGGCAGCGCGCCGGCCTTTTTCGTCCCTTTCTTTCGGGCTGCATTTTTGGCGCCAACAAATGCCCCCCCCCCCTCAGACTTGGAGCCGCAGAGGGCGAAGGGTCGAAGTCTGAGGGAAAATCACCAAAATTGTCGGTGGTTCGCGATGCAGCATCGCGAAGGGGCCCGAAAAAGGACGCGTCACGATGCTTTGCGCGGATGAGGCGCGCCGCGATGCTCCGGGGTCGCCGCCTATAAATAGGGGGTCCGCCCTCTTTTGTCTTCACGTGCCTTGTATTTTTGTGCTCTCGACTTCGCGAAGCTCCGCGTACTCCGCGACAGCCCTCCGCGAATCGAGCTTCGCGGCGAACCGCGGGTTCCGACTCTACGTCCGCGCCAAGCGAACCTCTGCTTGTCTGCCTTGGCCGGACTTCGCGGCTTGGTCACGCGACCGATCTTCGCGATCCGGCTTCGTGATCGAGCTTCGTGGTCGAGCTTCACGATCCGTCCGAAAGAATCCTTTTCTGAGGGCCAGAGTTAAAATGGCCCATCAAGAAGCTGTCTTGGGGGTCCTCGCAGATGCTGCTCGTCGAGATGAGATGGCCAACCGTCCAGGCTTGGGGGAGATGATCCGGAGCCATTCGGACCACACTTCTTTGACAGATCTGCTCTCAGAGGGCCAGAAAGATTATCCACAGTGCAAGAAACTGTCGTTGTATGGCTTCGGGCTGAGGGATGACGTCTTCATCCCTGAGGTGAGTAGCGATGAACCAGCTTGCTGGTTCCAGAGCACACTGTGCCAGCACCAATGGTTCAGGGCGGCCGATGGTCACGCGCGGGAGGACTTCACACCCGTCACCGCTGATTGACTCTACAACCATGTGAACGACATCGACGGGAAGCCACTGCAGCCGGAGACTTCCCCTCCCCTCTATCATACCATGCTGAAGGCGGCTTTGCAGGATTCGAAGATGGGATGGTCCGATGAGTGGGACATGCGCCAGGGCGGCAACTTCACTGATGACTGGGCCTGGGCCTACTGGGTAGGCGCTTCATGCGAGGAGTTCAGGGCCGAGTTGAGGAGAGTGGGGTTGTATGAGGCTACATGGGCCTCCCAATTCCACATTTAACAACCGAAACAGCTAATGCCGGAGCTGCTGAGTAGATGGTCATCTATGACCAACACCTTTCACCTGCATCACGGGGAGGTGGGCATTAGCCTGTGGGATGTCCACCAGATTTCTGGGGTCCCAATCTTGGGGGCCATGTATGAAGAATTCCTCCCCATTGTCAGCGCATGGGGAGATGCGGAGCAAATGCCGCGACTGGCATCGGCGCTGATGGCACTTGTCCCTGGAGAGGACAAGGAGGCCGTGAGGGACGTCCACTTCAGGAGGTGGTTCAAATGCTTCCTGAATTTCCCAGAGATTCGAGAGTTCCCTCCAAGGCCTCGAACTTGTCCAAGGGCAGCCCAACGGGGCAAAGGGCACTCGTATTGGCGGGTCTTGGAAGACAGCCAATGGAAGACTTGGGGTTTCAGCGTCAGCACTGAACAACAGCCAATAGTCAGGCTGGCGGCGTTCATCGCGGCTCTCATATGTGGCTGGATCCTACCAGTGAGAGATACAAGCATGGGGGTACGGCCCAGCTCGTTCATCATGGCGTCGATGTTGGCCATGGGGCAACGGATCAACCTGGGGATCCCGATGCTCACCAAACTGTACAGAATGTTGCGGCATATTAGCGAGGGCAAGAATCCGCCAAGAATATGCGGGCCCTTCCACCTCCTGTATGGGTGGATCGCAGCACATATCAGGGGGATTTACGAGTATCCAAACCCCATTTCGCCGCCGGGATCAAACTTTCGCCCCTCCATCCTGAACGCGGTCGGGAGCTTCCCGTTCAAACTGGCTGTTCCAATGGTGCTGAATCGGGTGTGGAGGGCGGCTAAGTTCAATTTCCATCCCTTCCCGTTGCCGACGGGTATGCTTACTGATGACGGACGGGGAACAGAAGAACATCGGGCTTACCTCCTGGCCTTCCGAGGTGGAGTTTTGGTGGCACGAATAGATCGTGAGCCGCTCTGTGAACCGTACACTCTGCACCGGTTTGCGAGGCAGTTCCGGTGCCTCCAGCGGCTGACCACGCAGGTCTACTGGGAGGTGCGTCACGAGGAGCACCCGTGTGTGATGAGGCAACTGTGGCTCATGTTCACACGCGAAGATGGAAAGATGCGGATTGAATTTCCTCCATCCACCGCCGCCTTCGGATTAGTGAAGGAGTATGCCATCAGTTGGGAGGCCGCTTATCCGGGGGAGATGCTGAAGCAGCCAATGATCCGGGTTGGTGACGGTGGGCCTCCTCTATCTCGAGGTCGGGGTCGGAGGGCAGCTAGGGCCGCTCGCGGCAGTGGGGCTGCCATGGCGGCGAGACCCGCACCGACCGAGGGTATGGCAGCAGCGGCGGATCCGGTGATTCCGGGAGAGCAGGGTCATCCGGAGGGGCGGCCACCGAGGGGATTCCGTAGGATATCCACTCAGGCTCGGGGGAAGCGCCTGCGTCACATTGACATGGAAGAGGATGCCGTCTTCCCGGAGGCTTGGGACATTTGGGATGTCAACCGGCAATTCCTCAGCCCATCCGAGATATGGGCCCACCTGAATCGTCTCGAGATGGAATTACCGGGTATAGGCCCAGTTCGGGCTGGATTCATGGCATCCCCGGTGGAGGCAGAACAGTACCTGGAAGAGCTAGAGGATTACGTCCACTCCAGTGGTGTCCCTCACCCAATGACAGACCGGGTGAGGGTACTGTTGAATCAGACGGTCCCCCCACAGTTATCGGCTGTCGATCTGAGGGAGCGCTTCCCCTTGCCGGAGGAATCAGAGGACTCCTCTCGGGAGGATGAGGCTGGAGGAGGGAGCCCGCTGGAAGAGGGCGAGGTCGGAGACCGAGGCTCAGAATCCGACGATTTCGCGGAGGCTCTCGAGGTAGCATTCCGAACTTCTCTCCTTACGATCTGTTCTTGGATCCCTATGGACTTCTCACCAATGTTTGAGCCATGCAGGAGGAACTTGTTTGTAGGCCTCGTTCTCGCTCCTTGGCGGGTGATGATGCGGGACCTTCAGAACTCGCGCCTATGGTTGCGTACAGTTCTGCATCTGGTGGGACCAGGGGGCCTGGGGTGGCTCCTCTGGACTCCCCAGATCTTCCAACAGTATACGGGGGGCCTCGTCTCGGAGTCCCATCAGTACCGGCTCAGGAGCAACGCTCGGAGGTCGATCTTCGTAAGTCTCCTCCACTGGTCTCCTCGTTGTCACATGTAGGCCATGCCAACTAACGTTTATGTCCCTCTTTGTCATGCAGTTCTTCGACTGGCGTGGGCTGCTGCGGTAAGGCTGGTCGGGATGTCTGGTGGCATCCCTCCTAGGGGCATGCCAGTGATGGTGGCAATAATCCCTCCATCTCCTCAAGCTGCAACGCACATCATCACCGGCGGGTCCGCCAGCAGGGCCATACCCGAAATCATTGAGGTGGACTCCGAGGAAGAGGATCAACCGGTCGGTCCCAGCTCTGTCGCGCCTTCTTTGGCGCCAGGTGTCACACTGGATTCAACACCGGATGTTGATCCTGCCGAGGATTTCCTGCGGGCGTATCCCGCGTATGAGCTTGCCAATCGCGCAGACTGGGACGAAACGGCCTCCGACAAAGAAGACAGCAGCATAGTTCGTCGCCGGTCGTGGAAGCTGATCACACACTTTATCAAGGACACTCCCCAAGCACAATGGCTGGCCGAAATGGATAGGCTTCGCTCGTGGTTGCGCGAACAGTGCGCTGGGGGAGTGGATGCCCAACGTCCTCATGCACTCATCCAAGATCTTATGGCTGAGAAGATCCGGGAGCATGATCGTGGGCTCAGCGTGGGCTGGCAGCGGAGGAAGGTGACCAGCATTAAGAAGCTCCAGGAGGCTGAAGGCGAGGTTCAACGGATGCAGACCCGGGAAGACGAGCTTTCAGCCTCTCTTGATGCGCAATCTGAGCTGGTCTCACGGTTGAAGGCCCAGCTGGTAGAGGCAAAAGAGCACGTGAGGCAGACCTCTGAGAAGATGGTTGTCGTTCAAGCTGATGTGGAGAGGGCCAAATCCAGGACTGACGAACTGCGCCGCGCCGCTGCGGAGGAGGAGCGGGAGCTAGTTCAGCGGCAGCAAGCCTTGGATGCCGCAAGTCAACGGGTGGCAGAGCTGCAACGCTCTTTTGATGGGGTCAACCCGTCCATGGGGGAAGTCAACCCCCGAGTATTGTAACAAATCCAAACCCCTTTTATTGGTACTTTCGTGCTTCCAAATTTTACCTTTGTTTTGAATGCCGTAGCATGCACGATTTCTACTGTTGAATTGCCTTGCTACATCCCTACAATGTTTGCGGGACGTTTGACGACAATTCCCCAAGCCAGTCCAGATTCTCGAAAGATGGGGAAGGCTTGATCGGAGGAGGAACTTCCAGGATAGCCGAACTACCGTTTCTTCAACGTGCTCTTATGCATGAACTGGGCAACGCCAGGGGCGCTGAAATCGGTCCAAACAGATGAAAATGGGAAGTGTGAATCACGATACCCAAGATTCGGAACACTGTGGGGATGGCGTGACAATAAGGGACAACCGTTAACCTTGGAGGAGAAACGGTACCCTTACTGCGTTAGCCTGAAATGGGGACAACGAATGAGCATCGACTGCTGACCATATTCGCAACGCGGGATTTTATCAATTTGTTGTTGATCAATCCTTCGGGACGTTGGCCCGTAACGGTAGGAGAGCCCTTGGGCGTAGTATCCAGGCTGTTATTGGGGGTCCCTCCAAACATGACCAGTCTTCCGGAACGTTGGCCCAGGACGGTAGGTGATCCGATGCGGCATGAGACCAGGCCGTTAGGGGGTTCCTTTAGACACGAAAGAGGACGAGGGTCCAAATAAGGGGCACGCAAAGCGTGGAATATGGGCTGATGGTCTGTCCGAACAGAATCCATCACTTGAGTAGTTACACCACCGTGGTGGGGGTACGTCTGATGGGCATATTGGTTTGATCATGGATCATTCCTTCTTTGGGACAAGGCCTCTCTGGCAAGGGGGTCCGCCACTTCCCAGTGGGATCTTGGGGCATCCTGAACTTGTTCAGGGCAAAACCACAGTTTATTGTCATGCGCTGGGGACACATAGACTCTTGTAGTTTAACGTAATATGATAGGACGTGGAGTAAGAGGGAAGGAAGCGTGTGGAGCGGTAGATATAAAGCCGACGCGAATGAGGACTTGGAGTCCAAATCACACTACATACCCCCGGAGGACACTCTTCAGGTCGAGGGACCAAGAGTGAGGATTGGGCTGGGCCCGAAGCAAAGTGGTCGGGAATTCCTACGTACCCCATGAGGATGGGAATCAAGCCGTACGTAGTTTTGAAAGCGCATTTTAACGTCATGCAGGACGAGGAGCAGCCTGACCGTGTTGGTACACATCCTGCCAAAACTACTAAGCCCATGTGAGTCGTGCTCGGTGTGGGAAACAAGCAGTAGTGGTGGGAATTTCCCGACACAGAGAGGGGCTAGTTAAGGCAAAGGGACGCTTGGTGAATACCGGCCCAATGACACTAACACGATCATTTAGCGCACCTAGATGCGTGAAGAGAAAGAGCCGAGTATGATGGAATTCCACTTGAACATGAGGAAGTGGAAACGTGTGAATCATGGTGCTCGAGATTCAGATCACGATGATGGCGGCGTGACGATGGAGGATAACTGCTGACGTATTCGCAACACAGCACCCTGTCGCGTTAGCCTAGAATGGAGACAGACAAATGAGGGTCGATCGTTGACCATGTTCGAAACACGGGACTGTGTTACAGATGTTGTCAAATATCCGTAGGGACGTTGGCCCGAAACGATTGAAGGGCCCTTAGGTCCATCATTCATGGAGAGCCCTTAAGCCAAGTATCCATGTCGTCCGTGGGTCCTTCTGGATGTGGAAGAGGATGAGGATCCAAATAGCGAGTTCACGAAGCTTGGTCGTGGGACGAAGGGAATGTCCGCATGAAAGTCCCACACTTCGGGTTCTTTGTCGAAACACATATGAATACGACAACGAAACGTATTAGAGAGAGGGAGCATATTTCTTTCCCTTGGGGAGATCTTAGTTTAGGTTCATAGAATTCAGACCATGAAAAGTTAGGCTGGGCCCGCAGGGAAGTGCCCGGGCGCTCCTACGTATCTCATAGGGATGAGAATCAAGCCTTACGTAGTTCTGGATGGACCTTAGGCCATAGATGGGTAAAGGGAGCAGGGGACGCATGGCATCAAAACCCGACGTGAAGGAGGACCTAAGCCCTACTTACCATGCATTCTCTGGGGAAACGCTCGAGTCAAGGGACCAAACACAAAGGTTAGGCTGGGCCCGCGGGGAAGTGCCCGGGCGCTCCTACGTATCTCATAAGGATGAGAATCAAGCCATACGTAGTTCTGGAAGTGACATGGTAGGATACCGGTGCCAGGGGAAAAGGGGAGTGCGGGCGTGGCCCTTGCACTAAAAGAAGCGGAATTTGATGTATCTTGTTTGTTCTTTAAGGTGAATGGGTTTTTTTTTGTGAAGCGACCGGCCTAGAACAGTAGGTCGTGATGTCGCCACAAGAATCAAGCCGTGATGGGTGTTGACAAATGGCATAGCACGTGACCAATACCCAACGTGATTCCCTCTACAACGAGGTCACCACAATGCGGTGCCGTTTTTTGTCGTGCGGCCAGGACGATAATGTCACAGTTTAGGGTCGTATGATAGGACCAAGCATGCATTTTATCATCATGCAGCGCAGACGTAGCAGAGATGATGCTAGGTGGGAAATGTGTGCAGTGTTATAAAACAAAATTGACAGAGACATGATCCCACATCAAATTGTACGCCATCCGGAGAGGGAAACCTTAGGCCGAGGGGCCTATACAGAGGTGAAACAGGGAGAGATATTGGCTTCCTGAATGGGTTGTACCCAGAGACAGGGCATCTGGGCGGTCCTACATATTCCATGAGGATGGGAATCAAGTTGAACGTAGTCCCGAATGGATCTTAGTTTATGGTCTTAGAGCTCGGACCATGGGAGCCCCAAAGGACGCCAGATTGCAGCTTTTTCCCCCTAGCATGCAAAGGTGCACTGAGGGATAGCGCCAAAAGTGTCGAGATTCCACCTGGACATGATGGGGTGGAAAATGATGTGAATCATGCAACCAACATTCAAGGACTGAAGGGGATAGCGTGACGATAGAGGATTACTGCTGACCATGTTCGCAACACAGCATCCTGTCGCGTTAGCCTGAAATGAGGACTAACAAACGAGCATCGACCGCTGACCATATTCGCAACGTGGGATTTTATCGATTTGTTGTCCAAAACCCTCGGGGGCGTTGTCCCATATCGGTAGGAGAGCCCTTGGGCATTGTATCCAGTCCGTTATCGGGGGTCCCTCCGGGTGTGAAAGGTGATGGAAATCCGAATGGAGGGGAACACGAAGCTTGACAAGTGGAAGGAACTTGATCAAGTTGAATCTGACACTCTTGGTCCTAGACTAGAGTGCTCTTAATACATGGGTGAACCACTGCAAGGAGTCAAGGGACTCAACTTCGAGGGTGACCGAGAGATGGCAGGTTCCCGGGGGAAGGGGGCACGGTGCCCAAAACCTTGTATCATACCTACACATCCCCCTTCTGGAGAGGGATAGACCAAGTGGCCTAGGTGACTGGGAGATCAGGAGATCACTAGGAGGTGGGGATGGACCCGAATCTTAAGCATCCAGGTGGTCCTACGTATCCCATGAGGATGGGAATCAAGCTACACGTAGTTCTAAAGGGTGCCTTTTAATGTCATGCAGGACAAGGAATAGGAGGGCCAACTCTCAGAACGGGGTGCGCGTGGTGTAGCTATTGAAAACCTGTCGTGAATGAGGACATAATCCTACACTACGCCACGCGATCCCGTGGCCGGGGTCCCAATGGTAGTACACAAGAGAGGTGAACTTGCTGAACTCAAGCTGGATCCAAATACAAGGGGTCTTGAACGTAGTTCCAGATGAGAGTCTTAGTTTATGGTCTTAGAGCTCGGACCGTGGGTGGTGAAAACTCCAGAGTAAGCACAGATGTCAACCCAATCCCTAAGCCCACGTGAGATAAACTCGGTGTGGGAAACAAGGGGGGTATCCTCATCGCATACTTGGGGAGTCCACCAAAGGGGAGTTTGATGCAGCTTGTTCTCCCAACGCGCAGACGTGCACGGAGGAAAAGTACCGAGAGTTCTGAGATTCTATTCGGACATGATGAAATGACGAAGGGTGTGAATCGTGTACCCGGCATTTGGGCTTAATGGGTTGGTGTGGCGATAGAGGAAAACTGTTAACCATGATGGAAACACAACATCCGTATCGCGTTAGCCTGAGGTGGGAACAACAAACGAGCATCGACCGCTGACCATATTCGCAACGCGGGATTTTATCGATTGGTTGTCCGAAACCCTGGAGGGCGTTGGCCCGTATCGGTAGGAGAGCCCTTGGGCGTAGTATCCAGGCCGTTCTTGGGGGTCCCTCCGGGTGTGAAAAATGATGAAAGCCCTGATGCAGGGATACACAAAGCCTGGAAAGTGGGTGCGGACGTGTCCGAGTAAAGCTTGGCATTCCAGGTAATAAACCAGAGTACTCTTAAGCACATTGGTGAACCGCCGAAAAAGGGATCGACGAAGCAGCTCAGTAGGGGGGGGGGAGCATGGCGTGGTCATTACGAGATCGTCGTGAATGAGGACATAATCTCACACCACACCATAAAATCCTCTCACGGATAAAGGATAGGCCAAGGGGCCGGGATGGGATGAGGATTCCCGAGAGATGGGGCTGGACCCGAATTTTGGACATTCAGGTGGTCCTACGTATCCCATGACAATGGAAATCAAGCCACACGTAGTTCTCTATATGTAGTTTAACGTCATACTGGACGAGAAGGGGAGCAATATACCCCGAAACAAGGGAGGTGTGCGGTATGGCGAAGAAGCCGACGTGAATGAGGACGTAGTCCCACACCACACCATACACCCTGGGTAAGAGGGGACCTGGGTCGTGGCCCGGAAAGGCCAAGGGGCCTAAAGTCAGGCATCAGTTAGGAAGGCCTGACTGGTTTGCAGTTTAACGTCTTACATGAGGACGAGGGTCGGGGACCCGAGAAGGCCAAGGGGCCTGAGGCTGGGCCTCGTAAAGGGAGGGTGTACGGCATGGTACATGATCCCGTAATGAATGAGGACATAGTCCCACATCACACCGTACACCCTTATGAGGAATCCTGGGCCGTGGCCCGGAGAAAAGGGAAAGTTATCAGTCAGAAAGGCCTGGCTGGTTTGCAGTTTAACGTCTTACATGGGGACGAGGGTCGGGGACCCGAGAAGGCCAAGGGGCCTGAGGCTGGGCCTCGTAAAGGGAGGGCATACGGCATGGTACATGATCCCGACGTGAACGAGGAAATAGTCCCACATCACACTGTACACCCTTATGATGAATCCTGGGCCGTGGCCTGGATTGCTAGCACCACCTGGGGGAAGTTTGTCACCTCGGGATGGGGCAGAATGAATCACTGTTCTTGATGCATGGGACATCTCGGGGTAGACCCGAAGATCCAGGACACTGCTGACCATGTTCGAAACACAGCGTTCCTATGGTGACCCGTATGGGGGCAACAAATGAGCGTCGACCGCTGACCAAAGTCGCAACGTGGGACTTGTATCGGCTTGTTGCTTGAAAACCCTCGGGGGCGTTGGCCCGTATCGGTAGGAGAGCCCTTGGGCATTGTATCCAGGACGTTCTTGGGGGTCCCTCTGGGTGTGAAAAATGACGGAATCCCAGTCAAGGAGTGGGTGAAGCATAGTTGTATCCATCCACGAAAGGGGAAAACACCTCCAGGGGGGAATGTGCAGCCGGGTCGAGGCTTGATCGACGTGGGTCGGGGAAAAAGTGTGCACCCTGCCATGTCTTGACCCGAGGGGAAGATTTTGGCTTTTGGGCTGGGCCAACGGACAAAATGTCCGGGCGTTCCTACGTATCTCATAAGGATGAGAATCAAGCCATACGTAGTTCTTGAAGGTCATGCAGTTTAGCGTCATGCGGTGAGGACGTGGGAGGATAGAAGAACGGGAGTGGGCGCATGGTGCGACCTTTACAATCTTTGCGCGAGTGGGGTTGCATGAGCAGGGCCAAGAAAGCCTATTCCCTGCTACACAAAGATCCTCCAAGGAGACTATTCCTAGGGGGAATAGCGGAAGAGAAAAGCTTGGGGCTGGGCTCAAGACGAGGCATCCGAGCGTTCCTACATATCCCATGAATATGGGAATCAAGCCACACGTAGTTCTGGCAATGCAGTTTAACGTCATGCGGGACGATGAGAAGCACCTCATTTGGGGATATGTATGGTACGACAAGTAATCCGACGTGAATGGGGACATAGTCCTACACCATACCGTACAATCCCGCAAGAGGGTAAGTCGGGGAAAGACCAAGGGGGGACCTGGGGCCAAGCCGCGGTGGAGACGGGGCCAGGGGCCCAAGGAGGCCAAGGGGCCTGAGGCTGCGCCTCGGTCAGGAAGGCCTGAATGGATTGCAGTTTAACGTCTTACATGAGGACGAGGGCGCAGTTTATGGTCGTGCAGGACTTTACGGTTTAGAGTCATGTTGGACTATAGTGTCCAGTTTAAGGTCATGCGGGACCGTTTCACAGTTTATCTTCTTGCAGGACGAAGATGCAGTTTAAGGTCGTGCGAGACCATTTCACAGTTTATCGTCTTGCAGGACGAAGATGCAGTTTAAGGTCGTGCGGGACCAGTTCACCATTTATCGTCTTGCAGGACGAAGATGCAGTTTAAGGTCGTGCGGGACCAGTTTGCAGTTTAAGGTCGTACAGGACCTTCACGCAGTTTAGGGTCGTGCTGGACCTTTTTTTGCCCTAGGCAACGTACCGCTTGAGGAACTTGACATTGGTGGGAGGGGTTATATGCTCTCCATCCGTGGTCACCAAGGAGTATGCTCCATTGGGGTAAACCTTATGGATGATATAAGGCCCTTCCCATTTGGGTTCTAACTTGGGCGGTTTCCTACCGGGAATCATTGGCGCTCGAAGGGCCAGTACCAGGACACCCTGTAGAAAAGAGCGGAGACGAACCTTCTTGTCAAAGGCTCTCGCTATCTTGTCCTTATGCCTTTCCAGATTGTGCAGGGCACGAATCCGGTTCTCGTCCAGTGCCTCTAATTCAGCTAGACAGATCTCGGCCACCTCATCTGATGTCTGGTGATCATAAACTGCAGTGCGTAGCGATGGCAGCTAGATCTCAATGGGTAGGACGGCCTCAGCTCCATACACCAGGGAATATGGGGTCACCTGGGTAGAGTTGCGATTCGTCGTCCGGTAAGCCCAGAGGGCGTTGGAGAGCTTGTCCGGCCAACTCTTCTTGTTCTGACCAACCATCTTCTGCAGAATGTTAGAGAGGGTCTTGTTGAACGCCTCGATCTTTCCATTCACCTGCGCGTGGTAGCGAGAGGTATGGTTCGACCGGATGTCGTACTTAGCGTACAATTTCTTCAAATCAGCTGCTCGGGAGTTGGTGCCGTTATCGATGAGGACGGCATGCGGGACTCCAAACCGGTGGATAATGTTGGCGCTCACAAAGTCAACGATGGAACGGGCCTTGACCTCTTTGAGCGGAACTGCTTCTGCCCACTTGGATAAGAAATCTGTAGCAGTCAGGATGAACCTACACTGGTGGGCTGTTGCCGGTGGATACGGTCCCACTACATCAAGTCCCCATACCGCAAATGGCCAAGAGTACTTGGTGGGGTGGAGGGGCTCCGGCGGCCGATGCAAGAAGTTGGCGTGTACTTGGCACGCGTGGCATCTCTTGGCGTATCCAATGTAATCGTGGATCATAGAGGGCCAAAAGAACCCCATCCTCCGGATTTGATGGGACAGTTTCGGCCCAACTTGATGGGCGCCACAGGAACCGGCGTGAACCTCTTGCATAACTTGAGGTATCTCCCCTCCTTGGATGCAACGGAGGAGGACACCATCGAAACTTCGCTTATAAAGGATCTGTTCAGAACTGGGGCCGCTCCGGAGGGTAAATTGTAGCGCGCGGTGTCGGATTCGCTCGCGTTCGGCCCGGTCGTCCGGGAGCTGACTATTTTGGAGATACTCGACAAAAGGTGCTCTCCAGTCGGGGGTGGTTTCAACCACTGCGTCTGACGAACCCGGGACTCCCGATATAGAGGGTCCGGCGGTGAGATGACTTACCCGTAGGCTATCACGGTCCTCTTGGGTGACGGGGGCAATGACTCTCTGGTGGGCCATGTGTATGACCAAATCATCTTGCTCGGGTTCTGCGAGCGACGCGGCTAAGCCATCCAGGGCGTCCGCTTGGCCGTTCTGCGACCGTGGGACATGGGTAACCTCTGGCCGAGAAGAGAACTGGGCCATTAGGAGGAGGGTATACTCCAGCAACAGTGCAAGATCTGGCTTCCTGACGACATAGTCGCCATTAACCTGTTTGATTACCAGCTCGGAATCTCCCTTCACATGTAGGTGGGGAACATGGATCTCAAGGGCCAACTCGAGGCTGGTGATGAGAGCTTGGTACTCTGCCTCGTTGTTCTTACAACCTTCTGACAACAGGAACGAGTATGGCAGGACGGCCTGCGCCGGGGTAATGAAGACAATACCCAGGCCCACTCTTTTGAGCTTGGGATCGTTGAGCCTCCTACCGATGGGGCTCCGGGAGGCACCGTCGAAATGCATTTTCCAACACGGGACAGCATGATCGACTGAGAGGATCGTCTCATCAGGGAAATCCAGGTCCATGGATTGATCCGCAGAGGTTGGATGGGCAGCTAAAAAGTCTGCCAATGCCTGTCCCTTAATGGCCTTCTGAGGTACAAACCTGATATCAAACTGCTGGAGAATCACTGCCCACCGTGATAGTCGGCCAGCCAGCATGGGACGGTTCAGGATGTACTTCAGTGGGTCTACCCGGGAGACCAATTTCACCTCGTGGTGCTGCAGGTAATGTTGCAACTTCTGCACGGCGAAGACGAGCGCAAGACATCTCTTTTCGACATGGGAGTATCGAATCTCCGTATCGAGAAGCATGCGGCTGAGATAGTAGAGACTATTCTCAGTACCCTCGTTGTTCTTCTGGGCGAGCAGCGCACCGAGGGATCTCTCCAAGGCGGTCACGTAAAGGACCAGCGGCTTTCCGGAGACGGGTGGCATCAAGACCGGAGGTTGGAGCAGATACTACTTAATTTCCTCGATGGCGGTCCGACACTCCTCATCCCATTCGTAGGCAGCGCCTTTCTTCATGAGCCGGGAAAAGGGATTACACTTGCCGGCCAGATTCGCAATGAATCGGAGTATATAGGCTAAGTGGCCTTGAAGGCCTCGGAGCTCTCGAATGTTGCTCGGGGGAGGCATTTGGCTGATGGCCTTGATCTTCTCCGGGTCGATCTCGATACCTCGGTATCTGACAACAAAGCCCAGAAACTTCCCGGAGGTGACTCCGAAGGCACACTTCAGCGGGTTCATCTTCAGGTGACGGGAACGGAGGAAACCGAACACTTTCTCAAGGTCTTTGAGATGGTCCTGGCGCTGGCATGATTTGACTACAAGGTCATCCACGTAGCATTCCACCAATGTCCCGATAATCGGTTTGAATATGCGATGCATGGCCCTCTGATAAGTGGCACCAGCATTTTTCAAACCGAATGGCATTACCTGGTAGCAAAAGGTACCCTGGGGAGCCCTGAAGGCAGTGGACTCCTCGTCTTCGGGGGCCATCCGGATTTGGTTATACCCGGAATACCCATCCATGAAAGAGAGGGCTTGGAACCCGGCCGTGGCGTCAATCAACAGCTCTGTCACTGGGAGTGGGAAGTCATCCTTTGGGCAGTGGTGATTAAGATCGCGGAAGTCGATACAGACTCTGATCTTCCCATTCTTCTTTCTGACTGGCACAATGTTGGCAAGCCACTTGGGGTACTGGACCTCCTTGACGAAGTTGTCTTTGATTAGCTTATCAACTTCAGCCTCAAACATAGCACCATGGGAAGGGTGCATCTTCCTGGGAGGCTGCTTAAACCCATGATGTTTTGCCGGGAGGCCCAGACAGTGGACGACCACTTGGGGATCCAGCCCTGGCATCTCATCGTAACTCCAGGAAAACACATCACAGTGCTGTTTGAGGAAGTCTACGTACTACTGCCGCTCCTCGAGGGACATGGTCGCACTGATCAATGTGGGTCTCAGATCTGCCTCGCTACCAAGGTTCACCTATACTAGTTCATCAACCGTGGTAGAGACGCCTTCTTCAAAGGGTGGGGGAGCATCCTCCAAAGTCTTCCTCCCCAGCCGTGGGGGGACTTCCCGCGACGGAAGATACTTCTGGGCTATCAAGATCCACGGGACAGCTGGTGCCGGCTTGGGCAGCAACGGTCATCACATCGGGAGACTCGCTTGCCATCGAGACCATGGAAATGAAGGCAGTTGACCCTATCCCATCTGGCCTTCGGCCTAAAGGGCCACGTTTGATGATATCAAAGCAGTGGTGACGTGTCGGCCTGAGTCGGTTAATTCCATCCCGGCGGAAGAGACACGTATGGTGCACCGCCATTGTCATCAGCTTGACGTCCCGGTACCGTATAGGGGTAGGAGATTCCGGGACGACCTGAGCCTGGTTGATGTAAGAGTACGAGGTGATTTTCCGTCGTCGCTTGGACACGGGAACATGCCTTCCTTGCGTACCCGAAACAACAAAACATTGCCCCATGTCGGGGGTCGTGGCCTCCAACCGGTGGATTGGGAGGATGTAGGCGTCGTCCATGCTTGCCCAGGGATCACTTGTGATCGGGGCGGGCTCATCCTCTCTTACCAGGATTTGCTTGTCCTTACTTTTGTAATAACCCGCATCCAGATAGCGGGCCTCACAAGAAGCGAAAGGGGACGCGTCTCCTTGGAGCACGCCTACTCGACCGTTGAGCGAGTACTTGAGGCACTGGTGATACGACGAGGGGACCGCTGCATGCAGATAGATCCATGGCCTACCCATTAATGCGTTGTAGGCGGTGTCCTGAGAAACAACCATGAACTCGGTGCTGGCAATTAAGCCACCGAACTTAGTCTTCAGGCGGATCTTGCCGACTGGGGTTTGCTCTGTCCTGTCGTACCCCTGGATCCTGAGGTCAGAGGGGGTTAAATCACCTTCAGACAGACCCAGCTTTCGCAGCGTCCGGGTCAGAATTAGATTGATTCCAGAACCTGTGTCAACGAGGCAGCGACGAACTTCCACACCGTTGAAGTGGCCAGTGATATACAGCGGGCGAATGTGCCCCTGTATGGGAGGGTCCTCATCTTCACCGGAGAACGAGATAATCGCCTGACATTCGGCGTTTTCAATCGTCTCGGTATGGAAGGCTTCCGCAGCTGCTACTTCCGTCTCGAACTGGAGGGGGCTCCTTAGGGCCTCGGCAAGTGCTTCGTGCATTTCAGATGACAGGAGAAGGGCCTCAAGGATGGAGAGCCTCTCCGGAATGCCGGCCAGGTGCTTCAGAACATCGTACTTCTATGCCAAACGCGAACCTCTGCTCACAGGGGGTCGTTCGGCATTTGGAGGCGCAGCGGGTCCGGCTGGCTGAACCGGCGATTGACTAGTACTGGGTACATCTTGCTGCCTACCAGTAGAAGCCTGAAGAGTAGTCGCCAGACTAGGATCGGAGAGTGGAGGATGGCCTGTAGCCGGGCAAGACTGACTATGATACGGACGAGGCGGCTCCCCCCGATCCAGTAGCACGAACGGCGGTGGAGGTAGAGCCGAGGGTGTTGGATGGGTCTGCGCGTGCTGAGATTTGCGCTGAGCCTACTGCCTGGTCTCGGTAGCATGCACGGCTTGGCCACAAGTGCCTGCTGACGTACCTCGATGACCGGCGCGATTGCGATTCCGCTGACGTTGACGTCGGCTGGAAACGTTGGGGAGGTCTGCCTGGGGTTCCCCCTCGTCGGGGGTCATATAGGGATTTACCAGCTCCACGGTGTTAACCGAAGCATACCCTTGGCTATCGCTCGAGGATTCATCCACCGCTGGGCGGATCCTGGGAGGAATCCCCATTTCGGGGGGCATAAAGTCACCGAGAGTGCGGGATGACGACGGCACCGGCGGTGCACGTTGCTTCTTCTTGCGTCGTCGCTGCTTGCCCTTTTGGGCAGAGGTCAACTGTGAAGACGAGGCAGAGGCACCGGCTACTTCTTCTGAAGGTTCTGACTGCTCCAGGCGCGCCCGGATGATACCCTGGGCACGGACAATGGTTTTTCGAGCCATCCAGTCGTCATATTTATGGGATCCGCGGCTAGGGACCTGCTTCCACTCACCTTCGCTGTCGCTGCCGATTTCTGATCCTGCAAAGACGCCTGCCACTTGCACTGGTGCTGGGCCCAACTTGACTATGTTGTTGTTGACCTGGTCCTGAAGCCAGTCTTTAAACATATAGCATCGCTTGAGGGTGTGCCCCAGGATCTGATGATAAGGGCAGTAGTTGGGGTGATCGGTGAGATGCGCCTCTGCCGGCCTTCTGCACTCAGGCAGACGCACAATCCCTTGCTCTAGAGCACTTCGGAAGTAGCCAGGGACCTGATTTTCGTTGAACGAATAGGTCTGGTACCTTCTTTCCGGATAGGGGGCCCTGGGGGCCTGGTCCTGACGAGGGACCTGAGGGGCCTGCCGAGGAGGCGGCGCCTGGTTGTCTCGCCTAGGCGGTGGTGGCGCGTTGCGCGGGGGAACCTGTCAGTTCTGAGGCGGTCGCTGCTGGGCGGGAGCCTGTGCTTGAGGTGGAGGACCTCTGCGGGGTTGCGGGGGTGGTGCTGCCGGCAGCAATTCCAGCTGCCTCAGGGCTTCTATTTGAGCCACCGCGGCGGGTTCAGCCCTGGCGGTCCTCCTGGCTGGGATCATAGGGGGCAGCAAACGTGCCTGACTGGCCTGTTGCAGGGCTTCCTCGAGGCGTTGAGCCTTGTCCGAGAAATCTCTGAACCCTCCATAGTAGTTCTGGGTAATCAAGGAGGGTACCAGCTCTGTCTTGACGTTCCCCACACACATCGTCAGTAATTGCTCCTGAGTCGGTGGCATATCGAGGGAGTACGTAAGTCCCTTCCACCGAGCGATAAAGTCTGCGACTCGCTCATCAGGCCTTTGCTTGCACTTGAAGAGGTCTGCAATGCTGGTCTTTCGCGTGGTGGAGCTGAACTGGTATAAGAACTGCCGGCGAAGATCCTCCCAACCGGTCACCGATCCGATAGGGAGCTGGTTGTACCAGACGAATGCCGGACCTTCAAATGTCTGTACGAAAAATCGGAGCTTGGCGGCTTCTTGCTGATCCGGGGTCCCCAGCATGGGGCCACACCTGGAAGAGAAATGATCCAAGTTCTGGGGCGGGTCCCCTGTCCCGTTAAAAGGCGAGAAAGTGGGGTTCCCAAAACCCGGAGGTGCGGGCATATCATCCACCCACGCGGGATAAGGATTGCCATCCGGTGGGACCGCCACCTGCCGCGTTTCCAACGCCTCGAGGCGGGCTGTGAGTGCCGCAATAAGGTCCTCCGGGTGGGGGTCCCTGTCTTGACGGGGATCCCTAACCACAAGTGCATTGCCAGGTTCTTCAACACGGTAGACGGCTTCGGCCGCTCGTGGGTCAACTGGCTGGACGACCCGCGGGGCGACTGGGGGAACCCTGGTTGGGTTCTTCAGATTGTCCCGTCGCTCGGGGGGGTTTGGCGAGACGTATCGCGCCCTCTTTCCGTATGTTCCGGCTTCCACCCTGTCTGCGGCAGTAGCATGATCAGGGTGTCCCGGAGGCATCTCTCTGGGGGGGAATTGTTCCTGCCCCTGCTGCCCCAGCCTGGGATTACCATAGTCGGGTCGTCGCTCTGCGGCGCGTTCAGCCAAGAGTTCGTCAACCAGCCTCTTCTGCTCAGCAAGTTGCTGGCGTAACGTGGCCTTCTCGGGATCTTCGTCTGTTTTCTGCACAGAGGCAGACGGGTCGGAGTGCCTGACTGTTCCGACGTTCTCCTTACCCTTGCCAATGCTTCAACTGAGTACCAGCGACTCGGTGGGTACGGGGAGACCTAGCAGGTTCCTCTGAGGACGGGTAACTCTCCCTGACGGGTCGAGCAGCGGCGGTACGCCCTCGGATGGTAAGTCTCCATCAAGGAACTCAAGCTCATCTTTCTTATCCACAACGTTGGCCATGTGGACTGCGACTCCTCTTGAGGGCATATCCTTGATGTCGCATAGCGAATCGGGCTGCCGCCGGATAGGGTCGAAGAGGAGAGCGGCATAGTGTCCCCAACCACGGACTTGCACATGGGGGGTGGCTTCCCTGACGATTCTGCAGAGTGCTTTAAGACTCTGAATGCATTTTCATTGAAGGGCGCTCTGGTGGCCTGGCGAATCAGGGTGCTGGGCCACAAGAAGTGCGGCTGCATCGATCAGGCGGCACTGCTCGCTGATTTCTTCGAAGTGCTCACGACTTCTGGGGTACACCACCCGTTCATAACGGAGGCGGAAGTGTGTCGCCCACAGGGTTCGACAAAAGCACCCCACGTCTTCAGGGGTAAGAGACTCTGGTATGTGGAAATTCAGTGCCGCCGTCGGCCAGAACTTCTCCGGGAAGTAATCCGCTGCAAGGATACTCCAGAAGCTCCTAGGCTCGGACTCAGGGTATGGCCCTATGTTGCCCCACTCGTCAACCAGGGGCGGCTGAGGAACCGGTAGCGGTACCGAGGCAGACCTTTGGGATAGTAAGCTCGGCGGTGGAGAATATGGCAAACGAGCTGACTGGCCGCCGAATTCGGGGCCATCCTCCGAGGAGTGAGGTGACCTGGCCACGATGTCACGATACGACGGGCTGATAATCGCAGCTTCCGGAACATGAGCCGCGGCTACCGGCGACAGGTCGTGTCGTCGCTCTACCGTTTTTGGCCCCCAAAATAACTCTACGTGATCTCTGGTAGAGGTAGAGGGCTCTTCTGGTGACAGAGGCGGTGATTGCGTGGTCGAGACCTGCGGAATTCCCAGGATTTCTTCCTCCTGGATATACCTGCGGAGAGAGACGGGAATCCGGTGGACCTCAAATTCTGGAAGAACGAGGCTAACGCGTCTGGTTCCTGCCCCAGTCCTTGATACAGAGGAGCGGGGAGAAGGTTCCATTGCTGAATCGCATTCCGCTTCCGAATCGGAGAAGCGGGAAGGTTTGATCTCCACCTGGGCCTTCCCAGGATTCTTCTTGTGGCGGTGACGACCTGCTCTTCTGCCCCTGGGCGGCTCTTTGGGACAGGGTTGACCCCTATCAGGCAGCCTCGGGGCGGCGCTGGCACCGTGGCGGGGAGGGCCCCCACTCGAGATAGCCGGGGTGTGAGGGGCACCAGGGCAAATGTCGAAGGGTACATGGGGAGGACCTCCATGAACAGTACCCATGTGGGCGGGGCCTCTGTTGGAACTGGCAGGAGCATGGGGAGGACCTCCATGGTCGTTGCGAGTGGAGTGAGTCCGACCTTCACTCCTCGAGTTTCTGGGGCGAGGAGGACCTTCGCCGGTTGTAGAGAGGACGTAGGGAGGGCCCCCACGTTGGAGAAGGACCGGATGGATGGTGCCTTCAGAAGGATGGACTCCATACCCTGTACAGCAGGCGCGGAAAATGTTTCCGCATTGGGCGTCACTGCCGCGGGGCAGGTCTTCCTGCAGGATGGGGGTAGCACGAGGCATGCCTCCATGACGAACCTCGGAGCGGGGAAGGCCCACGCTCTGTGGAGTAGTGGTACGGGGAGGACCTCCGTACGGGGTGGCATTACCGCGGGTTAGCTCGCGGCGATCACCACTTGGGCCTGCAACCCGGAGAGTCAACCCAGCCTTCCCATGGGGTGGTTGGGGTCTCGATCCTGGTTGGGTGAAGGATTGCCCTTGCTCAATGTATGCAGGGGCTTCACGATACACGTCGGCGGTGGCTCGGGCCACTGTAGCTTTCGATGTTGATGCGCCTAGGCGAGCGTCCTCAGCCCGGGCCCGACGCTGACGTCGGGTCAGGCGGGCTGGTGCAGGTGGTGCAGGGACGTAGCCTGCCTGCTCTTCCTGCGGGGCCGGACGGCGGCGCTGACGCCGCCGGGTGGGAGCTCCCGCCTGGGGCCCTCGGGTCGGGGCCCTGAGCGGACTGAGCCGGACGACGCCCGCCTCTTCAGCGTAAGGCGAGGAGTCGTCAAGGCGTTCCGGAGACAAGCTCCCAAAATGGTTGAATGTTGGAATGGGGAGCAGGGGCTCCCCGCACGGCCTGTTAGGGCGGTGTTGACGACGGGGCCTGGAGGCCTCCAGGTCCAGGCGGGCCATATCCCAGGTTGGGATGACCCCTTCTTCCTCATAACTGTGCACGAGGTTATTGATCACCCTTCGCTGGATGACCTCTGATGGGGAAAGGGGGCGTGGACGCCCCGTATTTCGCGATGTGGCGGTCGTCGTGGTGTTGCCCCTGCCCCTGCGTGGGCGAGGATCGGATGGTGACCGCATCTCTGAAATAGCAACCTGGTTCCTGAGAAACGAAGGGATCAACTCATTAGTACTGAGAGGAAAAGGATTGACATCCAGTGCCCCAGCGTTCTTCCATTCTCCATGTATGTGAGAAGGATCCATGCCAACACGCTGTAGAGCGGAGTGCCCCACGTTCTACTACCCCGACTTCCGATGAGTTTCACGACAGGCCCGCTATTTGCTTGGCGGGACCAGGCACCGGACATCTGGATCCGGTGACACGTCAATCTACTGGTGTCTCGAACGCTACTAATCTCTATATTGAGGAAAAGAAATTCACGTCGGGTTCACCATTTCTGTTTCTGATGCTTTCACTGGGGCGCGCGCCCGTCCGTCCGTGGGGGAGGACGCGCGGCGCTTCTGTTGCCTCGCATTCCCGCTTTCCAAAGGCGGGCGGCATTCTCTCCTTATTCAGGGACGTCTGCTCCTTGATCGAAACGGGATGATGGGATGTCAGTTCTTCCTCCTGAGGATTCCTCCTCAGAACTCATCACCTAGTCCGGGTCTCCCTTATAGATTTAATACGTAGTTCGTGAAACTCTTCCCAGTGCCATGTTTCCATGGACACCGGTTAATTACACTTCTTCTGTCGGGAAATTCCAAAGGGTCCAATCAGGGCAGCAACCTTCAGTCAGGGGAGTAGTCACGTTGAGGCATCAGTAGCATGTCTGGATGGTGGGGTACCTGGCATGTCTGTCTGTTATCCTTGACCACAAGGCTTCTCGAGGGCGTGGAAGCCCGAGGCATCCCACATCGAGCGCGGGGAATTATATGTCATAGACACATATATGAGGTTTTCCTCAGCTTCCCATGCTCAACACAGGGTATGCCGCAAGTTTAACGTCAGTGGAGATGGATCAACCCAACCAGAGCATTAGCTAGGATAGATTGGATTGAGGGATCCTCCTTGAAGGTATATCGATACCAGGGCCATCCCATGGGCGACTGTGAAGAAGAGCGTACCGACATGGTCTCACCAGGATAAGGTGGTCCGGGCGAGAATCGAAACAGGCGGTGGGTTGATGAATGGAGTGGAAGGAGAGTGAAATGGGACCATCGCAGGGGGGTGACAGTGAAGTTGGGCTTGAGCCTGGACGAGGCTTCCTACGTATCCTCGTGGTAGGGAATCAAATTCCGCGTAGTTCGGGGAATACAGTTTAACATCATGCGGGACGATAGTGAACCCTGACGTGAATAAACGACGAGCGATGGGTGTCGGAGAACCGATGTAAATGAGGGACCTTGGTCCGATGGGATTTGGGCTTGAACCTCTAGGAGGATTCCTACGTATCATGCCTTGACATGGATCAAAGACCTCGTAGTTCAAATGGGAATAGGTGGGCAGTTTAATGTCATGCAGGACAAGGGGGCATACAGTTTAACGTCATGCTGGATGAGGGCGAAACTCGACGTGAATGAACGACCGAGCGAGGTGGCTTGAACCTCATAGAGGCCTCCTACGTACCATTCCTTGACATGGATCAAAGTCCTCGTAGTTCAGGTGGGAAAGGGTCGCAACAGCTTACCACTGGACCAGAATGCAGTTTAACGTCATGCTGGACCAGGGTGAGACCCGACGTGAAATGACGGGTGGGCTTGAACCTCATAGAGGCTTCTTACGTACCATGCCTTGACATGGATCAAAGACCTCGTAGTTCAAATGGGATGGGTCGAAATGGCTTACCACTGGACCAGAATAGGACCTGACATGAATGGATGATGGGTGGGCTTGAACCTCGTGGAGGATTCCTACATACCATGCCTTGACATGGATCAAAGACCTCGTAGTTCAAAAGGGGTTTGTCGGTGAACCGACATGAAAGTAGACCCGGGGGTCCACTGTTGGTGGGCTTGAACCTCGTGAAGGCTTCCTACGTACCATGCCTTGACATGGATCAAAGACCTCATAGTTCAAAATGGGGTTGGGTCGCAACGGCTTACCACTAGACCAGAATGCAGTTTAACGTCGTGCTGGATGGGGGTGAATCCCGACGTGAAAGACGGGTGGGCTTGAACCTCATATAGTCTTCCTACGTACCATGCCTTGACATGGATCAAAGACCTCGTAGTTCAAAATGGGGTTTGGTGGTCAGGGTCGGTGCTCACTCTAAGCCCACGTGAGTCATGCTCGGTGTGAGAAACAAGAGGTTGAAAGGACCTGACGATCACGTCACGAGGGGTGCGTCCGTGAGAAGCGAAAAGGGGCTTACGCGTTGGGCGGCCCATGGTGTTGGGACTTACTCCAGGATGGAGGCCCAGAGGGGGGTTCCTCGTTCCCTATCACTCCCTCCACTGACCTTGGTAGTGGGGAAGTACGGAGATGCACGGGTGCAATCATCCGTACGAAAGGTTAGGGGCTTACGCTCTGAGCCAGCCCTTCCCCTGCGAACATACGCCACTCTGACAAGGAGGATCTCATTCCATGTGCGGAAGAGTTCCATTCCCGTGGAGACGAGTGGTGTAAAGAATGTTCGACCTGGGGGGACCCTTCGTGAGGGAGACGAGGTTGGGTCATAGTTTAACGTCATGTGTTGAGGACGTGGTGCTTGGCATTTTAACGTCCTACAGCTCGTACGAGGTGGGTTCACTCCACACCCCTAGGACTTACATAACCGGTACCCTCTGGTCCTTGGGGAAGGGAAGGTACCGGTAAAGCCATGGTTAAGGGGGGTCGTGGAACGAACCATCGAGGGGTCCACGTTAGCGTGGCTATGCGAAGAAGAAATAGCTGTTAGCGTGCCTATGCGAAGAAGCATTAGGCGAAGCAACGCTACGGGTGGTATTGTCCATGGGACCTTGAAATCACATCGTGCAAACCTGGAGGGTCGCACGGAAAGAGGAATCGCTAAGCAGAGGAGTGTGCTTTGCGAAGTGGAGTGCCTTGGCCTTAGCATGGGGAATAGGTGTGAGTGGGAGGTGCTTCATGAAGTGGAACAGTGTTCGCGGAGCACTGCCTCGCGAAGAAGGGGTGCCTCGCGAAGCAGGGTCCTGCGAAGCAGTGTGCTTCGCGATGTATAGTGATCCTGCCTTGGCATAGGGATCACTAGCATGGGTTGGGTGTTTCGCGAAGCATAAATGCTCCGCGGCTGCCCGGGTTCCCTTGGGAATCCCCTTCCTCCGCGAACGCCCTTGAGCTTCGCGAAGGGCATCCCTCTCAGAAGAGTGGCTCAAAACGAGACAAAGCAGAGGCGTCTCGCGAAGTATAAATACCTCGCGAAGCTCATGATTCCCGGGGCAAAGAGTGCTTCGCGATTCGGGAGAGGAGAAGCCGAAAGGTCGGATTGTCCGTCCTCGGGACTCAGGGGTATTCCAGTATTTATAGGGAAGGGTCGCCGCGATGCAGGACTCGTGCGCCGCCTCTGGTGCTTTGCGGCGGCTCGCGAACGTCAAATGGGTTCACGGAGGATTACCGCCTCTAGAGCTTCGCGGCGCCGCCATGGTTGGGGCGCTTCGCGGCGGCTCACGAACGTCAAATGGGATCACGGAGCATTACTGCCTCTGGAGCTACACGGCGGCTCGCGAACGTCAAATGGGTTCGCCGAGGATTACCGCCTCTGGTGCTTCGTAGCGCCGCCATGGTTGGGGCGCTTCGCGGCGGGGCTTCGCAGCGGGGCTTCGCGGCGGAGCTTCGCGAGGCAGCGCGCCGGCCTTTTTCGTCCCTTTCTTTCGGGCCGCATTTTTGGCGCCAACAACACTACAAAAAAAATTGATCATTAGGAGAATAAGTAACTTGCCTTGAGATGTGTTTGGATAGTGAAATTTTATTATATATACCCTGATATTTGTCCAGACATAGTACTTGCTCGTCTCCTAATGCTTAGCCCCTTTTCTCATTCCTTTTTCTAGACAATAATGATACACCGCCCTATCATAACATAATCCCTAGTAAAAGATAATATAAATTATATTACATGATGTTTATACCTAAAACTTAAGATGTATTGTCTTACAGATTCACAAACTCCATCATGTGTGGTCGGTTTGATGGATATCTTTACTTTGAATCCAGAAAATAAATCTTTGGAGTATCCAAGTTCACTACAATTAGCAACCAATGTTGCCTAAAAACACAAAAAAGAATAAGTAAAAAAAAGAAGTGAAAATATAATTGATATGCTTTAATCATAGATTTTTACCACTGCATGGTTGGTATTAGGAAGAGTCTGTCATCTGTAATCTTGCTTTCAAATGTTTTCAGTAAGACCTTCACTATTGCATCCCTTTTTGATGGCTCTAATTTTGTTAGGTGTGTTGATGTGGTATGAGGACTAATGAGTTCAAATCTTGGCTCATGGGAAAATTCCTTCAATTTTCTTTCATAAATGCATCTTTCAACAATATAAAATTCATTTAGTCATAATTTTCACATTAGATCAGCTTTTAGAAAATCAATTCATGGAAACATACCTCATATATACATTTACAACTGTGATTCCTAGCCAACCGTTTTCAAGGATCTCATTTACATTTTCAGCAGCAATGAAATATTGACTTTCCTCTCCATACATATTCTCATAGAAAAACACTATATGACTATTACCATCTTTTAGCTTCGTATCTACATGAGTCTTCAATGGTAGTAAATGTGGATAGAGATCAGGTGGTGTTATTGTTCTTTCTGTTGCTCTTTGGGATCGATTGGTCGATCCTTTAGATGGTTTTGAGTCGACGTTTGTCACCCCCTTCCCTTTCTCCGTCTATAACAACAATAATTGGTTCAGACCCTTTTTTCATTAATTGTTAAAGGTTTATCTTGAAAAAAAAGTAAATAAATACCTCTTTGTCTTCATGTACTCTTACAAGTTGTGACGGCCATGAAATGAATGTCCCAATAGCCTTTTCAACCATATCAATATCATCTTCATCAAGTGGAATAGGTAGCTTTGAATTTGGATCATGAACTACAGTAATCGTCACTTTCAGATGATCTTTCAGAAGTGGTCTATTATGCAGCGTGGCATCTGGGATATTGAACACTATAGCCCTCACTACAAGGTGATATGTGGGTGTTGAAAGATATAAATCACAATCCTTATCACCCTATAGAAGATCAGTACATAAATATTATTAGTGTTTTTCTAATTCATATTTCATGGGAACATTTATTAGAATATTGATTACCATGGCTAAAACAGTTCTTTGAGGGGAATGGCTCACCTCAAAGCTGGTGGGGGCTGGGGTGGGATGTTCACGCGTTGGTTGTTCCTGAGTTGTGTCTTCCCTTTGCTTCTCACCGATAAAAGTTGCTAGAAACTCTCCCTGCCATTGCAATCATTCTTCAAGGGTTGCTATTTTTTCGCTCATTTGTTCCAATTTTTCATCTGTATCATCCATTTTTTTCTTCTTCTCAAAATATACTCGGGGAGTCACCCCAAACCCAGCACCTCTGACACGACCGTATTTTTCTGCCTGCTTCAAAGCCGTCGATAATAGGTCTGTATCCACTACAGGAGTAGCTGATTCCTGTGATGGTCGTATATAGGAAAATAACTAATTATTTTTATGTAATATAAATTTAAAACAAATCTTTTTATCATCATTTCATACTTACAAATATTTCCCACACTTTTTGTGTGTTCTCATCTACTAACTTCCCTTCCTTATTCACACGTTCCTCCTTCCATAGCACATGACATGAGATGGAAGTGTATTTGGTTTTGACTCATCAATGTACATATAAACATAGAAATATAATTATGATGTCATTTTTTGGCACCTAACAATATTACTGAAAATTTAAAGTACATACCATTTTCTTTTCTAATGAAGCATACCCCATCCTTGCTTTACAATAAGGGTATGTTGGTTTTGATGCACATTCCCTATTTTCAGTACAGAGTTTCTGTTTCATAAATGAAATATTGACAATAAAAGTCATCAATACAGGTATCCTCAAACAAATTATTATCACCCACAATGTACCTAGAACTTCTCATCCCCACGGCAGCCAATAAATGCATCCCATGCTTCTTGGGACATCAGGTGAGCGTAGAAAATGGGTGGGTGCATGTTTATTTTACCTTTGGAATCTTTCAGGTGACATCTTGTTAAAATAGTGTGAAAACCTCGATGAATCCTTCTTACAAGCCTTAGTACACAATCCTTGTGTGAATCGTCTACTATAAATGTACTCTGCAAGAGATTGAGAAGAGTAAGACATTGTTTCATTATTTTATTTTCTAGTAAATTAAATAAATGAATTCATAATGTTACCATAATTTCTTCCCAGATCACAGCCTTCAGCCCAGACACAACATGGTGCCATGAATCTATGTCAATCAGCACGCGTTGCCGAGTGAAAAATCCAATGTAGCTACTAAACATAGCCTTATTGGGATTCACATGTTGGCCTCATGCATTCCATCCGACTTCAAATTTGATTCCTTTGCTTTTCGCCTTAAGAACTTTGGTTAACACCATCAAACTACGACGCACCTGTGTTTTTTGCTATGTTAGTCATTCACTTCCAACCATTTAATTGATATCAACATCATTTATATGTTCATCTGAAATGGTATCAATGGCATGTGCTGATGGTTGTTGGACCTCAACACTAGGAGCAGCAGGAGCCGCAGCAGCAGGAGCCGCAGCAGCAGGAGCAGTAGCAGCAGCAGCAGCTGTAGCAGGAGCAGTAGGAGCAACAGGAGTCGTAGCAGGAGGAGTAGCAGGAGTAATAGGAGCCACAGAAAGAGTATCATTAGGAGTAGCAGCTGCTGCAGAAGCAGCAGCAGCTTGAGATACTTGTTCAGCCTCAAGGTTAGGAGCACCAGAATGTGCAGAAGTCATTATCTACAAAAGTGGTTGAACAGTTAATTTAGATTACATAAATTCAGTAATGATAATATAATAACATGAGATAACAAGATCTATATTACAAACAAAATATAACCTGTTTATTGAACTCTCTTTCTTTTTTTAAAAGGTTGAAGGGATTTGACACCTCTATCAATTATCCAAATCCCTTCATTGTGGTCTTCTCTAACATACAAAACAGTATCTACGTTGGGACCGCTCTGAAATTATTGCGACGTACCACTGAAAGGATCATCCTCAACTGAATTTTCATTGGAACCTTCAGTAGTTTTGGACGATAACAGAACAATCGACCACTTTTGGTTTGCGGGATCTGGAACATAAAAAATTTGTACCACTTGTGATGTCATTATAAATTGTTCATCTTTGTACTCTTATTTATAAAAATCAACTATCACAAATTCTAATTCATCTATTTTAACACCACTGTTGTTATCAACCCATTTTAATTAAAAAATCAGTAATTGGAATGTCGTATAATCCAACTCCCATATTAGTTTGATAATGCCAAAGTATGACATAATTGCATAAATTGGATTTCTTTTCTTTACTACCAGAAACATGCATCGCTTCATCCACTAGTGTAACTCCACTATTTTTCATGGTACTATCTTCATCATGTTCATCTATATAGAATGTGTAACCATTAATTACATAACCACTGTAAGATAATACATACACAATTGGTCCAGCGGCTAGCCATCGAAGTCGTTCTGAAATTGAATTCAAATTTTCATCCAACTTCTTAAAAATATGTTCTTGAAACCATCCTATAAACTGGTGATTATGTGTATTTGATAACCATTTTTCATCCCTTGATGTATTCAACTGCCTAATAATTTCTTTGTGAGTTTAAATATATAGAGCAACCTCCCAACTATTATGAAAAACATAAAGATGGGCCTGATTCTGATCTGTAATACTAATTGTCACAACTTCTCTTCCAGAAATTCTCTCACCCTCAATGCGTCCAATGTGATGAGATTTCAGGAGACCAATGCTTTCCACATCAGATAGGTATTCGGTACAAAATTCAATGGCTTCCTCAAAAATATTTCGCTCCACTATACAACCCTCTGGCCAACTTCGATTTTTTACATACCCTTTCAAAATTTTCATATACTGTTCAGCAGGATACATCCATCTATAGTGCACAGGACCACAAAGTCGAATCTCTCTCACCAATTGAATCATCAAATGAACCATCATATCAAAGAATGTTGGCGGGAAGAACATTTCTAATTCATATAATATAATGAAAATTTCTTTTTCCATAGCTGGCAATTTCGTCTGGTCTAAAACTTTGCTACATATATCTTTGAAAAAAAACAAAGTTTGGTTAACATATGATGAACATTCTTGGGAAAAATGAAACGTAAATCTATAGGAATTAGATCTTGCATAAAAACATGGAAATCATGATCTTTCAAACCTTTTAACTTCAAATCATTCATTGACACAATGTTCTTGATATTTTATGAATAACCCTCTGGAACCTTTACATCATTGAAGAAGTTGCAAAACTGATATCTCTCCTCCCAAGAAAGAGTATAAGCATCTGGAGGAAGAAACATTCGATTTTCACCCTTCACGGGAGACAACTCTTCTTGTATTCCCATGTCAACCATGTCCAACCTTGCCTTAATTACATCTATTTTTTCAGGGGCATTTTGAAACATTTTGATAACATTGTCACATACATTTTTTTCCACATGAATCATATTAAGAAAATGTCTGACGTAAAAAAAATTCCAGTATGGTAATTCAAAAAAAACTGATCTCTTTTTCCAACTGATTTTCGTAAGGTTTTTCGAAAATGGTTTACCAAAAAAAGTGTTAAGATCTTTTACTTTCTCAAATAGCTGATCACCTATTAGTGGAGATAGTTCTTCGTGTTGTTATGAACTTACATTGAATGATGTCGTCCAATATCGGTACTTATGCCGACGAGGTAGAAATCTATGATGTCCTAGAAACACAGATTTCGATGAATGTTTCAACCTAATTGATTCTATATCTTCTTCGCACACGGGACACCCTTGAGTTCCTTTAAAGCTATAGCCTAAAAAAATTCCATAAGCAGGGAAATAATTTATTGTCCCATACAACATCGCTCTCAACGTGAAGTATTCACTTTTATAAGCATCATACAACATAACACCTAAATCTCACAATAACTTCAAATCATCGATCAAAGGATCCAGATAAAAATCAATATCGTTACCTGGTTGTTTTGGTCCTGATATAAGCATAGATAACATGATGAATTTTCACTTCATGCATAACCAGGGTGGCAAGTTATAATTTACCAAAATAATAGGCCATGTACTATGAGTGCTGGTTTGAAAACCAAAAGGATTCACTCCATCTGTAGATAACGCAAGATGAAGGTTTCTCGACTCTTTTACAAATTCAGGATACTCATGATCAATTTTCTTCCATTGAGGAGAGTTGGACAGATGATATAATTTCTCATATTTATTTCCTTTATTTGCATGCCACGATAATTGTCTTGTAGTTTCTTCACTTCCATATAGACGCCTAAACCTTGGAATGATTGGAAAGTACCATACAACTTTCGTAGGATTAGATTTATCTTTCTTTTATTGAGAAACACCACACTTTGGGCATTTTGTAAGTGATTTTTTCTCCTTGAAAAACAATATACAGTCTTTCGGGAAGACATGTATTCTTTCAGAAATCATACCCATCGAGCGTAGCATTCTTCTACCTTCATATGTTCGGCTTGGGAACTCATTATCTTCTGGGAGCATGTCATTCAAGAGAGAAAGTAGTTCCATAAAACTGACATCACTCCATCCATTGCCTGCTTTCAATTTATAAAACTTTAGTACAGCTGAAAATATTGTATACATAGTGCAACCAGCATACAGTGGCATCTTTGCACAACTCTTTAACTTCTCAAACAATTTTGGGCAACCACGGAGTTCATCTTTAATTGTATTTGTCATTTACTCAATATGGTATTCATCATCATTGACATTTGTAATCACATCCTACATACCGTCTTCTTCATTATCCATATTTTTATTCATATCTAATGATCCATAAAACACAGTTTTTTCCCAGCCAGTAGCTATATTCTCTTTTTCTTCATGTTTATTCCAACATTTATAACTCCGATCTATTCCGTGACATATAAAATGTTATTCCAAATCCTATGGAGTAAGTATTCTAGAATAAAAACAATGTAAACATGGTCAAAGGATTTGAGAAGGATCCTTTGCATGATCCTTTGCAAACTTGATGAACTCTTTCACTCCATTCTCGTACTCTATTGTCAAACGATTAGCATCCATCCAATCTTTATTCATCTTCATCCTATTTTAATCTCAAATATTGGTATTTATGGTTCAATTACACAAAACAGCGCTTCCAAATACAGTAGAAGAGAACCACATCCTTATAAAAATAGAGATTAATAGAGCCTAACCATTAGTATTTATTCATCTTCATTAAATATAATTACTTTAGATTCATTATAGTTTCCTCAAATCATCCCAGACCAAACACAAGAATAATCAAGAATGATACATCTACCACTCCTAGGACTCTGCCCTAAATTCAATATTATCATGCCTAAATACCCATATATCCACACATACACATGTCTCGAACACATAAAAACCCATATCCACATCAGAACCAAAGTACCAATATGGATTTCAATCAGGTTACTCGACTCAAGTGGTGGTGTGTAAGAAATAATAAAAAAATATAATAAGTATATAGTCACACATAAATATCAAACTGGTGTTAATAATCCAATAAACCCAAGGTATCATTCCATCTATCATAATACTCTGAAGGATCCCATATGCGACAGTAGTCCCAGGTGGTGAAGGTTCCTGAGGAGGAATGGGCGAACAAGAACCTATCGGGGTTCAAGGTCAGGTCACTGAGGTTAAAGGTGGCCTGATACTCCAAAAAGGGTTCATTCCATATTTCACAAACCATGTCCTGGTACCCTAGGATGTTAACCCACTGCTGGTGGAAGTGAAACCATTCCTAATGATCATGCCAAGAAGAAATGGAAACCAAGAAGGGGGAGTGAATCAAAATACCTCAAGCAAGATGGAAAAACATGGTATTTGAGAATAGGTTAGTGGATTTCATGTTGGCTAGACACCTATCCAATAGACTCCACCAGCGGTGATGTCCCCTACAGTTGTTTCACCAGGTGAAACTGTCACCTGAGAATCTGAGATCAATGAGGCCCTTCCCAGCCATGAACTGAACAAACTCCATGGTGGCCTACCTCTGGAATGGTCTTCTACATTTCCTTTCCTTTGGGTTAGAAATTAAATTAAAGTTACCCACAACAAACAATGGATTTTGGTCGGGATCGAAGGTATTTTTTTCACTCCATAGAGATTCCCTTTGAAGAGGGTCATAGATTCCAAAAACAAAATTCATAAGGAATGAGGTGTCACCATTGGACACCTTGGTAGTGATGAATTGATTGCAATATTGAACAGTCTCAACAACATATTTATTATGCTAAAATACCCATTTGTGTCTGTTGGAGGGGTTAGAGTGTAGAAATCCATGCAACTTAATCTTCCAAGAGAATTCTATGATTATTATAGGGTTTTTTGTGTTATTTGACAACAACAACAATGAAATTATGCTTTTTGATTTCTATAGTGAGGAATTCCAATTTAACATGGGAACTAAGACCATGAGAATTACATATGAAGATAATAATGATGGGTAGGATAGGGCTCTGGCATTGGATCTAGAGCTAGTATCCTTATTGAAGTGGGAGGATGATCTCTCATTAAGGTCCCTTGATTTTGAACATGTTCATAATCCCTTCTGGTTGGTAAGCTTCATATGAGTGGGAGATGAGGATCCAAAGGGTTAGGGGAAGGATGGGTAATGAAACTTAGGGGATGTTGAGGGAGTTCTCTCTGGATCAGTAAGTATTTGGAGTTGGATGATAGGCTTAGAGCCAAGGGAGACAGAACAAACACTGCTAGGAAGGGGCCTGGCCACTACAGAGAAGCAGTTAGTAACCTCAGCGAGGGAGAAGTACAGAGATGGAGGTAGGGGTGGAAAGGCTAGAAATCTTGGTGGTCTGGGAATCATTCCATACAAGTTCACTTCCAGATAAAGTCACTTAGATAGCATGAAGGAAAGAATGGGGGAACCCCTCAAAGAAAATAGTGTTCAAGCATTGGATGACCTAGAAATGAATTAGAACCGGGTGGTGTTGTCCTTAAAGAAAAAGGTTATCATTAATTCCTTAATTTATGGTGACATGGTGTTGGATCTAAAGGAATCAATGATACCTAGGAGGAATCTAGTGAAAATGGAATCCAAGTGTGAAGGACCTTAAATTTTTCATAAACTTCACTCTGATAGTGTAAACTCATTGATCGTCATTAATGATGAGCATATCAATCTTTCCACCAATAATAGGTTTCTCAAGAGATATTTTACATGAATAAACCATCCCTTTAGTCTGAGATATATGGATTTGAACTAAAAAATCAACATCCTAGTTATATGTTGTTTCGTGTGGTGTTGAGCAGCCACAAGCCCCTTCTCACATCATGTCGTTATTCTTGCATGACACGCCAAAAATTCTGGGACACACCCCCTTTGGTCCATAAATCATGAACATAAACCTTTTTCATCCTCTACCCATATTTCATATGGTGTAGGGACTATATAGATGGAAAATTCACCTCACCCTCACTATATGTTCTAGTTGTATGATATGAAACCGTGTGACATTTTGGTAAAATATATTCAACCTTAAAATACATTATCATAATCCTAATCACAAGATATTAAAATGTGTATCCAATGTTCTCATTTCATGAAGTTAAAAAACATGGTTCATGCCCCTATTGTATGATATAAAACTTTGAAATGAATTTATCCTTCAACCGAGAGGGCTCTCTCTTTCTGATGCTGATCACTTACCACACCATGTTGAAGAGCTAAATAAGGATTGATTCCCATTTAATATCATGGGATATCAAGAGACTGAAAAACTATATATCATTGGCTCAGCTCACTCATTGAACTACCTCAACACTTCCATCAATGAAAAAAAGTTTTTCTCTCACTCACGGATGCACTCCATCTATTAAAAAATTACATTCAATCTATTAAAAAAATAAAACATTGTGGTCAACCATTTTTTAATATATATATTTTATTTTTTATAAATGAAAAAATTTAGAAGGAATTCTATTTTCCTAACTTAATCTACTTTTATAAAAATAAAAACACGTGTATTAAGAAATCCATTTTAAAGAAAATCAACCCATGTCAAACATTCCCCAAAGATTACACATTTTTATTTACAGTAAAAAACTATACTAATAGAAAATCCTAGAATAATGAAGTAATGATAAAAGAAAAAATAAATAATCAAGGTAAGATAAAAACTAAACTGTAGAAAAAGTAAATAATAAAGGTAATCAATGGGAGTAACTCATAATCACAAAATCATCCATTAAAATAATTATGGGAAAGAAACTAATTTTAATTGGAGAAACATAGGATGATATCTGACCTATAGGTTCTAATGGAAATTGACTCACTCACGGAACACCACCTGGTTATGTGACCAGAATATCAATATAAATGAGGCCTCTTGGGGACATCAAAAATAGACTCAAGTGATCACATCAAGGCTAACTAGAGTAGAACCTATTTGATTACTCACAAATCTAAGGTCTCCCATGTACCAACTACCAAACATAAAGCAAAGTATTCATCACAATCATCAATAGTAAAATCCCAAAATCAAAAAATGATTTGGAAAACATGCCTTAAACATATCATTAACTTATTTCAGGTATATCTAGAACCTTGTTTTGGTCTCCTTATATTTGGATATTATCTAAAGATGTTTTGAGTGAATTTTGAGAAATTTTGGTGGTTTGGGGGGGTGTTCATGGTTGGATCATTGTTAGGGAAAATCATGTCATTTGGCCAAATAAACCATTCATCATATGATAAGCCACTACAAGGGGGTTCATAGATTTTTCAGTCTGTGCAAAGCAAAGCTCGAAGGGCGGTGGAGGTCCGGCACGTTAAGCTTAGCCGGCGGCGGAGGACCAGCAACGCGAAGCTCGAGGGCGGCGGAGGTCCGGCAACGTGAAGCTTAGCGGGCGGCGGAGGTCCGGAAAAGCGAAACTCGAGGGAGGTGGAGGTATGGCAAAACGAAGCTCAGCAGGCGGCGGAGGTCCGGCAACGAGAAGCTCGAGGGCGGCGGAGGTCCGGCAACGTGAAGCTCAGCGGGCAGCAGAGGGGAGTTGCAGGGTTCCAGTACCATGAGAGCTTTAGATCGCAATGAAACGAGGGCATTGTGTGACCGACTTTATAAAAAAATGGACTATGATTTTATCAACGCTAACAAAATGCTGATAAAGACTACCTTTATGAGTGCTAAAATTTTAGCGCTGATAATGGTCCTCTTTATCAGCACTAAAAAAGCACTGATAAATCCTTCCTGTATTAGTGCTAACATTTTAGCGCTAATAAAGGGAACCATTATCAGTTCTTTTCTAGTGCAGGTAAAGGGACCCTTTATCAGTTCTTTTCTAGTGCTGATAAGGGGTCGTTTTATGAGCAATTTTTTAGCACTGATAAATGGATTCTTTATCAGCGCTTTTCTAGCGCTGATAGTGGGACACTTTATCAGCACTAGAAAAGCGCTGATACAGGGGTTCTTTATCAGCGCTAAAATTTTAGCGCTGATAAAGGGTTTCTTTATCATCAGTTTTTTCATAGCACTGATATAAGGTGCAATTTCCCTTGCCCATTTTTGTAGTAGTGGGCCAACATGATCCATGACCCCACTTCTATTGTGGACTAGGTGCAGTCTCTTCCTTCCGATCCTACCACCCCTCACAAGCGAGATCCACCATGATTTCATTATCTGAGCCAGACCACACCACCGCCTAGAACTTTTCCTCACATTGTCGCCACGAAGAATCTCCCACTACGGATGCTAAGCCTCTATACACCATCGTACCGCCTCCTCCGGTGGTCAGATCCGGCGAGCCGGCCACCCAATACACTATTGATCGCTGGCATGTAGTCTCTCATTACGAGTTAGCCCCTATCTTGATCGGGTTGAATTTGATCTACCCCAAAACTAGCCTGGATGGGTCCTCCTAACCCAGAAAGGGTCTGGGTAGACTGGTGTGGCCCATAATGGTCATGTAAGGGCTTTTCACGGCTCAATAAGGGTTTTCATAGGTTCATCATTACTCGCATTGGGCTTGCACGAGGTTTCGGGGGGCATGGGTTAGTAAAATCCAATTTAATTAAATAATTTAATTTTAGAGTTAAATTAAATTAATTAAGAAATTAATTTTCGTTGGAAAAGAATATAATAATTTTAATGCCCGAAAGAAATTAATTTATTTTGACATTAAATTAAATTAATTATTTTATTTTATTTTTTAGATTTAAAATTAAATTAAGGCTTGAATTGATTTAAATTATTTTAATTTAATTAATTCATTTAATTTAATGAAATTCCTTCGTACTTAAATTATTGAAATTTAATTTTATCACGCATTTATATTACCCGCTTGAATGGTCTTGAGAAAACGACATACTTGTGTATGTCAATTATTTATTTATTTAATTATTTAATTGCATTCGATGACTATAATTAAATAATATGGTCTATGAATCATCATTTTTTGGTCAATATGTATAATGGTATGCATGTAAAAATTATCTGTTTTATATTGCACCCCTAGTCCCCCTCGCCTGCGCATGAGTATACTTGTACTTTTTTACGATGAATCTTACAACGTGGACCCTGCCAAGATGAGGTGAAATCCATACGAGTAGTAGACATACTAGATAGGCTCGAGATACATCATGAGCCAGGTTACGACTCAGGAATGTTACCCTTATATATTTATTGTCCATTAATTTTAAATGGATCAATAAGTTTTTGATGCTCAAGACCAAATGGGTAGTTTATTTTCTTTATGAATTTTTTTATTATTTTATGCATACGCATGACAAAGGGGACCACATAAATTAATAAATAGTAAAATTAATATAGAAGCGACGAATGTTTTTATATTAATTTTTATTTGTGAGCATGAAAGCATATATGAACAAGATTAATAGAAATATATTACATTTGTTGAGAAAAATATAAAAAAAAAATCAAAGAAATATCAAGTTGTAAAACACCTTCCATCATTTGAATTTGAATAAAACTGGGTGTTTGGGGTGCTTGTCAGCGAAATTTGAGGGTGCCTCTTACTATCGAGGAGATATTATAAGAGTTATGAGTTGAATTAACTGAAGTTGGAAGCAAATAAGTCTGAAAATATAAGTTTATGATTTTAGAAGCCGGGACTTCTCTCAACATATCAAAGAGCCATGAGTTAATGTGACTGGACAATCAAACACATACCTTAAACTCTTTGAATAGTGGTGTAGCCAAATCTTGCAGACTATGAGGGGAGGTTCAAGTATCCTTTCCGCTAGAATTCTCAAGTGACAGAATATTCCAATTCTTGTATAGAGGGTTCTTAGAAATTGATAAAATATTAGGAGTCATTTAATTAATTAATCAATAATGTACAAATTGGTAATCGAAGATAAAAATACTAATCTTCTATATTTTTTTGTAGAAAATTACAAGTAATACCACAAGACACACTTTGATAATCTTTGAAAAAGTCAATGTCCTATTCAACATGAATTTCTATGTGTGGTACAACCACTTGTGTGCAATACTACGATATCAAATATTCAAGGTGTTAGTGTCTCCAATACCTGTTAATCCATCTCATGAAGCGAGGGTGTAATAATTATTAAATGATACTTGTTTTTGTATCATATGATGGTTATTTCATAATTCTATAATTAACTTACAATGTGATTTGTGGATAGAAAAATTGGTACATGGATGATTATACATGTCGTCTCATCTCTGAGAAGTTTATTGGGAGAAAATAAAGCAAGATATGAATTTTTCATAATTACAATGGCTAGGTGTAATAGAAATATGGATCATGAGTCATTCCTATTTCATTTTCACCGATATACTCTAATTTAGTTTAAGATAACAATATGAATAGGATGGAGTGAGAACTTAATTAATCTTTTGGTAAGGATCCCCAAGAAAATAAGAACTTAAAGAAGGTTTAATATTTAGTTCTTAGGGAAAAAATTAAGGATAAAGAGATAAGGCCAATGAAAAGGGAGACATCAAAGGCACCTTTAGAACATCCTTCAAAGATAGGTATGTTTTAGAAAAGAGGTTATTTTCATCTCACATGATGAAATAAATATAAGGAATAAAAATGCAATGAACTGAATTAAAGAAGCAAGTAATTACTTCTTCTTTAGAAATATTCATCAATGAAAAGTGATGTTTCCATCATACTTCTTGGGTATTAAATAAAATATTCCTTTCAAATATGTTTATTTTAATACAGCAACCAAGTAAGAATATAAACATTACTAGAAGTAAGGTGGGTTCTCCAAGTGGCTTTGAAAATGTGGTTCCTAGGTTAGTAGTGAGAATCAAAAAACTTATAATTAACTAGTTAATTGATTATAGTAGAAATTTTATTGATTATTACCAAAACACTAATCACACGTGTCCTTTGGAAACTAGGATACATCATTCCAAGTTTCAAAATGAATTTTTTTTTGTGTCAAAAACTCAAGTAACAGTTCATTGGTATATGAATCATAAGCAATAATTGATGAATATAAAATGTAAGACTGATATACCCAGTCATGGAAAGATAATTACTTTTTAAGTAAAAAAAAATTAGATGTCAAGGATAAACCTAGTACATTATTTGGACTCAATGGATCTAAACACCTTTGGTATTATCGATATATATACTTATTTATTTTGTAAAAATAAACCTTTAGAAATAAAGGTACGCCACAAAGATTTTAGACCTAGTTTAGCTAGAGATCACGAACAATTCCAATGGTAATCTAGTGGTATGTATACTTCATAAGATTCATTTAAGTATTTAAGAAATTAGAAAGTGAAGTATGATATATGAATGGTCAAAAGATATGATTTTCTTCAAGCCAACATGTCTTATAATATCTTGGCCAAGCATTCATCAATCATTATAATTTAGCATGGAATAATTCATAAATGAACATTACCTTATCCAAATAAAGGATGTGATGCTAATAAGGATGATCGATGATCAATATTACAAGTTAAAGATGATTAATAAAATGTATCAGGAAGTAATTACTAAATGAAAATTTCCTTGTACACATCAGAATCTTGGTGGCTATAAAAGGAGAATCAATGTTAGAATTTATGCATTGTAGATACTTCCATTATTTCGAGACATGAATCACAAATAATGGCATAATCCCATAACCATGTTCCAAATAACATGACTAATGGATATCATATGAGTTATAGTATGATTTGAATCCATTATGTAATAATAATATTGTGTTTGAATGAAAAGTTTTTCTTAAGGATATAAATAAACTTACATCAAGCAAAAACATGATGTGCATCTAAATTAATTATCCTGAAAGTTTCTTGGGATATTACAGAAATACCTACAATAGAAAAGTTATAGTCAAGTAATCGACTAAATTTCTATAAAAGGGTTCACATCTCTACTATAGATAGTGGGAGAATGATTGACTTGGGTTCAATCAATGCTAGATTTGCACAAATAGTTAACATAGGAACAAATTTCAAAAGATCTTGTAGAAGTGGTGTGTTCCCGAGACACATACTATGTAGGAAATATTAGACCATGGTGATGGTGTTATATTTATTATGGTCAGTGACACATTATTCATTGAGAATAATAATTCCTACAAGTAGTATATGGAAATAATCCACAATTGACAAGACGAATTAAAAATTAAAAAATAGATTCCATGTATCAAAGTACAAGGGGCCCATTATTTTGAATAATATATTGATTATTCAAGTGAGATGATACATGGATGGTATAATAATCATCCCAATAAGGATCGACTGGTAATACCAAGTATTTATGCCTAAATCCATTAGAAGTTTACTTGTCAAATATAATTTCTTTGATCATTTTATTGAGAATTGGATGAAAAGACCGCCAATCAGGGAAGTTGTCTATACGATTCAACCAAAAAGGAATGGAGACATCTCAAAATGAAAATAAGTGGTGAAAATTAATCAAATCTAGTCCAGAATTAATGTAAGTGACAATACCATATAAAATTCATTTTTAGTTAATATTTTTTATGTTTATACAAGAGGTTAGTGGGATTGTCATTGTTTTCCAAGTAAAATATGTTTGGTGACCTATAGAAAAAACTATTGGTCTTACATTTAGTTAAGACTGGGATGAATGAAATACTCCGAAGATTGACTTAAAGTATAAAACTATGTTCTAAGGAACAAGATCTATTTAGGTAGATCTAGTGGTTTCTTAGACATATTCAATCATATATATATATTGACATGGTATTGAAAAATACAATTTAGAACAATTCAAGAGAGTGGTTTTTCCAATGTCACATGGCATAAATCTCTCCAAGTTGACACGCATGCACATAGTAGGAGGTAAAAGTGGTGATTTGACTTCTGTATGATTTAGAGATGGATCAATCACTTATTACATGGTATGTAAAAGAAATAATATTTCTAACATATAATTTATGGTAGGAAAATATAATTTATATCTAAGATAACTATAAAATAATCAATCATAACTATCCAATAGTACTAGAGTCAGTAAAAAGGATATATACTTGGTATGTAGAGAATTAGGGATGCTAGTTTTGAGGGGAAAAACTAGTCTTCCTTAGATCAATGTTATCTAATATTGTATTTAATATAAGGGAATGAATAAGACAAGCTCATATAAGACAATGGCAATCATACCTATAAATACCAAGTAAATTATAATTTCTAAGGTGACTAAGAGGTAGTTATTAAATGCAATGATTTGTTCTAGTCCTTGGAATTGCACAAGTTAGTAAAGTTTTATCATTATGATAACTCTATTAATATTACTAGTTGATATGTCAAGTTATAAAAGTGTAAAAAAGTAATACAATCAAAGTTTAGATATCTTAAGGAGTTTTTATCAAGGATATGAGTTCGCATATAATAGAATAGCCATGTAGTGGAAAAGTGGAAGACCTGACATCTAATGTTGTGACTCAACAGAAACATGATCTTAATCATGTGAGAGATAACAAGGATGGTTAGAAATTTGGATCTAGTGCAAGTATGAGTGTTTTAAAAGTGGGTGCCCTATACCCAACTTTATCAATAATTTTGACTAACATATCATGTATATAGTTAGACATTCATAATGTACACTTACCATTATAGTGTAGAAATTTCTATGTCCACTATTTAATGGTAATATCCAAAGATTAATTATTGTACCAAAATGTTATATCAGATCTCATGATATAATGAGAACCTCAAGATATTTTGACATTAATCTTAAATGTATGTATTATGGTCTAGATGTATCATATTTTATGGACATGTAGATGTCTAACTATCAGGTGTCGGGGGATCATAATCAGTGAGAATTCTTCTCATGAAGTTCATAATTGGTGATCTCTAGTAGGTGAGATCATAGGGATAAACTCACCAATATGAACACCACATGTTTCATGTTTAATTGGTTGTTTATATCTACAAGCATGTGTATTGGTCTCCTGACTTAAGATCATTGTCAATATGTTCCATTTGATCACATACTTTGATGCAAATAAAAAACTATGATAATGAAATCATAGTGAGGTAGCTTATGTTGGGTGTGTTATTAGTGGTATGACATTGGTTGAATAGTCAAAAATGATTTTTTTCTTCTGAGTTGGGGAAGTAATATATATCAAGACCGGTTGATTAGGATGGTAGTACCTACATAAATCCTTAGCCAAGGTAGTTAAAGGTAAATCTGTCTAGTTAGATCAATAAACAATAAAGCAAGAAAGGACTATGACATAAGTGTGTGCCCTGCTTTATGAGATATCAAAAGACATAGAAATTATATTACATGGTGCATGTTCAAAGGTTGGTTATCATTTCTATGATCATTTATTATCTCTTTAGAGGCCTTTATGGGTTTCTAGAATCTTATCTTAGTCTATGAATACTATTCAATGCTACCGAGATAAGGGCCTAGAGGGTTACACACAATATCATATTCAATTATCTTCCCTATTCTGGTGAATTGGTAAATTGCACATGATGGGACCCACCATGGGGTCTAATGGTTTTCCAAGTAATTGATCGCTGATAAATAAATAAATTAATTATTATTTAAGTAATGAATAATTGGGTTGAATTTTTTATTAAAAGTATTTAAAAAAATTAAGTGAATATGAGGAATAATATTATTCAAATGAATATTATTTTAATATTCCAAGTTCGTTTAATATTAACAGGAATTACAATTCATGTTAAATGATTCAATTTTATCATGTAACATATTTAATATATATTAAAGGCATGTGATAAAATATAAATAATATTTATGATATAGTTTAGTTCAAAAATATTATTTATTTATTACTAATATATTGGATATTAAATATACAAGGTTCGGGGAACCTTTTCTGGGTATTTAGAGAATCCACTATAAATAGTAGAGGAGAGGCTCATTCCATGTATTATTCATGTATTTGGAATTTAGATCTTCTCTCTCCTCCTGATTACTTAAGAAATAAATGTTCTAATTGAGCATAAAATTTTGGATTTCATTCATGGATCGAAGGTAGGGGATCATGGTGATTGACGCGTTTTTGAAGGATTTTTTAGAGATTTTCTCTACCACCTGAAATTTGAAGAACTTCAAGCGCGTTAATTTTTTAAGAAAGAGTGGATTTTCTGGAGGGTTTTGGATTTAGATCCTTTGATAAATGGTTTTTGTCGATGATATGTAGTCATGCGTGCTTTTATTCAGAATGAGGTACATGTTATATTTATTTATCACACTCTGTTTAATTCATGAGAGATCCTTGGGACCATAACGGTGCTCAGACCACTATAGACAACATGTTTTGTCATCCCAGTGATAAAAAATTTTAAAATCCTTATCCCACCAACTTTAGCTATTACCTTGTACCTTTAATGGGTACATTTTATTGGGAATGTGGTGTCTTGGTAGGGTGTGGCAATGGACCCATCGAAGGTTGAGGCAGTTGTTTCTTGGGAATTACTCAAGAACGTGGAAGAGGTTTGTATCTTGCTTGGTCTCATAGGATATTATTGGAGTTTTGTGACTGTTTTCTCTCAATTTGTAGCCTTGTTGATAGTTTTGACTAGGAAATACCATATTTTTGTGTAGAAGGATCAATTTCAGACAACATTTGGTTACCTTAAGGGGAAGTTGGTTAGTGCTCTAGTGCTTCAGTTTCCTGATGTGGGTGTGATGTTTGAGTTATTTTTTGATGCTTCACATATGGGATTTGTATTTTTGTGGATATATTAGAGGGAGGTGATCTCTTACGGGTCTAGGAAGTTATGTTCCCATGAGTGTAACTATACCACCCATGATCTGGAGTTGGTAGTGGTTCTGTTTGTGCTAAAATTGTGATTGTATTACCTCATTAGGGATCACTTTTTAGTCTTCACGGGTCACAAGATATTGAGGTATATATTTTCTTAGTATTATCTCAATCATTGATATCACAAGTAGATGTATTTTCTTCCGGATTATGATTTTTTGACCTCCTACACCTTAAGGAAGGGAAATGTTGTGGCTGACGATTTTCGTAGGAAATCACGAAGATATTTTTTTCATAAGTATTTGGATATTTGGAAAGGAATGTAAGATATTATAGTGATTCATTATATGAGCATAGATTCATATTTAATGTGGTAGGTAGAGGATTATTAGTGGGGAGACTCAGAGGAAGAGGTGGTTCGTGATTGTGTTCACCATGGTGATGCTCTGGAAGGTGGTCAATGGATGTTCATAACTAAATGTTATATCATGGGAGGTTTTTTGTTTAAGTATTAATGCTCGATAGAGTGATTAATGAGTTTCATAGATAACCTTTGTTGATACACCTAGGAGTATCCAAGATTTATCGTGGTTTGAGGATGAGGTTTTGGTGGCTTGGGATGAAACGGGAGGTGGTGGAGTTCATGGTGAGGTGTTTGGTTTTACATTAGGTAAAGGAATAGCATTGTGTTCTTGATAATTTGTTGCAAACTTTGGATGTTCCTAAGTAAAAATGGAATGAAATATCGATAGATTTTTTCACAGGGTTACCCTGATCTCAGGAAGGTTGTGATTCTATCTGGGTGAATGTGGATGGGTTGATGAAATCAGTACACTTCTTAGAAATCAAGGAGTTGGGAACAGTGTATGCTTTGGCTAATAGGTATATAGGTGAGGTGGTGTGGTTTCATGGAGTTATGAGGACCATTGTCTTGGATTAGGTTTCACATTTTACATCATAATTCTAGAGGGGATTACAACCTGATTTCAGCACTCAGTTACACCTCAACACTTATTTACACCCTCAGATGGATGGGCAGATAGAGAAGATCATCCAAATGCTAGAGGATATGTTGTGAGAATGCATCTTGGACTTTATTAGATCTTGGGTGTGACACCTACCTTTGGTCAAGTTTGTTTCCAACAATATCTATCACTCTTCTATTAGCATGGATCCGTTTGAGGCTCTATATGGGTGACCCTGTCATTCTCTGTTGTGCTAGATGGAGGTTGCGGAGGCATCATTTCTTAGTCCTGATGTAGTGTAGAGCACAACAGAGAAGGTTCATCTTGTTCATGAGAGGATGAAAGCAGTGTATTATTGGAAGATTTCTTATGTCGATTGTAGGAGGAGGCCCTTGAAGTTTGAGGTTGGGGAACTTGTGTTCTTGAAGTTCTCCCCTTGACATGGGAAACAAAGGTTTGGAAGGGCGTAAGATTTATCACAAGTTTGTTGGGCCCTTTGAGGTGCTGGGGTGATTTTTTGAGGTGGTGTATTAGTTGTTGTTACCACCATTACGGGAGAGGATCCATTATTTCTTCCATTTATATCATCTTCTTTGGTATCTTCGTGATGACTCCTATGTCATTGAATAAGGAGAGTTAGATATTAAAGAGAATGGGGCATTCATGGAGCAGCCAGTAGAGATCCATGATCACTAAGAGAAGGCGTTGTGTAGAATAACAATTTCATTGGTTTGTGTGTTATGGATCCATGGTGTCCTAGATGAGAGTACTTGTAAGTAATAGGTGCAGATGAATTCCAAGTACCTAGGGATTTTTTGAGTTTTCTTTACTCTGTTTTTCTTTTGATGTGATGTTTGAAACCTTTTTGTTTTATTTGATGATATTTTTTCCCTATTTTGTGATGTATGATGTGTGATAAATCTTGACATATGAAAAGAGAAGAACCTAATTCTTAATAATGATGAATTAAATGTGATGCGATTAAACCCATGGGGGCAAGTTATTTCCACCTATACCAGATAGTATCTTGACATGGAGGATGAAATTATCTAATTCATATGTTAGGGGAAGTGTGGTTTTTTTGGTTGTAGAGATTGTTATTTTGGGATAGGATGAGGTTGGATGGTTATGGTAATGTGGTTGTGTGGTGATGAGGTTTTGGGATATGTTTATGGTTTTTTGGTTTGGTGTGTTATTCTAGTGGTATCATTTGAGGAATGGAGATATCCTTAAGAGGTTTCTCATGGGGTGGTTGTTCAAACCCCTCTCCTCTTGGTCTTGTTTTTTGATTCTCGAGATCAATAATCATTTTAGAGGTATCAAATGTAAGGACCCATGCCTTATGATCCCATTACATTTCTAGTTTTAGTGGTTGGAGGGGTTTGGGGGAGGTTTTGGGAGTTTTCAGTGGAGGATGGAGGTGCAACAGAGATGCTATAGGAAATACACAATGTGTATTGTTTCCAAGACATAAACTGATGGTTCAGCACTTGTCTATTCATATTATTCATGGATTATAGGCTGCTAAGGGGTATCCCATAAAACAATAACACATTATGTAAGTTGGGTCCACAATGTGAATTAAATAAATGCTGAGGTGCCTTATTTTTTGGAGAAAGGTGGAAATTTTGGAAAACCAGAAGATTTCATGCCATGTAAAATTTACAAAATATGAAACTAATGAGATTCTAGGTTTTATGTTCTTTTTATTGTGTGGGTATTATTAATTTATCCATAACTCTTCTTCTATAATTTTGTATGATCCCTAGGTTCCTTGAGAGTATCTTTTATCCCCCATCCTCCCACTTTGGTATGTTGGTTCTGATGGATCCCCGTTGGAAATTTGTGGTAAGTTCTTCTCCCTTCTTGGTGGTTTTCTCTAATTCTTATTTCGAGAACCCACTATGGTAGTGTGATTTTGGTTTAGGGTGTGATTTGTTATATGTTTTGATGGATATTTGGTGCAGTGTTGGTTAATTTATAATTTCCCATGTTCAGTTGTGGTTTGTGGGTGTTTCTTATTCTCCCTGCGGTGCACAATGATACGACAAAGCTTCTTTGAGGTAGAGAATCCATTTTTTCTCTTTATTGTGTATCATGTGGGAGGGGTATACTTTTTTTATCTATGGTGTATGGTTATTATATATTAATTAAATATAAATAACTTTTTAAATTGAAATTTAAAGTAGAAATCACTTTGATTCACATGCTTTATAGCTTTGATATTATTGTGATATGATGGATTGTGCAGGCATGATACCCTACTGAAAAGTGTGGCTATTGGGGGATTTTTTGTGATGGATGATATGTGTTTTGACTATTCTGTCTAAGGTGATTGTTTTAATATAACCCTAAAATATAAATTGACTATCCAATTATATTTTGCTAATGAAATGTTTTCCCCAGGATTATAGCTTATGTGATAACACTCCTATAATAAAGTGTAATGTTAGAAAATCCACTTTGTTAAATCTGTAAAATGATATTGATGTGTTGTGATGTGTGGACATGTTTGTGGGGTGGTGACGTGTATTTTCAATGCGATGTGGGGATGATGGGTGAGTATTTTGGCCATGCTTTTTGGTGGTGAGGTGGTTATTGTTTGGATGTACTTTTAGTGTGGTAATTTGGTTATTGTTTGGCTATGCTTTTGGGATGGAAAGGTTGTGGTTTGTTTGGTCATTCTTATGGGGTGGTAAGGAAATGGTGTGATGTTTATGATGGGATGCTTGTGATGTGTGGTTTTTTTGTGCTAGATTCCTAGGTAGTGATGGAATAACTGTTTATTAATGATTTAAATGTATGGGGTTTGGTTTTGTTAATGGGATAAAATTGATTAATGAACAAATAAATGATTGGATATGTGGTTAAATTTGTTTTATTCTTAATAATTAAATGAATGGGATGGATAATGAATTTGGTTTGTGGTATGATATGTGGCTTGTGGTTTATGTGGTGTTATGCATTTAATGGTGTCAGCAAAAATGGGGATGTTGTGAGTTGGTTGGTATTTTTTGTGAACCTTTTGGTTGGTATTGTGGGTGGATATATGTTTATATTTCTATATTTCTTTTTATTTCTATATGAACCCCACCCACATCGATCACTCTGTTCTAACACCCATATAATCACACAGGGGGTGTTTTTTCCAACATCCAATGAAGAAGATGGATGGATAGGTACCCAATATTTCTCATTCTCTTTTACAAGAGAGGTATGTATTTCAAAGGCTATGATGGACAGAGGTTTGATAGTGAACTAGATGGTGGTTTTGATAGACCATGTGTTTTTGAGTGATATTTGTTGTGTTCATGCTTATGGGGTGGTGATCCCACATGTCTTCAGGATAGATTTGATATAGACCAGGTGTCTTCGAGTGAGTTGTAACATAGCCCAAGTGTCTTCGGGAAATATGTGATTTAGCCCAGTTTTGTGAAAGAGAGATGAGGTAGGATGAGGTGGCTTTTGGTGGGGGTAGTTCATGGTTGGATGCGGGCACAAAGTTGATTTCCTTCATGTTCATGATACCTTACTACTCTAGTTATGGTTGTGATGTGATGACATAGGTGTTTTTGAGAGATATGTGATGTGGTCATGCTTGTGGGGTAGTGAGACTAGGTGTATGTGGGAATGATTGGATGTGAACATGCTTGTGTGGTGTCGTGGTATATGGAAGAGATGGGAGAGACAGGATGTATGACATTGGGGTGTGAGAGTGACATACCAACAGGAAAGGGTGTGGGGTATCCTTTTTAGATATGATTCTTATTGTGTTACTAAACTTATATTGTGTTATTTGGTGAACATTACTTGGTGAGATTGGGATGGATAGTTGACCAATTTAGGTGTTATTAGTTATACTATTTTCTTTCAGGTGCATTAGTATGCTTCTTTCACATGTTCACAAGAGACTTTGGTTTTCTTACTGAGTATACTTATATGTTCACCTTGTATATATATAATTTTTTTAGGTTTCCAAGAGGAATACATGGACCATGATGGAAATTACTAGCTCAAACCTTGGATATATGCTTTGTCTCTACCTTGTCTTTGATTGTAGGTATTTACTTTGTTGACTTTTATTTGTATCGGTTTTATTTATACATGCATATGGGACGGTTTTAGGTTCTTTTTTGTATTATTCCATGGAGTTGTTTGTGGATGATTCATCTTATCCCCTAATCCTATGTTATTATAGAGGGTAATGCAACTCATTTCATTAATTTTTTATACGCTTGATGCTAGTATCCAACCTAGGGCCTATTGGAGGTGGGACTTAGGGGTTATTATATATGTCCCCTCATTGCAGTGTCCTTGGAGGTAGGGGGTCATGACATAATCATGGAAACTTAATCTACATCTTTAATTATGAATTTCTTCCTAATTAACTTGGAATAGAGGAATGGGTAAAAAACCTTTAGTTGATCTAATTTAATTATACCTAGGATAAAACCATGTAAAAGATAAGAAAGACTACACTATAATATAAATGTTCTCCATAAATAACATACATGTGATACTTGTAACAGCCCAAGGTTTTGAAAATAAATATAGAATGCAATTTAGTAGTCTAACCATTAAACATAACATTTCCTCTTCTGTGTTTTGAATTTCGAAAAATGGTCATCTAGAGTTGTGTTCAGTAAGACATTTGGAGTCTGATAGAACTAACTTGATTTTTGGTGAATAGTAGCATACCCTTATGAATAGTAATATGAATAGTAATATGACCCTTATGAATAGTAAATATTATTATTATTTTATTTTCTTAAGTCAATAAGATAATGAGATCTTAATTAATTTTTCAATGTTAATAAAACTAATTGCACTTCATGATTGTTATTTTTCAAATTAACTATGACCTTATTTAAAATTAAATTAAAAATATTTAGAAAATTATTTTTGAAAAATGGATTTCACTTTTTAATTATACACATCGAAAAATGGTAGGGGTAAATTTTTGGGATTTTTCTAAAATACAGGAATTTTTCATGAATAGTAAAAATACACTTTTTGAGTTTTCGGTAGTTTAACAACATCATAATGATGTAATAATTAAATATAAATGTATGGTAGACTTTTGTATAGTAAATTATGACATGAGGTGTCCCAAGTGGCTTAAACCATGGGAAAATACCATGGGAAAGCCCGTGGTTTGGAAAAAAACACTAATGAGGTGTCCCTTTGAAATTATTAAAAAATTACCTCTCTTTTTCTTTAAATACCCACTCATCCATTCGTTTTATTTCATTCCAAATCCCTAATCATCAAATCTCTAGTGGTTTTACCTCCCTATTAGTCCTCCCAAGGTGTTCCTAAGCCCCAAGGTCCCATCCTTCAAATATCTAGAGTTATTCTACAAGGTAAGGGAATCCTTCATTCTCTTCTTTAAGTCGACACTTTTTTTATGTTAGCTATTTGAAATTATTTTCTCATATGTTGGGGTTTGATTTTATTCATTCTTTTTAATTTAATTTTTATTTAAATATGATTATATACCCTTTTTTTCTCATCATTTTATTTTATGAAATTTTAAGCGACGTCGTTAGACTGCCGAATTGTCATAAGGGATCTCTTAACTTTTCTTTTATTTTCAAGTTCATCTCTTTTATTTTTATCTCATCACCTACTCTATCCAAATTATCATGATAAATATACTTAAATATATATAATGGATTTATTTCATGTGAATGGAAGACCCATCATAAATATTCTTACTCCCTCCCTTTTATTTTTATAAATGAAATCAGCATCCATGAGGTTCCAATTTATAGCCTTCGTGGACGATGAAGTTTCTTTCTTCAATTTCCTTTTCATTACTGGTCATGAAAAAATATTTATGGTTGAACCCGACTATAATATATGTATTATAACATAATTAATATTCAAGAACCATAATATGTACATATAATTAAGTTATATGACAAACCCAGTTCATAATAATCCAAATACCGCCAAATAATCAAAGTGGTTCTCATCTAATGATTCATCCTCATTCCATATAAAAAAATGATATAAATGAACATTACCAATTATTTATGTTCATAAATAATATATATTTCCAATACTGGAGATTTATAACCTTTATACATGAACTCCATTACTTAAAAACAAGTGAACTGATTATGAAAATAAAGAAAATGAACACCCTAGAACTACGAAATTCAATATAAAAACATAGAAATAAGGGTATAAATGAACTAAAAAGAATTATGATAAAATAAATACATGTCTAATAGGTTTTTTAAAATATATTATTAATAATTATAATTTCATATTCCAGGATCTTAAGTTTGAGAGAAGAACAGGTTTGGAGTTAAGGTAAGGGTTTTTCCACCCGAACTTCCATTTTCATTCGGGATACTTTCATTGTCTAATTACCCCAATGAAATTCTTATGTATTGTTATGTACACATAATATTTTATGTTTGAGTATAATATATATGTTTAAAAGGAACCATTCTTTATTTTATGGATAGTTACATGTTTTAAAGGTAACTTTCAAAATTGTTTCAAAAATACAAGCCCCATTCAAGGGAATTTCTAAAATTCTTACCTATTCTCAAGGGCACTCTATAATATGTTTTTGGAAACCATTATATTTATAAAATCACTCATTTTATTATAAAAATACTATCTTACTTCACTTTTATTTTTATGCAAATATTTTTCCAAAAAAACTCTTCTTTTCAAAATAAAAGAGTCTTTATCTCCAGAATTACTTAATGATTTTATAAGACTGTTTTCATCTAATTCAACACTCTTGTTGATTCCATGGTATTATTGGGTTTAATAATTTATGTAGTCATATACCATATTTGATTTAATGTTTTATGACTAACTTTATTTTGGATGATCTATCCTAAAACCATTCACCATATTACTCGGAATGGTTATTTTTTTATATTTAATGATTGGGGAAAGATAGTTACATTTCATATGATAGTTTCAACATGAATGTACATGTTGTTTAAATTTATCCTCGCTCATATGAGGAATGAATTGGACTTATTATGTGATCACTGGGGCCCGTTATAGCCCCTCGATGCATCGGTAGGTCTCATGAGACAAACTATGGTCTTGGCGTGAGGCCTTGAAAAAATGATTATTTTATGGTCCTAGCACGAGGCTTGGAAGGTATAGTTATGATGTTAGGAATATGCACTCCCCTCATTATGATGCTAGTATTTTAAGTTCATGTGGTTATTTGACTAGTATAATACCCATGATTATGTTTAATTATGACATTATTTATTCAGCTCATATTTCTGCCATAATGTGTTCTAGTTCATTATTAAAGGCATGCGTTTTCAATTATTCACCATGTTTGATGTTTATGCTATCTTCCACTGTATTTCTTACTCTTACTGAGCGTTTGATCTCACCCCTTTATTATGTTTCATTTTTTCAGGACATGAAGAAGTAATTTATGAATGAATTTCAAGCATAATCTAGGAGACGTGATGTTTCTAGTGGATCAAAATAGTGTTTTGATTCCCTTCATGTTGTAATGTTAAACTCATATATGTAACTTGTTTCCAATAATACTAACTACTCGGTATTTTGGGATTCATATTCCTTGTATGTATGCCAACGTAATCAAATAAGGCACCGGCTCCAGGCAATTGGGGTCGGGTTCTTACAGTTTTTATTAGAAGAATTTTAGTAGAATACTTGGAAACTAGATTTAGAAAATGTAGAATTAGGGAAGAGTCCCTAAGTTAGTCTTTGAGGAGATACATACAATAACGTCCTGGTATTTTGGTAAGGAATAGATTATGAGGATCTTTCAAACAATACATCCCTGTCTGGATACGAGCAGGTAGAGGCAGTTCGGGCACATATGTATCTAGGGGTAAAACCTGAAAACACCGCTTTAAGCAAGACTAAAATGGGAACTGGTGCATGACAACGGGCCTTGCTTCACTCTTGGTTATGACACTCCCGGGGGATATTCTTGGGATAATTCACATTTTCTTTACAAGCCATTATGAAGGACTGAAATGTAAAATATTCCTCAAAGAAACCATATTTGTGAATATGGGATTAGCCATTCGTAGGATCTCAAATTTTTTCTAAGTATTTTGTTAAGTTAAGATTATATATTATGATTCATAAACTAATCTAGTGTATGCCATTATATGAAGATGGGACCAAGTGGATGAAATGGAAATCGCACGAATGCACGTGTCCCCTGTAGGTATTTTCCTCCAAAGCAAGATAATGATGTTGGCTCTGGTGCTGTGACTGGTGCTGAGCAACTCATAACTATAATAGGACAACTTACTCAGGTTATGAATAATAACCTTACCCGTATGGAGCATCTAGATCTACCACGTGGAGGATCCATGCTAGAATTCTTTATGCAACAACAACGTCCATCATTCAACAGGACTACAAACCTATTTGTAGTAGAGCAGTGGATATGTTCCCTTGAGAAGATATTTCTCGCTTTGGAATGTAATGAAAGAGATAAGGTTTTCATGGTAGTATATCGTCTATCGGGAGATGCGGATCAGTGGTGGTCATTAATCCAAAACACAAAGGAGTAGGATAAGATAAAAGATATGGAATGGAGGGATTTTAAGGAAATATTATTAGAAAAATATTTCCCTCATGAGCAGCGAGCAGATATAGAGAGATAATTCTTGAATCTGAGGAAGAAGGAAGATGATAATGTTGCAAGGTACGAAGATAACTTCACAATATTAGAAAGGCATGTTGTAGACTACATATGAAATACAAGGAGAAAAATTGATCGATTCTTTGATGGCCTAAATCCATTCCTCCAGCGGTCACTGGTCTCCTAATGTTTTTATCATATGAGGATATAGTTTCATGTGCCATGAAGACTGACAAAGAATTATCTAAGTCTTATGACTTTAAGGGAAATCAAGAAAATAAGAGGACTACTGAAAACCCTAGAAAAGGAAATAAGGAAATAGGGAAGAATGGAAGTATTGAATTTCCACCATATGACAATTGTGGAAAGAAACACCCCAGTGCATGCTTAAGTGGAAAAGGTGTATGATACAAATGTGGTCAAAAGGGCCATCTTGCTAGTGATTGCAAAGGGAAGAAGGAATCCAATGATGTTCAATGCTATAGTTTTCGGGATATGGGACACTATTCTAATTATTGTCCAAAATGTCAAGGAAATATGCAACAGAGAAGGCCAAGGGATCAGGGACAAGATTATGCAATCACAACTACAGAGGTTGAAGTTCCTAATGACGTGGTGGAAGGTAATTTAATTGTTTCCTCAAGTTTATCCAATGCATTATCTGATTCTAGATCATCTAATTGTTTCATATCTTCCCAATTTTCTAAGAAAATTAGATATTTCCAATTTGATTTAACAAGGGAGTTTTCAGTAAAAACTCTTAAGGGAAGTATCATTGCTACAAAGTTCTGTGAATCAGTTCCCATTAGGGAATATAAATGTTCTTTATCTGTTGATCTCACCATCATACCCATGATTGAATTTGATATAATCCTTAGTATTGATTGGCTTTCAGACCATGATGAAAAAAATTATTGTAAGAAGAAGGAGTTTACGATTTTTGATGATGATGATAAAGAACACCTTATCTTTAGAGAAGAATTGTCACCACCTGATTCTTATCTAGATCTACCCCCAGTAGCTCAACTAAATTCAATTATTGGGGAGGAAGAGAATGAAAAAAAATTGGGTGATAAAGGAATGTTCAAATAGAGGATGTACCTATTGTGATAGAATCTGTTGATGTGTTTCTAGAATATTTACCTAGACATCCTCCAGAACAAGAAATTAAGTTTTCAATTGATTTAATTTCTGGTTCAAGGCACATATCGAAGACCCCTTATAGAAAGGACACTATGGAATTAGTAGAACTAAAGAAACAACTAGAGGAATTGATTAATAATGGATTTATTCGCCCTAGTGTTTCTCTATGGGGAGCCCATGTCCTTTTTTGTTAAGAAGAATGATGGATCTATGAGGTTATGTATCGATTATAGGGAGATCAATGCTATAACAATAAAGAACAAGTATCCCCTAGCTCTCATTGATGATTTATTTGACCAACTGCATGGAGTTCAATACTTTTTAAAGATTGACCTTTGATCTTTATATCATCATTTGAGTGTGAAGAAGGAATACATTCTGAAAACAGCGTTTCGAACTAGGTACAGGCATTACGAGTTTACAGTAATGCCTTTTGGATTGACTAATGCACCCTCTATCTTCATGGATCTAATGAATAGAGTTTTCAAGGAATATCTCGATGACTTTGTAGTGGTATTTATTGATTATATCTTTGTATACTCCAAAATCTACAAAGATCATGAAAATCACTTGCGCATTATCCTGAAGACTCTTAGAAGACATGAATTATATGGGAAGTTTAGTAAGTGTGAATTCTGGCTTCAGGAGATTTCTTTTGTTGGCCATATTATCTCTAATGATGGAATCCTAGTTGATCCTGCAAAGACAAAGGCAATCCAAGATTGGCCCACGCCAACAAACATAACTGAGGTACACAGTTTTATTGGTTTAGCAAGTTATTATCGGCGTTTCGTGCATAATTTTGCCCGACTGGCTGACCCTCTAACGAAGGTCACACATAAAGGGGTTAAATTTGTTTGGACAAAAGATTGTGAATAATGTTTCAAAGAACTAAAGAGAAGATTTTTCAATGCTCCTATATTGACACTACCATCGGGGAATGACGGGTTTGTTATTTATAGTGATGCTTCAAAAAAAGTACTTGGTTGTTTCCTTATGCAAAATGATAGGGTTATTGATTATGCATCACAATAGCTAAAAATTCATGAGAAAAACTATCATACTCATGATATTGAGTTAGCTGCTGTAATATTTTCTTTGAATATATGGAGACATTATCTCTATGGTGAAAAATTTGAGATTTATACTGATCACAAGAGTTTGAAGTATATTTTCTTACAGAAATAACTCAACATGAGGCAAAAGATATGGCTTGAACTACTCAAGTATTATGATTTCACAATACACTACCACCCGGGGAAGGCAAATAAGGTGGCAGATGCTTTGAGCAGAAAGGATCATGGAGTTTTGAACAAGGTGAGAGTTGAAAGGGATCCTATTTTCATGGATCTAGTAAAGATGGATATGGGAATAACCATGGAAGGTTAAACATCAATGCTTTTTCAAATGCTTGCCAAACCATCTTTACTAGAAAGGATAAAAAGTTATTAGGCCGATGACGAGGAATTTTAAAAGAAGATTAAAGCTATGAATGATGGGATATTGAGTGACTTAGTATATGAAGAACGAATTTTGAAATTTGGGAAAGAGACTTTGTGTTCCAGATATACCTTATCTAAAAAGGGAATTGTTGGATGATTCTTATAGTTCCAATTTCTCTATACACCCTAGTAGCACTAAGATGTATAGAGATTTGAAGGAACATTTTTGGTGGGACAACATGAAGAGGGAGATTGCTGATTTTGTGTCAAGATGTATGGTTTGTCAAAAAGTGAAAGTTGGAAGGCAACATCCTGGAGGAGTATTACAACCTCTTCCCATACCTGAGTATAAATGGGATAATATCACGATGGACTTTGTCATGGGACTACCAAAGACTCCTAGAAGGAACGATGCAATATGGGTCATTGTTGGTCGTCTTACCAAGTCAGCACATTTTCTTGTTATAAGAGAAGATCTACCACTTGAACATATAGAAATAATATATATTAATGAAGTTGTGAGACTTCATGGAGTACCCCCTATCGATTGTTTCTGATCGTGATCCACGTTTTACATCAAGATTCTGGAAAAGTCATCAGAAGGCCCTAGATATTGATCATTTTTTGAGCACTGCCTACCACCCACAAACTGATGGACAATCAGAACGGACTATTAAAACATTGGAAGACATGTTGAGGTCTTGTTCACTTGATTTTAAGGGAATGTGGGATCAGTATTTACCACTCGTAGAATTTTCCTACAATAATAGCTTCCATTAAAGTATTCAAATGGCACCCTATGAAGCATTATATGGGAGGAGATGTCATACACCAACTTGTTGGGATGATGTTGGTGAAAGAAAGCTTGTGGGCCTAGAACTTGTTGAAGAAACAATGGAGAAGGTGAATATTATCCAGAACCATATCAAAATAGCTCAAAGTAGTCAAAAGAGCTATGAAGATAACTGAAGGAAGTATTTGGAGTTTCAAAAAGGTGATCACGTTTTCTTAAAGGTATATCTATGTAAGGGTATTATACGATTCGGTAAGAAGTGAAAATTAAGTCCCAGGTACATCGGACCTTTTGAAATTCTGGACTGAATTGGAGTCGTAGCTTACCGTTTGGCAATGCCTCCAAGTCTCTCCAAGGTTCACAATGTGTTCCGCGTGTCAATGTTAAGAAAGTACATGCCAGACCCAACACATTTACTCACTTACGAAGAAGTAGAAATTGAGCCCAATCTATCTTACTGTGAAGAGCCTATCAAGATTCTTGATACTAGAGAACAAGTATTGAGAAATCGGACTACTCGTCTGGTAAAGGTTCTATGGAGGAACCATAAGATGGAGGAAGCAACATGGGAGCCTGAGGAGCTTATGTTAAAGACATACCCGAATCTTTTTAGGTAATATTATGTGAATTTCGAGGATGAAATATTTGTAAAGATGGGAGAATGTAACACCCCAAGGTTTTGAAAATAAATATAGAATGCAATTTTATAGTCTAACCATTAAACACGACATTGCCTCTTCTATGTTTTGAATTTCAAAAAATGGTCATCTAGAGTTGTGTTCAATAAGTCATTTGGAGTCTGATAGAACAAACTTGATTTTTGGTGAATAGTAACATACCCTTATGAATAGTAATATGAATAGTAATATTAATAGTAATATGACCCTTATGAATAGTAAATAATATTATTATTTTATTTTTTTAAGGAAATAAGATAATGAGATCTTAATTAATTTTTCAATGTCACATAAAACTAATTGCACTTCATGATTGTTATTTTTCGAATTAACTATGAACTTATTTAAAAATTAAATTAATAGTATTTAGAAAATTATTTCTAAAAAATGGATTTCACTTTTGAATTCTACATGTCGAAAAATGGTAGGGGTGACGTTTTGGAATTTTTCTAAAATACATGATTTTTTCATGAATAGTAAAAATACAGTTTTGAGTTTTTGGTAGTTTAATGACATCATAATGATGTAATAATTAAATATAAAAGTATGGTAGAATTTTGTATAGTAACATATGACATGAGGTGTCCCAAGTGGCTTAAACCATGGGAAAATACCATGGGCATGCCAATGGTTTGGCAAAAACCACTAATGAGGTGTCCCTTTGAAATTATTAAAAAATTACCTCTCTTTTTCTATAAATACCCACTCATCCATTCGTTTTCTTTCATTCAAAATCCTTCATCCTAGAATATCTGGTGGTTTTACATCTCTAGGAGTCCTCCAAAGGTGTTCCTAATCCCCAAGGTCCCATCCTTGAAAGATCTAGGAGTTATTATACAAGATAAGGGAATCCTTCATTCTCTTCTTTAAGCCGACACTTCTTTTATGTTAGCTATTTTAAATTACTTTATCATATGTCAGGGTTTCATTTTATTCATTATTATTACTTTCCTTTTGATTTCAATATGATGAGATGCCCTTTTTTCTCATCATTTTATTTTATGAAATTTTAAGTGACGTCGTTAGACTGCCGAATTTTCATAAGGGATCTCTTAACTTTTCTTTTATTTTCAAGTTCATCACTTTTATTTTTCTATCCTCACATCCTCTATCCAAATGATAATGATAACTCCAGTAACATATATATACTGGATTTATGTCATGTTAATGGAAGACCCATCATAAACATTCTTACTCCCTCCCTTTTATTTTTATAACCGAAATCAGCATCCATGAGGTTCCAATTTATAGCCTTCATGGACGACGAAGTTTGGTTCTTAAATTTCCTCTTAATTACTGGTCACAAAACCATATTTATGTTTGAACCAGACTATAATATATGTATTATAACATAATTAATATTCAATAACCATATTATGTACATATAATTAAGTTATATGACAAAACTAGTTCATAATAATCCAAATACCGCCAAATAATCGAAGTGGTTCTCATCTAATGATTCATCCTCATTCCATATAACAAAATGATAGAAATGAAAATTACCAGATATTTATGTTCATAAATAATATATATTTACAATACTGGATATTTATAACCTTTATACATGAACTCCATTACTTAAAAACAAGTGAACCGATTATGAAAATAAAGAAAATGAACACCCCAGAACAATGAAATTCAATATAATAACTTAGAAATAAGGGTATAAATGAACTAAAAAGATTTATGATAAACTGAATACATGTATAATAGTTTTTTTAAATAATTTATTAATAATTATAATTTCATATTCCAGGATCTTAAGTTCGAGAGAAGAACACGTTTGGAGTTAAGGTAAGGGTTTTCCCACCCGAACTTCCATTTTCATTCGGGATACTTTCATAGTCTAATTACCCCAATGAAATTCTTATGTATTGTTATGTACTCATCATATATTATGTTTGAGTATCATATATATGTTTACAAACCGTAACCCTTCCTTATTTTATGGATATTTACATGTTTTAAAAAAACTTTCAAAATAGTTTCAAAAATACAAGCCCGATTCAAGAGAATTTCTCAAATTCTTACCTATTTTCAAGGGAACTCTATAATATGTTTTTGGAAACCATTATCTTTATAAAATCACTCATTTTATTATGAAAATACTATCTTACTTTACTTCTATTTTTATACAAAGATTTTTCCAAAATAACTCTTCTTTTCAAAATAAAAGAGTATTTATCTCGGAATTGCTTAATGATTTTATAAGAGTGTTTTCATCTAATTCAACACTCTTGTTGGTTCCATGGTATTATTGGGTTTAATAATTTATTAATTCATCTACCATATTTGGTTTAATGGTTTATGACTAACTTTATTTTGGATGATCTATCCTAAAACCATTCACCATATTACTCAGAATGGTTAGTATTTTATGTTTAATGATTGGGGAAAGATAATTACATATCATATGATAGTTTCAATATGAATGTACATGTTGTTTATATTTATCCCCTCTCATATTAGGAATTCATTGGAATTATTATGTGTTGGGTGGGGCCCGCTATAGCCCTTCTATGCATCGGTAGGTCTCATGAGACAAACTATGGTCTTGGCACGAGGCCTTGACAAAATGATTATTTTAGGGTCCTAGAACGAGGCTTGGACGGTATGGTTATGATGTCCGGCATATGCACTTCCCTAATTATGATGCTAGTATTTTAAGTTCATGTGGTTATTCTACTAGTAGAATACCCATGATTATGTTTTATTATGGCATTATTTATTCAGCTCATATTTCTACCATAATGTGTTCTAGTTCATTATTAAAGGAATGTGTTTTCAATTATTCATCATATATGATGTTTATGCTATCTTCCGCTGTATTTATTACTCTTAATGAGTGTTTTATGTCACCCCTTTCTTATGTTTCATTTTCTCAGGACATGAAGAAGTAATTTATGAATGAATTTCAAGCATAATCTAGGAGACATGATGTTTCTAGTGGATCAAAATAGTGTTTTGATTCCCTTCATGTTGTAATGTTAAAATTATGTATGTAACTTGTTTCCAATAATACTTAACTACTCGGTCTTTCGGTATTCGCATTCCTTGTATGTATGACAATGTAATCAAATAAGGCACCGGCTCCGGGCAACTGGGGTCGGGTTCTTACAATTCTAATCTCAAAATTTTTCATTTTGGGGATGATCAATAGATATAACATGAAATAAATATCTTATAATAAAATCCATAAATCTATCAAAAAAATTTAATTGATAGAAAAATCATCCTGTTTTTAAAACACATCAACCAACACTCCCTGTTTGTAAACATATTTGATAAGATCAAAACAAGGGTGATAAGTGAGATTGGAATAACTCAAAAATTGATTTTGTTTAAGGGTTGTATAGAATTCTAGACTCAATTTGGAATTATATTTTGACATCCTTTATCATTCATGCTCTCCCTAAAGATTTTTAATTCTTATTTTTTTCATCATATAAATGTTTATTTCTTGATGTATCCCATTTTATTGGTTTCTAGTTTTATTAACCTCATTAAAATCCCCCTTTGAGTTTGTATCCTTTAATTCCATGCATGTTAGTATATAAATAAATGAAAATGAATAAGGAGGTGGTAACTTTCTCTTTGATGAGAGTATGAAGGTTGAGAGATGTTTCTCAACCATGATCTTCCATTCTTCCCATTTTTATCATTAGGGATACTCTTCACAAGAGGTTTCTTGTATGTATCATATTTAATTTCATGAGAGAAAAAGGCACATGAATCCTCAAAATCTATCTTCATATTTTATTTTATACTGGTAGTATTATCATACAATCCTTTGAACCCTGACCAGTATTCTTACATATCCTACATAGTTTATTCTAAACCTCAGTTTTCCTTCTTCTGTTTTCTTCATGAGCACCATCTTATTCTCTCCTCGTCATTACAAATTGATTGACATTGTCATGGATAAATCACAAACTTCTTATGTGGTCCTTATTAGCTTTAATAATATGTATAGTCTTCTTTTCTGACTTCTCTGTTGCATATTTTTATAACATGAGACTGTTCATATTTCTCATAGAATTACTTCTTATTTTACTTGTAGGGTTCCCCCTTTATTCACACTATTTCCATGTTATAGACATATTAAACCAGAAAATATAGGATATGTGTCATGTCATGAACTAGACTGGATACCTAGGTACCCTAATACCTAATCTATCTCTGATGTAGCCTAAAGTTCATTCCTGATCCCCATACAAGTCATTATGATAAGCACTCCAAAAAGAGAGAGTACAATAAACAAATATGTATAAAAGTACCCAACAAAAACATAAACATCCCAAAGAAAACTACAACATCAACTAGAAAAAATTATAAGAAACTTCTATGTAACAAGTGGATAACAACACCACTAGTCACCATTATCACTCCACGGTCCCAAGTATCAAGAAAATCTTCCACCTCTAAGTAGTACATTCCCTTTTCTCAGACCTAGCATAATAATGTCTATGAACTCTCTAAGGAAAAGGTAGGTTATGAGCTATAATGACTAGTAGGGTCTCACTAAGTGTTCCATAATCAATAGCATAACAACTAACCATTTATGATATCATTTTAAATAAAATAATAAATGGTGGTATATTTTTATATTTTTAAACCAATACATGATTTCATAATCTAATTATAGAAGATACAACAAAACATCTTTCAAATAGGCATAAATGAAGTTTTTTTATAAAACCATTAATATAAATTAGTTGGAATGAATAAAATAGCTCAATGAATCAAAAACATGTATAATCAAATCAATTAAAGAAACCACTATACTAAAGATCCCAACAGTACTATAGTTTATTGGTAAAAGGATCCTCATGCTTATCATTTATAAATATGGCTCCAGATATGCATACGCACTCAAATAATCACCCCATTTGAAGAGCCCCTATGGGAAATCAAACTACACCCTGTTATGGGAGCCACTACAGGAAAACAAGATGATCTTTGTTTAGTTAGTGTTTTCATCATAAGTCCATTTCTAAAGGATAAGTATCCTAGAGTTCTTATCAAAGTTACCTACTAACTACCCATGCTTATATTTTATTCAATCAATTAATAAATCAATCAATAAAATTATCAATCAATAATTTCAAATCATTTAAAAATATAATTTTCCAATTTCAATTATCAACATGTCATTCTTATTTAAAAACAAAGTCACAGGTTTTCATAAATTCATTCAATTTCAAATAATATTTCAATTAAATCAAATTTATCAAGATCAAAATCAAATAATCTCATCAAAAAAAATTCCAAATAAATTTAAAAAAATCACAAATTCTCCCCGCAATTTAAATATCATTGAAATTAGGATTTTTCTTAATTTCCATACCCATTTAAAATCAAATATCAAATCATCCTAGATCCATGTTTTTAAATAATTTTAAAAAATATTTCTAAATAAATAAATAAATATATGTTTTCAAATGAATGGAAAAGACTTATGGAACTGCCTAACTTTAAATTAAGAAACCACAATACACAAAACCCGTAACAGGGAATTCCAACAAAGAAAAAAAGGAATTTGAGATCTAGGAACAAAATATAGAATCAAGATCCAACAAAATAGAGTTTTGATCTATTAATTACATGATGGTATATCAAACTCTAAGTAGGATATAAAGAGATATTGGGAGAAACCACATGAGAGTGGATCCACTTACTCAGAGGATATCAAACGAGATCAAAACTGATTTGATCTACAGGGAAAAGGGTTTGGAGGAATCAAAATCACCTCTTGAGAGAATCCATAAAAAAGAATTTGAGTTAGGGTCTAATGGGGGGATTGGGATTATTAAATGGGGGGTTATATATTTTTAATTAAATTTTTATGGGAATTAAAATACATGTGTACTATTTACTGGGTAGGGACGCACGGTTAGAAAAATTGTGCACCCTAACCGTGCACCCCTTTTGGCTGGGGTTCATGGTTTATCCTTAGTGGGAACATGGTTTGGTTTTCCATGTTCCAACTATGAATATGTACACTTCCCATACAATACCTCCAAATGAACCATTCAATTTGTATACTGGTAACATTTATTATTAGAAAACTCAACTAGTCTCAAATAGACATCCTAAGCTCCACCAAAATAGATAATTCAAGCATGTAACATGTCCCCAAGAATCGATATAGATAATCCTATCTATCCATCCATATGTTGATGACATGCAGTTCTCAAATGTATCTGAGATCCCAGTTCCCCATAAAGGACACTCCAGAAGTGATAAGTAAAATAGGGATGCCTATCAGAGACTATAGCAGAAGGGACACCATATTATCTAACAATATCCTACACATAGGTACATCCCAAGTCCTCAAATTTGGTTGTATCATTAATGGGTAAGAAGTGAGCTGATTTAATTAATCGATCAATCACAACCCAAATCACATTATTTTTTAGAAGGGTATATGGAAACCCAACCACAAAGTCCATAGAGATCTCATGCCACTTCCAAGTTGGCACTAGAAATGGATGAAGAAAACCCAAAGGTCTTTGGTTCTCATCTTTGACATGTTGATAGGTATATAAATGTGAAACAATGTTAGCGATGTCCCACATCATACCTAGAAACCAGAATCACTATTTTATATCATAAAACATATTTCTATTTCTAGGGTGATCTTCCTATTGGGAATTATGAAAATCTCCCATTATGGCCTTCCTTAAATAAAAAGGTATAATAAACTGATTTCAAAGACACATGATACCCTTATAAGAGAAAATATTCTCACCTATGGTCTCCCCACAATAATGAGACTCTTTAATGACATAGAAATCATCATCAAGATATTGTTCATGAAGAATCATCTTGATAAGAGAGGGGGTTAACTAAACACTTTTAAAGATATCCTTAGCCTCTTCCTCCCAAACTCCTAAATGAAACTATGAAAAAATATCCACCAAGTTCCACTCTTTTGATGATTATTTCATAGCCTGGGTTGGAAGTTTCCTACTAAAATCATCAAAAATGATATTTCCCTTCCCTGGGGTGTAGGAAATGTTGATTTAAAAAGACTATAGGTACTCCAACCAATTCCTCTAATAGAGGTTCAAATATTTTTGATAAAAGATATAACTTGGTATTTTGTGTTTGGAATAAATGGGAAACCTTTCTCCAAAATGGTAATGCTAACAAATATTAAGAGCGTGCATCACAATTGTGATTTTTAGGTCATGAGTTAGATAATTTTTCTCATATTGCTTAATCTTTCTAGAGAAATGGGATACCACTTGATCACCCTGCATAAGAACACAACCCAAACCCAAACCAGATGCATCACAAAAGACCACATAGCCCTACCCATCCTCTAGAAGAGTCAAAAATGGAACAAAAATAAAAATACTTTTCCACTCAACAAAATAGCTCTAATATTTTTCATTCAATAAGAACTTCACTTTCTTATGATCAAGAGTGGTCATTGGAGAATCCAAATTTGTGAAATATTTAACAAACCTATAGTAATACCCCACCAATCCCATGAATCTTCATATCTCAAAAACATTATGTGGTTTCTAACATGTTATAACAGCCATCACATTATCAGGATCAACTTAGATTCCATGTTCTGACACCAAATGTACCAAAGACTTTACTTCCCATATCCATAAATTATACTTTGAAATATTTATGTAAAGTTTGTGATCTCTCAATATTCCTATAACTGTTCTCAGATGATGTACATGATCCTCCTCGAACTTAAAGTAAACCAGGATATCATCCATGAAAAATTCCATTAATGTGTCAAGGTACTCATGGAAAATTCTATTCATCAAACCTATAGATACTACAGGAGCCTTGTTCAGGACAATGGTAATAACAATATACTCAAAGTGACCATACCTACTTCTAATGGTAGTCTTTGGAATGTTAATTATTTTATTATTAACTATTGATAACTATATTGTAGATAAATCTTCAAGAACCACTTTTCCTCCTTTAACTAGTCAAATAGATCACTAATCTATAGAAACAAATACTTTTTCTTTATTGTAACTTGATTTAGTTTTCAGCAATCAACACGAAGGAAAAGTGTTACATTAGATTTCTTTACAAGGAGAACAAGTTTCACCCAAGGTGAAAAACTAAATCATATGAATACTTTCTCTAATAGATCATTCAACTAAGTATTCAACTCTTTCAACTCTACTGGTACCATACGATAAGAGGTAATAGATACTGACTGAGTACCACGTACTAAATCAATACAGAACTCTACCTCTATTACTGGTGACAGATCGGTAAAATCAGAAGGAAACAGATCAGTAAACTCAACAAATATTAGAGGGAGATCATCACTAAAATATTATCACTCTAAGTCAAAATCAAACACCAAAAACATTAGAAAGGATACATATATCAACAACTCAAACAATATATACAAGAATATCAATTCCATTTAGTATAATTTTAGATTGTGATTTCATAAAACTCATATAAAAGGCAGGTAAAAGACTGGAATCATATAAAAACATTCCTCAAAGACACTTTTCCCAATACCCATAGTGACTTAAGGCTCTTTATAATGAGATATGTCTAGAAAAATTCTCAAAAATACCTCATAAGTCCCATCAAGATATCCCAAACCGTATACTAACACACAAAAAATGCTTAACCTCTCTTTGATACCACTTTGTCATGAACCAACCCGGATACCCTACCATAATACCTAAGTTGACTTTGACATATACTAAAGGGTGTTCTTGATCCCCATGGGTTGGTAACTAGCACCGAGCATCATACAAGATCAAAAAGGGGATGAATTTTACACAAAAAAGTGAAAGATAAAAGATACAAGTCAGTATGATAAGGAATCCAAGATGAGAAAGTACCATAAATAAACATGTATAAAAGTACCCAAAAAAGATAAACATCCCAAATGAAACTACAATATCAACTAGAAAAAAAGTATCAGAAAATATTGTGTAATAAGTGGACAAAAGATTAACCAGTCACCAGCATCACTCTATATCCCCAAGGATCAAGAAAATCCACCACCTCCAAGTGGTGATTTCCCTTTTATCATACCTATCATAATAAATTCTATAAACTCCTGAAGTAAAAGGTAGGGCGAGAGCTAAAAATCCTAGTAGGATCTCACCAAATTTTCTATAATAAATACCATAACAATTAACCATTTATGATATTATTTTAAATAAAACAAGACATGGAATTAAATTTTTTGTATTTTTAAACGAAAACATGCTTTCATAGTCAAAGGATGTAAGATATATCAAAACAAATTTCAAACAATATTAAATGAAAATTTTATATAAAAGAGTTTATATAAACCAGTTGGTATGAATAAAACAATTCAATGAATAAATGACATGTATAATAAAATAAATTAAAGAAATAACCTTGCTAAAGCTCCCTATGGTACATTAGCTTCTTAGTAATAGGATCCCCACACTTATCATTTATCAACACATATATGGATATGTGTGAACACTCAAATCATCACCCAATTTGGGGAGCCACTATGGGAAATCAAACTACACCCTGTTAGAGGATCCACTAAGGGAAAACAAGATAATCTTTTGTCAATAGTGTTGTAATCATAAGTCCATTTCTAAGGGATCAAGATCATGGTGTTATTTTCCTAGTTACCTACTAATTTACAAGGTTTACATTTTCTTCAATTAATCAATCAATCAATCAAATTGGAAATCAATCAAATTGGAAATTAATCATTTCAAATCATTTTAAAATATAATTTCTTAATTTCAGTTTTCAACATGCCTTTCTCATTTCAAAACCAAATCGTAGGTTTTCATAATTTTATACGATTTCAAATAGTCTTTACATTTAATCCATTTTATCAAGATTGACATAAAATCATTCCGTCAAAATGATTTCCAATTCAAGGCATCATTTTTCACAAATTCGCCCCACAATTTCAATTCCATTGAAATTGGGGTTTTCTCAATTTCTATACCCATTTCAAATCAATGATAAAATAATATCAAATCCATGTTTTAAATCATTTAAAAACTATTTATAAATCAATAAGGAAATATATCTTTTCAATTTAATGTAAAAGACTTGTTGAACCACCTACCTTTATATCAAGTGATCACAATATACAACACCCACAACAGGGAACACCAACAAATAACAAAGGCACAAAAGATCTAGGAACACAAAATAGAATCAAGATAAAAAATAGTTTAGATACATTAATTACATGATGATTTATAAAAATATAAGGAGGTGAGAAAGATATATTAGGAGAAATGACATGATAGTAGATCCACCTAACTAGAGGAGATGGAATGTGATTAACACTACTTCAATCCACCAAAAAAAGGGTTTGTAGGAGTCAAATCACCTCCTGGGAGATTCTAGAAATAAGGAATTTGAGTTAGGGTTGAATGGGGGGATTATGAATATTAAATGTGTGTTAAGGTTTTTTAATTAAATTTTCAGGGGAATTAAAATAAAAATGCATGGTTTTCTAAGTAGGGCTATAAGGTTAGACAAACAGTGCACCCTAACTATGTGCCCCTACTGTATGGGATACACATTTTCTCTTTGGTGGGAACATGGTTTTATTAACTATGCACTAACTATACATATTACCACTACCTTAGGTTACACATTTTGGAGGGTTTCTCCACACAATTTGAATAAACCATGTTCACCCTCTAGAGCACCATCAAAGGGAGCATGGTTATCTGGTCCAAACCACATGGTTTTCCCTAACTATGTGCCAATCATGAATATTACCAAAGGCCTCTAAGTTTTTTCAAATTCTCCCAAAATGACCCCAAAACAAGACCCAACTTAAAGGAGATCGAAAAAAGTGTCAATTAATACCTTAAAAAAGGTAGGAGGATTTTAAATGTCCAAAAAAACCATAGTTCCATCAATACCCATTGAAGATTCATCTTCCAACATATTGGTGAGTCCATATGTGTAATTTTACTTTATATCAAGACACCTTCCAACCTTAATTTATCTATTTATTTTGATTTCTTCCTTTTCTATGATCCACTAAAATATTCCTTGATGTTGGATTATATTTTTTACCACTTCCTTCCACCCAAGAACTTCCAATTTTGATCTCAGAGTCTGTACTGTCAGATGAAACGGATTCAGTGTAACTAAAAAATTATAAGAATTCTGTACTTTTCATTTTGGGATGGTCTTATAATAATCCTCAAAATATTTTTCTTGAATTTCCACTACTCTGTTATAATATTCTCTCATATTCTTCAAGTTATTTTTAGCATTATGGCATCAAGATTTTTCCTCGTTTAATTATTTATTTTTCATATCATGATTATTATTATGATCCTTTATAATTTTCTTTTATTCTTCTATTATTACCTTGGAATAATTAACTACCTTGATGAGATCAATTTATTTATTTTCTTCAACTACTCTTACTTTCTCAAGAAATTTGATTTTATTCTTGATCTAAATGTTTTTCTCAAGGTATACTTCAGTTTCATATCTTAGCATGTATTCGATATAGGTCAATTCTCCTACCCCATTACTGCTTGATGTATCTTCTTGTTTTATAACTTGAGAAATAATTTTTTTAGGACATTGATAAGTATCTTAATATTTTATCTCAATCCATGCCAATTATTTATCATATTTACCTATACTCATCATATTTTTCTTATCCTTTCTTGATGACATCATCTTCTTCCTTGAATAGCCTTTATATATTTTTTATATCTTCTCCTAGATAAGTATTCACTTACTAAATAATATTCTTCTTGGATATCTATCTCATATTTAATATTATTATTCCTTTGATAGTTTGAGGTGAAATGTACAACACCTTTACATATTTAACACCTCAAAAGGGTTTTTCCTATATACCTTATTTTCCCCTTTTAAAAAATTATTATATAAGAGATAATACCCTATTATAGTCTTTATCTTTATCTTATTTCTCATATTTAGACTTGTCAAAAGTATCAACTTCCTCCTTCCTCAATTTTTTTTCTCATGGCATTGAAATCCATATATTCCTTTGATTTATTCTTAAACACAGAGTTTTTTCTCATCTCATAATTGAGAAGAGTTTTATGTAGTTAATCGAGAGATAATTATATAATTTTTTCAAGGGCTGATATATTTGAATCAAATCCATTGAGGAAGTGTATCATAAACTTTTTTACAATAATTAAGTCTTCTAGAGTATCACCAAACCTTATAATATTACTTACTAACTCATTAACATGGGTAAAGAAACCATCAATATTCTTGTCATCTCCTATCAGAATATCTTCAAACTCGAATCTCCAAATCTAAAGTCTTGCCTCTTTTATATTTATATTTATTTCATACATAGTTTCATGTTTTTTCTGCTTCTATTTATCTTTTATAAATCTAATTAACTTGGTGTATAATTTTTTACAAAGGGATGATATAAATGAATTCCTCGATTTCCTATCCACTTTTAGATTTCTTTTGTTAGCATGAGTCATGAGACAATTTCTTAATAATGGGGTAAAACCAACTATAACAACATCACTTTATTTAAGACCTTGTGATAGTAGATATAGAAAATTTTTGTTCTTCTATCCATAAAAGTTATTTCCATCGATAAAATTATTCCTCTACTATTTATTGAGTTCAAACTCTCTATCCTCAGTCAATAAAAAGAGTTCAATCTTTATAGAGGGAATATTACTTTGATACCACTTGAAGTTCCTCGATTAGGTTTGATCACTGAGAGGTGTATGGGGAAAATCAATAAACCCATTTTATTTTTATGAACTCATATTCTAAATCCAACATATGTAAGTATTTAAGGTTTTGATCCACTCTTTATATTATCAGTCGACCTTACTCAAATATATAGAATGTAAAAGTCTCTAGGAATAAGGATTTACAAGGTTCAGTCTCAATGTGAGCCTACTCCTGACTAAAAATAGTTAAGCACCTTGATTAAAAATTCTTCTCTTATTAATGTGAGGAGTTATAATGGAATAATTTTACACTATGATTCCATGGAATTCCATCACAGTCTCCAATATCCCACTGGAGGATCTTTATACTACCTCATAGAGTTACCATCCTTCCACTAGTTCTTAACACTCTCTCACATAGCTGAACCCTCCTTGCTGGATTGGTGATTTCCATAGAGAGTCCTTGCAAATTTTCCCTCCTTCAAATAGGTCTTCAACTACTGACACTCTATATAGTATAGTATCATCCTTATTCTCTTCAAGTATTCATGTCCAATTCTTTTAGATAACCTTGATCAATCCAAAATAAAAATCATTATTATGGTCATATTCTCAATCTTTCTCGATGAACAAGATATCCTTAGTGAAATTTACCTCTTCCCCTTCTTCTTCAGTGTACAAGAACTCCTAGAATTTTAGGTTACCTCCCTTGAATATTTTATGGTATCTGGGTCTTGATAATTTTCAATTCATTGAAAAACTATTTATTTCATTACCTTATAATATATTTTCACATTTACATGGGAATATTTCCATTATTTTTGGAATATTTAATTCTCATTTGTCTTCAGTAGTTTGTATCATTTAAAACTAAAATAAAACATCCCTTGAAATTTAATGAATACTAATTTACAATTCCTCTGTATTTTAAATATCAACAATCTCATTATCTCTAAAAATTCCCATAACTTTAATCTTTATTCAAACACACTAGATCACATATTTTAATTCTTCACATGGTATAAAAATATTCATGAATTTATGCCCTATATGAATCTCACAAAACATCCACATGTAGAACCATGACATAGACTACAGTGTAGAAATTATCATGTTGGGATTACAGCATCTAAAAATAGCCATTAGTAATATACTACAATGTAGTCCATACCATTTTTACCTTTAGTGTTACTTATCTTATTTGAGACACCATTAGTATCTCTACGACATAGTTTAGAATATTTTCTCTCACAAGTGGTTTATTCTTTTTAAATAGACACTAAAATAGCCATAGAAAAACTATTAGAGTGTGGCTCTATTAATTCCATAGCTCCCTGTTGTGTAGCCTCTATTTCTTCAATATGATTCTCATCTCAAATTATTTTAGCTTCATCCTTACACATCATGTCAATTTTTTTCTATGAAGGCTCCTTATTTGATCTCTAATTTAATCATAATAATTTTCATTTATTGTGGTATTAATTCATTGAATATTAGTATAAAATCATCATCTGAATTCATATCTTCATAATATATTATATTTTGGAAACTTAGTGTACCCTTAAATTTATCTATTTACACTCAACACTACCCTAACATGAGTTCTCATGACCTTTACATAGAAATAAACCACCATTACAAAAATCCCATTAATCATTCAAGTTACTTTGTGTAAAAACATGATTAAATTTACTCAAGGTACATGTTTTTCAATTAACCCTTATGTAGGTCTGCACATAACTTTACACAATTAATAGGTATTTTTTGAACTTTACATAAGATATTTTTACCTTTATATAGCTCATTGTGAACTAATATTACCTTTATATAGAGCTAAAAATACCATTACATAGAAATGAAGTTCCCGTATGTAGATATCATTTTCCTTTACACAGATGTTAGGTAATTCTAGATTTCCTTCAAATTCAATCAAAAACATTTTAAAATTATATCTTGGATTCTCCAACACTTCTGAAACATAATCTAAGTGTTATTAAATATAAGAGACAATATCGTTCAAGAACAAAATTCCTTGGATAGATTTTCTATAGCTCCATACTTCAAACTCTTATTTTATCTAGATTTTTTATTAAGAATCTATCCAAGTATTATCTTCAAGCTATAGACTTAATATCCCTTTTCCATTTTTGATGGATACAACTCAACATAATTTCATCATTTATTTAACACATAATGGAAAAATTCAAACTTACTTATCAATAATAAATACAACTCAACACATGGTCATAACAAAACATTATTTCCAAACTAATAAAATTCCAAAACTTCATACCCCAATAGAGATGATGGACTTATGTTTACCAAGCCACACAGTTCACCACACTTGACCAAAACACCTTGTGAAATGTTGATTTAATCCCCACAATCATTTATTTCTCTACTTGTATTTGATTTATCCTCTCTATGACTCTATTATGTTCTAGAGTTCCCAATATGGTCTTCTTAAACTGTAATTACTTCTATTATTGGAACCTATATAAATATTTTTTTTATAATCCTCGTTATTTTCAAACCTAAATCATTTAATCTTGCATCTAAACTATTTTTCTCCCATGTATCTCCATCACATTAAGGATACAAATAACTCAGACTTATTCTTTAGAAATAATAGCCACACCTTTTATGTCACATTTTCAATGAAGGTAACATGGTACAATGACCCTCGGTGAGAATGAACCTGATCTATCCCCCATTAAACTATATAAACGAACTCTAATTTTATTATTTTTGGAGTTTTAACTTATGTTTATAAATCCAAATTTTTCTAATTACCAATGAAAAAATATTCATATGTTATATATTACATACTTTCAATCTTCAGGATTCCCTTAACAACTAGGAATTTTATCCATTTCTCACTTAAGTGACCTATATAGTCATTCCATAACTCTTTGTAAGTTATATATCCATCATGAATTACACATTTTTATACTCTATTTTGGTATAAATTTCCATCCTTAACTTATTTTTCTATTACTATGGAACTACATATAATGCTCCATGATCCATCCATGAATGTTGTATAGAAACCCACATCATTAAACTATACTACAAAGATTGTGTTTTTCCTTAACCCTGATATTTGTTTCAATACTTGAAACTCCATAAAACATCCATTCCTTGTATGGATAGTGATATCACCATTTTCTAAAATCTTCATAGCTTTATCATCTATAAGATGCACCTTACTAAAAATTATGAAATTATAATTCCCCATACCCCGTATCTTGGATATTAAGTGAAAAGAATCTCTAGTGTATATAACCCAAGACTCAAGTGAACTAGAGACACTTAATAATAGACCTATCATATCTTCTGATATAGGGTTCACAAATAAAATTTTGAAGAATATCTTCTAGAGTTGATAAGTTTTTCATTGTAATATTTCTTTAGGTGAATCTTCTTCTCATAATTCCAATATATGGAACTACCTTCTACTGAGATACTCTTTCTATGAATTATTCTTCCGTTACTATTATTTTTACTTTTCAATGATGTGTAAAATCCTCCACCTTCCACACTATAGGCATTTTCATAATATGGTTAGATCTCATTATGATGAAGTTCCACATTTGAAATAGTATTCACAATATCTATAAACACAAGATCAGAATTACCGCTTGAGTTACTCCCCATGATAACCATTGAAACCCAAGATTTTAGGAGTGATTAGAGTAACCTTAATGCCCTTTATATATCTCTAAAGTCCACCTTCACTAATTCCAACTAAGTTTGAATGATATTGAAGTCACTAATGTGATCAGCCACAGGCTTACCTACTAAAATTCTCATGCTGAAAAACCTCTACAAGAGGAACACTCTATTCATTATTGTCATCTTCTCTTATATATTATTGAGATTCATCATAAGTTTTGAATAATTCTTCACCTATCGAATGTTATAAACCAAATTTTGGGATTGTGACATTTAGATCATAGTGAGTACTTTATTATCCATCCCCTCACATTATTCCTTCTTCAATACCCTAGAATTGGTACCCATTAATGGAAGATAAAGATCCTTATGTAGTAGACAATCCTCTATATGCATCTTCCAGAATCTGAAATCCTTCTTGTCAAACTTATCCACCTAAAACTTACCTTCATCCAACATTATTACATCTAGAGATAGTGAAAAAATACTAGATTATAGAACATGTAAGAGATATTAGAAACTGATGCTTGAATTTTATTACAAGGAAAATGGAAGAATGATACTTCTAAATCAAGCTTGGAATCACCTTTTTCAGGGTTTATTTATCTAGATCTATACTATTGAAGCTATGATACCACTTATTGGGTTCTATGAAACTATTAAGCTCCCAAAATCCATGTATCCAGAACATATAAGGCAGAAAAAATACAATAATAAACTTATGAACTCAATGCACTAAAATATAGAAGATATCCGCACCTAAGTCATCATACTAAATTTATAAACTTCAAATAAATCATACAATAATTTTATAAATACAACAATAAAAATAAATAAGGTAAAAAATAACACAATAATTTAATGTGGTTCATATATGAGTCTTAATCCATGAGAGAAGGCTACAATAACTTTTATTATGAATTGAAATATTATTACAATGTGAAAGAGTCATCACTATAAGTGATTTAACCCTACCAATATAGTAGTGTATAATGAGTATAACCAGTATCCATTGCCTCTTTATATTTATGGGGATAATTCCACAAAAATATGATCTCCATGACCATCACTCTACTAAATCAAACACTTCCACCACCTTAACTCCTACTTCCATTACATAGTTCCTGCTTATTGAAACTCTAAGAAAAGACTCTAATAGGGGATCACAAATATTCTTATTCATACCCTTTTCCATAAACATCAAGGAAAAAAACTTACATATTCTTTAGAGAAAAAACTTATGCAAGTCCTTTTCATATCTACACTGCCTCTATCAGACTGATCAAGGTATAACTCCTAATTTCCCATTATTTGGTATTCCAACTTCTGGTTATCCTATATATTGATGTCTGAACATTAGTCACATAACTCCACCATATTAATCTAGTATTAAAAGTTAGACTACTAGATTTACTCCTTCTAGTAGATCTAAAACTTATATGGAAAATGGTTTTCACGCGGATTGGTCCTAACAGTAATATATTATAGTTATCACATCTTTAAATATGAATGGTCTATAATGGAATAAGGTATAGTGTGTATTTTCATGAGTTATAATGTCTTTAGGTTATATTTTATGATTATGGGGATGTGATGGTGATGTGCGGTTGTGGTTGTGATTATGTGAATGTGATTGTGATGTGTTTATATGGATATGTGATATGACTTATAGTGGGTATAGGAACACTAGGATGTGTGATGTTAGTATTTAGGGTGACTGGTTCAATGGGAAAGTGGATGTGGGGTATCTTTCTTCTATATATGATTTTTTATATTATATTACTTATTGATATGATATTTGGTGAGTGTGCATTATGAAGGATATGAATATAATTAACCTTATTTAGTTAATGAGTTAGTTTTAATATTTTTCACTAAGGTTTTAGTATGATTATTCTATATTTTAATGAGAGTTTTTCGAGTGGATCTAACTAAGTATGCTCATATGCTCACACATACACACACACACATATATATATATATTTTAGGTATTTTATAGGGATTTGGTGATCATGTTGGGCCTTACTAACTCATAGAGGTTGATCATTATTAGTTGTGGGTTTTGGGTTTTTGCCTTAGGTGATAATCATGGTTTTTCCATTTTCAATATTTCCTTGTATGTCATTGCATGCATTGGTATTGATTTATTTATATTATGGATTTTTTTTGTACAATAATTATCTTTTCTTATAAATTATGAGGGAAATGGATCCCATATATATGTTTTTTATACCATTGGTTCTTATCACCAACCCATGGACTATTGAAGGCAGACTTCAATGGTTACTCTTGTCTTTACTATAACATCCCTAAACTCTCACTCCTAGATTAGATGCTAAAATCATAGTCATTACATTTTTATATTTGTTATCGATAAACATGAACCAATTTTATCTATCCTAAACATAGAACATCAAATGAAAATATTGGAATACTTACATAACCAAGGACCTTTTATGTTTAGAGTTTTAGAGAATTAGTAAAAACTATTACATAATAATACCCATGTATTTAAGTGATATTTTTCCACTTTACCTATATTTTTTTATTCTACATTAATTATTCATCATAATACACATAAAACCCTTATATACATATCTTACTTAACATATTTCTTTATAACCTAGGGAAAAGCATAATAAAGGTGAAATTAAATGCTCAATAAGGGTAAACATATCCATTTATAATTGAATATATTCAATGTGAACAAGATAAGGGTATGGGAACATATTCAAGGTGCATGATCATTACATAAGATAATTCATATCTATAAAAACTTGGATCATTCAACATGTGACCTAGAAAAAATCTTTAACAAAGTAAAGAGTCATAATAATCAAAAATAATGAGACATGAGATGTCAAACTTGATAAAAGTAACCATTAAAGCTCATAGAAATCATAGATAAAACGTTTTATCATTTTGGAATATTATCTTCATCACACATGTTCAATCATTTTAGAAATAATTGTTTCCTAGTTAAATCCATAGTAGAAAGCTACCCGGTTAACAACCTCCTTATTAACTTTAAAGACTATGAACACTATATAATACATTGGAGAGATATATCAGGATCACACATTTTATAAGCTATATCAGTCTCATATGTTATCATGATCTATATCAGGTTCAACCTCTTCATCAATAATGACCAAGTACTATTCATGAATATAACACATGGAATATTTCATTTTCATCATTAATATTTTAATAATATCTTGCATTCCTTTATAAATTGATTTACTAATGGAAAAGAAATGGGTTTCATGAGAATCATAAAAATAAATATAAAATATATGGATGGTATCATTAGATTATATCCCTAGTTAATCATAAGTAACATCAATATATGTTTCCATAGATGAAAATACCTTTAAAATATTACTGGCACATTTCTTGAAAAAAAACCTTTTCATTTTGAAATCACTTCTTTAAAATCTAAAAGTTTACAAAATGTTAGGATTTTTTTCTTTGTAATGAACCATGGAAAGTTTTAAAGGAATATTAAAAGATATGATTAGTCATGATAGAAAGAAAATTCACTCGTTTGGTATATATTAAAACAATTATTATGTTTATGCCTTTAGTAAAAGGTAACTCATTCATAAAATAACAAGAAGATTCATTCTAAACCTTTTTATAGAAATTAAAAAATGGGAAAATTACTTTAATCAATCATTTAATAATATTAAAAACTTTCTTGAAAACATTTTAAATAATATATGGACATGGAAAAAACATATTATTGACCAAATAAAAAATAAATTAATTTTAAAAAAATAGTCATTTAAGTACCAAAGAGAGGAAAATGAAGAAAAAAATTCCAAAAATAGAAATAAAAAAAGGATAATTAAATGTATGGTGTTTAGAAGATAAAAATTATATAATTTCCCCAAAGTATCCTTGAACATAATCTATCCTGAAATATAATGATATTGTAACATAAAGCCTTTACAGCGTTAGTAACTTTTGAAAAAAAAAGTCATTAAAATAAAGATTGTAAAATGGATCTATATATCCCATTAATTAAAAGAGATAGTATTTAAATATTCATTCATGGGTAATTAATTACACCATTTTAAAAAATCATGATGCATGATGCAAAACACATCTCATGGAATCGATTTTGAGACAAAGGAGACCCTTGAAACTTTTATATCATTTAATAAATACATCATGAATGTAGGGAAATATAAAAGGAACTTTAAAAAATAATGAATTTTTTTAATCATGATAAAATATTTAAATAGGAAACATACACACCATATAAAATAAGATAGGTTCATAATACAGAAACATGTCTAAAAGAAGGGAGTTTAGGATGAGAAAACCCTTATAAAGATCATAATATATGAAATGATAATAATTCCATGAATAGATTCCATGAATAAATGTAAATACACATAAATCTATTAAAAATACATGATAAAAAAATTATAGATCATTTTACACATAATCGTGGAATAACAAGGTTAATAAGGCGGTGTTATAACCCAAATGAAAGGAAATTGAGTTAAGAAATATTTTACCTCAAGTCTTGACTCACAATGTATGTTATTTAACTCCTATATAATAAAATTATATTAATTATTCACTTGTATAGGAGCATTTTATAGGTTTAATACCTTATTATTAAACCATTTATTATATTTACTATAATGTCTTATTTAATTACTTAATCTGTTAAATACACGATGGATGGTTTGAGGACATTCAGTTCATAATTTCAACCAACATTAGTATGTTGACCATGGTCAAATAGTTTACGGTTCCATAATATCTAGAATAATAATCATGAAATATTTATAATTTTTGAATATCAAATACAATTTTAGTGTTATCCATGAAAAGTGGTTATGAAAAACAAAATACATCAACTCATGAGGTGGCAATTCGCACATACACATGAGTGATGTTTTTACTTTTTGGTGGATGGAAAATAAAGAAATTAAAGAAAATATTATTTTTATATAATAATTATCATGTTATAAATATTAAATACCTTCATTAAATCTATCTCCATGACCATCCATGAGAGGTATTTTTTGAAAAATGAAATACAACGCTGCGAGGAGATAGTAGTTTGTATGTACACACGTGTGATGATTCTATTTTTAATGATTGTAATAGTGTGAATATATATGATATATTACATTTACAGAATCATAATTATTTTCTGGATATCATATATATACATTAATTCCATCATAATAACTTGCCTTGTGAGGCAGTGATGAAGAATGAAACGCATTGCTTCGTGGAGGTGGTAGTCTACACGTACGAATGAACGATGTTTTCATTCCATATGTGATGGAAAAGGATATGAATAAGATTATTAAATTTACATAATAATATCTTATTATGTGTTATATACTAGTTTTATTATATTTTAAGGGTTAGAATATAATTCAAGGATGTATAATATGTAAAATGAAAATGATCGGTTAAAAATATCACTTCTTCTTTGAAGAACCTCCTTTGGATATCTCCCTAAAGACCCTAGGGATGGTCTATTAAGAATACTAGAACCTATATAATGTGAATAATAAATATAATAATATTTTTTAGGTTTTTTTAGATAATTGTCTCAATAATTATTGTGAATAGAGGATAGGTGGTGTTAATATATAACAGAGGAGAGGGGCACCCTTGGAATTACTTAAAGTATTAAATTAATATAAATTAATTTTTATGTTCATATGAAAATAAATTAATATATTTAGAATATATTATGAATATAAGTATAAATAATCTTATACAATAAGATTTATTAAAGTTTAGGTAATTTTTTTTAACTCTTATCTCTTAGTTTTAACCCCTCATTAACCCTTCTAATGATTACTATGATAATGATGTTTTTACTCTTTAGGGGTCAAAAATATTACTATATAAGGAAAAGTGAAATGTATATGGAAAATGGATTATATTATATACCATATCCCATTAACTTGTTAAAAGTTAATATTTTTATGAATTTTAAATCATTTAATAAAATTTTATTTAACATAAAATATCATTAAAGTCATTTTTGTGACTATTCACATAATTTGAATTTAATAAATATCATGAAGGTAATGTAATTCGAATAAAAAAATATCAACATATAAATAACACATTATATGTATCTAAAAATTTCATGTAACACCATAACTCACCCAAAAAATATTTCTTTGTGTGTTTTTAAAACCATTTAATTGATTTTTATATTGCTTGCGCATCACTTTATCATTGTTGCGTAAGCCTTTAAGGTAATTAGTTCATCAATAAAGATTAAAAACAAATTAAAATCATAAAAAATTATAAATATTCAAAACATTATTTTATAAATATTCATAACTTGGTTTTATCCATGTTATAAAATATTATATACATTAAAAGTAAGAAAGAGACATTTTGGAATTATTCTTTACTTATAATTTAAAGGTAATTATCGAAGAAAAATGGAACCAAAATAATATATGTTTAAAATATATAAATATGGTGGTAAAATTACACTCATTTAATGAAATATTTTCAACCATATAGATTATTTTTAATCCTTATTCTATAGTTTTAACATTTTTTATCCCGTTTTACCCTTTACTAAGATGATAAATTTTATCATGGTTAATATTCCTTATGACCAAAAATAATGTTCAACTATTTAAAAAATTTAGACATGATGATTAAAAATATGGAATAAATTTTATCAAATTTACTTTCTATAAGTTCCATAAATTAGTTTTAAAATAAACCCTCCAAACACGAAGGAAAATAGTTTTCTAGAAAAAATTTATTTTTAAGTAAACAACTGATTTTACATAAAAATTAAGCATAATATCGATTAAAATGACATTAATTGTAATATTTTTAATAAAAAATAACTGATTATATTTTAAAATAAATTAAAAACAAAATGGGGGTTCATAAATATATTAAAATAAAATATTGTTTTCTATAAAATCAATATTTCTCACTATTCATTGAAAAAACAATCTTTTTAAAAAATTCCCAAAATTTCATCCTAAGATTATTTTGATATGATTATTTCAAAAATTATATCCTTTTTATAAAATAAAATTTATAATATTGGTATAAATTAATAATAATATTCACCCACAAAAGCAATAAAAATAATTTTTTGAAGAAAATGCATTTTTGAAGCATAAAATGGATTTACCAAAAAATGAGTGATTATTTCCCAAGAATTAATCAAAATATTTGTATTGATTAGGAATATTATTTTGGAAGGAATATTTTGTTCCAATATACCTTCATGTTATGTGTTTTTATGACACAAAAATTCCCTACTTTTATTCTAAAAAGTTTATCCTAAGTGTTTTAGATTATGTTTACTTTACAGTATGTGTCCAAGTGTTTATTTTATGATATGAAAGAATTTTATCTTATGATAATTGATGTAAATATTTACATTAATAGAATCAAAAGGAATTGAAGTCTTTTGTATTACATAATACTTTATCTTATGAAGTACGGATGAGTTTCTCAAGATAGATGATTTAGTTAGAATGAAAATATCAAAAGAAATTATATTCTAAAAATAATAATTGTAGTAAGAATAAGTTGAAGAAACTAAGTATTACATCACAGTAACACTTTATCTTACACTTAATTAAAGTTATCTTATCTTATAAATAAGAGCTACTTTATCTTACGAAAGTTATATTATGATGAACAATGCTTTTAAATTGGTATCTTATGGAGATCTAGTATTGAAGAATGTCATGATTAATTTACAATATCTCAATAAGACACTTCATGCATTTAGAGAACATAAAAAGGATATTATGCATTTAAGGAAAGATTGGTCTACATGAGTCTTTCCATTAATAGGACAATCCAAAGAATGAAAATATTTCTTTCATCACTACCGTAAAAGTAATTCATATATTTGGAAAGTTTTGATGAATATCCTTAATAACCTGTCTCTTCATGATCACTGTATAAGATCTCCTTACAATTAAAATTATCTTGCGCTAAATTTTAAAATGGATATTAAAAGATTAGTTAGCCTCTAAAAGAGAATAGGTGATAGGAAATAGTAGATTGCATTTGTTACAACAAAAATAAAAATGTCAGAGACATATACATAGGGGAAATCAAACATTTGTGTTGTGCTTATCAGTTCTATAAGTTGAAATTAAGATCATCCCAAGCTATGTCATGGAGTCTATAATTTTCTTAGGATAAATATTCATCTACTGTCAGTTACTGTTCACAATTATGTGCTTCATAAGTTCTTCTCAAAGTTTCAGTTCATTCTATACTTTTTAAAGTCAATGTAAGATTGTGTCTTAGACCAAGGATAGGTCTTGTAAAGGGAGATCTTGGTTTTAAGCTATTGGACTTTTTTATTAAGTGAGGGATACTTGTACTTAGTTGGGAGCCCCTGATAAAAGGGTTTTTATAGTTAAAATCACCAAAATGATGGAGTAGAGTGTTGGTGGAGTGGATTATGTGATTTTTGTTCCCCAAACCACTATAAATCCCTATGTTAATTTTTTAGCATGCTTTCATATTTCCACTAAATATATTATTAAGTAAATAATTGAACTCACATACCTTGAATTGGGTGGTCTACTATTCAATATTGTTTTTAAGAAATCATTTCACCCCCCCCCCCCCAATTGAGTTATTTAGTCAGTCGTCATATAAGATAAGAATTGGTATCAGAGCTTGTGACTCTTTAGTTCATAACTGTAAAAGTTTGAAGTTCAAATATCCACCTCCAAATGGCTACCATGGATTTTAATTAATAAGGTATGTCAATGGAAAGATCTTCATACTTCAATAGTGAGAATTATGGTTGCTGTAAATCTCACATGATCATTTATATGAAAAATCATGGCCAGAAAGTCTTTCTCAAAGTAGTTAAGCCCTATGAAATTCTTAATATAGAACTTAAAATATGGGATGCTATATCTGAAGCAAATAATGACATAAAATCTAAAGCTATTAATGTTATCATATTCATATTAGGACTATATGAGTTTAATAGAATCTCTCAATGTCAAAAAACTCATAAAATATGGACTGATATAGCAGTTTCATATGAAGGCACTGAAAATGTAAAATCTCTTAGAAATGATACAACTAAGATTAAGTTAAATACATTAAAAATGCCTTAAGGTGAGATAATTACTCAACTAACTAGAAGACTCATTGATATTTTGAATAATATTGTTTCTCTAGGAATGACTATTGCTGAGCCTAAATAGGAACTGCAAATTCTCAGAGTATTACTAACTAATTGGAGTGTAATCTTAGATACTATCAGACAATATACACAAGTAAAAATTTCCAAAATAGAATATCCCATCAAGACTCTCATGATGTATAAATATAAAATGTAAAATGGAAGTGAAGAGCATAAAATTATCAAGAAGTAAAATGCAGCCTTGAAGGTTTCTATTTCTAAAGATGATAAAAAGAGAAAACGTATAAAAATCTATGAAGCATGTGAAGAAGAATATTTCTCAATAAAATATGAATCAAATGATGAGCTCACTCTATTTTCATGAAAGTTAAAAAATTTATATAATAATAAGTGAGGTTTCATAAGAACCTTCCACAAGCAGAAGAATTATGGTGACAACTTTAAATAGTTGAGATGTTATGAGTTAAAAAAGTTGGGACGTATCAAGCCTAGATATCCAAAAATAGATATGATAAGAAGACAAAAAATAAATACTTAAAAAATGTTATATATAAGAAATCTAAGAAATATAATAAGGCCAACTAGAGTTCTTCTTAGGATTCTAGAAAATGAACATCGTTAAAATAATAAGCTAAATCTACATATCAAAGGATAACATATGTTTTAAGGAATAGTCAGATGAGGTACATTCTTATTACTCTTCTGGGAATGAACATGAATCAAAAAATGAAAATTTCTCATAAAAATAACTAAATGAGTAATACACCATATTGTAAATCAAGTATGAAATCCAAAAAAAGAAAAATAAATACATTTTAAATTCTTATAATAAAATTGTTAGTGGAGAGTAAAATCTGAACAATCATATTTAAGACTTAAAAAATCAGCTAGAAAAATATATTGTCTCGAATACTGAACTACTGAAAAAAATTGAGAACCTACAGAAGGAGGTTCAAAATTTCAAATATGTTTCAAGTGTCTTTACTAAAGGTGAATATTATTTAAACAAAATTCTTGTTCAAAATCAACCTAGAAAAGAAAATTTTGGAATTTTAAGCCACGGTGGAATCCCAAACTTTATAGAAAACCTTTTGTGCCTTGATCGAAAAATAAACACCTTCCTAAATTTTTTTTCATTGTGGTTAAATAGGAAATTTTGCAAATATTTTTTTTTGAAAAATACTCAATTTTTTAGAATCAAAAATATTTTTCCTTCAAAATATTTTTCGACAGAGGCTACGAAGTTTTCTAGAAAACAGAAGCAATTCTGGATGCCCATATCTCTTATAGCTAACATTTCCAGACCCCAAAAAATTTGGGTACCAAATAATTATGTTGTTTGATTTTTCATTGTAGGAAACTAGGTGTATTAACCACAATAAAAATGGTTTATTGATAGTGGTTGTTCAAGGAATATGAGTGAAGATTACTCTAAATTTTATTATCTATCCAAACTATATGGAGGATAGGTCACGTTCAGTGATAATGAAAAAAGAAATATAGTTGGCATTGGATCAGTTGGAAAACCTCAATCGATTCTCATCAACAAAGTATTTTACATTGAAGGATTGAAGCACAACCTAATAAGTATCTCTTAACTTTGTGATTATGTCTATTCTATTTTTTTTAATAATGAATGTTTAGTTTTTAAAGATAAGTGTCTCAAGTTTAAAGCACCCAGAATAGACAATGTTTACACTCTATATCTTAATTATCTATTTTGACATAATTTAAACTGTTTAAATACTGAAATTTATGAATCATGGATTTAGAATAGAAGGCTTGGACATTAAAATGTTCATTCATTGAGAAAATTATCTAAAAGAAATTTGATTTCTGACTTGCTCAATCTCAAATTAGAGAAAAAGAAGTTATGTAATGCATGCCAAATGGGTAAATAACACAAGTCATTTTTTAAATCAATTAAATAAGTTTCTACTTATAGACCTCTTGAATTAATCCATATGGGTCAATTAAAGAAGTTTCTACTTCTAGACATCTTCAAGGATTTTTTAAGAATCATCTCATGTGAAGTTTTATGAAAGTGATCCTTTTGGTCACAAAATGATTAAAATTAATGATCAAAATGATTCATTAAAAAATATGAGACCTAAGACCCTATTTAATGACAAAAAGGGTGATTATTTGCAAGTTGATTAATTTAAACCAAATCTAATAATGGTAGAAACTAGTGAGATAAAAAGTATGTTGCCTAGAATACCTAGAAAAATTAAGGAACATCCTTTAGAAATAGTTATAGGAAACCTAGATGAAAGAGTAAAACTAGAAGAAACATGGTAAATATAGTATAATTATCTACCTTTCTATCTCAAATAGAACCTAAACCTATAAAATAATCCTTATTATATGGAATTTAGTTCTTATATATGCAAGAAGAGATAAATTGATTGAAAAGAAACAAAGTGTGGGAATTAGTTGAAAAACCCTCAAACTATCATGTGATTGGAACAAAATAGGTTTTTAGAAACAAAAAAGATGATCATGGTATAACAACAATAAATAAATATAGATTTGTTTCTAATGGATATAATCAAGAAGAAGGAATATATTATGAAGAAACCTTTTCTCTTGTATCTATATTATAAGATATTAGAATACTTCTAGCATATGCATCATATATGAATTTTAAATTATATCATATGAACATTAAATTTTCCTTTTAAATGGTTTTTAAATGGATGAATTTTATGTAGAACAACCTCTTGGTTTTGAAGATCCATATTTTCAAAATTCTATATTTAAACTTACCAAATATCTATATGGACTTAAAAAAGATCCAAGGTTATGGTATAAAAGGTTAAGTTATTTTATTTTATCAAATAGTGTTATAGTAGGAATGGAATATCCTAGGTTATTTAAGAAAACTTCTTTCTATGATATTGTGTTAGTAAAGATATTTGTAGATGATGTTGTTTTTGGATCAACAATCCAAAAAATTGTGCAATGAATATTCAAAACTTATGCAAAAATAAGTTTAAATGTGTATGCTGGTTAAACTAAACTATATTCTAGGTTTTCAAGTTTTTCAAAATTATTTTGGAAATATTTTAAATCAAAGAAAATAAATAATTGATTTACTTAAGAAGTTTCAAATTAAAAATAATAATACATACTTAACTCCTTTGAGTTCCAATATCAAACTTGACTTGGATGAAACTATAAAACAAGTTGATAATAAGTTTTAGAGAGTAATCATTAGAATTTTGTTGTAACTTACTAAAAGTAGACCATACATTATGTTTTTAGTATTCCTTTATGAAATATTTCAATCTAATCCAAAGGAATCGTATTTTAAAGCTGTGAAAAAATTATGATATCTAAAAGGGATTGTGTCTCTTTCTCTTATTTTTTCAAAAGCCTCTAATTTTAATTTAATTTCATACTCAGATACTGATTTTAATGGATTTATATTATATAGAAAATTCACCTTAGGAACCTGTCATTTTCTTAGTAAATCCCTAGTGTCTTGGTCAAGTAAGAAGCAACACACTGTAGCACTATAAACTATTAAAGCTGAATATATTTTCATAGGAAGTTTCTGTGCACAAGTGTTGTGGATAAAACACACCTTAATGAATTTTGGATTTAATTTTAATTGTATTCCAATCAAATGTGATAACATGATTGTATCAACATCTCAAATAATCTGATAAACCATTCAAGAACGAATCACATTGATTTAATACATCAATTCTTGAGAGATCATGCACATAAAAACGATATCTATTTAGAATTTGTTTTTACATAAAATAAATTAGCATACATTTTAACAATACCTTTTCCTAATGAAATATTTGATTTCATTAAATCATAATTAATTATGTTTAATTTTACTAAATAATATTTTATAACATATTTTTTATATTCTGAGTAAATATGTTATTTACTTTATTTAAGTCAATTTTTGTGCCACCATTTTGAGAATTGGTAATATTTAATAGTCCACATTACCTTCTTTTTGTAATAATTACCCTACACATTACTGTGTGACCCCTCGATTACCGTGAATGAAAAATATTGTGTATAAAATATACACGTGAAATGGATTGAAAACCTTTGAACCCTCTTTCTATTTGCTCAAAACTTCATTTCCCTAACCTTCTGACCCTCCAATCCTTTGAAACCCTCTATAAATGGTGAAAATGAAAATAACCGATAGTTCCTCATCTAGAGGAATGAAACAAAAAAGGATATCAAGGAAAGTGCTTAGTGGATGAGTTATTGATTTTTAATAAATGGAAAAGATTGATATGTTGTTGAAGAAAATCACCAATTGTCAGGGATGGGAGTACATATTCAATTATATGCAAACCATGTTTGTATTAAATAAGTAACTCTATGAGTTTTAAGAATCATAAATCTTTCATTTTAGTGATGATGAAGACTTGTTTACTTCAATAGTCAACCATAAAAATATATTTATAACCTCAGTTTAATTATCTAAATCCCTAAAAACCCCTCATCAAAGGATACTCATTTATTGACACCTCCTTAGCTACCATGGATGGAGTCACCCCTCCAGAGATAATAAAGTCTTTTTTTGGAATAGGAGTCATTGAGAAGAAGAAATTAATGAATTTATATCTTTAAATAAAATTATTGAACAAGTTCATATAGTCAGTAATAACACAATGAAATGGTGAGTTTGAAAGAAAATATTTTTCAAGATGCTCATTTGCTTTATATCTTTATGATAGAGAAACCTGTGAATCTGGCACATTATATTCTGTGATATATATGTCATGTTCAAAAAAAAGTCTCTAAATTTCTACCATTTTGGGTGAATTTTAACCCTTGTTTTTTGAAACAATGTAGTTAGTTTGAATTATAGTAACGTAATTATTTTTCATGGGTTGACAACTTTATGTTCAAGTGTGTTAAGAAAAAGTGGATAGTGTTGGGACTTTTTGTTAATAAAATTAGTTCCCTTGACCATAAGTGTTAGAGAAGAACCTGCATCGACTCAAGGGGAGTCATCTAGTTTATAAGAGATGCCAGTGATGGTATAAGGATCCTCTCATAACATTGAGATCAAATAAAGTCAAAATGATGAAGAACCAATTAAAGTAAGGTGAAGAATAGTATTAATTAGAATTCAAATAGACCAACAAACTGGTTTTTAGGAGAGCACCCCTCCTACTTCTGTTTCGGTACCACTATAAGTTCAAAAATAAAGGATAACCTCATTTATCACTCGCATATTCTCAGTTTGTTAGGAAAATACCCTTTCGGTAATAATGAGAATGTCAATTCTCATAATCGTTTCTCATTATCAAGAATTGGAAAAGATAGCTAAAAGAAGGGTTGGTAGAACAAAATCACAAGAATCATGTCATGTGGAAGAATTACTTGATGTTGTATAAAAACAATAAATTTGAGAAGAAAGTGTAGATGTCCACAAGGAAAGGTATTCCCCTGCTCTTTAAGAAGGTGGAAATTAATAAGTACCAAAAATTAATAGAAGCGTTTCTGAAAGAGCACTACAAAGATACTCAAAGTTTTTTTTTCTGAAATAGAATTAATAAAATCTGAAGTTATTTAATCTAGTTAAGAATTAAAAACTATTTGTAATCATATGTCATCAAATTCTGAGATTGAGGAAGTAAATTTGTTGGTTTAGTCCATGATAGAATTGATATCGAAATAATATGATATAGGAATGGTAAAATATTCTGATCAATGATCAAAGCTAATAAAATTATATCAAACTATTTATATGATCACTGTAGCTATTGATTCTTTATATATTGAAATCATATCATGGGATATGTTTCAATATCTTCAAAAAAATGTGGTAGATGAATTTAGAAGGTTATTGGTTCCTCCTAAAGAATCTGATGAATCCATTGATAAATCAACAAAGGAAATTGTCTCTATACTAAAGTAAAAGATTATGAAAACCCAAGAAAATTAAATTAAAGTGAAGAAGTATTTAATATTCATTTTATCACGAATAAAAAATTTGTTCAGATCATTATCAAACAACTTAGATGATATATAAAAGAAATTTTAAAATCTACATGAGATAGTTTTTAATAGTATGAAACCAGATCTCTCAGAAGATGAAGATGAGATAGAGGCTAATGATTTTGTGGAATCATTATAAAGACAAGTGTCTGTAAAAGGAAAATAATTTTATTTTTTCATTGGTATTTCAGAAAACCATTTATAAGTGTTGAAAAATCTGATATCAAATTGAACAAGGAAGAGAGACATGTAGAACTTTTTTGGCAATTTCTATCAACATGTCTGAAATGGTTTTAAACCCTTATGAATTTTTGAAAAAAAATGAAATCATGAAATGGATTAATGTATTTTCATATTGTCTTTTTCAAATTCGATGAAGTCAATTTCATGGACCACAGATTTTTTATTGACATCTGGCCACCTCTCAGTGCCTAAAAAAAATCTTTGACCCTTCTGAGGTCTATTAAAGGTAAAATCTTAGATACCTTTGATTTGGTGAGGGAACAACAAGATTCTCTCAACATATAGTAGACTCTAGTAAAAAATTTTCATGAATATTGAGCCATTCTTGGATCATCCCTATTGGCATTGGGTGATTTTGTTGGCATGATAGCTAACGCTCCTCTTCCTTAATCCTTATTACCTCATGATCAGCCCTTATCTTTTAATAATCCACCTCTGAAAATTCATTTCATGACTAGTAGTTGATATAATCACCTTATTCAGTTCATGGAATGGCTTTTCTAGTATATGTAAACTCTTAAAAATATTTTAATCATGCCAACTTTATAGTATTCTCAAAAAAATTAATCTCTTTATATTAACATTTCTTTGAATGATCTTAATACTTTAATGCCTTTCAAGCTCTTTCTAAAATGGTTACATTTTCTATGCCCATATCCTTTTTTTACATATTCAATATTCTTGTTTTATTATTTAATTTTAATATATTTTTTCATAATATTTTTATGATATAGTATTTTAATTTTTCATTATAAGATTTATTGAATTAAAAATCTTGTTTATTAGTAGTAGAGTTACCTGTTTACTAACATTTTTGTGGAATATAAAGTGTATTTCTTATTCTACTTCTTTTTTATATCACAAAATGTCAGAGAAGGAAAGGAAAATATAAAAAAGTAATTCCTTTCATATTTCAAAAATGGGAAAAGGAGAGGAAAATAAAAAATTTAAAGTTTTTCAAGAAGGAGAAGAAGAAATAAAAACTTCCTAATTTCTTAAAGTTTAGAGCACAATATATGAAATTTTATATTTTTCCATATCATAGGTTCTGTGATCACTAAAAAGGGGGATATTGTTTGAAATAATATACTGTTCCAATATACCTTCATGTTATATGTTTTATGACTCACAAAATCCATAATTTTATTCTAAAAAGTTTATCATAAGTGTTTTATATTATTTTTATCTTAAATTGTGTGTAAAAGTGTTTATTTTATGATATGAAATCATTTTATCTTACAAGAATTGAAGAAAATATTCATTTTCTTAGAATCAAAATGTGCTAAAATATTTTCGATTATATAATACTTTATCTTACAAAGTACAATTGGGTTTCTCAAGATAGATGCTTTAGTTAGAATAAAAATATAAAAGAAAATTATCTTCTGAAAAGAATAATCATAGTTAGAAGAAGTTTAAGAAGTTAAGTATTACATCACAATAACACTTTATATTAATCTTTGGAGTTATCTTACACTTCATTGAAGTTATCTTATCTTTTTAAGGAGAGCTAATTTATCTTATGAAAGTTATCTTACGACAAACAGGGCTTTCAGTTGGTGTATTATGAATATCTAGTATTATATAATGTCATGATTAATTTACAAATCTCTCAATAATTAACTTCATGCCTTTAAATAACATCAAAATGATATTATCCATTTAAGGAAAGATCATTATTCATAAGACTTTCCATGAATAGTATGATCCAAATAGTGAAAAGATTTATGTCATCATTGCCACAAAAGCAATTCCTATATTTAGAAAGTTTGGATGAATTTCCTTAATAACCAGTCTCATCAAGATCACTTTACAAGCTCACTCTACTGTTATAATTATCTTGCGCTCAAGTTCAAACAAGATATAAAAATATCATTTATCCTTTGTAAGAGAAGAGGTGAGCATAAATAGTTGATTTCATTTGATACAAAAAAACAAAGAAAAACATTGAAGAATTTTACATAGTGGAAACAAAATGTTCATGTTGTTCTTATTAGTTATATTAGTTTCAATGAATATAATACTAAGATATACCTTTTATTCTATGATTTTAAGAGGAATAATCTTCATCTATTGTCAGTTACTACTCGCAACTGTGTATTTCATACGTTCTTCTCAAAGTGTCTGTTCATTATATCTTATTTACACTTAGTGTAAGAGTGTGTCTAATACTAAGGATTTTAATTGTAAAGGTATATCTTGGTTGAAATATTTTATACCCTTTTATTATGTTACAACTACTTATACTCAACTAAGATCCCCAGGTAAAAGGGTTGTTATAGTGAAAATCACCAAACTCATGGAGTAGAGTGTTAGTGAAGTGGATTGGGTAATTTTTGTTACCTTCCCTATTTCCAATTTTCTTTCTTCATTATTTCATATTTCCACTACATATATTCTTAAGGAAATAATTGAACTCACATGCCTTGAAGAGGGTGGTTTGCTATTTAATATTTTTTAAGAACTCGATTTACCCTCCCCTTGAGTTATTTAGTTAGTCATTTTCTACGAAACACATTGTACATATAATTTATAATTTATTTAATTATATTCATATCCTCTAATTAAATGAATAGGTTATAACATTAATATTTAAATAATAATATTTCACAGTCATTAAATCTTTGTGTTGCATGTCTTGTACACTATTGAAAAAAGTGTTCTTTTAAAATCGTAGGGTATTACATATACTATCATCCTATGAGGGGTTTCAATATGGGATGATCATGAAAAGGTGGTATCAAATATTTTTTTTAGATTTATGATGGATTTTGAAGTTAATCACTAGGGGGATTTCATGGGTTGGTTGGGAAATAATGTTAATGGAACTTAATATGTGATGTAAGCAAGGTAGATCATTTAGGGAACATGTGATTGGGCCCCCTTATGATCTAATGTAAGGACCCTAAGTTTACTAAATTTTCTAGGTGAGATAATTCTATCTATAGGGTAGATAGCTAGCGAGGGTTCATGCATCATACTTATTTGCACCTGTGATTGAATTGAGTGGATAATGGGAACTAATATGAACCTAAATTAAATGGTCTTAATAATTACATATTCTGAACATAGGGGTCTATAATATTTTTTTTTGTTTTTCATGGATATATCCTATAAAATTTCCTTTATAGTATTTTTTTGGTGATATATAGTAGGATGTACTAGTGTATCATTGGAGAATTTAAGTTTATAAGGATTATTCTTGGAGGAAGACACTTTATGAATTTTAATGTCAAGGATTTTCAAAGTATGAGGGTTCTATTTTGGATCACGTGGACAAGATATGGTTAGATTAGCTAGAGTTCTATTTCATTTTGATCTATGCTAGTAAGGATCATTGGATATCATTGGAATTTAGTATATTGTAATGAGGTTCTTATCAGTGGTTGATTTTATTTCTTGGATATCTCAAGGAGCTAAAACAATTTGGGAGAAGTTCCATAATCAGTTCTAGATTAAGTTTCTTTGTTTGAATATGAGGGTGAAACATCAATAAGAGATTCAGTCTATTAAATAAGGGAGTTTTAGTGTATGGGAGTTTGGGATTTAATTTAAAAACCACCTTATATTTACTTTAGACCTTCTATAGATGAAGAGTTTAGAATGAGGCATTTTTAGGAGGCATTATGTCTAAAGATCCAGCATCAGTTCAACCCATTTATGATTTATATATTTTTTGAGGTGTTTAAAAATACATAGGTTATCAAGAAAATGTTGGCTCAGATCGTACCTTCATACTAGTGACGTTTTTGAGACATTCCAAGGAGAATAGTTGTGGGTAAAGATTCCCAGTTGCATAGTTAGTCAAATTTGTAGACAATAGGGAGTTAGATTCAGCTACCCAAATCTCATTTCAATGAAATTTGTAGTTTTTTTACCTCTATCATAAGATCAAAAATTGTCTTCTTTATTGGGTTTCAAAGGATCTGACAATAATTTTTAAACAAAGTGGAATAAATACAGAAACCCAAATCCAATATTAACCATATTAGATAAATAAAATCATAAATAATATAAATAATGTAACATTGCACCTTTCACAAAAAAATGGATGCTACATTACTCTTTATACATGCTTAATTAATATCATTGTAAAGGTAACCAAAATTCATACCTCCTCTATAGTTATACAAGGGTTTTGTTAAATCACATGATGCTCAAGCAGGTCCCTCCACCATCCATGACATGTTGGTTCCTCTTAATGTAAATGAGGTTGGAGAAGAAATCTATGGTTATGAGAGTTTCAATGAGTTACATACAGTCATCACACATATCAAGACATTATGTGGGTCATAGATATACTTTCTGAGATCTAACATGTGAATCAGGTTCTGAATCGATATCAATTGAAGTGGAAATTCCAAATGGTAATACATCTCACCAATATTCTCAAACAACTCAAATTTTTTCACATATCTTGGTTCAAGATTTCCTTTTTTCCCAAGTTTCCATTGACCCAACCAAGATGAAACTCTTATAAAAACTTGGTCACCAATTTTAAATTCCAAATAAAATTGATTATGTTCGGCATAAGATTTATATGAGCTCTGAGCCATCACCATTATCTAATGAATCAACTGAATCTTTTTCATTGTGACTTGGAAAAATCTAGGCCCAACTAGGTAGGCATCACCAATCTCCAACCAACATAATAGAGATTTAAAAAGTCATCTATACATGGCCTCAAAGGGTTCCATCCTGATGGATGACTCATAATGATTGTTGTAGTAAAACTCAACCAGTCCCAAATGGCTACTTTGATCCCCACTAAAGTCGAGAACTTAAGAAAAAATCATGTATTCAAGAATATCTATAGCTTGTTTTGTCTGTCCATACATTTGTGGATGATATGTCATGTTTAATCTAACCAAGGATCCCATCACCTTATAAAGTTTTCTCAAAAAACAAGAAGTGAAATGGGGATACCTATTATAAACTATAGAAGATGGAACTCCATGAAATCTGATAATCTCTTACGCATACATACTTCCCATGTCCTTAACTTTGGATGTATAATGAATGGGAATAAACTAAGATGATTTGGTTAGTTGATAAATCACTAACCATATCACATTATTCCCTTGAGAATCATATGGAAACCTAACCACAAAATCCATCAAAATTCCATCCCACTTCCATGTCAGCACAGAAATGATTTGATGTAAACTCAAAGGTTTATGGTGCTCAGACTTAACCTGTTAAGGTATAACAATAAGAAACAAAATCAGTAATATCTCATCTTATACTTGGCCACTAATATTGTCACTAAATATCATAGATCACCTTCTTGGTGCTAAGGTTCACCTCCCACTGATAATTATGGAAATCCTCCATCACAACCTTTCTCATTGGAAATTGTATGATGTACTAAACCTAAAAACATAGAATTCCATTAGAAGATAACAAAAACTCATTGATAATATCCCTACCATAAATATATTCCCTAATTCCATATAACTCATCATCAAGCAACTACTCCTAAAGAACCATCTCAATATTAGAGGTGTTTAACTAAATTCTTGTCATAAAAATTTCATATCCTACCTAACGAACTCAAAAATACATATGAACAAATAAATACATCAAATTCCACTCTTTTTATGATTCATTCATGAACTAATTCATAATTTTTTTGCTCAAATAATCCATGATGACATTTCCCTTATGTGTAGGCAATGTGAAATCAAAATATTATAGGCACTCCACACATCACCTCTGATGTAGGTTCAATTATTTTTTGAGATAATATATAACTCAGAATTTTTTTATCATAATACATGTTAAACCTCTCTCCAAAGAGGTAATTCCATTATCTCTTAAGAGAATGCATCATGACTACGAGTTTGAGATCATGACCAAGATAGTTCTTATCATGTGGCCTAAGTTGTTTGAAGGCATAGGCCACCATGTAATAACCCTATATGAGAACTCATTCCAAACCCAATCCTGGTGCATGAAAAAAGGCCTCATTGCCCCTCCCAGCCTCTAGAAGATTCAACACTAGTGTAGAAGTCAAAATAAATTTCAAATCAACAAAATAATTCTATAATTTTGAATCCCATAATAAATTTACTCCTTTCTAAATGAGAGTGTTCATTGAAAAATCCAAATTCAAGCAATCTTCAATGAATCGGCGGTAATACCCCTCTAATCCCAAAAATCTTTGAATCTCAAAAACATTGCATGATTGTTACCATGTCATCACAACCTTCACTTTATTATGATCGACTAAAATACCTTGTAAAATACCACATTTACTAAGAACTTCACTTCTTGAATCTAGAAATTATATTTTAATATCTTAGCATAAATTCATCGATCACTCAAAATTTCTAGAATAACTCTTAGATAATGCTCATCCTTAGTTTCAGAGTACATAAAAATATCATCCACAAATATAACTATGAATGAGTTAAGGAACTCATAGAATATCCTATTCATCAATTCCATAAATAGTTTAGGATAATTGGTTAGACCAAAGGGCATGAAAAGGTACTCATAATGTCTATACCTTCTCTAAAAGGTTTTCTTAGGGATATCAAATTATTTGAATCTTAATTGGTGATAACTAGACCAAAGATCAATATTTGTGAACCACTTCATCCCTCTCAACTAGTCAAACAAATAATCAATTAAAGGAAATAAATATTTTTTCTTTACCATAACTCGATCGAGTTCTTGGTAATCAATACAAAGGTAAAGGGTTATATCAGTTTTCTCTATAAAAAATGCAGGCACCACCCATGGTTAAACACTCGGGTGAATAAAGACTCTATCCAATAAGTCATCCAACTGAGTATTTATCTCTTTTAATTGATCTGGTTCCATAAAATAAGAAGTAATAGAGATGGGTTGGGTACCTAGTACCAAGTCAAGAGAACTATACCTCCCTTATAGATAGAGATCCAGGAAATTAAAAATGAAACACGTAAGGAAACTCAATGACCATTGGAAGAAGATAACCACTCAATGATTCTTTCTTAAAATCAAAAGAAAACATGGGTATAACCCTACCTAGATCAAAAAAATTGGTTTGGATCTACATGAACTTGGGTCCCATTCTACCTTGAAAACACGACACAACCCTTTGGGGGAAGTAAAGGAGACCCATCAAAGAAAATAGTAAATACTGGTTTTATGGACAATAAACCAATCCATCCTAATAATGAAGAATAAAGGTTTCATGTCAAGAACTAGAAATTCCTAGGTGAGATCAATATCTGATAATGATAAGACAAAATAATGGCATCAGAGACCCCTCCCTCTCTTTTTTCCTAGGGGTATAGTAATATCCATCACATAAGACATAATATCCATATAAATGTTTAGAAAATACACAAAAAAAATTGATAAAAATGAATTAAATGCATCAATATTAAATTAATAAGTCACTAAATATGAATATATAGTGATGGTGCCTCTTACTATTATTGGAATAGCATCAACTTTCTTTGGAGACTCTTCTATTGTGTGAAGAATCATTGTTCTGAAAGCCTTCAGTTGGAACCATGTAGATCTTGAAGAATATTACTACAACATAGTACCCTTAGGGAATTATGAGCTTATTCCACTATGTGGGGAAGAAAATACATTACTTTACTTCTGAAGGTGACCTGAGTGACCGTATTTAGCACAAATCGTTGGTTCCTTGTTGAAAACTCGCTTTGAATTCCAGAACTTATCACATTATAAGTAAGTAAATGGGACTCCTATAGACACCACAAAAGGTATAGATGAAACCTGCTATTGAGATCAACCAAGAGACTCATCAAAATTTCTCTTTCCTTTAAAGAAACCAATAGAAGTGATACTAGGCATAGGAGGAACTCCCATCAACCCTAACTTACTAGCCATGTCAAGATGAAACATCAACGCTCTATCCAGAACATCCACATAAGAAGTGAGAATCAGAATGAAAACATGATATTTGATATTAGGTCAAATACCCATATAAAATATTTGAGCCTTCAGCATCTAATTTTTCACTAACTTAGGAGAAAAATTAAAAAGTTTAGCAAAAAAGTTTGTATACCGAGTCAAGGTCCTATCACCTTATTGAAGGTTGTGGGACTCTATAGACTTTTCCAAAACCAACGACTCTAGATATAACTGTTCTTTGAAAATAGTCTTTAATTATTTCTACTTAAATCTTTTATGTTTTTTTGTTGTAATAATCAAATCCCACCACCTCTTACTAGTTCCTTCAAGCTTGAAGGTATCACATTTCACATTTATAACATATGGAATTTCCAAGAACTCAAAAAGTAGATAAATATTTTTAACCAATCCTTTTCCTCTTGAGGATCATTTAATCCTTAAAAAGTTGGTGGTTTCTGCCTAATAATCTCATGAGCATGATCTATAGTTTCATTCCTTTGAGGTTTCACTTATATATAGATATTTAACAACATTCACCACTATCATAACAATATACTAATCAACTGGAGGATTTAATTGTCATGGTTCATCGGAAGTTCCCTCCTAAGGTTAGTTCAAACATCTTCTTGGGGTATAGTACTACAAAACATCAATAAAAAACACAAAAACATCAGCAAGGATACTCAGATCATCAACTTAATTTAGAGATACAGGAATATAAATCCTATAAATAGAATTAAAACTTTTTGGATTTCAATATACTCAAATCAAACATAGGGAAAATACTAGAATCATATCTATTTATTCCTCAAGTACAATTTTCCCAAACACCCATAGTGAATTAAGGATTTCTATAATGAGAGATGGGAAAGAACTCACTCACATAAACCCCTTATATCTTGAAAATACTACCTCCTATCTACCAAGAAATACCAAAAAACATACTGATGTCAAGGAAAGATGAACAACCCCACACCTCTGATACCATTTTGTCACAAACCATCCTGCATACCCTTGTATACTGATACTTGATTCAGTCTATACATAACCTGAATGGAATTCTCGATCCCCATGGGTTGGAAACTAACACCTGAAATCAAAAACAATTCAAAGGGAATGGTTTTTTCATAAGAAAAAACAAACATGATATAACAACAGAAGAGAAACAAAACACAATCGATATGATTAACATTACTCAAGGATAAATTAAAACAAGTAGATAGTTATAAAACCCGAACAATGCATCATCCAATATAAAATTACAAACAAATCATCAATAAAAAGTCTCATAATCCCAATTCAATGAGTGGATCAAATCTCCACTAGTCACCGCTATCACCAAGGGTCCCATGATCAAGTACAATCACCACCTCCAAGTCGTGCTTTCCCTTTTCCTAGACCTGGAACAACATAATCTAGAAACTCTCAAAGGTAAAGGTATATTGTGAGCTAAAAAACCCATTAGGATCTCTCCAAGTATTCCATAAGTAGTTCCATTACAAACAAACCATTTTATACTGCAATTTAAATAAATATAAGTCATGTTAAAACATTTTACATTTTCTATCAAACATGATTTCAAAACAAGAAGATAGAAGTTATATAAAAAACAGGCTTAAATTAACATTTTTCATAAAATGTAAATGACATGAATAAATCAGTTCTATGATCACTGAAATGTAATAATCAATTCAAAAAAACATGTTCATAACCCTTTATATTCATTTTTTTTTCTAGCTCTAGGATCCTCGCACTACTCATTAAATCATCACGAATCAAAGTTTGTTCTCATTTCCTTATGACACAAGCCATCAGTATAATCAATCAACACTCCATTAGGGAAATCATGTCGAATTTGGTTTAGTTATATTTTTCATCATCAATCCATTTCTATGGATTTATATTCATAACATGCATGTCCCAATCACCCACTAACTACCCAAGATCACATGTTCTTTAAATAAATCAATTAATCATTCATTCATAGAAAATTCATTCATTTAAAATAAATTAATACTATATATTCCAAATTCAAGTTTCAACATTCCATTTCAATTTCAAAACCAAATCATGGGTTTTCATCAAGTTCATGCCTTTAAAAATTACCATTAATTTAAATATTTTTTTCTCAAAGATCAACATAAAATTATTTCATCAAATCAAATTTCATTCCAATCCATCTTTCTCAAAAATTCACCCAATTAATTATAGCCTTTGAAATAGTGTTTTATTTCACAATCTATACCTTTTGAAATCAATCATCAAGTTTACTCAATTTAAATGAAATCAATTGAAATTTCATTTCAAATCAATAAATCAATCGAGGTTTAAATTGTAGGGAAAATACTAGGAAACCACCTACCTTTAGGTCAAACGATCAAATGATCAATCACCTAAAATGGGAACTGCCAATGGAGAATCAAAGGTGAGTAAGATAAAAGATGAATACCTAGAATCACAGTAAATAAAATAAAGGTTTATATACACCAATTAAATGAGGATCCATCACTATCTAATATGGTGAGATAATATTAAGAGGTAATTCCAAAGGATAGATGTTTCACTTACCATAGAGAGATCAATCATAACCAACAACACATTGATGTAAGAATAAAGGGGATAAAGAATCAAAAATACTCTCATTAGAGCATAAAAATCCAAATGAAAAATCTAGTTTTGAATGGGAGGTGTTTATAATTTATAATAGAGGTTTTAGGATTTCAATGAAAAAATTAAGGTATTAAAAACACATTCACATGGTTTTCTAGGTTAGGCCGCATGGTTCATACTAATAGTTCACTTAACAATGCACCCTAACTATGATTCTAAACAGGGTGAATAGTTTGGATAAATGGTTAGAGTAATTGTATTCCATCTATGTAAACCCCCACTTCTCATACCCACACGGTGTTAAGGATAGGTCACACAGTTTGCACTAACCGTGCTCTACCCTTTAGTGCCTCAAAACACGGTGCATAGTTTTATGGGATGAACTGCATGATTTTCTCAAACCATGTTCCAACTATGCATAGCCCCATGGACTTAAAAAATTATCCTAAAAACTCTATAAATGACTCAAAACAGGACCAAAACAAAATATGGTCTAAATAATGGATTAGAAGTACTTAAAACTGGTATCAGGGTGTTATATCCACTCTTTGAGTATATATTGACCGGGTCGATGAATACATCATTTGTCATTCACTTTTATGGATGATCATATTACATGTCCCTCATCTAAATATATAATTGCATCATATGTACTATTTATGTGTGGTTACAAACTCCTCAGTCTATCTCAATTGAGGTCCCATATGTCATTCTCTTCATATAAGAGAACAAACCCCATCTTAGTTGAGGTTCAACTAACAACATGATCAATAACATATCCAAACACCCCTAATTAGGTAAGCCTCAAGGATTGTATAAGAAAGACATCAAAGTAATAAATCTCTCATTCAAGGTATCTCTCTAACCTAAGGTATCATTGATTCAAAATATGATCCATGCACTCATAGTATACCAAAGACATAATGTATGACACTCCATGCAGTATACTTAGTGGATCATCCTATGAAAAAAATAATTTTTATGCCTTATAATAATATTCCATATCTCAATAAAAGAATCCTAATCACATGAACCTTAACATTTTATCATAAACTATAATACTCTATAACGAACATTAGTTAGGGAAAACTCAAATCCATGCTTTGAGAGGTCAATTATCATTATACTTCATGAAATTTATATCAATATATACATATATGAATCCAACATGAAATAATGATAAAGTGTATATTGTAATCTATATGATATATTTTATATTCTTAAACTATTTTAAGAATACTTAACAAAACCCTATATAAGTGTCTTCATATTATATCATATATGCTAGGATATCAAATTACCCTATACATTCTAGGGTTTTATTAACTCCTTAAATCTATATGTAATTCATGTTGCATCTATTTTGTGACCATATGATAAAACCCTCCCATTAAAATCTTTAGTAAGTAACATCTATAAAGAAATAGAGTTTGAATAATGGTAAGATTTATGAATCGTATTCATAATGTTCATCGCCTTAAAAATATTCAATACTCATTAAATTCACAAAATCAAATTTTATGATGTTAATAACTTTTATAGTCTACTTATAAATCATTATAAGTTTAGAATCATCATTCTTGGAACTATTTCCATCAAAAATTTCCTTGAAATATTATGGTAAATAATTTAACTATTTACATTATAACTTACCAACACATCCTAACCCCATTTATGGATAAAGTGTGATTCTCTTTATTATGGTAATTGAATGTAACTATTTACATTTTTCCTTATCTCCACACCCTAAACTCTTTTAGGATATTAGGTTAAAATCACTTTCTCATGGTAACTAAATATAACTTTTTACATTTATCTTTACAATCAAACATCCTAATATATGTAGTATATAAAGTAAAATCCACCTTGAATTTTGACTGGAATAATCTTTTATTTTTTAAATCTGAACTTATCTAAGTTTAAACATACTATTACTAGCCTCTTAGACACTATATTCACTTAAATGTATCATTATAAGGTATAAAAACTCCTTTGTGTTTGATAAATAACTCTTATTTACTTTTAGTGGTGATATTTAATAAATAAATTATTGTTTTCATATCATATATGTTATTCTATGTATTTGGAGAATTTTTATTTAAAATAAATACAATTCATCAAAATATCCCACTGATGGGTAATAGGAACATATTCCCTCATATTTTAACAAACATCTTGATAAACACTTTTATCTTATACAAAACATTTTTATCCTTGTATCCTTTTCAAAACATGTTATAAAATTTGATGAATCATAAACAATGTGTATTGAATTTATTTTCTCATCTTGTTTATAGCAACTCTTTGTCAATAAACAACTCCTCTTATTATATAAGATAAATGGAATGAATATACACATACTTTACTTAGATCCATATGATCTTGATAAACTCCATTACATTCAACTATATTATGTAAAAAAATCTTCATCACTTGAATGAAAACTACAAGATTTATCAATTATTCCCTTGATTTTTAACGCCTATATATTTATCACATTGTAAAACATACATTTGGTATCATATTCCTTTTAAAACTGAAGAATTAACTGAAACATGACATGAAAATTCCATGGGGTTTCACAAAAACCCCTTTAGTTGTCTTAGATAATTCTATATTATGAAATCATTACTCCTACTTCCTATTAATATAATGTTTTAATAACCTTAACCAACTACTTTAAGAAACATTTTTAGAGTCTCCAACTAATTTTTATTCTTTAGATTTAAACTTTTATCCACTTGTACAAGAAACAGAACCTGGAAATCATATATCCAGTTCATCTATCCTCAATACATTGAGAATAATAGGGTAAAAATTTCTTCAACTTATCTTTATTATCATAAAATTTCCATAGATGAAAATAGGATGAATTCATTAACCAAAATAATATTTAAGGAAACCTCTAATCTCACTTATTCATTGATATACCAAATCATATTGAGTATATGAGTAGAGACTAAAATTCTTTATATTAATTTTAATCTAATTACTTTAAAATATTATATTGAATCATTTTATGATTCTCATAATCATCTAGATTCATGTAATAATATGTCAGTTAGGAAGGGGTTGCTCTAACACATAGAATTTTCTTTCTTACTTAAGAAATTTTCTTAAGTTACAAGTCTTAGAAATCATTTACATTAATATTATCATTTCTCTAGGTTTGATCTAAAAGTTAAGTTTGTTTATGATGATATTACCATCTAAAACAGAAGCTTTATTATATGAGTATAATGTTTTACTAAAAAATAATAAGGAATTTTATTAAATGTCCCCCACTAAAATTATTAATCCTTTTAAAATTCATCATATCCAATAGGGGTCCAAGATCCATATTTAAATAAGATTTTTGTTAGTTTATAATTTATCCCATTACTACTATTTAGGTGGGAACAATCAAAATCATACCATAAATGACTCTTAGATTGTCAAGTTGAAAGCTCTTTGTCCAATATATATGATCAGGGTCTCCCAGCTAAGTTTAACCCAAATAAAGTATCAATAATACAAAACTAAGCCTATCATGGTCACCCATTACTTTTTTTATTTACATAAAATAAACCATGGGTGCCCATATTTATCATGACCTACCATGTTAGGTGATCGAGGTCTTGAATAGTGCCACTTTGGAAGGAATCTAACACTTAGTAATTTAAAGTGGATTTAATCACACCATATTATCTCATGTTATTACCTTTATATATTCACAATTATAGTGATTTAGTTTGGAATCCTATTCCTTTCACGAAATTAATATGATCAAACTATATTTATGTGTAACTCTTTACAAAACTCATTGTCTGTGTTACTCGCCTAAAAATAGTATCCAAACATATTTACACATATCTAAATTCATCCTATACATAAGATATATAAACCTTTCATGTGATGTTTTATAATTATATGAAAGTATCAATCCACTCATGGTTAATCTTGGATCCATAGATATCTAACCCCAACCTTTCTAGAACAAGGAATAAGCCTCCAAACCATTGGGAGTTTGACCCAAAGTCCCTCCACATAGGGATTCATTACCCAAGGGAGATTCCAATTCATTATAACTCTAACACCTAATATGTACAAACCATATTCAATAACTAAATTCATGTTTATAAATTTAATTAAAAATAGAATTCAAGGTATAAGAAAACTAAATCCATTATAATACCTAGTATGTGACTTCTTAAATGAATGTATGATAATCTCAGAATCACTTTAAAAACTTTAAAATAAAGTATACAAATATTCACAATATAAAAAATTTATTTCCCGGAATAATAAATAAGGTAATAAATTAAAAATATTTATTAAAACATGATATAAACATTTATGAACAATTAATAAATCAAATATAATTATAAACATTTATACTTTTATCTATTCATTATTATCATTCTATAATATTTAATATAATCACTTTATATTCATTTTATAATATTAAATCCTTAATATAATTCATTATATGAAATTTTACTTTAAATATTTAATATTAAATGAAATATAAACATAATATATTTAAATTTCTACTATGTAAATAGTTAGGATTAATTGGGGTATGGACAACACTAAGAGGGTGGGGGGATGAATCACTGTTGGTGACTTATTAACCAATTAAAATGTTTAACCTTATTTACCTCTAATATTCAGTAAATGGATAAATTACTATCTTCTCTACTCAATTTTTGTTTTCATGCATGTGATATTACTAGTAAAGAACACATAAAAGGACACCAAGGTCTGTTAATGAGCTTTGTCTCCAATATGGATGAGTACATCCTTGGTGTACGGTGGTTGTTATCTCACTCACACGAAAATCCTATTTTATTATCAAGAAAATACTAGGCAATGGAATATCCTTAGACCTGAATTCTTAAAACCAACCAGGTATAATGAAATCACCAACATACAACTTCTTCAAAATAAAAGATTTATCTTGTACCACTTTTAAGTAGTCCATCAGTGATGGCTTAGTGTATCTCTTGGAAATAATAGATCATATCACCTTCTTCAATGTGAATCAATCAAAGAGGATTCTTATTCTATTCTTAAAATCTTACTATATAATAATATTATAGGATGGTCTTCTCAATCTTCTCCATCGATATGAAAAATGTTCAATAAATGACTAGATGGTCTCTCACTTTCTATTATTATTCTTCTTCTTCAATACAAAAGGATCAATACTTCCCAACAACATGGATTCTCTTAAAACCTTCAACACACAAGATGTATACCTTGATCACAGGGTCTAATCTCTCTCTCTCTCTTAGATACTCATGATATGAAACTAAATGTAGTATATTATCTCTCTTATTATTTTTCTTCTAATCTAATAATATTAAAGATAATATAAACTTAATATATTTTAATATCTTCTCTTTCTACTCAATTTAATACATTCCCAAAATCTCATAAATATAGTTCTCATATTGAATGTAGAAATCCCCCTAATATTTGGTAGTATATATTCTCTATAATTCTCATTTAATATCAGTCAAATATTTTATCAATTAAACTTATGTGATATTCATGATTTAAACTCTCTATGAAATATTATAATTATTGTGGTCTTTATCATCTCTACAAAATCTGCAGCCACTTAATCCATGGTGGCATGGATCCTTTCAGTGTGTTACCTTCTATTGTGATGTGAAAATCCATTTGTAACTCATTCTCAATCAAGAATAATGGTACAATCTTCTCTTACTGGTGAGACTCATATTAAAAATTACCATCTCCATGGTCTTTGGCTAGAATCATGACTTAAATTGAAGCATCATGATGTTTAGTCAATGAATATTAGTATATAATATTTGAGTTTTATCTTCCAAAAAACCATGTATCTTATAAACTTTTCCATATTTCAAAAATCCTTTTTCATAAGAGTAAAATGAATTTTATGATTTAGGACTTTTCCAAAATTCTAGACTATAGTCATTTTATAAGAGTGAATGACTCTTATGTTTCTCTATACTCCCCTGACTTTACTATTTTTCACATGAATGATATTTCATAATAGTAAAATGTCTCTTATAAAATATTTTATTAGGGTAAATTGTTATTGTGAAATAATTCTGAATCTTATGTTCGGTCCTAGAAAATCTTATGAAATTATCTGTAAGGATAAATAACACTTACAGTTTTTTCAAATAACTATTATGAAGGCCAACTAACTCATTGTAAATTAAAGATGAATCTTATAAAATGTCAATGACTCTTATGATTCTCATGGGTCTTCATTCCTTTGTCAATTATCGACTCTAGAGATGAAATAAATCTTAAAAATTAGTACTTATCCAATTTTATTCATAATTTTGCAACTCATAATAAGTACATAAATTTCATAAAAACTTTTTTAAAAAAATCTAGCAACCTCATATATTCTCAAACAACTTCAAATTACTCAAAAACATTTACTACAATATATTCTAAAGGATATGAAACATATAAATACTACCTTAGAGTACTTAAATTAAAATCCACTACTACAATTAAATTCTTTATTCTTAGCTTAAATTTTCTTCAATAATGGTGACTAATAAATCCTCATTAATTGCTCCACTCTTGAATCAAACTTAATTCCTTCAAAAATTATCCAAAAATATTTGTTTTATATAGATAAATATAAGGATAAAAAATTAAATATTTACTTCAAAAAAAATTCATAGAGATATATAACTCATCAATCTTCACACTCCATAAAACTAACTCCTCTGCAACTGCTTCAAATATTCATTAACCAAATCTACCTCAAACAGATTCATCAAATATGGAGAAAACTCAAAAACCACTTCAAAATTTTCCATCTAAATGCATCTATAATAATATATAATATAAGTGTCTCACTTTCATTATAATCATAATATGAAACCATCTCACTTGTATATAATTTTTTGTCTTAGTAAGGGCATGATACAATACTACAAGAGGGGGTGAGTAGTAGTCAAAACGTGAATTAAAATTTTTCATCCCACTCTAGTATTTAGTTGGTTTAAGAATACAAGTTTTGATCTATTTATAAAATATTAGAGTTAAAATGTTGTATTACAAAAAATATAAGAACCATGGAAATAATAAAACTATAAAAAATTAAATATTTTTTGAAAAAAGAAGTAATGTGGTGGAAAATAAAATAATAAAGTAATGTAGAAACAATTCAAGAAGTTCCAGATAACAATCCAGAAACCCTGAAAGGATATTATTACTGATTTAATTCTAATTAAAGGAACCCTTAATTTGTATCTAAAGTAGTAGGATGATCTGTATACTGAACCTAGGTATCTCGGTTCCATACTCATAACTTCCTGAAATATAGGCCCGTCAAAAGGTAACAAATTCCCAAATAAATTTCATGGGCACCATGGTAGGCTGTTGGATGCTCTAGCCTCAAGAACCTATTTAATATCATGATTTGAAACAATTACTTTCCATGACTTCATTAATTTTAAACCTATCAAAAAGTACAAATTAAAACTTCAAGAGCTCGTTGATCTTGATGGATTAGAAGATATAGCTTCTACACCCCAAAATATCATAAATATTAAGGTATCAAACAATGAACGATTATAAGAGAAAGACTAAGATCTTTATAAGAAAACCTCACACAAAGGTAGGTCATAGTCAAAAATCAATAAAACCAGAATTTACAATCATAAACACTCAAATAATCAAGTCGATGTAAACTTAAATATAATATAAGAGATATTAGTTTATTTCATCCTTCTTCCATTCCTTGAAGCTCTCATTATAATTTATATCCTCCATTGAAAAATAATACATCAATCAAACTTCAAGATCTTTAGGTATGATTGCAATTGCATTGAATTCAACTCACTATATTCTAATAAATGTATATTTGAATTCTGTCATCCAATGAGAGTACCTCTATAATGTTGTAATTTTCAATGGATGTAGTTATATATATCCTGATAAAGTACTAGAATATAGTCACATATTCAATTTACAAGACTTTAAAATAATGGATATTAAACCTACACAAACAAAACTCAAACAATAATCTCCATAATAATTAATTCATAATATGAGTGTAATACTAGTGTAATAGAGTGTATTATGATTTTATAAAAAATGTAATAAGTTGGTCTTTGACCTAATAATCTCCCCTCTTTTGAAAATCATAGGACACACAAGTGAAGTTAATTTGACTAAAAATAAAAATAAATTATTCTTATAACTTACAATTAAATTCACCCTAATTTTAACAACTGAAGGACTTATATTTTTAAATATATTCTTTTTTTCAATAACAAGATATGAAATAATATTACCTTTTTTAATTTTACATCCCTTATATAATTCTTCTCAACTCAAACACATCATTAGTAAATAAGGAAGTAAAACATACACTATAAATTTTTTCCCCATTTTTGATTTTCAAAAATAAATTCATAGTAGGAAAAAGAAAATAAGTAAGCACATGGTATAAATTAAAATAAGATATAATTGAGAAAATACCTTTATCTTATAGTATTCTCACCCTATTAAATATCTCCTTTTGTGATTTTCAAAGTAATATAGGGTAATAGATTGTATTTCTATAATTTTTGAATTCTATAATGTTCAGAGGTTCTCCCCCTATCCAAAACATTCAAATATAAATGAAAAGTATTCCACTTTTTTAAAATAATCAATCACCATTAATGGATATTCAATTCATTTAAAAATTTATAAAATCATATATTACTCAATAATTTAAGGAATCTATCATGAAATCTTATATAATAGTTTCCCCAAACAAGGAAAAGAGTTTGAAACTATTTGATCACATATATAAACATTCATAAAATAGTTACCTTATGTCACGACCCGCCCTCGGGGTCCGTGCCGTGACTACCCCAAGCCCGCCTTCCATAGGTCAGGGGCTGGCGACTAGCACCAAGGCGTAAATCCCGGTAAAAAGGGAAGGCATTGCCTTTGAAAAGTAAACAAAGACCACAGAGTAAGCAAGCAGAAAGTAAACACTAAACAAAAGTAGAGTACAACTGAAAGTGCGGAAAAGTAAATGGGCCAGAATACAAACCCAAACTGAAAGTAAAGTACAACTCTAAAGGGAAAACAGCAACTAAAAAGTAAAAGCCGCTACTCTGAGCTGTCCACTGAGAAATCCCACCTGAAGGGTGGGTACAGATAGCTCCTCTGCTCCACGGGTCCCGCCGTCCGCTCCGTGCACGTCCCGCCCAGTGGTCCACCTCCGGGTACCGTCCCGCTCTGCAAGCCTCGGCTAAGGTCAACGCTGTCCGTCGTCTGCAACCAACACAACGTAGTGCGGGCAAAGCCCGTGCAGGGGTGAGTATAAGCTACTCAGTAGGGACCCCGAGACCCCTGAAGGTCTCTCAAATCCACAAAGGATAAACCACGAAGAAAGGTACAATCACGAAGTAACAACTGACACTGCTTAGGTATATGCCCATACATATACCTAAGTCATCAAATTCAAATACGCTCCAACCTCCGAGCCCAAGTACAACTCAGTCCACACAGGAAAGTAAACGTATTCCACACAGGAAAGCAAAACATAATCCACACAGGATTGCACTACACAATCCACACAGGAAAGCAACAGGATTCAGCTCACACAGGTATACTTCTTCAAAGGACGATAAAGATGATCTCTGATCCATCTAAGTCGTCGGACCCATGAAGGATCGATAGGTAACTAACCCCCGCAAGACCCACACAGGATCGGGCCCACACAGGACCTGTAGGCGCTGGTTCACACAGGACCGCTGAGCGCAAGGACCCACACAGGATCGGACCCACACAGGATCGGGCCCACACAGGACCTGTAGCACTGACCCACGTAGGATCGCTGAGTGCTGTAGTTGTCGTCGTCGAATCCACACAGGATCTCTGTACTGTCGTCGTCGCAGTCACAGTAGCAGTAGTAGCAGTAGTAGCAGTCGCAGCCAGCACTAGGGTTCCCGCACACAGCAAGCTCGTTCGGAGGGTCCGCTCCACGAGCCGAGAGGCTGATACATCAACTGTCACAAAGTCTAGAGTTGATGTATCCAAAAGTTCCGTACCGTCAACAGGAACTCAACGCAACAGACGGCGCATCGATCGGACGCCCGGTTTGAGAGTTATTGGCATTTTCGTCCCCGGGACCCGGTTGGTTTTTAAGGCAAAACCAACCCGACCGTACTCCACCTGCGTCCAAACCTCGGGCGGAGTATGCCAAAATATCCGTCTCACTAAGAGGAACACAACACAGCTGACGGTACGTCAATCGGACGTCCGTAGCTCAAGATATGAGTGTTTCCGCTCTGAAGGCCCGGTTGGTTTCGTGAACGAACCAACCCGGCCGAACTCAAAGTAATCTGAAACCTTGAGTGTGATATACCGAAACGACCGTCTCGATCCAAGGATCGCGTTTCCGCAGACGGTTCGTCGATCGGAGGTCCGTGGCTCAAGATATGGCCAAAAGACCGAATCTGATCCGAAACGGGGGGTCCGGGTCCGGGCCGACCCGGCCCGACCCCCCCCCCCCCCCCCTTGGGTCGGCCCGAACCGGATCGACCCGACCCGGGTCCGACCCGGCCCGGCCGGCCGGCGGCGCGGCGGCGAGGCGGCGTGGGGGCCGCGGCGGCCTGGCGCCGCACGGTGGCTGCAGGCGGGGGGCAAAGCCCCCGCTGATTGGGATGACGGCGCGGCTATATGTCATGCCCCTTTTTGCAAAACCGCCCCCCCCCCCCCCCCACGTGGGGGGCTTGATTGGTAGGAAACGGGGGGCCTCCTGCCCCCCCTCAAGGAAACCGCCCCCCTCATTAAGAGGGGGGGTTTTGATTGCTGGCCGGGGGATTAATTCCCCCGGTTTAATGCCATCCGGCCGGCCAGCTGGCCGGCCGGTTTTCTCCAATGGGACCGGAAAATCCGGTCCCCTCTTCGGCTTCCGACGCCGGCAGCCCGGCCGACGGTCTTCTCTTCCGCCGCGGCCCGGAACCGGCCACGGTGTTCGTCGTCCGGCGTGGTGCGACGGCACCGCGCCCCTCTGCCGTGCCTTGATTTCTTTCAACGCGGCGCGACGGCGTCGCGTTCAAGATGTTTCTTCCATGGTGCGCGCAGGACGGCATTGCGTAAAATAAACGCACGATTAACCGCGTGGTGCGACGGCACCACGCCACCTTGTTTCCACCCGCGAGGCATTTCAACAAGAACGATGGAGGGGTTCGGCCGTGTTCATGCGGTCCGGCCCCCTCACGTTAAACAATAACACAACTTTAAATATTTAAGAGCCTCACGTTAGACATGCGAGATCCACGATCAAGAATAAAATAAATTAACAATAATCAACAACCCCTACCTTGGTTTAAGGTTCGAAGATTTGTCAACGTCCGCGGAAGACAACGTCGCGGAGGTCGGGCGTCGCGGTCGTCGTTCGTCAAATCCGTTGACGAAGAGATGCGTCCGATGTGATACGTTGTTGGCGAAACCTTGTACGCCGACGAAGGTTGTCCGAGGAAGAAGCGGTGTTCCCTCTCGTTGACACGGAAGACGAAGAAGAGCGGAGCGGCGTTCTTCGTCGGAGCTTGAGCGTTCTTCGTCGGAGCTTGAGCGTTCTTCGTGTTCTTCGTCAGAACTTGAAGAAGAAGAAAAAGTTCTCAACCTCTCAAGAAGACAAAACTATTAACCAAAATAAAATAAGACACTATCTTATTTTATTAACACATCATCACACTAGAATTTCAAAAGTTTGAAATTCAAAAGGATTAACTCCAAAATTAAATAACTCATGTCATTTAATGAGGGATTAAGGAAGTTGGAAGAAGATGAAAGGTTGGGAGCTTCGTGTGGGCCCCACCACACTTAATCCTCCCAAGGGAGGTTAAGTGGATGTGGGTCCCACTTCCAACCCCCTTTGGTAGGATTTTTCAAGTTAAAATAAAATTTGTTCTTCACAAAATTTTATTTAACTTAAACTAAAAACCCAAAAACTAACTTTCAACCCGCAACGAACGCAACTTCCGAAAAGGTCTCTTTAAGCGAATATCGGCGCTACGAGTTCATCGGTGCCCTCGGATTTCAATTCTGAGCACCGGATCAAAAGTTAGGAATTCCCGCTCGTTCGTTCACTGAACGTACCCGAGTCAAACTTCAGAAATTGATTCCGGGCACTCCGGGCCTCGGAATCAGGTGCCGTCTGAAACCGCGCTCTTGTAAAATTCTAAAGAAAATTAAGAAAAAAAATTCCCTTGAATTTTACGGGTCTTTACATTACTCCCACCTCAGGGCTTTACGTCCCCGTAAAGATACATCAAAAACTAGGGAAACAAATGAGGGTACTGAGCACGCATCTGATCCTCCCGCTCCCATGTGCTCTCCTGGAGATTCCTGTGCTGCCATCTGATGCGCACAAGAGGAATCGATCGCCCATGTAGGACCCGCTCCTGTCGATCCTCTATCTCCACCGGGACCTCCGTAAAAGTCGCCCCATCGTCAACGTCAAGCTCCCCATGGTCAATGAAGTGCGTCGGGTCGTGCACGTATCTCCTCAGCTGAGACACGTGGAAGACGTCGTGCACCCGGTGCAACTGAGGTGGTAGAGCCAGGCGATAAGCCACCTCACCAATCCTGCTGAGAATCTGGAAGGTTCCGATGAAGCGCGGAGATAACTTGCCGCCTCGGCCAAATCTCTGAATACCACGTCGAGGTGAGACTCGCAAGAAGACGTGGTCACCATCCTCGAACTCCAGTGGCCTCCGCCTCCTGTCAGCATATGACTTCTGCCGGCTCTTAGCTGTCCTCATCCGCTCCTGGATGACCTGGACCTTCTCTGTTGTGGCCTGGACCATCTCCGGTCCCACTAGTGCTGACTCCCCAGGGTCTGTCCAGCACAAAGGAGATCTACAAGGTCATCCGTACAACGCCTCGTACGGTGCCATACCGATAGTGGAGTGGTAGTTGTTGTTGTACGCGAACTCCACTAAGGGTAGGTGGTCCTCCCAGCTACGACCAAAGTCGAGGACACATGCGCGGAGCATGTCCTCGAGAGTCTGAATGGTCCTCTCCGTCTGACCATCCGTCTGAGGGTGAAAGGCTGTGCTCAAATGTAGATGCGTCTCGAACGCCTCCTGTAACCCCTTCCAAAGCCGGGAAGTAAAGCGATCATCTCGATCGGAGACGATAGATGATGGCACACCGTGGAGTCGCACAATCTCCTGAATGTAGAGACGTCCCAAGATCTCTACTGAGCCCTGCTCTCTGATGGGTAAGAAGTGTGCCGACTTGGTGAGTCGGTCAACAATCACCCAGATGGAGTCGTGACCTCTGGATGTGCGTGGAAGTCCAGTCACGAAATCCATAGATATGTCGTCTCACTTCCACTCCGGAACCTCCAAGGGATGTACCAAGCCTGCTGGTACCTGATGCTCTGCCTTCACCTGCTGGCAGGTAAGGCATCGAGAAACGAACTCTGCTACTGCCTTCTTCATGCCTGGCCACCAGTGTTGTCGTCTGAGGCCCTGGTACATCTTCACCACTCCAGGATGTACCGCCAAAGGAGAAGTGTGAAACTCTCTCAGCACCTCCTCTCGCAAAGTGACTGGTACCATGGTACGTCCTCTAAAAAGGATGTCGTGCTCTGCTCCAAGGGAGAAACCATCAGGTGCCTGTCCCGAGGATATCTGTGCACGCCGTGTCTCACAGTCAGTGTCCTCACGCTGTGCCTCCCTGACCCGCTGCAGTAGTGGAGGAGTGACTGTGAGAGACTGAAGGAAGGCTGCTCCATCTCTATCCACGAAGGATATCTGCAAAGAGGCTAGCTGCTCCATCGCCTCCTCAAGTAGCTGAATGCCCGTCCTCCTGCTAAGTGCATCAGCTACTACGTTCCCCTTCCCAGGAGTATAGACTATCTCAAAGTCATAGTCCTGGAGGAACTCGAGCCATCGCCGCTGTCTCAGGTTCAGGTCCTTCTGTGAAAAGATATACCTGAGACTCTGATGATCAGAAAAGACTGTAAAGCGCTCTCCCATCAGATAGTGTCGCCATGTCTTCAGAGCGAAGACCACTACTGCTAACTCCAGGTCATGGGTAGCGTAGTTCTGCTCATGCGGCCTCAACTGACGTGATCCATAGGCGATCACTGCCCGCTCCTGCATCAGAACACATCCGAGTCCGGTTCCTGATGCATCGCAGTAGACTACGTACCCTACTCCCTCCTCAGGAAACCTCAAGATAGGTGCGCAGGTCAATCTCTGTCTCAGCTCCTGGAAGCTCTGCTGACATCTGTCAGACCACACGAAGGGTTTCCCCTTCTTCGTCAAAGCTGTGAGTGATGCCGCAACTCTAGAGAAGTCTGGCACGAATCTCTGATAGTATCCAGCTAGTCCCAAGAAACTCCGAACCTCAGTCATGCTCCTGGGTGGCTCCCATGCTAACACAGCCTCAATCTTCGCGGGATCCACTGCAACTCCCGCCTCAGAGATAACGTGTCCAAAGAGGTGGACCTCACGTATCCAGAACTGGCACTTCGAGAGCTTACCATAAATCTGGTGCTCTCGGAGTGTGTCAAGAACAACTCGCAAGTGATAGGCGTGCTCCTCCTCTGTCGTAGAGTAAATCAGAATGTCGTCGATGAAGACCACAACAAACCGATCGAGGTATGGCTGAAAGATCCTGTTCATGAGAGCCATGAACACTGCTGGAGCATTGGTTACACCGAAAGGCATAACCAAGAACTCATAGTGGCCATACCGACATCTGAAAGTCGTCTTCTGCACATCCTCGTCTCTGACTCTGAGCTGATAATAGCCTGACCTGAGGTCTATCTTCGAGAACCACCGTGCTCCCTTGAGCTGATCAAAGAGGTCATCAATCCTCGGTGGCGGATACTTGTTCCTCACTGTCACCTGGTTCAGGCGACAATAGTCAACACAAAGTCGCAAGCTCCCGTCCGCCTTCTTGGCGAACAATATCGGGGAAGCCCAGGGTGAAACACTGGGTCGGATGAACCCCTTTCCCTGCAAGTCCTCCAACTGTACCCGTAGCTCTCGAAGCTCGACGGGGGCCATCCGATATGCTGGAGTGGATATCGGGGCTGTCCCGGGGTACAAGTCAATATAAAATTCTACCTCTCTGCGAGGAGGTAGCCCTGAAACGTCATCGGGAAAAACGTCCGCAAACTGATCCACCACTGCAGGAAAACCAGGACTCCGCATGTCAACTGCTCCAAGGATAAGTCTAGCCAACTGATGAGTGATGGGTTGTCCTCTCCTCCGCGGAAGTCCATCCTGTGCTGCTAAGGATCCCTTCTCACCGGTGAAGGTGAACCTGCTCCCGTCGGTGCGTACACATCGCACCTTGCGCCTAAAACAGTCAATCTGTGCATGGACCGTAGATAGCCAATCCATGCCCAAGATGACGTCGTAAGGCCTCGACGCTGCTACAAGAAGATCCCAGCCGAAGCTCTCGCCTCCTAGAGTAAGCTCACACTGCCGGCACCAGTGCGTAATCGTCGAGTCTGCTCCCGTAGGAGTCTCTAGCCATAAGGATCGAGCCAACAGCTCTGTCGGAATCTCCGAGCTCTGAACAAGGGCAGCGGCTATGAAAGAGTGACTCGCTCCTGTGTCTATAAGAACTGCAGCAAGGGTGGAGTAGACACAGATAGTACCTCGAATCATCTCGGGTGCGCCGTGGTCGTAGGCCTCTGCTGCCTGGAGTTGTGCCTGTCGCTGCCCGCCAGCTCCCTGTGGTCGGGGTGGACCTCCTGGTGGTGGTGGTGGCAGAGCCTCAAAGCATCTCCCACCACCGACTGCTCGTCCAGCTCCTCTGCCTCGTCCGCCTCCTCCCTGCGGACCGCCACGGTCGACCCTTTGCCTCTGCCTCGGTGGTCCATCAACTGACTGCTGCTCCTCGGCACGGCGGGTCGGGCAGTCGCGAGCCATGTGGCCTTGCCCGCCGCACGAGTAGCACTGTCTGCCTCTCGAAAGACTGGCTCCTCGCTGTGTGCCCCGCACTGCTGAGCCAGTGCCCTGAGATCGTCTGCCCGAAGGTCTGGTCTGTCTGGACCCCTGAGTCATCCGTCGACTGCCTGCTGCAGATGACTCTGCCACGTGCCGCACTGTGGTGGGTCGTTGTGCTGGTGTAGACTCAGCAAGGAAGCTCTCGATCAGAAGGGCCCGCTCCAGTACTCCTGTCTGAGTCGGTATACTGAGGGAGATCAGCGATGCCCTGATCTCGTGTCTCAAACCCTGCTCGAAGGTCCGGGCCCGGAAGAATGGGTCCCGTACCATGTCGGTCGAGTAGCGCGAGAGATCGGTAAATCTCGCCGAGTACTGAGCGACCGTCATGCTGCCCTGCCGCAGCTGTAGAAGCTCCTGGATACGCACCGCACGAAGGGTGGCTGGGACGAACTCCGAGTGGAAGAGGCTCTCAAAGTCCGTCCAAAGTAGAGATGTCTCATCGTGCACCTGGAGCATCAGGCTCCACCATCGTCCTGCTGCTGCGTGTAGTAGGCTCACAGCGAGGATCACCATGAGGTCTGCTGGTGTCCTCACTAGCCTAAACACTCGAACCACTGCCTCCAGCCAGTCCTCTGCTGCCTGGGGATCCGTCTCCCCGCGAAACCTAGGCGGTCGCTGGCGCTGAAACTCATGCAGTGCGCTGAGGCGACGTGTGTCATCAGCGGCTGCTGCTGGAAGCATCGGGGGCTCGGCGGGTAGAGCTACCGCCGGTGCCACTGCTGACAAAGGGCCCTGCACCGAGGCCTCGTCGCTCGGTGGGCTGTCGTCACGCACGACTCTCAGAACCCTAGCTGGTTGCCGTCGTGGGGCCATCCTGAAAAGGAAACAGGTGCGCCACGGTCAGAACAGTATACCTGGTGAGCTGATATAAGTAATCACAAAGAAAACTTTGAAACACACACACCATCAATGTTTTCGTGCATTAAGTCGGAAATCAGAAGTCAGGGTCCTGGTATACGGATACGTCGGCCGCCGCACCAACACTGGACTCCCTGGACTGATAACCACACTCAATACGCTAAACATTATTGCTTCACATAGAAAAGATCAGAGTTCTCGGTAGAACCGAACTCCTCTGATACCAATTTGTCACGACCCGCCCTCGGGGTCCGTGTCGTGACTACCCCAAGCCCGCCTTCCATAGGCCAGGGGCTGGCGACTAGCACCAAGGCGTAAATCCCGGTAAAAAGGGAAGGCATTGCCTTTGAAAAGTAAACAAAGACCACAGAGTAAGCAAGCAGAAAGTAAACACTAAACAAAAGCAGAGTACAACTGAAAGTGTGGAAAAGTAAATGGGCCAGAATACAAACCCAAACTGAAAGTAAAGTACAACTCGAAAGGGAAAACAGCAACTAAAAAGTAAAAGCCGCTACTCCGAGCTGTCCACTGGGAAATCCCACCTGAAGGGTGGGTACAGATAGCTCCTCTGCTCCACGGGTCCCGCCGTCCGCTCCGTGCACGTCCCGCCCAGTGGTCCACCTCCGGGTACCGACCCGCTCTGCAAGCCTCAGCTAAGGTCAACGATGTCCGTCGTCTGCAACCAACACAACGTAGTGCGGGCAAAGCCCGTGCAGGGGTGAGTATAAGCTACTCAGTAGGGACCCCGAGACCCCTGAAGGTCTCTCAAATCCACAAAGGATAAACCACGAAGAAAGGTATAATCACGAAGTAACAACCGACACTGCTTAGGTATATGCCCATACATATACCTAAGTCATCAAATTCAAATACGCTCCAACCTCCGAGCCCAAGTACAACTCAGTCCACACAGGAAAGTAAACGTATTCCACACAGGAAAGCAAAACGTAATCCACACAGGATTGCACTACACAATCCACACAGGAAAGAAACAGGATTCAGCTCACACAGGTATACTTCTTCAAAGGACGATAAAGATGATCTCTGATCCATCTAAGTCGTCGGACCCACGAAGGATCGATAGGTAACTAACCCCCGCAAGACCCACACAGGATCGGGCCCACACAGGACCTGTAGGCGCTGGTTCACACAGGACCGCTGAGCGCAAGGACCCACACAGGATCGGACCCACACAGGATCGGGCCCACACAGGACCTGTAGCACTGACCCACGTAGGATCGCTGAGTGCTGTAGTTGTCGTCGTCGAATCCACACAGGATCTTTGTACTGTCGTCGTCGCAGTCACAGTAGCAGTAGTAGCAGTAGTAGCAGTCGCAGCCAGCACTAGGGTTCCCGCACACAGCAAGCTCGTTCGGAGGGTCCGCTCCACGAGCCGAGAGGCTGATACATCAACTGTCACAAAGTCCAGAGTTGATGTATCCAAAAGTTCCATATCGTCAACAGGAACTCAATGCAACAGACGGCGCGTCGATCGGACGCCCGGTCTGAGAGTTATTGGCATTTTCGTCCCCGGGGCCCGGTTGGTTTTTAAGGCAAAACCAACCCGACCGTACTCCACCTGCGTCCAAACCTCGGGCGGAGTATGCCAAAAGATCCGTCTCACTAAGAGGAACACAACACAGCTGAAGGTACGTCAATCGGACGTCCGTAGCTCAAGATATGAGTGTTTCTGTTCCGAAGGCCCGGTTGGTTTCGTGAACGAACCAACCCGGCCGAACTCAAAGTAATCCGAAACCTTGAGTGAGATATACCTAAACGACCGTCTCGATCCAAGGATTGCGTTGCCGCAGACGGTTCGTCGATCTGAGCTCCGTGGCTCAGGATATGGCCAAAAGACCGAATCTGATCCGAAACGGGGGGTCCGGGTCCGGGCCGACCCGGCCCGACCCCCCCCCCCCCCCTTGGGTCGGCCCGAACCGGGTCGACCCGACCCGGGTCCGACCCGGCCCGTCCGGCTGGCGGCGCGGCGGCGTAGCGGCGTGGGGGCCGTGGCGGCCTAGCGCCGCACGGTGGCTGCACGCGGGGGGCAAAGCCCCCGCTGATTGGGATGACGGCGCGGCTATATGTCGCGCCCCTTTTTGCAAAACCGCCCCCCCACGTGGGGGGCTTGATTGGTAGGAAACGGGGGGCCTCCTGCCCCCCCTCAAGGAAACTACCCCCCTCATTAAGAGGGGGGGTTTTGATTGCTGGCCGGGGGATTAATTCCCCCGGTTTAATGCCATCCGGCCGGCCAGCTGGCCGGCCGGTTTTCTCCAACGGGACCGGAAAATCCGGTCCCCTCTTCGGCTTCCGACGCCGGCGGCCCGGCCAACGGTCTTCTCTTCCGCCGCAGCCCGGAACCGGCCGCGGTGTTCGTCGTCCGGCGCGGTGCGACGGCACCGCGCCCCTCTGTCGTGCCTTGATTTCTTTCAACGCGGCGCGACGGCGTCGCGTTCAAGATGTTTCTTCCATGGTGCGCGCGCGACGGCGTTGCGTAAAATAAACGCACGATTAACCGCGTGGTACGACGGCACCACGCCACCTTGTTTCCACCCGCGAGGCATTTCAACAAGAACGATGGAGGGGTTCGGCCGTGTTCATGCGGTCCGGCCCCCTCACGTTAAACAATAACACAACTTTAAATATTTAAGAGCCTCACGTTAGACATGCGAGATCCACGATCAAGAATAAAATAAATTAACAATAATCAACAACCCCTACCTTGGTTTAAGGTTCGAAGATTTGTCAACGTCCGCGGAAGACAACGTCGCGGAGGTCGGGCGTCGCGGTCGTCGTTCGTCAAATCCGTTGACGAAGAGATGCGTCCGATGTGATACGTCGTTGGAGAAACCTTGTACGCCGACGAAGGTTGTCCGAGGAAGAAGCGGTGTTCCCTCTCGTTGACACGGAAGACGAAGAAGAGCGGAGCGGCGTTCTTCGTCGGAGCTTGAGCGTTCTTCGTCGGAGCTTGAGCGTTCTTCGTGTTCTTCGTCAGAACTTGAAGAAGAAGAAAAAGCTCTCAACCTCTCAAGAAGACAAAACTATTAACCAAAATAAAATAAGACACTATCTTATTTTATTAACACATCATCACACTAGAATTTCAAAAGTTTGAAATTCAAAAGGATTAACTCCAAAATTAAATAACTCATGTCATTTAATGAGGGATTAAGGAAGTTGGAAGAAGATGAAAGGTTGGGAGCTTCGTGTGGGCCCCACCACACTTAATCCTCCCAAGGGAGGTTAAGTGGATGTGGGTCCCACTTCCAACCCCCTTTGGTAGGATTTTTCAAGTTAAAATAAAATTTGTTCTTCACAAAATTTTATTTAACTTAAACTAAAAACCCAAAAACTAACTTTCAACCCGCAACGAACGCAACTTCCGAAAAGGTCTCTTTAAGAGAATATCGGCGCTGCGAGTTCATCGGTGCCCTCGGATTTCAATTCCGAGCACCGGATCAAAAGTTAGGAATTCCCGCTCGTTCGTTCACTGAACGTACCCGAGTCAAACTTCGGAAATTGATTCCGGGCACTCCGGGCCTCGGAATCAGGTGTCGTCTGAAACCGCGCTCTTGTAAAATTCTAATGAAAATTAAGTAAAAAATTTCCCTTGAATTTTATGGGTCTTTACACCTTATGACTATTTTATGAGAGGTATTTATCATGATTCCCTCACCAATAAATTATTATTACCTAATAATGCAATAAAGTGTGCACCATAGGGTCGATCTCTCACGAAGGCCACTTGCACACAACAATTTTTCTATTGTCACTATTTATAAACTAACTAATATACTACTAAAATAATATAAAAAGGGGGTTTAAAATGAATGAACTTAATATATATATATATATACAATAAACACACAAATAATAAAACAAAAACACAATAAAGAGGATAAGACACAAAGAAGTTAGTGAATAATCGTTGTCGTTCTTGGGTGATCGTGGTGATGAAATCATTATTCCTTAAAAATTTATTCTCAATATTATACTCAATATTAAGATCAAACCTATCACTCAAAACCTTACCATGAATTGTTATTATCCCATATAGACCCTCCACAATCAAGATAATACTCACTCACATCATCACCACAATGATACTTTAACTTGGATACAACATTATGACGATAAAGGAGAGGGAAGATATTAAAATGGGAAGAATAAATCAATAGTAATAAAATTGGGGTGAACCCTACACAAAAAACATTTAAACACTATTAAAATTATTATAATAAAATAAATATAAACATTTAATAACAATAAACTGAAGAACCACCACTCCCCCCTCGAACAACAATGAGAGTTAGTTCTCTACTTGCACAGATATTGAAAGGATCGTGGTGGGAGAACACAAATTGAAAGTGAAAGAGAAGATAATAAAATGAACAAATATACATTAAACAATTAAAATAATATTACAGTGGAAAAACCCTAATTCTATATAAAATGTTCAACCCAAGTTTCCAATCTTTTGGAATGAAGAAGAAATACACTTTTATAGTCAAAGGGAGTGAAAAATTATCTCCAACAACATCCTATAAAAGTCGTCATGTGTTAGCCCCCATTAATGATAGAATTTTGGAACGGTTTCTTATTAAAAGTTGTTATTTTTTGTTTTATATTTTGAACCACAAAATTTGAACTTAATTTTACATTATTGGAGAGAAATACTACCAATTTACTCTGGGAATTTATTCTTCCCATGCAGACTCTTTGTATTCCACATATCATAATTATAGAAAATTTATGGCCTTGAATATGAATGAATATTGTGGGTATATATAAATTAAAGTTGTTACCTATGATGTATTCCTTATCCATGTCTAATTTTAGATTTTTTTTAGGGTTTCCATTTAAGAGATATTGTCCCTACAATAAAATTATTCAGATCTGTACACAGATTTTGATGCATGTGTTGTTAGCTAGTTTTGGGCCTTCAAATGATGGATTGATCTTTGGATCCAGAATAATGAAATAAATAACATGATTTATGGAATATTATAAAGAAATAATTTTACAATTTTTATATTTATAGAAACTTTTATGGCCAAAACACTTAAATAAATTAAAATAGTTAAAATCCAAAATATGTCATTTTTGCAATTAAGGTCAAAATACATATAAAACCATAAAATGAGACAACTTTCCTTAAAATAACATATTAGTGGGATTAAAAACATTGAAATTAAAAGTAAAATAATTGAAAATATTGGATCTATCAATTCCCCCACACTTAAACATTTCACTCATGGGCAATCATCTTATACTAAGGTCAAAACAAACTTCCCAAAGCATAAATGACAACACAACTCAATTATCATATCAAAGAAAATAATATTCCTCCTTCATGGATAAAAATTCCCTAAATACTCAAAAATGATAAAAATACATTAAATTTCATATTAATCATCATTTCATGTTGTACCTACCTCCCTGGAAAAATATTTATCTCTTCACTCAAGGATATTTTTTACGGAGTTTTTATCATTCTCAAGAACATGTGAGATATCCATAGGCTTGATATCCTCCTAGTATCTCCACTTCACAAAGTAAAAAAATGTGTAAAACATGAGGATTTTTTATGGGTTGTTCTGATATTGAGGTTTGGTAGGTTTTAAATGTAAAAATATCTAAGACGGAATGAGGAAAGTTAAGCTATAAAGTGATGTAAATTCTTGAAAATAGTTTTTATCAAGAATGGTGTGCTCATCAATCATGTCGAAGATGATTCACCTCCAAACACTTACTTATTTATTTGGTAAGTTCACACTTGTAATTTCAACATCAATTATTAATTTATTCCATCTTTCCCCCAATTTGTAGCATTGTTTTAGCTTGAATTCAGATATATATTTCTCTTAATAATCATATTTTTGAAGAAAATATAGGCATATTTTGTTATTTAAAAATTAGTGAACACCCAAACCATATTTTAAATGATATTTTGGACACCCATCAATATTTCCATTATGAATATTTCTTCCATCAAAGAAAAAATAAATATGGAAACAATTTTCTTCATTTCAGCTCAAACAGATTCTTCATAAAAGAAAATTAAATCTCATCATCTCCCTCCCCCACATTTGAGTTCAACAATAATCACACATTTAACTTCTAAAGTAGGTTAAAAAGGGATAAATAAATTTTAATTTGGTTGCCTAACAAGGTATTTCATGGATATTATGGTATTAATAAAGGTCAAATGAAAAGGTAATCCAAAATTAGAGTTTAATGTAAAAATGGATTTCAAAGTGGTGCCTCAATCATATTTAACACATTACATGAACTCTAATAGCTTTGAAAAAAAGATAAAAAAGAAAATTATAGATTACACAACATGTCTCAAGACTCTTAATAAACAATAAATGTAAAGAAAATGTAAAAAAGGTTTATAAACATCTCGGGTTAGGCAATATTTTTAATATGGATAGAACTAGTTCACATGTGTTTCACAATCAATCAAAATTCATAAAAGGAAAATATTGAAAATTAGGAAACCAAATCCCTTCATAAATCATTTAAATACTCAAAATTTCAAATAAATAAGTCTTCCAAAAATACCAATATTTTTTTAATTTTCCAAAGTGTTCGATTCATCTCAAGAATCCTAAAAATCACACCAAAAATGAAAAATGAAAACATGAAAAATTTAGAAAAATACATGAAAATAAAATGAAAGCACACAAAAAATTTCTATGAAAAATTTGGTATCCCTCACCTGCACTTATTCTATTTACTACCATATTTTTAGCTCAAATTAGATCAAGAATGTTTTACACACATAATTTATATTGGGAGGAAAATAAAATAAATTAAAGGAAAGACACATCCTGATTTATTTTTGTGTGGCAGCCTTCAGTTAAGCTCCTAGATGCTACCTCTTTAAAACTGCAAGATAGAAATGAAAAGGCATAAGAAAAATAAAGAAAATTAAAGATAAAGGGAAAAGAAAAGAGATAATGCTTGGTTTATACCTCCAAGAGGGTAATAGGTTTTTATTGCCTCTAATCAAGAAATTGTAGTGGATTATCCCCAATCAGATAGTGGGTGTAGTTTTTTTGATATGAACCACCACATGTGCCTTTTCCCAGTGTCCATGAGTAGACACCAAGAATGTATAACCCCAAATAAGATAAAAAAAATTACAACCCCCAAGAAAGATGAAATATTTAATTTGAGGTCTATAGTGGGAGGGAAAAGAAAATAGGGGTTCTCCCTATTGACTTTCATGATGTCCTCCACCATATGGTATTAAAGTTATTGTAGAGGAGGTAGTCACTCCACCACCAGCTTGTCTAGCTCTTCTTATTCAACCACCAACACTTGGCTGGTCTCTTACTTACATCCAAGTCCCTCTCCATTTTTGTTGTATTAGAAATTTCAGCAAAGGATAATTCACAAAGAAATTCAGCTTGAATAAGATTAAAACATGAAGAATCAATAAAGAAATCTTCCTGTTTAGGTAAGTCAGGCTGGAAATTGATCTCTTACGACATCATAATTGGAAACTTTATCTCATAAACTACATTATAATATTCTTCCAATGAAATATATAGGTATATATGCATTGATTTTTCAATATAAAATATGTGAGAATCACATACATTTCAGCTTCTACAAAATTGGCCCAATATTCATCCAATTCACCTTGATATCCCATATATGCATCAAATGGAAATTATTATTCTTAAATATCCTCTAGAAAAGGTATCCATAGGTTATAGGCTAGTTAATTCATAATTTATTCTTCACATAGCTCTCAATTGAATTTTTTTTAAAATAAGTCTTTGATTACTCTTTTTCTTGAGCCTCCTTTCAAGCTATCAATTATTTCAAGGAAGAGGAAATAAATGCCATTTTATTCCTCAACTCTTCTATCATTTTTTCATTCTCATACAACGGATCTTAAGTGATAATTTTTTTATAGACACATTAATATTTTTAACTTGAAAATAATATGAAAAACTACCTTGAAATTCCATCTTTGAACCAAGAAAATAAATATATACAATGAAGTTCAATTTTTTTTTTTGGGGGGGGGTTTAAAATTTATTATTTTTTTTTTGAAAAACTATGTGTGCAAGTTATTGGCCTCCCTGAAAAATATACCAAATTTATGAGAGGGATATTTTGTGAATATCTCACCAATAAATTATTATTACTTAAGAATAAAATATAGTGCACACCCTAGGGTCGATATCTCGTGGAGGCCACTTACACACACTGATTTTTCTACTTTCACTATTTATAAAATAACTAATATACTACTAAACTAATATAAAAATGGGGTTTGAAATGCATAAAAGTAATATATATATATATACAAGAAATGCACAAATAATATAAAAAAACACAATGGATGAGATAAGACATAAAGAATTTAGTGAAAAATCGTAGTCGTTCTTGGGAGATCATGGTGATGAAATCATTTTTCCTTATTCTATCAATGTTGAGATCAACCCTATCACTTAGCATCATCCTGTGAATTTTTATTATCCCACACTGACCCTCCTCATGCAATATAAAACCCACTTGCATTATCTCTATAATTCTACTCCACCTTAGATACAACATTATAATGATGAAGTAGAGGAAAAATATTAAAATGGGAAGAAGAACTCGATAGAAATGAAATTAGATTGAACCCTACACCAAACCCATTTCACCACTAATTAAATTATTAGAATAAAATAAATAGAAACATTTAAGCATAAAAAAATAAAGAACCACCACTCCCCTCCCCCCCCCCCAAACAACAACAATAGTTAGTTCTTAACTTGCATAGAGATTACAATGATCACGGTGGGGGAACAAAAAATAGAAAATGAAATAGAAAATAAGAAGATGAACAAAGTTGCATTAAAAAAGTAAAAAAATATTAAAATAATATAAAACCTAATTATACATAAAATGTACAACCTAATTTTATAACCCTTTAGAATGAAGAATAATTATTCTTTTATAGGAAAAGGGAGTCAAAATACACTCAAAAAATATCCTTTGAAAGTTTCCATGTGTTAACCCCCATTAATGACTGAATTTTGGAAAGGTTCATTCTAGAAAGTTTTTTTGGTTTTGTTTGCTCTTTTGACCCAGAAAAATTAAGCTTCATTATACATTCTTGGAGTGATATACTCTTAATTTACTTCTGGAATTCATTCTTCCCATGTAGATTCTTTTTATTCCACATATCAGAATTCCAGCAAATTTATGGCCTTAAATATGATTGAATAAAGTGAGTACATATAAATTAAAGTTTTTAACTAGTATGTATTATTTACCCATGTATAATTTTATATTTTTTGGGCTACCCATCTAAGATATATTTTCCCAACAATAAAATTCTCTATATTTGTACATAGATTTTGAGGCATGTATTGTGAGCTAGTTTTGGGCCTCCAAATGGTGGATTGAACTTTGGTTACAGAAGAATGAAACAAATCCCATGATGTATGGAATCTTATAAATAAATGATTTTACAATTTTTATCAGTTCAGAAAATTTTATGACTAAAACACTTAAATAAATTAAAATAGTTAAAATCCAAAATAGACCATTTTTATATTTAAGTTCAAAATACATCTAAAACCATAAAATGTGACAATTTCCCTTAAAATAAAATATTTATGGGATTAAAAACATTGAACTTAAAATTAAAATAACTTAAAATATTGGCTCTGTCACTATGAATTGATTTTTTATTAAAATGAAGTGAGAAAAAAGGAGGAGAAGAAGGGGGATCTAAGGGGGCCTTAAGTAATGATGACCAAGGAAATCCACCTGAATGATTTAAATATAATTATTATGTAAATACCATTAATTAAAAAAATGATAAACCCTATTTCTGGGTCAACTTTTGAGGTTATAAGTTTTACCACTTTATTCTCTTCTCACAGGGTGTGTAGGATTTCAACTTTCGATGAGAGAAAATGACAACATTTTCTTGTGGAATATGAGATGCTCTAATGAATCGGGTGTATTCTCGATAGAGAATTGATGAAAAATGATGCATCATATTCGATATAATAAAGTAAAATATTGTTAGACATACAAATATTGATACCAATAAATAAGGATTGTGCTTCTTCTTGGAGCAAGGAACCCTCTCCAAAAAAGGTCGATAAATCCATAATAACATATCTAATTATATCTTGAACCATTCCTCCTCCATGTATACTCCCTTAACATCGTGATCCATTAGTGTTAAAATTTATTTTCTATTTTGGATGCATCTAGAAAACCCAAGATCTACTTCTCATAGTACTGACTAGAATTCTTGTTTCAAGAGTGATAAGAAGCTTGGATTTAACAGCACCTAGAAGAATTGAATAATTGTATTGACTAATGAGGGATATTGAACACTCAAGAAACTTATATTTGAGGTATCCTGAGTTGGGAGAAATGTTTTTATGGTGAGAATCATTTTGAGTATCCATAATCACTGAAAAACCCACTATAAAGAGGATGCTCTAGCCTTGATCATTAATAATAGACCCTGCATACTCACTAAAATAGGATAAGAATAAATGATTAACAGACTTGAAGTCAACATATTTTACCCTAAAAATGTTCCAAATGAAATGATCCAAATATCCTTTCACAAACAAATGAATCTCATATTTTGATCTTGCACTCGAGCAGTATAAACATTTCAAATCAAGGTGAATCCCTTTCCTTTGGAAATCGATGTTTATTGTAAGATCTCAGATTTTCCTTGAGGTATGGATATTTTGAGTTTAAATTTAATTTATTGTTTTTGAGATAGTATGAATGCCTAATGAGGTCACAAAAAATTTCAGGGGTGTCTGGGTATTGTTCAGAGTCTAGATCCTGGGTTTTTGGAAAAGGAATCCAGCCTGCATGGTCAGTATAAATAGTGAAAATCAGGCCACATGGTTTGAGTAAACCATACGGGGTGTTTCAGAATCCAGACCATAACTACACTATTTGATGAAACCATGCATCCAGGGCCACAAGCCCATGAAAAACACCAAAAATGTTTAGTATAGGCTGAAATCAAGGCTTGTGCACGGTTTCTCAAACTGTGTGCAGGAACCATGTGAGGGGGGTTTGGATAGAGTGAAGGACGCATATTTGGCACATGGTTTGGACAACCGTGAGTCCAAACCGTTCAACCCAGTATTTTGAGGGGAAAATGCCATTTTAAACTTAATGAATTAAAATGTTAAACTTTCTCTCCTTTTCCCTTATTTCCTCTAGTGTCCTACATTTATTATCCTATTGGAAATCTTCTTTAAGCCTTCTCCTAGGCTTTGGTCTGATTCATCCAAATGATGTCTGATTCAAGAATTGTTTGTCTCATTGGATATTCACCAATAAGTTATTCATTCACCTTGTGTCATTATTAATTTTTCTTTATATCAACAGAGTTATTTGGGTGCAATCTAATATGTCTTATTTACAGGGTAATCACATGTTCTTCTGATTTCTTCAAATCAGGGTCGATTTAGGATTCGATACTGGATGAGTGTTACTCCATGGGTATAAATTAGATGTTATATACCTTTCCCTTAAATTTTTTTGTTTTATATACCTTTTTGACATTTTTCTTCATGCTATATATTCTGCCATATCCCCTAAAATTAATTGAATGCCTTGATTAAATTGATTGGAACCTATTTAGGTTCCACACTTAGTACCTTTTTATAGTTAGAGGTTATTATCCCCAACCCGAACCACCCATGAAGTGCATTATTGGATTTTTCCCTTGTTATAATTCCCCATTGGGTGTGTGTGAGCTCACTATTTCAATGGTATCCTTGTTGAATTATTTTAGAATTAAATTATTGAGCAGGATAAGGTTTATGTCTCCTTTACTATGTGATTATATGTTTTGAAATGGTTGAATGAATGTTTAAAGGTTTTAAACACCTTGTTTTACCTGGTCATTTATATATGAATGGAATGAATTGTTTTAATGGGTTGAATAGAAAATGTGGAATGAGTTGGATGAAATCATGGCTTGTGATTTGAAATAAGATGATGAATTGATAATGGTAGTGGATGCCTTGGAAATTTGTACTCCTCATATCTTGATTCCATTGGATGCCATGGAAATTTATACTCCATAGATCCCGATTATGGTAGTGGATGTCTTGGACATTTCTATTCATCGGATCCTGATTACATTGGATACTATTAACATTTCAACTCCATGGATCATGATTATGGTAGAATATTTCTCAGACATTTTTACTCTTAGGATCCTGATTCCATAGGATTTCGTGGGAATTTCTACTCCATGAATCCAATTTACTTTGATTTCCAAGGACATTATTTCTCCTTGGATACATATTTCTTGGAATCACTTTGGACATGGTCCTTGGGCTCCACCGAAGTCTTTAAGAAGTTCCCATAAATATTCTTCATGAACTCGATGAGGATGCCTTGATCATTTATACCTTGGATCTAGCCCTTTCATTCCTGACACTGGATTACATGTCATAGGCCATTGTGGGTGATTTATCATGTTATAAAGTTATCTCATGATTATGGTTACTTGATTACAATTTCCATTTTTTTATGAGTGTCTGATTATTGTTTGTAGGGATCCATGGTTGGATAGATAGGATCACATATTCTTGTGACGCTTAATTTTATTATTGTTACACATATAATATATTGCACATTTCTTCATTGTTTATACACAGTCTATACATGTTATAGATAGCTTTGGTGGCGGCATACTAAGTCTTATCTCACGCACTATTTAGGCCATCATTGGGTACCTAAATAGACTTCATTGATGTAGGTAGGGACTGCGGAAAGCACCTTCTTTATGGTTCTTGATTTGATCATTTCTTAGGAGCATAGGAGCACAGGATCGAGCTAGGATCATGATGATATCTAGACATAGTTCTTTTTGGTATTTTTATTTTGATTCATGTGTAGTATTGTATGCTTGTTTCCATGTATTGTCTTTATTTTTGTATAGAGACATGACATGATAATCATATTGTATATGAAAATTCTTCTGGTTTTGATAATTATTTCAGTCTTCGGATGTTATACTTTTCCTGGTTAGTTACTCATATGCTTCCACTATTTGTTGATATTATTATTCAATTGTGTTACACTCTAGTCATGAGGTTATATTCTCCCCATTGTTTCACTTTAGACCCTTTTTTCTAGTCGACAGCCTCTGCCATACGGGGAGGTGCGCTTGAGGCCATGTGAACCATCCGCTCAGGGCACCTTTTAGTGGCTCCTGGGTTGGGATGTTACAAAGTGGTATCAAAGAATTTTATTTTATGGATTTACTATTTTGAAATAATACTTAGGTGATTAGGATGTGTTGGAATTTGGTAATGAGAGTAGAAAATCCACTTACAAGAAAAATCCAAATTTCTTGGGATAGGAATTTTTGTTCTCATTTTTTCCTATTATAGTTGACTTACTTCCATCATTGGGTGATTCACATGATATGTGTTGTTATTATTGTTATGGTTAAAGATTAAATTTTATCCTAGGACTGCTATGGAAAGGAATCATTAATCATGCATCATTTTGGTCACCTTATAGGATTCATGTGCCATGCATATATTATGAAATATAGGATACATTTCCTAATTTTATGACATTATTATGAGTTCCTTACATGATATATCTGTGAATTGGTTAACGGTCTATGTAGGGGATTGAGAAACATAGTTGGTACTTAAAGTTCCTACCATAACCTAAATAGTTTTTTCCTACTTAGGTTATAGCAGACACCTTAATTAGTCAATTATGGAACATTGATTCACTGATCATTAGTCGCATGGGCTGGAACGTCTTATGGTCAGGATTAAATGGATGCCATGATTTGATTTATAAGGTGTGTGATCCTTTATAGGCTGTAAGGGGTGATCCATTTGGTCCAACTATTTAAATATAATTATAATATAAATACGAATTTAAATGAAATTAGAATTTTGAAATGGGAAGGTCTCTGATAAATGGAAGTTTCAATTACATTAGAAAGTCCATATACCAAGACTTGTGTTGTGAAACAGAGAACTTGACCTTGACCCAGCTTTAGAGTGGGTGGTAGGTAGTGTATCTAGTTCTTTTTATGGATTTTTCTTTTACCTAGCCCTAACTTTAGGAGTAGGAAGAGGGGTGTGGCTTCTTTATAATAAGTCTTTGACTTGTCCTATGATTTTATCTATGATCTTCTCATTATTGATATTTTATAAGATGTGTTCTTGGAATTGTAGAGACATGATTCCACAAAGAAATCCAGTTATATTATAGTAGGGTCGAGAAGACCATACTCTAATGGTTGTGGGCCATGATCTGCTAGTAGAACTTCTTGTAGTACCAGTTGTGGAACTAGCAATTATACCGGATATGGGTGTTGATGAAAAATTCTGAGAGGGTTTATTACACTTTATATAGACCTTTTAGGGTGCCCTAAAACCTACCTCGTATATGGAATAGATGACGTGTGTATTCTGGTAGCATTATCCACCCATGTTTTCAGGGGATGTTGGTCCACCAGATGCTAAGTTGTGTCTTGAGACTAATTTTTTGATTTTTGAGAATCTAGAGACATCTCCTGAGAGGAGAGTAAAGATCACAACACATATTCTTTAGGGAGAAGCTTAACATTAGTGGGATGTTTGAACTAATCTGATACATTTAAGGATATGGTTTGGAGGGTTTTCCAATTTCGGTTTTACAATTACTTCTTTCTTAAGACCCTAAGAGATGAAAGGGCCAGTTATTTTATGCATCTGAAGCAGGGTGTGATGACCATAATGGAGTATTTAGAATTCATTACATAGCTTCAGCACTTTGCACCAATTTATCTTGTTGATGATCCATTGAGGGTGAGACGATTCAAGGAAGGTCTTAAGCATTCTATTTGATCGTAGTTGAATGTGTTTCAGTTGACTATTATAACTGAGATAGTGAATCAAGTGCTTATTACTGAGCATAACCTAAGGGAATTTGGGGTCACAAAACAAGGAAGTCCAACCTCTCAACATAGTGGTTCAATGAAATCTAGCAGGAAACATTGTTTTGAGGCTTCTAGTGAGGGAAATAATAGCCAAAGTGTGAGTGATGGTAGTTTTTTCTTCTATCACCAGTGTGGAAGAAAAATACATATGAGGATTCAGTGTGATAGAGACTCAGTGGAGTGCTGAGATTGCAGTAGGATGGACCACGTACAACAGTTCTATAGGACCTTCCCTCCAATAGTCAATGAAAGGGAATCAAATTCGACTCTAGGTTCAGAAGCAGGATTCATAGCTCCGCGTTAGGCTGGGAGCTGGAGTAGTGTCAGTCATTTAGGCTGAGGTGGGGGTCATGGCTGAGGCATCCAGGCACCAGTTGTACCCACTACTACAAAAACAGCCTATATCAGCACTCAAAACGGGCTTTAATAGTGCTAAAAAGCATTGTAAAGCTCAGTGCTAATATAGGGGGGTCCCTTTTATCAGCGCTCTGAAAAGCACTGATAAAGGCCCCTTTTATCAGCGCTCATAAAAGACCCCTTTATCAGTGTAACGCCCCGACCCCAGTTTTCCAGAGTCGGTGCATTATTACATAACATTGGTATGATCACAAGAAAGATCAAATATTGAAAGACCGATTGGTTTAGTAGTCTTGGAAACACTAGATATATTCATAAGTCTTACATTACATCATAAAATGAAAAACTACTACAACAACATATTGTCTCCATAATCCACACTCATATCCCCACATAATATCCCTGCAGGTCATTCATAATTTACTTCTTCAATTCCTGGGAAAAATAAAACATAGAAAAGGGGTGAGCTCAAATGCCCAGTAAGGATAACAATATAGCGGAAACTTTCATAAATAAGAATAAACATTTAAGGCAATTTATAACTAAAACAAAAGCCCTTTAAACTTGAACTTTTAACATAGTATGGCATAAATAAAATGAGATAATGCCATTTACTTATTCACATGGTTATTCTACTAATCAAATAATCACATGCAAAATCAATAACCACTTTCATAATGTTGGAATTCATAATGCTGAACTTTAATTTCTTTGTCAAGGCCTCGTCCCAAGACCTTGGGGCTAACTGTAACCAGAACCCAACCCGGAGTGCCTCTAATAACCGGACACCAACCCGGAGTGCCTCTAATAACCGGTCACCAACCCGGAGTTCCTCTAATAACCGGAGACCAAACCGGAGTTACTCTAATAACCGGAGACCAAACCGGAGGGCTTACTTTTACCGGTCCCCAACCCGGAACATACTTCTCTAACACATTCATCTGAATGAAAGGTTGAAATATAACATAAACATTGGGATTACAAATAACTTATGAAATGTCAATACTCTAAACAAAAACCATGAGTGACATAAGAATAACTTATCCACAGTAAAAATATCACAAAACCTTCAATAAAATATGGATGTTTTGTATCATAATAAATCAACTTCAAATAAGCTTAAAATCCATCACAAAGGATGTTGACATAGATGAAATCAAAACTATTTTAGAGAAATATCTCTTTTTTTTAAATCATTTTAAAAGTAACATAATTATAAAATAATACATTCAATTTGAAAATATTCTTATAATCTTGTAAGGGAAGCTTCAACGATTTTATAACGGCGGAAAATAACCGCACCCATCGTATAAGTTAAAAAAACATTCTTACCTTAATTTTGTCGAAAAGGTTAAAAAGCACCTTGTTTGGAAAACAACGGAAAGATTTATTTATAAAACTCTTATAAAAAGTAAAACAAGGGTATAAATGACTTTAACCCATATTCCTGTAAATGTTAAAAATATTTTGAAATACATTTTGAAAAAAACATGGATGTGCATGATAAAGAGATCCCAGTAGATTATTACGTATAAACAACCTCGGATAATGAAGAGATTGTGAAATAACCCTTACCAATTTGGTAACTTATGAAACATACAACCCATGAAAGAGGTATCATAAAATGAATATGTAAATACACATAAATTAGAGTGTATTACACAAAGAATATAATTATGGGTAGTACATACACCACACAAAAGGTGATGGTGGCAATATGGCATGAATCTCACGGAAATAAGGAGTGAGATGAAAACCCCTTACCACGTTAATCAACTGAGTCGTATGGCCAAAAGTTTATAACCACCAAATGATTTACAGAATAACATGAATATAAAGAGAATCATGATAATATATATCAAATGTCAGTACACAATACACCACTTTCAATAATTTAGTGGCGAACAATGGAAATCTCACGGAATTGAATGTGAGATAAGAAAATCCCTTACCTTGTAATTTTCCTTGGTTGGGGTAGGTTAACCTCCTGTATAATGGTGAAATAATTGTTATTAAATTATACAAGAATCATATATATTAATATGATATCATATATGATCTTTTAACATTGATTTGTTAATAATATCTTAGAATTATCGTCGTTTCGGGTGTTAACTTACTCATTTTCTTTTATATGTTTTGTTACATAAGCCATGTTTGTTGTATCTTATTCATATCCATAATGATATCAAGTCCTTAAAAATCATTTTTAAATCATCAAATGATAATTATACTTGAATGGATACGATGGAGAATGAATCTCATCGCGTTCGTGGAGACGGTAGTCCGTACGTACGCACGAGCGACAATATCATTCTTTTGATATTAAAATAATATATAAATGGATGGTATATCATATATACAGAATCATTAACATGTTATATTTATTATTTACATGAGTTACACATCATTATTATACCCATCCAAATAATAATATATTGAATAACAATTACACCACGACGTGGAGACGGTAAGCCGTACGTACGCACGTATGGTGACATGTTATTCAAGGGGTGGATAGAATACTGAATATGGTTGTAACATATTTATAATAACATCATAGTATATGTGAGATACTGGAGTTATTATTTTAGAATGGTAACAACAAAGGAAGAAGAAGTGGAAGAAGAAATGAACTTGGAAAAAGGGTGGTGAAATCATTACCTCTTCTTCGGGTTCTTCCTTTTGATTTGATCAAAAGGGCTCATTAGGTTGGCTTTCGGATCAAAATAATGCCTCTAGGTTGTAGTGAGGGAAGTTTGGAGAGTATTTTGTCAGAGTTTGGCCGAACCAAAAGGCTTTGAAGGTGTGAAGAAATGAGAAGGAGGAGTGCCCTTTTATAAGAGGGGTGAGAGGCACCTTTGGAAAAGCTAGAAATATTAATTTATAATAAATTCATATTCGGTTTCTAATGGCTCCAAAGTTTATTATTCAAAGGTTAATGTGGGGATAGGTCGAAAACCACTCAACCAATAGAATTTAGACATGTTTGGGTACTTATATTAACCTTATCTTTAAGTATTAACTCTAAGTTAATTAGTTTCACTTTTACAATGTCTCTTTGTATTTTTATATAATATGGTTAATAAACTTACTATATACATCCAAGCGACCCCCAAGTGGTCCATTAATGACGAAACTATCATGATATAAATCTCTTGGCCGAACCTTAGATTTTTAGGAATTTAATATCAATTAATAATATAATATTTGTTTTAAGAACTCTTTTATGTCAATTTTGAAACTATTCAACAGTTGATTTTTTTGAAACTCATAACAGATTTATTACTTAAAAAAAAGTACATTAAATCAATCCTAATATATCATATTATCCTAGAAAATTAGTTTAATTCATTAAAAGTTTCATATTATATTTATTTGGGTATTTATAATATCAGTTAATTTAATTTTTCACTATTTTAGTAATTACTGCATCATCATTGTGTCATAAATAAAATAACTTATTTAATGTCTAAAAATTATAAATAAAATTTCATTATGTAGGAAATCTTGTTATATTTCTAATGAATATTTATTATCTAAAATCCAACATATATAACCCTATGTAACAATTTTTTTTCTAAAAGATATATGCTTGTGTCATTTTTGTATTCATTTTAACTTAATTAAAATAAAGTGTCATTATCACTTACAAGTGGATCCATGGGGTCCCAAAATCGACCCAAAGATGCCCATGGTCGACCATGTATCAACCAATAGGGTTAATACACGTTTTAGGGTAATTTAGTATTATTATAATATTATTTTTTTAACCCTTATTTACCGGATTTACCCTTAACCATGGTAAATAAAATATTTACCGCAGTAATTATTCAAAATGTCTAAAAATAAAAGTTACCTATTTACACAATTTGAACATCCTGATTCCAAATATTTAATCCATTTTCCTAAATTAAAAACACAGAAGTGGTAGAAATTAATTTAAAATTAATTCCCGCTGTCAAAACAAAAAGCGTGTTTTTAAGAGATAATAACTATCAAAAGATTGACACTTGTTTATGTTCGGTTTAACTGTAAAATTATGTCCAATGACCAAAATTATATTAAATGGTAAAAATATATTCTAAATATACTTTAAAACCACTCAAATTCATAATTTATCACTATTAATTATTTTGATTAAAAAAGTTGTTTTTTATTAAAATTTAGTAATTTTCATTATTCATCAAAATATGAAAGTTATCCGAAAAGTACCAAAATTTCACCTTAGGCTAAATTGGATATTCCTAATCCAAAAATGAAGTCCATTTTAAAATATAAAATATATATAATTTCAAAAATTAGGTATTACTATTCATAACGGCTAGTTTGATTGGTTGTGGTGTGTGTTAAAACTCAAGGTTGCGTACAACACACGCTACTGTATTATTCAATGAAAGCGTACCGTGGAAGCTTGGGATGTTTCATTTTAAATTTTTGATGTCCCCATTTAGTCAAAAAGTTTAAAATATTGTATTTAAAAAGGGTTCACTATTAAAAGTTGATAAAAGTGCAATACTGAAAATGAATTTGTTCTTGCATTATGTCTAAGATACTCATAATATGGAAAAATTATAAGGATTATATAAAGTTTAAAATTTAGTTAATAATATTCATAACCTCTTTTGAATGGCTTTTTGGTAAGTCATGGTGCAATTGAACTCGGTGTTGCGTGTAGTGCAAGTTATTGAATTATTTTGAAGAAATAACACATTATGAATTCTTGGGGTGTTACATTCTCCCCTCCTTCAATAAATTGCGTCCTCGCAATTTGAAATTGTTCTTCGAAAATAAAAGGTTGAAAGTAGAAAATATATTTGTGGGAAAACCCACATCAGAAATTGGGTTACTAAAATTTAGTCTTAATATGAGGAAAAGAGAAATGAAAGGGTCACCACCAAATTATGATCTCGATTAAGAGAACATTGGTGGCAATTAGAGACATATAATTGGAGTAAAAACGTAAATATTTATAGGTAGTGATTGAGGTCATCAATCACAAACAAGTGTAAAATTGAGGTCCTTAAATTCATCAATCTATGATGATTCGAAATACCATCGGTTCAACAAAACATAGGGTATTAGGATAACACATTTTTGACGTTTCAAAATATCTTAGTTGAAGTCCCACATCGAAAAATGAATTAATGAGGCCTCTATTTAAAATAAAGAGTCGAAAGTATGAAGATTACCGAAAATAACACATACTAGGGTTCCATGTAGGAAAATATGGATATGGAAGAAAAATATAACCATCAATTCTCTGATGGAGAGTGGTAGAGAACGTGGCTATGAAAAGGCCAACAATCCCAAAGCCATAAATTAGTGATGATTTAAGGTACCATCTAGGAAAACATTTTTGTTCTAAGTTGCTTTTCTTAATGTTGAGGAATTTATTTATGAGATTGGATAAGATCATAAGGAGATATACTTACATAATAATTAGAGTTTTATCCATTAATAAATTTCTACCACAAACTCATCTTTCACTCTAAAAGATAATAGAATGTAAAAAATTCTACTTACACTATTCGTATAGGGTTCCAAAATAAACGAATTTATAATTCATCTACAAGATCTTTTAATAAAAACTACATTATTTAATCCAGGACATCTCGTGGGCCACTGGTAGGTGATACACCCTTGTCGCCCTTCGGTTGCGGGTTCAAGTCTCGCAGCCTTTCCAGACGCGACGGGTTGCCGCCCGACCTCCGGGTTGTCCTTTTATGGCAATCCAAAATAATCCAAACTAGAACTATCCAAAATACTTCTATCCAAACTCACATTACAACATTTATAAGGAAGGTAAACATAATGTAGATCCTTTTTACCCCGTAATAGCTTATGAATACTTTCATCATGTATTCTTTTAATACACTAAAACATCCTGAATTACCATATTCCTTATTGATTACATTCATTCTATCTTATTCCATATAGAATGCTGGATATACTTCATCAATCCAAAAATGTTTTAAACCCCAACAATGATGTAATATACAAATCATTAATCAGTTCCAAGGTAGTCAAGAATATCCGATATAATTTTTCCAAAATAATCATGTATTATTCGAAAATCACTACCTCGGTATCAGAACTATATTATGGTTTATCATTCTCTCAACCATATATTTTCCAAAAATTTATCCTGCTATTGAGTCACTTTTCTTTGTTCCACACAATCTCAAGTCCTTAATGAAATAGTACTGCAGTACAATCCTTATATACTTCATAATTATTATAACAAGTACATTGTTGATACAACACTCAATTGACATAATCAACATAAGAACTCTAATCATTCCTCTTCATCTATGGTAGTATCATAACTTGATTATTATCCAATAACATCATTTGCGGCATAGTCTGATGACTGGGACATAGGTTCGCGTAGTGTCCAAACTCCTTGCAAATGAAGCATTGTACATTTGAAACCATTTTCTTACCCTTGCAGTCACGTACTTTGTGTCCTTTTCCTCCACACCTATAACAAACTCCCATTCCTTTCAGGCAAGTTCCAGGGTGTTTCTTTCCACAGTTACCATATATGGGAAAATTCTTCTTTTCCCTCTTCCCTTTATCCATCTTTCTCTCTTCCATCCTTTTCTTCTCTTGCTTCCCTTCAAAGCCATAGGACTCAGTGAACTCTTTACTTATCTTATCAACACATGATATTATTTTATTCGTATGATGATAATACATGGGAGACTATTTCTCTTATAAATTCTAGCTTAAGACCATGAAAGATATGATCCTTCCTTCTCTTTGGATCATGTGCATTTCTGGAGTTCTCATTCCTTCTACTGGGCGCCATTTCTAAACAATGGCATACACTAGATCAGTATATGAATCAAAATACATAATCCCATACTTATAAAACACTTAACATAAATTGAACTATTTATGGATATAATCCATAATCATAAAAATGTCTCCTTTGAGGATGTATATACTCATAAACTCTTCATAATTATTTGTAAAGAAAATGAGAGTTATCCTAAGAATATCCCCCGGGAGTGTCGTAACCAAGAGTGCAGTAAGGCCCGTTGTCGTGCACCAGTTCCCGTTCGAGTCTAGCTCAAAGCGGTGTTTTCGGGTTTTACCCCTAGGTACATCTGTTCCAGAGCCGCCTCTACCTGATCGTATCCAGACAGGGATGTATTGCTCGGAAAACTCACAAAATCTCTACAATACCAAAATTCTAGGAAGTTCTTCTATACTAATCCTCAAAGTTCATCTTAGGTCTATGTGCTCTAATCAGAGTTTATCTAAATCTAGCTTCCAAGGTCTGTACTAAACTTCCTTTGATACCAACTGTAACGCCCCGACCCCAGTTACCTAGAGTCGGTACATTATTACATAACATTGGTATGATCACAAGAAAGATCAAATCTCGAAAGACCGATTGGTTTAGTAGTCTTGGAAACACTAGATATATTCATAAGTCTTACATTACATCATAAAATGAAAAAATACTACAACAACATATTGTCTCCATAATCCACACTCATATCCCCACATAATATCCCTGCAGGTCATTCATAATTTACTTCTTCAATTCCTGGGAAAAATAAAACATAGAAAAGGGGTGAGCTCAAATGCCCAGTAAGGATAACAATATAGCGGAAACTTTCATAAATAAGAATAAACATTTAAGGCAATGTATAACTAAAACAAAAGCCCTTTAAACTTGAACTTTTAACATAGTATGGCATAAATAAAATGAGATAATGCCATTTACTTATTCACATGGTTATTCTACTAATCGAATAATCACATGCAAAATCAATAACCACTTTCATAATGTTGGAATTCATAATGCTGAACTTTAATTTCTTTGTCAAGGCCTCGTCCCAAGACCTTGGGGCTAACTGTAACCGGAACCCAACCCGGAGTGCCTCTAATAACCGGACACCAACCCGGAGTGCCTCTAATAACCGGACACCAACCCGGAGTTCCTCTAATAACCGGAGACCAAACCGGAGTTCCTCTAATAACCAAAGACCAAAACGGAGGGCTTACTTTTACCAGTCCCCAACCCGGAACATACTTGTCTAACACATTCATCTGATGAAAGGTTGAAATATAACATAAACATTGGGATTACAAATAACTTATGAAATGTCAATACTCTAAACAAAAACCATGAGTGACATAAGAATAACTTATCCACAGTAAAAATATCACAAAACCTTCAATAAAATATGGATTTTTTGTATCATAATAAATCAACTTCAAATAAGCTTAAAATCCATCACAAAGGATGTTGACATAGATGAAATCAAAACTATTTTAGAGAAATATCTCTTTTTTTTTAAATCATTTTAAAAGTAAAATAATAATAAAATAATACATTCAATTTGAAAATATTCTTATAATCTTGTAAGGGAAGCTTCGACGATTTTATAACGGTGGAAAATAACCGCACCCACCGTATAAGTTAAAAAAAACATTCTTACCTTAATTTTGTCGAAAAGGTTAAAAAGCACCTTGTTTGGAAAACAACGGAAAGATTCCTTTATAAAACTCTTATAAAAAGTAAAACAAGGGTATAAATGACTTTAACCCATATTCCTGTAAATGTTAAAAATATTTTGAAATACATTTTGAAAAAAACATGGATGTGCATGATAAAGAGATCCCAGTAGATTATTACGTATAAACAACCTCGGATAATGAAGAGATTGTGAAATAACCCTTACCAATTTGGTAACTTATGAAACATACAACCCATGAAAGAGGTATAATACAATGAATATGTAAATACACATAAATTAGAGTGTATTACACAAAGAATATAATTATGGGCAGTACATACACCACACAAAAGGTGATGGTGGCAATATGGCATGAATCTCACGGAAATAAGGAGTGAGATGAAAACCCCTTACCATGTTAATCAACTGAGTCGTATGGCCAAAAGTTTATAACCACAAAATGATTTACAGAATAACATGAATATAAAGAGAATCATGATAATATATATCAAATGGCAGTACACAATACACCACTTTCAATAATTTAGTGGCGAACAATGGAAATCTCACGGAATTGAATGTGAGATAAGAAAATCCCTTACCTTGTACTTTTCCTTGGTTGGGGTAGGTTAACCTCCTTTATAATGGTGAAATAATTGTTATTAAATTATACAATAATCATATATATTAATATGATATCATATATGATCTTTTAACATTGATTTGTTAATAATATCTTAGAATTATCGTCGTTTCGGGTGTTAACTTACTCATTTTCTTTTATATGTTTTGTTACATAAGCCATGTTTGTTGTATCTTATTCATATCCAGAATGATATCAAGTCCTTAAAAATCATTTTTAAATCATAAAATGATAATTATACTTGAATGGATACGATGGAGAATGAATCTCATCGCGTTCGTGGAGACGGTAGTCCGTACGTACGCACGAGCGACAATATCATTCTTTTGATATTAAAATAATATATAAATGGATGGTATATCATATATACAGAATCATTAACATGTTATATTTATTATTTACATGAGTTACACATCATTATTATACCCATCCAAATAATAATATATTGAATAACAATTACACCACGATGTGGAGACGGTAAGCCGTACGTACGCACGTATGGTGACATGTTATTCAAGGGGTGGATAGAATACTGAATATGGTTGTAAAATATTTATAATAACATCACAGTATATGTGAGATACTGGAGTTATTATTTTAGAATGGTAACAACAAAGGAAGAAGAAGTGGAAGAAGAAATGAACTTGGAAAAAGGGTGGTGAAATCATTACCTCTTCTTCGGGTTCTTCCTTTTGATTTGATCAAAAGGGCTCATTAGGTTGGCTTTCTGATCAAAATAAGGCCTCTAGGTTGTATTGAGGGAAGTTTGTAGAGTATTTGGGAAGAGTTTGGCCGAACCAAAAGGCTTTGAAGGTGTGAAGAAATGAGAAGGAGGAGTGCCCTTTTATAAGAGGGGTGAGGGGCACCTTTGGAAAAGCTAGAAATATTAATTTATAATAAATTCATATTCAGTTTCTAATGGCTCCAAAGTTTATTATTCAAAGGTTAAGGCAGGTATAGGTCGAAAACCACTCAACCAATAGAATTTAGACATGTTTGGGTACTTATATTAACCTTATCTTTAAGTATTAACTCTAAGTTAATTAGTTTCACTTTTACAATGTCTCTTTGTATTTTTATATAATATGGTTAATAAACTTACTATATACATCCAAGCGACCTCCAAGTGGTCCATTAATGATGAACCTATCATGATATAAGTCTCTTGGCCGATCCTTAGATTTTTAAGAATTTAATATCAATTAATAATATAATATTTGTTTTAAGAACTCTTTTATGTCAATTTTGACACTATTCAATAGTTGATTTTTTTGAAACTTATAAAAGATTGATTACTTCGAAAAAAGTAAATTAAATCAATCCTAATATATCATATTATCCTGGAAAATTAGTTTAATTCATTAAAAGTTTCATATTATATTTATTTGGGTATTTATAATATCAATTAATTTAATTTTTCACTATTTTAGTAATTACTGCATCATCATTGTGTCATAAATAAAATAACTTATTTAATGTCTAAAAATTATAAATAAAATTTAATTATGTATGAAATATTGTTATCTTTCTAAGGAATATTTATAATCTAAAATCCAACATATATAACCCTATGTAACAATTGTTTTTCTAAACGATATATGCTTGTGTCATTTTTGTATTCATTTTAACTTAATTAAAATAAAGTGTCATTGTCACTTACAAGTGGATCCATGGGGTCCCAAAATCGACCCAAAGATGCCCATGGTCGACCATGTATCAACCAATAGGGTTAAGACACGTTTTAGGGTAATTTAGTATTATTATAATATTATTTGTTTAACCCTTATTTACCGGATTTACCCTTAACCATGGTAAATAAAATATTTACCGCAGTAATTATTCAAAATGTCTAAAAATAAAAGTTACCTATTTACACAATTTGAACATCATGATTCCAAATATGTAATCCATTTTCCTAAATTCAAAACACAGAAGTGGCAGAAATTAATTTAAAATTAATTTCCGCTGTCAAAACAAAAAGCGTGTTTTTAAGAGATAATAACTATCAAAAGATTGACACTTGTTTATGTTCGGTTTAACTGTAAAATTATGTCCAATGACCAAAATTATATTAAATGGTAAAAATATATTCTAAATATACTTTAAAACCACTCAAATTCATAATTTATCACTATTAATTATTTTGATTAAAAAAGTTGTTTTTAATTAAAATTTAGTAATTTTCATTATTCATCAAAATATGAAAGTTATCCGAAAAGTACCAAAATTTCACCTTAGGCTAAATTCGATATTCCGAATCCAAAAATGAAGTCCATTTTAAAATATAAAATATATATAATTTCAAAAATTAGGTATTACTATTCATAACGGCTAGTTTGATTGGTTGTGGTGTGTGTTAAAACTCAAGGTTGCGTACAACACACGCTACTATATTATTCAATGAAAGCGTACCGTGGAAGCTTGGGATGTTTCATTTTAAATTTTTGATGTCCCCATTTAGTCAAAAAGTTTAAAATATTGTATTTAAAAAAGGTTCACTATTAAAATTTGATAAAAGTGCAATACTGAAAATGAATTTGTTCTTGCATTATGTCTAAGATACTCATAATATGGAAAAATTATAAGGATTATATAAAGTTTAAAATTTAGTTAATACTATTCATAACCTCTTTTGAATGGATTTTTGGTAAGTCATGGTGCAATTGAACTCGGTGTTGCGTGTAGTGCAAGTTATTGAATTATTTTGAAGAAATAACACATTATGAATTCTTGGGGTGTTACAATCAGTGCTTTTTTTTAGCACTGATAAAAGGGACCTTTATCAGTGCTTTTAAAAAGCACTGATAAAAGTCAAAAAAAATTAAAAAAAAGAATTAAATAATGCGGGGAGAGCTTTTAATAGTGCTTGACCCCCCCATAAGCGCTAGGAGGTCTTTCGCACGCTGCCCTTCCCATGCATCCTCACACGCACACACCCCTTTGCACTTCCACCCGAACTTGAACCCGCAACCTCCCCTTTTCACGGTTTCACCTTTACCACTAAGCTATTTCGTGTTTTTCTCTATTTAATGATATATCTATTTATTTATATATATATATATATATATAGTTATATTTATTCGTATGTTGATATAGATTCATATTAATATAAATATATTTATTCATATATTAGTATATATATATTCATTCGTATATTAATGTATATTTATATTTATTTATTTACATATATATTTTTAGTTATAATTTTTTATCCATATATTTATTTGTATATTAATACATAGTTATAAGATTAGTTTCAAATAAATTTCTGAAATATGTTTTTTATGTGTCTTTATAATTAAATAAATAAATACATACATACATATATACAACACACACACACAGAGACACATATATATTTACAAATAAATACATATATATGTGTATTTGAAAATCCATAGAATGTTAAAACGATCATAACTTATAATCTAGAAGCCTGTTTCAACTCCACAACTAGTCAAATCGAAGTAAATGAAACAATCTTCGATATGATATGTGGTACAGGGCTAACAGACATCCGGATCAGAAGTTATACCTGTTTGAATGTTAAAAAATCGGGGTATCCTGTCTAAAAACTCAGTTTTGGAGGCCTTCTGGGCCTTTTTGGCCTCAACAAATGCAACAAAGGATTCACCTAATTCATTAGCGCGTAGATCTCATCGCAGGTTTTGATTTGATATGATGTAGAGATCAAACAGACACCCGGATCAAAAGTTATGGTCGTTTGAAGTTTGAGTTACATTTTTAACTTATTTTAGATCTTTGATTAATTGTTTTGATTTTTTGTGTCTTCAAATTGTTATTAAATTATTTTTAATCGATAATAATTAGAAAATTATTAATTAATAATATTTTTTAAAATATTTTAAAGTTTTTTTCATTAAATTTCTTATATATTAAATTTAATAGTCTATTTATACGTATATAAAATATATTTAAAAAATATATATTATATTTATATCAATATAAATATACTTATATAACAATAATTTATTTTTCATGATTTTTTTTAACATAAAATTTATCACCGGTAGGAAAAAATGATGATAAATCCCCCCTTATCAGTGCTACTAAAAAAATGCTGATAAAGGGGTCCCCTTTATCAGTGCGAAAAAAAGCACTGATAAAGGGGGAATTTATCAGTGCTAAAAAAAGCATTGATAAAGAGGGCCTTTATCAGCACTTTTTTTAGTACTGATAAACTCACCCCTTTATCAGTGCTTTTTTTAGCGCTGATAAAGGCCCCCTTTATCAGTGCTTTTTTTAGCACTAATAAAGGGGTAGCGCTTCCCTTGCCCGTTTTTGTAGTAGTGAACATGAAACAGAGTGGGCCTACTCTGGGTAGTGAGGTTGTGTCACAGGGTCATGGTTCAAGCCAAATATTTTCTACACATACTACACCTATGGATAAGAGCACCGATCTATCTATGGTGAGAGATACAATCTTAGTATCTTGTACTTTAGTATCATCTCTTTTTGATACAGGTGCATATCATTCTTTCAAATTTGTGCCAATTGTGGAGAGCCTTGGGCTCGATGTTCAATTTTCTGATAGCGTAATGACACTTGATACTCCATAGGGAATTAGATCGGATGATATATGCCAGTGCAAGTAGTGGCCCATTGAGGTCGGTGGGTGACACTTCATATAGAATCTCATCATCCTCAAGATGATAGGGTTTGAAATCATTCTCAGGATAGACTGTTTGGTTTCTTATCATTCTTATGTCAATTTCTATCATTGAAGGGTGACCTTCACATCACATAGGGTGGAGTTTTTATTCACATAGGTGAATGAGATGTCCATGTGAGTCGAGCTGGACCCAATCATTATGGGCTAGGCAGAATAACATCTCATATTTCTAGTTTATATTTGGATGATCATGGAACGCGTTAGAAAGATTTACCTCTAGCGGTTTATCATTACAAGGATTGTTTCCTAGAATACGTTTCTAGACTACCTCATGATAGATAGGTAGAGTTTTTCATTAATCTAGTGTCAAGATCTTCACCATTATCCATTCCTCCTTATAGGATGGATACTAAAGAGTTATAGGTTCTCAAGAGGTAGCTAGAGGACATAGAAGCGAAGGGGTATATACAACCCAGTACTTCTCCATGGGGTTTGTTGGTCCTTTTTTGAAAATTTGGATGGAATCCTTAGGCTATGTGTGAATTATCAAAAATTGAGCCAGTTGATGGTTAAGAACTGATATCCATTGTCACAGATAGATGATATCTTTGACCAAATCTAAGGATCTCGAGTGTTCTCAAATATTGATTTGATATTGGGTTATTACTAGGTGTGTGTTTAAACTTTATACATACCTCATACAAATTTTCATAGTAGTTATGGTCTATATGAGTGTCTAGTTATGTTGTTTGGCCTCACAAACGTGCCAACAGCTTTCATGGCACTGATGAAATGAGTTTTCCATCGTTATCTATATTTTTTGTAGTGGTATTCATGGAAAATATCTTGGTGTATTCTCGCAATTGACATGACCATGCCAAACATCTTGAGATCATTTTGGATAGAATAATATATCGTTATTTATATGCTAATCTCACAAAGTGCCACTTCTAGATGGATAAGATTCACTTCCTGGGTCATATTATCTTAGAGATAGGAGTATCATTTGACCCAGAGAAGTTGAGAGCTATAGTATCTTGGGATTAGCCTAAGAATATATTGACTTAAGGAGTTTCATAGGGATAGATGGATATTATAGGCATTTCATATAGGACTTATCATGATTATAAACACCTATTACATGATTGACTACGAAGGGTGTGAAGTTTCTATGGTTAGATTCCTATGAGATTAACTTTTATGAGATGAAAGGGAGACTGATTTTAGCGCCTATCCTGATTCTTCCAGATCTGGGAAAAAGCTATATAGTATATTGTGATGCATCAAGTATCAGGATATGATTAGTTTTGATGTAGGAGGAGTGGGTCATGGTGTACAGGTCTCATCAGTTGAAGCCACAAAAGAGGAACTACCTGATGCACGATCTCAAGTTAGCCACTGTTGTACATGCCTTTCATTGTTGGATGTATTATTTATTAGGAGAGAATTTTTTGGTGTACACTAACCACAAAATCCTCAAGTACATATTTACATGGCATGAATTGAATTTGAGGCAATGGAGGTGGGTAGAATACCTTCATCCCTTCAACTTCGATCTTGCCTATATAATTGGAAAGGGAAATATAGTTGTTGATGCACTGAGCAGGAGGACTCATCTATAGGCAGTTCAGGATTCCAGTAATGAGTAGAAGTTTATGGAATTATTTTAATAGATGCACATGGAAGTGCAAGATAGTCTCAAGAATACTTTTCTCTCATCCTTAGCAATGAATTCCACTCTTCTGGATAGAGTGATGATGATACAGTTATCTAATGTTGAAGACCTAATCCTAAGAGAGAGTGTGGAAGATGTGGACCCACCTCATTGTTAGAATATTGGTGAGGATGAAATTATATGTATACACTGTCACATTTGGGTTCCAGTGGATGTACGTGAGGATATGATGTGGTTATTTCATACATCATATTGGGAAGTACATCCTGGTGTTACTAAGATGTACTGATACTTTCATCATCAGTATTGGTGGACAAGGATGAAATGAGAGGTGGATGGTTTTGTCACAAGGTGTTTCACCTATTAGTATGTGAACGCAGAACACTAGTGGATAGCTGTTCTTTTACAACAGTTTCCCATTCTCAAGTAGAAATGGGATGATGTTACAATGGATTTTGTGATCGGGTTACTGAGATCGGCTTGAGGTAGTGACGTTGTTTGGATTGTTTTGGATAGGCTCATAAAGCTTTCCCAGTTCCTATCGATTAGGTGGACCTTCTCAGTTTATGAGCTTGAGAAACTTTATATCCGTGAGATTGTGCACCTTCATGGGGTTCCTCATACCATTTTATTGGATATGGACACTTATTTTACATCTTAGTTTTTGGAAAATATTATAGAGGGCATTGGGTACACAGGTGCTTCTGAGCATGGCATACCACCCTCTGATGGATGGCTAGTCAGAGAACACTATAAAATTTCTAAAGGATATAATTAGAGCATGTTTCCTTGATTTCAGGGGCTCTAGGGAGAGGCATATACCATCAGTGGATTTCATCTAAAATAATAGCTATCTAGAGACTATAAAAATATCACCTTATCATTATTTGTATGGTAGGACATGTTGATCACCCATGTTCTAGTTAGAGGTAGGAGAGGAAATGTTTCTTGGGACTCATCTCATTTAAGAGACTTTATATCAAGTCCAAGTTATATGAAAATAGATGGTTACTATACACTCTATAAAAAAAATCTTACTTCAATCTTCATCGAAGATATCTGGAGTTTGAGTTCAAGAATTGGGTCTTCTTATGTATCTCACCAAGTCTGAGACACAGATGGATATGAAGATAGGGTAAGCATTCACTATGATATGTTGGTTCATTCATGATTTTGAAGAGTTGGGCTAGAATCCTATCAGTTGAAGTTACCTCAGAGGTACCGATCCATGCATGATTTCATCTATATATCTCAGATACACCATTATCATTCATACTCATTTCATACTCTTTATCTGAATGAGTTTGATCTGTTGTTAGATGCATCCTTTGAGGAGCATATTATAAGTATCAGTGATCAGAGCATGAAGCTTCTCTAAGTCTGTTCAGTTCCTATAGTACGGGTGTTATGGCAGCACAACCATTTATAGGATAAGACTTGAGAGAGGGAGGCCAATGTATGTGACAAGTGGATGGATTTATTCTTAGACAGTGCTTGACCACCCGTGGAAGGGAAATTCAGGGATGAATTGATTTAAGGGGGAAAGATTATAAGATCCTAGGATTTCCTTGAGGTACATATATTTTGAGTTTTAGTTTAATTACTTGGTTTTGGCCTAGTGTGAATGCCTAATGAGGTCACAAAAGTTTTAGGGGGTGTATGGGGATTTTTCGGTGCCCCGATCCTGGGTTTTTGGAAAAGGTATATGGGCCACATAGTTAGTAAAAACCATGCAACCTTGGACACATGGTTTGAGTAAATCGTGCAGGGCATTTCAGAGGCTATATCAGGGCCACACAATTTTATAAAACCATGCAGCCAGAGCCACATGCCTGTGTGATCCACTTGTAATTTTTAGCAAAGGATAAATCAAGGTTTGGGCATGGTTTACCAAACCATGCACATGAATCGTATGAGAGGGGTTTGGAGATATTGAAGGGTGCACAATTTTTCTGACCGTGTGGCCAAACCATGAAACCCTATATTTTGGGGGGAAATTATTATTTTCCCTTAATGAATTTAAATTCTAAACGTCCTATCATTTTCCCTTATTTCCTCTAGCATCCTACCTTTCTTCTCCCATTATAAATTTTCTTCAAGCCTTCTCATATGCTTTGGTCGGATTCATCTGTACAACATTTGATTCAAGAGTCATTCATCTCATTAGATCTACGTCGGTAAGTTATTTGTTCATATTGTGACATTATTTTTTTGTTTTCATATCAACCGAGTTATTTATATGTAAGATAATACGCCCTATTTCTAGGGTAATCATCCATTCTTCTGATTCTTTCAATCTATCTTGAGTTAAGAGATGATATTGGATGAGTGTTCTACCATGGGTATATGGTAGGTGTTCTATACCTTTCCCTTAAATTTTGGTGTTTTATATACCTTATTTTCATTGTGCTGCATGCTGGACCTTCTGATGTTACCCCTAAAATTAATTTAATGCCTTCATTAAATTGATTGGAACCTATTTAGGTTTCCCTCTTAGTGCATTATTATGGTTTGAGGTTGTTATCCCCAACCCGGAACACCTTTGAGGTGAATTGTTGGATTTTCCCCTTGTTATACCACCCTATTGAGTGTGTGTGAGCTTTCCATTTCAGTGGGAGCCTTATTTAATTAATTGAGAATTAAATTATTTAGTAGGATAAGGTTTATTCCTCCTTTTCCATGTGATTACAAGTTTTGAAATGGTTGAATAAATGGTTAAAGGTGTGAGCACCTTGTTTTACCAGGTAATTTATATATAAAAGGAATGAATTGTTTTAATGGTATGAATGGAAAATGTGAAATGAGTTGGATGGAATCGGGGCTTGTGATTTGAAATGAGATGATCAATTGATAATGGCAGTGGATGCATTGGATATTTCTACTCCTCAAATCCTGATTCCATTGGATTCCATGGACATTTCTACTCTATGGATCCTGATTATGGTAGTGTATATCTTGGATATTTCTACTCCTTAGATTATAAATCCATTATATGTCATGAACATTTATAATTTATGGATCTTTATTATGGTAGTGTATACCTTGGACATTTATACTCCTAGGATCCTGATTCCATAGGATGTCATGTACATTTCTACTCCATGGATCTAGTTTATTTTAGATGCCAAGGGTGTTGCTACTCCTTGGATCCTGCTTGCTTTGACTCACCTTGGACATGCTCCTTGGGCTCCACCAAAGTCTTTACTGAGTTTCCATTAAGATTTTCCATGGACTTGATGAGGATTATTTGGCCATTTATACCTTAAATATGAACCTTTCAAGCCAGACACTTGATTATAAGTCATAGGCCGTTGTAGATTTTTTATCATGTTTTAAAGTTATCCTGTGATTAAAGTTACTTGATTATAGTTTCCCTTTTTTTACAGGTGCCTAATTATTGTTTACAAGGATCCATGGTGGGATATACAAGATTACATTTTCTTTTGACACTTACTTTTATTACCATTATACCTATGATATATTGTACATCGCTTCATTGTTTATACACATACTAGACATGTAATAGACACATTTGGTGGTGGCCTACTTAATATTATCTCACTCACTGTTTAGGCCATCATTGGGTACCCAAAAACACTTCATGGATATATGTATGGATTAGGAAAATCTCTCACTTTATGATGCTTGATTTGATCATTTCTTAGGGGCAAGGGAGAATAGTACTGAGCTAGGCTTGTGATTCTATTTGAAGATAGTTCTTTTTTTTCATTATATTTTGATACATGTGTTTTACTATATGCATGTTGCCATGTATTGCCTGGATTTTTATATAGAGACATTACAAGATCATCATATTGTATATGACATTACTTCTAGTTTTGATAATTATTTAATTCTTTGGATGTTATCCTTCGGCTTCTAGTTATTTGTATGCTTCCTCAATTTATTGATATTATTATTCTGTCGTGTTACACTCTGATCATGAAGGTATAGTCTCCCCAATGTTCCACCTTAGAACCTCATAGTTAGTCACTAACCTTTACCATAATGGGAGTCATGATTGAGTCCATGTGACCCATTGGCTCAGGGTACCGTTAGTGGCTCCCAGGTCAGGACGTTACATCCATAGGGAGTGAAACTTTTCTGAGATGCCAAAGTGGAAAATTAAATTTTATGGGAATATTTTTTCTCCACAGTTTACTGCTCATAAGGTCTTGGATTGTTTGAGTATAAAGTCGATACTAGAAAGTGGCACATGTGAAGGTGGATTAAATAGATGAATTGAAGATAAAAAAATTGGGTTCTTTATCAAGAATAATGCTTCTTTATAGGTCTTTTTTATAACCATTGAGAACCACTTTCATGAAGTGAAGAAATTTATAAGCCTGATTGAAACTAAGTCCTAGAACAGGATATCTAGGGAAAAGAGAGGAAGGCTAACCTAGTTGTCCTTCCAAAAGAATATTTCACCTCTTCTAATAATCTAGAGGAATTTGGGACCATGTTGTCATGACAAATCAAATTTATTATGTTTTTAAAGTTGATTTATAGTCTAGGGAAGACCCTAGGTCATCTCCCAAGGAGTGTTGATAGGTTTAGGGTGTTTATTTTTAATAAAAAGTACTAAAAGAGGGGGTGGTTTTAAAAATAGTTTTAAAAATAAAATAACATAATTAAAGATTTTAATAGTTGAAAAAAAGTGTATTTTAAAAAATATATTATCAGTATGTGATCATTTCTAAGTTACTACACCACTTTAAAATTTCCTTGTTCTTAATTTATTATTAGGTTTTTGTGTAATCCTTTTATTTAAGGTTAACCAAGATCACGAATACCCACAAGCGTTTAAAACGATGCAAATAAGACTAAAAATTGACATTAAAATTGTGTAGTCAAGTTAAATCACCTTAGAATTCTTTAATTTTTTTCAAGGAACACTGGAATCCCAAATTTTTGGGAAAGAATAGAATTCTTATGTTGTCCAATCGTAACAACACAATTCGTACACTTAAAATTACACACTGATTTGTTATGAAATAAAAATTGTTTCAATTAAATGCATCAAGAAAAGTTAAGATACATCTAAATGAATAATTAAAAGCAAAAATATATACCAAAACATTAGAAAATTATGTTTCAGAACTCCCTCTTCAAGTGTGTATTTCTTTCTCAATGTTCACCCACCGTTTAGCCCGACAACAGGAGGAGGAAGAAGCTCAGGTGGATGTCCTTATTCATTTAAGCTCTCCCTATGGGAATAGGGATCTCCAGAACCTCAAAGGGGATGATAGGAATCCTATGGAACTCCAAATTTGAATCACTTAATTCCTTGTTCAAACTTTCCAATGAGTTTCCCATGGTTCCCTTTTGTAGCCAAAATGGGAAGTGGTTTTGGGAAACCTTTTTTTGAGATACCAATTGTGTCTCAGTTTTTTGTTGGTAAATGAAATTATCTCAACTTGGAAAAAGAGAATAGTTGTTTGAAATAGTCTTTTATATCACTATGTCAAATTTTTTGGTCATTGGACATGTGTAATGGGAGATATAGTCAGAATACCAAACCAAACTTTTGAATTCGTGAAAATTTAGATCCCCGGATAGATCAGTTCGATTGGGACACCAGATGGACAAATTGAGATTGGGTGTATACAGATAATTTGTATCCTAAGGGTTTTTGGATCATCTCACAAAATTTAAGCCAATTTTGATGCACATATTTCACATACCATGAAAAATAGTGGACAAGTGTTTATGGGATTCCATGAAGTTTGGCCCATTTTGATTCAACTTCATTCTGGATCCTACAAATCACCTTCCCCTGCAATGCAATCATCAAAACAAGTAAATTTTGAAATTTTAAAAGTAATAAAAATAAAATAATTTAATTAAAAATTAAGTACAATTTGTTATTAAATTTATAATTTATGATACAAAATCAGTTTAACACAGTGGTATAATGGTGGAAATGAATAGTGAATCGCTGCACGATCACACCCCCACACCTAAACATTTACACTCCTAGGAAAATTCACATTTCCAAAAATTATGCACGGAAATATTCCCAAATTAATTAATATTTAACATTAAATGATAATTTTAATCCATGGTAGCAATGTGATCAAATAAAAAACAACCAAGGTATTATTCTCAGTGATCATGGAAAAAGATGTCACTAAATTGTATCAGAACGAAATTCAAGGAGATAAATGATACTAATTTGAGAAAATATTTAAAAAGTAAACAATTTAACTAACTATCCATGTGTGTTTGTGTGTGTTGAAACCATTTCATGTTATTATTTCCACTTTATATCCAGTAAATATAGATTATTTTAAAAAAAAATCTGCTTATATGATTTTGTCCACCAAACTAGTCCTAATCCTTTGCAATCCAATTTCAAGACCCACTCAGTTAAGTATTCTCAAAATTCAAACCTTAATATCCTGACCTAGATATCCCCATATTCTGTACATTTCATCACTTCCCTCATTTACTATTATTTTTGTTTTTTTTTCAAAAGTTAGAACTTGGAACATATCTCACACTCATCACTCAACCCTTGTTTTACTTATTCATGAAACTAATTTTAATAGTTATAAAAAGATAAAAGGTTTAAGAAGAGTATTTTTTTGACCTTCCTAATACACAACCCATATTATTTTGTTTTTGTTTTTGTTGTTTTTTTTATTTTTAGTTTTTTTTCATACAACAATTGAATAATAGGAACACATGCATAGGTCAATCTGATATAGTAATGAAAAAGATCGAATAAGGAATGAACATATGGAAAAATAATTTTTTAAAGATGATAAAAATTAACCTAACTTATATTTACCTTCCATTGAGTATGAAAAACTCACACTTCATGGTTGGGCACAAAGATGTTTGGAGATATTAAGTGACACAATTTTCCCATAAACTACTCACACAAAGGGTATCAATCTTATCAAAGGTTTTAAAATGATATAACCATTTATATCATTGATAAATAGCCAATTTACTTGAAAAAATCACACTTCAATGTTAAATTCATGCTAAAACACACATTTCATCAGTGATTTTTTTTTTAAATGTTAAAACAATATGAAATAAGGAAATTTCTCATTCATTTTCAATAATTTCCATAATTAAGTGGGAATCAAAAATGAATATTATGGCACAAAATTGAGGTAGGGGGGATGGTGGGAAGGTAACAATACTATTCAGTAAGCAAAAAAGAGAAAAAGAATAAATATGGTGAAAATTCCTAACAATCCTAGGAAAGTGGGGGAAAGTAAAAATAATATGCAGTAAGAGAAAAAGAGAAAAAAGAAAGAAAGATGATAACAAATATTAACTAACTCAGAAATGTACCCATCCCCCCACACCTAGAGTATGTAGTGTCCTCACTGTAATAAAAGAAAATGTGGGAAATAAGGATAAATATTGGTGGGTTTCATTGGTAGGTTTATTCTTGAACTTGGGGATCCTCTCTCGTGGACTCTGGAATGGCTATGTGAAAGTGCTTCAACTGCTACCCACTGACAGTGAATGTTTATTTTGTTTCATCATTTTGAACCTGAAAAACACCAAATGGATAAACATTAGTAATGGTGTATGGGCCAAACCAGTGGGAATGAATCTTACCTAGATGCAACTTTAGTCTTGCATTGAAAAGGAGGACCTTATGCCTAATGTGGAATTGAAAATGAAGGATGAGTTGGTCATGGGAATCCTTGGTTCTCTCCTTATAAATCTAGGAGTTCTCATAAGAGTCTCTTCTCATTTCCTCTAGCTCTTGAATCTAGAACTTCCTTTGATCACAAACACCAAAAAATTAGAATTTCATTATTTAATGGCCAAGTAGGCTCGGTGCTCTATCTCAATAGGGAGGTGACAACTCTTTATAAAAAACTAGCCAATATGGTGACATTCGTATGGGATTTTTAAAGGCAGTATGTTAATCCCATAATGAATCATCAAGTTTGAGACTCCAATATTTTCTATTGGGTTGAACCATTTTTTCCAGAATTTGTTTTACCTATTTATTTGACACCCCAACTTGACCATGGGTTTATGGGTGATAAGCAGTAGACACTCAATGCATGACCCCATATTGATGTAAAATTTATTGCATTGTTCGGTTGCAAAAATGAGAACCTTGGTCACTGATGAAGAACCTAGGTAATCCAAACGTATAAAAAATTTGGGTTCTCAAAAATTCCATAACTATCTTGGAATCATCTATCCTTGTGGATCGTGCCTCTATCCATTTTGACACGTAATCAACTATCATAAGAATGAACAAGTTTCCAAAGGAATTGGGAAATGAAACCATAAAGTAAATTCCCCAAACATCAAAAATGTCATGAAAGAGCAAGGTTTGCTATGGAATTTAATTTCATTTAGAGATATTCCGCATTCTTTGACAATGAGGAAAAGATTTACAGAAATCATGGGCATCCCAAAATAATGTTGGCCAAAAGATACATGAATCGAAGACCTTGCAAGTAGTCTATTGGGGACCAAAGTGTCCCCCATAAGCAAGAGTGTGGAAAAACCTAAGGACAGTATAAAAATATCTATCAGTAACACAATTCCTAATGAATTGATCACTACATGTGCGTCAAAGGTAGGGTTCATCCCAAATGTACCAACAAGACTCGTGTTTTAGATAGTCATCTTGGTTTTTGTTAAAATAAATAGGAATGTAAGATGCTACAAAATAATTTATAGTTTAATTAAACCAAGGAATAACATTTTTCACTCAGTACAATTGCTCATCAGCAAACATGTCATTTATGGGAATACAGGGGATGATTTAATGTCTGGGAATGAGAGGATTATAGTGACCCTAGACTTTTACACATATCCTTATATGATTTTAAGCATAATAAAACATCATATTACAGGATAAAGATCGTGAAGTCTAGTTTCTTGGAAAACTAGGTACATAAAACTGAAAAAATGGGACTAAATAAAACATTTTTTATTTAATCTTCATAAAGATCTCCTAACTTCCATTGTGCTCATACATCTTTATAGGATAACTTGGGGTAACATGAACATGGGGATGAGCTAAAAGCCCAGTAAGGGAATAATCATAATAATAAAGATTTAGCACATGGGTTATAAGGCATGGAATAATGATATAAAAAGGAATGGAACATGTGAAATCATAACATATAAACATGAGATCATATAAACATGGAGTCATAATAATGTGGCAGCAAGATAAAACATGAATTTAGCACGATTCAAGGATCATTGCACATAGAGGAGCACAAGTCAAGGTTAACCACCCAGATCGTTGCACATGGTAGCACGAGTCAAGACTAACCGCCAATATTATTGCACATAACATCTCAAATAGAAGTGACAACATTTAAGAATAGCATTTAAGAAATTTTAGCATTAAAACATTTTAGTGCGGTTTTAAAAAAAAATACTAGAGTCTTTAAAATTGAAAAGTTCATAATCTTTTGTCTAAAACCAGAAGTGAACCAAGAATGTTTCATAATAAAAAGAGTGATTTTATAAAAACAATAGTGTCTTAAAACAGATGATAGAGTGCACTTGAAATTTGGTAAGAATTAGGGAAATTCCCTTAAAACGGGCTTTCTAATAAGGAATAATTGAGGGAATCATTTAAAAACATGTATATCCCTAAAAGATAATGATGAATAGATCTTGATAAATGAGTTTGGAGCATTTACATAGAATTTAGAATATTTTCATAAAAAATAACATATAACTTAATTTGGGTAAAAAGAAAGATAGAGAAACCCGAAAGAATAAGGGAGGTTCAGGTAGAATCCCTTACCTTAAGTATGATTATGTCCTTCACTCGATCTTAATGTTATGGATAACCAAATTACTTTCATTAATTAATATTTAAAAAAACCTCTTCTTCATGAAATTAATTTAGTATAGCCTTATTAAGTTTATTCATGACCTTTTTTGATTGGTTAAGAGGTTCAATTTCATTGTTTGGGAGCATTTGTTTCCTTGGTTTTAATGATTGGTTTACTTATATACAAGTAATGATAAATATGTAAGATTAAAATTATCATATAGAATTAAAGTTTTATGCTATTAGTGAAAATCCATAAGATTACGTGGTCATAAAATTCATTTGGTTTTTTGGAGTGAATATGAATCATTATATAAAACTTTAATGACAACCCTTTTGGTTAAATGGTGGTTTTTAATCACATCGAACACATTTTGATTTATAAATTAATATCATGTGTGTAAAATATTAAAAAACCTTAAATTAGACATAATACACATATTATATTCTGGTTTTACCATCAAAATGGTTTCATGACCAGAATTAAATATGGTAATAGAAATTGAAGAGCCATTGTCCTTGAATGTGATAAATTAACACATCGTGGATGGTGTTTTCATTTATAGTATAAAAGTAGGGGAAAGGATATATGATGATAAATTATTTCATTATCATGACAACATTCTGGTACATGTAAGGTACTAGAGTTATCATAACATTTACATAAAAAGAGGTGAGGAAGGAAAAGGAAAGAAAGAAACTTGGAAGAAAATAAAAGGAATGAAAATATGAGTATAAATCTTGAATATAACTGCCTTGAGAACCTATTTAGAGGAGAGGATTTGGTATTTTTAAGAGATCAAAGGATTATCAACATGGGATAGGGTATTGGATAGATATTTTAGCAGAATTTAGACAAGTAACAAGGCTTGAGAGGAGTGAAGAGAATATGTAAAGAGGGATGGTATTTATAGTGGAGGAGAGGAGGGGTTCCCCGTTATTTTAATCATTAGTTTAATATTTTTGCTCAAGAATATGAATATTATTTATTCTTGTGACCAAAAATAGTAATAAGTGCATGTGAGTTCGAAACAATGGCCATTTACATCATCTATAACTCAAGAATGATGTAGATATTTAGGTTTTTTCACTTATTTTATATTATTGTATTTTATTATTCATCAAAAATTATGTTTATCTTATCAGACTCCAAACATATTACTAATCGCAACTGTGTATATCATATTTTCAAAATTCAAATCACATAAGTGACAATATTGTGTTTAAAGGTCACATTGTACTTAGTAGTTCATTGTGTTGTAATTTCATGTGATTATATGACATAATTATAAGAAGGGAATTTCCATTGATTAAAATTTGGGTCATTACAATCTTCCCCCCTTACGAAAATTTTCCCTCGAAATTTTTTTTTACATTCTAAGACATAAATAGGTGTGGGTACTTTTCCTTCATTTCCTCCTCTAGTTCCCATGTTGCCATTTCGTACATATGGTTCCACCATAGTAATTTGACCAGGTGAGTAGTTTTGTTACATAGAACTTTATCTATACGATCCAAGATCTCCACTGGCTCCTCCTCATAATAATGGTCATTATCCAACTGTTCCACCTCTGAAGATAATACATGTGAAGGATCTGGTGTGTACTTTTTTAAGAGGGATACATGGAAGACATCGTGTACTTTAGACATGGTGGGTGGAAGTGCTAATAAATAGGCCACAGCTCTAACACGATCAAGAATCTCGAAGGGGCCGATGTAATTGGGACTTAGCTTTCCTTTCTTCCTAAACCTCATGACCTTCTTCTATGGAGATTTTCGGAGGAATAACATGTCTCCAACTTTGAACTCAAGGTCCCATCGACTCTTCTATCGACTTTGAGATTCCTTGATGTGATGCTAAATGGTTTCACCTTCTCCACCATTTCTTTGACCATTTCAGGTCCTAGAAGCTTACTCTCATTGACTTAATCCCAACATGTTGGTGTTTTTCACCCTTTCCCATATATGGTTTCATATCGTGCCATTCGAATGCTAGAGTGGGAACTGTTGTTGTAGGAGAATTCAACCAGTGGAAGATGTTGGTCCCACCCTTATTTGAAGTCCATAGAACACACTCTCAACATGTCTTCCAGTGTCTGAATAGTTTTCTCAGATTGACCATCAATTTGTGGATGGTAGGCCGTACTGAAGTTTAGTTCAGTGGTTAAAGCATGTTGGAGACTTTTCTAGAACTTTGAGGTGAATCATAGATCTCTATCGGATACAATAGATAGTGGTACTCCATGCATCCTTATCACCTCTTTGATATATATATGTGTGTGAAAGTAGATACAATGATAATTCCTCTCAAATTGTGAAAAAGTGAGTTTTCATTGTAAGATGATCCAAAATGACCCATATAAGATTGTTTCCTCTAGATGTCCTTGGAATTCCAGTGACAAAGTTCATAGTGATGTTATCCCACTTCCATTTTGGTATGGGCAGTGGTTGCTTCATACCCTTATACTTCTATATTTCATCCTTCACTTGTTGACATACTAGGCACTTTGATGTATATTTAGCAATATCCTTATTTATATTGTCCCACCAAAATTTCTCTTAGAGATATTGATACATCTTTGTGCTCCCTAGGTGAATAGAGAAGGTGGATCTATGTGTTTCATTCAAAATCTCCTTATTTATCTCTGGATCGTATGGTACACATAATCATGACCCATATCTTAAAACTTCTTCATCAATCTTGAACTTAGAATATTTCCCATTTCTGATAACATCCACCCTTTTCTGAATTTCCACATCTTTTTTTGAGCATCCTTTATTTTCTCCATGAGGGATGGTTGAGAAATCATTTGAGAAAGGATTGATGTTGTTCTTCCCATAATTATTCTCATGTCCATCCTCTACAAATATAAGAAGATTGGATCCTTTTCAATTCTCATCATTGATAAAGATGCAATATCCTTTCTACTGAGAACATCTTTCACCTTATTTTCCTTACTAGGATGGTATTGGATTGAGCAGTCATAATACTTGATGATCTCTAACCATCTGCATTGGCACATATTATGATCTTTCTGTGTGAATATATATCTAAGACTCTTATGATTAGTATATATCTCACACTTCTCCCCATAGAGATAATGTCGATATATTTTCAACACAAAGATCACAGCCACCAACTCCATATCATGCATAAGATAGTTTTTCTCATGGATTTTTAGCTGCCTTAAGGCGTAGGCTACCACTTTATCATTTTGCATCAGCACATAGCCTAATCCCTTCTTTGAAGAATCATTGTACACCAGAAAGAGTTCTCCACTTGTTGGGAGTGTGAGTACCAGCATAATGATAAGCCTCTTTTTAAGCTCATTAAATCTTTCCTCTCATTCTTGATTACTGATGAACTTAACTCCCTTCTACGTCAGCTTGGTCATTGGTTTTGAAAATCATGAGAAGTTCTTTACAAATCGTCGATAATACCCAGCTAGACCCAGAAAGCTACAGATCTCCATTACATATGTTGGTCTGGGCCATTCTTCAATTTCCATTATCTTGGAAGGGTCTACATATATCCATTTACTGGTGATTACATGCCCCAAGAATGATACTTCATCCATCTAGAACTCACATTTACTATACTTTGCATATAGTTTTTACCTTTGGAAATTATTTAGCATAGTTTTCAAATGCTCATTGTGTTCCTACTTTCTCTTGGAGTATATCAGAATATCATCGACAAAGACTACCACAAATGTGTTGAGGTAATCTTTAAAGACTCTATTAATTAGATCCATGAAAATTGTTGGAGAATTATTGATACCAAAGAGAATCACTATGAAATCATAATGTCCATACGTCATTTGAATGGCGGTCTTGGGAATATCTTCCTTCCTCACCTTTAATTGGTGATAGCCCAACTGAAGGTCCACCTTAGAGAAATAACAATCCCCGTGAATCTAATCGAACAAGTCGTCTATCTGATGCAGGGATATTTGTTCTTTATCATGATTTTATTGATATCACGATAATCAATACAGAGGCACATTAAACCATCTTTCTTCTTGATGAAAAGGATTGGCGTACCCCATAGTGAAGCACTCAGGCATATAAAACCCTTCTCTAGATTCTCTTTTAACTACTTCTTTAGATCTTCCATCTCTACGGTGGCCATTCTATAAGGTGTATTTGATATTGGTAGGGATCCAAGAATAATTTCAATTGAGAACTCAACCTCTTGATTAGGAGGAATAATGGGAAATTCTTCAGGGAATACATCAGTGTAATCCCTCGTGATGGGAGTGTCTTTGAGAAGTATCATCTCCTTAGTCTCAATCATTTGAGCTAGATATGATTTCTCATAAGGTAGTAATATCCACACTTAAGACAATGGTTCTAAATGATATTCATCTTCCTCCTTACACTTGTAAAGAATTGGAGGATGCTTTGAGATGTGAAGAGTGATCTCCCTTTCCCAACAGTTGATGTTGGCTTTGTATAAAGATAGTCAATCCATGCCCAAGATAACATCAAACTCCACTAAAGGAAGTATGACAATATTTCCTAGGAGGTTCTATCTTTAAAAAATTATCAGGGAGGAGTTATAAACCTTGGATGCAATAATTTCCCCATTCTCTGTTCTCACAGATAAATTATCATCCAAATTTTGAGGTGGTATTTGAATAGTTCTACTAAACATGCAAGATATGAAAGATTTCATAGAACCAGAATCAAATAGTACATTTTCTATTCTTAAATGAATAACTATCATACCTGTCACCACATTTTTGTATGAATCCACCTCAGAAGTGGTGATAGAATAATCCCATTCTTGTTGCTATGGAGGTTTTTGTTAATTTCCTCTGAAAACCCTTGGCTTAGGGAAATTGTTTGCATAATTCCCATGTTCCTTGTAGTTGTAACACTATACTACAGGCTGAGTGTTGATATGAACCTTACTTTCTTCTTCCACATTAGTGTAATTCTTCATATCCCTTTGGCAGTTCTTTTCTAGATGTCCCATCTTTCCACATTTTAAGAAATTCCTGGTTCCCTTTAGACAGTTCCCAGGATGCTTCTTCCCATAATTTTTACATGTGGGATGTTCGATCTTCTTTCCATCATGATATTTATTTTCAGAACCACCCATATTAGACTCTATCTTACACTTTTTTTTTCAATGATCCCACAAGACCACTGGGAGTCTCTGATCTCCATTTCAACCTTGAGGGCACAACATACAATATCCTCATAACTTTTAAAGTCTCAAATTGCCAATTCTTTTCATAGACTCGACTTTAGTCCACTAAAGAAGCGATCCACCTTGCTTTTAGTGTTCATAAAAAATCTGTAGATATATCTTGCAAGCCTTGTGAAGTTTTCTTCATACACCCTGATGGACTCAACTTTCTTCTACTTGAGTCTGAGGAACTCTCTATCTATCTTGAGGCAGAGGGTTCGAGGAAAATATTTATTGAAAAGCATTTTCTTGAATTCCTCTCAATCCATAGAATCAATTTCCTCTTGGAACTTTGTATTATTGATCAGTTTCCACCACTGATCATCTTCATCATCAAAATGATAGACCACCAGTATGACTTTCTCTTCTTATGAGCACTGGGGGATAGATAATATCTTTTCAATGGAGTTAATACACTATTACACGAGGAGGGGATCATAATATCCACTAAACATGAGAGGCCTTTGTCGCATGAAGGATTCAATGGAAACTTTCTCTTTCCTTGGAGGAGGAGGGCATTCCACATGATTCAAGTTATTATTTATAACTTGAGCCAGCTGAGCAAGTATTGTCATGAAGTTTTGAGCACTAGTTCCCATCATATTTGGCATATCATTAAGGAAATCTTCACATTCCCTGTCACGTTGATTATTGTCACATGTTCTTCTATTTCTCACCATTAACTATGAAAAAGAATGTACAATTAGGGGGCTTAACTACTTATCTAATAAGCATAAAAAATGAAACTTTAAACATAAAAGGATAAAGTCTAAAAGTAAAATTATATCCTAACTTGTGATTCCCAAGGTTTCAATCTAGGTTATCCTTGATTTGTTTCTTACCTTATATTCTTATGGGATATTTTTTTATTCCCTTATTAATGGTTCATAATGAGCTTATGAATTTACCAAATCATATCCCTCTGGAGTGTCAAACAAAGAGTGTAGTAAGGTCCGTTCTCATACACCAGTTCTTGTTCGAGTCTAGCTCAAAACGGTGTTTTTGCATTTTACCCCTAGATACATTTGTGCCATAGCCACATCCACTTGTTTGTATCCAGATAGAAATGTATTTTCTTGATAAACCACTTACTCTGCATTCACTAAAATTTAGGGATGTTTTCTTATACTTAGTCTCTTTCTTAAGGTTCTTAATAAAGCGCTCTATTCCTAATCTCCAATAATAACTAGACCTCCCTCTGATACCAACTATAGTGACCCTATCCTTTTACACATATAATTACATGATTTTAAGCATAATAAAACATCATATTACAGGACAAGGATTGTGAAGTCTAGTGTCTTGGAAGACTAGGTACATAAAATTGAAAACATGGGACTAAATAAAACATTTCTTTATTTAATCTTCATAAAGAGCTCCTAACTTCCATTTTTCTCATACATCTTCATAGGATAACCTAGGGATAACATGAACAAAGGGATGATCTAAAAGCCCAGTAAGAGAATAAGCATAATAATAAAGATTTAGAATGGTTAGAAGGAATGACATAATGATATAAAAAGGCATGAAACATGTGAAATCATAACATATAAACATGGAATAATATAAACATGGATTCATAATAATTTGGTAGAAACATAAAAAATTACTTTAGCAAGAGTCAAGTCTTATTTCACAAAGAGGATCACAAGTCAAGGTTAACCTCCAAGGTCGTTGCACATGGTAGCACGAGTCAAGGTTAACCGCCAAGACCGTTGCACATAAAGTCTCATGAGAATCAACTTTACCCAATGCATTGGAGTACTATCTGGGTTCACCCATCATAACATATTCATAAATATGATTGTCACATATAGAATCATACATAATCAATCATACATAAACACAAGGGTACCCAGGGAAAGAAATGGGTATCATAATCATGTCATAAAGTATAATAAATGGATGTATCATACAAGTATCCATAAAAGAAAATAATTAAAACATACATGAAAATTGATAATATAAAATAGTAATATATCATGGTAAGTGATGTCAAATGTAAGTGAAAACATTTAAGAATAGTATTTAATAAATTTTAGCATTAAAATATTTTAGTGCGGTTTTAAGGAAAATACTAGTCTTTAAAATTGAAAAGGCCATAATCTTTTTTATAAAACCAGAAATGAATAAAGAAGGTTTTCATAATAAAAAAGACTGATTTTATAAAAACAATTTTGTCTTAAAATAGATGATATATTACACTCTAAATTGGGTAAGAATTAGTGAAATTTTTTTAAAACAAGATTTCTTAGCGGGAATAATTGAAGGAATCATTTAAAAATATGTATATCCCCAAAATATAATGATGAATATATCTTGATACATGAGTTTGGATCATATACACATCATTTAGAATATGTACATAAGAAGAGAAGATAACTTAATTTGGGTAAAAAGAAAGATAGAGCAACCCAAAAGAATAATGGAGGTTCGAGTAGAATCTCTTACCTTAAGTCTAATAGTGTCCTTCAATCGATCTTAATGGTCTAGATAACCAAATTACATTCATTAATTAATATTTAAAAAACCTTTTATTCATAAAATTGATTTATTATAGCCTTATTAAGTTTATTCATGACCTTTTTTGATCGGTTAAGAGGTTCAATTTCGTTGTTTGGGAGCGTTTGTTTCCTTGGTTTTCATGATTGGTTTACTTATATACATGTAAGGATAAACATGTAAGATGATAATGGTTTCCAAAATTAAATTTTTATGTTATTAGTGAACATCTAGAAAATGACATGGTCATAAAATTCATTTGGTTGTTTGGAGTGAAGATGAATCATTATATAAAACATTAATGATAACCCTTTTGGTTAAATGGCGGTTTTTGATCACATCGAACACATTTTGCTTTAAAAATTAATATCATGTGTACAAAAGATTTTAGAATCTTAAATTAGACATAATACACATATTATATTCTATTTCAGCCATCAAAATGGTTTCATGGCCATAATTGAAGACGATAATAGAAATTGAAAACTCATCATCCTTGAATGTGATAAATTAACACATATTGGAGGATGTTTTCATTTCTAGTATAAAAGGAGGGGAAAGGAGGGATAATGATAAATTATTCCATTATCATAACAATATTCCAGTACATGTAAGGTAATGGAGTTATCATAACATTTGTATGAAAGGAGGTTAGGAAAGAAAAATAAAGAAAGGAACTTGAACGAAAATAAAAGAACCTCTTGAATATAACTTCCTTGAGAATCTCTTTAGGGGAGAGGATTTGGTCTTTTGAAGATACCAAGGGCTTCTAGACATGGAAGAGGGTCTTAGGGAGAGATTTTAGTAGAATTTAGACAAGGTACAAGGCTTGAGATGAGTGAATATAAGAGGTTAAGAGAGGTGGTATTTATAGTTGAGGAGAGGAGGGGTTTCCCATTATTTTAATCATAATATTTTTGCTCAAGAATATAAATAATCTTGATTCTTGTGACCAAAAATAGTAATAAGTGCATGTGAGTTCGAACCAATGGTCATTTACATCATCCATGACTCAATCATGATGCAGAATTCAGGTTTTATCACATATCGTAAATTATCATATTTTACTATTCATCAAAAATTAAGTTTGTCTTATCAAACTCCAAACATATTACCGATCGCTACCGTGTATGCCAGATTTTTGAAATTCAAATCACATAAGTGACAATATTATGTTTAAAGGTCACATTGTACTTAGTAGTTCATTGTGTTGTGATTTCATGTGATTATATGACATAATTATAAGAAGGGAATTCTCGTTGAATAAACTTTGGGTCATTATAAGGATCATACTGATATGGTTAGCCACCACATTCTCTACTCCTTTTTATCCCTAATTTCTATATTAAATACCATAAGTAGGATCATCCAATGAATGATATGGGGTTTGGCTTCCAGTTTATTAAGGAGATATGGGAGGGTTGTATGGTCTGAGAACACAATGACTTTGGACCCTAAAAGGTATGACCTGAATTTATCCAAGGAAAACACAATGGTAAAAAATTCCTTTTTAGTTTTGGTGTAGTTTTCTTGGGCATAGTCCAGTGTATGTGAGGCATAGGCTATGACATGTGGATCTTGATCAACCCATTGTGACAAGACTACTGCAACTTCATAGTTAGATGTGTCACACATAAGCTCAAATGGTAAATCTCACCAAGGTGGTTGGATTATCGGGGGTGATGTAAGACTCCGTTTCAATTTATTAAAAGCATCCTCACATTCTTTATCAAAAATAAATTATTTCTCTTTTTTTAGTAAGCAGGAGAGGGGAAGTGAAATATTACTAAAGTTACAAATGAAATGATGATAAAATCAAGCATGACCTAAGAAAGACTGCACATCCTGTACATTTTTGGGGAATGGTAAGGAAGAAATGACATCCACTTTTTATTTATCCACCTGGACACCATCCCCAGAAATGACATGTCCAAGTATTATACCTTGTCACACCATGAAGTGACATTTCTCATTATTTAATACGATATTCTTTTCAATATAGTGACATAGGAAAAAACCAAGATTACTCAAACACTGATCAAAAGAGGAACCATATACAGTGAAATCATCCATGAAAACTTCCATACAATTCTCTATATAATCCGAAAAAATACTCACCATGCATCACTAGAAAGTACCTGGAGTATTACACAGACCAAATGGAATCCTCCTATAGGAAAATGTGCCAAAGATGAAAGTGAATTTTTTCTTTTCCTAACCCTTAGGAGAAATATGGATATGAAAGTATCCAGAATACCCATCAAGGAAACAATAGTGGGACTTCCCCGCTAGCCTCTCTAGCATCTGGTCAATGAAAGATAATGGGAAATGGTTCATCCTAGTGTGTTGGTTTAGTCGGGGATAGTTTATATAGACACGCTAACTATTCTACACATGAGTTGGAACCAATTCATTGTTTTCATTTTTAATTACTCTTAGACTAGTTTTTTTAGGAACTACCTACACCAGACTGGCCCATTGGATATCAGATATGGGGTAAATGATTCCAACAGCCATTAATTTTCTTACCTCATTTTTTACAACATCCAGGAGGTTTGGGTTTAGTCAATGTTGTTTCTGCCTCCCTGGTTTAGCCTCATCATTTAACAATATATGATGTGTGCAAACTGATGAGCTAATACTAGGAATGTCAGCAAGTGTCCATCTCAACACTTGTTTACACTCCATCAAAATGTCAAGCGGTCATAATTCATGCTATGGAGGGAGTGAACTAGTAATGATGACAGACAACTTGTTTCCATTCTCAAGATATGAATATTTCAAATTTTTAGGTGGTGGTTTAAGTTCCAATTCTTGGGGATTTTGGATTGATGGGAGTGAATTTGAAAGTGAGAGGTCGCTGATCTCATCTAATTACTCAATGGTAACATCTTCAGATGAGGGATGAGCTTTTACAAGCTTAGTAGTATCATCAATGGTCATGGAATCCTCAGTGCTCAAGAAATCCTCAATTAAAAAACATGAACGAAATTTTTCTAGACCAGTACAACATTTTATGCATGATTCATTACCTAGAATGTCTATCAATGATGAAAAATCAGAAAGTGGGTCAGGGTAAAGAAAATAAGTTTTTTAAGGGATGATATTACATCAACAAAATTAACTGAAAGTGAAGAATGTTCTTCCGAGGGGTGATTCAGGGAATCAAGGACGTTAAAGTGGAAAATGTCACCACCAAACTCCATAGATAATGTATCATTGTGTACATTAATTATAGTTTTGGTGGTTTTCAAGAAAGGTCTTCCCAATATAATCAGGGCGTGTCCATTCATTATATCATCTTCCATTTTAATCACATAAAAATCAGTATGAAAAAATAAAATTTTCACCCTCACAAGAATAACCTCTAACACGCCAGAAAGGTGTGTTGTACTCTAATTTTCTAGTTGAACAACAATTCCAGTGGGGTTCAGTTCCCCAACCTTTAATAAGGAGAAAATAGAGCGATACATCACATTTATAGAGGTACCCAAATCAATCATATCATCAGAAAATAAATACTCCCCTATGGTGCATATAATCGATAATGTCTTAGGATCGTTGCATTTGGTGGGAAGTGATGGTTATATCAATGTCGAGACATTCCTCCCCAAGATCACCTTTTCGTCACCTCGAAGTCGCCTTCGGTGTGTACACATCTCATTCAGAAACTTGGTGTATCATGGAATTTTCTTTACGGTATCAATCAAGGGGAAGTTGACCTGCACTTTTTTTAAAGATTCCAAAATTTCTTTATCAATTTTAGTTTCTTTTTGTTTCCTTGGTTGGGTGGACCTTTGGGGAAATGGTTGGGCTAGGCGACTAATCAACACACACACACACTTTCATTTAGTGGGATTTTTCTCAGGATAATAATTTTTCTTATTTGGATCATTTGAGATGGTTGGAATGGAAGTCTCCTCAGGAGGGGATGACTCTATTTGAGGAGTCATTTGGATTTTAAGTTGAGTTCCACTCTGAATAGTGATGGAACTGACATTTCCCTTATCCCTCGGGGTTGACTAGTTGTTGAGAGGGTAGTTTACCCAACCCATGACTTTTGAATTTCCCCCCACCAAGTTGGCCAGTTGGCCTAATTAGGTTTTTAGGTCATGTATGGTTGTTTGGGTGGTTTTTTGGAATTGGAGATTATTTGAATCCATTTGTTTCATCATGTTGTCTAGGTTAGGCTATATTTTTTGAGGGGGTTGTTGAAATGACCTTTATGGTGGTTAAGGATTTTCGGGTGGTGGTGGTGGATTACTGCTCTGTTCGGTTGGTTCCATGGTTGATGAGATTGATTTGAATACCCTCTTACCTATAGGCTTGTTTTCTTTCCACACAGGGTTGGATGGATAGTATGGTTCTTTCGTAATGAATTTGTTATAGGGGCGGCCTAAAAATATTGTCTCACAACTCTCAGAAGTTTCTCTCAATTGAGGGAATTGGTTAAAATAATGGGTGTTAACAAAACAGATACCATAATGGATGGGAGGAGAAGATTGAGATTTTCCTTCAGAAAGAGCGAGTTGTCAAAAAAGGATACATACCTCTTCAAACTTTGTATTCACATTCTTCTCAAACTCAGAAATTTTCACCTCATGGACACCTTGAATGTGTACTCTAGACCTTGAACCAAAATTTTGAGTGTTTTGCGCCAGGTTCTCAATCAGGGTCCTTACAGCGATTGGGTTTTTATCAACTAGTGCACCACCTGTAGCAGCATCAATCATGTTTCGATCAATAAAAATTAAACCTTCATAAAAATATTTATTAAAATTTGATCACTTATTTGGTGGTGTGGAAAACTTGAACAAAACCTTTTAAATCTTTTCTGGTATTTATGAAGTGTTTCCCCTTATGATTTTCATATCCCACAAATTTCTTTTCTTATTGCTGCAGTTCGAGGGGCTGGTAAATACTTTCCTAGAAAAATGTGTTTCATGTACACCCAGTCTCTAATTAGGGAATTAACATAATATAGTCAATCTTTTGCAGTCTCTTCTAATGAAAAATAGAATTCACTAAGATTTACTTGTTCTTCATCTACATTAACAGGTTTTATTGTTGAACACATAGTAATATATTCTTTTAAGTGCTTATATGGATCATCTCCCACGAGTCCATGGAATCTGAGTAATAAGTGAATTAAAGTAAATTTTAGTTCAGAATTAGGTGTTTCGCCTTGTATTTGAATGTATGTGAGGTGGATCTCTACATCAGGCGAGCTTAGTTCTTTTAATGTTCAGTTATTTTCAGCCATATTATACAAGTTTATTTCAGTTTTAACGTAGGTTCCATAAGAAGAAGAAGGATTGGGAAGAGTTTCAATGTTTTGTGTGTACTCCTTCAAAGGGTTCTCCATTGTGTCTCGATATCACCGACGTAGGATCCTCTCTAGTTCGGATTAGAAAGGTGGTAAATCTTCTGAAGAAGAATGCATCATGCATAGAACCTACACAATAAATAAATCAAAACACAAAAATATATGTAAAGGAAGAAGATAAAACAAATAAATATTCACAAAATTTATACACAAAAAAACAAACACAGGCATTAAAAAACAAAGTGCTCCCCAGCAACGACATCAAAATTTGATCGTGTTGTCGTGACGCGTCAAATTGATTATGTTTTTAAAGTTGGGTTATAGTCTAGGAAAGATCATAGGTCATCTCCCAAGGAGCGTTGATAAGTTTAGAGTGTATTTGTTGGTCGGAGTGGACACTCAAGAGGGGGGTGAATTGAGTTCCAATTAAAAATTTCTGTTAAAAACTTTAAGATTAAATCCCCCAATTTGAAAAACAACCCAGTCAATTAAGGCAGTAGAGATATAGGTGACTTATTGTTCAACAGGTTTCTCTAAGGTTGATTAATCCTCAGTAAGGTTAGTTTGATGACTAACTTTACTTTTGAAACAAGTTTACTAAACAAATCTCTTATACACACTAACCAAAATTGACTATCAGAGTATTTGCAAAAACAGATTTCTTGTTTACAAAAAAAAAAGGAGCACAGCGGAAAAGGGAAAGCAAAGTAAAGAAAAGAATAACAAGCTATTTAAAACAAGAGGTTCAGTATTAAGCTAAGACTTAGTCCTCTTCCACTTGGTGATCACCTGCCACCAAGCAATTTTATAAAAAGGATTGATACACAGCCTGTATCGGGCTTTACAACAGTTTTCACAAACTGTCCAGGTTTGACAACCTCTTCCACAGTTATACGTGGGAAAACAAATGACCAAGCCACACCAGGCTTCTTCCACAGTTATACGTGGGCAACAAATGTAAAAAGGTTTGGGATAGGTATTTTCAGTATCCCTCAGTTTAAGCACAGGAGACAGTGTGTGTAATACTAGCACACTGCTCACAAATGTAAAACACTTAAACACAGTAGAGCAAGAGATAGAAAGAAGAAGGTGTAGAGTGCTCTATAGTGTTGGCAGATCAGTTCTGGACTCGTAGGAATGAGTGACTTGAAGCTTTGGTCCTTTTTCTGTAAGTTGACACTAAAACAGAGTGTCGTGATTTCCAGACTTCCAGATGTTCAAGTGATCAGCTTCTTTGAGTTTGAGTGCTTCACAGCATGGCTTTTAGGAGACGGTTCTTTCAGTCGGTTCACTTGAGACTCTTTTGTTCTTCAGAATGAATGCTCGAGAGTTCTTCTTTTTGTGTATATGCGTATCTCCTTCTCAGTTGTAGATGTTAGACTCTGTGTGTCCTTCCTCTATTCTTGTTCGTGCATGTCACTGTTCTTTTCGTTCCATTCATTCTTATTCTTGAATGCTTCTCTCTTCTTTTTATACTCCTCCATATATGCCCTTTTTGTTCACCCGAGGCCGACAAGATAAATAGTATTGAGTTACACGTGCAATATTCCTCGTACATTGTATTATTTCTTGATATGTCTGCAAATATAAATAAATAATGTTAGGTGTATTAATTTGTCTAGAAATGACCGTTAGATTAGTATTAATCAAATTGGTAAAGAAAAAAGTAGAAATATAATAATAATAGACTGGTCGAGAATGTATGTCACTGTGGACTTCAACTGTGGTCTTCCAACTGTGGACTTCCTTCTGACTGCTGACTTCAACAAAAGGCTTGCTGTCTGTAGGCTTGCAATGGTAGCTTTTACTCCATGTAACTGTAGCCTCTCTAACTGTAGACTTGTAATATCAAATTTGTAGAACTGTAACCTTTGTCAACTGTAGAACTCGATCATCAGTAGACTTAGTCGACAGAAGCTGTCTAACTGTAACCTTGACTGTAGACTTATGACTGTAGGCTTGTTCGACTGTGAACTTGAGCAGAGAAAACTTTGAACAGAAGTCTTGTAACTGTGACCTTCGTCTGTGAGCTTTGACAATAGATAGCGGTAGACTCGTGACTGTAAGCTTGTATTAGTCTTCGACTGTAACCTTGTAACTGTGAACTTATTGCAACAGTAACTTAAGGTGACAGTTAGCTGTAACTGTGACTTTGAAAAGAAAACTCTGACTGTTAGCAAACAATACTAAACTTATGTAAATACTACTGTAAATACTACTGTAAGAATATGAACTGTTTAGAATAAAATACGTTTAAGCATAGAATAATAAGATTAATGCAAGGTTTTAATACATCATAATCAATGTGTAAGCATGATTTGGGATTATCAAAACAGGTGATTCCAACAATCTCCCCCTTTTTTATAATCACAAATTATGTCAGTATGGAATGAAATATAGATGTATCAGAGAGAAGTGTGCAAAACACAGTATTAGCAATATGAGCACAAAAATTAGGTATAATCCTCAAGGATTTCTCCCTCTTTGTATAGGTTCATTTCTCCCCCGAGTTTTCCCTATTTCTCCCTATTTCTCCCTATTTCTCCCCCTTTGTGATTAACAAAAAGAAAGACAGAGAGAGAGAGAATAAACATTGTATTAATAATGAGTACATTACATGGCCCAAAACGTGAATACATGATCCCTATAAAAAAACATAAACAGACTCAATCCTCTTCATCTGTAGGTAAGGGATCTTTTCCTTTGGAGGAAGAAGATGGAGCAGTAGGTGAAAGATCAACAGGCTTAGGAATTGTAACAGGAATGTCTGGAGGGGCAGCAACAGATGCTCCTGAAGGCCTGTAGTGAGTAGCTTGCCGAGGTATCAGTGGTCTAAGGCTTCTGAGGGCATCAGCAGGAGACATTACTGAAGAACCACTGGGGTTGGAGACAGGTAGGGTAGGAGGAACTATAACAGGTGTGCAGTCCACATGAAGAAAAGGTAGGAGCAGATTCCTGAAATCCATGATGATGTTTCCTCCTCTGTCCATGGCAGATAAGAAGTCATTTTTGTTTTCCAAGAATTTATCCAAAGCCGGGGTCAACTCTCGTAGCTTGCTAACTTGTTCTTTGAAAGCTTGAGTTACAGGAGGCAGCTTCATAGTTTCTAGCATGAGCTTGAAGTGAAGATTCAACTGATGCTTGGTGAAAATCCGATCAAAGTAATGATCCACTTTACTTTTGATGGCCTCCTGAGAAGCAGTAGCAGCCTGCAGGTGCTCACGAACAAAGCCACTGACTTCTCTTGTAGTAGCAAGGATCTGTAGGTCTGATGTGTCATTTGCACGGGCCTGAGTAATCTCTTCTCTGAGCAGGCTTCTAAACTGCTCAAGGTCTACAGGAGAGCTAGATGAAGGAAGGGACTTGACTGAGAATGCCACTATCTCCTTGAAAGATTGAGTCAGATTTCCAATCACTTTCTGAATGACAACATCCTGATTGCTAAAGTGTTCTTTTACTGATTTCTTGAAAGCCTCAAATACTTCCACAAACTGCTTGACCACTTCTTTGATGTATCGAATCTCACTGACCACTTGTGTCTAAGAACTGCTCAGGGCAGTTAAAGAAGCAACTGATTGTCTGAGGGCCACTACTGCTCCAGTCCAGCTTTCAATTTGAGTGTGGCACACTTTCATTTCATCCATCACTTCTTTGATTGGACTTCCCACAACACATCCTAGAGATAATTCTAAGGATTGTTCTAAATTTTTCAGCTCATCAAAAAGACTGGTTTTCAATTCAGCAACAGACTGTCTGATGGTCTCCTTCATTTCATTCTTTAAGGATTCAAGGTCTTCCTTGGTGGCCAATCTTTCAGTTTCTAACACTGGAGAGCTGTTAGTTAGGATAACTGGATTTCTTGGTGGTTGGTTTTCCTCATCTGAATCCTCATAATTGAGTCCTAACACCATGTATCCTGGATCTGAGGTCCATCCTTCTATATCATACAGTACAGAGACTGAACCAAAACGCTCCCCCTCACTTGGAGCTCCTTCCTGAACATTTTCTACTATCTGCTCGACTCTGGGTAACTCTAAGTTCTCTTCTGTAGCTCTAGCAGGTTCCATATTTGCTTCCTCTGTAGGTTCAGCAGTGAGGTTAGCCTCCCTCTCTGTTGAGTCATCAACCACTTCCATGACAACAGTAGTAGAGACCACTCCTGCTTCCTGGTCAGACACTGACTTGTCTGTATACCCTATCAGAGGGCTCATACTAAGTTTTTCTGTTTCTTCACCACTGATCTCCTCTTCATCTTCTGCAACAGTTTCTTGATTTTCATTTGAAGCTCCAGCCTCTTCTGCTTCGACTGTATCATCCTCGTCAGAAGTGTCCTTGACAAAATATTGAGATTCTTCTTCTTCTTCTTCTGTAGACTCAGTCTCACTGTCTCTTAGAACAGGTTCTCTACTAGGTAGTTCTTTTGGAGGGCTTGCTGCTCCAAACGCCACTGTCCTGACAGGACTGTGAGTAGTCTCAGGATCACTCCCTTCATCAATTGGGGTGTTCTCTCTTGCAGAGTCACCAACTACTGCAGTCTGTTCATCATCTGAGTATACAGGTTCAGGCTCATCAGGCTTTAAGCCTGGATCTCTCCTATCTCTTGGTCTAGAGGGATGAGTAGAAGGGCTAAATTTCTCATAGATTTTCTCCTCATCATTCACCCATGATTTCTTCCAGGGATTCCAACTGATCCTCATGAATTTGCAGATTACTTTAGAGATACATACACTGTTCTTTTCCACTATCAACTCTTCCTGACTTCCAGCTACACCTTTCACTTTCAACATTACCGAAATGAGTTTAGCATGAAACAAGGCACTTGATTTTGAGCTTGCCTTTATCATGTCCTCCATCTGAGCCATCAGCAACCTACAAAGGTTGACCTTCCTTCCATGTTTTAATAAGTACATCAAGTAAATATCCTGGTGCTTCAGAGTTGCAAAATCTCCTCTTCTAGGACTCAGTACATGCTGAATAAACTTAAACAGAAGCCTGTCCTCTCCACTCATTTCAGCAGCAATAATCTTTCTTACTGTGCCATTGCCTGTCAGTTCTTCCAGAGCCGTCTCATGATCAAAGATTCCACTATTTGGAGGAGCCGCTCCAGAATAGTAGTTGTAAATACCCTCATGAGGAACTCTTAAACATGCAGCCCATTCAACGGATGAAAAACTGACTTCATTGCCGTTTACTCTGGATACCAGTCTATGCAGATCATCCTCTTCCTCGAACTGTAGATATTCATAGAATTCCTTCACCAGCTTCGGGTAGTACGGTCCATTATTGTTTGCGAAGCATTCGGTCCATCCTTGCTCATTAAGCACTGCCGGTACTAATGATCTGCTCGATAAAATCCACTCTTCACTTAGCTCCTTCTCAGCAACTATTTCTCTCTTAGTCAGATGTGGATTAACAGGTCTTATCGAGGCGTTCCCGGTGCCACTGGATTCGACTCGAGTCCTCTTCGGCATTGGTGCATCTTCATTGACAGTCGGGGGTCGCTTTGTTCTGGCCATTGAAACTGAATGAGGTTTCGAGGTTCGGTTGAAGGTTTAGGGTTTAGGGCTTGAGAGAGCAAGGGTCGAGATGAGTGGATTGAGATATGTTCGATGTTCTAGATTTTATCATTTAGGGATTTAGAAATAAAAGTATAAAGAAAAGAAACGGTTCGAATTCCCGCAAAAATAAAATAAGGTTAAACAGCGAAACAGCCTACAGAGAGATGTAACAGTGAGGTACACCGGTGAGGTCTAACTGTGAGGTTTCAACTGTGAGGTTTCAACTGTGAGGTTTCAACTGTGAGGTTTCAACTGTGAGGTTTCAACTGTGAGGTTTCAATTGTGCTATAATTAATCATACCTAACTCATGTTTGATGTAACTTAATCTCTCAGAATTCAAAGGCTTTGTAAAAATATCAGCTAACTGATGTTCAGTGCCAATGAAATCAAGAGTGATATCACCTTTTTGATAATGATCCCTCAGAAAGTGATGTCTCACATCAATATGTTTTGTCCTAGCATGAGATACTGGATTTTTAGAAATGTTAATAGCACTTGTATTGTCACACCTTATAGAGACATGTTTGAATTGATATCCATAGTCTAGTAAAGTGTGTTTCATCCACAGGATTTGTGCACAACAGCTACCAGCAGCTATATACTCAGCTTCGGCAGTAGACAATGCAACATAATTCTGCTTCTTACTACACCAAGATACTAGTGACTTCCCTAAAAAGTGACATGTTCCAGAGGTGCTCTTTCTATCTAACTTGCAGCCAGCAAAATCAGCATCAGAATAACTTAATAAATCAAATGATTGTCCTTTTGGATAAAATAATCCCAAATTGGGAGTATGTTTTAGATATTTGAAAATCCTTTTAACAGCAGTCAAATGAGACTCTTTTGGATTGGCTTGAAACCGAGCACACATGCATACACTGAACATGATGTCAGGTCTACTGGCAGTAAGGTACAGTAGACTACCTATCATACCTCTGTAATTGGTTTGATCCACTGGTTCACCAGTTTCATCACTGTCCAACTTGCAAGTGGTGCTCATAGGTGTGTCACTGCCTTTGGTGCCATCCAAAGAAAAACGTTTTAGAAGATCTTTAATATATTTACTTTGGTTCAAAATAATACCATTTTTATTTTGAAAGATCTGAAATCCAAGGAAAAATTTGAGTTCTCCCATTAAACTCATTTCAAACTCATTTTGCATTATTTTTGAAAAATCAACACATAAAGAATTTTTAGAAGATCCAAAAATAATATCATCCACATAAATTTGTACTATTAAGACATCTTTAGAAATCCATTTAATAAAAAGAGTAGGATCAGCTATCCCTTTAGTAAATCCTTTCGAAATAAGAAAAGAGCTGAGCCTATCATACCAAGCTCTTGGAGCTTGCTTTAAACCATATAAAGCTTTAGATAGTTTAAAAACATGATTAGAAAAATGGGGATTTGTAAAACCAGGAGGTTGTTCCACAAATAAATCCTCAATTATATATCCATTTAGAAAAGCACTTTTAACATCCATTTGATATAGTTTGAAATTCAGATGAGCAGCATAAGCAAGTAATATCCTAATGGCCTCTAGTCTAGCCACGGGTGCAAAGGTTTCCTCATAGTCTATTCCTTCTTCCTGACTATACCCTTGTGCAACTAGCCTAGCATTGTTTCTGATTATATTACCAAACTCATCAACTTTGTTTCTAAACACCCATTTAGTGCCTATGGTAAGAGTGTCTTTAGGTCTTTCCACTAATTCCCAAACTTTGTTTCTTTCAAACTGATTTAGTTCTTCTTGCATAGCCATTACCCAGAATTCATCACTGATAGCATTATTGACATTTTTGGGTTCAAGTTGTGAAAGAAAAGCTTGATGTTCAACCTGATTTCTTAGAGAAGCTCTAGTTTGTGTTCCTCTATCAAGATTACCAACAACAGCATCTAAAGGATGATTCTTTAGAATCCTAGTTGGTTTGGTAAAGGTTGAACTAGAGATTTCAGGTTTATTTATAGGTTCGGGTTCCACAGAGGAAGATTCTGGAAAAAGTCCAGAACTGGATGTTTTTATTACAGGTTCTTTAGATTTGTCATTTAGGTCCAGAACAGATAAGTCTTCTTCAACATCTTCAAGAGAAGTTTTAGACTCATGTGGATCAGTCTCATCAAACTTGATGTGAACAGATTCTTCCACACATTTGGTTTTCTTATTGAACACTCTATAGGCTTTACTAGACATAGAGTAACCCAGGAAAATTCCTTCATCACTTTTTGGAGCAAATTTATCAAGATTATCTTTAGTATTCAGAATAAAGACTTTGCAACCAAAAACTCTAAAGTAATTAACCTTAGGCTTCCTATTATTCCACAACTCATAAGGGGTTTTCTTAAGAACCGGTCTAATCAAGACTCTATTAATAACATAGCAGGCTGTATTTACAGCTTCAGCCCAAAAGTAAACAGGCAGGTCATATTCATTAAGCATAGTCCTTGCAATTTCTTGCAGGGTTCGGTTTCTTCTTTCCACTACACCATTCTGTTGAGGTGTCTTAGGAGCAGAAAAATTGTGAGCATAGCCATTGTGTGAGCAGTAAGATTCAAATTCTTGATTCTCAAACTCACGGCCATGATCACTCCTCAAGGTCTTAATCTTAAGTCCACTAAGATTTTCTACAGACTTAGAGTATTTAACAAAGGAAGAGCATGCTTCACTTTTGTGAGCTAGAAAGTATACCCAAGTATATCTAGAAAAGTCATCTACAAGAACATAAACATAGTGCTTCCCATTTAGACTTGAAATTCTTGATGGTCCAAACAAATCCATGTGAACCAGTTCAAGTAGTTGAGAAGTTGAAACTTCTTTCTTTGGTTTAAAAGAAACTTTGTGTTGTTTTCCCTTTTGACAGGGATTACACACTTTGTCATTTGGGAATTCAAGCTTAGGTAGGTCTCTAACTAGGTGTTTCTTAGAGAGTTTTCTAAGCGAGTGAATGTTGCAGTGTCCTAATCTCCTATGCCACAGCCAAGACTCTTTATGAAAAGCATTTAAGCAAGTAACATTATGTTTAGCTAAAGTGTTTAAGTCAACAGCATAAACATTTTCATTTCTTAAGGCCGAAAATATTAAAGCATTTTTGGAATTATAAACATCACAATAATTGTTTTCAAACTTGACATTAAAACCATCATCACACAATTGAGAAATGCTAAGTAGGTTGTACTTAAGTCCATAAACAAATAAAACTTTGGAAATTAATACTGAGTCAGTGTTACCAATCTGGCCTAAGCCGATGATTTTTCCTTTTGAGTTATCACCAAAAGTGACATATCCTCCATCAACCTTTATTAAGATTTTGAAGCACGAATAGTCCCCAGACATGTGTCTTGAACATCCACTGTCTAAGTACCATACCTTCTTGTAATTGCTTTTCAAACAGATTTCCTACAAAACAGATTAGACAGGAAATGACTTTGGTACCCAGATTTTCTTGGGTCCAGATATGTTAGCAATCAAGGATTTAGGTACCCAGATTTGTTTTATGGGTCCCATACAATTAATAGATGCAACAGATTTAGAGAGATATACTTTATTTGATCTACAACTATTTAAATAACCAGTTGAGGCATACGAATTTCCAAAACTGGAACTAGCAGGATTTTTTCCAGACTTGGGAATAAATCGGGTTTTAGTAAACTGTCTTTGTCCAGGTTGGTATCCCAAGCCAGTAGAATACTTAGGTGCAACTTGCTTTCCTAGCAGTTGGGTTAGAGTATCTTTTCCATTTGTGAATGTTTCTAAGTCCTTTCTAAGTTGTTCATTAGATAGTTTCAGTTCTGTATTCTCCTTTAATAATTGAACATTTTTCTCTTTTTCTACATCAAGTGCAGACTCGACACTTGCAGTAAGAGCATGCTGTTTCTTTAAAGACTTATATTTATCCTTTAGTTCATTACACGTTTCTTCCAGCATATTACAGTATTCAATCAATTCATCTTTAGACATATTTTCAGAATCAGAACCAGATTCTGCTTCACCTTCAGAATAATAAGAGTTTAAAGTGGGAGTGTCTAAGGTTACCTCAGATGTGTTTGTCATGAAACATATATTAGCACGATTTCTTTCAGAATCACTGGATTCTGATTCACTTGTGTTGTCTTCTGAAGCACTCCAGGTGGCCTTCATAGATTTCTTATAATTCTTGTCCTTGTACTCATATTTTTTCTTGAATTTTAACTTAGGACAGTCAGCTTTGATGTGTCCTTTCCTTTTACATTCATAGCAAACTATGTCTTCTTCTTTATCAGTTTTCTTCCAATCTTTCTTCCACTTACCTTTTCTATCATACTTACCCTTGTAGTTTGGTTTTCTGAAGAACTTCTTCTTCCTATAGAACTTCTTGAATCTCCTTGCTATTTGTGCCATCTCGGCATCACTGTCAGAATCTAAGTCTTCACTAGATGAGCTTTCAGTTGGTATATGCACTTTCTCCTTGTCTTTGCTCTTTGATGCAGTAGACTTAAAAGCTACAGATTTTCGTTTTGGTTCCTCATCTTCCTCTTTATTTACCTTGAGCTCTTCTTCGTACATCATCAGCTTACCAATTAACTCCTTGACAGGCAAAGTTCCAATATCACAGGATTCTCTAATTGAAACGGATGTGCCTCTCCATCTGTCAGGCAGACATCTCAATAATCTCATGATTTTCTCCTTTGCTGGAACAATCTTTCCGAGTGAGCTCATTGTGTTGACTATCTCATTAAACCTGAGATACATATCAGAAATAGGTTCATCAGCTTTCATCTTAAAGTTATCATATTTGATAGTATAAGTATTTAACCGCATTTCCTTGACATTAGTTGTTCCTTCATGAGAAACAGCTAAGGTGTCCCAGATTTCAAAAGCAGTTTTACATGCAGAAATTCTATTGAATTCCTCATCTCCTAGAGCACAGTAGAGAGCATTCACAGCCTTACAATTATTATTGTAAGCTGCCTTAGTAGGTTCATCCCAAGTTATTCTTTCAGTTTCTGGAATCTTGTATTGAGACTCTATAGCAGTCCAAATATCAAAACCCATACTTTCCAAATGAATTTTCATTTTGAGCTTCCATTGGGCATAATTCACACCATTAAAGAAGGGTGGCCTGTTAGTAGCAGCACCTTCTAGTCTATTATCCATAAGGAAATTTTAGAAAATGTTTTAAAGAGATAAAATTTAGAACTAACAGAAATTTAAGATCTTTTAGATAAAACTACAATCACAGTTTAAAAACAGAGAGTTAAAATAAAACTTTGAGCAAGTATAACAGAGATAAACACACCCTTTGATACCAAATGTTGGTCGGAGTGGACACTCAAGAGGGGGGTGAATTGAGTTCCAATTAAAAATTTCTGTTAAAAACTTTAAGATTAAATCCCCCAATTTGAAAAACAGCCCAGTCAATTAAGGCAGTAGAGATATAGGTGACTTATTGTTCAACAGGTTTCTCTAAGGTTGATTAATCCTCAGTAAGGTTAGTTTGATGACTAACTTTACTTTTGAAACAAGTTTACTAAACAAATCTCTTATACACACTAACCAAAATTGACTATCAGAGTATTTGCAAAAACAGATTTCTTGTTTACAAAAAAAAAAGGAGCACAGCGGAAAAGGGAAAGCAAAGTAAAGAAAAGAATAACAATCTATTTCAAACAAGAGGTTCAGTCTTAAGATAACACTTAGTCCTCTTCCACTTGGTGATCACCTGCCACCAAGCAATTTTATAAAAAGGATTGATACACAGCCTGTATCGGGCTTTACAACAGTTTTCACAAACTGTCCAGGTTTGACAACCTCTGCCACAGTTATACGTGGGAAAACAAATGACCAAGCCACACCAGGCTTCTTCCACAGTTATACGTGGGCAACAAATGTAAAAAGGTTTGGGATAGGGATTTTCAGTATCCCTCAGTTTAAGCACAGGAGACAGTGTGTGTAATACTAGCACACTGCTCACAAATGTAAAACACTTAAACACAGTAGAGCAAGAGATAGAAAGAAGAAGGTGTAGAGTGCTCTATAGTGTTGGCAAATCAGTTCTGGACTCGTAGGAATGAGTGACTTGAAGCTTTGGTCCTTTTTCTGTAAGTTGACACTAAAACAGAGTGTCGTGATTTCCAGACTTCCAGATGTTCAAGTGATCAGCTTCTTTGAGTTTGAGTGCTTCACAGCATGGCTTTTAGGAGACGGTTCTTTCAGTCGGTTCACTTGAGACTCTTTTGTTCTTCAGAATGAATGCTCGAGAGTTCTTCTTTTTGTGTATATGCGTATCTCCTTCTCAGTTGTAGATGTTAGACTCTGTGTGTCCTTCCTCTATTCTTGTTCGTGCATGTCACTGTTCTTTTCGTTCCATTCATTCTTATTCTTGAATGCTTCTCTCTTCTTTTTATACTCCTCCATATATGCCCTTTTTGTTCACCCGAGGCCGACAAGATAAATAGTCTTGAGTTACACATGCAATCTTCCTCGTACATTGTATTATTTCTTGATATGTCTGCAAATATCAATAAATAATGTTAGGTGTATTAATTTGTCTAGACATGACCGTTAGATTAGTATTAATCAAATTGGTAAAGAAAAAAGTAGAAATATAATAATAATAGACTGGTCGAGAATGTATGTCACTGTGGACTTCAACTGTGGTCTTCCAACTGTGGACTTCCTTCTAACTGCTGACTTCAACAAAAGGCTTGCTGTCTGTAGGCTTGCAATGGTAGCTTTTACTCCATGTAACTGTAGCCTCTCTAACTGTAGACTTGTAATATCAAATTTGTAGAACTGTAACCTTTGTCAACTGTAGACCTCGATCATCAGTAGACTTAGTCGACAGAAGCTGTCTAACTGTAACCTTGACTGTAGACTTATGACTGTAGGCTTGTTCGACTGTGAACTTGAGCAGAGAAAACTTTGAACAGAAGTCTTGTAACTGTGACCTTCGTCTGTGAGCTTTGACAATAGATAGCGGTAGACTCGTGACTGTAAGCTTGTATTAGTCTTCGACTGTAACCTTGTAACTGTGAACTTATTGCAACAGTAACTTAAGGTGACAGTTAGCTGTAACTGTGACTTTGAAAAGAAAACTCTGACTGTTAGCAAACAATACTAAACTTATGTAAATACTACTGTAAATACTACTGTAAGAATATGAACTGTTTAGAATAAAATACGTTTAATCATAGAATAATAAGATTAATGCAAGGTTTTAATACATCATAATCAATGTGTAAGCATGATTTGGGATTATCAAAACAGGTGATTCCAACAGTATTTTTAATAAAAATCACTAAATGAGTGTATGGGGGATGGGGATGAGGTCGCGGGGTCAAGCTCCGCACTTGGGTGTTTGCATTGTAACCCACCTTTTAAAATGACTTAATTAAAGAGTTTAATAGTTGAAAAACAAGTGGTTTTGAAAAATATATGATAAGTACGCGATCATTGTTAAGTTACTACACCACTTGAAAAGTTCCTTATTCTTAATTGATTATTAGGTGTTGGTGTAATCTTTTGGTTAAGGGTTAACCAAGATCTTGGGTACCCACAAGCCTCTAAAACGATGCAAATATGACTAAACCTTGACATAACAATCGTGTAGTCAAGCTCCATCCCCTTAGCATGCCTTAAGGTTTGTCAAGAAACACTGGAATCTCAAATGTTTGGAAAAGAAGAGGATTCTTATGTTTTCTGATCAGAACAACACAAGTCGCACACTTAAAATTATGCACTGATCGGTTATGAAATGAAAAATGCTTCAATTAAATGTATCAAAACAAGTTAAGATACATCTAAAAGAACAATTTCAAACCATAGTATACACCAAAACAATAGAGAATTATGTGTCAGAACTCCCTCTTTAACTGTGTAGCTCTCTCACAATGATCACACACCGTTTAGCCCGACATCGGGAGGAGGAGGAAGCTCGGATGGATCTCCTTCTTAATTTCATCTCTCCTTATGAGGATAGGGAGCTCCATAACCTCCAAGGGGATGAAAGGACTCCTCTAGAACTCCAAATTGGCAGCACTTCACTCCCTTGGTCGAACTTTCCAATAAGGTGTCAATGGTGTCCTTTTATAGCCAAAATGGGAAGTGGTTTTGGGAACCAAGTTTTCAAGATACCACGTGTCTCAGTTTTGGGTTAATAAATGTCATTATCTGAACTTGGAAAAAAGAGAAAAATTGTTTTACAGAATCTTGACTATCACCATGTCAAATTTCGTGGTCGTTGGACATTTGGAATGAGAGATATAGTTAGAATACCGAACCAAACTTTTAACTTCATGTAGATTCGATTTCCTGGACAGATCATTTTGGTTGGACCATCAGATGGACGAATTGATCTTGGGTGTATTGCGATGAGTTTTAGCCCATGGAGTTTTGGATCAGCACACAAAATTTCAGCCCATTTGGATGCACAGATTTCGCAGACCATGCAAAACAGTGGACAAGTGTTCACGAGCTTCCATGCAGTTTGGTTCATTTTGTTTCAACTTCATTCTAGATCCTCCAAATCACCTCCTCCTATAATGCAATCATCAAAACAAGTAAAATTACTTTTTTACATAAAATAATTGGATCAAACACAAAGTGAAATTTGTTATTAAATTTGGAATTTATGATACAAAATCAGTTTAACACAGTGGTATAAGGGTAGAAATGAATAGTGAATCACTACATGATCAAGTTGTTCAGAATAACTATGATTTTTTATGCATCCCCCTCCCTAGATGGAATCCAAAGACCCTTAATGTAACACCCTAAGGTTTTGAAAATAAATATTGAATGCATGAAATACTGAGTCCCTACAAAACATCACATTTTATAATCTAGTCGTTAAACACAACTTTACCTCTACTATATTTTGAATTTCGAAAAATTGTCATCTGGAGATGTGATCAGTAAGTCATTTGAAGTCTGATAGAACCAACTTGTTTTTTTGGTGAATAGTAACATACTCTTATGAATAGTAATATAACCCTTATGAATAGTAAATCATATTATTATTTTATTTTCGTAAGGCTACAAGATAATAACATCTTGATTAATTTTTCAAGGCGATATAAAATGAGTTATAGTTGTAAAATTGTTAATTTTTTAATAAAGTATGATTTTATTTAAAAATTAAATTAATCATATTTAAAAAATTATTTTTTAAAAATGGAGTTCATTTTGGAATTCAACACGTCAAAAAATGGTTATAGTGAATTTTTGGGATTTTTTTGAAATTCTTGAATTTTTTATGAATAGTGAAATACGGTAAAATATCGTATATACAAATTATTAGTTAAATAAACTATTTATGACATCATGAGTGATTTGAGCCCACTTGATTCAAACTCACATGCACTTATTACTATTATGGGTCACATGAATCAACATTATTGGTTGTCTTGAGGGAATTAATAAAATAATGAATAAAATATTCAAAATTCACTCCTCTCTTCCACTATAACTCCCCCCCCCCTCACTCCCTCTTCTCTTCACTCTTCTAAGCCTTGAAGCTCATCAAAGTTCTGCCCAAATACCCTTTCCTAGTCACTCCCCACGTCCAGGAGCTCTTGGTCTTTCCAAAATACCAAAACCTCTTCACTTAAAGAGGTTCTCAAGGAGGTAGATTGAAGAGGTAAATTCACATTTTATTTCTTTCATTTTCATTTCAAGTTTCTTTCTTTTGTTATCCTCTCCTAAACTCCTCTGTCCAAATGACCATGATAACTCTGTTATCATCTATATACTAAAATTATATCATGTTAATGGAAGAATCATCATCAATATCCTTACCCCCCCCCCCTCTCTCTTTTATTTTATAAACAAAATCGTCATCCGTGAGATTCCAATTTACAACCTTCGTGGACGACAAAGTTTTGTTCCTCAATTTCTCCTTCATTACTGGTCATGAAACCATTTTGATGGTTGAACCAGACTATAATATACGTATTATAACCTCCTTAATATTCAGGAACCAGTATATGTACATAATATTAAATCATATGACCAAACTAATTCCTAATAATCAAAATACCGCTAAAATAATCTAAGTGGTTGTCATTAATATTTCATCTAATGATTCATCCTCATTCCATGTAAAAAAATGATAAGAATGACCATTAACACCTATGGATGTTCATAAATGCTATATAATTTCAATTCTGGAGAATTACATCCTTTTCACATGAACATTCATACTCATATACAAATATACCGATCAAGAAAACCAAGGAAACGAACACTCCCGAACGACGGAATTTAATCTTATAACTTATTAATAATGACATAATGAACTTAATAAAATTATGATAAACTAAATACATGTCTAACAGATTCTGAATTATGTTATTAATAAGTCTAATTTCATATTCTGAGACCTTAAGTTCAAGAGCGGAACACATTCAAACTTAAGGTAAGGGTTTTCCACCCGAACCTCCATTTTCATTCGGGTTACTTTTATTATCTATTTACCTCAATGAAAATCTTATATATTATTATGTACTCCTCATAAATTCTGTGTGAGTGTTCTATATATGTTTATCAACCAAGATCTTTCCTTATTTTATGGGGAGTTACACGTTTTAAAAGAAACTTTCAAAATTATTTCCCAAATACAAACCCGATTCAAGTGAATTTCTCAAATTCTTACATATTTTCAATGAAACTCTATAATTTTTTTTAGCGACCATTATTTTTCTAAAATCACTCTTTATTATGAAAATACTATCTTACTTCAGTTCTGGTTTTATACGACTTTTTCAAAAGAACACTTATTTTCAAAATAAAAGAGTATTTATCTCAAGAATTACTCAATAATTTTATAAGAGTATTTTTGTCTCTTTCAACACTCTTGTTGATTCTTATGTATTATTGAGATTAATCTTTTATGATATCATCTACCATATTTAATTGGATAGTTTATGACTAGTTTGATTGTGGATGTGCTATCCTAAAACCATTCACTAATTTACTCTAAATGGTTAGTGTTACATTTCATATGTTAGTTTCAATATGAATGAATATGTTGTTTATGTTTATCCTCGTTCATATGAGGAATGCATTGGATATAGTAAGTGTTGGGTGGGGTCTTCTATAGTCTCTCGGTGCATCAGTAGGTCTCATTAGACAAACTACGATCTTAGCACAAGGCCTTAACAAAATGATTATTTGTGGTCTTGGCACGAGGTCTTGACAGTATGGTTATAATGTCATACATTGTGCATTCACTCATTATGAAAATAGTATTGATGGTTCATGTGGTTATTTGACTAGTAGAATACTCATGATTATGTTTTATTATGACATTATTTATTCAACTCTTATTCCTGTCATAATGTGTTCAAGTTTATTTTTTTAAAGGCATGTGTTTTTAGTTATTCACCATGTCTAATGTTTATGTTTATGACATCTTTCGTTGTTTTGTTTACCCTTACTGAGCGTTTGAGTTCACCACTTTCTTATGTTTCATTTTCCCAGGACACGAAGAGGTATATTATGAATGACAAGCAGAAATAACCTAGGAGCTATAAATATTGTCAAAGAAATTTCTATGTTGTATTTCTTTTCAAGTTGTAATGTTGAACTTATGTATGTATCTTGTTTTCAATGCTATTAAACTACTCTGTCATTCGGGATGTATATTCCTTGTTTATATGCCAATGTAATTAAATAAAACATCAGCTCTGAGCAACTGGGGTCGGGTCCTTAAACTTAAAACCAAAAAACAGGAGAATACCCATGTTTTTTCTTGATGAACTTAGTCCAAAAAGATTGCACTGAGACTGTCTCCCATGCTAGCTTTTCCTACAAGCATGTGATGTTCTCAAAAATACTGCCAAGGTTAACTCCCCCCTCACTAACAGGTTTGGACAATCTAGCCCAGCTGGACCAATGATGACATCCCTCTTAGTGATAATCCCAAATGAAAGAGTTTAGAACATGTTCAATATTGTAGATAACAGTCTTTGGAGTCTTGCAAACTGAAAGGATGTGCATCAAGATAAAAGACAACACACAATTAACCAGTGTGATACACCCCCCAAAAAGAGAAATCTTCTTTTCCAATTTAAGATCCTATCAGGGATTTTTTTCGGATTCCATCGAAGTCATGAATTATAATTCTTCTATTGGAAAGTGGGGCACTGAGATAATCCATTTGGAATTAACTTTTGGTGATGCCTACCTTCTCCTTAATGAGCTCCGAGCACCTTCTAGTACGAGATTTTGAAATGAAGACATTGATTTTGTTGGTGTTAATGATTTGACCACTCTTGCAACAGTAAGCATTGATAATTCTTTTAAAGTTGAGAATAGTATGACTCCTTCCATTGATGAAGAAAGGCATGTCATTCTCAAAAAAAGATATGTGAAGGTCCCTTAAACCCATACTGGCCTATATACGGATGCACCAAACTATTGGAGATGGCTGACTTCAGGTTTCTACAGAGGACATCTTGAGCAAGGTTGAAAAGACTCAAAGAAAAAGGATTGCCTTGTTGAAGGCCCCTGGCGGATTTGAAGAAACCAAAGTGCATTCCCATGAGAGAGATAATAAATTGTAGGGAATAAAAGCACTAAAAATAGAGTTCACAAAACCACTTGGAAAACCCACAATGCCTAAGGACTTTGATGAAGAATCTATATTCCATCCTATCATAGGTCTTCTCTATATTAATTTTGATCATGATGTTAGAATTGAACACCCGCCTATCAAGATTGGAGATCATCTCCTAAGCTAAGCCAATTTCCCCTTGAATATTCATGCCTTTAATGAAATCGTGTTGTTCCTATGAAATTTGTGGTCCCAAGTGCTTACTAAGCCTTTTGTTGAGAGTGAAGATAGAGATCTTATTTGAGAAGAGAAGTTGTGTAAATTGATAGGCTAAAGTTTCCCAAAACCATTTGGATTGTTTACCTTAAGAATAAGGAAAAGAACCGTGACTGAGACAACTCTACGAAGGACCTCTATGAAGAAATCTTGGACAACACTAGTGACATCACATTTCACCATATCCCAAGCTGAGAAGTAGAAGGATCCCAGAAAGTCATCGGGACCAGGAGAACTATTAGGATTGAGGCCCTTGATAGCCCCCAAAATCCCCTTCTCATATGGGAACTTTTATGATATGCAATTATCTGGATTCTCAATAGATCTCAGGAAAAATAGAGTCGTTTGGCTCTAACAAATTGGGATCCACTCTAGATCCTTGACATGTACCTGCAAGCAAGTTAGAGAAGTGGGAAACCACAAAGGGGGCAAATGACGTCAAACTCACTAGAGTGTGAACCGTCCTCCAAAGTCATGTTTATTTTACCAACCAAGTTTTTATCTCTAATGAAAGCATGATAATAAGTCGTGTTCCTATCCCCATCCCTCAACTATTTAGCACTTGATCCATCTCTAGTTGTCCTCTCTTCCTCCAACAACCCCTCTTCCAATATCTTGCGCTTTTGGAAAAGAAGAACAAAAGTATTATCATCCCACTAATTTTGTAAATGGATGTCTAGCTATCCAATCTCCCCCTACATCCCTAGGAAAGATGAGTCATGGGATGGTTGGTTGTTTAGCCACCTTAGAATGTACCCTTTCAACCTCTCGATATTGATTTGAAGGATTAACAAAGGAGTCCCTTGAGTAGCTGACAACTAAGAGGCAAGATCCATTTCTTTAAAAGCCATTTATATCCATCCATCGATTAGAATAAAAAAAGTGTTTCTCCTCAACTGCATATGGGGTGACTTAGAGAAGTAGAGAGTGGTCCAAGATGGGTCGAGATATGTGCCTGACATTTGATTTAGAGAAGGATGAGATGACATTGAAGTTGCCCAAGCATCTGTCTAACCCACTCCAAATCCAACAACTTTCACAGTTGTTGTTACACCAAGTGACTTTGTTCCCAATGAATCTCAGGTCAAGTAAGTTGTTCTGGGCTGAAAAGTCATAGAAATCCCTCATACCTTGTTAGAATAAAAACCACCACCCTTCTTTTCTTATGGCTCCAGGATTGTGCTGAAATCACCCCCTAAAAACTTGGTTGTGGGACCCCAGATTAAAGGAGGAGAGGATATTCCAAAGGGCTTCTCTCTCACCAAACTCATAGTTGGAATAAACAACTGTAAGGAAAAAAGGAAACCTGATGCTTACTAACCTTTATGGTGATATGCTGTGAAGAACTATTAATAAAATCCAATTCATGCAGATTCTTCTGAAAGATCCAAATATGAGAATTTACCGGGTTGTCATGCATGATGGTGGAGATATAAAGTTTTAAAGAATAGTCTTTAATGTTCTGGACTCCATGTTTTGGTTCCAGAATCGCTAACAACTTGATGTCTCTGCTTCCAATAATTTTGAGGAGATATTCAATCTTTGTTGAGGATCCAATACCCTGAGCATTCCAAATTAGAGAAGAAATCATGAGGGCTGACGGGGCTGGGCCTCAAGGCCTGAATCACCTTTGGGGAGGGATGATGAGAGGTCGTTCTGGTTATGCATAGATCTGGTGACAATACTGCTGGGAGTGGAGGGAAACGATTTGTTCCGTTTTTTTCCCCTGGAATGAGGAGGGGGGAGGGGGATATCACTAATATATTCTAGCATGCTTAAGGAGTTGGAAGACGCTATCTGATCAGCCACTAGACCTGTTACAGGGATCCCCTGAGAATCTTGAAATTCTGCACAGGCTGGCACACCCAAAGCGAGAGGATTCAGGAGCCCTGATCCAGGATGATATCTAGACTTTGGGCAACAATCAAGAGAAGTGGGTTAGTATTTTGGGATACTGGGGGAAGCAGCCTCTGAAATGGATCCATTGGAGGTCATGATTTCTCCAATGGGTCCAGGCTTCAAGGATACTGAGGCTGGAGCCACTGCACCTTCAGATAATTGGATGACTTGCCTATCTGGAGAAGAAGAGTTGGAAGCAGCACCCGGCTCTAACACTGGATGCTCCTCCTCTAGTTGACTGATTGGAATTGAGACCTTGGATACTGGGGCTGCAACTACAATACCAGCAGACCATCCCTCCCTAAATCCAGGTTCGACATCCTCCTGAGCCATAGGAGCTTCAACAGCCGGTCCCCATGCTCCAAGAAAGAAAATGAGAAGAGGACCCCTCTGATGGGACTTCAAAGATGGACCCGGACCTGAAGCCGTGGAGGGGATTCTATCGCCATGGTTTCTGTAAATATACACCGAATGGCCTTGCATGGAGCAAGACGAACAGAAACCAGGATAGCTTGAATAAAAAAAATCCAGAAAGAAAAATCATCCCCAGCGTACAGCGGGATTCTCTGAGGTAGGGGAGAGGCCAGATCTAACTCTACACAAATACGAGCAACCATAGTGTGCTCCATATGCAGAGTTGTCTCATCAACACATAAGAAACTACAAATGAAATTTCCAATTGATTCGAGGACAGGTGGGTTTTGGAAGGGAAGGGGGAGGCCATGAAGGCGGAGCTAGAGCGCAACCTGGGGGGAATCTTTGCCTCTGTGGACATCCAATGACCACCGAAGGAGGAGAAACCTCCGCGTATCATAGATGTTCCCCTCCATTTTCCAATCCCTAATGAAATCGAGCTCCGAAAAGAGATGGATGCAAAAAGACTTCCTACTCGGAATGGAAATAGCATCCTTACCTGTTGAGCCCGAAGAGTCAACAAAGCGGGAGAAGATCACCAAAGGAAGACGATCCACCCCAAATTTCACAATCCGAGACCATTGGTGGTAGCTCGAAGACAATTCAAGTTCTCCTTTAGAAAGTGAGTGGATTGGGAATCCTTCTGCCGATTCCCAAGCCTTGGACTCTAAAGGGATTAGAGGGACCAGGGGCCATGAGCTTGGAAGGGCCTCTGAACTTTCACCCAAAACTGCCGACTTTAAGGAACGCGGAGGAGCGGCAGGCGAGGTTAGAGGAGGACGATTTCAGGGAGCGTTGATTGTTTGGGCAACCGAGCGTGGTGGCGATCAAAACGAACACAAGCAAAAAATAAAAATGAAGAACGTACATAATTAACGGGTTCAGAAATATGCCTACGTCCACGAGAGAAGGAAACTTTGTTTCTATTATCCTCTCCGGATATTCATTGAAGGATACGCAGCGGGATTACATCAGTTTTCTGATTACAAAAACATTGGATTTTGATCTTGTTAAATAGATGAAGGAATTAAAGATGTCAAAGGGTTGATTCACCGACCCTTAAATTCCTCCATCTCCGTTGCTCCGTGTCAACAACGTTCGATACCAACCATAGAATAAAACAGCCCGCTAGAGTTGTTGTCCAGAGGATGATTGTAGAAATGGGGCACAGAATCATCCAGAGAACAAAATAAAGAGCGGTTCGGTGCCAAAGACTCAAGAACGAAAGCAATTCAAAAGAACAGAAACAGAAATGCAGAAAAATAAAGAGGAACACGAGATTTACGTGCTTCGGTCCCCTTTGGGACCTACTGCACGGCAAGAACACCCCACACACGCACGCGTTTATTAATTCTCAAATCAAAAAATACAATGAAAGAGTTTACCAGCAAGATCAAGCAACAGGATGCAAGATCGACAAGATGTAATGAAACTGTAAAGAAGAGAAACAAGAAAACTCACAACGCCGGGCGCAAAAATTGTCTGCCCGTCCTGTTCTCTTCAGAAGTCTGGATCTGGTTCGAGTAGGACTCGGAGGCTGGCCGTCGGAGGACTGATGCCGATCAGAGGCCGTGACGGAGCTCTACCAGAAGCGGCATACAGCAGTGTACCGCAGAGTCCGTTGCCGTCGAGATAACCCTTCACGGGTTCGAGCGCCAGGATCCGAGAACGTTGAAGAAGCTGTAATCACCGGACGAGAACGAAGCTGCGGGTGATATCGAGATCTCACTCCGATGTGAGTCGAGGCAGGGGTGATTAAACCCCCTACGATCGACGGTTCCCCAGTAACAGAACGCTGCACCAGAAGGTGCCACGAAACCATGGAGAAGCCGAAAAAACCGTCGGGTAGCTTCAATCTGTTCGATTGGTGAAGCCAGGTGGACGGCCTGGATGAGCGGGTGGCAGCGCTGATCAAGGGCCACAAAGCAAAGGGCGGCAATACACAGATCGTCAGCGTGGCAAAATAAACGCAGCAACGCGGAACAAAAGAAAAAAATGGTGAGATATATGATGAAAATGAATTTAAATAAAAACAAGAAATACAGAATTAAATTCATTAATTCACAAAACTCCACCATTTTTAATTAAATTCAGGGATGTTCTTGCACCTAGGGGTATGGAACAGGAACCAAGTTCAAACTATCTAGGCAATATTTGAATTTAGATAAAATAACAACTTTAGTCAAACTATCAGCTAGATTTTTATCAGTGTGTATCTTATTGACACACACAGTTCCTTGTTCTATCACATCTCTAATAAAGTGTAATCTAATGTCTATGTGCTATGATTTACCATGACAAACTAAATTTTTAGACAAATGTAATGCAGATTGACTATCAGAGAAAATATTAATAGCTGAATCATAAAACTTGAGTTCAGAAGACAAGCCTTTAAGTCATAAGGGTTCCTTTACCGCCTCGGTGAGTGCAATGTACTCAGACTCAGTGGTGGAGAGGGCAACTACGGACTGCATGCTGCACTTCCATGAAACAGGCCCACCGCAGGCAGTGAACACGTATCCAGTCAATAATTTTCTGGTGTCAATGTTACCTGCATAATCAGCATCTACAAAGCCTACCAAAATGTTAGAAGCATCAACATTTTTACCAAAGCATAAAGACAAATTAGATGAACATGATAAATATCTGAGAAGCCATTTGAGGGCATGCCAATGGGGCTTCCCAGGAGCGACCATAAATCTGCTCAGGGTGCAGATAGCAAAAACAATGTCAGGCCTGGTGCAAATCATAGAGTACATTATACTACCAACAATGCTAGCATATGGAATTTTAGACATAAATTGCACGTCATCATCAGCAGTGGGTGCTTGTGTTAAAGACAACTTAAAGTGTTGAGCAAGAGGTACATTCACAGGTTTGAGAGATTCAAACATGTATCTCTTTAAAATCTTTAAAATATAAGCATGCTGAGATAAGTAGAGCAATTTGTTAGGTCTATCTCTAATGATTTCAACACCTAAAATCTGTTTAACTGCACCTAAGTCTTTCATTTCAAAGTTGCCTTTTAATTGGGATTTAATTGAAGTGATAAAACTCATATTCTTACATATGATAAGCATGTCATCTACATAAAGCAGAAGGTAAATCATACAACTTTGAATTGACTTGAAGTAGACACAAGCATCATATTGGCTCCTGGTGAATTGGTTATTTAACATAAAGGAATCAAATTTCTTATACCATTGCCTTGATGCCTATTTTAAACCATACAAGGACTTATTTAGAAGGCAAACTTGGTTAGATTTGAATTCCTTTGAATAACCATCAGGAGGCTTCATATAGAGTTTTTCATTCAAATCCCCATGCAAGAAGGCAGTTTTAACATCAAGTTGCTCGATGTGCAGATCGAGATAGGCAGCGAAGGCTAACAGGAGCCGAATGGAAGAGTGTTTGACAACAGGGGAAAAAATTTCAGCATAGTCGATTCCCTCTCTCTGAAGAAATCCTTTGGCGACTAGCCTAGCTTTGAACCTTACTTTATTTCCCTCTGTGTTGTCTTCCTTTCTCTTGTAAATCCACTTGGACCCAATCACTTTAGCATTCACAGGCTTGTGAACAACGGTCCAGGTGTGATTTTTCTTTAGAGATTGCATCTCTTCATTCATGGCTATGATCCAATGCTTTGAATCCTTATCCTTTAAATCTTGCCTATACGACTGAGGATCATCGTCGATGAGATCCTGGGCCACATGAAAAGCATATGATGCCATATCATACTGGATGAACCGAGCAGGAGGTCTAGAGACCCTCCTTTATCTATCTCGGGTTAATTGATAATCTTGATGATGGGTGGAAGGTCCAGAGTCTGAGTCTGAACTGGAACTCGTCTCAGAGTCAGCCGCATCAGTGGGCTGAGGAGGAGGAGGAATAGACTGAACATCAGTCTCAACATGAGTAAATGGCTCATGTTCATCAGACTTATGAAAGTCTGGATCAGAACTGCCAGGTGTGTCAATCCTGGTCTTAGGAGCAGAGGACTCATGGAAGACAACATCTCTACTAATAATGCATCGTTGGTATCCCGGTTTATCCACCCAAAGTTTATATCCTTTAACTCCATCGGGGTAACCAACAAAGATGCACTTGAGGGCTCTAGGTTCAAGTTTGTCAGTCTTGATGTGGGCATAGGCTATACACCCGAAGACCCTTAAGTAGGAATATGATGGGGGCTTGCCGGTCCATAGTTCTTCTGGAGTAATGAATTGATTCGCAGAAGAGGGATACCTGTTAATCAGGTACACTACAGTGCTTGTGGCCTCGGCCCAAAAGGATTTAGGGAGGTCCGAGTGAGAAAGCATACTACGGACTCTTTCAAGGATAGTCCGATTCATCCTCTCTGCTAGGCCATTCTGCTGGGGAGTTTCCCTAACAGTTATGTGCCTTTTAATACCTTCATAGTCACAGTATTGAATGAACACAGTGGACAGGTACTAAAGTCCATTGTCAGTTCTCATGGTCTTAACTTTCTTCCCAGTCTGATTCTCGACTGAGGCTTTCCAGGTTTTGAATGTTTGGAAAACAGCTGATTTATTTTTGAGGATGTATACCCAAACCTTCCTGGAGTAATCATCAATAAAGGTGACGAAATAGAAACCTCCACCATGAGAGGAGGTCCTGGCCGGCCCCCACAAATCCGAATGGATGTAATCAAGTGGGGCAGCTGCCTTGAAGGAAGATCTATTGAAGGTCACTATTTTAGCCTTTCCCATCACACAATCTTCACAAAATGGGAGATTCGTAGGTGTGATGTCATTCATCAATCCTTTCTTGCTGAGTTCTTCAAGCCCTTTGGAGCTTACATGCCCCAGCCTTCTATGCCAGAGCATAGTGTTGTCAGTGTTCGTAGTATAAACACTACCCAACTGTCTTGAATGGGTCCTACCATTCAAGACATACAAACCATTCACAAGGGATCCTTTGATGATGGTTCTTGATCCTTTTGAGACTTTAATAGTACCAGATTCAGATCTAAAAGTATATCCCTTCTGATCTAGGACTCCTAGGGAGATCAAGTTTCGTTGCAAGTTGGGGACCCACCTTAGCTCAAGTAAGGTGATGATGGAATGGTCATCCAATTCTATCAGGACAGATCTTCTGCCCTCAACCTTGCATTTCTTGTTATTCCCTAATAGGACATCCCCTTCCACTTTCTCGACCAAATCTAGGAAAGACTCTCTATGGGGACACATATGGAAGGAGCATCCAGAGTCGAGGACCCACTCACGGTTGAGTGTATGGCTGGACACATTTAGAACTTCAGCTGTGTCATAACCAGAGTCAACAATAAGAGACTGGTCAGTGGGCTGTGCGTGATCTTTCTCTCTCTTAAGCTTCCTACACTCGGGCTTAATGTGCCCAGGCTTCCCACAATGGAAGCAAGTAACTTTTCTGTCTTTATTATCATTATTCTTTGACTTTCATTCATGCCTTGGTTCTTTACTATTGCTACTTTTATCTCTGCTAACATGTTTCGTTTTGCTTTTAACCTAAGGTCTACCCCTAGTGAACAAACTCTTAGCCTCGCCTTTCGCCTTAGGTTTTGAGTGAATGTCCTTGTATAGAAGGGCAGACTTGACTTCTTCTAGAGTCAAGGAGTCACGACCATACATCATGGTCTCGACCAAGGTGCTATAACTATGGTCTAGAGATATCAGGAGAATAATAGCCTGATCCTCATCATCTACGGTGACATCTATATTAGCTAAGTCTAGCATGATCTTATTAAACTCGTCAAGATGAGATTTCAAGGAAGAGCCTAGTCTCATCCTAAAAGTGAACATGTGGTGCTTCTTATAGAACCTGCCAACAAAGGAGGCAGTCATATAGAGCTTCTCTAACTTGTGCCAGATGCCAGCAGCAGTGGACTCAAAGGCCACTTCCCTAAGGACTTTATCACCTAAGGACAATAAGAGGGAACTATGGGCTTTAACTAGAGTGTCACTGGGGACCGGTTGGTGTTCAGTTATGGTTTGTCCAGCTTCATTAATAGTTGTTATGGGTTTAGTAGGCCCAGATAGGGCATCGATAAGACCTTGTTGGACTAATAATGCCCTCATTTTAATACGCCATAAATTGAAGTCATTATCTCCATCAAATTTTTCGATTTCACACCTCATTGTAGACATATTTATATACAGTGAGTTGATGCCAAGTAATTGGGGACAACGAGAGCGTACGCCCCCAAAAGACTGGCCAATACTCACTAGGAATAAATTTGTACAATGTGTAATGAAAAACAAAAAAAATATTTGGTGAATACAATAATTTCAGTCTTAATAAAAACTAAAGACAAAAATATATTGGCAGAATTAAACAGATACAGTGCGGAAAATAGAAAAACCCAATCTATTAACACAACTAGTGGCAGGCTGGACTATAAACCAGAAAATAGTGAACAGTAGTCACAATAATGCTGAAACGGAACACAGAAGGATAAATTGACCAAGTTTGTAAGCAGTAGAGGGGGCTTCCAAGTGTTTGAAGCCAATTAGAATGTGCAATATCAAGAAACTAAATTTAGACAAGATGTAAACAGCAGCAGTGACATAAGAAAATTGTAGACAGACTTCAAGATGCAACTTATAATCACAAGAAACTGGTTCAATTACACTATATAAACAGAGGCAGTGAAAATAGGCAGATTGTGAACATGTAAATGGTTATCACAATAGACAGTCGTATACAACTATACAATGAATATGGCACTAAAATCCTTAAATTTCATGAATAAAAGAATATAATATTTGGACTTACATTTCTAATGAATGATGTACGTGAAACCGAGTAGCAACGAAAAAAAACAGCAGGCAACAGAATCAAAAGGCAGCCGAGCGGTGGCTTTGATACCACTTGTTGAGAGGATGATTGTAGAAATGGTGGGCACAGAATCATCCAGAGAACAAAATAAAGAGCGTTTCGGTGCCGAAGACTCAAGAATGAATGCAATTGAAAAGAACAGAAACAGAAATGCAGAAAAATAAAGAGGAACACGAGATTTACGTGCTTCGGTCCCCTTTGGGACCTACTGCACAGCAAGAACACCCCACACACATACGCGTTTATTAATTCTCAAATAAAAAAATACAATGAAATAGTTTACCAGCAAGATCAAGCAACATGATGCAAGATCGACAAGATGTAATGAAACTGTAAAGAAGAGAAACAAGAAAACTCACAATGCCGGGCGCAAAAATTGCCCGACTGTCCTGTTCTCTTCATAAGTTTGGATCTGGTTTGAGTAGGACTCGGAGGCTAGCCTTTGGAGGAGTGATGTTGATCAGAGGCCATGACGGAGCTCCACCAGAAGCGGCATACCAGCAGTGTACCACAGAGTCCGTTTCCGTCGAGATAACCCTTCACAGGTTCGAGCGCTAGGATCCGAGAACATTGAAGAAGCTGTAATCACCGGAAGAGAACGAAGCTACGGGTGATATCGAGATCTCACTCCGATGTGAGTCGAGGCAGAGGTGATTAAACCCCCTGCAATCGACTGTTCCCCAGTAATAGAACGCTGCACCAGAAGGTTCCACGAAACCATGGAGAAGCCAAAAGAACCCCTGGGTAGCTTCAATCTACTCGATTGGTGAAGCCAGGTGGACGACCTGGATGAGTGGATGACAGCGCTGATCAAGGGCCACAAAGCAAAGGGCGGCAATACATAGATCGCCAGCGTGTCAAAATAAACACAGCAATGCGGAACAAAAGAAAAAACGGTGAGATATATAATGAAAATGAATTTAAATAAAAACAAGAAATACAGAATTAAATTCATTAATTCACAGTTGTTGATGTCCAGCGAAAAACCAAACTCTCAACAGTTCTTTTCTTCTTCTTTCCTTTTGTTTATTTCTCTCAAAATAGAAGTGAATCCCCCACAAATCCCTCCTCTCGACCAATTTGGGGTAGAAACAAGACTCACAGTCTCCTTACAGGTGTCCAACTTCTCTTTCGGTATAACCTTCATCATCATGTCTGCCCCATTATCATTGGTGTGAATTTTCTCAAGTTTCAAAAATATTTCTTTCAACACATTTAGGTTCTAGTGATATTGCACATCGATGTGTTCAGACCTAGAATGGAATGCCAGGTTCTTGCGGAGATGAATAGCACTTTGACTATCGTAATAGAGAATATAATTCTCTTGATTCTGTCTCAGCTCCTGTAAAAATTTCTTCATCCACAACATCTTCTTGCAACCTTTAGTGACTGCAATATATTTTTCTTCTGTGGTGGATAAGGCAACACAATTTCTGATGTTGTGATTGCCATGAGACTTCTCCCCCTGCAAATGGTATCAGGTACCTGAATATTAATTTTCTCGTGTCTATATCTCCAGCCATATTTGCATCTGTGTATCCTTCTAAAACAGGTTTATTAGTTCCAAAACATAAAAAATGACTAGATGTACCTTAGAGATACTTCAATATATATTTTACCGTTTTCCAATGGTCCTTTACTGGATTTGATAAGAACCTGCTCAAAATTCCAATAGCACGAGCAATGTATGATCTGGTGCACACTATGACATACATAAGACTGCAAACTGATAACTGATAAATAACTTTTTTCATATCTGCTTTCTCCTCCTCATTTCATGGACTCTGACCTATCATGAGCTAGAAATGAATCGCAAGTGGAGTGCTAACTGGGTTTTCCTTGCTCATGTTGGATCTTTCAAGAACCTTCTCAATGTATCGCTCCTGAGATGACCAAATCTTGTGATTCCTCCTATCACGAGTAATCGTCATACCAAAAATCTGAGTAGCGTCTCCCAAGTCCTTCATTTCAAAAGTCTTGTTCAACTCTTTCTTCAACCTATAAATCTTGGTGATATCTCTGCCAATAATAAGCATATCATCAACATAAAGTAACAAGATAATAAAATCACCATCAGAAAACTGTTTGATGAAAATACAATGATGAACAGTTGTCCTCCTGTGCTCATTTTTCTTCATGAATGAGTCGAATTTCCTGTACCATTGTCTCGGTGCCTGTTTCAAACCATATAAACTTTTCTTAAGTTTTCATACTAGGTTTTCTTTTCATTTCATCTAAAATCCCTCTGGATGCTCCATGTATATCTCTTCACCAAGATCACCATGTAGGAATTCTGTCTTTACATCCAGTTGTTGAACCTCTGGGTTTAGATTAGCTGTCAATCCATAAACAACTCTGATAGAAGACATTTTAACTACAAGAGAAAAAATTTCGTCAAAGTCGATAACTTTATTCTGACTGAATCCCTTCACAACCGTTTTGTATCTATAGCACTTTTGTGAGCTTCCATATGATCCTTTAATTCTATACATCCATTTGTCCTTGAGTTCCTTCTTTCCATGTGGTAACTCTACCAAATAAAATGTACAGTTCTTGTGCAAGGATCTCATATCCTCGTGCATGACCTTTTTTCATTCCATCTTTTGTTGGCTCTTGATCACATCATCATAACTATCTGGATCTCCCCCATCAGTGAGCATCACATACTCATGTGGTGAGTATCTACGAATCAGTTTTCATTCTCTGATGGATATCCTCAACTATGCTTTGGGGTGAATCTGTTCTGGAATATCATATGATGGAGATGTATCAACAGATGGAGATATATTACCTGCTAGTGATGTATCATCAGTGTCTTGAATATCTATCATACTAGCTGGTACTGATGGTAGTGAGACCGGTTCCAGACTGACTGTAATTTCTTCAGACTGCGACTTCTCTGCATTTTCTGGCTTCTCAAAATCTTCAATCATCTGATCCTCAAGAAACACCACATCTTTTATTCTGATGATCCTCCTGCTGATAGGATCCCAAATTCGGTATCCAAACTCCTCATGAGCGTATACTAAAAGGATACACTACTTTCCTTTTTCATCTAGATTCACCCGCTCATATTTTAGGATGTGAACAAATTCCTTGTAGCCAAATACTCTCAAGTGTTTGTATGAAACATCTTTACCCGTCTAGACACTTTTTGGAGAGTCATAGTTTAGTGGAACTGATGGAGAGAGGTTGATAAGCTCAACTGCAGTCATCATTAACTCCCCTCAAAAGGTGTTTAGAAGCTTTTTATTTGAGAGCATACATCTGATTCTCTCGCAAAATGTTTTATTCATCATCTCAGCAAGACCGTTATGTTGAGGCATTTTTGGTATTGATTTTTTAAGCATGATGTCGAAAATCTTGCAGTACTCCTCAAATGGACCATGGTACTCTCCTCCATTGTCTGTCCGCACACACTTTAACCGCCTGTCTGTTTCCCTTTCCACCTTCACATGAAACTGCTTGAACACATCCTGCACTTGATCTTTAGTTTTCAAAGAAAAGGCCCGGTCTTTTCTAGAATGATCATCTATGAAGGTAAAAAAATAAATAGAACCTCCCATTGTCTTAGTGCTCATCATGAAGACATCAGTGTGAATCAAATCTAAAACATTTTCTTTTCTGGAAGGTATATAACCACGAAATGATACTCTGTGTTGTTTTCCCATGATATAATCAACACAAGTATCTTGATGTGTACCTTTTATTCCTGGAAAGAGATATTTCTTAAAGAGTATTCTGATTCCTCTCTCGCTCATGTGACTAAGTCATATGTGCCAAATTTTTTCAAAAACATCTTTCCTAGCTGCACTGACTTCTCCTCCACACGGTCTAGCATCTGTGAGATAAAGAGAAGTATCTTTCTTTTCTTTAGCAATTACCAAGTTACCTTTGGTAAGATTCCATTTCCCATCATTGAAGGAACTGACATATCCCTCATCATCAAGCATTCCAGTAGATATAATATTAAGGTGAATATCAGGAACGTACCACACATCCTTCAATAATAACTTGTATCCAACATTAGTTTCCAGAAAAATATTACCAATACCCGTAATTTTGGATGCACCATTATTTCCTATCTTCACATGTTTGAAACTCCCTGAATGGTAAGATGAGAAGAAATATCTTCTGGTGGTGACATGGTATGAGGCTTCAGAATCGATCACCCATGTCAAGACTTGACTTGCAAGACTGGCCTGATTGTCTTCCTGAACAATAACGATTTCTTCATTGACAACTACGACATCATTATTTTGGGTCTTACATTCCCGAGTCCTCTGCTCTGCCTTAAGCCTTCTACACTCTTGTATGAAGTTTCTAGGATTTCCATAGTGGTGGCACTTCATTTCATATCTCGATCGAGATTTCGATCGATTCCTTCTTTGTAGATTTTGGTCTCGGGGTTCTCTTCTTATGCTTCTTCTCTTCCATTTCTACTTTATTTTTCTTTCAGTGACAAGTGCCTCTGATTCAGGTGTGTGACCCTCGTCTTTCTTTTGAGACTCTTCATTCAACATTTTGTCTTTCACCATATCCATAGTGAGATTTCCATCCAGAGTTGAATTTCTCTCTGACACAACTAGTGTGCCCCACGTCTTCGATAAAGAATTAAACATCAATAGTGCTTGCAACTCATCATCAATCATCATTTTCATAGAATTCAGCTGATCAACAGTACCTTGGAACTCACTCATGTACTCTGATACGTTGGTCCCATATTTTTATTTCAAGTTGACAAGACAATGTATTAGGTTTTATTTGTTTTGTGTGGTTTTCCTCACATACATATTTTCCAATTTTCGCCAAAGAGTGGAGGCGTTGTGTTCATTGGCAAAATTTTGGAAGATGCTCTTGTCAATCCACTGTCTGATTTGGGAAGCGCACTTCCTGTTGTGTAAAACCCACTCCACATCCACTAGAGGGGTAATGGATGACATCTTCTCATCGGGTTGACCACTTGTTTATGATTATTCCATTTTTTTGCAATGGTCTTAGTTGTATCTACTATTGGTTTACACAAATCTTTAATATAAAAAAGTTCCTCCATTTTCGGTTTCTAGATGACATAATTAAGTGTAGTAAGTTTAATCATGTTATTGGTATTTTATTCCATTTATGGAGTGCGAATTTTGAATAAATTAACCATACAGATGTTTCTAGAATGGTTGAAATACTTGGAAATGACTCATGGATCGCTGAAAACGGACATCGATTGGCTGAGATATTGCCAAAATAGTTTCAACAGTTTGGATTAACTACTGATGTGGCACTGACGTGGATCACTGGAATGGTGTCCAGAAAATTCTCCAGAATGTTACCACTGGTGTGAACAGTTGTGTTTTCTCCAGCAAGGGGGTACTATAGCACCCGCGGTTTGATCGAAAATTTGACCAGCTCTACCTCCTTCATTTCAGCTCTGTTTTTGACACTGCTTGTGCCATTGGAATTAGACAACCATGCTCTTCACATATCTAGGCTCAAAAACAATTTCCGAGCAACTTCAATTTTCTGGTCGTTGGAAAATGTTGATGCCACCTTGTCGTTCATACCCAAAACCTTTGATATCACTTTGTTGGGGCAGCGAAGGTTCGTGGTGATAAAATAAACACAATTAAGGAAGAAAAACAAAGAACATGAAGAATTTTTAGGGTTCATCAATATGCCTATGTCCACAGGAGAAGGGGGACTTATTTCTATTATTCTCTCTAGATAATAATTGGAGGATACACAATGGTATTACATGAGTTTTCTGATTACAAAAACATTGAATTTTGATCCTGTTAAATAGATGAAGGAATTAAAGATGTCAAAGGGTTGATTCTCCAAACCTTGAATTCCTCCATATCCATCTGTTGCGCATCAATGGCATTGGCTGCCAACCATGGAAGAAAACAACCTGCTGGAGTTGCTTCCATCTAGGGAAAAACCAACCTGCTGACAGTTCTTTTTTTTCTTTCCTTCCATTGATTTCTCTCAAAATGGTAGTGGCCCCCACAATGAAGGTGGTTCCCTAACACCTTCCAAAGTTATAAGATCTACCAAAGGGGGCCGAGACAATGTGAGGAAGACCAGCGGGAAGGCATTGGAAGCTAAAGCTGGTGGACCTTCCATCAGGGATGGGGGAACCGATCTATGGGGAGCCGCCACTACCATTAGGCCACTATATAAAATTGGTTGCCTTATAATGGAATAAATTCTTAAGAATAAGAATAAATGGAATTTTCTAAATATATAAATTATAATAAACTTTTAGTTTATTAAAAATATCATAAAATAAGAACAAAGAGAGATGAAACTTCTGGAAGTTATCTTTGGTCATACACTGCCCAATCCTCTTCCATAGAATATGGTTCCTGAGTTAATTCAAAATAATGTTCTTATCTTCTATAGAACATATTGGTAGATATAAGAAAGATCTATATGAAAGTTATCCAAACAAAAGGACCCCCAAGAAAAAGGTGTTAAATCTTAAAACAAAACTTTCTAAAATAAAAACTTACATGTAAATAATATAAGTTATGATAAACTTTTTGAATATAAGATTAAGTTACCTGGTATCAGATATTAGATTTTAGTTTTTAGTACATCTTTACTAGATCAAAAATTATGTCCGAGGAATCCAGACCTGCTTAAGCCCAAAATTATTTGTGAAGAATACTTTTAATACCCAAATCTAACCAGATATCTTATGCTCTAAAGGTGAAAAATCCATTGAATTGTAAGAATATTTTTGTATGGAAGATTTAGTTTTATTCAATGAATACTATTTTCTCTAGTGTCTATCTCTTTGACATTTAATATAGAATTAAGCACTACTCATTGCAAAGTATTTAAACTGATAGTTCCCCCTTCTTTTGGTTTTATGGTCTAGTCTTGAAGCCATCCTCTTAGGCCTTAGATAATTGTATAACTTCTCAAATGACTTCCTTCTATTGGTAAAGTTCTTCGACAATTTATTTAAACTCTCAAATCCTTATTTTAACTTTAAAAACTCATTTTTATCATTTGATATAACAACAGAAGTTGATATTCCCTTATGCTTAGAAGTTATCATTGAAATATTATCTACCAATTTAGTAACTTTATTTTTGAACTTAAATAGATCAATTTTCACATTTTCATGTTTATTTTCCTTCTTAATAACTATGAATTTAAGATCCATATATTTCATTGATAGTTTAGAAAGTTTCTACATTCACTTGAACATATTCTTCCTTCATTCATCTATCTATTTTCTCCAAAATCTTAACATACATATCCATATCTTTAAATGATGGTTCCTCATCATCTAATCCATCTTTTAATGAAAATGAAAAATTGGGATCAATGAAATATTGTGAAAGAAAATCAGGTGTAATCTCTTTCATACATCATAGATTATTCCTCGATACTCTAGAATAGAAACTATTTATCTTCTCACTTCATCACTTTCTTATCCACTTTTATCATTTGAAGATGATAGATCTTCATTGGCACTCAACATGTCATTGGTAGCTTTAAAATATTTTCTATCCTTTTGTTTTGAACTATTCTTTGATTCTTTCTTATTTCTTTTATGTCTTGGACAATCTAGTCTGATATGGACATAATTTTTACACTCATAATAGATAGAATCCATAGAATCTTGCTTTTCATATTTTTCTCTTTTTTCCTTTGGTTTATCCCTCTAGAAGTTATCATTTCCCATGTATCGGTCCATATGCCTAGAAAACTGAATGATACCTCATTTGATAAATTATACATAGCTATTACCTTTAGATTTACTAGGCTTAAATGTTTTGGTTCTAAATATTAAAGCTCTAAAAATTGATGAAAACACAACACCATTTTTCTTTATTTCCTTTTAAACATATCTTTTGAATTTACTCTCATATTTTATGAGAGTTCCAATCAAGTCATCCAAGCTTAACTTAGTAATGTGTTTCATATTATTGATTATTGTCTACTTTGATTCCCACTAATTTGGTAGAATGTAAATAATCTATTCCAAAAGGTGATCATCTAAGATCTCATTTTCAATAAGTAATAAAAGAATATTCAAAATATTCATAAGTCAATGGTGAATCTAAGTAATAATTTTACTAGGGAAAAAATCAAAAACTTTGATAAAATACTCTCAACATTGCTCTGTTCATATCAAGAACTTTTGAAGTTTTAAAGTGTTTGAATTCCAATTTTTTACAAATACCATTATAAGTTTATATTGAGGATAATTGACTATAGATGTTTCTTTAGATAACACATAGAAAATTGTTCATAACACAAAAGTTCAACTGAAACTCTGCTCTTTCATCTCTAGTAAAACTAGCCAATTATTTCTTGGGAATATTATAATTTTTGGTGATCATGGGATAATTATAAACACTAGTAATGATAATGTAAGTTTACATACAATCTCTCCATTACTCATAATCTTCACCATTAAAGATCTATGGTCTATTAGGATTCAAATTCTCTAAACATCAAACTTGAATAATACCTGCCAAACCTAAACAAAAGATCATTCCTATAAAACATAGTTATTGTAAGAATGATTTTATAAGTTTTGATAAATAAACATAGAATAAAAAAATCAACGCCTAACATAGAAAAAGATCAAGATCTAAGTATAGTTAGTCTATGATACAAATTTTTTTCCCAGTAAAGGTATGATATGTAACACCCTAGACCTGTAATCTTGGAACTAGTGCTAAAAACATAATATTTAGATACTAGCTTTGATACTAACTAATGTGACCCAAATATAGTCATTTATAATTATAATATCATTAATAAATATTTATTCATTTATACACCCAAGTCCTTTTAGGTTTAGAGATTTATAGAATTGTGAAAACATATACTTAACAAAACCCATATCTTCTCACCAAATAGACATTTTTCATATATACCCATATTTTATTATTCCATATTATGTCTTTAAAATCTAATAAAAATTATCCACACATAATACACTTATATAAATATCATTCATACCACTATTCTTCATAACCTGGGGAAATGGAAACATAAAAAGGGGTGATATTAATTGCTCAGTAAGGGTTAATATAAAGTAAAAAATATTATGGAATAATCAAGGAAAGATAAATATGGTAGGAATAAATAATAATAAAATACACCATAATAAATTATTCATGAAATATATCTGTAACACCCCAAGATTCTACATCACGTTTCCCTTTGAATAATACAGTAGCTTATGTTGTACGCAACTTCGAGTTCAAACACACCACAACCAATCAAACTAGCCGTTATGAATAGTAATACCCACTTTTTGAAATTTTATAAATTTTATCTTTCAAAATGGACTTCATTTTTGGATTTGGAATATCGAAATTATCTTAGGGTAAATTTTCGGTATTTTTCTGAAAACTTTCAATTTTTGATTAATAGTGAAAAACACTGAGTTATTGTTTAAAACTAAATTTTTATTTAAATAATTATTTATTTTATTTAAATTTATTTTAGGTAAAAATAGATAAATAATACCTATATAAGTTCAATTTAATTCATTGGAGTCGTTTTATAATGATTTTAGATATATAAAATTTTATCGAACTTTTTACCGTCTTTTATCCACCTCCTAGGAGTATTTTCAAATTTGGGTAGGAAGTGAATTATACATTGTTTTTGGTATGTTTTAACTTTACATGATAGGGTTGGCCTTTTATAAGTGACGAAGAGGACACACATGAAATTTTTTTAAAGAATAATCTGTACCCATAATTTTTACAAACCAAAAATATGGAAAACAGGTCATTAAAAATCCATAGAGGTTATAGGGTCTAAATATTTCCATAAATTATATTTTGGGAATATATCTTCATCATTTTAAACCATATATTTTTAGTTTTATAAATGGTACATCCCTTTTAACCTTAATTGCTATAACTAAATTTCACTATTTTACCGTTATTTTTTTTCCAAAAATTAATTTGACTTTATTATGTAATATAAATTTTCATGATTCCAAATATGAAATAAATTTTCCATATTTTTTTCACATATTTTTAAAATTTTAATTTAAAATTATCCAGGAGATGTTATGACAATGTCGTTCTCCAAAGAGAAAATATATAAAAGTTAAAAAGTTTCATGTCATAATTCATTATGATATTTTATAAAATGAACTAAATTGAATTAATATAAATATAATTGGATTAATTTTACATTAAAAACCATATTTAAATATTTTTTTCTAAATTATTAAAATGTAAAGGAAATTTTCATAATAGTAACATGTAATTTTCATTATTTGCTGAAATATTTTTCTATTTAAAAATTTCAAAAAAATAACTCAATGATAATTTTAGAATTATTAGTTAAAAAATAAATTTAATTTCATCAAATAAAATTTATAAAATTTTAAAAAATTAATTTTAATATATGTGCATACATTATTATAAAACATCTTCTTAGAATAAAAATAAATAAAATTTCTAAGCATAAAACGATATTTTTTTCTCATTACAATAAAATACATAATGTGAATGATAAATTTTTATAGAATATATATTATTTAAATTTCATTAATTTCATTCACCAAATTTATGTTATTTAATTTATTGACATTAAAAAATTTTGTGCGTAGAAAATTAGTTTTTCAGAAAATATTTCCTTGAATATACATTTCAAAAAAAATTGGTCACTAAAGATTTAATTTTATATAAAACATATTATCATAATATAGTTAATACTATTCACACCATCCATTTGAACAACTATGAGATAAAAATAATTTTAAATAATAATATTTTAGTAATGTGTCACGTTTCTTTTAAATTCGGTGTTTAATCTAAAACAAAAAATCAAAAAAAAAAAAAATCAAAAAAATCATTTCATAAAATCTCATGGTGTTACATTATACCAATTTAAAATGAATAGTTCTCTCTAAATTATGTCACTTTGGTAGTAACAACTAAGGATATTTCTTCCTCAATACATCAACAGGTTCCCATATACCTTCTTTAAGCCGGTGATTTCATACAAAATATTTGTCTATGTGAGTGGTCCTGGTTCATGTAACATTCACTTTACAATCCAAAATCCCCATTGGATGATCTTAATAATAACAATAATGATATAGTTGTATTAAATATGAGTTTATTATATGCGAGGGTTAAGTTATGTACTCATTAGTTGAGATACATGGAACACATCATGAACCTATGATAGGTTCAATAGAAGTTCCAAGCGATAAGCTACAATCCCAATGATATTAAGAATTTCAAAGTGTAACGCCCTGGTTCTGAAAGCCACCCAGAGGCGCCCCATACCCGGTTGGTCACATGGCCTCAAGCAGATTTACCCAAACGCCAGAGGCTGCCGACTAGCAGCGAGGGACTTGGGTGTGATAGTGGGGAAACTATGCCCTCATTGGCAGAGTACACAGCAGAAAAAAGAAACAATAAACAATAACAGAAATAGTAAAAAATCCATACACAAGTGAACAACGGAAGAATAAATATGATAAACATCAGGAGCACATACATATAGAAATGATGCATGATACATATATGTCTAGGAAATCATCCAAACAAGTCATAATGCTGAATACAGTACTAAACCAAAGTAGAAAATAAAAATAGAAAAAAACAACTCCTCATCATCGCAAGCCTAGGCTTGGTCCCATGCTCTCCAGCTCCAATTAAATCAAGTACCTGAAGTAAAAGGTAGCTTTACCTTGTCTATACCTGCAAAAATATAATCTATTTGGGCCCAAAAGAATGACCCAAACAGGGTGTGAGACTAAATCCCAGTAGGAAACCACTCGAATATCTGTTCCTAACAGTCAGTGAGTATATGGTAGGTAATAACACAGTAAATAGTAAACATTAAGCAGCAAACAGGATGATACACAATAGTAAACAATCTACTAATCAACAAGCATCAGTGAAGCAAACAACTAACCACAAACAGGAATTCCTCTGGGAAGTACTCACAGCCATCCCCTCTGGTCCTATCCAAGAAGTACCAACAACCCTCTGGGTAGTACACTCAGCCTAACCCCTCTGGTTTGGTCATATGAAATTATAAGACTCTCTAAGGAAGCACGCTCAGTCAATTCCCCTTATAGTTTAAGGTAGTCAGGGACTCTCTAAGGAAGATCACGTGATCAATTCCCCTTATAGCCCCAAGGTATAGAGACTCTCTAAGGAATATCAATCGGTCAATTCCAATTATAGCCTCAGGTCGATCATAGACTCTCTGAGGAAGCTCACTCAGTCAATTCCTCCTATAGCCTGAAATGGTTTAAGGAAATTCAAACAAAACAAAGACTCTCCGAGGAATCTCACTCGGTATACCCTCGTATAGTCTATAAAGATCAAGAATCTCTGAGGAATCTCACTCGTTCTATCCTCTTGTAGTCTATAATATCCAAGAATATTTGGGAAGCTCACTTGGTTTATCCCTGATAGTCTATAATGTCCAAGAATCTCTGAGGAAGCTCACTTGGTCTATCCCCTTATAGTCTATAGCACCAGGTTCTCATGGCCCCATGCCAGTCAGTGCATAATAATGCTATAAGTCCCAAGTAAACCTACATAGCTACATGGATAACTAGTCTACAATATAACAAGCATGTTAGAGAACAACACTCCATCCTACGGTCACAAGGCATGGAAACAAGCATAACGACCAAAGGCTGAACAAGACCAAAAGGTCATAAATAGAACCAGGCATGGGAAAAACATCCAACCATATCAATTATCCTCATACATAACCAAATTAACTCTACACAAGCATACAAGCAAGGTAGGAAAACAACAGGGGCAAAACAGTAAACACACAATACCCCATTCATTGGTATTGGTGGAATTTGCACATAAAACTCAAAGACATTGAACAAAAAGGCACAAACCACCTAACTTTATGCTAGGAGATCAATATACTTTAACAATGAGGCTTGAATCTCCTTAGAACATATTAGATCTATGAAAATGCACAAAACATTCAACCCACAATAACTTAGAAAAGAGGAGGAATTGGAAAACGATGCTCTAAAAGAAGGAAGAGATTACCGCTGCCGTTCCAATGAAATCGATGACGTTCGATTCGGAGGATGGAAGGAGGTATGGGGGTTTGGAGAAGTTCCGATGCCGTATGAATTCTCTCGGTCGAGCGGGACCTAGAAGTAGACGATTCTGGAGGTCAAACGCGAGCCCAATCCATTTAATGAAAAAAAGAAATTACACGACGTGTACTTTTGGAGTACACAACATGTACTAGGATTTTCTGTACTCTACTTTAAGCGGCCTCCACATCACCCCACATGACCGTGTTTGTGGCCCGGACACAACCATCACACAACCTCACGTGACATCGAAGTACACAACGTGTACACATAAAGTACACAATGTGTACTTCAAAAATTTCCAAAAACTCATCTTTTCTAAAAAACTACAGAAAAAAGAAAAATATACCTAAAAATAAGGTCCAGGTTCTTACAAAAATGGACTAAGATACCAATGTCATAGTATAAAATTATTTTAATTTTTTTACCCTATTTGATTGGGAAATTAATAGTAAAAATTTCTTACCAAATTTATATTCAATATCACATTGATGATTATTAGCATAATTTTTAAGTCAACATTATTATTCCCTTAGGTACTGATGAGTGGATCTTACCATATTTTACAGTTCTTCATCCAGTTATAGTCAAAATAGGTTCCTTTCTAAATATTCATCCTAGTAAATTGGTGTTCTAAAATTTTTTCTATATAGGGATTCATAATGTGACATTTTAATGGTTGAATAAAATCATTTTTTGTATGAGAATTAAACTTAAAGATGGTGCTTATACCAAAAACCATTAAAATTCATAGAAGAAGATCTCAACTTAACCTGTAGTGTCTAAATTATTATCTAATTCTAATCATATGTATGTTGATAATACACACTATTGAAATAGAACTATCTATCAAGAGAATGTTGAATACTTCTAAAGAACTTTGTGGTAAACCTTAGATCTCAATTAGATATAATTGAATGTGTTAATCCATAAAACCTTACTACTTCATTAATTTATATCCTCTAAAGATGATACATATATAAATATTATCTCATATAGATGAAGTGTGCTTAATTTTTAATCTGATCAACTAAAACCCATGTATAAATTTTACTTTTAGATGTTATGGGGATTCTGATGATATTATCCATTGTGATGTATTCTAATTTTCATTATTGTATGAATAATGATTGTATCACCCCATTATATATTTTTTCTCATAGACCTAAATTTCTAACACACCTTCTACCATGATAGGTATTCATAAAAATAAATCATTACAATTTCACACCATATATAATCTTACATGTAGCCCAGTTGTAGGAACTCTTCTATTGTTGTCCTTTAGTTGTGGGTTATATTAATGTGGCCTTTCTAGATGTGATAGGTTGTCTCCTGACATACAGGTCATCCTTAGTCCAAATAATTATTGATATAACTCCAAAATTGAAATAAACCATATTTAACTCAACATAAAAGATAAGATAAACCCCAAACACTACTAACACCTTTAATATTCCTCCCAAAAAAATATAATGGAATGAATCCTAAAATAACCTTTTCACTAAACCATGTAGAAAACTAATGGGTTTTATTTCCATAAATATCTCCCAAAATTTATTTAATCATTATAAACTTATATAACATAGAATCTAAAAGGGGTTTAAAATAATTTAAACATCTAATCAACCTTAAACTTATAAACCCTTTATAGTATCCATAACTCTTATGTTGTTCATACACGAAGACATGTATTATTTCATAGTTAATATAATACATTTATGTTTCATGATTATTAATAATAAAATACCATATGTAAAAAAAATATATAACATAATTCTTGATTATCAATACATAAATAATTTAATCGTACCACACAATTCTTAAATAATTAATAAGGATTCATTATAATATTCCTTAAAAAATTATTCCTTTCATATGCCATTTTTAGCTTAACCATTATCAATGGAAAAACCATTACTCATACATCCTTTCTTATCCCCTCCCCCCCAAGCATTCAGCCCATGGAAAATATTTTTATAATTCCTCTAAATTCCACATTTATAACACTCATTTTTTTATAATACCATAAGAATACCAATATTACCTTTGACTACATTAACTAATTATTTTATTTTTACTCGATAATTACTTATTATGTTCCCTTATTCACCACACATAAAACATATTATTTTTACTCGGAGGACTTCCTTTAAGTGCTTATTCCAACATTATTGAAATATAGGAAACTAAATATTATTTAATCAATGGTATCCACTACTTGATCTCTCAAATAACTCATTCATTCTATTACTTGGCCAATTGAAGAGTTAGTTAAGGTGAATGTTTTTAATCATATGTCATGGTAACTTATTCAACATGATCATGATATCCTTTACTTCAGTATTCATCCCATTTGGATGCTCATTAATGCATTTTTTATCAAATTTTTATTAAATTGGTTACATCATGTTCCCACCATTTACTATACTAAAAATCATAGTTTTATTAACAATAATCATAGTGGTAATCCTCATAATCCATAAAAATCACTTATTAGATTTCTAAATCAAGAGACTTATTCTCAATCTATGACACTGTAGGATTAAAAATGGTTATTCATGGTCATTATTCAAATATTTAATGATGTTTTGTAAATTTAATATGAATTAACTAAATTATATCACATAGGAGTGTCAAAACATGTGTGTAGTAAGGCTATTTCCATGTAATAAGTAATTCATGAGTCAAGCTTGATACTCTTTTTTGGATTTATTAACCCTAGTCACATTTGTACAAAAACCATGCCCAATTTTAGTATCCATGCACTACATTATTTCTAGGATACCACTCTCTATATCCATTAACTACAATCTAGGGTATTTTTTTATTTGTAGAATCATCCTTAGACATATTATCAGACATATCCTTAGGGATGTCACCTTGGTTTTCTCAACCTAGTTTCCTTTGGTTAACTAAATATATCATATGATACCAACTATAATGAACCATAACTTTCATATATAGATATTACATCATTTTAGATGAATATTAATTATATTACACAAACACATGCCCAGGGATTATAAATTTATATTTAATTTGGAAACATGAAAATATAAATAACCAGTTGATAAGAGTTCTACATTATCTCCCACTTAGTTCCTCATAACTAGAACCCTTATTAGACATTTCACATTCCATACCTATCATTATCAAATAGGGAAATAAAACAAAAGGAAGGGTGATCTGAAGTACTCTATAAGGGTAAATAATTAAAAAATGTTTACATAATGCGATCATAAGTTTATGAGAACATGAGCATAATATTTGAAAACCATACCCTCTATAAAAAATTTCAAAATCTTGAGTCATAGCAAAAATATTATAAGTTCATAAGACATGGATCATAAGTAAATCAAATAAAAAGTTCCATGAGATAATAATATTGAAATTTGATATGGAATTATTATATACAAAAATAATAATAATAACATTTAGTCAAGGATACCCACCAATACATTCATAACTCGTTAGTCCTGGGATAACCACCTATGTACTTAATTTGGGCCTTGGATAACCTCTCATGTACCCTATTTTAGGATGGGACAAACTCTCATATACCCTCTCAACTTATAGAACATTAATAACAACCCATTGAAACAGAGGAAGACATATGTCCCTCTAATCACATAATCTATATATTTTTATTCTAAAAGATCAAAAAACATTTATAATATATAAACCCAAAAAATTAACTCGATTTAACAAATATTTCAATATATTATAACCCATGGCATTGAAATGGGATTCATAAAATACTTTTATAATAAAAATAAACCATGTATAGAAAGACAAACAAGGGTATCATTGGATATTATCCCCAATAAAGAATAAATAATATTTAATGTTGTCATCATATATGGGAAATTATTTTGAAAGGAGACTAGAAATTTTACCAATGAAAATAAGGTTTTATATAAAATATAATTTAAAACTAAAAATTCATAAAAATTTGTAAAATTTCATTAAAAAAATTGTAACCTATAAATAAATCATCAAAACATTGTGTGGTTATGATTACTAGAAGTTCCTTAAATTTTATAAATTATCTTCATTTTATATTTTTTGTCAAAGCCAAATAGGTCTTGTTTTGAAATGGGAATTAATTTTTCATTTAAATTATTTTAAAATAAGTTTTTTAACAAAAAATGTTAATAAAATATTTTGAAAATATTAAAAAAATAAATCTTTTTTAGCAAATATGTATGTTAAATAAAAATATTTTTCGATCGAAAGAACAAATAATGTTGATTTTTATAAAAAATATTTTTTATCAATAAAACATTAAGAGAGGAAAATGAATGTAAATAATATATTCTATAGAAATAAAAATTGGATAATAAAATTAATGAGTTTAATGAGATATTTTCTATAAGAATTCATCAATGGAATCATAAACATAAACAACCTCGGTAAATGATGATATTATAACATAAAAACAAGACCACATTGGTATTATTGAATCGTAAACCATGTGAAGGAATAAAAAAAATGAAACTAAAAATATCATGAGAATAAATAAATTCATGATATTACATGTCAATTCTTTTATATATACATCTCATAAAAGAAGATATATTAACAACATAACTTGTATCAGAAGGAAGAAAAATTGAGAAAAAAATCTCAAACCACTTGGGAAAACCATTGAATTGTAACCCCCAATAAAGAATAACATCAAATGAAATATTATATATTATTAAAATAAGGTGAATAAATATATAACATTTCAAATGGGTAGTATATATAACCCACTAATTAAAAATGTTGTTAATTTTTATAAGCTTCCCAAAAATAAATGTGAACTTATAAATCCCTTACCTTAACATCAAAATTTCTTCGCACACATTTGAATCATCTAGATAATTAATATTTTTTATTATACATCTATTTAAGAATAACTTTTATATATATGAAAAAATATATGAATTGATTATGAACTTTTATTAACCATTTATCAGCAATTCTATGTTAAAATCACATTTTGGGAAATAAATGCTTTTTTATATATGTTTTGATTTGGTATTTTCTATTTTTTACATTGATCATGGTTCCATAATATATATAATATTATCCATGATATAAACATACTATATTTAATGATCCCGAATCTAGTATCCTAGAGATGGTGCCTTACATTATTACATTAGCATGATTACATGTAATTGCATCCCAAATGAAAAAAATAATTTAATAGTTTATGAAAACTATATTACATATTTGATAACCATTTAACATTTTGAAAATAAAAAAAATAATACACATCAAATTATAATAATATTAATCCCTGAAAACTCATCCAAATATATCTTATTCATAAATTGGGGAAAGGAAAAAAAATAAGGGTGGGCTCAAATGCTATGTAATGGTTAATTATAGCGGGATCAATAGTGAATCAATGAGAATAATCAATAGGTAAAGGTAAATAAGTGAAAAAAATCAATGCAATTAATAAACTAACAATAAAAATTCATCCATGTATTTTTTTTTCATTCTAAAAATCTTTTAGATAATCATAAATGAAAGTTGAATGGAAACAATGTTTAATAATTTAGAAGACATCATCTCATGCATCATGGTACCTATACCATCAAGACCATTCAAATGATGGTATAATAATTTTGGATAAAAACCCATTTATTTTTTCATACATTTTCATCTCATGATACTTCTGATACATCTAGGGGATATCTATAACCGGGCTTCACCCATGTTTGTATGTCTAAATCATTCTTTATATATCGAATAATAGATTTTATAAGAAATATTTCAATAAAAGTGGCCCATACCACCTTGATTTTTTTAAAACATTAATATAATGAGATTCATGATATTATATATCAATGGGTTAGAATATACACCACATACAAGGATAAGTGGTTAATAAGGAATAAATCTCACAGAAGTAAAATATGAGATGAGAAACCCCTTACCTCATGGTTTTATTGGCTGTAACATTTATTAAACTGCTATTAAATGATTTATAGAATGTAACTAAATCATTATAGAACTATATTCATATTTATAATACCTTATGGTTTGAATTAATAATATCTTATAACCCATTAAACAATAATATTTTATTATTTTCATGGTTTCAGCTGCATTTGTTTCATGGTTTAATAATCGGTTCATTTGTGTAAAATTATCAATGATCTTCTAAAATGGGATTAAAAAAATAAGTGGATAGGAATATTATTAATGAAACTTCATAAGTACTAATGCTCAATTTTTTCATTTTGATTTATTACATGAAAATGATTAATTATATAAAATGTCAATGACAAATGTTTTATTTATTTTGGCAGGTTTCTCAAACATCATAAACTAGATTTAGTTTATTTAATATTATGAGTTTATATTAGTTAAAGAACATGAAATAGGATATAATAAAATTATTCAAAAAATTATAAACATAATAATAGTTTTATGACCATTCATGATGGAGGTAATGTAAAACAAACAAAAACATTATTCACAGAGTGGATTAACCATCATAACATGAAAAATAGTTACATTTCTTTGAATAAGAGGTGGTAAAAAAATTTATGGATACAATATAATTCATTATAAAAAAATTCCGATATTTACATGATTTTAGCATTATTATTTCGTGATGGATGATGTATTAGAGGATAATGTAGAAGATGAAAAGAAATTAAGAGAGGTGTTTTGGAAAAAATACCTCTTGTATATCACCACCACGAGAGATCCTTTAGGACCTTGGATTTGGTATTTTGGAGATCACATAAGCACATGGATATGAGGATAGTTAGGAGGATAGGATTTGGAAAATATTTGAGTGTCATTTATACTTTTGAGTCTAGATGGGGCGGTGATGGGCGGTATTTATACTTGACGAGAGGTGGGTTTAAGTGATTAAAAATGAATATTATATAATTAAAGCCAACCACATTGAGGTGGGATCAATTTAAATGTTTTATTTTTTAATAAATATTTTGGATAATGGTTATGTTCGATAAATACCTCAACCTCCCATTAATTTTTTTTATCATTTTGTTATTTTATAGTTTTATCTTTAAACTTTAAATTTTTTCATTATTTAATATACTATGGAAAATAATTTTTTACCACAGTAAAATTTTTATATATAAAAATGAAATTGTCCATAAAACTTAATTTTTATCTTATTATTAATAATATGGACTATAGAAACCCTAGACTTTTACATATCACACTACATGATTTTAATCATTATTAAACATCAGAGTACATGCTAAGGATAATAAAGTCTAGTGTCATGGAAGACTAAGTAAATTATCAAACATTATAAAAAAACTTTTTATTTAAACTCCATAATGAGCTCCTATATTCCATTGCACTCCTACACCTGCATAGGATAACCTAGGGATAACATGAACAAAGGGATGAGCTAAAATCCCAGTAAGGGAATAGCCATAAGAACAAAGCATTAGCACTTGGGATTTAAGGAATGTCATAATGATATAAAAAACATGTAACATATGGAATCATAATATATAAACATGAAATCATATAAACATGGAGTCATAGTAATGTGTTATAAACATAAAAAATTAATTTAGTATGAGTCAAGGATCACCGTCAAGACTGTTTCCCATAGTAGCACAAGCCAAAGGTAACTGCCAAGACCATTGAACATAGTAGCACAAGCCAAGGCTAACCACCTAGACCGTCACACATAACGTCTCATGTGACTCAACTTTACCCAATTAATTGGAGATATATCTGTGTGTACCCATATTAAATTTCCATGAATATGCTTTCCACATAATTAATCATACATAATCAATAATATATAAACATAAGGGTTGCCCATGGAAAGGATTGGGTACCATAATCATGACATAAAGTATAACAAATGGGTGTATCATAAAATTGTCCATGAATGAAAGGAACTAAAATATACATGGAAATTAATAAGAAAAAATAGTAAGGTATCATGGTAATTTATGTCAAGTATAAGTGAAAACATGTAAGAAAATTATTTAATAAATTTTAGCATTAAAACATTTTTGAGAGGTTTTAAGGAAAATAATATAGTGCCATTAAAATAGAAAAGGGAAAAATAATTTAAAAAAACCATAAGTAAAACCAAAAGGTTTTAATAATAAAATTAATGATTATATAATGAAAATGGTGTCCTAAAACAGAAGATACAATGCACTTGAAATCAGGTAAGAATTTGGGAAGTTCCCTTAACACAAGTTTGCTTATCGGGAAGTATTGAGGATGGAATCACTTAAAAACATTTATATCCAAAAAAGAGAATGATGGAAGGTTACTGAGAAATGAATTTTTTATATGTAAAAAAATTTTATAATATTCACATAAATAGATAAGATAAATTAATTTTTGTAGAAAGAAATATAATTCAACCTAAAGGAATAAAGGAGCTTCAGGTAGAATTCCTTACGGATTATCGGCATGGTATTGGGTAATATAAAGAGGGATTAATGAGAGATAAATGGGTTTATTTTAACTTATAAATCAGTATTTAAGTATGTGGAGGTGTAAAATCATACCCTATCATTAAAGATTACACATAAAATGGCATAGCGTAGGGGGAATTCTTGAATAAAAGTGAAATGGAGAGGATCCCTTACCTTAAGTCTGATTGTGTTCTCCACTTGATATTAATGAATTGAATAATAAAATTAGGTTCATTAATTAATACATCTAGAACCTATTTTATATGTAAATTATTTAGTATAACATTTATGAGATCATTCATAACCTTTTTGATTGGTTATGAGGTTCAATTTCATAGTTCGGGTTCGTTTATTTCCTCGATTTTAATGATCCGTTAACTTATAGTCATGTTTGAAAGCACATGTATGATGAAGGTGGTTGTCCATAATTGAAGTTATATTCTATTAGTGAACATATATAATATTACCTGGTTATAAAATTTATTTGGTTCTTTGGAGTGAAAGCAAATCATTATATAAAACATAAATGCTTGAATTAATTTTAGCGATTTTGTTCACAATTAACTTATTTTGTATTATTATTTTACATCATGAGTGAATAAGGATTAAATAAAATAAAATTAGATAAAATAAACATATAATAGTCTGGTTTAACCATAAAAATGGTTTCATGACCATAATTGAAGATAGTAATAGAAATTGATAACCTGTTATCCTTGAATGTGCTAAATTAACACATCTCAAATGGTATTTTAATTTCTTTCAAATAAAAAGAGGGGAAAGGAAATATGATAATTAATTATACCATTAGTGTAAAAAGATTCTAGTACATGTATGTTACTAGAGTTTTCGAACCATTTGGATGAGTAGAGGTCAGGAAAAAAAAGAAAACAACGAAACTTAGAAATTAAAGAAAAGAAAAGAGAAATTTTACCTCTTGAATCAACTTTCCTTGAGAACCTATTAAGGAAAGAGGATTTGATCTTTTGAATAGAATAAGGGATTTTGTACATGGGTGAGTTTCTTTATAAGAGATTTGGGCTGAATATAGGAAAGTAAAAATGTTTGAGAGGAGTGAATAGAAGAGGTAAGGAGGTGCGGTATTTATAGTGGAGGAGAGGAGAGTTTTCATAATATTGAATTACTTAGTTTATTATTTTACATAAAGATCAGAAATAATGATTATTACATGACAAAAAATAATAATATGTGCATGTGAGTTTGAGATAATGGCCTTTCATCATCCATACATTAGTTTAGGACATCATAATTCATGTATTTAGCATTTATTGTAAATTATCATATTTTACTATTCATAAAAAATTCAAGTATTTTAGAAAAATACCAAAAATTTACCCTAAACATTTTTCAACATGTAAAATCAAAAAATGAAATCCATTTTTCATGAATAAATTTTTAAATATGATTAATTTAATTTTTAATTAAAATCACAATTTACTCAAAAAGAAACAATTTTAAAACATATATTTTCTTATTCCCAGATATAGGTATATCGTACATCCACTTGAATCTTATTTATATACTATAATAGGTAAGGTTACTATTCATTATGGTATGTCACTATTAATAAGGGTAAAATTACTATTCATAAGGGTATGTTACTATTCATCAAAAATTTCTGTTGGTCATATTTGACTCCAAATAACTTACTGATCACAACCGTGCATATCAGATTTCCAAAATTCAAATAAAAAAAGTGACAATCATATGCTTAAAGGTCACATATCACTTATTAGTTTATTATATTGTGATTCCATGTGATTATATGGCATAATTATAAGAATTAAATTTCCATTTAAAACTTTGGGTCATTACATTATCCCCCCCTTATGAAATTTCTCCCTCAAAATTTCTTTTTTTACATTCTTAGCCATAAACATGTGCGGGTACTTTTCCTTCATTGCCTCCTCTAGTTCCCATGTTGAATATTAATACTTGTTGTTCTACTATGGTACATTTACCTGCTGACTAGTCTTTTTACATAAAAGTTTATCTCTAGATACAAGATCTTCACTGCATACTCCTTGTAAAAAAGATCATTCTCCAACTGTACCACCTTTGAAGAGAGTACATGTGAAGAATCTGGTATGTACTTCCTTAAGATGGTTACATAAAAGAAATTATTCACTTTGGACATGTTAGGTAGAAGTGCTAGTCGATAGGCCACAAACATGATACAATCAAGAATATCGAAGGGGCCTATGTACCAGGGACTTAACTTTATGTTCTTCCAAAACCTAATGACCTTCTTCCATAGATATTTGTGTAGAAATACCATGTCTCCAACATTGAAATCAAGGTCTCATCGATTATTGTTTGCATAAATCTTTTTCGACTATGGGATGCTGTGATGTGATGATGAATGATTTTCACCTTCTCAACCATTACTTCGACCATTTCAGGTCCTATCAGCTTATGCTCACTGACTTCATCCCAACACACTGGTGTTCAACACCATTTTCCATAAATGCCAATGAGCTTGTACCCAAGTGGTAGAAGCTCCTGCTTGGCATCCAAAAGACCCGGGATCAAATCCGGGCAGGGAAGAATTTTTGGGTTGCTGTAGCAGTACTATAGCAGTGGCGGAACTGTAGCAATGACGACACTATAGCGGTGGAGGCACTATTGCAGGGTACTATAGCGGTGGTGGGTATTGTAGCAGGTACTATAGCAGCATGGGTACTGTTGCAGTACTATTCACCAAGGGGTCCTTTGGGCAAAAAAAATGGGCTTTCAACCCTTGTATTCATGCCAATTGGCCTTGGGCCTTAGAGCTATGTAATGGGTACCCCTCTACCCACACTAAAGAGGTCTTTTCTTTAAATAATAAATTGAGGCTTTGGCCCCAACCTTTAAAAAAACACCATTTCCTATAAAGGGCTTTGTACGGTGCCATTCATATTCTCAAGTGGAAACTATTATTGTAGGAGAATTCAACCAGTAGAACTTTTTGGTCCCATCCTCTTTTGAATTCCATATAACATGCTCTCAAGATATCTTCTAGTTTCGGAATATTCCACTCAGATTGGCCATCTTTTTTAGGATGATGTATCGTACTGAAGTTCAGTTTAGTTCTTAGAGCATGTTAAGGACTTTTCCAAAACTTCGAGGCGAATCTTAGATATTGATCAGATAAAATAAATAGTGGTACTCCATGAAACCATATCACCTATTTGATATATATTTATTCATGTTTATCCAAAGATAAGTCCTATTGAATCGTGATAAAGTGAGCTGTCTTTATAAGATGATCCAAAATTACCCATATAGAATTGTTTCCTTTGGATGTCCTCGAAAGTCCAGTGACAAAGTCCATGATAATGTTATCCCACTTCTATGTTGGTATGGGTAGTGGTTGAATCATCCCCTTATACTTTTTTCCTCTCAACCTTCACTTGCTAACATACCAGACACTTTGATTTATATTCAACAATCTCCCTTTTCATATTGTCCCACCAAAAGTTTTGTCAGATATCCTGATACATCTTAGTACTCCCTGGGAGAATAGAGAAGGTTGAGCTATGTGGGTCATTCATAATCTCCTTCATTATCTCTGGATCAGATGGTACACATAATTGTGATCCAAATCTTATAACTCATTCCTCATCAATCATTAACTCTAAGGATTTATCATTTATGATAGCTTCCACCCTATTCAAAATTTCCACATCTTATCTTAGAGCATCCTTTATTTTCATCACAAGGGATGGTTGAGAAATCATTTAAGAAAGGATTGATGATGTTCCTCACTTAATGATTCCTATTTCAATCCTCTAAAAATCTAAGAAGATTATATCATTTTAAAATCTCACCATTGTTAAATATGCATGATCCTTTTTACATAGAGCATCCACCACCTTATTTGCCTTTCCGAGATGGTAGTAGATTGAGCAGTCATAATCCTTGATGAGATCTATCCATATTCACTAGCACATATTAAGATCTTTTTGTTTGAATATATATTTGAGACTCTTGTTATCATTATATATCTCACACTTCTCCTCATAGAGATAATGCCACCATATTTTTAACTCAAAGACCACAACCGCCAACTCTAGATCATGCGTAGGTTAATTTTGCTTATGAATTTTCAGATTCCTTGAGACATAGTGTAACACCCCAGGTAAATAAAGAATATGAAATTTTTATATTTATCCATATTTGTGAATAAAATATTAATATTACTTTAAAGGTAACGCTATGCTTGATGGCTTACCCAATATGCAACAACGAGTTCCTTTGAAATCTTAGGTTGCACTCTAATAATAAAATAATTTTATTTTAAATGGCAGTTAACACCTAGCCATTGTAATGACGGGAATGAACAGAACTAAATACAAAATTGATTATATATGTTTTTCAAATATTTTTACTTTTTACAATAAATGTTAGAGGATTAAAAATGAAAATGAATCCAATTTTAAGCATAAATCTTCTAATATTCTTTAAAAGGTCGATTAACCGCCTTTTGATGGAAAACCCCTTTTAAATATACTTTTGACAATTTTAAATGTTGAATTTGAAAAAATAAAATTCTCATTTATAATCGGGACATCAAAATTTACTTTGTGTAAATTTTTGGTATTTTTCCGATAAAGTTCATTTTTTTTAATGAATAGTGAAAAATGTTGTATTTTAATTCAAAACCTCTTTTTAATCTAATTTATTTATATGATTAGATTATCTTTTTAATTGGTTTTAAAGTGAAATTAGAATATATTTTTACCATTTAATCCAATTTTGGACATTGAAATTAATATCACTTTGAGATTGGACATAAACGATTGTCAATATTTTGATAGATATTGTTTCTTAAAAACACGCTATTTGATTTGACAGTGGGATTTAAATATAAAATTAATTAATGAAACTTCTATGTTATGAATTTGGTAAAATAGAAATCATTTTTTAACTCAGAATATCAAATATAGATTAGGGTGAATTTTTGGTATTTTTATGAAAAACCTTAATTTTTGATGAATAGTGAAACCACAAAGTGGTAGTTACAAAAACTTATTTTTCGTTTAAATGGAACTTTACCACTTCTGTGATTTAAATTTAAAAAATCCAATTTAAATGATTTTTATTATTAAGTAAAATGTGGTTCAATGGGATGAAAATAATTTTTGATGAAAAGTAACTTTTAAGTTTTATTAATCGCGATTAAAGGTAATCAGTGTGATTTAAGGTAAAAATGATATTATAATAAAATGAAAATATCTTTACACTTGTCCTAAGCCTATTGGATGAGTCATGGCCGAAAAAGACAACCAATGGGTCTATTTTTGGGACCCCATGCAGCCACCTGGGTAAGATAATGACATTAATGCCTTTTATTTAAAGTAAAAGTAAAAATGACACAAACATGTATTGTTTTAATAAAAAAAATTTTACATGGGGTTATACAAGTCAGATTTTGGACTAAAAATATTCATTGGAAATATAAAAATATTTCCTACATCATAGTATTTTTTTTATAATTTTTATTCATTAAATAAATTAAATTATTTATGACATCATGATGATGCAACGATTACCTCATTATTTAACGATATAAATAAAATGAAAAGATAATGTAAAATCTAAAACCTACACATGTAAAAAACCTATTGGATGGATGTATTTCTAACCCTTATCACCTTATCCTAGAAATATATCAATGTGGGACCTTTAAAATCTGAAACTCATTTGAAAATAATGTAACCTTTCTTGACTTTCCAAGAGTGCCCCTCCTCTCCTCTTATAAAAGGACCCCACCTATACCACCTTAACCACACCTCTAAAGCCTTTGGCTCAGCCAAGCTCTAATAATTTTGTCTCTACACATCCCTCTCCTCATCCTAGAATCCTTACCTTAGGTAGGAAGATCTTCAAGAAACCCTTTTGGTTCAAACCAAAGGGAGTTACCCGATTTTAAGGTAACGTCTTCACTTGTGATCTTTTGTTTTTTTTGCTTCTCCAACCCCCTAAACTCTTTTTATTCATTTATTTTGTAACAAAACCAGTATATTCCATATACTAGGATGTTTTTATAAGAATTATTAGAGCTACACTTACACACACCTACATCTAATGGTTAAAGAACATACTATTTCTGTGAATGGTGAATTTCTGCCTCACGAAACGATGATTGTTCAATATTATTTTAACACATTCAAAGGTGGCCATTAAGATTTCACTATATTTATATATTATATATAATATGTTTATTTTTTCCTTGAGCTTCTGTATTTTTTATTTATGGCATAACTTTATGGTTTCCATTATGGGTAAACACGATATCTTCATTTTAGGAAGTGCGGACTACCGCCCCCTCAAAGTGATTTGATTCGTTAATACCATATGTGGTACATATAAATGATATATTTAATGATATTATATATGATACCATACTGTAATTATAATACTATTATTTTTTAATTCCAATAAATATGAAATAGAAATGGAAGTAGCGTTCATGTGTACGTACGACTTACCGTCTCCATGAACGGTGCATTTCATTTCTTACCTCTAAATGTTATGTAATATTATAAATTCATGTATATAATGGATATATATTATATATATGATATCTAAATAATGAATATAATTCTGGATATAATGGATATTTTATCTCATGAACAAACTTGTACTTATAAAGAGTTTATTTTTGACTCAAGTAGCAATGATCGTTAAAACGACCGTTATTAACTTAAAAAATTACATAGTGTTCATGACATGGTAGTAAGTGATATAAAAGGAATAATGAACTTGAAAAAGCTTCTTAATCAAGTTTAAATTAACTCAAGTTTATTATTCAGGAGATTAAAGAATGATCGAGTCAAGTCGGATACGAGGTAAGGGAACCTACCCCTCTCTTTCTTTTTAAGTACACTCTTTTATGTCATTCCTTTTAAGCTCATCTTTATTATGTTTCGGGATGTTATTTTATATTCCTAAAAATGTAATTTTTATGTTCATATTATGAGAGACCCTATTTGATCTCATAAATCCATTTTTGTAAGTTTTAAGTGGCGCCGTTAGGCTGCCAAGTTTTCGTAAGGGATTTTTCATCTCACTTTTATTCCCGTGACATTTATGCTATGTTTGCCACTATTTCATTTGAGTGGTGTATGTACTACCCATTATTATAAACTTTGTGTAGTATAATTTCATTTATGGGTATTTACATCTTCATTGTATGAACCTTCTTCCATGGGGTATACGTTTCTAAAGTTACCCAACTCGGTAAGGGGACCATTCACCCTCCTCTTTTTAAAAGACTTTTTTTTATGTATTTTAATTCACATACTATTATGTTGGGATATGTTCTTCTATATCCTTATTTATGTAAATTTTATTTCCAAGTGATGAGATACCATTTTCTCTCTCATCAACTCATTTTCTGAATTTTAAAGTGATGCCATTAGGCTGTCGGATTTCTGAAAGGGAACTTCTTAACCCACTTTCAATTATTTGGGTTAAACCACTACTTCTTGATTTTATTATGCCAAGATTATGTGTGGAATATCTATGTTGTAATTTCCACAAACCTTTGTGTAGATATACTATTTCTATACATAATCATCTCATTGATAAATTCTTACGAACTTGTATGGGGAATCATAACTCAATCTCATTTCATTGAGTTAAATATCTATGTCATTGGTTTTGTTTTTCCAAGATTATGTGTGAATAACCTCTGATTGTTTCACACTTAATATCCACTTATATTGGGTGTATTTATATTTCTCTCACATAATTATGTGATAGATTTATCCTTAATTTAAGGATACCATCTTTATAATGGATTTCATCTCAATTTACATTTCCATTGAGACTTCATTGTTGTTATGCGCCAATTCACTCTTATATGGTGTGTATACTATCCTTTGACATATTATATCAAGAATACTTTTATTCTCATGATATTATAATGTTCGGATTAAATGTTATTCCACAATTATTTATATTCAAGAGTCTATCATTTTGTTAAAAACTCTTTAACAAAAATATCATTTTAAATGTTTTAAAGATTCATTATTCTAAATATTTATCTTTAATATCCATGTTTTCAAAATGGTTTTCAGTATTTATTTATATGTACATTAATGTTTTAAAATTATAATTCCATTAAAATCCTCAAATTGGTATGGGACACTTTGATTCAAAAATCTCTTTTAAATGGTTTTTGAAAATGGATTGATTAATTCAATATCTTGGAATTACTTATTGTGATTGAAAATGAAATGTTGTTATTGAAATGTTTATATTTTCAATATTTTATGTGTAATGATGGTACTTGGACATTTTACAGGTTGTTACGTGATAAATCATATGACGGGTGGTGCCGTGAATACTAGGACTGGTGGTTACGTTATAACCTCCAATGCATTGGGCATGGAAGTCGGCCGTATGGCTATTCCATTAAGTATGTGTGGAAGTAAATCGTATGGTTATTACATTTAAGTACGTTTATGTCCCAAGTTACCTTTTTATATTATGTGTTCTTTATATGGGTTTTATGGTAATCGTTTGGTTACAAAAGGGTAAGTAATGGTCTTTTATTCAGTGAAGAGTTTTTACTACTTCATAAAGGTGAAAAGTATTACTTTAGTAAAGTATACATGGTTTACTTGTTGTTTTGTAAAACTAACAGTTTTAATTCTTTGTGTATCCTTTAATGGGATTTTTATGCTCATCCCATGTTTTTGAAATGTTTTCCACATGACTTAAAGATGAATAGGGTCAAGGATGGGATCAAGGGAAGACATTATATCTAAAACATAGAACTAGACATGTTTCTTTTTAAGGGTTTTTTTTTTATTTTATGGAAACTTAGTAGAAGTTTCTACTATGTAATCTTTTGAGATGTAATAGTTATGACCTAATTCTATAAAACTCTAAACCTGAAAAGATCTTCTATGTAAATTATTTATTTAATTCACGATTAAGTAATGTTTAAGGCTGGGGCCTTATAGTTGGTATCAAAGGTCAGTTTAGATAACTTTAGAGGTTAGGGTATTCTCTAAGCATAAGTGAAATTACCATAATGGTTAGGATTTCAGAAAGAGTCATAGTTTTAGATAAAGTGAATGAGTAAGTATATATTAGTGTTTATCTTCCTCATTAGTACAGGATGGATTTGTTGATATACTCACACTAACCTTTTTGGTTTTAGTAAATGGATGGATCTAGTAGGCACCAAAGTAATAGTGGATGTGAAGGAAACTGTGACAGTTTTCTGAGCGAGAAACTGAATGATATGGGAGCTGCAATGAGAACTCTTGTGTTTATCCTCAACCAACTATCTGGAGTCATGACTGACCACCTAAACCTTGGTGATTTCTATAAGGCATCATATATGCGAGAAACAAATCCCTACAGAACTGCAAGTAATAATCATAAAGGCAAGTGTGTTCAAAAACCTATGTGTCAAAGATGTGGAAAGAAACACAAATGTTTCAAAGGGACAGAAATATGCTATAGATGTGGAAATGAAGGTCATAAAGCAATAACCTGCCATGGAAAAAGGAAGCATCCAGTTTACTCGAGGAAAGGGAAATAAGTTCTTTCTGAGGGATCAATTGAATGTTTTAAATGTGGTGAGCATGGTCATTATGAAAACACATGTCCTATGAAGAAGTTTCAGGAATGGGATCACCAAGATCATACAAATATTCTTTTACCAATACCTAATGCCATTCCGATTGAGGATGAAGAAACTGACAATGACCAATCAAAGGTATAGATTATTTCTTAACTTTTGTTTTCCTATTTTGGAATCTTAGGATATGATTCATGATTTTGTTTGTAGGAAAGAAGTATTTCAGAATAAGTTGGAAAGGAATGGTTAATGGATCATGAAGAATGTTGAATGAGTAAGAAGTCATCATATAAGGGCTTCAAGAGTTATGGTGAAATTCTTAATAGTATTAAGTCTCTTTTGATGATGGGGTTACATTAGAAGACTTTTTTATAGTATGTGTAACCCTGATGTTTGATATATGAAAATTTTATTCAAGGAATAGTTATCTGTTCTTTTGTGGAGATAGTTATAAAGAACCATTCAGGTTTATATGATCCTTACTTTTGAGGTAATTATGGGTTACTATATGTTATAATGGAAAGTGAAAGGCATGAGATAAAATTGAGGTTAAATTATGTTATGGTTATTTTTGATGATTTTATATCTTTTTGGGGAATAATTTGAGAATTATATAGTTTGGAAAAAGGACAACACGCAGACCGTGTGACAACCCGTCGCGTCAGACAAAACTGTAGGAATCGAACCCACAACCAAAGTGCGACTGGTATTTATCACCTACCACTGGACTACGTGAAGTCCCTGGTTAGTTTGACTAATTATTTTTAGTTAGATGATTTTATGAATTAATAGTAAGTTGATTTTGGGTTATCTATGGAAATTATTAACCTATCATGGAGGATATGTGATTAGGTTAATTACTTTTCAATACGAGAATTTAAGAGCAACTGATGTTGTTTGGAGATAAATGTTATGATTTAACTTGGAAGACAATGCGATTAAATCCTTCAAATATTTGGGTTTAAATCTTAGTTTGGTTAACTTTTGGTCTTTGTTGAACTTTGGGTCTTGTTGGACAAATTTTGGAGATTAACAATAGATTTCATTTTTATAAAGGATTATCCTTTTTGGGTATTTTCTGATCTCATACTAACCTTTTTGGTTTTAGTTTTGGTTAAGGTCTAAAGACATGGGAAGTATACAGTTCTCTTTTGTGGATTAGGTGATTCTCTAGAAGTTTATTATAGCTATCTTAATGTAAACAAGTCATCCTAAATACTCATCTTTTGGAGAAAATATGAGTTCGTGCAAGAAATCCAGTAAAAGTTGAAAGTCAACATGACAAGTAAGCATGTTTCCTTATGTTTTAGTTAAGCTCAAAAATAAATTCCTCAATGAAAAGTAACTAAAAAAAATGTTGTCTGTTAACTTTTCCTACTGGGGAATCCAATACCGTTTAACCCATCACAAGTTTGTGATTTTCTGGTGGTTAACTTTCTCCTAAACATGTTTTCTATCACACTCCCTCAGAACACGACCCTTTGTTTTTTCTTCCATATCCATGTTTTCATACATGGAATCCTAGTATGGTTTAACTTGGTTGACCTTTGTACATCCCTTTCTTTCTTTTAAAGTGATAGTTTAATTTACTCCTTTTCCGATGTGGGGATTTCAATGAAGTTTCCGAGCCCAATTTTAAAATTACGAGGACGCAATTCCCAAAAGGGGGGAAGGATGTAACACCCCAGGTAAATAAATAATATGACATTTTTATATTTATCCATATTTTTGAATAAAATATTAATATTACTTTAAAGGTAACGCTATGCTTGATGGCTTACCCAATACGCAACAACGAGTTCGTTTGAAATCTTACGTTGCACTCTAATAATAAAATAATTTTATTTTAAATGGTAGTTAACACCTAGCCGTTGTAATGACGGTAATGAACAGAACTAACTACAAAATTGATTATATATGTTTGTCAAATATTTTTACTTTTTACAATAAATTTTAGAGGATTAAAAATGCAAATGAATCTAATTTTAAGCATAAATATTCTAATATTATTTAAAAGGTCGATTAACCGCCTTTTGATGGAAAGCCCTTTTTAAATATTCTTTTGACAATTTTATATGTTGTATTTGACAAAATAAAGTTCTTCTTTATAATTGGGACATCAAAATTTACTTTGTGTAAATTTTTGGTATTTTTCCGATAAAGTTCATTTTTTAATGAATAGTGAAAAATGTTGTATTTTAATTCAAAACTTATTTTTAATATAATTTATTTATATGATTAGATTATCTTTTTAATTGGTTTTAAAGTTAAATTAGAATACATTTTTACCATTTAATCCAATGGTGTTCATTTAAATTAATATCACTTTGAGATTGGACATAAATGAGTGTCAATCTTTTGATAGATATTGTTTCTTAAAAACACGCTATTTGATTTGACAGTGGGATTTAATTATAAAATTAATTAATTCAACTTCTATGTTATGAATTTGGTAAAATAGACATCATTTTTGAACTCGGAATATCAAATATATCTTAGGGTGAATTTTTGGTATTTTTCTGAAAAACCTTAATTTTTGACGAATAGTGAAACAACAAAGTGGTAGTTACAAAAACTGATTTTTCGTTTAAATAGAACTTTACCACTTCTGTGATTTAAATTTAAAAAATACAATTTAAATGATTTTTATTATTATGTAAAATGTGGTTCAATGGGATGAAAATAATTTTTGATGAAAAGTAACTTTTAAGTTTTATTAATCGCGATTAAAGGTAATCAGTGTGATTTAAGGTAAAAATGATATTATAATAAAATGAAAATATCTTGACACTTGTCCTAACCCTATTGGATGAATAATTTCCTACCAAGACAACCCGTGGGTAAATTATTGGGACCCCATGGAACCACTTGGGTAAGATAATGACATTAATGCCTTTTATTTAAAGTAAAAGTAAAAATGACACAAACATGTATTATTTTAATAAAACAATTTTTACGTGGGGTTATACAAGTCAAAGTTTTGACTATAAATAGTAATTGGAAATATAAAAGGATTTAATACATCATAGTATTTTATTTATAATTTTTTGTCATTAGATAAATTAAATTATTTATGACATCATGATGATGCAGCGATTACCTCATTATTTAACGATTTAAATAAAATGAAAAGATAATGTAAAATATAATACCTACACATGTCAAAAACCTATTGTATGGGTGGATTTAGAACCCTTATCACCTTATCCTCGAAATATATTAATGTGGTACCTTTAAAATCCGAAACTCATTTGAAAATAATGTAACCTTTCTTGACTTTCCAAGAGTGCCCCTCCTCTCCTCTTATAAAAGGCCCCCACCTCTACCACCTTACCCACACCTATAAAGCCTTTGTATCATCCAAGATCTGATCATTTAGTCTCTCCACATCCCTCCCCTAATCCTAGAATCCTTACCTTAGGCAGGAAGCTCTTCAAGAAACCCTTTTGGTTCAAACCAAAGAGAGTTAACCGATTTTAAGGTAACGTCTTCACTTGTGCTCTTTTGTTTTTTTTGCTTTTCCAACCCCATAAACTCTTTTTATTAATTTCTTTTGTAACAACACCAGTATCTTCCATATACTAGGATGTTTTTATAAGAATTATTCGAGCTAAAATTACACACACCTACATCTAATGGTTAAAGAACATACTGTTTCTATGGATGGTGAATTTCTGCCTCACGAAACGATGATTGTTCAATATTCTTTTAACACCTTAAAAGGTGGCCATTAATATGTCACTATATTTATATATGATATATAATATGTTTATGTTTTCCTTAAGATTCTTTATTTTTCATTTATGGCATACCTATATGGTTTCCATTATGGGTAAACACGATATCTTCATTTTAGGAAGTGTGGATTACCGCCCCCTCAAAGTGATTTGATTCGTTAATACCATATGTGGTATGTATAAATGATATATTTAATGATATTATATATGATTACATACTGTAATTATAATAATATTATGTATAATTATGTTTTAATTCCATTAAATATGAAATAGAAATGGAAGTAGCATTCATGCGTACGTACGGCTTACCGTCTCCATGAACGGTGCATTTCATTTCTTACCTCTAAATGTTATTTAATATTATAAATGCATGTATATAATGGATATATATTATATATATGATATCTACATAATTAATATAATTCTGGATATAATGGATATTTTACCCCATGAACAAACATGTAATTATAAAGAGTTTATTTTTGACTCAAGTGGCAATGATCGTTAAAATGACGGTTATTAACTTAAATAATTACATAGTGTTAATTACATGGTAATAAGTGATATAAAAGGAATAATGAACTTGAAAAAGGTTCTTAAGCAATTAGAAATTAACTCAAGTTTATTATTCAGGATATTAAAGAATGATCGAGTCATGTCGGATACGAGGTAAGGGAACCTACCCCTCTCTTTCTTTTTAAGTACACTCTTTTATGTCATTCCTTTTAAGCTCATCTTTATTATGTTTGGGGATGTTATTTTATATTCCTAATACTGTAATTTTTTATGTTTATATTATGGGAGACCCTATTTGATCTCATAAATCTATTTTTGGAAGTTTTAAGTGGCGCCGTTAGGCTGCCGAGTTTTCGTAAGGGATTTTTCATCTCACTTTTATTCCCATGACATTTATGCTACATTTTCCACTATTTCCTTTGAGTGGTGTATGTACTACCCATTATTATACACTTTTTGTAGTATAATTTCATTTATGGGTATTTACATCTTCATTTTATGACCCTTCTTCCATGGGGTGTACGTTTCTAAAGTTACCGAACTCGGTAAGGGGACCTTTCACCCTCCTCTTTTTAAAAGACTTTTTTTATGTCTTTTAATTCACATACTATTATGTTGGGATATGTTCTTATATATCCTTATTTTTGTAAATTTTATGTCCAAGTGATGAGATACCATTTTCTCTCTCATCAACTCATTTTCTGAATTTTAAAGTGACCCCGTTAGGCTGTCGGATTTCTATAAGGGAAATTCTTAACCCACTTTCAATTCTTTGGGTTAAACCACTACTTATTGATTTTATTATGCCAAGATTATGTGTGGAATATCTATGTTTTAATTTCCACAATCCATTTTGTAGATATACTATTTCTACACATAATCATTTCATTGATAAATTCTTACGAACTTGTATGGGAAATCATAACTCAATCTCATTTCATTGAGTTAAATATCTATGTCATTGGTTTTGTTTTTCCAAAATTATGTGTGAATGAACTCTGATTGTTTCATACTTAATATCCACTTATATTGGGTGTATTTATATTTCTCACACATAATTATGTGATAGATTTATCCTTAATTTAAGGATACCATCTTTATAATGGATTTCATCTCAATTTACATTTCCATTGAGACTTCATTGTTGTTATGCACCAATTCACTATTATATGGTGTATATACTATCCTTTGACATATTATCTCAAGAATCCATTTATTCTCATGATATTATAAAGTTCGGATTAAATGTTATTCCGCAATTATTTTTATTCAAGAGTCTCTCATTTTGTTAAAAACTCTTTAACAAAAATATGGTTTTAAATGTTTTAGAGATTGATTATTCTAAATATCGATCTTTAATGTCTATGTTTTCAAAATGGTTTTCAGTATTTATTTATATGGACATTAATGTTTTAAAATTATAATTCCATTAAAAGCTTCAAAGTGGTATGGGACACTTTGATTCAAAAATCTCTTTTAAATTGTTTTGGAAAATGGATTGATTAATTCAATATCTTGGAATTACTTATTGTGATTGAAAATGAAATGTTGTTATTGAAATGTTTATATTTTCATTATTTTATGTGTAATTATGGTACTTGGACTTTTTACGGGTGGTTACGTGATAAACCATATGATGTGTGGTTCCGTGAATACCAGGACGGGTGGTTACGTTATAACCTCCAATGCATTGGGTATGGAAGTCGGTCGTATGGCTATTCCATTAAGTATGTGTGGAAGTCGACCGTATGGTTATTCCATTTAAGTATGTTTATTCCCCAAGTTACCTTTTTATATTATGTGTTCTTTATATGGGTTTTATGGTAATCTTTTGATTATAAAAGGGTAAGTAATGGTCTTTTATTCAATGAAGAGTTTTTACTACTTCATAAAGGTGAAAAGTATTACTTTAGTAAAGTATACATGGTTTACTTGTTGTTTTGTAAAAATAACAGTTTTTCTTCTTTGTGTATCCTTTACTGGGCTTTTTATGCTCATCCAAAGTTTTTGAAATGTTTTCCACAGGACTTAAAGATGAATAGGGTCAAGGATGGGATCAAGGGAAGACATTCTATCTAAAACATGGAACTAGACATGTTTCTTTTTAAGTGTTTTTTTTATTTTATGGAAACTTAGTAGAAGTGTCTACTATGTAATCTTTTGAGATGTAATAGTTATGACCTAATTCTATAAAAATATAAACCTGAAAAGGTCCTCTATGTGAATTATTCTTTTAATTCATGATTAAGTAATGTTTAAGGTTGGGGCCTTATATATTGGCTATCAATTTATCATTTAACATCAGCATACAGCCAAAGCCCTTCTATGAAGCATCACTGTACACCACAAAGAGTTCTACACTTGTTAGGAGTATGAGTATTGGCGTAGTGATAAGAATATTTTTAAAATCCTTAAAACAATATTCACATTTTTGAGTCTGGAAAAACATTACTCCTTTTTGGTTCATCTTGGTCATTGGGTTTGAAAATCGTGAAAAGTTCTTCACCAATCATCAATAATAACCAACTAGATTTAGAAAGCTACAGATATCTATTACAGATGTTGGCTTGGGCCACTCTTCAATCACCTTTTTCTTGGAAGGGTCCACATATATTCTTTTGTTGGTAATAACATGCACTAATAATGATACATCCTCCATCCAGAACTCACATTTATTATAATTTTCATACAACTTCTCCCTACGAAAATTCTTCAACATAGTATTCAAAAGTTCCTCATGTTCCTTCTTTCTCTTGGAGTATATCAGAATATCATACATAAATACTAACACAAAATTTTCAAGGTAATATTTAAAGACACTATTTATTAAATCCATGAAAATTTCTGGAGCATAAGTGAGTCTGAAGGGAATCACTAAGAACTCATAGTGTCCACACCTCGTTCGAAAGGTAGTTTTAAGAACATTTCCCATCCTGAAATTTAATTGGTGATATTCTGACCGAAGGTCCACCTTAGAGAAATGACTGGCCCCATGAAACTGATTGAAAAAATCGTCTATATATGGTAGGGGATACTTGTTCATTATCATGATTTTATGGAGATAATGATAATAAATGAAGAGGCACATTATCCATCTTTATTCTTGATGAAGAGGACTAGAGTACCCCATGGTGGAGCCCTTGGGAATATAAAACCCTTCTTCATATTCTCCTGTAGCTGCTTCTATAACTCTTCTAAATCTACGGTGTCCATTCTATAAGGTTTCTTTGATATAGGTAGAGATCTAGGAATACGTTCAATTGATAACTCAACCTCTCGATTAGGAGGAACATCGGGAAACTCTTTAAAAATTACATTAATGTAATCCCTCTCTATGGGAATTTTTTCAAGCATGATTCTCTCTTTTACCTAAATCATTTGTGCTAGATATGATTGATCATAAGGCTACAATATCCACCCTCAATACGATGATTCTAATGGAGATTCAACTTCCTCATTACACTTTCAAAGAATTGGAGGATTCTTTAGGATGTGAAGGGTGATCTCCCTTTCCCACAATTGATGTTGGATTTGTATAAATATAGCCAATACATGTCCAAGATAACATCAAACTCCACTAAAGTAAGAATGAAAAGATTTTCTGGGAGGTTCAGTCCACAAACATTAACCAGGGAGGTGTTGTAAACCATTGATGCAATAATTTCTCCATTCATTGTTCTCAATGATAAATTGTCCTCCAAAATTTGAGGTGGTGTTTTAATAGTTCTACTAAACTTGAAAGATATGAAATAATGCATAGAACCAAAATAAAATAGTACATTTACCATTATTGAATGAATAACTAGCATACCTGTCACCACATCATTGTCCAGATCCACCTCCACAGTAGTGATACCATAAGCCCTTCCATGTTTCCTTTGATGTTGTTGTTGATTTCCTCCAACAACCCTCACCTTAGGGCAATTGTTTCCATAATTTCCATGCTCATTGAAGTTGTAACACTACACTACAGGCTGAGTGTGGATATGAACCTTCTTTTTTATCTTTCACATTAGAGGTATTCTTCATATCCCTTTGGCAGTTCTTGTAAAGATTTTCCATTCTTTCACATTTTAAGCAATTATTGGTTCCCTTTAAAAAGTTCCCATGATGCATATTCCCACAACTTTTACAAGTGGTATATTCGGGCTTCTTTCCATCATGGGATTTTTTTTGTTGAACCACCCATTTTGTTCTCCATTTTCCATTTCTTTTCACTGGGCCCATGATACCACTGAGAGTCTCCAATCTTTGTTTCAAACTTGAGGGAACAATAGAAAATCCCTTCATAACTATTGATGTATCAAATCTAAAACACCTTCCGTAGACTCAGCTTCAGCCCGCTAGATAAGTGATCCACCTTGCTTTCGGTGTTCATAAAAAATCTAGAGGTGTACCTTGAAAGATTTATAAAGGTTGCTTCATATACCCCAATGAACTCATCTTCCTTCTGCTTGATTCTGAGAAACTCTATTTCCATCTTGAGATGGAGGGTTTAAGGAAAATATTTATTGAAAAACATCCTCTTGAATTCCTCCCAATCCATGGAATAAATTTCCTCTTGGGACATTGTATTCTTTATCAAATTCCACCACTAATCAGCTTCCTTATCAAAATGATAGACCACCAATACAAATTTCTCTTTTTCTGAGCACTGGAGGATGGATAATATCATTTCAATGGAGTTAATATACTATTCCGCGAGTAGGGGATTAGAAGATCCAATAAACATGAGAGACCTTTTCCATATTAAGAATTAAATGGAAACTTGCTCTTTCTTTAGAGGATGAGGATGTTCCACATGATTCAAGTTATTATTCATAACTTGAGTCATCCAAGAAAGTAATTTCAGAAAGTTATGAGCACTCGTTCCTATCATATTAGGCATATCATTTGGGAAATCTTCACATTTACTATCATATTGATTTTTGGAACATGTTCTTCTATTTCCAACCATTAACTAAGAAAAATAACGTACAATAAGAGGGATTGAATACATAGTCATTGAACATAGAAAGGAAACTTTTGAACATAAAGGATAAACTCGTAAAGGAGAAGTATATCCTAACTTGTGATTCCTTAGGTTTAAATCTAGGTTATCCTCAATCTATTTCTTAACTTATATTCTTTTGGGATATTTTTTTATTCCTTAATAATAGTTTGTACTAATCTCATGAATTTACCAAAGCATATCCCCCAGGAGTGTCAAACCAAGAGTACAACATGACCCATTTTCGTGTACCAGGATACCATGGGTTGTGCAAAAAAATCCTTATTAGAGTTTTCACTCCTTGGTACATCTGTTCTAGACCCACCTCTAACTATTTGTATCTATAAAGGGATGAATTTTCTTGATAAGAAACTTACTCTATACTTACCAAAATTTAGGGATGTTTTCTTATACTTAGTATTATCCTTAAGGTTCTCACTAAGGTTCTCTATTCCTAATCTCCAAAAATAAATAAACTATCCTCTAATAGAAACTATATTAACCCTATACTTTTACATACCACATTACATGATTTTAGGAATAATTATACATCAATGTATAAGGCAAGGATTATAATTTCTAGTGTCTTGGAAGACTAGGTACATAATCAAGCATTATAAAAACATCTTTTTATTTAAACTCCATAATGAGATTCTATCTTCCATTGTGCTCATACATATTCATAGGATAATCTGAGGACAACATGAATAAAGGGATGAGCTAAAATCCTATAAAAAGAATAACCACAAGAACAAAGAATTGGCACATGGGATAGAAGGAATGACATGATGATATAAAAAACACATAACATATGGAATCATAACATATAAACATGAAATCATATAAATATGGAGTCATAGTAATGTGGCATAAAAATAAAATAGGAATTTAGTACGAGTCAAGTATAACTCCCAATACCGTTTCCCATAGTATCACAATCCAAGGCTAACCGCCAAGACCGTTGCACATAGTAGAAAAAGCCAAGGCTAACCGCTAAGATCGTCGCACATAACGTCTCATGAGACTCAACTTTTTCCAATGCATTGAAGTGATATCTAGGAACACCCATCTTAACATTAAATTAATATGCTTTACACATAATGAATCATACATAATCAATCATATATAAATATAAGGGTTACCCATGGAAAGTATTGGGTACCATAATCATGACATAAAGAATAACAAATGGGTGTATAATAAAAGTTTCCATGAATGAAAGGAACTAAAATATACATGGAAATTCATAAAGGAAATTAGGAATGTATCATGGGATGTGATTTCAAGTATAAGTGACAACATGTAAGAAAAGTATTTAAGAAATTTTAGTATTAAAACATTTTTGAGAGGTTTTAAAGAAAATACTATAGAGCCTTTGAAATAGAAAAGGGAAAAATACTTTACAAAAAACCAGAAGTGATCCTAGAAGGTTTTAATAATAAAAGGACTGATTTTATAAAGACAATGGTGGCTTAAAAAAAAGATAGATTTCACTTGAAATTGGTTAAGAATTCGGGATGTTCCCTTAAAATAGGTTTGCTTATCACGAAGTATTGAAGAGGGAATCACTTAAAAACATGTATATCCAAAAAATAGAATGATGGAATAGTCTTGATAAATTATTTTTGTACATTTAAACAGAATTTATAAGATCAAAATAAATATATAAGATGAATTTATTTTGGTAGAAATAACAATAAGGCAACCCAAAGGAATAAAGAAGATTCAGGTAGAATTCCTTACAGATTATCGGCATGGTATCAGGTGTACTTAAGAGGGATTCATGAGAGAGAATGGGGTTTCTCAACACTTATACATCAGAAGGGAAGTATGTGGGAGGTGATAAATCATTACCCATCATTAGGGATAACACATAAAATGTCATATCATAGAGGATATTATTGAATAAAAATGAAATGGAGAGGATCCCTTACCTTAAGTCCGATGATGTTATCCACTTGATATTAATGACCGGAATAATAAAATTAGGTTCATTAATTAATCATTAAAGAAACTATTTTATATTTAAATGAATTAGTATAACCTTTATGAGTTCATTCATAACCTTTTTTACTGGTTATGAGGTTTTTTTCATTGTTATGGTTTATTTGTTTCCTTGGTTTTAATGAGCGGTTCACTTATATTCATGTTCAGACACACATGTATGATGAAGGTGGTTATCCAAAATTGAAGCTATATGTTTCTAGTGAACATACATAAGATTAAATGGTTATAAGATTCATTTGGTTCTTTGGAGTAGAGGTGAATCATTATATAAAACATATACGCTTAATTAATTTTACCGATTTTACTCACAATTAATTAGTTTTGTATTATTATTTTACATCATGAGTGAATAAGGATTACGTAACATTAAATATAATAAAATAAATATTTAATAGTCTGGTTCAACCATAAAAATTTCTTCATGACCATAATTGAATATAGTAATATAAATTTATAACTCATCATCCTTGAATGTGCTAAATTAACACATCTCAAATAGTGTTTTAATTTCATTCAAATAAATAGTGGGGAAAGGAGAGATGATAATGAATTATCCCATTAAAATAACTAAATTATAGTACATTTATGTTATTAGAGTTTTCATAACATTTGGTTGATTATAGGTTAGTAAAGAAAAGATAATAAAGGAACTTAAAAATGAAAGAAAAGAAAAGAGGAATTTTACCTCTTGAATCAACCTTCCTTGAGAGCCTCTTAAGGGAAGAGGATTTGGTCTTTTGAAGTTACTAAGAGATTTTGGATGTGGAGGAGGATCTTGAGAAGAGATTTGGGTAGAATATAGGCAAGGAAAAGGTCTTGAGAGGGGTGAAGAGATGAGGTAAGGAGGGGTGGTATTTATAGTGGAGGAGAGGAGAGTTTGCATAATATTTAATTCCTTAGTTTATTATTTTCCCTCAAGACCAGAAATAGTTTTGATTACATGAAAAAAGATAGTAATATGTGAATTTTAGTTATAGATAATGTCCATAAATCATACATGCATCATATTATGAAATCATAATTATTGTAGTTGTCATTTATCATAAATTATCATATTTTACTATTCATAAAAATTCAAGTATTTTAAAAAAATCCCAAAAAATCACCCTAACCATTTTATAACGTGTAGAATCAAAAAATGAAATCCATTTTTCAAAAATAAATTTCTAAATATGATTAATTTATTTTTTAATTAAAATCACAATTTACTCGAAAAACAACATTTTTAAATATTTATTTTCTTATTCCCAGATATTAGTATATCATACATCAAATTGAATCTTATTTATATACTATCATAGGTACATTTACTATTCATTAGGTTATGTCACTATTCATAAGGGTACCATTACTATTCATAAGGGTATGTTACTATTCATCAAAAATTAAGTTTGATATATTAGATTCTAAATAACTTACTGATCACAACCGTTTATGTAATATTTTTGAAATTCTAATCACAAAAGTGACAAACTTATGTTTAAAAGTCACATAACACTTAGTAGTTCATTATGTTGTGATTTTATGTGATTATATGACATAATTATGAGAATGTAGTTTCCATTGAAAACATTAGGTCGTTACATAGAATCTATTTTACCAAATTCAATGATGATATTTGGGAATGTTAGATTATAAATTAATCCCACAGACACAATGAAAAAGTTGGTTTTAAAAGTTAAAAGTTCAGAAAATATTGAAATGTTTTTTTATCTAATTTAAATTTAAAATTGATTCCATTAACCTAAATTGGATTTATTTATATATAATTGAATTAATTATACGTTAAAACCTATTTATAATATAATTGAACTAAATAAATAAATTATATGAAATAAAAATTATCAATTGAAATTCCATATTTTTCACTATTCATCAACAAAATAAAACTTCTCTAGAAAGTACAAATAATTCACAATAAAATAATTTTGATATTATAATTTCAAGAATTAACATTATTTTTTCAAATAAAACTTATAAATTTTTCAAAATTTAGATTTAAAAAAGGTTCTCCATTAAAAGACGACAAAACTGCCTGTAGAAATATATAGTTTTTTATACTGAAAATTGGATTTATTCTTATCTTATGCCTATAAATATTGTTGGATGAATTTAATATAATTTTAATCAATATATAACATATTTGTTTCATTAATATCATTCATTAATAGTTATTAATTTATTTTAATAAGTTAATATTCTATTATGGGCATAAGTTTTTTTAATAAAAAACATCCTTTATATTAAATTGGTTATCATTTTTATTTCTCATAAATTGGTAACTAATGAATTGATTTTATAAACACGTGTAAAATATATTTTTATAATTTTGTTAATCTCAATCATTCTTTTTGTTCCAATGACCCTGTGATAACTATCATAATTAAATAATAATATTTAACCATTGTTGAAGCATGGTGTTTTGTGTAATGTAAGCTATCAAATAGACTAAATTTAAAAATATATATACCATAAGATAATGGGGTGTTACATTATCCCTTCAATAAATTTAATCCTAAAAATTTAAAAAATCACTTCAAAAATAAAATTATGATACATGAAATCACCTTTGTGTGAAACCCACATCAAAAATAGGGTTAATAAAACGCCCCCTTAGTATTTAGAAAAAGGAAATTTTAAGTTCATCTGAAAATTAGGATAGGATAACATTAGTACGATTTGAAAACTAGGACATGGATGGGAAATATAACCATCATGTTCTTATGGGGAATGATAGAGGTCATTGCTATTAAAATGATGACCCTCAAAACATTGTAAATATTGTGATATATTAAAAGGAAATTAATTTCTTAGTAATAAAATTAAATGGATAACTGTTTCGTTCCAAAATTATTTTCCTATAGTTGATGAATTCTATTGTTATCCAAACAATAACATGAAAAAAATAATCTTAACTAATTTCATTCCATGTCATTAGAATAATTTTATCCTTTGGTTGTGATTTAATTGATTTGACCTTCACATCCTTTTCTAGAAAATGGATATTTAAGAGCAATTTTTTGTAACTAAAGAACTTTTAATGAATCATATGTTCCATAAGTAATTCCTTCATCCATTAAATGTTTAATGAAACTGAAATTATTATCACATGATATCAAATATAATAAATAATACATTATCCATAAAAAATTATATCTAAAAATAAACATAATCTATTCCATGAGTAATTATCCTTAAGACTCTTCTTCAATATTATAGACTATATTCCTAATCCAAAAAATGTGATCAAATAGTTACCCCTCGATTACATAAATCAATTGATAATGAAACATTCAAAACATAGGAATATGTTGATCACATATTATTCTAAAACATGGTAATTTCCATAATACATTAATGCAATCATGGATAACATCTACAGATGTTGAATATATTCCTTAAATCCAAATATGTAGTATACCTAGTAAAGATGACCATCAAATCACTAACCATATTCATTGTGACCAATACTATCCTATAAACACATCTATGTCATTATTATCTCAACATCAAGCATATATTAGTGTTTATCTTCCTCAAATCATATTTTTCAAAATGATCAACTTGCAATAGAATAACATCTCTTTGTACTATTCATCACATTATTCTCAATCCATAAGAATATGTTCTGTAGTGCAATCCGTATATATTTTATAATTAAAATAAAAAATAAATCACTGATAAAATACTCAAATAACATATTTCTTGAATTGAAAAATATTCACACAAATCATTCATATATGTCTATATAAATATAATATTCTTGACCATGATCACTTTCCTTTTTCTAAGCTATATTCCCTTGATGCTTGGGAAATTGGTTTACATATTTCCCCATATCCTTACCATGGAGGAATTTAACATTGTATAATTCTTTCTTTTCTTTTTATTCATGATTAAGGCATCCTATTTCCCCACACATTAAAAAAATCATTTTATTTTAAGAATGAACCATGGTGTTTCTGTCCACAATTATCTCATTTGGGAAAATACAAAATTCCATCTTTCCCTTTATCCATATTTTTCCAGCTATCCACTTTTTCTCTTGCTTCAATTTTAGGACATAAGGCTTGTATAATTCATTTTTTTATTATTATAACATTATAATATGTCCCATATGATGAGAATTTCTGGGATTCAACTTCCCTTTGATAGATTGGTTTGATACAATAAAATAAATTATCCTTCAAACTCTTTAGATCACATGCATTGGAGAGGTTCACATTCCTTATTCTAGAAGCCATTACTAAAAGACAAAATATACAAGATTAGATCATAAAATTTATTAAAGGTAATGTATAATACCCAAACTAGTGATATATATAGCATAAATTGAAAAATTTATGCCTATATAATCACATAATCATAAACATGGTTTCTTTGGAATGTTATTCTATACAGATCTGTAATGTATATCATAGGGTTCTATTTTCTAATATATATATTCTAGAATCTAGCTATCAATAATTCTAATAAAATTTATATGATACCAACAGTAAGGACCTCGACTCCAGTATGCCCTAGGTGGTGCCTTAACTTATCATATTGGCATGATTATAAGGAATATCATCCCGAAGAACCTAATAGTTTAGTAGTTTTGAAAAAATAATTATATAAATTATACACATTATACATTTATAATAGAAAATAAAACATAATAAATATAAGAATATAATAAAATTCATCAATTAAAACTCATTCAAATATCTCTTCTTTATAACATGGTAAAAGGAAATAAAATAACAGTGGAATCAAATTCTTGGTAAGGGGTAAGTACAGTGAAAGAAATAATGAAACAATGGGCATAATCAGTATGGAAAGTTAAATAAATAAAAACACATTCCATGTAATAAATAAAATGAGAATTAAAATTCATCCAATTACATTTTCATAGAGAAAATACCCTTAATAATAACAACTGAAAGGTGAATGAAAGCAATGTTTAATAATTTGGACACCATCATCTCAGGCATCAGGGTAACTATTTCATCAAGACCATTCACAAGTTAGTTTAATAATTGTTGGTAAAATGAATTTAATTATGACAACATTTTCATTTCATGATGCTTCTGATGCATCTAGGGGCTATCTATAACCGGACCCACCCGTTTCTGAATGTCCAATGCGTTCATTATATATAAAAAATCGATTTAAAAATATATATTTAAATTAATGTGTACCATACCACTTTGAAACATTTTAATACCATTAAGATAAGATATTTATTATATGATATATAAAAAGGGAATTATTTACACCACACATAAGAAATAAGTGGTGAATAAGGAATATATCTCACAGATGTAAAAATGATAGATGAGAAACCCCTTACCTCACGCTTCCCATTATGGTAGTGTTCTTTAAATTATTTTATAATGGTTTAAATAATGATATATTCTCATTACATATCTATATCTTTATTTTTAATACATTTTGGTATTATTTTATTACATCATAGGAGCCATTCATTTATAATATTTTATTATTTTAGGTCCGATCATTTCTATGTTACATGATTGGTTCATTTGTGTAAAATTGTGGATGCTCTTGTAAAATTGGATTATAAAACAAGAATTGAAATTGAATAGTATTAATGAAAATCCATAATTACTAATAGTCCCATTTATCATTTTTATTTATTAAATGAGTTTGATTCATTGGATAAAACATTAATGAAAATGTTTAATTTATTTTCGTATTTTTTTCAAACATCATGAACTAGTTTCATTTTATTTACTATTATGAGTATATAATAGTTACATAACATGAAATAGGATATAATATAATTTTTAAAATATTATTTTACCAGAATAATATTTTTATGAACATCCATGAAGTTTTTATTGGAAAATGAACAAAACAGTTATTCCCAGAGGTTATTAATTTGCATAACATGAACAATAGTTTTGTTTCATTGAATAAGAGGAGGTAATAAAAGATATGGACATAATATATTTCATTAGAAATATAAAATTATATTATTTAAATTATTCTTGACTTATTATTTCATTATGGATAAATTATGCGAGGATAAGGTAGGAGAAAATAAATTAAGGGATGTGTTTCAAGAAAATTACCTCTTGAATATCACCTCCTTGAGAGACCCTTGAGAACCTTGGATTTGATCTTTTGGTGAGACTAGAATCACTTGAATGTGTAGAGACTGAGAATGAGAGTTTTTGTAAGATATTTTAGGATCTTAAAGGCTTGTGAATCAAAATTTGATGGTGAAAATATGTATTTATACTGTAGGAGAGGTGGGTTTAAGTGATTAAATTATGAGTATTCTATAATTAAAGACAACCACATTTAGGTGGAATTGATTTTAAAAAATTAGAATATTAATTAATGTTTTGGTGGATTTTTATATTCAATAAGTACCTCAACCACCATTTAAAAGATTCATTTTGTAGGTAGTTTAATATTTTAACTTTTAACTTTTAGCATTTTTATTATATTACTTATACTACGGGAAATAATTTTTTTACCATGGTAACATTTTTACATATAAAAATTAAAATTAAATAAAAACCTAATTTTTACCATACTATTTCAGATATTTAATCCATTTTACCAAATTCAATTCTAAAAATTGGAAAAATTTAATTTAAAATCATTCCCATAGACATAGCGAAAAAATGAGTTTTAAAGTGAAAAGTTCAAAAGTTTGAAATGTTTTTATATCCAATTATAATTGAAGTTGAATCCAATATTCTAAATTGGATTTATTTATATATAATTAAACTAATTAAACATTAAACCCAATTTATAATATAATTTGACTATATAAATAACTTAGATGAAAAAGTGGGGTTTCGATTAAAATTTGATATTTTTTACTATTTATAAAAATTAGACTTCTCTAAAAAGTACCAAAAAGTGACCCCAAGATAATTCTGATATTCATATTTAAGAAAAGAAATTATTTTATCAAATAAAAATTACAAATGTTCAAAAATTTATATTTAAAAAAGTGATCCATTAAAAAGAGGAAAAACTTCCATTAGAAATATATAGATTTTTATGCATAAAATTGTATTTATTCTTATCTTAAGCCTATACAACATGTTTTATGAATTAAAAAATATATTAATAAATATACTACATATATATTTCATTAATAAATTTCACTTATATTTAAAAATATAATTTATTAATATAAAATTCCATTGTGGGCATAAAATAGATTTTTAATAAAGACACATCCATTATATTCATTTGGTTATCATTTTATTTATAATTAAATTTTAACCAATGAATTAATTTTATAAACAAATGTAAAATATATTTTCATAATTTAGTTAAAATCATTATTTCCTATCATTTCTAACGGCCAGGTGTTGACTATCACAATTAAATAATAATATTCAATTGTTATTTAAGCATGGTGTTCTATGTAACATAAGATATAAAATAGATTAAATTTGAAAAGATACATAAAATAAAATATTATGGTGTTACAATATTATATATATATATATATATATTTACACTAATCTTTAAAATTTAGAGAAAAAAATAATACATTTCATTCATGGAGAGTGTCGGCCGCACATACACAAGAACATTGTAACCATTTTTTATCAGATAGAAAGAAGAAAGGTAAATAATAATTCAAAATTAATTAATAATAATTATGTAATATATATTAAATATATTTATTAACATTATCCTAATTGTTTTCCTTCCAAATCATTAATGAAAATGAATCATGTCACTCCGTGGGGCGGTAGTCTGTCGTACACATGAGCGATGTTATCATACCCCCCATGGAATGGAAAATAAGAAGGTATATGATTTTTAAAAAATTATAATTATTTTAAAAATATATTATATATTAATTAAATAATCCCCTATTATAATCAAAGTGAAAGAAAAATGAAAAACACATCACATGAGTTCGCAATGTGGTAGTCTTATATACACATGAGAAATGTTATTATTTTTCTATAGGTTTGGAGGTAAGTGGTTACATGAGGTATAATAATATAATAAATATAATATGTAAACAATAATACCTTAATTATATACAGTTGTGAGAGTTGGTGATGGAAAAAAAATAACATCAGTTCGTGAGGAGGTAGTCCTCCAAAGACACGATCGACTGTTACATTTGGAATTTTATAGAAGAAGAGATGATTATATGTTATTACATTAACATAATAATATATCTGTATATGTGGTATAATGGTGTTATTATATCATCATAGTTGAAGAAAATTGTAAGTATTTATAAGAAGAATTAAAATAAAAACTCTTACTTTAAACCTTGACCTCTTCTTTGTAAAACAACTTTATGTTTAACCTATGACCTTCATATATTATCATTATTATCTCACCCTATAATATAGGTTCTTGGGTTGGATTTATGGATGATATTGATTAGATATTTTCTAAACCAAATGGGTTTTGTAGTTTGAATAGTAGAGGTGTTTGGGTGGCCTTTTATAAGTGGAGGTGAGGATACACATGGATTTTTTGAAGTTATAAAGTATACCCAAGTTTTTTACATCCCATAAAGCTCCAAAATGGGTCATTATAGAACTTTATAGTTTATAAAGTATAAATATGCGCATAAAATGTATTTTGGAAACATTTATAGGTCATTTTACACCTTATCTCTTTAGTTTAAATCCTAGTAAACCCGTTTTAACATTAATCATGGTAATTATTTATTAATATTATTACTATTCATTTTGAAAAAATAATTTATGCGAAATTATTATGTAATATAATATATGATGATTCAAATATTTAATCTCCAAATTTCATCCACATAGGTTGAAAATTTTAATTTATAAGTAAACCTGCAGACATTACGTGAACAAAGTTTTCCAAAGAAAAATTATTCAAATGTTTGACATATTTTTATATAAAAATTCAATATAAAATTAATTCCAATTAATTAATATTTTATAATATATATAAAATTGAACTAATTTATTTAAAACAAAATTATGATAATTATATGTAAAATTATTTTAATGAAAAGAATGTTTTTTAATAATAACTAGTACTTCCACTATTCACTGGAAAATTCTTGTTTTTAGAAAACTCATAATAAATCACTCAAATATATTTTTTACATGTTGATATAAAAAATTTAGATCATTTTTCAAATAAATTATCTAAAATAATAAAAAAATTAGTTTTAAAATAATTGCGCAAAATGTGATATAACTTTCTGTTTGAAAAAATATATTTTTATAGAATAAAATTTTATTTAATCACATTTGAGGCCTAGAAAAAATAACATGAATTTTAAAAAATTGATTTAATATATAATATATTATTTAAACTAAAATATTTCAATAAGATTGATTTATTTAATTTATTAATATAAACATGTTTCTTCACATAAAAATAGTTTTTTAGAAAATGATTTCATTTAATTTACATTCAAAATAATTGGCCACCAAAGAATTAATTTTATATACATGTGTAAAATATATAATTTTAAAATATAATTAATCTTATTCACACACAACATTATAATAGATATGATATAAGTATCATATAATATAATAATATTTTAATAATGTGTCATATTTTGTTAAAACGTGATGTTTTGTGTAACTCAACCTATTGAATTTTTTTAAATTTAATCAAATTTTTTTTAAACAAATCTCGAGGTGTCATGAACTCCAAAAAGACTAGATTATGGAGGATATAGTTTTCAAGATTTTAGTTATTTCATCTATATGGAATGTTGAAACCAGGGATTGTGGGAAATTACAATGAAAATGATGATACCCATCTATCCATGGAAAAAAATGTGATAATCCTCAAAGTTTCTCCATATATGAAAAAAATTCTAACTGTAATGCCCCAATGTCATGTCCCATATCTCTAGAGGTCTTATCACATTTCACATTTGGTTTTACAATTCCCCAAATATATCAACAATGGACTCATCTTTAGAATCACAATAGTGAAACTTCTACAAGGCTCCCGATTTAAATTACACTATTTTCTCTCGATGGTTAATACATACTTAACTATTGGAAATGAAAATGTTGTCAATAATTTGTAACCTCTACCAATTTATAGATCATATTAGCCGATCGAAGGAGGTGATGATGATCTTAATGATTTCACTTTATCATTCAGAAAAGGTTTCCCAAATATGGTAGAGGATCTCAAATAGGTAAACCTTAACACATATGAATATTAACGGATTACATGGGTTATCCCCACCCTGAATCCTAATGAAAAAGAAAAATTTACCACCTTTATGAAAGTACATTTGAAAATTGACACCTAGAATTATTATATTATTCCTAGGTTAAACCCTAAGGTATCGATCCATCATTTTAGACTGCTATAGGATGAGCATGGTAATAATTAAGCGACATGAAGAATTAATATAACCCTTGGTACCATAATATAGGTTGAGGTTGATAATGTCATCAATGAACACATTATTCAGTATGTATGGTATCTAAAATGTTTAAAAAAATTATCCCATTCAGGATGATGAATAAAAAAATCTATTTCTTTATATAATTCACATATCTCAAATCATATATCCTAAAATATGTCTTCCTTATGATGATCCTCTAATTCTCAATTTAGGTGATATCTATATTCAGGACAATTCCTTCATGGATTGATACTCTAGTTATAATCCCATTCATATGATCCATAATGAAAAATTTTAAAACTCTTTTAGAAATACCCAAAGAATATACTTTTTTTTTATCATGAACTTTGACATGATGAATGCTGGTACCATATACCAGGGCCCCATGTATCAAATACTTCTGCCCCTCATATAAAGGATCTTGGAATATTGTTTTGATGATATAATTATTAAGTACCACCAATGTTATTATCATCTTAATGATATTGAAACCATTATTGGAAACCTATAATTACACAATTTGAAAATAAAATCCTTGAAATACACCTTTGGTGAAACATCAAAAACGTTCCATGGTTTTGTTATGTGCTATCATGGTGTGGAGGATGATCCAAATAAAATAAGTGTAATAAAAAATTTTCCCCTAATTCAAAACCTCAATGATTTGATTGGATTTTAGGGACATATTTCTTATATCAGGTTATTCATTTCTATTCTATATAAATTTTTTTCTCCCTCCATATTATTAATGAAGAAGGGAATTTCCTATTAGTGGATTGATAGTTTCATGTTATCCTTTCACTACCTTAAGAATTATCATCTACACCAACCAATACAAATGTTATATATTGAAGTAAAACCACTAAAACACAATATGAAATCCTATGATTGATCACTTGGTGTACCCATTTCCCATATGAATGATGCATGATTAGTTAATATATTGAACTATCATGCCATGATAATTTACAATTTCAATACCTAATATTCCAACATTGAGAAAAAATTTCTTGGACTAATATTCAGATTACAGAGGCTTAATAATTTTTATTACAATCATAAATTTCATCTGGTGTCTCTCATCCACCTACTCTAAAGTATCATTTGAAACAAAATTATAAGGATATAAATGGATTGTTTGGTAGTCATAGTGGAGTAGTTCTATATGCATTTCATACCTCAAAAAGTAGTTAAGAGGAAGGAATTGTAAGATTTTCCTATGAAACATATGCCCTCTAAGAACACATTAATAGATACAGAGCTCTTTCAAAAATAATTATTTTTCAATTCCACATTCCCCTAGAAGTTGGATATATAATTTGAGGGATCATCTACGAGGCCCTTTGTAAAATGGACGGATAACCCAAAGGAAAGGAATTTCGTTCTAGGTGTTCAATTTGTTTCACTAGTTAAGGTAGTCATGTCAGATTACTTTAATCTTTTAGAGGGTTGCACTAGAAATATTATTGATTATCATTCCCTCATTTCCAGTTAAGATATGGCTCATAATTTTTTGATGAAACTATTATATATTAAAGGTTATTAAGAGATATTAATTATGATATTCATTAAAACATATACCATTAAAATAAGGAACTAATACCTTTTTTCTTTCAAGTTTATGAACTAATGGTTCAATAACCCAAGGGAACAACTCTAACCCATGTATTTATATCATATAATGATTGATTTAATGCATTATCATGTGATATTATTGTCTTGGAATAACAAAATTATGTAGAGTTTATTATTCACAAGATGCATTATAGGGTTATCTCTCCAGTTATTAGATGTAATATAGATTATATCAATTAGAGTAACAATACATTGGAATATGATGTGTTGATGTCCTTGTTGACTAAATTGGCTAATAGATGGATGTTCCATAAAATATACAATCTTTAATGAAAGATATATCAATTAAATAGATCTAATAAATCATAGTTCTACCATTAGGTGAAAAATTTCATTCTTCATGATGATCTAAACACATATGAATAATTCCTTAAATAATGATTTTATAGAGTCCTCTAAGGATTCTTTTATAGTGTAGAAATCATTATCATCTATATAGAGTAAAATTTTAGATCAGGTAATACAAATTAATCAAAATTAAATATCTCTCAATAGATTAATACAATTAGATATTTTTGCCTAACAATGAAAAAAAATTATGATGAATATATAATAAAATTCCATTGTTGTCAAATAAATCCAAATTTCATCCACTATCCTCAAGAGTTTTTTTATATTATTCCATATAAACATATCCAATATCTAGGTATTAACTAGATGTTATAGGGCCACATCCTCATGTTATTTCTATAATTTTTGAGTATATCATTGTTTTCACTATCTTTTCTCTATGCGGGATGAGGATATACAATTAAAATGAGGTCTGTGCAAAGGATATTATAATATTTTTGATGTCAAATAAAATCAAAAGATTTGGTGTTCTTCACCTGATATTGATATTAAATGGTAAAAAATTATATTCTTCTAATATGAATGGACTATATCAACTATAAGATATTCAATCAAGCTATTTTTCCCAATACCATGTAGTGTAAAATTTTAAGATAAAATACTTTAGTAAAAATCTATTTAATAACCTTCAGAAAATGGTTGAGAGTAATTAGAAATATTTTCTTTACAAGATCTTCTATAACTTATTGGATTTACAAAATATATCCATTTTTACCATAAAATAATCCCCATACTCTGTTTTTTTATAGAACAATAGATGTTTTACCTATCAAAATTTCAATACCCTCACTTTGTGTCGATATATGCATCAGTCTATCTAAATATGAACAATCCGTATGATGATAGGAATAATTGGAGTGACATCATAAAAGTGATTGTTCACAGTGCACAATATAAAAAGCTATCAATATTAGGTTGCATGATTCATCAATATGAATAGACACCTTTATTCATTTATTTATGGAGAAAATGTGTTTACAATTAGGAACTCGATGATACTAATGTAGAATCCTCTAAAATTGGAGGAAAATTGGGTGAAACCATAATTTTTAACATGAGGATTACCCAAATGGGGCCTACTCACTAATCAAAATGGTTGTAGAGAAGATAAAACCTCTTAATAATACCATGTTTCTCAAGATTAATGTTTAATAATTTTTAAGCAATGGGAAACTTCCTCACCACATGATGTCAAACTATACAACATATTCCTTAGTATAAAACATTAAACTCTATAGTATGGTCCTATCATCCTTACCATATTATGTAAAACTATATAGTCATCATCCACTCCATTTAATGTTAAACTGTATAATAAAATTCTATATTGAATGTCACTAAACTGCTCAAAATAGCATAATATTTTTAACCTCTTTATCACCTATACGGGAGTGTGATCCATGTATAAGTCACTATCACAAAATCAACCCATTCCATAATGAATCAATTAAACTTGTTATATTTTTGTTTCAAATATATTTAATAAATATTTCTCAAGAACTGTATGTGGATTGATCCCTACCCCACAAGGTACACCATTATGTTGGAATTCCATTTCCTAGTTTGAACAATAATTTAATCATTAATAAAGTAATTTACCCATATGTAAGAGTATGATATTTGTAGGAACTTATCCCCCCCAATGAACTCTATGCAGCTTGATCCTTCCCCTAACAATATATGTAGTATAACCTAAAGTCACCGACCTGGGTCTGACTAAAGAAATCTAAAATGACTACAAATCATCATGGTTCCTCAAAATATCACTTTTTCATTCACATAAGATCTTATCATTTTTTAACCTATGATTATTTTTTTCATTACATGGATCAATTAGGCTAACATAAAACTAAAAATATTAAATTATATCAAAGATTGTGTGAACTAGATCTAAAAATGTTTCATTAGTATGTGTTCCCTCATCTTGGAACCTATGATAAAAAAATATCCCTCATACCTTGAAGATGATCCTAATATATTTTGGGTATCAATATAAGAACTACTTATGTATTGATTCCTAATATCTTGGTACACATCATGAAATTTTGATCACTATTTTCATCCCAGAAAAACATCCAAACCGCCCTTTAATATAGTGATCACACAACTACTTATTCATGTTAGGTTCCTTATAATCACTTGGATCTTGAATGAGGCTACCCAAATCATTTTATTATGAATATGAGCTTGATATATGTATGTAATTTATTTCATGAACATTTTTTGTCTTAAATAAATTTCCCTTAGAATACATTGTGATGTTCGGACCCCTTATCCTATGACTAGCCACACATTTTCACCAATCCAAAATGCACACCCTCCTAAAATACAACCTATTCAATCAAAATAATGCTTCCAATTAGGGAAATATGAATCTATTTGGTTATATATTAAACTTCTTTTTATAGTTCCTCATTTTATAAAATTAATGTACATTACATTTGTACCCTTGATACATAGAATTTCACATGATGACACATGATAACTTCATGTGGATTGATTCATGATTATCCCAACATTTGTAATGATGTGTAGGCCATAAATCCTAGACCTATCCATATTCTATAAAATATCATCACTATATTCTAGAAAAGTTTGATAACACAAACATTGTAAATTCAGGTAAAAATTAATTCACCATATCTTTTGAACATACTTTTTGTTATTTAGACTACCATAAATCTTCCTAGTCTATCAATAATGAGGATTATTATAACCAAGGAACACTTATTTTATCTTTTCATACATTCCATAATAATGTTATTTATATGATCCTTTCAATTGTCATGTCATCCTAAAGAATCTCCTCCTATGTAGTGGATTCTCTAAAATCATTGTGCCATATTAGCATCATAATGGAAACTATCATAGGAATATAGTCAATGTTTAATCATTGTTTATGTGTCCCACATCATTTATCATGATCTAGGAAACTTTATTTTTGACCTACAATCATATTACCTATATCAAAATATTTTTTTGTCCTCATTTTTTGATAACTTCCCATATTATTACATTTCCTCCCTTCCACACCATGGAAAATATATCATGCCCCTTTAGTGTGTACACATCCTCTGAGGATATCCATGATGGATGTAGGATTCCATTCATGTTGGGATTTTATATTTCCCTTTCCTTTTCCATCACCTTAAGTAAATTTTTTTCAACTATAAACAACTAAACCATTTTTCCCATGTTTCATGACATTATAATTTTAGTGAAACTGATATAAAAACATATCAAGCTGAAAAAATGAAAAGTTCATCCTGAGAAAAAGTCAGGTCTCTACTCACTATGACTATCACTTTTAGATCCTAGAAAAAAGATAGTGTATAAATACAAAATTGAAAATATTTGTGGGGCCCATTTTATGACCTTAAAAACTAGGGGTTTTCCAAATAGGTCTATTGGTTCATGAAAAATTTAGTGAAATTATCAATCATATCCCTTCACCTTGATAATGTGATTGAAAAAAAATGAAACAACATTTAGGGTTCAATAACCGTATTTGAATATCCATCTATTATAACCTAGTTTTTTATAGATTTTTTGCTCTCATAAACATCTATAGATTTTGGAAACTAGAATGATGAACTCCAAAGGACACTTATTATATTCTATGCATACATTCCCTAACATATCTCAACAAATAGGCACATTTTTATGTCTATAAACAAGAAGCAAATCATCCATAGGGGGGGGGGGGTCGTCTAATCTTTTTATTCTTATATAAAATAATTACAAAACTAATTATATGAATATTTTAAGGGTTTATAATTTTTTATTTATTCCATTTCATCATCCTTGTACCAAAATATTTATAATATGTTTTATATAACCCATAATAAAATTTTTCAAATGGGTTTCTTGATATTACACCACCATGAACCATACATTTTGTTGGGGGAATAATATGATGTGTCATTATTGAAACGTTTGACCATTGTCACGTGATCCTAAACAACATAACACATTGGTCTCATTACTATGACCCTAAATTACATGCACCATTCAATGAGATTTTTATATTCAGTAACCTAGAGATCTCATTTACATCATGTTTTCATCACCCACATCTTGATGCATACCACATCAACCTTAGTGAAATCTATATTACAATAAACATTAGCAACATCAGGTAAAATATTATCGACATTAAAAAAATCCTTATTTAGAAAAAATCATGTGAACTTAAACTTATAATGATATAGACTCAAACACATGTTAGTTTATAAACCTATAAAGGTTATCAATATAAAAATAAATGTTCATGCCCACTAGAATTTCTCAATATGAGGCCTAGTCAAAAGAAACTTTTTCTATAAAATAAAAAAGAGATGAATAATAGGATTATAATTGATATAACACCAAAAAATCCAATATATTCTTGTTAGAACCCTTGGTCAATGAAAATATAGATAATTTATTCATAATTCCATATATATGTATATTGAATCATGGGCATCCTCATACTAAGATCCACTTAATGATTCTCATCACATCAAGTCATGTAATGTATCTAAATGGACCAAATATTTTTCATAGTAATGGTATTTCTACCTGTACTCATTCATTGGACCTACCTAGGGGAAAACCCCACTAATTCAAGTGTTCAAGAACCATGATCAACCAAATTCACCCTATTTAAATGTTTTAATGGATTTGGTCATCCATTCTACACATATTTATATAAAAACAAGTCCCTCAATCAAACCATAATTTCATTATTTATAAAAAGGGTTTCAACAAATTACATTTTGAGTATATATTTGGTCTAGTGCTTTAGAGAATTAAGAAAAACTCTTACATATTAGACCATTAAAATACAAAGTAAAATCTTCCACTCATTTCCATATTTTCTATAAAAAAATGATTCTTAAAATTTTAATTTCATTATATTCAAAACATGTTTCTTATTTTAACATGAATCCTTATAGTAGATTGATATTCCCAAATATAGATATTATAATTCCTTAAAACTGATGAGAAAAATTTGAAATCTCAGGGTAATCATAAAAAACTCAAGTAAGGGATATATGAATAATGAATCTCGTTGGTTCATTTTGAAAATCATGAAATCCAATATTAAATTTTTATTTTTTTGACATAATAAAATTTGAGATGAAATTATCATATACTTACTCAAGAAATTAAATTCACTTAAAAAATGTTTTCCTAAAACATACCAAAATAAATATTAAAGTAAAAAACATAATGATGTGGGATTATAGTAAAACATATGTACTCATGAGAATATTTTCATGAAAAATACATAGATCATCCATAAAATTCCTTAAGCATTCCTTTAAACATAATCTCATTATATTATCTTATGAAATAGAAATAATTAATTGATTTTTTTGAAAGCATACAAAATTCATATTGTTACCTAGGGAAATCATCATCATATATCTCTTACAATAAATCTAATAATAACTCTTATAAATGTAATAACATTCTTGGCTCATTCCAATATAATTACTTATACAACAAAATCATATCTACAATTTATTGGAGTGATATATGAGGCTCACCTATCATCTTGAAGAATGTTCAAGGTCTATAAAAATCAATAAAACACATACAATATATAATTTCCATCAATGTATCACTTTAATTATTATTTTTAACACATATCAAAAATCACTTTAGGCTCCACACTAAATTAAGGATAAAAATATATTTTCTATGAAAGCTCTAGAATAGAATTACAAAAAGAATGGTAAATAATTTAAAATTATGAAAAATAATGGAAAATTTATTGGATTATTATTAATGAATAATGGTCTTAAATTAAGGAAATTTTTCTCATTTCTCATACATAAAAAATGGATTACTTTCATTCCATTATAAAAATATAGAAAATATTCCCTTAGGAAATAATTTAAAAGTATTATTTTAGAATTTATGAAGAAATTTAGAGTGGTATAAAATTCCATGGAATATAGTTTTCATTATTCTAATAACATGAGTGAAATGTTTTTAAAGATTAATTATATTGATAAAATATAGAGTATAAAACTATTGAACTTTTAACATTACGTGTTAAAGACAAATCCCTTACCTCAAGATCGATTCACCAGGTATATACATTAACTATTATATAATTAATATATGTTATTTATTTTTTCATAATAAAATATTCTATTTATATTATATAATCAATTTTCATTTTTTTAAATTTATTTAAATTCATTATATAATAATTAAATCAATTAAATTCATGTCAAATGTTCGGTTCATGTTCCCAAAACAACTTCGATAGGCTAACCGTCATGACCAGACCCAATGGGGCTCGATCCGTGACTCCTACATGGAGGCATTATTATAAGGTACCTGTACACACGCACCCATATACACCCCCATGTAATAGTTCATATATTTATATAAAAACTAAAAAGAAATGTATGCATACATTTAACCCACAACCAGAGTACAACAAAAGTTCAAAAGGGAAAATACAGGGCCCACCAAAAGTAAACTGAAAAAGTGTCCAACCTACTCAGAAGGAGGGGATCACTGTCAAAGGAACCCACTAGAAAGATCCTCGACACATCTCCGATATACACCCTGGTTGGTCAAGCTCACTAAGCTCTTCCTGCTCTAGGTCCTCCTAGGACTCTGTCGAAAGGCCTATGGTTTGCACAAGACAAAAAACATGTGTGGGAAAATCCTATGTAGGGTTGAGTATAAAGATACTCAGGTGGCACCCCAAAAAACCCCAAAATAAAAGAGAGCAACTAAAATGCAACTGTCAGCTCATCCCAGTAAGAGGGAACCCAAATGAGAGAGAAACTCCATCTCGAGACCATCCTCAGATAAACATAACCAGCCAGCTCAACTCTGGCATATGCCCATAAATATACCATGAACATCCAGATATACTCATCTCAAGCACCAAGCCTCACGAGGTTTTAACCTCATAACCAGCGATAAGTTTTACTCAAAGCTCTAAGGCTTACATAAACTAAGAGAACACACTCCACGAGGTCTGTCATCCCAGATGAAACGCATCTAAGAGATACACTCTATTGGGTCTCACACCACCATCCCAGATGGCCCATCCGAGAGAACACGCTCATCAGACATCATCACTAAGAACACCACAATGAAACAATTGAAACACTAAACTCCTCTGATAGGGGATCACTCCTAGGGTCCGTCAGGGGATACAAGAACCCAACCCGATCATACAAATATCTCACAAATAGGGGATCACTCCCAAGATCCGCTAGGGGATACTACAACCCGATCCAACATTCCACAGTTCATAACATTCAGATAGAGGATCATCACCCATGAAAAGGTGGTCACGATGATGCCGGGAACCCCATCTGTTATAACTTGAAAAATAGGGGATCAAACCGATGATACAACAAACCCTACCGATACCACACACTAAGTAGGGGATCACATTACCAATGATACCACAACCAAACCGAAAACCACACGCTGAGTAGGGGATCGTATAATCAATGATAGTGCAACCCTAATAAAGTATCCCACTGCATAGGGGATCATATTCTCAATGATGCCACAAACCCTACATGGTTTTCTTGCAAGATGGGGGATTTCCACCCATGGATAAGCGGTCATAGTGATACCAAGAACCTGATCTAGGGAAGCAAAGCTAGAGGATCCTGCCCTGGACTCACTAGAGGGATGCCACAACTCTAACTGAAAAGAAACATATTGAGGGGATCAAAAACTTGTACTGGGGTTGTAATGCCACATGAACCCTAAGAGGAACAAACCAAGGGAATTTACTCAACCGCTATTGGTCCAAACGTCGCTAACCCAAATGAGCCACAACATCACCACACTGAGCACCTCTTAAGCCTAGACCAAGGCCACCATCATATTATACGTGAAAAAACACATAGTATAGGCTATTTAATCGACCGAAACGGTCAACCGGTGAAAAAGGTACTATTCACTGTAACAAGTCTGAGTGGGTCCCACACCACGATTCCAAAAATCATCAATAGGATCTCACCGTTGAGATCCCCTTGGAAAAACACACGAGATCATCTACTCATTCATCCTAAATGGACACCAGACGGAAAAGTCGCGCTTCTCCGTAAACGCCCGAAACCAGCCTCATGGGGCCCGCACCCTGATCTCGGTCCCAACACCTGAAAACAATCCTGAAAATTCCACCTTACTATCAGGATCACAAATCCACTGATGGCATGTCAATCAGATGCTTTGTGCATAAGTTACGGTGGGTCGAAGCTGAATAATAATAATATATTAATATTATTTCAATATTTCTTAGCTCCGGGCCATGAAACCAACTCATAAAATTTTTGTAGAAAAATAAAAAGGTCTGCCTTGACAAAAGTAATGCGTCACTACAAACGGATCATGAATCGGACTTCCGGTTTGCGAGTTATGGGGGTTTAAAGAACCCCCCAAAAATTCTCGCCGGACCACCGCCTGCCTCGCCAGAAACCACTGCACCAAAGCCGGAATCCACCTTGCCAGAGCCAGAAACCACCGAATTGCCGCCGAACTCGCCAAATTCCACTGTGGCCGCACCATAATCCAGGTTTACTTCCATAAAACTTCTGGAAACTACCGGAAGAACCTCAGTGTTCCAAAATCAGATCCGAATTATATTTTGGAAAGCTCAAGACCCAAACTACACAACCCTTATGAATATTTGAAGAAAAACAACGCATAAACGGGATCCGGTATTTTAAAACTCAAACCTCCTACCACGTGGAAAAAATACCGATGCGCTAGCTTATATTCATGCTCCAAAGCTTCCGCTGCATGATCTAGGAGCGTCCATCGTCGGAATTCAAGCTCATGGATGCTTCATTTGATCAATTTGGCAGATCGACGATGAAGAACAGAGGTGGAGAGGAGGAGGCTCGTCAACACACACAAAGGAGAGGAATAGGGGGGATTGACTGATTTCCCTAATTTAATTAATAAACTAAATTATTTATATTAACACCCCCGACCAGACCTCCCGGCGAAAAGAATATTAGGTCACCCCTAGGGTAAAAACGACGTTCTGAATGCAACAGAGGCCTCAGAAAATTGATCCAAGGCTCTGTTCAGGAGTTATTTGAGCCAACACCTATAAATAAACATGTTCATTTATTTACGAAAATGCCACTGATCACCGTTTTTTACAGCAGGCCCATGCCCGTAAAGGTTACACCCCACCTAGGGTAAGCGACACGCTCCGGACACAACCGTTCCCTTAGATTTCTGATCCGAGATACCGATTAAAAGATAACTCAATGTCGGAATGTTCATAGTATAAAAATACTCAATATTTTTATAAAATTAATTCTGGGCACACCGGGCCTTGGAATCGCACGTCGTCTTCATGCCTATCTCTAGAATAATTCATTGGAAGATTGCACAGTCAGACAGGGAAAAACCTAAGCCGCTACATCCTCCCCACCTTAGGACTTCTCTTCCCCAAAAATCCAAAATCATAAGGGAATGAAACTAAAATTTGAACTGGGTTTACCACACTAGTGAGTTCACAAAAAACCACAGCAACAAGAAAACACCAAGGGTTCCTCTACTGCCAACTAGCACACACTCTGGGGAACCCAAAGCCTTTCGCACAAACTCCCCAACACACAAACATGCCCCAAACACATAATTCAGTGGGAATCATCCTCTTTACCTCGATTCTATCTATTTTGGGTGGCCCTGACTCGTCTCCATGGTTTTAATCATGTCACAAAAACATATCTCAATGGGGGAAGGATCCCCCTTCATTTTGAATTCAAATCCCATTGAAAAAAAACCAACACAAGGTCTTACAAACACCCTAAAAAAACCTTGAGCAAGCAATAGAAAAGAAAGAGTATTGCATAATAGTGTCTATCAAAACTACTGCAGAAGTAAAAAGAACACAAAGTATACCTCTATACATCCACAGAGCCTCTAGGTTAACAACCTATAAGGACTACATATATCCTCTCCCTCGAACTCCAGCTCCCTAAGATCAGTGTGGACCACATAAGGGTGGTGGTGGTGGAAACGCGTACCGCCTACCACCTCCTGCTACTACACCAGCTCTGTCGCCATGTCTGCTACCCAGCAGACCTCCATACTTGAGATGTTGCCTCTGCCAAGGAGGCCTGTCATCTGACTCCATCTCAGCTGCACGGTGGGTCAGAAAATCCCTAGAAAGATGTCCCTAGCCATCGCAAGCATAACGCTGCCTCTCCTACAGCTGATGGAAACTGGCATGAGAGCCTTAAGAGCCCTGATCCTCTGATCCTCCATCCTGGGGTAGCCTCTTAAAATGAAGAGCACGTCCAGACCCCTGCACCTGCCGTCGACTACCAGATACCGAACCAAATGCTGATGTATCAGTTCCCACATGTCCAGCACTAACAGGCAGAATCTGCTCAGCCAGAAATCTCTCCACCACCAAGGCCCACTCCAGCACTCCAGCATAGGTGGGCATGCACTAGGATACCACACTTTCCTGAATTTCTCTGCGTAGACCCTGCTTGAATGTATTATCCCTAAAGAACAGGTCTTGAACCATATCCAGGGAGTAGCACGAGAGGTCCGTAAACCTCACTGAGTACTCTGACACAGTCATGCCCTCCTGTCGAATCTGCAGAAGCTCATAGATCCGCACTGACCTCAGCACCACCAGATATAACTATTCCCCGAGAGCAGCTCAAACTCTCCCCACATGAGAATCTCTTTGTCATGTAACTGCGTCACTAGACTCCACCATCGCCCGACCGAACCATGCAGAAGACTCACTACTAGGATCACCATCTGATCTGAAGGTGTCCTCACCAGGCGGTAAACTCCGGTGACTGCTTTGAGCCAGCCATCAACTGCCTGGGGGTCTGGATCACCCTGGTACTGTAGAGGTCACTGCCTCTAGAACTCATGCAGTGCACTCAGCCTATGGACATCCTCATCCTGCACTTTCGGAACAACTAGCTGCTCAACAGGTTGTTGATCAACTAGAAGACCACTTGGAGGACCAGCCTTAGAAACTGTACCCTGCTCCAAAGCCTCTACTCGGAGTGAATTATCACCACAATCCCGCTATGGAACCCTTGCTGGCTGGCGTCATGGAGGCATCTTGAATGACAGTCAAGACGTACTACGGTCAAAGAGTATATCTATGGAGCTGACTCAAGAAGAACAAGGAAAACCCAAAACCCAGTTCTATATGATGCATGTACTATTATGTCCCCACGACTAGTGTCCTAATATCCTGAGTTGAAAGGTAGGTTATCAGAGTCCTGGTGAATGGATATGTCATCCACTTCACTAGTACTGGAGTCCTTGGCCTAAAAGACGATCTCAAAACATCATAACACGACTGCTATGCAACCCAAACCAAACTCACAGATGGACCACCAACGCTCAGAGATCCCAAAGCTGGAACCTCCTCTAATACTACTCTGTCATGACCCGACCAAAAGGGGCTCGATACATGACTCCCCAATCCAACCTCCAATAGTCCAGGGGCTAGCTACTAGTTCCAAGTAGGCTATCACACACATGGGAGGTATTAACCTAAAGTTCCTATACACACACACCCACACACACCTCCATGAAAGGAAGCACACACACACACACACATATATATAAACTAAAAATAAATGCATGCATACATCTAACCCACACCCAAAGTACAACAAAAGTACCAAAGGGAAAATATAGGGCCCACCAAAAGTAAACTGCAAGAGAGTCCAACCTGCTCAGAAGGAGGGGATCGCTGTCAAAGGTACCTGCCAAAAATATTCTCGGCACAGCTCCGATATACACCCTGTTTAGTCAAGATCACTAAGCTCGGCCTGCTCCGGGTCCTCCTGGGACTCCGTTAAAAGGCCTGTGGTCTGCAAAAGACACAAAACATGTGCGGGAAAATCCCGTGCATGGGTGAGTATAAAGATACTCCGTAGACACCCCAAAAACCCCAAAATAAAAGAGAGAAACTGAAAGGAAACAATCTGCTCATCCCAGCTAGAGGGAACCCAAATGAGAGAGAAACTCCATCTCTAGACCATCCTCGGTGAAACACGACCAGTCAGCTCAGTTCAGGTATAAGATTATACATATACCATGAACATATAGATATACTCATCTCATGAACCAAGCCTCATGAGGTTCCAACCTCATAACCAATAACAGTAAGGCTTACAAAATCTAGGATAACACACTCCACGAGCTCTATCATCCGAGATGACACACGTCCGAGAGATACAATCTATCGAGCCTTACACCACCATCCCATATGGCCCATCCGAGAGAACATGCCCATCAGACATCATCACTAAGAACACCATGCTGAAACAACAGAAACACCAAACTCCTCAGATAGGGGATCACTCCTAGGGTACTGTTGGGGATACAAGAACCCAACCCGGTCAAACAAAGATCTCACAGATAGAGGATCACTCCCAGGACCCATTATGGGATACCACAACCCGATTTGATATTCCATAGTTCATAACACTCAGATAGAGGATCTTCACCCATGCAAAGGCAATCACGATGATGCCAAAACCTTCATCTGGTATAACTTTCAAATAAGGGTATTGAATAGACGATACCACAAACCCTACTGATAACATGCACTAAGTAGGGGATCAAATTATCGATGATACCACAACCCTATAGAAAACCACACGCTAAGTAGGGGATTGTATAACCGATGATACCACAACCCTACTAAAACAACCCACTGTATAGGGGATCATATTTTTGATGATGAAACAAACCCTATAGGGTTATTATGCTAGATAGGGGATCTCCACCCATGGATAAGCGGTCACAACGATACCAAGAACCTGATCTAGGGAAGTGAAGCTAGAAGATCCTTCCCCAGACTCACTAGAAGGATGCCATAACTCTAACTGAAAAGCATCCTATCAAGGGGATCAAAAACATGTACTGGGGTTGTCATGCCACATGAACCCTCATAAGAACAAACTAAGGAAGTTCACTCAAACGCTGTTGGTCCAAATGTCGCTAACCCAAATGACCCATAACATTGCCACACTGAGCACCTCCTAGACCTATACTAAGGCCACCATCGCGTTCTACGTGGAAAAACAGACATGATAAGCTATTTACTCACCCAAAAAGTTCAATCAGTTAAAAGGTACTATTCACTATAAAAAAGTCTGACTGGGGACCACATCATGATTCCAAAATTCATCAATAAGATTACACCATTGTGATCCCCTTGTAAAAATTCATGAGATCATCTACTCGTTCATCCAAAACAGACACCAGATGGAAAACTCAAGTTTCTCTGTAAATGCCCAAAACCAACCTCATGGGTCCCACACCCTGATCTCAGTCCTATCACCTAAAAAATATCCTAAAAATTTATCCTTACTATCAGGATCCCAATGCCACTGATGGTTCATGAATCGGATGCTCCGTGCAGAAGTTACAGCGGATCAAATCTAAATAATAATGAAATATTATTATTATTTTAACATTTCATAGCTCCAGAATATAAACCCAACTCATAAAATTTCTAAAAAAACCTAAAAAGGTCTACCTCGATGTAAATAATGCGTCTCCACAAATGGCTCACGAATCAGACTTCTAGTTTATGAGTTATGGGGGTTTAAAGAACCCCCAAAAAATTTTCCCCGGACCACCACCTATCTCGCCGGAAACCACCACGCCAGAGCCAGAATCTGCCTTTCCGGAGCTGAAAACCACCACACTGCCGCTTCCCTCACCATATTCCACTATTTTCACCGTTAGAATGCAGGTTTTCCATTGGAAAACTTCTGGGAACCATTGGGAGCACCCCGGTACTCCAAAATCAGATCCGAAACATGTTTCGGAAATCTCAGGACCCGATCTACAAAACCATTATGATGATTTGAAGAAAAAGTCACATACATGGGATTTGGGATTTTAAAACTCAAACCGCCTACCACATGGATGAAACACTAGTTTTATAGCTTAGATCCATGCTCCAAAGCTTCTGCTGCACGATCTGGGAGCATCCACAGTCGGAATCCGAGCTCATGGGCACTTCGTTTGCTCGATTTGGAGGATCAAAAAAGAATAATGGAGGAGAAGAGTAGGTGGATCACCAACGCATATATAGGAGAGGAATGGGGGGGGGGGGTCTTGATTTATTTCCCTTATTTAATTTATTAATTTAATTAATTAAATCGATACCCCCGACCAAACCTCCCAACACGAAGGAGATTAGGTCAACCCTAGGGTAAAAACGACGTTCTGAATGCAACAATGGCCTCCGAAAAGAGATATGAGAATCTGTTCAGGATTTATTCGAGCCAAAGCCCATAAATAAAATTTTTCATTTATTTATGGAAACACCACTGTTCACCTTTTTCTACAGCAGTCCCATGCCCACAAAGGTTAAACCCCAAATAGGGTAAGCGGAGTGCCTCGAACACAACCGTGCCCTCATATTTCTAATCTGAGATAATTATTGGGAGATATATCCACAACACACGTGAAGAGTATAAAAATACTTGATATTTTTATAAAATTAATTCTGGGCACACTGGGCCTCAAAATCGCACGCCGTCTTCACACCTAGCTCTGGAATCATTCATTGGAATATTCCAAAGTCTGAGTGGGGAAAAACCGAGTCATTACACTACCCATTATCAAAGGGGTCATGATTCCATAATTTCAAAAATATTAATAATAAAATTAAAATCATATTTATAAATTAAATATAATATTATAGCCATCCATTAATGAATATTATGAGAAAAAATATTTCATAACTTCATAGAGGTGGTTCTCCACATGTTTGCATGAACCACATTATAATTTTCCAATGAATGAAAGTATAAGAAGGTGAGTAATATATAATCCTTCCAATGTCAAAATTCTTTCATTAATATCATATATATTAATTATATACATTATATTAAATATAATTTTTAGGTGATAATGAAAAAAAACACATCACATCAATGAGGTGGTAGTCCGTGCATATGCATGAGTTATGTATTCATTTCCACTATGATGGAAAAGGAGATGAAAATGATTTTATTCATTAAAAAAATAAAATTTCAGTTTTCTTATGATATACTTTCTATTATATGATCATTTTTACAGAATTTTCAATGGATCTTGAAGTTTTAATAAACATGAAAACACTCAGTTAAGAGTTAAAACTCTTCATTGAAACCCCATTTTTCCTACACATTAATCCTTTCAGGATAGAATTTTTGTGAGATTAGAACTATTGGGACATGGGGAGGGAGTTTGGGAAGGTATTTGGGTAGGAATAAATTAATCTAAATTTCTAATGAGTTGTGAGTAAGAGATGAGATATGGTATCTTTCTATAAGTAATGTATTTGGATTCCCTATAAATACATGAAATATTAATATATAATCTGTGTTTATCTCTGTTAAAAAAGGATGAGAAGTACCATATATTTTTAGATAAATATGACCAAATCAAAATTCACAATAAATTTTAAACTTAACTAAGTTTCATTTTAAACCACGTCTTTTGGTTTAACCCCCTCATTAACCTTGTATAACCATAACTATTGTAACAAATTTTTTATTATTTAAGGTTCTCAAATGTATTTTTAAAAATTCCATGTTTGAAATATATTGATAATTCATGATATCCTAGGAAATGTCATCTCAAATTGATATATTGTAGTTTTTTTATGTTATAATGATTTAAATACATTTTTTTAATAAAAACTAATTATAGTTCATTTTTTAGATTATTCATAAAAATATGACTTTAAACATAATAAGAAAACAATGGAATTTAAATATGAAATCATTAAACAACACCTATATAACGTAATCATCAAATAAGTTAGTTTTAATAGTATGATAATGGGAACCCTTTTGATATAAAAATTCAAATCCTCTTTTAAACAGGGTTTAGAGGAAACCCTTACATGATCCAATGGGCAAGAGACCCAAAGAGAAAGTGGAACATCACATGAATTCCCATAGACCTGAAAGAAAAAATCATGATGAATGTGCCAGAGTCATAAGTATTGGAGTTGGTGCCCTATAAAAACATATATATACTTTATGATAAACATGTATTCAGTTTTTGGAATATTAATAAACTCCTTACCATATCATGATTGTTTTTATGTGTGAAAAAGTATGTGATAATGTCCTAAGAGTAGTTGTCGCACTAAAAAGTCATAGCAGTTTCCCACTGTGATTAGAACCTAGAAATGCTATGACACTATTCTTGATTAAATGTTATATATCCTGATGATATCATTTTAGGGACCCAAATAATTTAGGATATCAGGGATGGAGACTCATATGAATTTGAAGAACCTTCTCATGGTGTACGCCCTTGGTAATATCATGTAGGATGTTATCAGAATGATACCCGCTAGTAGGAAACCCACATTTATATGTGTTATTTGATGTTCCCATGTATAGACATGTGTATGGTTCCATAGACTTTATGATTATTATTAATGATTATTATGAGTCGTTCACTTAGTTGTACTAAGAAAACCATGATGAAATATGTTCATGGTAAAGTAGCTTATGTTGGGTGCATCATGAGTAATATTGCATTAATAAATTATTGATATAAAGGGATTATATTTCACAGTAAGAGTTTATATGAGGTGACATGTCATTATAACAGTAACTTCTTTCTAAATGGGTTCCTTATCATGTTTTTAGATACCAACCTTGGACTTTAGGCAGCTTCACCTAATTGAACTGAGAATGTTTTCTAGAGGGTCACACACTAAAGGTAACAAATATCTCAGTTAAATAATATATATTATTATTTATTATTTAATTGGTTGAATAAATATTATTCACATACATGGTTTAATAATTATTAATGTATGATTGAAAACAAATAAATATTTACTTTCAATTTTTTAATTATAATATTTATTTATTTATTGGATAATAATGTATTTATACTTATTTAATATATAAATATTCATAACTCAAGGTCTAATAAATATTATATAGTAATTGAGGAATGAGTTGTTAGTTCAGGTGAGAAATAATAAATATTTAATATTAATTGATTAAATAATATTTACTTATAATTCCCATGTTAAGCGCATGTCGAGAAAAAAGGATATAGTTATTATTATTTGACATGAGGTTTTTCTAGGATTAAAGAAATAATTAGAGGAACTTGTGAAATTATTTTATTTTAACCATAGAGATATATAAACATAGTTATGTCATTTTATCATTAATACAATTAATTTTTCATGGTTTTGAACTATATATTTATAGAATCCTCTCAATCCTAGAGAGCTACCTTCACCATGAATATTCCCAAGAACAAATAGCAATCCTCCTCCCTTGGATTAATGAGAATTATTTATAAGTGGCTCTTGAAGAGATCAATGATGGATGATTCAAGTGCATGGATCTATCATGCCAGCACCCAAAGATTCTTTCGGTGACATCATGAGATTTGTGGAACACTTGTGGATCACCTCTAGAATAAATATACAATTGGTTTCTAAAATGAAATGATGGTGGGCTAAAAATCTATCACCAGATTCATCATTGAAGAAATAATTCCTTAAAGGTAATTCTTTATTTAATTTAAATAATTATAAATAATATGTGACAATCCCTCCTCTAGATCCGATGTGATTTCTGTTGTCTATTTTCATTGATTAAATTCTGTAAATCTAGACATTTATCATCATTAAGATCTTGGATAGTTCATCAATCATGATAAAAGAAATGTTGGGCACAACTAGTTTCATGCTTCCACTTCTCTTGGAACCAACAAGTGATATTAGATTAGTCACTTAATAATTTATAATTATTTATAGATCTTAGGTGATTTAGAAATTTTAATTTAGTTTTTCAATTCAAGTATGATCATCATTTTAATATGAATCATGATATCTACTTATTCCACTATATTTTCTCATATATCTAATTGATTTTATTTATTTTATCATTAAAATAAAATCAAGGAACTCTTTTGGAAGTTCAAATGTTTCTAACCGGACAACACCATACTACATGCTATTTAACTTGAGTTACACACTGTGTAGTATCATTAAATGCATTAGAATGGATTTAAAAATAAATTCAATATTATGCATTGATTATTACTTTAAATAAAAACTTTACGAACCATTTATTTATGATAATTTAATGGTTCAAATTCAGCAGGACTACACGCCGTGTAGCCCACGTATATGGTGTATTCTCCCTTTGAGTCATAGACAGGCTATGTATTTCATACATGGTCTACCTAACTGGTGAATGTGTGACTTGGAGTTCATATGGCATGTGGTCCATTGGAAACATTATGTACTCCAAATTTTAAAATACATATATTACATGCCGAGCCCATATGCATGTGTCTCTAATAGATAAAGAGAGGTGTACACACCGTGTATATCGGATCTACACACTATGTAGTTATACCAAGTTATGTAGATTTATATTTTATTTATTTTACTATATAAATGGGGAGACATGTACATTCATGTGGTCATAAATATGAGACACACTAGGTGATAGTTTTTAATATACATAAATTTTTAAATGTTTATGAGTATTTGTGTATTTATTTAGATCTACATATCATTATGAGTTTTATTAAAAGTTGTTACTCTATGTTCATATAAGCATTACACATGACCGAAAAAATCATGTAATTCATGTAACAAACTATGAAGTACACATTTTAAAAGTAAGTGATAATTAATGTATTCCATATTTCATAAGAGTAAAATAGTATATGAGTATAATACAAGTTAAGAAGAATCAGATAGGTATTCACCGTTTTGCCTCTAAGGTACATTTATGTACAAAGTTAATTTAAATGAATATATTTAATATGATTAAAATTATAATGAATGATAATATCAATTAAATTAGGATGATAATTAAGTTAAAAGGATTGATTAATTATATATATTAATTAATCTTTTGGAGTGAGATTTATCTTAAATAAGAACAATTAAAAAATTGACTGTGAGTTTTATTAAATTCATATTTTGTTGCATGATTTTGGATTATCATGACCAGAACTATTAATTTTGTATGTGATTCATTTCATTTCATTTATTATTCAAGAATTTTTTTGGCTTGCATGAATTCTATCCTTTTATTATGTAGGGCATGTGTTCCCATAGTTTCCTTCATATAAGCATCGTTTCCCCCTTACCTGTGTGTGAATAAAATGCATATGTAATGGATGGAGCTCCTATGATAGTGGAGGTGGTGAATGTTTAGATTAGAGTGAAAAAATACATGGAGATACATAGGTGGACTTGTGGAAAGATAAAAAATAAACCTTAATTGGTTTAAGTTGTTTTTCCCTAGGTCAATGGTTAGTATATCAATTGCTAAATAAACTGACCACTATTAAGAGTACATGATCATACCACTATATTTTTTTATTTCTTTCAGTTTCATGGGTATTTAATTATGGATTTATTGCTATGATCACATAATTAATTAATTATCAAGAATTAAAAATAGAACTAAAATATACTGCCTTATGCATCAATATTATCTAAGACATGGTTAATCACATTAGTAAATCCACTTAATCTTAAAAATCATGTGATAATGATAATAATTAGAAATTTATGCATAAAAGGATAAAATAATTAAATTATATATATCATGATTTTATATAATTCCATTACATTAGTTAACATCGAACCATAGTTCAATGTTCTTGACCAACCCATGTTGGGGTGCTTTTAGTTATCGGGGAAATGTAACTTGAAGTTTGGGGTTGAATTAACATAGTTCACATCAAGGGTTAACTTCCCATGTAATAAATAGTGTAACTAATAGGAAAAGGTTGAGGATATAAAATTAAGGATTTTATGATTTTGGAGTCCACTCGCAACATCAAGGAACTGTGAGTTGACATAGGTGTCAATTATAATTCCTACCTAAAACCATTCATGTAGCTTGACCAACTGAAGTTGTGGAAATGAGAAGGGGAATATGGATCCTTTACACTATAATTTAAAATAAAAAATACATTCTAATTACAATGATGAGGTATATTGGGTTTCAAAAAAATAGTGGGAGACTAATAAATTTAATATTTATTTATTTGTCTAAATTTTCCCAGATAAGGTACTAAAATTATGCTTATCTTAATTTTTAGAAATGGAATTAAAATGAAATCAAACATATCATTTCAATCCATACATGATAATTAAAACATTATCATATGAAAAAATTTCCATTAATTTAAAAGGGGACTACTTTTCATCCTTATATGTGAAAGGAAATTGTATGTGCATGAAAAATATTTTTCTGTTATGCCTGGTAATGAGGTAAGTGATTAAGAATTATCCCTCTTTGAGAAACATCTAAATTATGATATAGATGTTTAGTGTTTCATGATATAATCCATTTACAATGATATTTTTATGAGACCTATGGAAATGTATGCATGTATAATGATTTCTCACCTTTGAGATATATATCATGAGAACACGAGACAAGAGAGGTACGTGATCTTGATTTCTTTGTATAAAACTAATCTTAGAGTGTCTGTGCCAGCTAGGACTCATGTATTCAAGATTATTGGAAATATTGAACACTTGAACATCTTAGGTATTAAATTACCAGATGAGAAGTATAAATATCTCAAACTTTCATCACTTTTGGAGATCTTATCCATATTTATTGTTAATTATAGTATGATTAATATTGAGAAGAGTATTTCAAAACATCTTAATTTCATTATCCATGTTGATAAGGACATAGGATGTGACAAACCCATAGTTTTTATGGTAAATATGAAAAGTAATACCAATACAAAGGGGACCTAGGCTTATAAATATTCTAATGCTCTCGAGAACCATCCTTCCATAAAGAAGAAGATCTAGAGGAAGGGAAATGAAAAGGAGACAGTACGTCTTTCATGTTGCAATTCAGGCCATTGGAAGAGGAAATACACATAGAAGCATTGGGAAGCTAAAATTGTGTTCATTATTATTTGTAATGTGTCAATATATACAAATTGGGTATTAAATAAATCTTTTGGGGCTCACATATGTATCAAAATGATGGAACCACGTATATTTTGAAATATTTTCATAAGAGAGGTGGATTTGAGAGATACTAATGGTTTGAGGATGGCTGCTCTATCCATTGGAGACTACCAAATATCATTTCTAATGGGAATGATTTTGGTTTTCAAATATTGTTCTTATGTACTTATAGATAATGAAAACTTAATTTCTATATCCTTCCTTGATACATATAGGTTTATTTTAAAAATTTTAAGTAAAAGTTATTTCTTTTATAAGGGAAACATATTTTATGGTATAGATCATTTAAATAACGGTCTTTCTATATTAAATTAAGAAAACTAAGTGTTGGAAATTGATAAAGAATCATGTTCACATGACTAAAACAACACCCAACTTTGGCATCACTATCTTGGTCATGTAAATGATAAGTGTTTGAAAAAACTCTATCAAGATCACTATTTTGACTATTCTAAGCTAAAACCACTTGAAATATTTCATGCTTGTTTACAAGGAAAATAACTAAACCACCATTTTGGTGGAGAGGGTAAAAGATATATAGATATTCTAGGATTGGTACACACTAAATTTTGTGGACCGTTTATAGTATATTCTATATGTGGATATTATTACTTTATAAATTTTACTGATGAGTTGAGTAGATATGGATATATCTACTTGATGAGGTATAAGTCTGAGTCCATTGAGAAATTCATGGAATTCAATAATGAAGTATATATACATGGTTAGAAGATAAATAAGCATCGATCAGATCGAGGTGGTGAATATCTTAACCAGTATTTCATGTAATTTTTATGAGAGTTTGGGATTATATCTCAACTCAATCCACCTTATACACCACCATTGAATGCTATTAGTGAAAGTAGGAACAATACCATGTTATACATTGTAATGTAGATGATGATTCATGAAGCTCTTCTACAATCCTTTTGAGGATATGAATTACAATATGTGAAAATCACATTAAAACTGGGTTCCAATTAAAGTGAAAAATGGAATTCCATTCGATCTTTGAAGATTAAAGAAATCCATGATGTCACATACACATGTATGGGGTTGAAATGAATTTGTTAAGGCCTTATCAGGAGACAAACTAGCACCTCAGGTCATGAAGTGTATCTTTATATAGTATCCCTAGAAAACTAGTGGATACTACCTATACAACCCCTCAAACAATAAAATGAATGTCTCCAGATTTTTCATCTTTCTTGAGAGGGAGAACATCCTCAAAATGTATCATGGAAGAAAGATAGACTTTAATAAATTTTATTCTCAAGATAAAAAAGAGTTGTAATAGGAACAGATTCAATAGGTCTCTAGGGAATAAGTAGTTAATGATGCACAATTACTTTGTAAGAGTGTGAGAGAGGTAAGAGAGCCATAATTATATGGTTTTCTAGTCAATGTGTATGGTGAATCATTATTTGTAGACAAAGATGAACCTATATCATACAAGGATGAATTAAAAAACTCATAAGCTACAATATATAAATAAGCCATGAATTTGTAAGTGGAAACTATCTATCAAACCTTGTTTGGGTTCTGGTCGATCCACCAGTTTATGTAAATCTTGTTGAATAAAAATGGGTATTCAAGATGAAACTGGATAGGGAAGGTAAATTAAATACTTATAATTCTATTATAGTGGCTAAGCAGTTTAAATAATTTCAAGGAATTTACTACAATGAAAATTTTTCTCTAGATTCTATATTTGAATCCCTTAGAATTCTACGTGAAATAACAACTTACCATGACTATTAGATTTGGAAGATGGACATAAAAACTACATTCCTTAATGGTATCTTTCAAGATGATTTCTATATGATACAACTGGAATAGTTTGTGACTTCAGGTGATGATAAATGTATTTATCATGTTTTATAGATCCATTTATATATTGAAGTAAGTATCTAGGTTATGGAACATTTGATTTGATGAAGCCAAAAAAGAATTTGGTTTCATTAAGAATGAGGGTGGATCATGTGTTTATAAGAGGTTTAGTGGAGAGAGGATTTTTGTCCTAGTAGTATATATTGATGCCATATTACTTATTGTAAATGAAATTCCATTCTTATAGTCAGTTAAGGACTGGTTAAAAAAGTGATTCTCTATGAACTAATTAGTTGAAGCAGCCTAAATTCAAGGGATCAAGATCATTCATGATCAATCCAAGAGTATTATTAGACTATGTAAAAGTAAATATGTTGAAAACATACTAAAGGGATATAATATATAATAATCCAAGATGGGATTGGTTCTAGTGTCACATGGTTTACATATTTCTAAGAAAATTTGTCCTCAAACACAATAAGATAAATGGAAAATGAGTAAGATTCCATATGCTTCGGTGATGGGATCATTAATGTATTCTATGTTCTATACCAGAGTATATGTTGAGTATGCATTGATAAAGGTAGGAAGATATCATGTAGATCTAGGATAACAACATTGGGATGCTGTTATGTCCATCCTAAAGAATCTGAGAAGAACTAAGAATATGCTCCTGGTGTATGGAGGAGATGATTAAATGGTCATAAAGGGTTATACTGATACTAGTTTTTAGACAAATAAAAATGATTGGAAGTCAAAATCAGGATATGTTTTCTGTCTAAATGGAGGATCTGTGAGAAGGAACATCTTATAGCAGGTAGTAGTCACTGATTCAATAGTGGAGTCTGAGTATATAGTGTCTTATGTGTAGCTAAAGAATCCATTTGGATTCAAAATATTTTCTATGATATTTATGTGTTACATTGTAGTAAATACCCTATCAAACTTTTTGTGATAATACTAAAGTGGTATCTCTTGAAAAAGAGCCAAGGTCTCTCCAACGGGAAAAACACATACTCTAGAAGTATCACCTCTTGAGGGATTTCTATGAGAGGGGTGATGTTTCTATAATCAGAGTACACATAGAAGAGAACATGGTAGACCCCTTGACTAAAGGCCTATCTCAGCATAAGAATGAGAATCATGTGAGACCTAGAATACTAAAGGTTGTTAGAACTTATCTTTATTGAAAGTGTAAGTCTATTGGATTTGGTTCCATAAAACCAACTATTATGTACTTTATAAAGAACATGTATTATTTTATTTGAATATTAAAAAAGTACTTATCACATGCTAATTGTTCTTATACACGACATAGTATATGATAATTTCTTAAGAATATCCGTCACACTAAAAGGTCATAACAGTTCCCTACTATGATGAGATCTTGGAAGTGCTGTGATATTATTCTTGAATAAATGTTCTATAGCAGTATCATATCATTTGAGGGAAACAAATTCTACTATCTATCCGGGGTAGAGACACATTGGACTTTGAGTCACATTATCATAGTGTACGCTCTCTATAATATCCAATAGAATATTATCAGAACGAGACCCGCTGTTAAGAAGTAAATATTTTCATGTGTCATTGGATGCACATATATGTCGATGTGAGTATTGGCCCTTAGAATTTAAGATTATTATTACTGAGTATTATGAATTTTCACACTTATATGTATTAATGAATACCATGATGACATATGTTTGTGGAAAATTATGATATGTTGGGTGCATCACGAGTAATATTACATTAATGAATAATCAATATAAAGAAATTATATTACATATTATGCATCTATATGAGGTTACAAGTCATTGTGGAATTAAATTATTTCTATATGGGTGCATTGTCATGCTACTAGATGCTATCCTTGGACATTAGGATGCTTTGACTAATGCCACTAAGAAAGAGGCCTAGAGGGTCACCCACTATGTTTTTTCCAGAATCTAAATTAAATAATATATATTATTATTTATTATTTAACTAGTTAAATAAATATTATTCTTGTTCATAGTTTAAAAATTATTCAGGTATGTTTGATCACATATAAATATTTATTTTCTATTTAGTAAATAAAATATTTATTTATTTTTTAGTGAAGAATTCAGTTATATTTATTTAATAAATAAATATTCATTACTTAAGTCCTGATAAAATTTATGGAGGAATAGTGGGATAATTTTTTAGGTCTGGTGTAAAATTATAAATATTTAATATTATTTGATTAAATAATATTTAATTATATTTCAAAAGTTAAGTGAATTTTGAGAAAAAATGATATTATTATTATAATTTTATAGGGGGTGTAACTAGGATTAAATAAATAATTAAGGGATCTTACGAAATTATTTTAATTTAACCATAGCGATATATAAACCAAATTATGTTATTTTTCTCATTAAGACAATTCATTTGTCTTGGTTATGCATAACGGATTTGGAGAAACCTCTCAATCCTAGGGAACTCTCTTCTCCAAGAATGATCCCTTGAAGGGAGAGGAATCCCCCTCTATTGGACCAAGGAAAACTCTTTGGAATCTGTTCTCGAATCGATCAAAGGGGAACGATACAAGCACAAGGATCTTCTATGATATCACTCAGAGATCCCTTTAGTGAAATTTATAGATTTTTGGAACACTATTGGATCACCGGTAGAGGAAATCTATACTTGGTTTCTACAAAAAAATGAGGGTGGACTATAGATCTATCACGAGAATCATCAATGAAGAAATAATTCCATAAAGGGAATTCATTATTAAATTATTTTAATTATAAATATTATGTGATGATCCTCCCTCTAGATCCATCATGATTTAATTTTTCATTTTTCATTGGTTCAATTTCATAGGTATAAATGTTTATTGTCGTTTATATCCTAGATTGATCATTAATCATGATAAAATCAATTTTGGGCACTGCCAATTGCATGATGTCGCTGCACATGAAACCAATAATAAGTCTATAATACAAAAAATCATCATACATAAGACATGATTCACCCTTCCAGTATACATCTCTACATGATTCCATTTTGAAAAATTCATTTCCCTACATTCTGTGAAATGTTGCATTATTCTAGAATGACATAGAAATGCAGGGAACCCCTCAATCCACAGAGAGGTAGGAGGGAAAGATGATGGATTATAGAACATAAATCTATATATCTAGTCCTATAGAAACACAATATCTTCTGATATGACTATTACATACTTTTTATAAAAAAACATAATACTTATACATTCATGTATCAATATATTTAGTATCATGGTAAAATTTACATCTTATATAACATATAAAAAATAATGAAAAATTATTTTTTAAATCCTTCTTATTTATCCACATAAAATATGTCACATTCTCTTTAGTATATGTAGTCACCTAAGGATATAAATCAATGAAATGGGTGAGCTAAATTCCCAGTAAGATGGAAGATAACATAGCAGGAATAAGAGACATGAATCAATAGAAAATATATGAGAATAATTATCACAGGATTATTATCAAAATAACGAGTTTCTAATTTAATTATGTAATGGAATGTATCAATGCATAAAAATTAATCATTATGTCATAGTGGAAAAATACTTCACATAGTTGTGACCAAAGATAGAATCATGTTCACAAATAATATATGTGTAATATCATTACTTCATCATTGTGAAATAATCTATAATCATGATCACATATAATACACATTATCTCATGATATACATCACATTACCCAATTAATTGAAGAGAAATATAATTTCAAGCCCACTCATCACATGATAATATTTACCCATTCATGCATTCCACATATAAAATATAATAGTCATAGTCATGAAATAACCCATGGAAGGGAATGGGTTTCATTAGTATTTCATTAGAAATAATTTCATGTTTAAACTTGGGTTTCCCAAATGAATAATGGAAAACATATTTTTTATAAACATCATATTTCTTGATTGAAGAAGAAACAACTCTAGGAGAGTAAAATATGTGTTCTGGAAAGAAAATGTTTTTTAGAACATCATTACATATTCTTTATAAGGAAAGGTGGTAACAATTATAATCATAAAAGAAAAGGGTTGAATAATTAATAGAAAATTTCAAATAATTATATTAATATTCATACAAAAATTGATATGAAATAGGGATAAATGAAAAAATGAAAGTTGGATTCAATAATCTGGTTATCATAAATCTAGCTTCATTTCATTACTTTTCCTCCTTTAGAAAAATGAAAATAGATTTATTAAAAAATTAAAACAATAGTTAATTATGTTAAATTATTTCTCTCTTTTATCTTTTATAATAATTGTATTATATTTTTTAACTATATTTTATGATGTTGAAGTATATTGATAACATGTTTCCTTGAAAATTTCTCATTTATTGTTGATTACTATATTTTCTTCAAGGTAATTTATAAATAATTAGTATATATTACAGAAAAATAAAATACATATATTTAAACATTTATATATAATAAATAATATATTTTAATTATCCATAAGGTTAGAGATAAGAAACAAAATTGGAAATGTCCTCATTGGTGATTATCCAACTGTTAAGGAAAATGTTTTCCAAATATGAAGAGAAATATGTATAAAATATAATTACATAAAAATTATATTATTTATAAATGGTTAAATTCATTAATATAACTTTAAATTCCACTTAATTTTTCCATAGTATATTTAATTATAAATTAAATTGTTAAAGGGTAGAGAAGAATAATAATACAAGGTAAGAGTTTGAAAAATAAAATCACTCTTTCCTTAGCATGGATCCTATTTTATGGCACTTGAATTTCTTAATGAATGGAGTTTTTTTACTCTAAAACATTACAACATTTTCTAAAAAATTTATAGTGAATAATGGGGTAGAAATATTTCTTTAGAAATTGAGGTATGAGTGCCCCTAAAATTGTATTGAGAGTGGTTTTTTATACTTAAGGATGGGGTATTTTTAGAATAAAATATCAAACAGAATAAATGATCAAATGTATGAAATGAAATAGTTATTTTTTTTACAATATAAATAATAAATCAAAATAATATATTTTTTAGGACTTTTATCCCAATTATAACTCAAATTCAATTAGTTTTTTAAAAAGGAAAATGAAAAAAAATTCTATTTTATGGGGTCACTTTTGAGTATAGGTTATTAGACAATACCTTTTTGGTTTTCAAATTAAATTTAATATATTTAAATGGCTCATTTATGAATTTAAATATATTTATTTCAAACCTAGACTTAATTAAACTAAACAACCATTATTATATCATTAATGATTTAATTTATGATACACTAGTTACATAAAAACATTATTTTCACTATATACATTAAAATTGAAATATTTTAGAAAAGTACCAAAAAAATAACTAATGGAAAATTTTAATTTGATGATTTCTAAAATGAAATTCATTTTTAAAAAAAATTCTCAAATAGTTACATAATATTTTTGATATAAAATTTATGATTCTTATGAAATAATTTAAAATACAGTTTATTAAAAATGCATTTATATTTTCATTGAGTTTTTTTAATCTTAATATTTATTTTTGGAATTATAATATTAATATTCACTTATTAAACACATGATAAATATTATTTATACCGCCATTTATTATTTTTAGAATAAATTTTCATTCCAATGGTTAAAAACTATTCCCAGTGTTTAGGAAAATATTCCCAATCACCTGGACACTATTCCAGTAGTAACATCACCTCCTAAGACTTACACTTCATTATTTCACATAATATTCACTACAATTCCTCCCAAGTTTATATTTTCATTTTCTATGTTGTATATTGGTTTAATAATAAATATTTTTAATATTTTTAATATTATCCATGGGAATGATTATTCAATAATTTTGGGGTTCTTTTTATTTTCCCATTTTATATTTTATATTTTATAAATTTTGTCTAATTTTAATTTTATAAATTTTCAATAGTTTCGTATTTTACTAATTTAATGATCTTTCTTAATGAATCCAAGTAATTTATGTTTCTATATGTTTCCTATTAAAATAATACTAATTTAATATAATATAACACACATTTATTTATAGAACAATTATCATTTAAAATGTTTGGGTCATTAAATTATTCCCCCTTCATTAATTTTATAAATGAAATTTCACCCCATATTCTAGGTTATTAAAATGTGAGCATATTTATTTTTCATTTTTCATCTGGTTCCCACATCACATATAACTTTTACAATGATTTTTTCTTATTTCATATAACCTTTTCTTTATAGTCCAAGATCTTCCCCAGATTCTCCTCAAATGAGTGGTCATTATCTAGTTATACTACCACCAGATTCTATACCTAGGAGGTCTTGGGTATGAAAAATTATCATGAGAGATAAATGGAACACATCATGAACATTAGTTATATTTAGTGGAAGTGAAAAATAATAGGCCACTAATTCTATGAGATCAAGGATCTCGAAGTTCCCTATGTACCTAGGTCTATTCTTCCATTTCATTCCAAAATACATGACTCTCTTCCTTGGCGATATTCTAAGGAAATTATTATATCCAAATTAAAACTCCATTTCACTTCAATGGTTTTCATTATATCCCTTATGTAGACTCTGAAAATATTTAATATGTTTTTCAATGGATTAAACCTTCTCTATTACCTCTTGCATAATCTGAACTCAAAATATCTTTTTTATGTTAACATCATCCCAGCAAGTAGGAGTTATACACCTATTCCTATATAGAGAATAATATATAGCCATTTTAATACACATATGAAAAATTTAGTTTTTTTATAACTCAAATAATGGGAGATATTGATCGCATCCTTCTTTAAATTCTATTAGGAAGGTATTCAGTTATTCTTCAAAGGTCTTAATTGTACTTTCAAAATCACCATCAGTTTGGGGATGATATTCAATATTAAAATAATGTTCAGTAATTATTTTATGTTTGAAACATATCCATAATTTTGAAATTAAACTAGGATCATGATCAAAATTGATCGAATTTGGTACCCCATGTTTCCACCGCACATACGTTACATATATCATGGAATCATTTCCAATTGATAAATTTCTCGAATAGATATTATATGGGGAGACTTAGTGAGCCAATCCACCACAATACAAATATAATTTTATCCTTTGGATTTATTTAGGAGACTAGTGAAAAGACCATATAAACATTCTTCTATCTACCTATGGGTATATGATACAGTTTTATCATTTTATTGGAATTATTTTACTTTTTATTTACATTCTGACATAGCATTTACCTTAAGATAAAATATGTAATATTCTTCTTCATTTTGTCCTAACAGAACTTACCTCAAATATCATCGTACTTCTTGGTAATTTTAATATGGATAGGTAATGTTTTTATTTATCTCAGGTGATGAAGAAACAAAAATTCTAGTTACAAAAAAATCACAGGCTCATCATCTGTTTGAAACTCATGTAGCTTACTTTACTTTACCCGTTTAGCTTTTATATAATCTCTATATCATCCCTTTAGGATTACATGATATTTTATTTGATATATGGTTGTGATATCATTTTGGAATGGGAGTATGTATTTCTTTTCATTATGATTTCCAAATCCATTCTTTCCATATCCACAATGATATGGTTTTTATCAATGTGCATCATGGATAATTTGGCATGTTATTGTATACTAAGAGAATCAGTAACCATGCTCACCTTTCTTGGATGATAGTGATTATAGAAATAATATTCCTTTATTAGATCTAACTATATTTTTTAATTCATGTTGATCTCCATTTGTGTGAATTTATACTCTAAAACTATTGTGACCAGTAAATATTGCACAATTTTCACCATAGATGTTATTCCACCAAATCATCAAACTGAAAATCATAGTTGTTAAATATTTATCATGAATTGGGTATTTTAGCTCTTGGATCATCAACTATTATGAAGTATATTCTATCAATTTTTAATTACTCATTAATACACAACCACATAATTTCATTTATGAATAACTATATATCCAAAATTCTTCTCCACTTGATCATTGTGTGAGTACATGTGTTGTAATTATCCAGTTCATTATATCCTTAAATCATTGCTCAAATTTATATGTCTATAAATAATATACCCATTTTACATGTTAACTTATATAGTGGAATAGAAAATTATGATAATTTTATCATAATATATCAATAATACTATACAAATCCAAAAAAATTATGGATTTCTATGACACTAGTGGGTCATGTCTGTTCCACAATTACCTTTTCCTATGAAGGGTATACTAAAATACCATCACATTTTATCACCTTTCTCATGAATGATAATTTCTACAACCAAAAGTCACACAAGCTGAACATATATTATAATTTCTATTTCTTTAATGTCTCTTGTATAATCCTCCAATGCACTTTATGTTCATCATTTCTGATGAAGTAAATAAAAATATCGTCAATAAGAACTACCATAATCTATTTATTTTTTTATCCAATGACATTATTCATAAATTCACTATGATTATAGGTTTATTATTATGTACTAACATAATCACAATGAACTCATAGTTCCCATACCTTGTATGGAAGGTTGTATTCTGAATATCATCATTCTTCACCTTCAGCTAATGATATCCAGTATGAAGATCCACCATTAGAAAGTACAAAGATTTTTATAGTTAATTTAACATGTCATAAACTATTGGTAAATGATACATTTTTTATATGGTTATCTTTCTGAGCTCATGTTAGATGATACATAGCCTGATTGATCCATAATATTTAATTATAGAGAGAACTGTCACACCCAAAGGCAAGACACTAGGGATTATGAACCCTTTCACCAAATGCTCTTGAAACTACTTATTTAAATCCTTTAGTTCGATCGAGGTCATCCTTTAGATGAATTTTGAGATAGTATTTCCTTCTAGTATAATATCATTTGAGTACTCTACCTCATTATCTAAGGTATGTTTGAGTAATTCTTCTATAAATACATAATTTTGGTCCATGATGATCGACATTTTCTCTAAGTTGATAGATTCCTTTGAATCAACCATTTGGAAAATTTATGATTCTTTATATGGTATCATTACCCACACCATTGAGGGATTTTTAAAAGTATATTCATGATTTTTCATTCATTTCTTGTGAAGAATGGGATGGTTCATAATATGAAAAAATATTTTATTTTCCCAATAGTTGATGTGCTCCCTATATAGTGACAACCAATCCATTCCCAGTATAGATTCGAAATGAATATGAGGAATGGCTATATGATTCACTAGAAGAACCATCTTTTAGGAACTTACAGGATAATATTACAACATTTATAATTAATTCATCACACCACTATGTTTTTTTACATATATCTCTACTTCAAGGTTTCAATTATTCTATTCAATAATTAAAAAAAATGTGCAAGATACAAAGGATTGAGTATAAGAAGAATCAAATAAAACCTTTTTCATTTTTTTATTGAATAATAAGGTATTTTATTATGAATTCATCATCACACTCCACTTTATTAGTAGTAATTGAATAATAATTCCCTTGATCCATTAGATTTGGTGGTTACTGATGTTGATTACCCCCAAGGACTCATGGATTCGTGCACTAGCTTACATAGTTCCCTTTCTTTATATGGTAAAATAATTTTAAAACGGGTCATTAATTAGGAGGTTCCTTCCATTCCTCAATCATTTTAGTCAGATTCTTCATGTCTCTCCAAAAATCATGATCATGGTGTCCTTCTCTCACAAACATGAAGCATTTCCCCATTTCTATGAGCCAATTCTCCAAATTCTTCTTCCCCCATTTTTGACATGTGGGTGGTTGTATCCTATTTAATCCTTTTCATTTTACCCAACATCCTAAAACTCTATTCTTTTATTAATATCCACATGTTCAATGATCAAATCTATAAACTAGATATCTACATTAAGATCACATCGAATAAGATTTTCATGACTCTTTGTAGTTTTGGATAACTAGATCATTTCAAAGGTATTGTTTTAAACCAATAAAGAATCTATATATTTTTCTATCATTTTTGATAATAAACCCTAAGGAATAGTTTGAATGACTTGTGATGTTTTCATCATAATATGTGATGTAGTAACCTTCCTTTTTCTTCAGCCCTATGAATTATCTCTCCATCATTGTTAAAATATTTTGACAGAAATAAATGTTATGAAATATGTTCTCAATGTATTATAACTCTATATCTTCCATTTAATCCTTAGTATTTTTTTTGTTTATCAACCCCCACCATTGAACATATTTTCTATATAAATGATAGATAGATAAAGTCACCTTATCTTTCTCATAATACTGAAGCACATAAAAGATATTCCCCATTGATTTGACCCACTATACAATGACAAGTGGATCAGAAGATCCACAAAATTTCTATAGTAGTTTCCACAAAAATTACTTCATATAATGTTTCTTCTTTTTGGGAGAAGGAAAATTTCACACATGGTTTGGGTTATTGTTTATAGCCTGTGAAATATACATAAGCATTTCCATAATGTTTTGTATTCTACCTCCCATTTAATTGGGGATGTGGTTCAGAAAATCATTGCATTAACCCCCAAATGGTTTTTTTCCTAGATTATATTATTTATCATAATTTTCAAAAATATAAAAGTTTTTTATTAAAGATAAATAAAAAACCTCGAAATAATTTATTCTTTTTTTAATTAATAATAAAGGCATACCTTATGGGATCCCTTTGGGTAACCTTTTCTTAAACAATTATTCTTTAATTTTTACATGTAATTATACTTATCTTAAGGGGTTTCACTAATTTTTTGTAATATTAAATCTAAAATTAACTAATCATCTATATGATACAAACTATATAAACCTATCTTTTCCTTAAATGACTGTTACATCATTTTTAGGATAAAAAACATAATAGATATACATTCAATAATCAAAAGGTTTCATATCATGGGGAAATTTAATATCATGCATAAGTAATACATAAAAATTAATAAACATTATTAAAATACTTCTTATTTATCCACTTAAAGGGTCTAACATTCTATTTAGTACATCTAGTCACCTAAGGATAAACATAAAATTATGGGGTGATCTAAAATCCAAGTAAGAGGAATAAAAAAATATCATTAATAAGATATATGAATCAATAACACATGGTGAGAATAATCTTCATAATCATATCATAAAAATAGTATTATCCCAAATATCACTATGGAAACATTTTATAAAGGCATGGAATGTGGATATGCATAAAAATTAAACATCGTGTCATAGTTTTCAAATACCACACATAGTTTCGAAAAAAAGATAGTATCATGTTCACACTTAAAATATATTCATAATAATAAAATAATAATTTTGAAAAAACTTATCATCTGTTCACTCATAATACATGTATCTCATTGGATAAATAACATTGGCCAATGCGTTGGAGGGATATGTAATTCTGGACCCACTTATTACATCATTATATTTACATAATCATACATTCCACATAGAACTTATAAAAATAATTATAGTGAAATAAAAACTGAAAATAAATGGGTATCATATGGATTTCATCATGAATAATTTAATTAATAAACGTGATTTTCACAAATGAATAATGGAAAACATATTTTCATAAACAACATCATTCTTGAATAGAGAAGTGTAAGAACTCGTTTTTTCACTCTGGTATGGATCCTTTAAATATCAGTCTAAAACTATAATTTGGACCTAATATGGACGCCTAAGGGGTTATAAAAGTTTTTGGGGGTATTCGGGGAACGTTCATAGCCCAGACCCATATTTTAGGAAAAAAGGCTTGGCGCACAATTTGGAAAATTGTGTGGATTGTGTTTTTGTGTGGAGAGACACCTCGCATGGTTAGCACATGGTTTTGTGGCCTAACCATTTGATGAACCCTTTTTCCCATGTACATATGCATTGTTTGAAAATAGTTTTTCAAACCATGCAGACAAACCATGCACAAGCTAAATTTTGGGTAAACTTATATTGCTTCCCTTAATGACCTCATTAAGCTCCCTCCTTCCCTAATTCGAGCTTATGTCAGATTAACCTTTTTGTCTCTCAATTTTTGGATTTTTTAAGATATAAACTCGGAATCAAGAGATATATTTCATCCAAAAATCGATTTAGATTTTGTACATCACATTGGATGCGCAATGGTAAGTACTTGAGTCCACTTGAGCCATTCTTATTCTCATTTTCTCTCAACTACGATATTGGGGTATGAAAATTTTTATCTTTTTCTTATATATACTCTAATACAATCCAAATCAGGGGCCAATACCGGATGATAAGGATTTTAAAACCCAAATTCAGGGGGTCTATAACTCATCCTTAATGTTTTTTGATTTTTAATTTGTTGTGTGGGCCCCACCAACTTCATCTGGTTTCATTTATTGATTTTATATTCCATGTTAATAATCACCAGAATCATATGGTCATCCTATTTCCAAATACATGATTAATTGTTTGTTGATATGACTACAACTTCATTCATTCCATGTCAAAGGTTAGGCCATAATTGCAGTTTAGTGTTTTGACAAGTTTGTGCCACTATTTGGGTGTGCCATGGCGTGAACACTCTAAGGGTATTCTTTTCTATATTAAATGGCATGTGTTTATTTTGAATTGAATAATGGAAAGTACCATGTATGATTTCCACTTGACCTGCATAAGGGAAGTGCTACAAATTGACAATTAAATGTGAATGATTAATTGGTTTCATATTCTTAGCACCCCTTACCACATTAATGGAAGGTAGAAGAGTGGACCTTAAATTAGGGAATATGCCTTAAATGGATAAAAATAGTGGCATGATATGTGTCATTGTCACATTAATGAATGGAAAGGTTTAAACCAAGTCACTTGGTAAAAAGTCTGCATGCTACTTAAATTTATCACACTAATGAATGTAAAGGCTAGAACCAAATAAAATATTACATGACATCATAATCAAATAGGAATGGACTGACTCGAACTCACTTTGGATTCCAATCAGGGAATTCCATGAGCACTCGAGAACCCCACTCTGATTCAAGGATAAGATTTTCTTAGGTTGATAAAAACCTCAATCATGATCCTTTTCTATTATTGGATTCCTGGTATGACACATTAGGATTCATCAATATTATTACAAGATTCCTTGGATACAGTCCTTCGAATCCATCATTGACAAGTAGGTTCCATGGTTATAGCACATAGGGCCCTGTATCTACTTAGATCCATTTTAACTTGGACGATCACCTTGGATTTAGTAGGAACCTTATTGTGGAATGACTTGGAATATTCTCCTTGGATTACACTCTTACCCCATGCTAGGCTACAATTACTACTGAGTTGGATACCCTTGAGGTCTACGTTTCCTTGGTTATTACCTTAGAATATTCACTATCAGCATATCAAGGGACTATGTTAGTGTTCTACATGAATCACATTACCTATTAATATAAACTGGTAATTGATTTATTAATGAATTGGTTATATTTCCAAACACCGACCAAGGGTTAAAGCAGGTACTTGGGTATTTAGTTACCTTTTAATGGTTTACTTTATATATGTAGGACTTCACAATGTTACATTTCCATTACATGGGTTGGATGGTATAGACACTGTTATTGGTGGCCCACATAGATTTATCTCACACCCTCTCTAAGAACCGTTTGGTACCTAGAGAAGATTACATGGTTGCATGTGTTGAAAAAGGGAAGAATATACCTTGAAACACTAATTTTTTTTTGTTTATTATAGAGCATGATAGCAGAGGACTGAGTTTAAACTTGGGATTCTTGGTATAGTCTTTGATTTCCTTTATTCTTTGTGGAACATGTTGTTCTGGTTGTTTGTATCCATGTTTATAGCTTTCTAGTACATGAAATATCATTATTTTTTTTAATTTCATTCTAGTTGTTTCAGTTATTATTACTGTTGTATCTATTTTTCCATTGTTCCTTCTGTTTATATATATTTGCTTCCAATATTTACCTATTTTTACTTTCACCCACTATGCTACACTTTGGTAATGAGGGAAAAGTCTCCCCATAGACATAGCCTATGACCTTGCTACTAGTTAAAAGCCTCTCGCATGCGGGGAGATGCGCTTGAGGCCATATGGCCCACCAGGCTCGAGGAACCCTTTATGTGGCATCCGATTTTGGGACATCACATAGTGGTATCAGAGGTAGGTTCTTTTACTTATTTAATATTTGGGGACAATATATTGGATATTAGGAATGATTGGGACTTTATCATAAGTCATGCTTAGGCGTCACGAACCCAAGATTGGGGTAAAAGACAAGTTACCCAAAATGTAATTGTTGTTCTATTTTGCCTATTTCAATTCATAATATTTTACCATTGGGTGACACACATGTTGTGTGGTGTTGTTGATTAATACTAATATTGAGGATTTATTTCATCCTTAGCCTAATTATATTAGGTAAAGGATCATTGTTACATGGATCATTATATGCACCTAAAATTCACATGTCATTCATATTTTTATTCCATATAGGTGCATTTCACTTCTTTACATTACTTGATATGCTTTGATTGTTGATTGGTGTTGTGATAGTTTTCTTGTACTTGTATTAATTTGGTTGCAATTGAGTGATTGTCTATCTAAATATTTGAGGTGTATGGTCCCTCATGGGTTAGGATGAGTAATTTACTGAGTCAATACATTATGCAATAAATAAGTGTTTTTCATTTTTGGTGATAGGTGTATGGGCACTGATTCATCAGAAATGGATATCCATTATAATATGAATCTTGACATATAAAATGAAATGGTTGCACATCCTTCTCCCACCTTGTCATGTTTATGAAAGGTAAAGGAGTTGACCTGAAAATTAAATAGAAAATGACATGAAACTTATACTCGAGCACGTACCAATACCTAACCATCTAAGTGGGTATTTTGGGGTAGTATACCTTGGGTAGTGAGTTTGCATACATTCATCATCCACTAGTGATGTAATATTATGATTCTATTCTTGTTCTAAGGTGTGTGATGGGAATTTTTTTGACCAATATTGCCACGATGTACTCATGTCGTTTTCCATAAAGGTGGTAATGATCATTCTCTAGCCATGGTGGGCCCTGAGCCACCCGTCTTACCTATAAGATCTCTACTTGAGGAACAACCTACTATACCTGATCTGGGAACTGATTCCCATGTTTTTGATAGTTTTCTACGTATGATTTAGTCTATGCATGGTGCTCCATAGCTTGCACCCACGATGGCTTCTTTGACTCATGAGTTCTAGTAGCAGCATCCTCCTACATTTTCAGGGGATAATGGTCAACATGCTATTGAGTCTTGGATAGAATCCACCTTATCTATCTTTCATCATCTAGATAAGCTTAAATAGCGAAGTTTCAAGATTTCCACATAAATTCTTTGGGACTCGGCCAATCGCCAGAAGGATGTGATTACCCAGGCTAGTTTCTGTCCTGCTATGTTACAGTCTATTTTTCAAACATACTTCTATGATAAGATCTTCCTTCAAACCCTGAGAGCTGACAGAGCCAGGGAGTTTATGCATCTCGAAAAGGGTTCAATGTATTTCCTAAAATATTCAGTGTGTTTCCCAAAGTTACAACATTTTTTACTACTCCTATATGGAGATGAGATTTCTTGTGAAAGATGTTTTGAGGATGGGATCCAGTATTCTATTTGTACATATGTTAATGTCTTTATCCTACCTACCATTTTTGAAATAGTCAATTAGGCTCTTATCACTGAGCATAACCTAAGGGACGTAAATATTACTGGGCATAGTAAATCAGTTCCGCATGAGGCCATTATTTCTTTCGGTAGCAGGAAACGTTCCCTCATGGTTTCTCATCACAGAAGTGATAACCAGAGTACCTGTTTTGAAATATCTTTGGCGTGTCATCAGTGTGTACTATGTGGAAATTCAAAGCCTCAATGTGATAAAGACCCACTAGATTGTTAGTATTGTGGTCATATGTAGCATATTCAGTGTTTTTGTAGGACCATTCTACTAGAATCGAGTTGGAAATGATTTTCACCAGATCCAACTTCAACATTGAGTTCTTTTACACTACGTCACGTGGGGAGTTAGAATAGCGCCAGCATGTCTGGGTGAGGAGGAGGTCGTGGCTGTGATAGTCGGACCCCTGATCTCCAGTAGCACCAACAGAGCAGTTTTGACCATGGTAGTACATCTGTTTCATAGGGCCATGGACCAGGTCTATTTCATGCACTACAAATAGTACCCAAGGATTAGGATGCATGACCATCTATAGTATGAAGTACTATTCATGTATCCTCAAATATAATATCGTATGTATTTGATACATGTTATTCAAAAACTTTTATCTCTGTATCTATTATGGAAAGTATTAGACTAGATATATAGTATTATTATGGGGTAATGAACCTAGTTACATTGTTAGGGGTATGAATAAAGGGAATACACTAGTGTAGGGATTGTCCCCTTGAGACAGAGAGTTACCCTTTCTCATGGAACCTCTTTGTCCTTGAGGTGACACGCTTTGATGTCATTTTCAGAATGGATTGGTTGGTTCACTATCAGGATTCTGTAGGACACTATCATCATAGGTTATCTTTTACATCACTAGAAGGAAACTATTATATACATAAGGGTGAGTGCGGTAGAGATGGAGAAGAGCATCATGGGCTAGGTGGAGTGAACACCCATATTGAAAATATCTTCATGGATGATCATGGTTTACATCAAGCTGATTTACCTCCATTAGGGGACCATTTAAGGGATTTTTTCTCAATGATTTATCTATATTACCTCCTAAAAGTGAGGTAGAGTTTAAAATCGAGCTTGTTTCAGGAGAATATTCAGTTTCCATTCCTACTTACATGATAAAACCTACAAATCTTTAGGAGATGAAGTTTAAGTTAGAGGATTTTAAGGCCAATTGTTTTATATGTCCCAATACATTCTCTTAGGGTTCACTTGTGATTTTTTTCCAAGAAGGAGGGTGTAACCTTACATATATACATGGATTATAGAATTTTGAACCATATTATTATCAATAACTGGTATCCACTTCCTATAATAGATGATATCTTTGACCAACTCCAAGGAGAAAAGGTATTCTCCAAGATCAACCTAATATCTGGTTATCATTTGGTGTGAGTCAGACCATGAGACATACCTCGTACAACTTTCTATAATAGGTTTGGTATATATGAGTACTTTGTTATGTTTTTAGGTCTTACAAATGCACCTTTATTTTTCATTTATTTTATGAATTCGGTTTTCCACCCATATTTGGACTCTTTTTTTCATGGTATTTGTGGACGACATCTTAGTGTATTCTAACACTCATAAAGACCATTCCAAACAACATGATATCTTTCTAAGTATAATGAGAGAGCATCAGCTTTATTCCATGCTTGATAAGTTCCACTTCTAGATATACGAGGTCTATTTAATTGCTCATATTATCTTATAATCAAGAGTATCTATTGGCCCATAAAAGGAAAATGCTATAGTTTCTTGATAATATCCTAAGAAAGTGTTTAATATATATATTTTCTTGGGGATAACAAGATATTATAAGATTTTCATACATGACTTCTCACATCCTGCTTCACCTCTTACTAGTCTTACAAATAAGGGTGTTAAGATCACATGGTAAGAAGCATGTGAGAAATCCTTTCAGGAGCTAAATGGGAGGCTTGTTTTAGCACCTATTATAATTCTTTCAGAGCCAGGTATAGGTTATACCATCATTTTGGATGCTTCAAGAATTAGCCTAGGAGAAGTGTAGATGTAGGAAGACAAAGTCATTACATATAGATCTTAGCAGTCGAGGCCTCATGATAGAAATTACCCAACACATGACCTTGAACTACCAGTAGTTGTCCATGACTTACATTGTATGAGACACTATCTTTTGGGTGACCATGTTGTGGAATACACAGATCCCAATAGCCTCAAATATATCTTTTCTAAGCATGAATATAACATCATACATCATATATGGGTTAAATAAACACAATACTTTCATTTTGAGATTTCATATATGCTTGGGAAAGGAAATGTGGTTGCAGATACACTGATTCAGAAAACTCAAGCATAGAACATACATGAATCTATTGATGAATAGAAGTCAATGGACTTATTTTCTATTTTTTATCTAAAGTTTCATGATAGTCACAAGAATTATTACCTCTCAACTTTTATAATTACCTCTTCCCTATTTGATAAGGTTAAGAGAAAAAAGTTTTCATATCTAAAAGTCTTGGTTCTATGTAAGAGTATATCAAAAGATAACTGACCTCCAAATTGGTCTATGGATAGAGACGATGTTCTGTGTCTACGTGGAAATATATGGGTTCCTGAAGATATGAGAGAGGAGTTGATGATGGAGTCCCACACTTCTCAGTGCGTAGTTCATCCAGGCATCTCAATGATGTATTGTGATATGCAAAGCCGGTATTGGTGGGCTGGGATGAAATGTCAGATAGTAGGCTTTATCACTAGGTGTTCCACCTATCTGCTGGTGAAGGTGGAACACTAGAGACCTGAATTCTTATTACAGTTGCTTCCATTCCCAGAATTGAAACAGGAATATGTGAGTATGGATTTTTTAGTCAGATTACCTAGGTCACTGAGGGATAGTGATGATATATGGGTAGTCATTGAATGACTAACGAAATCATCCCACTTCATTCCTATTTGAGACACTTTCTTAGTTGATGAGTTGGGATGAATATATGTCCGTGATATAATACTAATACATGGGGTTCTACACACTATCTTATTAGATAGGGATGCTCGTTTCACATCACGGTTCTTCCAGGGATTGTAGAAGGCTATGGGAACTTTGGTCCTTCTAAGTATTTCTTTTTCATCCTAATAATGATAGACAATCAAAACGGGCGATACAGGTTCTAGAGGATATGATCCAAGAATGTTTCCTTGATTTTGGTAATTCTTGGGAGAAGCATATCCTTCTTGTTGAGTTTTCCTATAATAATATCTTTTTGGTGATAATTCAAATGGTTCTTTTTGAAGCCTTGTATGGTAGGCCATGCTGTTCACCCTTTTTCAGGATGGAGGTAGGTAAGGCAGCCCTACTAGGTCCTTATCTCATTCAGGAGACTTCAGAGAAAGTTTAGATGATCAGAAATCATTTGACTACTGCCCAGTCTAGAAATAATCATATTTTGATCATCGTCGAAGACCACTTGAGTTTGTGGTTAGGGATCATGTTTTTATTCAGTTATCAACTAGGCTAAGGAATTGATGGTTAAGAAATTAAGGAAATATGTCACCTCATTTTTTAGGATTTTTGAAATTATAGATAGAGTTAGGCCATTAGCCTATCAGTTGTTACTACCTTAGAGGTACAGTTTAATGAATGACGTCTTTCATGTCTTAGACCTTCACCGATATCATGAAAACCCATCTCATACTTTTTATCCCAAATAAGTTGAGTTATATGATGATTCTACCTTTGAGGAGTATCCAGTACCCATCATTGACTGGAGCACGGAGGCTCTATGAGGCTGGTTTGTCCCTTTAGTACAGGTGTTATAGAAGCATGACTGTGTATAGAATGATACTTGAGAGAGGGAAGCTGACGTACATTCCCAATGTCCAGAGTTTTTATCAGACAGGGTTTCTCCACCATTGGAAGGTGAACTCATGGACGAGTTCTTTTAAGGGGGGGGGGAGATTGTAAGAACCCAGATTTTAACTCTGGTATGGATCCTTTAAATTTTGGTCTAAATATTTAATTTGGACCTAAAATGGATTCCTAAGGGGTTAAAAAAGGTTTAATGGGTGTTCGAGGCATGTTCAAAGCATGGAAACCATCTTTTTGGAAAAAACAGGGTTACCACATGGTTTAAAGTAAATCGTACAAGAATTCGACACAATTTAGAAAACTGTACCGATTATGTTTTTTGGGAAGATCCACCTTGCATGGTTGGTGCATTTCCATGTGGCCTAACCATGTGAGATCCTATTTTTCCCTAGTACTCATGCATGGTTTGTGCATCGTTTGTCAAACCGTGTGGACAAACCATGCACATGCTTAATTTTGGGTAGAATTCTAGTTTTCCCTTAATGATCTAATTAAGATCCCTCTTTCTTCCCTATTCTGAGATTTTGCAGGCTTAACCGTTTTGTCTCTCAATTTTGGGCTTTTTAAAGACCTAAACTTAGAATCAAGTGATCTCCATCATCCAAAAACTAATCGAGCTTCTGTTCATCATGTTGGTTGTGCAACAGTATGTACTTGAGTCCTCTTGAGTTGTTCTCATTCTATTTTTCTCTTGACTAAGATATTAAGGTATGAGTGTTTTTAACTTTTTCTTATATCTTCTCTGATCTAATCCAAATTGAGGGAAAATAATGGAGGAGAAGGATCATACAACCCTAAGGTGGTTGGTCTATAACTCATCCCTAAAGTTTGTTGATTTTGGATTTGTCATGTGGGGACCACTGATTTCATCAGTTGATGTTTATAGGATTTATATGCCAAGTTTATAATCATTTGAAGCGTATGGTCATCCTCATTAAAAATACATGAATAATTTTTTTTGGTTATGACCATAAATCCATCCATTCTATATTAAAGTTTATTCGATAATTGTGGTTTAGTGTTTTGACATGTTTTCACCACCGTTCATGTGTGTCATGTCTTGACCACTCTAAGGGTAATATTTCCTATATTAAATTGCATGTTTATATTATGAATTGGATAATGTAAATTCCTATGTATTCTTACCAATTTACACACCTAAGGTAAGTGACTCAAATTGATAATTAATTGTGAATGATTAATTAGTTGAAAATCGTAGCACCCCATACAACATTAATGAAAGGAATTGGAAAGAACCTTAAATTATAGAATATGACTTAAATGGATTAAAATTTTTGTATGATATTTTTCCTTGTCACACTAGTGAATGGAAGGGCTTGAACCAAATAACTTGATAAAAATGTTGCATGCTACTTGAACTTATCACACTAATGAAAGGAAAGGAATTAAATGAATGAAATATTACATGACTTCATAATCAAATAGGAATGGCCTGACTCAAACTCGCCTAGGATTATGATCGGGGAATACCATGAGCACTTAGAAACCCCACTATGATTCAAGGATACAAATTTATTAGTTTAAGAACCACCTAGATCCCAATACATGTCTATTATTGGATACCTAGTATGACACCATAGGATCCATCCATATTATTACAAGATTCCTTGGATACAATCCATGGATCCAGCATTGACAAGTAGGTTCCATGGTCACAGACCATAGGGCCCTATATCTTATTATCCCCATCTTACGTTGGACGATCACCTTGGATTTAGTATCCACCATATTGTGAAATTTATTGGAATATGTTCCTTATATTACACTCTTACCCTATTCCAAGCTATAGTTTATACTAATTTGGAGACCCTTGAGGTCTACGTTGATTTGGTTACTACTTTGGAACTTTCAGTATCTATACATTACAAAACTATGTCAGTGCTCGCCATGTCTCACGTGACCTATTAATATAAACTAGTAATTTATTTATTAATGAATTGGTTACATGTTCAAACACCAGCTGAGGGATAAAGAAGGTACTTGGGTATTTAGTTACATTGTACTACTTTACTTTATATATTCATGCATGACCACTATTAAATTACCATTACACAAACGAAATGTTATAGATACCATTGGTGGTGGCCTACTGAGATTTATATGACACCCTCTATGGGGGATTTTTGGTACTTGAGGAAGATTACATGATTGCAGGTGTTTAAAAAGGGAAGGATATGGCTTCAAACACTTGATTTCTTGATGTTTAGTATGGATCTTGATAACAGAGGACTGAGTTGAAACTTGGGATGCTTGGGATAATCTTTTATTTCCTTTATGCTTTGTGGAACATGTTATTCCTGTTGTTTGTATCCATGTTTTCTTTATTTCTAGTACATGAAATACCATCAGTTGAAAAATACTATTCCATTTGTTTAGGTTATTATTACTGTTGTCTCTATTTTTCTGATGTAACTTATGTTTACATATATTTCTTCTTCTATTTACCTATGTTTACTCTCACCCGCTGCACTATATATAAGGTAATGAGGGAATAGTCTCTCCATAGACACACCCTAGGCCCTCACTATTGGTCGGTAGCCTCTGGAGTTTAGGGAGATGTGCATGAGTCCATGTGGCCCACTAGGAATGAGAAACCCTTTAAGTGGCATCCAGGTTCGAGACGTCACAACAAGAAACAACACAAGATGAGTAAAATATGTGTTTTGGAAAGAAATATTTTATTGGATAATAATTTTATTTGGTTTATAAATTATGGTGGTAATATATATATCCTCTAATGAAAAGTAAGGAATAGTGAATTTATTTTTATGAAATATGATTGGAATATCCATACTTAATTTAATGCGAGTGAGGGATTCCCTAATGAATGGTAGTTTTGTTCAAGAATTCAATTTCCTTAAATCCTACATTATTTTTTCACTTTTATAACTCTTGAATAATGAAATTATATTTATTAAAATAATTAAAAAGAATTTAACTATGTTATATTATCTCCCAATTTATCAATTATAATCATTGGACAAATTTTTTTATTTTTTGTTGTTAAAGTTGAAGCATTTTGATATCATATCTATCTTAAAAAATTCTTATTCCACTTCGATTACTCTATTTTGAAAAATGAAATTGACACATATGTAGAATAAATTCCCAATTATTAAAATAAATAAATAAATTTATTTAAAAATAAAAAATAAATTATTTGAACTATTCATATAGATGGTTATAAAGAAATTAGTTGGAAAGATACTTGTAGGTGTTAATCGACTATTAATGGGAACATTGTCCAAATATGAAGTGATAGAGGTATAAACCATATATAAATAAAAAATATTAATTTTATTATAGGTTAACATCATTAATATAAATATCAAATTATTCCTAATAAAATATTAGAATATTTCATTTTTAATGAAATTTGTAAAAGAGAGAGAAGTAGAATAAAACATGTTAATAGGTTGAAAAAATCAAAGTATTTCTATAGTGGGGATTCTCTTGTATGAAACAAGACTTCCATTATGAATGGGGTTAGATTTCCCTAGAGAATATATTAGGTTTATAAAGGAATTATAGAGATGATTTGATCCAACCATTGGCTTTGAAAAGTGAGGGATGAATTGTTATCCAAGGGGAGGGAGAGGGGTTATTTATACATAATAGAGGAGTATTTTTATATTAAAAATTTTAATACAGTACTATATCAAAGGTAAAACATATAATATTTATTTTTTATAATATAAATAATATATAAATATTAAAAGAATTGTTTTTTCACACTCAACCCATTTATAATTCTAATTGACTTATTTATTTTAAAAGGATAGTGGAAAAAATAATAATCTATTATTTTCTATAATCACTTTCGACTTTATGTTTCATAAAATGATTTATTTTCTTCAAAATCAAGTTTACTAATCTTAAATTACTTATTTAATAATGTAAATATATTTTCTTTGTCATAAAGCTGTATACCTGATTATTTCATTATTAAAACATGAATGATATAATATTAGATACACCAGTTATGTGAAAAACTATATTTTACCATTCACTATAAAATTGAAGTATTTCATGGAATTACCAAACAAATTCAACCTCTGAATATTTTGATGTGGGGATTTGAAAAATTATATTCACTTTACCAAAATAAATTTCTACTATATGTAATTTTAATTTTTAATGTAAAAATTATGATTTTCTAAAATACATTAAAATATTGTTTATTAAAAATGTGCTTATTTTTTCAGTTTTTTAATCAAGATATTTGTTTTATACATTATAATATTTAAATTAACTTATCCTACTCATGATAAAAATTATTCATATAATAATTTATTATTTTGATGTAAAATTTCTATTACAATGTTCATGTAATTATTCCCAACAGTTAGGTTTCTAGTCCCAATGGTTAAGTTACTATTCCAACAATCACATTAACTCCTAGAAATCTAACAGAAATAATTGACTCAATATTCACTACAATTACTTCTAATGTTATATTTTCATTTTCTAAGATTTTTAATGGTTTTCTAATATTTTATTTCAATTATATTGCATTGGTTGTGGAGGTGATGATTCTAGCAGAGTGTGACGATCCATATTTTCCCATTTGAGATTTTTATTTTTTATTTTTTATTACAATTTTAATTGGTTTCATATCTCAATAATGAAATGATATTTATTAATTAAGTAATGTTTTTTGGTTTCAATGCATGCACTATGTGTATAATAATTATATAATAAAATACAACACACAATTATTTATGAAAAAAATATCACTAAATTTTTTTCTTTCATTACAAGCCACCCACCCGGTGATGCCTATGTGGGCCCTTGCTTTTATCACCTACCTATTACACTGTATATTGAAAATAGAACCAAGTGATAAATTCAAAATCGGGTCACCCATCCATCATTAAAGAATACAGATGGTAGGATGATTAACAACAACATGTCCATTTCTCAAATCGTGGTCTCCCACCTGGTAGTGTCACTGTACTTCTATCCTAATGTGTTGAAACAAAAGTATGAATACAGAAATTCCACCTAAAGCAGACAATAGTGGAAAATATATATAATTATTAAATTTACTTTTAATATAACTACATGATACACAATAAAAAACAGTTTTTTAAAAATAATTGTTTTATGAATAAAAATGATTTTAGAACAAAACCATGTGTATTTTTTAATAGTATAAAATTAATTTAATTATTATAAATAAAATTAATCTTATGTGACAATATAATAATACTTAAAGGAAATAGATAATTGAAATTATAATGATTTAATAAAATTAAATAACATTTTTTGTATAATATGTATTTTTCACCATTAATAAAAAAATAACCCATTTATGAAAAATAAAAAAAAATTACCTAAATATTATTTCATAATTTATTAATTAAAAAATATTGTAAATATGATAAATAAAATTTCTAAAAGTTTAAAAATTAATTATAATATCCACCCACCATATGTAATAAAACCCATGTTTGAGGAAAATGAATTTTTAAAGCATAAAATGAAATTATTCTCAATCCATTACAAATTCCCACAAGTAAATGAATTAAAAATTATCAAATTAGACATATAATCTAATAAATTAATTATAAATCATTTTTTAATTTTTATAATTTAATATATTAATTTAATATAATGCTTATAAAAACACCTTTATTAACAAAAATATTTCTTACCTTCAAGATATTGTATCTTCCTTTCAAACCATTTAATAATAAATGTATTATTTATTATTTATTTAATTAAGAAACATAATTATATATATAATTTCATAATATAGTTATTCATATTCATACCCACAAAATTAATTAATATGTTACAATAGTTTTATTTAAATAGTAATACTTCTATAATATATCATCATTCATTTAAGTTTGGTGTGGAATATAATAATTTATATTGAATATAATATTTTTTAATTAAAATATATTATATAATCCTTATGTTTTAAAATTTATATTTTTTAAAATATTATCATTAACTAATATGTTTAGGCGACACAAGAACACATTACTGAGATGGTCTCTCGGTAAACGTATTCCCATTGGTTTGAATTCATTGATTACCACTAAATATTTTAGAATAATGAAATGTGCCCTATATTTATCTTAGAATAATATTCTTTTCATTTTTGTTTTTCCCATTCTCTTGTGTCATTTTTTTGGAACATAAAACTATATTTGAAACAATTTTATAATGAATTTATGATGTCATCCTCACTTAGACAAACAACAGTCGTGTTTGAGTAATAAAGGGATATCCATTCCTTATAAAGAAAAATATTTGACCTTAATGTGACATATGATTTCTGACACACTAAGGTATGGGCGTTCAAAAAAAATTTCTCATTCTAGTAGTATGGTGGTGACCACGTCCTTTCAGGTGTATAAATTAATGATGAAGAGGGATGTTATAACAAAAAAATTTCAGGGTCATCTGGGAACGTTTTGATTTTAAAAATAGCATGATACAATGAATAAATATATTATTGTGGCATAATTTAATTTGATATTATTTATTTCATTATTCATGGATCGAAAATGGGATTTTTAGTTAAAGTTTTTTTTTCATTTTGAATTTTAATTTTTAAATGAAGTTCTACCCTGACGTCATGTCCATAGAGTAACTCAAATGTGAGGTCAACCTTAGAGATCCACTCAACTACATAGTCCCCTAAAATCTCCACATGGTATGAACATATGGTGATAAATAATTCTTTTGATTCTTAGTGAGTTATGGGATCATAATCATGGATAATCCTTTTTTACTCTCTGTGAGTTCCTTTAAAAAATCATTCCAAAAATCATCACATGGAACATTTATGAGCATGACTACTTTTAGAATCCACTGTCTCAGGGCCATCTATAAATACCCCATCACCCACCTTAATAAAATGACATCAATCTTGAGAAAATATTCCAACTATTGTTTATATCCCAATGTAATTCCCAAACCTAACTAGTCAAATCAAGTATTTATATCACTATGGATGCTTTTAAAGGGAACTCGATGATGTATCCCATTAAGGACAATAATGATGTGGAATCCCTCAGCATACACTAATATGTGTATCCATTACTCTACAATATCTTGCCTATAATGTCCATGAGCTATCCAAAAATTCAACTTTTTAGGTTATCCTACTATGGTATCTAGTATGTGAGGATAACCTCAAATAATTAAACTATGAAGGAACCACCCACCAGAAGGTCCAATAATGTAATAAAAGGTTTTCATTCAAGAGACTCCATGTAAGCTAACCATATATTGATAGGTATAAATTTTTATATTATGTGAGTTAAATCAAGGGGAACTACTTATCATTGTGTAATCATATCCATATTTTTGGGTATGTCACTAATATCGGGGTGACTATAAGAACCCCACTCCCTCTATGATAATAGACATATAATAGAAAATAGAGAAATAAAGGATATATATTTGATAGTTAAAGATTTAATCTTATGAATATTCAATTTAATTGGTTACAAAAAATGGAAATACCTACCTTGTTAGAGGGTAGGTATCCACAATGGGGTGAAATAACCACACAAATGTGAGATTACTTGATGGATGTGACTTGACCGTATGGAGGTGAGCTGACCACATGGAAAAGGGATGAAAAAATAGACACGATCCAACCTCATGTGGACTGCACCAACCATATAGAGGTCGTGATGAAAACAATATTAGAGAATTAATATCTATAAGAACCATTTTTATTATGGATTCCCATGATAATTAGGTTACATATAAGGAAGGCACTAGAGTAGTATCCATTGGCTCAATGATGGACATATCCTTTGTCCATTGGGATGGGCTCAAAATATCATCCCTCCTGAAGTAAGCCCCTAGTATTTCTTACAAGACACCATAAATATCTAGGCTTTATCCCCCACCCATTCCAAAAATAGACATCAATATCAGTGGATGGGGTTGTGAGACCCATCATTGTACATGTTGTAGGTACCATCAATAAGCATTGAGTATCTCACAGAGGGATTACTCCCTATGTGTGTGTATTATCTAAATATAATTATAAAAAATGATTACTATTAAATTTTATTTTGTTTCTCGTACCATAAATTAATCATATCATCATATATATTTGATTTTATTCTCTATTATCATAATTAAAATATATCCACAATGGACCTCCTTCTTAGTTGTTAGCTGAGATCGTATCTTCTCCTTCTCATGTGGTCACATACACTTCACGATACATTAGATTAATGGACTATATTCCCATGTAAGTTCCCATGGTTAGACTCATATTTTTAATTCCAACAAAATTATTTGTTGGTGTACTATTCATGAAAATTTTCAATGTTATATGATTTTAATCTACATTATCAACATCCTCCCTGCTTTAAATTAATCTATATGGTGTAGTCATAAAATTCATCCATACACTATGATATTTGAACTATGTGGGATCTGATTTTTTTCTATAATAAGATATGTTGAATTCCTTTTGAGTCCTGGAATCATCATTCCCATGTCACTTTTGTTTCCTATGTCCTAATACTGTGTTATAATACTAATAAAAAAAATCCCATCATTGGCTGATATTACATATGATATCATGTCCCTACATAAAGGGTTACATTCTCTACATGAATTACCAAATTTCATCTAGGAATATATATAGTAGAATTTCCCCTCATTATTATATATCCCTAAAAAAATAGTGACCCTTCACAAAGGCACATATTCCATTCCAGTATCATCATTTATCCTTTGTTAGGTCATATCTCTAATGAAACCATTCCTAAATTTTGTATTCTATATTTTTATTAACTGAAAACATTAATACTAGCTGCACTATATCCCCATTAAAGTTAGACAAAATTGGTAGCTCAATTGTATCCCCTACACTAGTTTTTGTTACGAACATTTTTCCTAATCATCATTTCCACATAAAGTTAAACTATTCGGATAATTCCTTCTCACAATACAATAAATTGTATGATTTTATCTAGTAAGTGAAACCAAACTATGAGGCTTAGGATACTCTGTTCAAGGGTTCATATGAAACAAATTTTATGGGAGAAATCCCTATAATCAAGTACCACCTATCTCACAATATGATATTAAATTACAAACCATCCAATAATGGGATTCACATCCCATTAATATGTGTTATCAATGATTCACATCCCTAACCATCCAAACAATATCCATGAGGGTCACGAGTTGTGTTATTATAATTATCACGTACTATTGGAAAACACATATTGAATCTATAAAAGATTCATATATAATGCAACATCCTCCATAGTATGTGTATTCCAATCCTTAACTCCCATCCTCTAATCTAAAAAATATTTTAAATAACCAATTTTAAGAAACCAAAATGACCAAAAACCTATGATATGTATATAAGAAATGAAATTAATTCCAAACCATTACATATAAGGGAGAACATTAGTGTTTTTGATAAAAAAATTCATATATGGGTTCCACTTATCCATTGTCTCAAACCTAGTCTTCGTATCTCCTTAGTTCTACACCAAGGGCCTTCTAATTGTTGTAACGCTCAACTATACTCTCTTTTGTGACATTACCACTCATAAACTAACTGAGTCATAAATCATGAAATTGGAATATAATATAGTGTTATCATTAATTCCTAACTTCAGTTGAATATTCTTACAAGGTCAACCTTGATAGAACAGTCAGGTGTAAGCCTTGTTCAACTTATTTTCTTCACCCCCAATGTAAAATTATCCTTACAAAATTACATTAATTTTCTTAGAAAAATAACATAGGACATTAAATAATATAAATTAAATATTGAGGGATTTGATACCAGTTAACATGTATATATAGGAAACCTATTTTATTTTCAATAGTAACACCCTAATACATTTTTTTGCATCATATTAAGTGTAATATGAAATATTTTGTTTTTCAAATCCCCACCACATTAGAAATAGACAGGGCATATACAATTATATCATAGAACTCCTACTAGGTTTATGCCCAAACTTTTCTAGTATTCCTTTATCATCTTGTTACTAATGGATACAAGGTAGACAATCATATATGGTCCTCATACTAAGTGTAAGAAAAATCATTTATAGTATTTTCTCCTCATATAAATGGAAATATATAGGAGGTATAAGTCTTTATATAGACCTCATACGAGGTTTAAGAACCAACTATAATCTCTCTTATTTATTTTATAAAAAGAATGTCTAACTATAAAGGGATTTGCATGAAAAAGTTCAACAAAAAATATTTCAAGGCATGCTTCTTCTCATATTACACACTAAATTACAACTGACATACTGGAACATCCATAAAAGGAACCACCATTGATAAATGAAATATGAAAATACAAGGCTAAATGTTTTCTATTATTTGAACTAAACTATTTCCATTTTGATTCTATTCATTAGGATAAATAGGGAACCATATTTAGGGTCCTAATCAATACTATATAACACTACATACCACATATTATAGGATCCCAATTCCTCCATAGATAGTTATAAATTAAATAGTTCCATCCTATATTGTCACAAACTATAGAGTGACCAAATTATTAGGTTAAAAGATAAATATAAAATTAAAAAATTTATTTTATCTAATTAATTTTTTAATTATTCAATTTTATAAGTTTTTATAGTTTTATTAATGGAAAAAATTCATTATAATTTCCAAAATATATAATATTTTCTTGAATTAGTCATAAAAACCAAAAAGGTATATGCCATAATAAAATCCTATTAAAAAATAAACTACCCAAAGTAACATTGGTAAAACCTAAAGACCACATTACATTAGAAATAAGGTCTCGCAAGACTTAAAAGTCATAGGAACAAGGGTGATTTAGAAATAAAATGGTTAAACAAATACGAATAATGGAATTAGAATGATTTTAATTGACCATTCATTCTTATTTGAGATACTATATTGATTTGTTTCTTTTTATCCCTCATAAGCCACATGAAATACAAGATAAAAATTCCAAATGGTTTAGGGTATCTAATTTTTCTATAAATAACCACAAAAACGAAAAGGCTTCCATGTCCAATATTGAATGGATAATTAATGATCTATTGCCATATCTATGTAAAATTACTTTCCTCTAAGGAACTAATATGCACTATCACATACAAAATTCCTATAGTGAAATATGGTGGTTTCATTAGGGAAATAATATCTCCATGAATGGATAATTCTCACCATGGTTTAATCTAAAATTTGTTGATAAATAAATGGTGGATTAATTCTTTTAAGATTTTTTTATTTTCTAGGTTGTTTGGAGCATCAAAAGATAACTCTTATAGTTTTTCATCTTAATGGTCTAAAAAATCACTTGGGGGTTTTAATTAATAATACTAATGAAAATATTGTGATTGATATGTGAAATTTAATGTATTTAATGAAATATTTCATAAAAAAAATTAAAAGTAATTTTTCTATGAATGGATGAGAAATATCTAGTTTTGAAGAAACAAATGGGGACACAGTCTCTTCTTAATATGAAAATTATATAATATTATAAGGGTAACCACTATAATGTTTTAATGGAAGATAGGGTAAAATTTTTCAATTTTACTCAAGTGTCATATTATATTGTGCCTATTTTTTCATACATTAATATTATATATTTTTTTTGGAATACATGAAACAATCACAAATGGACTACCGAAGACCGTATTATTTTAGTGCCTTTAGAAAAGTGAAAGCATAAACAATAGTACATAAGTAAGATACATTATCTCCCTCTTGGTTTATCATTAATATCATTCTTTATAGACACATCATACATAATACATATATTCATAACCTGGTAAATGAAATCATAAAAATGGATGAGCTCAAATGCTTAGTAAGGGTAAACATAGTGATAATTAAGCATAAACATTAAGATAAGAGTATGCTAAAGTAATACTAACATTATGAGATCACAAATTATGTATCAAATATCATAAAAAGTAATCATAGAATAAATATTGGATGTTTATAAGTCATTAAAAATAAAGGAATCATCATCATAATACTAGAAGGAATAACTATACAAATAAGACATTGAATTGCAGTAGACACATAAACATGTAATATAATTCCCTATAAGTCCAAACACATTACCTAAACATAATTGGGAACATCATGGGGAATACAACAATCGGGAAGGACACACCACTATCCCCAGTCGTATTCTATTCTTTATAAAGGATTGGGGTTCCCCTTATTCCCACTGTGAATCTGGTTTCCCCATCTTCCTATAGTTTATTGGGTTTCCCCATATTACTTAGTGAATTAGGTTTCCCAATATTCCATAGTAGATCAATCCCATTGAATAGAATCCCATAACTATTTCATAAGATATAAATCCTTACCCAATTAATTTGGGGGAGATATAGTGCCCACCCATCTCATATTGAAATCATACAAACATGTGCCACAAGATCATAAACAACCATATCATAACCCATGAAATGAAATGATTTTCATAAACATGTAATCATATCATTACCTAGGGAAAATAGATAGGTTTTATATAATTTCATAAAATAATAAACCATTAAATTAATCATCTTTTTAAACCATATAACCCATGAAAGAGAAATGAGTTACATAAAATTGTAACCCATAAAATATAAAAAGGTTTTATAAAAATCATTCCATCAATATATAAACCATTTAGAAAAATAATATGTATTGACCCTTTGGATAATTTATTATTAAGTCATGAGTAAATACAACATATTTAATCTTAAATTGAAATTAATTTCTAAATATCATTTAAAAAATATTTCTCGATTAAAATATCATTTCTTATTTAAGAAAATATTTCCAAAACAAAATTCATTTTTTAAAAACATTATCATTGAAAATAGATTTGGAAATTTTAAAGGAATCACTAAAAACCATAAAAAAATTAAAATAAATTTTCTTTAAAAATAATATCAAAAGATCATTTTCAAAAAAAAATTGAAAATATTTTATAATTTTTTTTAAAATATGGTTTTTGAAATACAGGGCATGTATCTCATAGAAGGAAAATTAAGACAAAACTACATTACTGATACTGTATATTTTAAAAAATAAACCCTATGAAAGAGAGATAATCAAATGGATATGTAAATGATCATTAATTGAAGTATATTAATCATAGAATATATTCATGATCAATATATACAACACACAAAATAAATTGGTGGTAAATAAGGCATAAATATCACATAAATAAAAGTTAGTCTAGAAATCCACATACCTTATATATTGACTATCATTATAATAATTGAAATATATTATATAATAAATACAATTTTATTATAATTCTAACAAAAAATAATATTCTATTATCTAATACCCTATATGGATTTATATTACTGACTTATTAGCACTTCCATGTTAAGGTTATGTTTCAGATAATATCCTCTTTGTTTTTCGCATGTATCCTAATTTTTTATATTTTTGGTTCTCATACCTATATCATTGTTTCCAAAATTTAAACCATGATATAAATTTCATTAATATTATGTATATTTTTATTTATAATAATCTATTATAGATATACATATTAATTGGAGTACACCATTCATGGAGACAGTAGACTGTACGTACACATGAAATTTATTTCCATTTAATTATCATATTGAAAGAAAATAAGTAAATAAAATAAATTTTAATATATATATATATATAATAAATATCTAAGAATTATTATTTCATACATATAATACAATTTTACTGAAACCATCCTTAATATATTCCACGTAGAGTGTGAATGAATCACAGCTGTTTGAGGAGTCAGTAGTGAAGAGTTCCCCAAATAAAATCCTCACATTTATTGAAAATGGAATGCATGAAGGTATATGATATATAATAATTACAGAAGAATAAATTAATCCTAAATATCATATATATCAAATAAAATTATATTTTCCATCCTAATTCACAACCATGAGAGGTGGTAAAGGAAACAATGAACAACATTGTTTTGTGAGGCAATAGTCCATCATACACAAGAATGATAAGATTTTTACCCATTGGATGGAAGTGTGTGTAAGTGTAGAAAGAACCACTAGAATAAAATCATATAATTATATTTAGGATATAGATTTTATTACATAGTCATTTAATAAGAATATTTTATGGGGTGGAGAATGAAAATTATACAAAAGAGTTTGTGGAATGATATTACCTTTTCTTTGGGTCACTCTATACGGTTTGCACCAAAGGGATTCTTAGAATGGATTTCTATGAAAAAAGGGGATTATTGAATGAATTTAGGGATTTAGGGAGGATATTTTATTGATTTTTTTCTAATAAAATGTTATTTAAAGGTGTGGGTAATTGGGAGCGATGAGTGCCTTTTCATAGTGGAGGATGTGTGGGATTCTTGTTAATTTATGAAATGAGACTTTCAGAAACGTTATTCCAATGTATAGTGGATCATGTAATGGTCCCAATCAAATAAAATGAAGTTTAGTGTCTAATTATCAATATAAAATGGATTTTTTACAATATTATAGGTCATTTTTGTTCTTATTTTTAAGGTTTTTTCAGTTGTTAAGCTAATTTTTCTCTTAATAATTGTAGTTAATTTTAGACAATTTCACTAATATTTTTGGTAAAAATATAATTTTAACAAATTATATAATATTTATTATTATGATTAAAAATTCATAATATATTTTTTCAAATAATAATAATTTTTTGGTGAAATTAATTTAAATTCAATCCTATATAAGGGTCATGACAACAAGTTTTTTTAAGAAAAATGTTTACAAGTTTTGATTAATTTGATATCCAATTCCGATGTAAAATTAGTTCCAATGAAAAATATTTGATTAATTATTCTACCATTAACCCCATTACAACTAATATATATATATATATATATAAATAAAATTGGTAAAAAAGTAGTCTTGAATTAAAATTCATTATTTTTCATTATTTATAAAAAAATGAAGTTTTTTTGAAAAAACCCTAAAATTAAACCTAAGATAATTTTTACATTATGAACTCAAAGATGATGTTTAATTTTTTATAATTAAATTTATAAAATAAAATAATATTAATTTCATTGTTGTTCATGGAAGGACACACAAATCAGCTCTTTTAAGAAAATAGTATTTTCAATCATATAAATACTTTACTGAAAAATTATGTCTTTTTTGTCAATATGTTTTATTTATGTAAAAAAATTATAAATGAGATATAATTTTTTTATTAATATTCATGTTTCTATGCTTAATGAATATGTAATAACTATCCTATATAGGTAATTATAATAAAAAAATATTGTTTTGTAAAAACATAATGTTGCATATAGTGCAGAACATGTAAGTGTTGTGTGTATCACAAGATCAACTTGGTTCAATGTATAATGAATGTTTGACTTAGTGTATCATTAACAATATAAAATCAATAAAAATTAATTTATTCGATAAAAAAAGGTTCCTAAAAACTCAGGGTGTCACATTCTACTACCATAAAATGAATTTCTCCCTCAAAATTCATAATTCTAATGTAAAAAATAGGGATAACTCTGACTCATCATATTGTCAAGTTCCCACAATGCTTCCTCTAACTACTGATTTATCAGCAATACTTTGACCAGGTGAGTGGTCTTGTTTTTTAGAACATTCTATATATGATCTATAATTTCAACAGGTTTTTCCTTGTAAGAAAGATCTTGCTCCAGTGGAATGACTACTGAGTTCAGTACATGTTAAGGGTCACATATATACTTCATCATTAGAGATTCACATAACACATCATGGAAATGGGAGATATTTAGAGGAAGTTTCAATATATATGCTACTTTTCTGATAATATTAATAATCTAAAAGGTACTAATATACCTATGGATTACTTTCCATTTCTTCCCAAACCTTATAACCTTCTTCAATTGAAAAAATAATAGAATCACATTCTAAAAAACATGAAATTATTGGTCACACTGATGGTTATTATTTTGAATTTTCTTCTAACTTTGAGATTCCTTGATATGTGGATGAATGGGTTAAAGATTCTCTATTGTTTCTTCAACTATATATTCTACAAAAATCTCTCATTCTCCAATGTCATATCCTTAAGTTGGTGCTCTACATTTTTTCCCAAATAAGGCTTCATAAGGAGCCTTTTGAATTCACGAGTGAAAGATATTTTTGTAAGAAAACTAAACTAGAGCAAGGTGTTTATCCCAAACACCTTTGAAATCCAACGAAAAATATCTCAATATATACTCTAGGGATTGAATTGTTCTTTCTTACTGGTCATCCATATGAGGATGATAAGAAGTATGAAAACTCCATTATGTATCAAGTCCCTACTGAATTCTTCAACAAAACATTGAGGTAAACCTATGATCCTAATCAGATACTATGGAATGTGGTACTCAAATAAACTATACCACTTCCTTAATGTATATCCTAGAAAGATGATCTAGATATAATTATTCTCTGATAGCAGCGAAGTTTGAGGACTTAGAAAGGCAATCAAATAACAACCATATATAATTAAAACCTTTAGAGGTTTTGGGAATTCTGATGACAAAATCCATAATGACATTATCCAATTTCTATTCTGGTATGGGTAATGGATGAAACATCCCTTAGAATTTTTTCTTTATTCTTTTACATGTTAGCATACCAGGCATTGAGATAAAAACTTTGTGATATCCCACTCGATGCCATCCCACCAGAATTATCCCTTCAAGTCTCTATACATCTTTATACATCTTAGAGGAATATAGAATTAATAAACATGATCTTCCAATAAAATTTCTTTCTTCAAATATGATATGGAATGAACACATACAAAGTTCCCAAACCTTATTATTTTATCTTTATCAAGGTTAAAATCATGAACATTTCTATACTTATTTTTCAACTCTACATCTTCCTTTTTCACATTTTTAATCTTCACATGGATAGAGTATTGAACATTCAATTGAGAAATATATGATTCTTCCCCTTCCATCAAGATTTATAGATTCATCCTTTAAAAATTCAAAAATATTGGATCTTTGGAAATCCTCATCATGGAAAAGCTAGCATGATCTTTTCGACTCAAATCATCGGCCACATTGTTCCCTTTCCCATGGTGGTAATATATTGAGTTGTCATAATACTTTATCAACTCTAACCATATTCTATAGAACATGTTCAAATCCATCTATTTGAATATATATTTTAGATAATTATTATCCGTATATATATAATACTTTTATCCATAAAGATAATTCCTCCATATCTGTAATGAAAAAATTAATGTAGCTAACTTCATATCATGATTTGTGTAATTTTTCTCATGAATCCTCCAATATCACGAGGTTTAGGCTATAACCTTGAAATTATTCATAATACCAAATCCAAATCCCTTCATGGATGAATAACTATAGATTAAAAATCCATCTTTGTTATAGGGTAATGTAAGCATAAGTTCATTGACTTACATTCTCTTCATTTCGATGAAAATTTCATCACATTGATTGATCCATAGGAACTTGGAACCCTTTAGAGTTAACATGGTCAGAGAATTAGATAATCATGATAAATTATCCACAAACCTATGATAATATACAATTAATCCATGAAAACTATGGATCTCAGTCACCATGGTTTGTTTAGTCCAACATTAAATAGGCACTATCTTTGATGGATCTACTTCAACACCATCTCTAGATATTATGTTACCTAAAAATGAAACATTTTTCATTCAAAATTCACTATTTTTAAATTTTTCATACATCTTCACCTTCCTTAGAGACTTTAGTACGTATATTAAGTGGTATTTATGCTTTTAATTTCTATTTGAATAGTAAATAAAATCTTCTATAGAGACTACCAAAAATTGACCAAGGTAATCTATAAATACATTATTCATCAAATATATGAAGATATAAGGGGAATTAGAAAGACCAAAAGGCATAAATATTTATTTATAATGTCTCTACCTTGTACAAAATGATTTCTTGGGTTTATCATCTTTCCTTTCCCTTTATTGAAGATATTCAGTACAAAGGTTAATCATGGAAAAGTATTGATCTCTGCATAATTGATCAAACAAGTCATAAATATAAGGAAAATGATACTTGTTCTTGATTGTGATCTTGTTAAAATCCCAATTATCAATGAAGTGTCTCTTTATCTATATTTCTTTGTAGCAAATAGAACAAGTTCACCCAAAGGTGAAACACTTGGATGAATGAATCACTTACCATATTTTTATTGTATTTTCTCCATCAATTATGGCACTTTAATTTGGGTCATTCTATAGGGAATCATTGAAATTGGTGTGGAACCAAGTATTAAATCTACCAGGAACTCAACATCATTTTTTGGTGGATGTCTAGGAAAATATTCCAGACACTCTTCATGTTTTGATCCATCTTACTTTTTATCAATGAGAACAGGTGTACCCCAAGGTGAAACACTTGGCCGAATTAATCCCTTATTAATGTTTTCTAGGAGTTTCTAATTTAATTCATACAACTAAATTGGGTCCATTATATTGGGAGTCATTGAAAATGGTGTGGAACCAGGCATGAGTTTTATCGAGAACTAAAATTTATGTTTTGGTAGAAGACTAAGAAACTCATCTCAGAACACATCAAAAAATTCCTAAAAAATAGGCATAAAAAAATATTGAGTTTCTCCCCAACCATTTGAGAAAAACATGCCTTCAAAATGTGAATTAATACACATAAACTTGATGTAATATCCATATATATATAATACTTATTGTCACAATGATCTATGATCATTAGTTGGTTGGAAATATCAAACACAACTTACCTTCATTGAAAACTAATGTGGGATTTATGCTGAGAAATATAATCTATTCCAAAATGGAACAAAACTCAAACAAAGGAATAATTAAAATATTTTTAGAAGAACATTACCAAAAACATCAAATTGAGTGGAATATTATACTTGATATGTAATCATCCTACCATTAAGGGTTTATAATGCTAATTCCACATTAAATTTTTTTGGTGGAATTTTAATACAATTCAAAAATTCTTTTGATATGAAAGAGTTTGTAAATTTAGAATAAAATTAGACATTAGTAGTTCTATAGTGGATTGTAAGTGTACAAATAACCATATCCTTATTGAAACCCATGTCGAAAATGGTGATTTCATGAGATTTACCCTTGTCCCTTAGCTTAAGTGGTTGTTGGCGCCGATCATCATCAACAACACTAGGGATTGGGAACTATTTAGAATAACTACAATACTCTTTACAGTAAAATCACTAATGTGTGGGAGGTGAATTATATGTATATTTCCCTCTATTTACATCATTAGATAACTTCAACCCATCAGTTTGGTAACTGATTTTAGGATGGGCATCCCTCCAGCACATAAAACTTCTATAAGACCCCATAAGACAATTTTTCTCTATTATTATTTCACACCTATAGAGAAATTAGGCCTCATCTTCTTCTATTCAGAGTTATTATATTTTCTATTGAACTCCATCTTCCTTTTCTTGTTAAAACCAGGAGATTGATATGCAACTCAAACCTCCATTTGACCTTTTTATTACAAAACAAAAAATATTTTAATAGCTAATAAACTATCTTATGCCCAATACTCTTCTGAGAATTGTATTTAAGACACAACTGAACTTATCAATTTTACTTTTTTATTAGTTGATAATTCCATAAGTGTACCACATAGGTCTTGTAAAATTATCCATGTAGGTACTGAAAGATTCATCAACCTTTTTCATCAACTCAAGGAACTCCTTTTACATCATCATTTAAATAACAATATGAATGTAATAAATAAAGAATAAGATCTTGAATGCATCATAGTCCATGGATTAAATTTAATCTTGCATCCTTATATTCTTGATTAGATTCCAAAACTAGTTCTATTTTCCTTCTAAATGATAAATAGATAGAATGAATTTTTCATGTTTCGAACACTAGATATATAAGAATTTATTTTAAGTTGTACTTATCCATTTTTATCCACAAGTGGATGAGAAGAACTACTGAAAGAAGGTAGGAATTACCTCATGAAGGACTCAATAGAACATTTTTACCTCTTTTTCTCATTTTTAAGCTCATTTTTATTTATAGCTTGAGTGTGTCGGGTGAGCATACAAATAATATTTTTCATTCCAACTCCCATAGAATTCAAATTATCAGGAGTATAATATTTTATTTTTCCATTTAAATCACAATTATAATGGTTCTTTTGGGTTCCATACACTTAATAAAACCAACAAGTATTGATTAAGAAATAGTTTTCATAGTGAGGAACCACATAATCTTAAAAAACCATATATATGATCCCTAAATTAAGACACATTATTTAATCTATGACACCTTAAGTTTACCCTAGTTTATTCACATCCAAATCATATTCAAACCCTTCATGATGTTTCATGAAGAGTTTTTTATTTCCCAAATCATATCCCTCAGGAGTGTAAAACTAGGTTTTCAATAAGGCCCGTTGTCTTAAACTAATTCCTGATCAAGTCTATCTCAAAAAAGTGTTTTCAGAGTTATTACCACTATGTATATCTATTCTAGAGACACATAAACATGTAGTGTGTGTTGATGGATGTATTTTAAGGATAGCATTCACTCTATCCATTACCAAAATTATAGGATATTTTCTTACACTTTTTCTTATCCTTATACTAATCTATAGACATTTCCTTATGGTTGTCACAAAGGTTTTCTCATCGTAGTTTCCAAAGGTTATCTAATTTTTTTATTTTATTCAAAATATATTGATCTTATCTTTGTATACATTAAAATTACATTATTTTTTAAAAAAATACATAAAACATTAAAAAACGGATGCCCAAACACTATATTAGTTTATTTTCTTTAGAAACATGGAAACATAAACACTTGTACATATTTTATCTACATTCTATACTAATTGGTTATTTATGACTAGCACCATTCTTAGACACATCATACATAATAAATATCTTTATATCTGAAGTAATGGAAACATAAAAAGGGGTGAGATCAGATGTTTAGTGAGGGTAAAAAAAGGGAGATATGTTAGCATAAATAATACCATAAGGGTATGGGAACATGATCATGAAATAAGAATATGATACCCTTTATGTCAAATATCATAAAGATGAATAATTTCATAAATATTGAAATTCCATAAGACATAAATCATAAGGTAATCAAGATTGTAATCCATGAAATCATAACATCAAAATAAGACATTGAATTGTGGCAGACACATAAACATGTAATATCATTCCCTATAAGTCAAGGAACACTTTCAAAACATAACAGGGAAATTAATAGGTACTACACCTACTGGGAGGGAAACAAGAGAATCCCCAATCATAGTCTTTTCTTTTTAGGGGATTGGGTTTCCCTATATTTACATAGTGGTTCAGGTTTTCCCATCTTCCCATAGTGGATTAGGTTTCCCCATCTTCCATATTGGATTGAGTTTCTCCATCTTCTCACTTAATTGGAGGGAGATATAAGCCCCACACATATCATAGTGAAATCATACATACGGGTGAAACAAGATCATAAATAATCATATCATAACCCATTAAAATGAAATGGGTGCATAAAAATGTAATAATATCATTACCAATGGAAAAGATATAGGTTTGATAACAATATCATCAATTCATAACCCTTGAAAAAAAGTGGGTTTCAAAAGAATAAATCTCATGTAAGAGGAACGAGTTTCATAAATATATAGCCTATGAATGATAAACATGTTTTATAAAAATCATGCCATCAATACATAAAACATTCATAAAAATACAATGAATGGAACCTTTATATCAATTATTAAAAAGGAATGAGTAACACTAATGTATTTCATATAAGATAGATAATAATTTGGACGTATCCCTTTAAAATAATTTCTTGTGGATTCTATCCTTTCTTCCTTGAAAAAATCTTTTTAAAACATTAATCATTTTTGAGAAAAAAATTATATTAAAATAGATTTGAAAAATTATTAAGGTAGATTTAGAAAAAAATAAATTTTCATTAAAAATAATATTTTCATGAAAATAAGTTCAAAAGATCATTTTAAATAATTAAAAAAAATTAAAATATTTTCGAAATCATTTTTGAAAATATGCTTTTTAAAATTCATGGAATGTGTCTGAAATAATGAAAATTGAGATACAACTACTTTAAAAATTTGGTATCCTTTTCAAAATAAACCACATGAAAGAGAAATAATCAAATTAATATATAAATACTAATAAATTTAAGTATACTAATCACATAATATGTTCATGGGTAGTATATAACACACAAGAATTAAACTAGTGGTGAATAAGGCATAAATATCACAAAAATAAAAGTGAGACTTGAAATCTATTTTCCTTATGTATTAAAGCCCTAAATACTAGTTCAATCATCCTATATAATAAATATATGATTATTATAAATATAATAATGAACAATATTATTATAACTAATACCATTTATAGATTTATATTACCCACTTATTAACAATTCCATGTTAATGGTACATTTCGGGTAGTATCCACTTTGTTTTTCACACGTGTCTTAATTTTTTATATTTTTGTTGACATACATATATCATTATTTCCAAAATTTAAAACATGATATAAATATTATTTATATTTATTATATATTTATTTATTATAATCTAGGAAATATAGAAATATGAAATGGAATACAGAGTTCATAGAGACGATAGGTCATACATATGCATGAACGTTTTTTTCTATTTAATTATCATATTTAAAGGAGGTATGTAAATGAACTATATATATATTTATATACTATAATTATAGTATAATTATTATTCCATATATAGTATATAAATTTACGCAACCCATCCTTGATATCTTACATCTAATGTGTGAATGAATGACATTTCTTTGAGGATGCGATAGTCCACAGATCCCCAAAAAAAGTTATTATATTTATAGAAAATTGAAGGAATGAAGGAGATCATTATGTAAAATTAATGAAGTATAAATAAATAATAAAAATTATATATATCATATAAAAAATACAGTTTCTATCATAATACCCAACCATTAGTGGTGGTAAAAGAAAAACACAATGTTTTTTGAGGTAATAGTTTGTTGTACTCAAGAACTGTAAGTTTGTTTCCCACTAGATTTAAGTGTGTGTAAGTGTAGTTATAACCCATATAATAGAATAATATTAGTAAATTGAGGATATTTATGTTACTATATAATCATGTAATAAGAATATTTTATGGGATGGACAATAAAAATAAACAAAAGAGCCTAATGAAGGATGTTACCTCTTATTTGGATAACTTTATTTGGTTTTGCACAAAAGGTATTAATTGAATGAATTTATCTATAAATGTGGGATTCAAGGATGAATATAGGTATAGTTTTTGGATATTAAGTATTATTTTTTTGAACCAAATTTCTTTATAGGTGTCAATAAATGTAGGGATGAGTGATTTTTTATAGTGGAGTGGCATTCTTGTAATTTTTTAGAAGGGAACTATACCCACGTTTTTTATATGTCATGTGGTTCTAATAATGGCTACAATCCAAGAAACTAGAGTATAGATCAAAAATATAAACATTCAATGGATCTTAAACAAGTTTTGTGGTCATTTTGGGACTTATTTTTAGGTATCATTCCTTTGATAAGCTAATATTTCAATTAATCGCTATAATTGATTATAATCCCATTCACTAATATTTTTGGTCAAAAACTAAGATGAATTTATTATAAATTATAAATTATTCTATTTCAAAATATGGGACCTATTTTTTAAAATTCGAATAATATACGTGGTAGAAAATAATTTAAATTTAATCCTTTAGACGAGTCGTGACAGTGGGGTTTTTAATCCAAAATGATAAAAAGCATGGAATGTTTTCCATAAGCCAAAAACAAATATACATTTTTTATCATCTAGATAATGTTTTTTCAATAATTTACTCAATAATTCACCTGGTATGTGTTTCTTATTATAGGAAATATGATTTCAAGGATCATTCTAAAAAATGAACAAATAGAGAAAATTAGTAATTACACATCGTGAAACCTCATTACATGACATGTAATATCATTTAACCACATGTGACAAGCCATAAAGACAAGTTGTGAAGATGTTTAAAGCCATGAAAATTTACATGAAATAAATCCTTATTACACAAAATTAACCTTCATTACACGATGTGAATCACCAGTCCCCGACGTGAAGCATTAAAATCATTTTTCCCTCTAGCCAAAGGAAGTTTCATGACATGAAATCTCATTAAACCTCGTGAAAGGGGTCAAACTTCCAAATCTCGGACAAGATACACACAAGATACACATAGATTAAAAATAAGATAACAAAACCATGTAACCCCTCGAGATTGTTTTAAAAAAAAATTAAGTTGTGAACCTAGGGTTAATGGCCTGACCCTCTAACTTCCTCCCACAATGCAACCCACCTCTCCCTTAATGGTTGCAAACCCCCATCTTCCTTCCTCCCTCAACTCAAAAGCCCTCTCCCTCCATTAATGGTTCAAAAACCCCTCCCATTCCTTCCCTCATAGCTACAACCCCCCTCCCTTCACTCCTTTTCATCTAAGAAACCCGGACCCCCTTACCCCTCCATTCATGACTGTGAAAACCCTCCCCCCTCTTTTGTATTCCCTCAACCCTACCCCCAGAATGAAACAAACAAAAACCATGCATCCTGCACTTTCAGAGTCCATGTCAGACCACAATGATCCACCACCAGTGAATCATCGATTATTTTTTGCACCTACCACACCTTCCCCACCTCAGGTAGCATCTCCCCCACATCCTTTTGTATCCCGTTCAGAGACCACTACTGAGAAAGACACCCAATCCAGCTCCAGTAAGTCCTATGAGGACAAAAACCCATATCTTCACCTTGTACTTAGTTTATTCAACCCCAAACATCATGTAACTCTCAAATGGATACAAGAAAAGACAATTAAAAGGAAAAAGATGATTAACATGGTAATCCTTGACTGACTTCATATAGCTCGTGAGGTCATCCATCTCTTCCATCATCTCTAAATCACCACGATCATTATGGTATATGAGGATACGTACTGATAGTTGTTCTGGTATTTTTCTTTACATTTTAGGTCAGAGTGGATAGACTCCACTTAAAATATAGTGTCTAACTGCATGATCTCTCATTTTATGAATTTAGTATCATCCTCCATATCTACACAGAGGAATTTTCTATATCTGATATATATCTAACCCTCCGGATCTAGCCTCCAAGAAATGATTCTTAGAGTCTATGGAGAATGATTTCGAGAGATGCAGACACTGATCCTGACACCCAATCACCAAGTTTACCAAACTTCATGGGCCTTCACGTAGGCACATTCAGGATGCCTCAACTCTTTCATGGTATTCTAGGGATGAGTCTTATGGAAGTGTGAGACAACTTGATGTTATCATCTTTCCAGTATCCATTGTAGGACCCACTATCAACCTAGCTACCCAGTTATCCTATCACGACCAAGAAAACACCTAGAGGACATGGGGAACACTCATGGGTGACTCTTTAAGTAATCATCTAAGCCTCCATCTTGGAAAATTTATAGCTGCACATCCACTCACCTCTCTAGGACCGATGGTGTACATCAATTTTCTACTTTTTCATAAGATATTTCTCTTTCTATGAGTTTAGGACACCTATTAATGGGTGGTGGGAGTTCTTGTGGTAGCTGATGATCCTCTATGAGATCAAGAAGTAGACCTTTCACCTGCTCCACCATCTACTTCACCTCCATACCTTGCCTCCCATATCAATATCTCTACCACCAACAAATCCGTTACTACTCCGCCTACTCATTCATTCTTGATAGATTACTAGGCTATACAACTATGCATCCTATAAAATATAAGATATATCTTCAAGCATCTATACACCCCCTTTGTAGAGTTTTCCCATTTCACCACCCATCCACCACCTTCATATCCCATAGAATCGCAGCCACCACTGGCTCTTTTGGGCCCCTCCTCTTTTACCACCCTCACTCCACCCACATCCAAGGTCGACCTTCCATTAGAGATCTTAGATCCTACTACCCAGAATGAGTACCTTGAAGAGAAGGCCCAGAGAGGAAAGGGGCCAAACAAAACTCCATCCACTTGGGTTCCATTTTATGATACATCTTCAATACATATGGTCACACTAAGGATCAGTACCTATCCACCACATACCTCGGAGTATCTTACTAGAACCACAACACTTCCCTTAGTAGCTCAACCACTAGCCCCCTATGCTATCATTGAAACTGACTAGTAAGGACAACTATATCCACCATCTAATCATGAATGAATGCTCAATCAGATTTTTGAGACTACTATATGATCTTATTTGACCTCTATACCTATATCTTTTTTTCTCATATGTATTAGGGATTGTTTCTTTCATTAAAATATGTTTTTACTTCATTTTTTACTATTAAACTTTGATTCTATATAGAAAATATATTTTTATACATTTTACATGGATTATTTTTCACATCTTTACAGTTTTATAGTATCCAGTTCTATCTCCTTTGTTTAATATATGGTTCTTGATTCACCTGTACCAGCATCTATTATGGTTTGATGAGTGTCTTAGCACATGGCTGAGATCAAGTGTCAACTTAGAGATATCTCACTGAATATTCATACTTAGAAGCCACCACCACAATCATAGATATCATTCCTTTCATATTAGGTCCATGATCCCTATGATCCTAAAGAAATCAACCCTACCAAAAGTCCCCATGAGTTATAGGATACTACCAAAATTAACTGTAGATGATAGAAGATACATTAACTCATTGGTCAAAACATCCAGATACTTCAGTCCATCCATCTCGGTGACGGCGTCACTTTTTAGCACTTTAAGAGAGAAAACACATATTTCATTTATTTTTAGATTTATGTCTTTATGCTAATTGTATTTCTAGTTTTTTTCTCTTTTTCATGTGATACTTTATGATTTACTATAGAAACCATCCAATATTTAAATAAAATCTATTTTTATTTCTCATTATACTATTCACCTACCTATTTTACTATATACCAATGTTTCAAACCTATGGAATAATGCTTTATCTAGTGTAATATTTTTATTTCTAACCCATTTTGAAGGTATCCCAAGTTTAATATTATGAAATCCCAAGTTCCCCCATGGAATGCCACTTATTACAGGGATCTCTAGATTCCTCCAGTCTTTAAATGTTTAATTTCCATTTCATTTTTTTGATATTTATCTTCTGTAATCCTCCAATAATACTTCTTTAGATAGTGAAAACACATTCACCTTCTATGTGTGGGGGAGTTTTTCCTGAGTTTCAATTTTGATATGCCAGAATTATTTCCCATTCTCAGCTATCAGGTAGTAATTTTTCGATTTGGAATCAGGCTTGGAAACTTAAATCATAATAAAATTTAAAATAAAAGAAAACTTTTAGTTGGAAGTTTTTGTAAATAAATGTTTTTTCAATGTTTATATTTTTAAAATGATTTTTAAGACTAGTGATTTAAATCAAATTTGAAAATTTTGAAAATATTTTTTATTGAACCATTACTTGGTTTTATACCCTTACTGATTGTTAGTTTCTATATCTATTCTTCTTCATGATAGGATTCTGAGATTATAATTACATATTATTTTCTGATCATTTTTCCTGAGTGAAACCTGGGACATGTAAAGCTATAATAAATTGCAGTGATATATTATTGAAACTATGAATGAACCAATACAATGTTAAAATTATTGAGGAAACCATTTTTGATCGAATTTTTCCAAAGACTGACCTTACATATTTCCCCCAATAAGACCATAGTTTCCATGAATAACCTTATAGTATGCTGCTATTCCTAGCCTATTATCCCTTCCTACCCTGATATTTGTATAATACATGACTTTATTTGGAACAAGTGTGGGGAGTTTTTCATCCTAAATGAGATGATTCTACAATAGATATGTATTGTGTTTCTTATCAGACCATTTGGTTTTGATTCATATTTATATTTTAGTATTTCACATCTATCATGTTACTTTGAAAAATAAAAAAAGAAAAAGAAAAAATTGGTATGGGTTGTGTACTAGGAAGGTAAAAAATCACCATTTCCATACCGATGAATCCCCTGAAGGATCATCTGTGGTTAGGGGGTGTATATGTGATCTAGCATGGAGATGGATTTTAAAAAATACAACTGAAAAAAGAAATAGAAAGGAACATGCTACACTTTTTCACTCACTTGATATATAAAAATAGATCCAAATTGAGCTGTTGGGAGCATAGAAATAATTTACTGTGTAATAGTTATTTTATTACACTTTTTATGGCATTGATGAATTATAATCAAGATCCTACCCACCTTTTTGATCTATTTACACTATTTACCTACCTTCCCACAACATGAGAACTGTTAGAAACTATTTACTAATTTTTCATGATTGATTTTTAAATTTTTATTTATAATACGGAGATGATAAAACCAATGAAAGACTATAGATAGGATCATGTACTCATAGTATGGGCATGAAGACAGTTTCAATTCTCCCTCAGTCATGATAGAAATTTCATTATGAGAAAAAATTGAAAATGGGTATAGAATTAAGGAATAATTAAGAAATATTAATCAAAATATTGATAAGTTTTTAGAAAAATTGAGCTATGAGGCATGAATTATCTTCTATAAAGGATGATTCTAGAGAATAAACTTTTATTATTATTATTAGTTTTATTCACATATATATAATCAATGTTTCTTACATTAAATTTTTATATACCATTTTTAAATCCCTTTTGAGTGATTTTTTCTGGAGGACATGAAATTGATCATGTATGTGGAAATCTGAAAATCTAAAACCATATATATATTTATTAGTCATTTAATTAAGGAAATTTAAAAAATTACTTGATAATGAACCTGATATTTGTTGAATCTTGTATGAAAATGTATTTCAAGGTTTAAAGGAAAAAATTCAGAAAAGGAGAAAAATTGGCTATTACACATCATGAAACCTCATTACATGACATGTAATATCATTAAAACACATGATACATGATTGTAGAACCTGGAAAATGCATCCCCAAAATTTTCCAAATGCTTCCATAAATGATCCAAGATCGTAGAAATTTTCGCAAGCTTCGTTTTGGTAGGTCGTAGGGCCCGAATGGAGTTACGGATTAGGAGCTATGGATATTTTAAGTTGGGCTGGAAAACTGGTTTGCAAAGCCCATTTGCGATGCCCCCTCCGCGATCACAGAGCACCGCCGTGAAGTAAATTAGGTGGTAACACTCCGCGAATGCCCTAACATTCACGAACCCACCATGAAGAACCGGAGGCGCTAACTCTCTATGAACACCCTGACGTTCACGAACCCACCTCGGAGCAGAAGAGGCGGTACCTCTCCGCGAATTCAGTTGACGTTCGCGAGCCGCCGTGAAGTAACCGACGCCCCCTTTGCACTGCATGAGCTCTGCTTCACGACACCTCTTGCCTATAAATACCCAGCTCACCCCCTTCTCCTAGACGACCACGGCCACTTCGCCCCTTGGGTGGCCGATCTCCCGGTCCGCGGAGCTCCGCTTTGCGGCTCCACGAGGCCATTCTCCGCGAGAAGCTTCCTTCATGTTGCTGCTCCGTGAGTCCCTTATCCGCGAGCAGCTTCCTTTGCATTTCTAATCCATGAGGCTTTGCTCCGCAAGCCACCCTTGCTCCGTAAGAGGCCCATTCTCTGCGAGATCCCTATGCTCGACGAGACCTTTTCTCCACGACGCTACTTCGCGAAGACCTATCCTTCGTGAGGCATCTACATTCACGCCCACAGGTCTATATCGCGGGGGATGCACCCCCACACCCCCACTCGGGGTCTGTGCTAGGATGCGGTCCCCGCCCTCCGGGCCGGTCCCTTCGCTATCGTCACAGACCCCCATGAAAAATGGAGAGTCGCACCGCAAACTTTTCGGGCCAGGACGTCGGGATTTTCCATTGCACCCTTATGCGCAGCCTCCTTCCACTTATGGAATACCATGATTTGAGAGACTCCTCGACACACCATGAAGCACCTTGAGTCGACATATTCCTCTTGGTCCCTTTCACATGTCCTGAGTTGAGATTCTCATCAGAAATTCCCCGAGTACCTTGAGTCGAACCATTCCTCAAGTAATTCATCCAAACCCCATCACTTGGATCCTATTCCAGGATGAACCATAAAGGGACACCCTTGCATAAGTCCCAACACCATCCATTCCCAGGTGCCTTATGCCTAAGAGTCCAATCTAAAAGTCTCTAAACTTCAGTAATCCCTATGTTCCAATCACAGGATGCCTCTTACTCAATATGAGAGATGCCTTATGCTCCAAGCATAAGATGCCAGTAGTCCTATCTACATGACATTAAACTGTAGTACTCCCTATGTTCCTAACATAGGATGCCTCTTACTCCAAACAAGAGATTCCTTATGATCCAAAAATGAGATGCAAATAGTCCTATCTACAAGACTCTAAACTGCAGTACTCTCTATGTTCCAATCATAGAATGCCTCTTACTCAATATAGAGATGCCTTATGCTCCAAGCATAAGATGCCAGTAGTCCTATCTACATGACATTAAACTGTAGTACTCCCTATGTTTTGACATAGAAATCCTCTTACTCCAAACAAGAGATGCCTTCTGCTCCAAGCATGAGATGCCAATAGTCCTACCTACAAGAATCTAAACTTTAGTTCTCCCTATGTTAAAATCACAGGATGCCTCTTGCTTAATACAAGAGATGCCTCATGCTCCTAACATGAGATGCTAATAGTCCCATCTACAAGACTCTAAACTATAGTACACCCTATGTTCCAAACATAGGATGCCTCTTGCTCCAAATAAGAGATTCCTTGTGCTTCAAGCATGAGATGCCAATAGTCCTATCTACAATACTCTAAACTGTAGTACACCCTATGTTCCAAACATAGGATTCCTCTTGCTCCAAATAAGAGTTTCCTTGTGCTCCAAGCATGAGATTCCAATAGTCCTATCTACAAGACTATAAACTGTAGTACACCCTTTGTTCCAAACATAGAATTCCTCTTACTCCAAATAAGAGATGCCTTGTGCTCCAAGCATGAGACTCCAATAGTCCTATCTACAAGACTATAAACTGTAGTATACCCTATGTTCCAAACATAGGATGCCTCTTACTCCAAATAAGAGATTCCTTGTGTTCCAAGAATGAGATGCCAATAGTCCTATCTACAAGACTATAAACTGTAGTACACCCTATGTGCTAATCATAGGATGCCTCTTGCACTAAACAAGAGATGCCTTATGATCTAAGCATAACACGCCTAATGCCATGATTACAGTGGCATGATTCCAATGCCCCTTGGAATTATCCCTCTTGTGCACTAGTGCATAGGTGAAGGCCTCAATCCACCAGTGGGTTGGGATGCCCTCATGGCCAGACATGAGGAAGACATTATGGGCAGCTTCCTAGCGTAATCCCCATTCACCTTTGTCACTCTATAGCGACACCCAGACAACTTCCTAGCGTAAGCCCCATTCACCATTGTCGCTCCATAGCGGCACCTGGGTAGCTTCATAGCGTAAGCCCCATTCACCAGTGCCTCTCCATAGCGGCACTCGGGAAGCTTCCTTACGTAAGCCCCATTCACCACTGCCTCTCTATAGCGGCACCCGGGCAACTTCCTAGCGTAGGCCCCATTCACCAGTGCCACTCCATAACGGCACCCGGGAAGCTTCCTAGCGTACGCCCCATTCACCAGAGCCGCTCCATAGCGGCACCCGGGTAGCTTCCTAGCGTAATCCCCATTCACCAGTAACGCTCCATAGCAGCACCCGACCAACTACCTTGCGTAAGCCCCATCTATAATTTCCGCTCCATAGCGGCACCCGGGTAGCTTCCTAGCGTAAGCCCCATTCACCAGTGCCGCTCCATAGCGGCATTCAGGAAGCTTCCTTGCATAAGCCCCTTTCACCATTGCCGCTCCATAGCGGCACCCGGGCAGCTTCCTTGCGTAAGCCCCATTCACCATTGCCGCTCCATAGCGGCACTCGGGTAGCTTCCTAGCGTACTCCCCATTCACCAGTGCCGCTCCATAGTGGCACTTGGGAAGCTTCCTTGAGTAAGCCCCATTGACCAGTGCCGCTCCATAGCGGCACCTGAGAAGCTTCCTAGAGTAGGCCCCATTCACCAGTGCCGCTCCATAGCGGCACCCGGGCAGCTTCTTTGCGTAAGCCCCATTCACCATTGCCGCTCCATAACGGCACCCAGGCAGCTTCCTAGTGTAAGCCCCATTCACTAGCACCGCTCCATAGCGGCACCCGTGCAACTTCCTAGCGTACTCCCCATTCACCAATACCGCTCCATAGCGGCACCTGGGAAGTTTCCTTGCGTAAGCCCCATCCACATTTGCCGCTCCATAGTGGTACCCGGGCAGCTTCCTTACTTAAGCCCCATTCACCTTTGTCCCTCCATAGTGGCACCCGGGCAACTTCCTAGCGTAAGCCTCATTCACCAGTGCCGCTCCATAGCGGCACCCGGGCAGCTTCCTTGCGAATGCACCATTCACCATTGCCGCTCCATAGCGGCACCCGGGCAGCTTCCTTGCGTAAGCCCCATTCACCAGTGCCGCTCCATAGCGGCACCCGGGATGCTTCCTAGCATAAGCCCCATTCACCAGTGCCGCTCCATAGTGGCACCCGGGCAGCTTCCTTGCGTAAGCCCCATTCACCACTGCCGCTCCATAGCGGCACCCAGAAAACTTCCTAGCGTAAGCCCCATTCACCAGTACCGCTCCATAGCGGCACCCGGGCAGCTTCCTTGCATAAGCCCCATTCACCATTGCCGCTCCTTAGATGCACCCAGGTAGCTTCCTCAAGTAAGCCCCATCCACTGTTGTGATACCATGCAGCGGTTATCCGTTGAAATCCTTATTTAGCGGTAATCCGTTCACATCCCTATCCAACGGTAAGCCGTTGTGACCCAATCCAGCGGTAAGCCGTTGCAACCCCATTCAGCGGCAAGCTATTGACATCCTCATCCATCGGAAAGCCATTGTGACCCCATTTAGTGGTAAGCCGTTCACATCCCTATCCAGTGGTAAGCCGTTGTGACCCAATCCAGTGGTAAGCTGTTGCAACCCCATTCAGCAGCAAGCTGTTGACATCCTCATCCAGCGGTAAGCCGTTGTGACCCCATTTAGCGGTAAGCCGTTCACATCGTTATCCAGCGGTAAGCCGTTATGACCCAATCTAGCGGTAAGCTGTTGAAACCCCCAATCGGTGGTAAGCCATCATCAGAAGAACTACACGGACTTTGATTCCCTGCCACGGGGATACGTAGGAAGCCTCTTCAAGGCTCAAGCCCAAAACTATCGTCATCCTTTTCCCCAGGCCTCTATCCTAGAGTAAGTCCCAACACCATGGGATGCCTAACGCATAAACCCCTCTTCACTTCCCACGGACGCACCCTTCGCGACGTGATCGTCAGGTCTTTTCTGCCTCTTGATTCTCACACCAAGCACGACTCAAGTGGGCTTAGAGTAAGCATCGACTATGACACCTGCCCTCATCCAGCATGACGTTAAACTGTATACCCTCGTCCAGCATGATGTTAAACTGTATTCCCTCATCCAGCATGACGTTAAACTGCATACCCCTATCCTGCATGACATTAAACTATACATCTATTTTAACTACGAGGTCTTTGATCCATGTCAAGGCATGGTAAGTAGGAAGCCTCCACGAGGTTCAATCCCACCACCCGTCATTTATTCACCTCAGGGTTCACCCTCATCCCGCATGACGTTAAACTGCATTCCTGTCTAGCGGTAAGCTTTTGTGACTATCCTGAACTACGTGGACTTTGAACCATGCCAAGGCATGGTATGTAGGAAGCCTCGTGAGGTTCAAGACCACCACCAGTGGATCCCCGGGTTCAACTTCACGTCGGTTTGCTGACGAAGCCCTACCCGAACTACGAGGACTTTGATCTATGTCAAGGCATGGTACGTAGGAAGCCTCCATGAGGTTCAAGTCCAACATCCAAATTGACCAAGGCCACCCTTCACGTCGGTTCTCCAACACACCCTCGTCCTGTATGACATTAAACTGCATCCCAATCTAGCGGTAAGCCGTTGTGACCCCACCATCCAGTTGTTCCGACACCCCTTCATGTTAGTTCAACAACACCATCCTGAACTATGAGGACTTTGATCCATGCCAAGGCATGGTACGTAGGAAACCTCACGAGGTTCAAGACCAACACCCATCGGACCAAGGTCCACCTTCACGTCGGTCCTCCGGTGCACCATCCCGAACTACGAGGACTTTGATCCATGCAAATTCATGGTACGTAAGAGACCTCACAAGGTTCAAGCCCATCACCCAATGGGCCCCCAGTCCATCTTCACGTCGGTTCGCTGACGACACCATTCTGAACTACGTGGTCTTTGATTCCCTGCCACTGGGATACGTAGGAAGCCTCCATGAGGCTCAAGCCCAACACCTATCCATGTATCCATTCTCATGGGCCACCTCCTCAGGTGTCCCATTGTCCCACCAAACTATGTGGACTTTTATTCCCTACCACGGGGATACGTAGGAAGTCTCTTCTAGGCTCAAGACCAACTTCACCGTTTCCCTTGCGATGGTCCCATGTCATTCTCCCTCCACTTCATTCAACTCTCCATCATCCATCTTGATTCTCACTGGAGCCGCCACATCCCGGTGGGATCATGCCATCCACATCCTCGCTGCTCCTAGAAGTACTTGGGCCGCTATCCACGCATAAGCCCTAGCATGTCTCCAGGTTGTTGTCCTCTATGTACACCCTCAATCATCACCCCTTCGAACTATGTGGGTTTTGATCCCTGTCATCTACACATGGTACGTAGGAAACCTCCATGAGGTTCAATCCCAACCAATGGTAAACCTTGGTGTCCCCCATTCTAGGGTGCACTCTCCCTGATCCACCCTCAGTGGTGTTCAGATCATCCATCACGGTGTGACATCACCCCTCCATGGGGCGCACCACCTCAGATCCGTCCTCACTGGGCGTTCTGATCCATCCACTCGGTAAAACTTCCAAGTGTTCCCTCCTAGGGATGTACCGATCTGATCCGTATCTATGAGATTTTCTAATCACCCTCATTTCGTCTCCGCAAGACGTTAAACTCACGGCCTACCTCATGATAAACATGAGATGCCTGAGGAAAACCTCGGATGACACGCCTTTGGTGTAACTGTCTTCGCAAGATGTTAAACTCGCGGCATACCCCATGTTAAACATGGGAAGCTGAGGAAAACCTCATGGAAATGCCTATGGAATATGATTTCCTACATTTGACATGGGATGCCTCAGGTTATGAACCCTTGAGATGCCCTCCTATGAGGAAGAGTATAGGTTCCCCAATGTCCACGCACCAAGAGATGCCCCGACATGCCTGATGTTTTCATCTACTCCGACTGAAGGTTGCTACCATGTCAAGATCCCATGGAATGTCTTAACAGAAGTAGTGTAATTAACATGCGTCTATAAAGATATGAAACCGGGAATGAGATTCATGAACAACGTATTAAATCTATGAGGGATACCCAGACTAGGTGATGAGTTCTGAGGAGGAATCCACAGAAGGAAGAACCAACATCCCATCATCCCGTTTCGTTCAAGGAGCAAATGTCCCTGAATAAGGAGTGAATGCCGCCCACCTTTGGAAAGCGGTAATGCGGGGAAACAGCTGCGCGTCCTCACAGATGGATGCTCGCGCCCCGAAGAAAGTATCAGAAACAATGTTATAAAGCCAAGTCTTGATGATTTTAAATGAAATGGAAAGTTACACAATGTGAATCCTTATTGCATGATGTGAACCTTCCTTACACAATGTGCATCAAAATTCTACAACATGAATCATCCAAATCATATTTTACTATAGTAGAATAATGTTTCATGACATGACATCCTATTTATCATCTTGAATAGAGTAAAACTTCCAAATCTCAGATAAGATATGTGTAGATTCAAAATCATGGGAGAAAACAGTGGATCTTCACTACACAATATGAATTCTCCTTACAAATTGTATAATATTCCATTTATATATACAACATCAGTGCACTGAATTTATGATTTTTTGGGGACAATATTTTTTTATTTCATTATTCTCTTGTTCCCTTATACTCATTATACTAAAACTCAAATTTATTAGTCTATTTTTATTTTTTACTTTAATAAAAGAATTGTGGAGTGATTTCAAGTTTTTTTTTCATCCTGTTTTTTCATTACCAACACTATTTCACTCATTATTTGTTTTGATTAAAAATCCATGACAAATAAGTGATGTTTTCTTTCTCATTATTATTTTGACTAAGTAACTTAGTTATAGTTGTGATTGAATACATCTCTTTATTCTAAATTCATGAGTGTATTCTCATCAACTGAAAAATACTACTCCATGCATTTTCATTAATTGTTTAATTTCTATTTCTATTTATTAATTCAACATATTTTCAATCTCTTTACCTATATTGATTATTTCTATAATGAGTGGATAAATAACCTTGGGTAGGGATCGATATTAGGCATATATAAACTCAATAAATCATTAATTATCATCTTGATAACCATAAATGATTAGTAATTTGGATAAATAACAATTCTCTATCCAATTCATTCGAACATACCTAACCAAAAGACATTTGAATGAATGAACCTATCCCGATGGAAGTAAAGTAGACTATGACCAATTGAATATAATGATTTATTCCTTATAACCTATGCTTAATGCACCTAGGTTGTCATTATCTCTAGACCAATGAATAATTACCTCCTATGTAGAACTAGTTCACCTGACAATAGTCAACTAATGATCTCCACTTTCTTCACATCCTAAACTTTAGGATCCTACATATTTATAAATCCAATAATAATTTCTACGAAACAGTAAAACTGATATTGATCCATTCTTTATTCCAGATTTCAAACCTCAAATTTTTAGCAATAATTTTCCCAAACTCAAACAAACTCATGAGGACTCCAACATTAATAGGTTCTAAGATGAAGGTTTTCATAGCATGAAAAATTACCCATAGGAATGAACTTGGACTATCACTATACTACATCTCAATAGAAAGTGAAGTTTAGGAAACAACCAAACCTAATCTGACCGCAACCCGCATGACTAAAATGACTTGTTTGAGCAAGCTGGTTTTATATCCAATTTTAATGTATAATTTCTTTCAACGAATTAAATTGTATTAATTTATGTAAAATTAGTCTCATTAATATTTAAAGAAAAATTAAAATATAAATTAACTATATATATATAAATTATATGAAGAAGTAGTTTTGAATTAAAATTCAGTATTTTTTCACTATTCATCGAAAATGCATTTTTTCATAAAAATCCCTAAAATTTATCCTAAGATAATTTTGAAATTATGAATTAATTTTTTTTTATCAAATTAAATTTCTAAAATTTTCTACAAATAATTTTTACTATTATTCAAAAAATGATATAATAAAGTAATTCTTTTAAGAAAATAGTATTTGGAAACATATAAAGAATTTACTAAAATAATTGTATTTATTATTATCAAAGAGTTATATTTATATAAATAAATTATAAATAATATATAAAAAGTTTTTTTTACTATTCATATTACTAAATTTAACAGCTATGTTATAACTATCTCATTTAAATAATTATAATAATATTTTTTTTAGTAAGACATTGTTGGGTGTAATGCAAGCCGTGTTGGGTTTTCATGTAGAAGAAGATTAACATGGTATATCATGTAATGAATGTTTGAATTAGTGTATCATTTAAATCAAGACATCAAATAATATTAATTTACTTGACAAGAAAAAGTTTCATACAAACATAGGGTTTTAGACAAATGATGTTTATAAAGGTATTTTGTTAATCATGCATGTTGGAGTTATGAGGAAATTTTACAAAGTAATAAAATGTTTTAGATGAATTTTTTAACTCTTATTTATGTTATAATATCTACGATAATAAATTTTCATGCTGGGGAATATTTAGAAAATAACTTAAAAATAAATTTATATGTAATCCTCCCACATGTTCTAAATATATTAAAAAATATTTTTTCAGTTTCTACAAAGATGGATAAAATGTTATTGATTTGGTAATTATAGAAATTTATTTTGTAAATCCACTATTATTTTTCATTATCTAATGGATATTGGGAAAAAATATATTCCTTTGGAGGGGAAATAATTTAATTTTAATGAGATTTTTCATTATATAAATATGGTTATAAATGTAATTACTCAAGGGGTATATTATAGAGATTATAAGAAAAAAGGTTGGTCACTGTCATTTGATACTACTAAAGAGGATGTTGGTACATCATATGAACTGATTAAAAGTAAGTTATATGTTTATAAAAAGTTATGTTAAAGTATGATATGATTATGGATAGGAAACTTCTTTTATTTAATGAAAATTTAACAGAAATGTAGATATATCGTCTAAAGAAATGTTGATTGATATTTTGGTAAAAACTCATAGGGAAGGTAGCAAAGAAACAATGATTTATAGAAATATTATTCTAATAAAATATTTTACTATTTTTCATTAAATTCATATCAGAAAACCTATATTATAGTTTGCTATATTTTTTGGTATAGATTTTATTTTAAGATATAAAACTATAATAGATTATAAAGTAATGGTTTTTATATTTAATTTTCATAATGAGTTTTATTTTTTATTAACTAATGATTTCATAGTTGTTATAAAATTTTAGTAAGCTATGAAAATGTTAGAATATGGAGGTGATTATTATCTTTCTCATATTGATTAAAAGAATGAAATTTTATAACATAGTGTGGTTAAAGTGGAAAATGATTATTTTGTATAAATTTATTCATGATTTTATATGTTTTATTATTGAATGGGAGGTGTAATATATTGTAGACATAGTTCTTGAGCCTATGAAAATTTCAAAAACACATAATCAAATTTCTCTAATATAGAAATTAGACTAAATAAAATAATTTAATGAGTTTATTATTTTGGTATTTATTTATCCTAGAAAATAAACATACTATTCTTTTAATTTGTTTTTTACAATGAATATGGATCTATGAGCAGATTCATTGATTATATAGAAATAAATAATATTAATATTTAATAAAAAATTCTTTTGTATCATATTTAAAACATTCTTGGTCAAATCCAAGGATCCCAATACATTTCAATGAATGAACTCAGAATTAGATATCATTAGTTCAATGAAAAGGATAATTATATTCCAATGATAGAATTTTTGATGAGGTACTACCATTTTGAGTTTTTAGTTTTCTTAGTTAGGTAGTGAATTAACCTACTATATTTTTGGATTTTATTAATTCGGTATTCATAGAATATTTTGATATATTGCTGGTGGAATTTATTGATGGTATTATTTTAAAATTTAAATATTATTATTTTTATATAAATTTTTTGATGATTTTTATGGATATTAAGAGATAATAATTCATATGAAAAAATTTGTAAACATTATTTATTGATTGAATAAATTTCAATCCAAGTCTATATTTAAACTAAAAAAGGTATTGAAATGGATCCTGTAAAATTTATAGTATTTCATGAATATCCCTGACCAACCAATATAAAAAAGAATCATAGTTGTCGTGGATTGTATAGTTATTACCACTAATTGTTTAATAATTTTATCTGTTAAAAATATATTTAGTCGTGTTATATTGAAATTGTTTCAAATTAATTTGGGTAGTGGAATGTGAGGAATTTTTACAAAATTAAAATTACTTCTATATTAAAATTTCCACCATGAAATGGTTAATTTTTAATTTTTAATGATGAATAATTGAATTTATGAGGCTGTTTATTATTCTAAATTAAAATGAAATATACTACACATTAATATAGTTTAAATCACATAAGAGAAATATTCCAACCCATAAAATTGAAATTAAAAAATTAATTTTTTTCTTTCAAAAAAGTGGTTTCATTTATATGAGGTGAAAAAATTTATATATATATATCAAAATTTTTTTATATATTGAATAAAAAATATTAAAATAAAAATAAAAATGAGGTAGTTGGAATCGATAAATGAATATAATTTCTAAATTCATTATAATCATAGTGAAATTGATAAGGTAGAAGATTCTTTGAGTCAAAATGATAATCCATCATTGAGCATGTGATGTTGGTATATTTTTTCTATAAGTAACATTTTAATGGAAATTAGATTGTAAATATTTCATACATAATCCTCCTCAAATTTTTATTAGTTAACATTAAAATAATTATCTTTAGAAATTATAATATATTCTTTGATATAATATATTTTTTCGATATGGGAAAAATTTGATAAAGGAATGTATGATGACATTGATATTGATGAAAAAGTTATTATAAGATTTTGAAAGAGATTATTTGCATTGGATAACTCTCAGTTGGTAAAATAATTATTGGGTAAAGCTAAGAACAGTTTGAATTATATTCATCCAGGATGCATAGATATTTGTTGATATCATGAGGAATATTTTTATTCTCAAGTAATAAATAACGATATTAAATTTTTTACCTTCATTTATTTCATTTTTCTGTATCTAAAAGATAAATAAAAATTATTAAAAAGACTTATTAAACCATTAATACTTCTCAAATTGAAATATAAATATACATATATATAATTATATATATATATCCCTGGAATTTATAATTTAATTAACACAAACTTCTCATTGTGACAATGAAATGTGTGTAATTGTAGATTGGTTGACCAAATCTACTCATTATATTCTTACTCAAGATAATATTACTTTGGATGAACATTCTTGAATCTATCTTAAATACATAATATAATTAAATGGATTTTATCCTTTAATAATATATAATCAAGAATGATGATTAAAATCCAATTTTCTGGAATGGACTTCAGAATGTATTATGTAATGAATTATGTTTTAATAAAATATTTCATCCCCAAACTGATGGATATTTAGAATAAAAATTTAAATATTTAGATGATATCATTTAATATTTATCATTATCTTAATATAGTGGTTTCCATCAACAACACTCACTAATTAATTTTTATTATTATAGGATTTTTCATTCTTGTATACATATGGATGGTTGAGATTTTTTTGGAATTTTGTGTTGAACTATTTTTTATAGGGATGATGTTGGGGAGAGGAAGTTGTTGGGTCCAAAATTGGTGAATGTGTCGTTTAAAAAGTTAAAATTGTTTCATTTATATTTTAAATAATCTAAAATTTTGAAAAATAGTTTCATAGAAAATCCAAGGAATGAAATTTTATTTTAGGAATAAGATCATGTTTTTTTATAAAATGTATCCATGAAAAGGTTTAATGTATTTAGGTAAAAAAGGAAAATTAATCCTTGGATTTATTGGTTTCTATAAAATCCTAAAAAAAGATATATCATTGATTTATTGAGAAGCCTTGACTCAAATATTATTATAGGAATAATATATATTTAATGTTTCATTATCAATTAAATATTATCCTATTTTATCTCATATAATAATCCCCAATTCAGAACATTTATAGAAGAATCCTTCTATTGAGGAAAATAACTTCCAATTCATTATCATAGATAATAGAATTTTTAAAACATTGAATCTTGACTAGATAATGATTTATGGAAAATTCATATGACTAAAGAAGCAACATGGTATACTAAAGAATAAATGAATGAAATTTATCCCCACATGGTTACTAGTAAGATAAAATTTTGAGGAAGAAAATTATTTATTGGTAGAATTTGATGAACTATGTAATTTTAACAATATATACTTTTTATGATTTATTAAAATTCAATATTATTATTTTTCATATATATCATAAACACATATATATTTTAATTCCATGTTGAGTTATATTTCATATATCCAATTTGAAACACATTATACAATAAATATTTTTAAGATTAATTCATTTAATAACAATTGATTTTATTTAAAGGTTTAATAAAAAACATCATCATGAATTCTATTTTAATCAATTATAATAATTATTTAGTTATTGGTATATTATAATAATGAATTTTTTATATGAATAAAAAATATTATTATATTATTATAAATAACTTTACCAATATATGAAATAAGAATATGGTTGTTCCTTCAAAGAAAACATATTTTATTTCAAATAAAAAAATCCACTTACTATATGGTAATATATAAAAGTTTTTTTTATATTTTAAAATTATAAATTGATAAATATAAATCCATTAATGGTTTTACAATGTATAAATTTTCATAGGATTTTTTTTTGATTTTTCAATGATGGTTGATTTTATAGTTTGTATTTAAAAATACATTTTTTTGAATACCACATTTTTTAGGATATTGTCATGATATATAAAAGACATAATATTTTTTTTAATCTTAAAAAAAATATCTTACATTATAATATACTAAAAATATTATATAAATATAATTCAATTACTATTAATTTTTCATCATTTCATTATAAATATGAACAATAATTATTGATCATGATGGAACACTTGTACAACTTTTGAAAACATAGAAATTTTGTCTTTGATAAAAATTTATGAGGTTATAAGGCTATTATTTTAATTAAAGGAAAATATTATTACTAATCACATAATTGGTTATATTTATATTTACCAATTTTAAATTTATTAAACAAAAAAATTATCCAAATTCTTACAAAATATTTGCGCAATGTTGGATAAGTAAAAAATTTTATGTTAAAAATATATAAATGATATAAATGTGGGTATATAGTATTATTAATGATTTTATATAATTATATTCATGGATAATAAAATTTATTATTGTTAAAAAAATATTTTTATTATTAAAATAAGATAATTATCCAAGCACACAATATCAATGTAGTGCTTATTCAAGTGGAATAAAAGTCAAAATAAATAGTTTTATAAATATTTAAAATGATAATATTGGGACAAACTATAGTGTTTAAGGGTTTTAAGGTAAAACACAACTTTTAGTAAATAATTTAAATTATTTAATATGAAAAAATAGTAATCTATATATTTTTAAATTCAAATTATGAAAATAAAACTGAAATTGTCTTTAAATTAGATTCAATATAAAACAAAATTTAATAAATTTGATAACAATTATAAAATCATTTCATGAATCAAGTTTGTATGGGTAATAATTTGTTATAAAATATTTTTTTAATCTATGAATTACTTTTCATTTTAAAATTACATTCTTTTCCATTAAATATTGAATTTTTTTGTAATACCATTTTATTTTTCTATAAATGGGGACTCATTAAGTCCTTTTCCAAAAGAATGAGGTTTATTCTTCATTACATATTATATTAAAATACATATATAAAATACATTTTCATGTTCATACAGATCTATACTTTTCAAAATTCTATTATCTAACTTATTGGTAATCATTATACAGAACATGGTTTGATGGGAATGGTAAGGGTTTCCATATATCATTATCCGTTCTTATTTATTACTCTTAATCATATTTTTTTAAAATATATTAATTTTTTATCATGATTCAATCTATAGAGAATTTTAATATTTTAGATCCACTAATGATGAAATTTCATCCATTTTGTCTCACTATAATCATTTTCATAAGCAGTTACTACATAAAACTATGGGTTTTAAAAAAAGGTTTTTCATTTCAATTATTCAATTACACTTCTCAATTACAAAACATTTAGTAAAATGTATCCCTAAAAATATTTGGGTTATAAGATACTATTTTCAAAAAAATAAAATTTTTATTGGGTTTACACTTCTTTTCAACTATTTTGAATAACATTGGTCACAAATATTTTTTACGCCACCTTGTTGATTGGTGATGTTTTAATAATATTATATATTTCATGAATATTATAAAAAAATTATGGTTCAATATAAAATTAATATTCTTTTCATTTCATTATAATGATTCTGTAGTGATAATGTATCCATCATAAAATTTACATTAAAGGTAAACAATCATAGTCCTTTGTAACCATACAAAATAATCTTTCTCAGAAGGATATTCTAAATTATGACTATTAAAAAACCTATTGATCTTCAATGACTATATAATGAAATGGAAATAACTAATTAATAGATCTAGTGGTTATCGAACCCAAGGCAACTGATACCCGACTTTTAATAGTATTTCATAGTAGTTTTGGAGGTTTGGAACTGATGGATCACAAAATAACACTCATAATAAATACAAGTTTTTTACGTGAATGAAAAATTATAATAAATTAAATAAATTGAATAATAAAAACGAAATTAATATTAATAAATCTTAAGAAATTAAATTATTATTATAATGTTATTACTTAAGAGGATAGATGACGTATGATGCGAGTTGAGATTCTATATAAAGGGTTTTTTATTTTAAACCATTACATTAAAAGTTTTTAATTTATTTATATAAACACAGAATATATCTCTCATGTATTCTATGAATTTCATTTTTCATAATATAATTTATTTTTATGAATATTAAATTTCATCATTAATTTTCATATCAATAGGTAATTTTTTTAACTCATTTATTTAAAATTATTTTATTTTTTTGGGTTAACCAAAAAGCTAGTGTGAATGTATTAAAAAAATATGTTTTTTGAATATGATCTTTTATATAGTGATATTAAAGATCTTATGTGTTTTAATAACATTTTATTACATAATAATATCATATTATGATGGGTGTTCCCATGATATATCTCTCTAAAACATTGGAAAATGATGTACTTTGTTGATATGATATATTGGATGTATCTGAATAATTTATTCATTTAAATGGGTTATATTTAATGGTGATGAATATTATTTCCTATTATTCCCTTATAGATTATTTTTTCTTTCTATGAGATTATTTTATCAAAGTTATTAAGTAGTTTATTTCATGATAGATTATGTGTTTTTAGGATCTTAATTTTATTATCTAATGGAAATGTTTTTTAATTGTTTTTCTAGTTTTTCAATGGAAAAATAGGTTTATATTAAATATTAACCCCATTAATTATATTTATATTATAAAACTAAAATTAAAGAAAAACAATTATAGTGTAAAATGATTATTGGGAAAATTAGAGACATTAAAGTTCAAATTCTATATATTTTTCATGAATAAAAATGGGAAATCATTTTAAGAAAATTTTTATAGAAAAATAAACAATTATTAGAATTATGGATTCATTAATGTAATAGGTTTCAAAAAATTTAACGCCATGAAATTTATTCCATGAAAATTTCAAAATAATCCATGGAATAATCCTTATTATGAAAACACTGTTTGATTTTGAGGAGAAAATCATCTTCACGATTGAAGATGAAAAAATGGGATCTTCATATTACCCATTATTTCTTCATGCCTTGGGATATATATATTCCTTAATAAAACATCCAAATTTAGTGATATGATAGTGAGAATATCCATCGAATAGTAGGTTTTTGAGTTTCACTCACTATAATCAAAAATGATTTTGAATCCCTAAAGCCAATTTTGATTTAATTCTTAGAATATTTTGGCCTTGGAAAAAATTATACTTTAAACATCATATTTTTTTAGAAAGGTATGTCTTCTTTTATTTTTGGTTATAGCTATAAATTTTTCATAAGGGATGTTCTATATTTTTTTTCAAGGATTTCAATGGGATGGAGGCTACCTGCAAGCCACATATATAGTGTATAAAAAATACATGTATTGTAATTATAATATACTACATGAATTGAGTATGAAATTTGTAATGAATTACTAGTACTTTTTCACCTCTGTAGTTGGGTTTTCCCATGGGAGGGTATCCTGATATTTACATGGCGTTCAAAAATTTTAAACACCATTTAAACACCTAGTGTGTTTTTTAAGAGGTAGGAGATCATTTTCTTACAGAATACCTATTTCCACCAAGACCAAGGATGAATGAGGCCTCCTCTAGGACTAAGCTAGGTTCTACCAAATCTCCTCTATCTAGACTATATTTTCTTCTTTAGTAGTCATGTTGGATCTGCAATGGTAAGCTCCATGATCCACTTAATTCTAATTTCTGTTTATATTCCATATTTCTTCCTATTTTAGTGAGAGATGAAATTATATATTTTCAGGTGTCATTTCCTCTTTTTCGTTTTCTCCCATTTTAGGTTGAATAAAAGGTCATTGATGGATGATTGGTCCTCTAAAAACCTAAGTTAGGTGTTATAGCTTCTTCCCCTTATTTTTTTTTGAATTTTTATAACGCTTCATTGGTCCATGCATTATACTTCTCCGGTGATTCCTCTAATGGGTTTATGAAATCAAATTGAATGGTTTTCCATGCCTTTGTGGTCCTAGGTAGTAAATAATCGACCCTTTTGTTGATTTCGTTTACATGAGACAACCCTATGGGTTTACCTATCCATAAAGTCCTACACTTTGTTTACTTGATATGGTTTAAAACACCATTTTTGGTTTGTTTTTAATTTTAATATATATATATATATATATATATATTTTGGATTGTGATGTGATTTGAGGAAGATGTTTGGCCACGAGTTACACACTATTATTTATGCTAAATAAAGCGTTAATTTAATTAAATGTTCTTAATTACTTAATTTAAATTACTATAATATTAATTACTTTCCAAATAATCTGATCTATTGATAAAAAAATCACATTCATACTACGCTGAGAGTTATACAAGGGTCCCAACTTATGGATGCCTTGGGTACACTTGCTTTGATATATAAATGAGATGTGTTATTAATTGAATACATGTCAAGAGTGATACCAGTTATTCTTGGGATGAGCTCACCATGCGTTTACCTTACCTCTATGTGAGATATAATAATTACCTAAGAGAGAAACCATGGATAGGCTCAGTGGCTAGATGGTTAGACTTAGTCATGAGTGATACTTGGTCCCCTACACAGGATACTATGGATGAGACTAGATTGTTGATTACACCCCATGCCAATATTGATACTTGTGATTTCATTTATGGATTTACTAGTAAATAATCTTATAATATTTTTAATTTATAGATCCCCTTGATCTATACATGAGTTTCCTTCTATATATCCTTACACGAGCTTATAGATCTACTTATAAAATTCAAAATATTGATTTAAATTTAAGAGTAATATTGTGTAAATAAAATTCTAGGAATGTGTATACGTATCCAAATCATAGTCATGGAAATGGTCCATATCTTGATTTATTATTTTGTTATGTCCCTTTATTCCTTTTATTATACATGAAAAAGTTTACTTTTTTAGATAAATCCATCTTATCCTGAAGTTGGTAGAGTTGGTCGGGTATCCCATATAGAACCTAGTCCGATGCATTTAATTATTTTTTATACTTATATTTATTATTATTAGAAAACTTCTCATTCTGGATGCCCAAATGGATTTATCTAAACATTATTAATGGTTTATTTCTTAGTATATTTGAAAAAATTATTGGTCCCCCATTGCACACAAGATGATTACATGATTGTTGGTATAGATAAATGAATGAATCAAGATCCCAATGTTTGATTCTAAGCTATAGAAAGGAGCAAGGGAGTAGATGAACATGCCTATGATTGTGATTCTATTAGTATTAGCTTACGACCTTTTGAAAATTTTAAGCACGTGGTATATTCATGTATTACCTGTTTTTCATTTACTCATTTTGTATACCTACGTGACATGATCGTCACCATCATTTTTAACTTATATTTATTATCAGCTTCTACCTGCCTATTTCCCTTGTAGGATTTATCATTATTATTCTAATACTGCATGTTCTTACCATTTTTTATACATATATCTTTATATTAACTTTGTGTTACAATTTGAATCATGAGGGGATAGTGTTCCTGCAGAAATAACCTAGGACCTCACTACAGCTCAGAAGCCTCTAGTATATAGGGAGGCATGCTTGAGGTCATATAGCCAACCGTCTCAGGGAACCACCAAGTGGGTTCTCATGTAGAAAGCTACAAAGTGGTATCATATCCTATGTTTCATTTTTTATTAATTCTTAAGTATTCTATATACTATATAATGTATTTTAATTTGTTAATGAGATTTTACTTGAGAGTATCTAACCCAAAATAACCTAAATTTCCTGGTTTGGGTAGATGTTTTTATAGGTTTTTCATGTCACAACCTTTTCAAACTTCACCATTGGGTGATTCACATGTTATTTTTTAATGAAATTTAATTAATTTGGACTGATGAGATGAGTTTTTATTGGCTCATTCATTATACAAGGAACCAAAGTACTGTAATTTCATGCATTATTCCATTCCATATTTATAATTCCTACTTGGGTTTCTAGTATTTCATCTTATTATTATAATTTACTTGATTTTAATATATTTAAATTTGAAAACATTTCATGTAGTGATAACATAATTTGAGTATTTATAGTTCTTATAGAAATATAAATAGTGTCTTACCACATATGTTGATGATGAAACCTTAATTAACCAACTATTACATGTTTGAGAAATGAACCATTGGAATTATTGACTAAAACATTAGTTTATTGATGAATACCAATAATAATTTATGATTCATGTAGCTTTATAAACTAGGAATATTAGTTCACATAATTGTATCACAATTCATGACATGAAATATTCCGATACAGGATAGAAAGGCAATATCAAAAATACTTAGCACATTAACCTTAATTTTTAATGTCTATGGCCCTTTATAAATTGGAAGTAGTGAAATGTTTAACTTGATTGATATATATATATATATATATATCCATATGAATAATAATGCACTTAAATCAATTAATGTTTCAATAAAAATGGCCACCTCTAGATGTAGATGCTAATTGAAAAGTAAAAGGTGGTGTCTTCTATAACTTTAAATTGAAACTCCATATACCTAAACCCATAATATGTTATATGAGACCTTATCCCTGACCCAACCTCTATATTGGGTAGTATTATGTGACTCTTATGGTCTATTACGATCTCTTCCTGATAACCTAGTTTGGGAATTAGGATCAGAAAGAGATCCTTAACTCATTTATCAGAAGGCATTGTACCTATTCATTCCCTTCATTTTATGTTTCATGTATTCTAATATTAAATCATATTTGAGGAATACACTTGGAAATTTTATTCTGATTCCACATCAAAATCCTTGATTTATATTCCAAGAGGGTAGAAATGAACATTCTATAGAGGTGGAGGGCCCTAAACAACTAATATTACCCCCTATAGTGTCACATGAGGCACCTCATATTGATCATCCTCTGGGAACCAATACTCAGTTCTAAGATAGCTTCCACTACATTATGAAGTATGTACATGGTTCTCCTCAACCTTCCTATATTAGGGTATATCTGACCCAAGACTTCCATCAGCAACATCCTAAAACCTTTTCAAGGGATGAAAGACTTAAGGCCACTGAGTTTTGGCTAGAGGTTATGATTTCAATATTTGAGCATCTTCAGACACATCTATAGAAAAGGTTCAAGGTATCTACCTATGTGCTCCATGATTCTGCTTAATATTGGTGGGATTTCACCACCCAAGATAGATTTCATCACCTTATGATCTGTTTGGATTATCAAATAGCCTTCATTGGATACTTATTTACCTAAATGTTGAGGTTAAACCATCCTTGATATTATATTCATGTAAAGAAAGGTTCTATTTAAGTTATTTAGAACTCAACTTGTTTCCACAAGCATCAACATTTTACATTAACTTTTACAGGTGTCGATATGACCACTATGAGTGACTTTTGAGGATGGGATTTCATACTCCATATAATCACAGGTTAATGTCATCCTTATGGCCACCATTACAGTGAATGTGAACTGGGACCTCATTATAGATAAGAACCTGAGGGATTGTTGCAATGTGATAAAGGGTGGTTCAACATCTAGGTAGGGAGATGGATTGTCTAGCTATATGAAGCAATGTTTTGAGGGTGCATGCAGGGGAAGTAAAAGTTATTTTACATGCACATATATATATGAAATATGTGACAAAAGTGTATTGAAAGACCATAAGAATACCCACTATATGAGGAACCTGATCGAGTGTCAGACTTCTTGATAGGATGAGTCACATTCATAATTTCTTTAGAACTATCCCTCCTTTGACAAGTGAAAAATGAATTGTGATAACACTAATTTTCAGTATAGTATCAATATATCCTCATCATGCTAAGAGTTGGTCTACTAATGGCTAATCGGACTGAGGAGGAGGTCGTGTCTTAGGTTGTCAAATCTAAGAGGTTTAACACCAGTATAGTGTACCTACACAGGTTTGTAAGGTTGTATCACAGGGTTGCGGTTCATGACATGTCTCTGAATTATATCTTATTACTAAGGAGAAGAGTCCATGACCTTCTATAGTAATATGAAATAATATTTTATCCTCTATATTATATTATTCCATATTTGATATATGTGCATCACACTCATTCATATATGCTGTAATAATGAGAAGTATGGTCCTAGTGATCAACTAATCTAACAAAATTATAACACATGACACACCATTAGGGTCTGATCAAAATTTTAATGCTAGTGAAAGGTGATCCCCTTAAGATAGGTGGGTATCATTTCCTATAGAAATTATTTTTCATCAAGGTTGTCAGCTTTGATATCATTCTCGGTATGGACTGGCTTGGGATTTATCCCACTAATATTGATTTATATCACCATAGGGTTTCATTTGCATCACTCAAGGGTAGTGCATATATTAATAATGGTGAATAGGTTATCCAAGAAAGTCATGAGGTACCTGATGATCATTAGTTCTGTAGGGTGGTATCCCATATTGAGAGTCTCTTTATGAGTGATAAGGGAATGTAGTTTGTGGAATTAAAACCAGTTCTGAATCATTTACGTTATTTCAGCCATGAAAATTTCTCTATAACTCCTCCTTTAAGAGAGGTTTCATTCACAATAAAGCTACTACGGGGTGGGGAACTATTGAAAATTCCTCTGTATAAGATGGTACCTATAGAGATCCAGGAAATTAAGAAACATATAGAAGATCTATATTAAAAGAATTTCATCCAACCTACCATATCACCATGGAGATCCCCTTCATTTTCACTATTAATTCATATAGTACCTTCTTATTGTGTGTTTATTACAGATAGTTGAACCAACTTATGGTGAAGAACCATTTTCCATTTATTCTTATATACAACCTCTTCAACTGGATCCAAAGAGAGATAGATTTATCTATCATTGATTTGAGGTAGGGATATAATCAAAGGTGTTTAATTCCATTAGATACACCACATAAAGTATTTTGAATTAATTATGTCTTTTATGAGTATTTGATTATGCTGTTTGACCTTATGAATACAGTGGCAGTCTTTATGAATCTAATGAATCAAGTTTTCCACCCATACTTGGATTCATTTGTGGTAGACTGCATTGAAATCATAGTGGTGTGTTCCTATAACATACATGAAAATTCCAACCATATTTATATCTTACACAATACACTGACTGAGAACTGAAATTATTCTAGGATAAAGAATTCCACTTTTTGATCTATGAGGTTCAATTCTTGGGTCATGTCACCTCTGAGAAAGTCTTGTTTATAATTCAATATAAGGCCAGTGTCATGGTTTTTTGAGAATATCACAAGAATATATTTGACATAAATGGTTGAATAGGGATCACTGGTTATTACAGGAAAATAATTTGGTACTTCTCACACCAGGAGATAAAGGATAACTAACTTCAGCATCAATCCCGATTCTTCTATATCTAGAAGAAGAAATAATATTTAATATTATGCTTCAAGAATCGGTATTGGGGCTATTCTAATGCAGGGAGAACATATTTTACCATACATCTCCCACCAATTGAGACCTTGTTAGTAATATTACCCTATTAATGACCCCAAGTTAGCAGTTTTGGTTCATGATATATTGTTTTGGTTGAATAATATATTGGGTGACTGATTAATTATTTAAAGCAGTCAAAAGATCCTCAAATACATCTCCACAAAGAAATATTGGAATCTTAGAAATCATAGGTGGGTAGATTATGTACAGTAATTTGACATTGATCTTGCTTATAAAACCATGATGGGTAATGTAGTAGATGACTCGTTGAGCTAGAAAACTAACAAACAGGGCTTCCTAGAGGCTAGTAGTGAGTGTATGTTGATGGATTTATTTTTTTGAGATACTTCTGGAGGTTCAGGAGAAACACAAGAAACCTATTTTAGTACTTTTATACGTGGCATAATCCCTTATGTAATGTGTGCGGATGAGGCATCTATATGATTCTGAGGGCCTTGACCTAATGTAGAGTGTATCAAGTGAGACCCAATCGATTGGATATTTTTTTATGAGGATGAAATCATGAACTTCTGTGGTTATATATGGGTTCTTACTGAAATATGGTAAGAGTTTATGTGGGAGTATCAAGACTCTACTTGGGATGTTCACCATGGGGTTTCTATGATGTACTAAGACAAATATTGTCAATATTTGTGTCTTGGTATTAAGAGAAAGATTTTAGGTTTCACCATAAGGTGTTACACCTGTAAAAAAAGAGATGAGAATCACAAGAGACCAACTAAAACATTACAACCCCAATATATTCTTGAGTGGAAGTGGAAGGATATCATTATAGATTTTGTGATGGGATTTTCGAGATCCCACTGAGGTAGTGATGTGGTATATTTTATCATTTATAGGTTTAACATGGTCTCACAGTTCCTACTAATTTGGGAGGCCTTATTAGTTTATGATCATGAATATCTATATATCTTGGAGATTTTTCCTCTTTATCATGTTCCCCATTCTATTATATCAGACTAAAACACTTAGTTTTCATCATTGTTCTGGTAGGAGCTGCAGAAGGAACATGGTTCACATGTTCTCTAGATAAAAGCATATCACCCTCAAACAGATGGGAAATATGAGTGGTCAATTCAAGTGTTATAGAAAATCCTCTAGTAATGAATCCATGATTATAGAGGATTAGAGGAGAAACATATATATCTTGTTGAGTTTCCCAATTATATCATTTTTTAGGAAATGGTTATAATGGATCCTTATTAATAACTTTATGGTAGGCTATGTCTTTCCCCTATATACTGTTTAAAGGAAGTAGATGGAATACTATTAATTCTTCATATCATTCTGGATACTTTAGTGTAAGTGTATCAGATTTAGAAATATGTGGCTATAGCCCAGTCTAGGTAGAAGTTTTATATCAATTGTCACCCTCAACCTCTGGTGTTTGAGGTGGGACATCATGTATTTTTTTGAGTTATTATTATATTGGAAAATATATATATTCAAATACAAGTAAATATTTCTACTCATTGTGGTAGTCCATTCTATCTCATGGAGAGATTTGAGATGGAAGCCTATCAACTATAGTAACATCATAGGTATCGGGTTATGAATGAATTCTTCCATGTATCAATGGTTCACCAGTACTACTCTGACTTATCTCATTAATTTGATCCCAAGGATATTGAGTTGGATATCTATGTGTCCTTTTGGATTATCTGATAAGGATAGGTTATTGGAGAAAAAATTATCTCAGATGAAGGTCACTTCCACTAGTCCAAGTTCAATGGAAGAATGACCATGTGTAGGATGAGACATCAGATAGAGAGGATGAAATACATTCTTAGTGGCTGTAACTTTTCTTTGAAAATTATTTTCCACCATCCAAATGAAGACTCGAGGATGAATTTTTTTATGGATGGGAGGTTTTATCATCCCATATTTTTAGTGATGTAATATTTTATTAGTTTTGGTTAAACCTAGAAACCATGATTAAGGTTGGTTCTGTTAGCTTTTAGAAAGAATGGTTGTAGTGGGATAGATATTGGATACTGGCCAATTACATGGTCTATAATGAATACATTCACTATATTTACAATACACAACATGTATTGAGTACATGACATGTAATGGGTTGTCCAGAACCTTTTTACCCCATGAGATAGGTTTTTATAGGGGATGAGACACATTGTTGTTCATGAAGTTTAAATCTTTTACAAACCATGTAAATGTATGACTAATTCTTTTAAGAGGTAGGGGCACCATGTTTTTTATAAAATGGCCCATTTCTCTAGGAGAAGCGATGTGTGTGGCATATTCAATGCCTAATCTAGGTTATAATGGATATCCTCTATTCAAAATCCATTTTCTTCAGTCATGTTGGATCCGATATGGCATTCTCCATAATCTTATTTCTTCATATCTTTTCTCATCTTCCCATATTTTGTTCTATTTTAGTGTTATAAAATATATCATTTTTCTATTTTTTAACCAATTTTCTATTTTCTCCCATTCTATATTAAATCAAAGGGAAACAATATATGAGTGGCCATATAAAAAACTAATGTATGTGTTCTATATTCCTTACCTCATGTTTCATTATGTTTATATTATTCATTACTATGAAATGAAGAAGACATCTCCAACGATTCCTATATGGGATTTAATAAATTAAATTGAATGGGTTTCAATTCCATTGTGGTCATAGTTAGAAGAGAATTGATCCTTTGGTTGATTTCCTTGACATGGTACACCCCTATGGGTGTGCCTCTCTATAAATTCCTAACTAACATTTACCTAATATGGTTTAAAACACATTCAAGGTCTATTTTCCATTATAATAAATAGATTTCGTAATGAAAAATAATTTTAGGATGATTCTTGTTTATAAGTTAGGCCCTATTATTTATTCTATATCTTCTTTTAATTTTTTTCATACATATTTTAAATTTCTATAAATGTCTTTAGTTTTTAAATAATATGTTCTTTTGGTATCTAACTCACTTTTATACTATGTTTAGGGAGATATAAGGGTCCTGACTGAAGGATGCCTTGGACAGAATCGTCATGATTTACAAATGAGAATTGTTATGTATTTTATATATGCTAGGAGTGATGAAAATTATGCCTAGGATGTCCTCAATGTTAGTTCTACATACATATATGTGGGAGATATTGGTTGTAACAACACTGTAGCAGCGGCATACACTATAGCAATGACAGACACTGTAGCGGTGGCATGTCACTGTAGCAGCGACAGGGTACTGTAGCAGTAGTGGGTACTGTGTGGTATTGTAGCAGCGTGGGTATTGTAGAATTACTATTCATAGAATGGGCCTTGGGAAAAATATTTAGGCCTACGAGCCATGTAATGGGCTAAATGCCCACTGGGCCTTCGAGCTATGTAATGGGTCTCACTCTATCCATTTAAAAGAGGTATTTGCTTTGATTTAATAAAAAATTAGGCTTTGGCCCCAACCGTTTTTTTAAAAAGGATGGTATTTGTGGATAGATGGTTAGACCAGGTCACAAGTCATACCCAGTCCCCTATATGAGATATCAGGGATGGTATCATAGTGTTTATTTCATTCCTTTCCAAGAGTAATTATTGGGATTCCATTTGTAGATCTACTTTGATGGGAACTTACATTATTATATATTTATAGTTCACCATGATCAATATTTGGAATTCATTATGGACCACCTTAGATGAGATCAGGGTGCCTCTTCTTAAATTCCAAATATGGGCACAATTTGTAGAGTAAGAATGTGTAACTGATATTCTAGGGACACATCCCCCAAGATAAATTACATGCTTAGGAATGGTCCATATCTTGATAATTTTTTTCTTTAGACACTAGATGCCTTGTGTCATACATTTATACGTTCAACATGGTTCAGAGACATCTGTCGTAGGCCTCTATAGGTATAGTCAGGTGGGTATCCCATGAAAAACCCGGTCTGATGTATTTAATTATTTATTTAAGCCTCTAATTTCTCATTTTTGGCACACTTCTCATTTTATATGCATAACTATATTTATATATAGACCATTAGTGGTGTCAGATTAAGTATATTTGAAACCTAGTTGGCCTTCCCATGGATCCCATGTTGATTCCATGATTGTAGGTATAGATGATTGGAAGCATCCAACATTCAATGTTTGATTATGTGTTGAAGGATGGAGTACATGTGAAGAGGACCAACCATATACTCGTGATTCTCTTGGTATAAGATTTTGGACTTTTTGGTATTTATTTATCATGTCGTACATGCTTGTATTCCATTTTTTCATGTAAACGTTATGTATAACTACATGACATGATCATCATCCTCTATTTTCAACTATTATTTATTATCATCATCCAACTATTTATTTCTCATGGATGGTTTATCATTATTATTATACTGATTCATGTTCTTATCTTTTTACAATATGTATATTTTTATATTAATTATTTTATATACTCTGAATCATGAGGGAATAGTCTCCCCATATACAAAACCTTGTCCCTCTCTACTAGTCATCATTATCTGGATTATAGAGAGGCATGCATGCTGTCATGTGTCCAACCATCTTAGTGCACCTCTTAGTGGATTCCAGGTCATAAAACTACAATAATATGGTATATACACAACATCCAAAGATATAGTTTGATTTTTATAATTTATTTTGACTAGTCATATATCCTAAATATACAAACATATAATAAGTTAAGGAGAATTGTTGATGGTAATATATAATCCCTCATTTACTAGTTCATTAACTCATCTCATTTAGCTAGGATGTGTGCTCAAATAATTACCATAGACTACCTCCCACACATATATCCAATTCAACTATTTCCACATAATATTCTATAAATAGAACTATATTCCACTGGTTTTCAATAACAATGGACATAGGTATGAATGATCAAGTGATGTTGGATCTCCCTTTTCCTACCACCTAAATATGCCACTTCAATGCCACATGGGCATACCACATTGTAATTCCACATGGAAACCACATAAGGGAGCACCAATTATGATCCCCACTTGGGGAACCACCTTAGCACAAATAATTAGGAATACTACCTTTCTAAGGCCTCATATGCAGGAACTCATACATGAGTAAACCAATTTTCTCAATTCATTCACCTCGTTAATAATACTAGATAGAACACATTTTTCTATGCCATATACTTGATTTTCCACACTAGGGTGAAGCCTAATCCCAAAAAATTCACTAGAAAAAACCTATTTTCAAGGTATCATGCATAGATTCCCATTCAGATAGGATATATACCTAAGAATAAAAATGTACAAAACAAACTTTTAGTTGAGATTATAATCTTGGAATTTGAAACAATTTGTGTCAAGATACTCCTGGTTTCTTCATACACCTCTAGTTAAGATAATCCTCTTAGTCTCCCATATACATATAATATATATAATCCTCCTTTTTCCTTAAAAATCATAGAGTTGAGATACTCTTATCCACACCCAAAAATACCATCACCATGCTCTAATGATATAGTGAATCCTATATTGTCTTATAACTAGTTATAATCTCTAATTATAATAATATGCATTTATCATAATGTTACTAGAGGATAGGGTTATAGAAATATCTATATGATATTCCAACTAGGTTTATGCTCTAACCCTCATTAATGTAAAGAATTAAATAATAATCCCAACACAATCATCTTGAGTTATGATACTCTAGTTAGACTCATTATAATCCTTCAATTGACATCCTACCCATGGATTCCCACAAATATATTCATGTATATTGAGAGAACCCCAATGGTAATATCAAACATAATGAATAATGAATTTTTTATTTTTACCGCGTTATGGAATAGGAATCCTCTATGGGCTCCTATAAGGAGTTCATTAAAACTTTTATAGCCATCCTTCATTATCAATACAACAATAATCACAAGTTTAAATACCAATTAAGGGTATTATACCCGGTATAAACACCAATAATTCATACCAACACCCAACTCACTAGTTGGGAAGGTAATTAGAGGGCTTACTCTTCAGTAATCCCGAGTCAATCCCTTCTTTTACACTGTAATAAAATATGAATTATGTTTTTTATTCTGTTTCTCATAGCAAGTATCACTCACATGAGATTATAAGATTAGTTGATTATTTTTCTATAATAATTTATATGAATCATAGGAATCAACTTTTATTTCTCATTATATAGTTCTATATTGTATAGTGAAAATCCTAACCCCATAAAAATAAAATTCATGGTCGCATGCTCACATATGAACTGAAATTGTGTAGTACTAACTTTTTGGTCTTTGATTACTATTAATGGGGATATTCAAGACACTAGATTGGGGTTAAATCCCATCTCAAAAACATATATCACTTATCTGTATAGTTTTAATTATTAGATATCCAAACTAAGAATATTTAAACTAAAGAATCATGAATTAATAATATAATTTTGGCCTACTTTTATTCCACACATATGTTTATATATACACACTATTTAGATCATATTATTTTCATTAATGTTCTGAGAATTTCCCATGTATTTTGGATGGATTCATGAAAACATCATTAATCAATATAAAATTACAATATTAAAAATAAATCTCTTCAAAAAGGCGTGATTATCCCATCCTTCCACCCTCTTAACCATTGAGCATTAATGGATGTAGTATTGTGTTTGACTATATGTATGAAACAAAAATAGTGAACCCAATATTAATATTTCAACTATTATAGGATTTTACAAATGAAAAAAAGCTTATTTGTTTCATTAGAGTCACGAAAACAAAAAACTAAAACTAGAAAAAAAACTCTTCAACTATGTTCCTGATTGGTCAGCCATTCACTGTTACATGTGATGCTATACTAATATGTTTTTTGAAATAAATTTAAAATAACTTCAATAATATTCTAATACAAATAGAATTTTCAAAAATCACCAACGAATATGAAGCTCATTAGACAAGTTAGTTGTAACTATAAGACACCTCAATCTACTATGTAGAACTAGTGGACACACTAAAAATATGCCTTGACCATCATAGAGACCATGGATTCATACACCTAAAATACACAGACACTAACTAAAAACCTATAGTACCATGTAGTGAGAACCCAAATATAGTAATATTATTTCAAAATTTACATCCCTACATTTGAGGTAGCTAATGAATTTATCTAGATGATGAATCCTAATAAGATATCATACATTTGATATACCATAGAATAGTAGGTGGCCCAAGAAGGCACATCCAATCACTTCCAGAACCTATACCTTGAGGACATCAAGACATACCTTCCCTATCTTTTGGTGGTATTTTAGGAAACCCAATATCTCAAGTAAACTACCCAGGATCTTCCAAGAATGGATCCCATTAACCATGTTTATAATCCCCAAATCCCAAACCTATAATAAACAAATCAATATATACTTAATTTATTGATCAAGAAAAAGGATCCCAAAAAGAGAGTCCACTGTGGAATTAAAATCACTACAAATATAGTGTATCTCTATGTCTTTGCAACTACCAGCACCCCTATGTCTCGTTAGTGTATCCCAACAGTGTCCTATGGCCAATTATATATCACTATAGAAATAAGATACATATTTCATCACATATAGAATTGGTGATGATAGAATCATATGGAAAACCCTATCCCATGAGGATGTGTCATTTTTAACATTTTGATATTGTGTTTATTTACATTATGTTATATTAGATAGGAACACACTGATATTTTGTATATTCCTCCATCAGATGATTCACATAAATAAATTTCATCACCATCATCCCAATTAGTACTAAAACACTGATAACATTTATTTAAATGTATTTCATCAGTAAACTAATTTTTATTAAATGTGGACCTACTTTCCAAGGCATTCAATCAGTGGGAACTTACTAAAAACATCTTAGATAACTAGTTGTTCAAGATGATAGTAGGTCAGTATCAGCACATCCATTTGAGGGTGTTATTGCCTAATTTTGGAATATCTTATAGATTTAAGATATATTCATGAATCCATCCCTAATCTCAGTGTGGGAATTTTTACCCTAGTACAAATAATCTAAACGAGACCCTATGTTTGATGGAAACCTCTTTATATATGTGAGTTTCAAAAATCTATCTCTTATTAATTAATTATTCTTTTGTTTCAAGCTAAATATCATGGATCTCTATATTTTATCAACATCCATAGAGGAAGTTTTGTGTTTTTAGTTGGGATTGATACTCAATGATTCATCCAATGTATTCTGTTAAATATGGAATCAAAACCCATGTAGTTTGATGGAATTGATAAGGGGGAAATGACATTGGATTAGAACCTCAAAATGGAGAACAATGTATCCTATTAAAAAGAGGAATAACAGACAACAAAGTTCAATTGGATGGTTTGGGATTACCCCTCAACTAAAATTCCATGATGGAGGGACTTTCATGATACTGATAGAATGATCATCATAGATTTATAATCCCATTTGGGACATGGTTGGTTTGAGAAACAAGATACAATTGATGATCAGCCACATAACTTGATAGAATACAATTATATTTTAATTTATTCCTTATACATGAGTTTACATGATAATATTCATATTCCATTAAAGGGGAGACAATTTTAAATAAAGAGGCCATTACACATGAGCTATCTTGAGATAAATGTCCTATAAGGTGGTTTAGGTCATATTGTGTTTTGGGAATCCATATTGAGTATCTCTACTCAATATTGTTTTAAAATTACTTGATTATTATATCAACTCAAGGAAATTGAGGCATTGACAGGGGCATAAAACTAGGATGTTTCCCAACTATTGAAAATCTTGAAGATTATCTTGACTCATGGTGAATTGAAGGTTTGGTTAGTGCACACACCTAAGAGGACACCCATGTATCTGGAACCATGAGGAGTATCTTGAATCATGGTGAATTGAACACTTGGTTATAAATTACACATTAGAGGACATCAAACTATTCTAAACACTGATGAAAATATCAACTCATGGTTAATTACTGTTTTTATTTGGTCTTACACCTAGGATGATGCCCATATATATGGATCCATGATGAGTATCTCGACTCCTAGGGTATTTTAGGTTTGGTAGGGGTATAAACCTATTTGGATTCCTGAGTATTTAGAACCATGAGTTGTATCTTAAATCATGGTGAACATTAGGTTTGGTTTGGGCTTGCAACATATAGGATTCCCAAGTATCCAAAATGATAAATAGTATCTTGAAGCATGGTGAACTGAATATTTAGTTGGGGATTGCACCTCGAAAGATTCTAAAGTATTTGTAACCATGAGAAGTATCTCAATTCATTGAATATATCTATGAGAAGTATTTGGATTCTAAAGTATTTGTAACCATGAGAAGTATTTGTAACCATGAGAAGTATCTAGATACATGAGGAGTATTTTGGATCACATTGAATCAATATTTTGGTTGGGGAATATATCTATGAGGATTTCCAAGTTTGTGTACCCATGAGGAGTATCTCAAATCATAGTTAATTGAAGGTTTTGTTTGGGCTCACTCCTTGGAGGATGACAATTAATCAGAAACCCTGATGAGTATCTCTACTATTAGGTAATTGATGGTTTGGTTGGGGAATAAAGCAATGGGGATTCCAATGTTTCACAAACCATGAGTATTATCTCAACTCATGGTGAATAATGGTAACCATGAGGATAATCTCAACTCAATAATAATTTATGATTTGGTTAGAGACAACACCTATAAGGATTCCCATGCTTGATTAACTCCCCCATCCCCACCCCGTCTGCTGGTAAAAGGATGAGGAAGGGAAATCTTTATGTTTGGGAATTACACTTATTGGGAGGCCCATATATAAAGGATCATTCCAACTATATGATTATGTTTTATGAATTGATACATATGTGTGAGGAATGTGTGAATTGTTTCTTATCTCTAGTGAGAGGTCTTGAAAATAGAGATAACCCTAATGAGTTCTATAAATGGTGTATATACATATTAAGGGAGACAAATGTTTCCTAGACCAAGTTAGGTCAAACATTATCATATTTTTTCAATATATACTGGGTATGGGTGAATCTATTAGGAGGGAGTCCTTTGGAGAAGGGCCCCCTTTGTGTGTGACATGGGTGAAGGGTCACCCAATTATTGGTTGCTCAAATTTTGGTCACCCAGGTGAGTTGACATGGGTGAATGGTGTCCCATGGGGAGAGACTGAGGTGAATGGTCTCCTAATTGTGGGTATCCCCAGTGTGGGTGGTCCATGCATGGGTCTCCAAAGTGTGGGTCTTCCATGTGATGTTACAAAGGTAAAGGGTCTCCCAAGTAAGGGAGACCTAAGGACCTCATCTTAGTATAGGCTATGTATATTATTATACCCATTTGGGGGTGGACCAATCATTAAAAATAGTATGGTGATCATAGATCTCACCCTATCTATCCTATGTTAGTTCATATATTATCCTAAATATTAGTGTTAGGTGTCTATTTATACATTATATATTAGAACTAGGTGAAGGAGTTGTACTAAGGAGTTAGATAAAGGAGTTAGTGAGACGAGAGAGGGCGTTATGAGAGGGACTTGGATCTTGGAGCTACATGAAGGAGATTCAAGAAACAATTGAGTTAAAACATCAATTAATTAATAACATTCATCCAAATTCTAATATACATAATATTTGATCAATAATTCCATTTAGGATCTATGACTAGTCAATATAATGACTTAAGAGTGATCAATGTCCTTGTACATGGTGTACACACAGTATCATGATGTTTCTAGAGGATATAAAGTACCTAGAAGAAACATTAAACGAATTTTAAGTCATCATCATCTTTTTATATACAATTTAAAAAATCCACAAGAAATTATTAGAGGGATTTACCCACCACCATTCCAATATATGGAGAAATGAATATGAGGAATATATATCACTCAATGTGTGAGTAGTATTGAGTCACATGTAAATCCTCCAAGTTTCTTCTTCTTGAATTCAGAAACATTTCTACAAAAATGTGAAATGTGTGGTCTGAGTGAGAGTTGTATCAAGGGTCTTGTAGAAATGTTTCTAGAATAAAATTTTCAATGTCTAAAACCATCAAATAATAATTCGGATTGATAAAATTCACAACCAAACCACCAAAAAAATGATATAGATGAAGTATTAATATGATATTAAATTTCATATTTGGAACCCAAAATATATGATCTTAAGAATAGTTATGTTTATTTTCTCAGGAGAAAGAGACCAAATATGTTTTTTCTACATGTTCAAGTCAACATGCATCCTTTATCCAGACCACTTTATTATTGAGAGATATCCCAATATAATAAGGTATATTCAATTAACCACATCAAAATAGCATCACGTTAACCACCATACTTGAATGCATCACAAATAGAATGTTGAGTGTTCTTATTACTATGGAGACACTAACTGCTAGTTTAGGGTAGTCAATAGAGGATAACTTGGGTGGTGGTATCCAAGGATATAATCATTGATCTTATTTCATGAATGAATTATCTTTAGGGTATACAAGATCTGGTATAACAAAATAGGATTTTTATCCTGAGTTGTTGGATTTGACTCCTCCTTTACCCATATTTAGAAACCTAATAATATCTAAATTAAAAAAATGGGGGATTTAAAGCTATATATAATCTATATTTTCATCCCAATATTGACCGATGTTGGGATACCATGATTAAAAAAATTCTTCTAGTAAAATATTTTTGTGGAAAACCAATTATGTACCTACATTTTCATTAGAAAATAACCTAGTAACTATGTACATTTCATGCTTGGAATACCATTACAATTTATTCCACTTTCAATCGAGCATTACGATGAGGGAAAAAACTAAAAATGATCTAAAAAATTTAAATTAATATAATAATGATAGATTCATGGATTTCATTACAAGAAGAAAGGACCTAAGATATTCATTGGATAATAATATCTCCCAAGAAAAATTATTGGAGATATTTTTTGAGAGCCTATAAGATGATATTTCAATAACTCTCATCCCCAACAAGTAAGTTGGTGGCTTTCAAGATCTCATAGATAATATGAAAATTCTATATTATTTTTTGTGATGAACTAAGAAAATATCTCATAAAGAAAAGCTATCATGAATGAGAAACTTAGGAAAATAAACTCTTAACATCAATCAAATATAGTTAAGGTCGTATTCCATTGAAGTTACGAAGAATACATTTTATTCCATTCGTGATGATCAAGTTCTAGGTAAGTTTTTCAATGCTAATGAGAATAACATGATCATAGTGATAAATATCAAGATGATAGAAAATGTAGCATAAGATTTTCCTTTCCATCATATACTAGGTCACACAATCCCAGAATTCTTCATCATCAATTATCTACCACAAAAAATGGATGATGATGGTCAAGTTACAATACATAGTACCATGGTGCATTTGAAATATATGTCAACTATTATAAAAAATAAAGAATAAGAATTGTAATATTTCCTATACATGAATACAAGGGTTTCATATGAATAGATAATAAAATTTTCAATGAATAATGCACACCCCATTATTAAGGTGTGACTGAATTAGCATGTTGTGATCCTCAATTATCATTATATCTTTTGAATTTATCACCTTCTATATATTAGCTTCCAAATATCTAACTTAATCCAAAATGGGAAAAAATTGAAGGGGTGTTTCTTATAGAATCTAAAAAATAGACAGACTCATATGGATATTATGCCTCGATCATTTGGATAGTGGGACCCAACCCACTAAATTGTTTAATGAGAACTGACCCATAAAACAACATTGTATTCTATAGAATATCAATCATTCACCTTTGAGTTCATCAAAATTTTATCAACCGATGTTGGTGAATAAGGGATTGATGATTCCAAGATAACCACTGAATAAATCATTATAATCTTTTTTTATACCTCATATAGAAATTTTAGTAGATAATTTTCCAGAAGTAAATTGTATATCTAATTTATAAGATCTACATTTGGAACCCTATTATCATTACCAACGCATCCATCAATTATGAAAGGAAAGGGTTTTGAATATTATTATACATATCATACCTTTGAGGTTGATAAGTCCATATCTACTGAACAACATGTTTCTCATATCCCAAAAGGAAATAATGACCTCCAGGAAATAATTATGGACATTCATTGAAGTTATTTTCACCATATTGAAATAGTATAATACTTCTGGTTATCCTTATAATGATATACCTGATCTCATTAGGGATAATATTATTTTAATATTTTCACCACATTAGTGTGAAATTATGGATATCTTGACCTCAAACTATACCAATGGTATTAGTGGATTTTGGTATTTTCATCCACTGAATAGGTGGATTTTATACATTGTTCATCCTTGGTAACCCTCACACTATTACCAATATTGTTAATGGTCACTAGTCAATGGATGGCACTGTCAATGTCCCCATAATAAATATCATTTACTTCATCTATAAAAGTGATTAATATTTAGTCATCACCTCATAGATCCCACTTATTACCATGATCCCTTGAAAATAGGGGAATATGTGAAAAAATGGGAAGTAATGTTGTATCCCTCATTTCAATGATAGAAAAATTATAAAATACTACTTCAAATGTGGTCATGTTTCTAGGTATTTATCCTTTTACATGGAATATAATTTTTTGGTCACCTAAGGAGAAGAATATAGGTACAAAAATGGGTATATTTAAGAGATAATTAAAATTGATGATCCTACCATCAATTTTTAGGGAATAAAATTGAATAGTGGATTTTATTAAAAAATTTATTCAAGAAGAAGAAATATTTTGGAACGATTATGCTTGTGATGCCCAAATCCCTACTTCCACTATGTGAAAACCCAAAATACCAAAACCAATATGTAAAAATCATTTTATTCTTCCATTGATCAGTGAAATTCATTATAAGGCCTATTCCTTTTATCTTTAGTATGTGACCACATAGTTCATTTATTCATTTAACATAGTATCATTGATCATTTAAACATAAAGATACCCATAGGGATAATCATGAAGAATCATATCAATTATTATAACTATAAGAAACTTTATGGACATATGATCAAAGGATTGTCTATCATTAAATATTGAATTTATAAAATGATAGATGATAGAAAAATATAGTTAAATAATTATGATAATCATGTGATCTGGTTGAGATTCATTCTCCACCCAAGAGATACCCAACCATTTTAATATGTTCATTATATAATTAAAATACTCATCAAATGATGTTAAACTATATTAAATCATAGTTTTTTCACTACATAATTAAACTATATCGCATAAAATTTGATTTGAATGATGTTAAATTTGGTGTCCCATGTACAATAATTATGACTCTAAAATACTAGGATTTTATCCTTGTCATATGATGTTAAATTGTATGAATTATTTCTCATTTTTGGTACCTTAATCCCATTTTTTAGATCTTGATCTACAATAAGGGTTTTTAGTAGGCATGTTTACCTTCACAAGATGAGTTTTTTAAAAAAAAATTGTATGCTATGCCAATGATATTTCCCTTCATCGTAGCACTGATATCACTTCCATCCCAGGTATCCTTCCTTCTCATACAAGGACTGTGGTCCATTTGAATACTATATCACTACACATGAGCTATATCTTTATATAAATATAATTTTTACCCTCATACGTATGTATGATTCTTCTCTACATAGTGTCTATGTTGTAAGAACAACATGATGATTTATTCATATTATTATTAGATAAATTGTTCCATATGAATATCCAAAAAACCAAATGATCAATCCCAAATACTTCCCCAATCAGTCTTGGTGATATTAACTTCATATAATTCATAACGGAATACCTCTCCTTTAACTCTTATGAGATAGGGTGTTCATATTATACCGATATATTTATAATATATACATGGAATGATTTTTATAATCACCTCAAACATTGTATTATATGTATCACATATTTCAAACCAACCCACAATGTTCATTTTCATATCAACACTCATGTCTAAGATAACATCATTCAGAAAAATCTATTTTTAGTCCACTATCAAAAAAATATACCCCTCCCTACATATGTTCTATATTTAAGTGGGGACATTATCTTTAAGAACTATGTGTTTTTTGATTGAATTATTTATATGATATATAGTGATTCCAAAAATTAATAAATTTGGTCTAACTATAAAAATAAAATTGCTCCAAAATTATTTAAGTGCTTCATACTCTCCTCGATCGTGTTGATCCTTTTCTTTACTCACCAAAAATATTATTTACATACAATCCACATGTTAATTTGACCTATGAAAAACTAGTATCATGTATTGGATACATGATTTTAAATTTCACAACATGTTATCCTCATAACATGAAATCAAACTATATGGTGTTATGTCATTGACACATGATGTTAAAATAAACTAAATTTTCATCTTAGTTATATGAAACTAAACAGCATGGCACATGGGATCTATAAAAAAATATCATAAACTACATATATCATCATGCTCTACATGGACTAGATATTCCTTATATGAGGTAAATGTCAATGTAATATCCCAATCAATATATGGGGCTCTCATTTAATTCCCTAAAATGGGATGATTTCATTACTGTTCATCCTCCACTATCATGTTAGGTCCCTCTATCCTTGGCTCAGTTCTAAGACATAAAAATTTTACCCATCCCTCATATCAGACATATCTACACAGATAATTTTTTTTATATATCTCATTATTCAGGTTCCTTTAACCTGAACAATTCCCCATCATCTTGAATATATTCCTTGAGCTTATGAGTTCCCATTGACTATGTTGCTTCTCCAAAAAAGACTATATATTATAGACTACGCTTTAAAATTAACCATTATACATTACTCACTTTAATATATTATATTTAACCACATCCACACTAAGTACCTTGATATAAATGTGTAAAAATGTGTATATATATTTCCTTTTTTTCATGATATGGATCTATGAAAATCACTTCATATTAATTTCTTCATCATACGAACATAAACATCTTGGCATGTACATCCTCATTGAATGATGATAAACGATAACTCCAAAACCTAAAGTATCTTAAGTTAAAAAAATATTTTAACAAAACTATAATAAAATGAACTTTTTAATATTTTATGGAATATAAATTCTAGTTTGATAGGATGGATATTGATTTTATATATGGTCAAAAAATAGTAGAATGAATTTTTTAAAATTTCAATTAGAATATTTTATGTAAAATTGAATATGTAGAATTTAAATATTTAAAATTTTATTTTATAATATTTATAATTAAAAAAAAATTTTCTATTTATTTGATTGAAATAAAGATATATCATTTGGAGGTACAATGATATATTTCTTAGGAAACATTTTTCAAATATAAAGGCACAATATCCTTAAATTATAATTAATGAAAATAATCATGAATAATGAATGATTTAAGTGGAGTTTATAGATTATTTACCTAAATATATGAATATAAAATATTATATTTAAAAGAAATATAGTTAATTTAAGATCATCTAATGCATGAAAACTGTATTTTTAAAAAAATGGATTTTTAACACAATTTTAATATATATATTCATATTAAATTCTTAAACATATGTAAATTGATTTTATTAAAATGGATCAAAATACATTGAATCAGAATAATTAATGATAGGAAAAAAATTTAAACACACTTTTTTTAATAACTAAAAATAAAAATAACAATATTTTATTATTAATATTAAGGTAAAATGCATTCATCCAGGGTTAACCTAAAAAGATAAGGGAAAAAAATTTCATAATAACTTCATTATTCATCATTAGTTAGTTGTATTTAAACTCGTACCTTGTAAAAATATAATATGAGCCATGTCACAGGGATATTACCCTAAATGGGACATGAAATTATTGAAAATTTATGGTAAACTACAATTTTAAAACTCACATCAATAATAAAAGGGAACCTCCTCCCCTCACATATTTACACATCTCAATACATTTTTATCCCCCAAAAAATTCTAAAATAACACAAAAATATTCTTATTAAATTTATCTAGGTTATGTTCATCAAGAAATACCAACCATAGTGTCTTTTATATGATATATATAGGAGGTTCTTCAATGAAATGATATTTTTCTGCACCGATCTCTTTCTTTTTTAGATGTTCTTTTTCCATGTAAAATTATAAATTAGTACCTATAATATATATCATCAGTATCTAACATACACTGATATTTTATTATGGTTACATAATAATATTTATCCATCTCTTTATCTATTAAATGGGGAACAAGACCATCACTTGTGTGTTTGGATTAAATACACCCCGTGAGCCAATGTAATTTATTCCATTACAAACTCACATAGATGGTCATAATGATATAAAAAAATAATATATATATATATTATATTTATATTTATTTTAAATAATATTATAATCTACTTATTTACCCTTTTAACAATTAATTAAATTATAATGTCACTCCTGTGTATGTACTACATACTATCTCCCTAAAGCGATATGATTCGTTTTCCATGTTTTATTTTTTTAATAATTATAAATATGTATATAATGAATAAATATGATATTTATAACATTAATATAATTCTGGAGATGATTTAACTATATCATATTCATAATAAAAAGAACTTATATAAAAGAACATACGTGATAAAATGAAGCGGTTAACACCTGAAATAATGTTAATAATGAAACATTATTAATAAACGAGTGACCAGATGTTATAAGAGGATCATATATATATTTTTTAAAAATGAATATTGTTCTATTATAATTTAATAGGTTGTTTAAGACTATTACAAAATAGGTTAAATCATATTCAATAAAATAGAATCATAAGGTAAGAGATTTCATCACAATTTACACTCTATTGAGACATATTTTTTATTATGAACCAAATAACTTTTATATTGTTTGTATATTTTTTATTTTTTTATTTAAAATGAATAAATATTTCTTGATTGTTATTAATGTATCAATTCAAGTCTATTCATTCAAGTGTTTCCAATTTAAAAGTTACCAAATATGTACGAATTTCTTTACAATATCAAAATCTTGGATTGGTATTATTTTATTTAGAATGAAACATTTAACCAATAATTATTAAACACCATAAAATTTCTTTTCATATTAAAATTTATTGTTTTTTGATATTTTATTTGTACCTTTTCTTTCTTTGGTTCAAAGAAAATAAATGTTTAAAAGATAAATATACTTTATTTCTCTTTTAATTGGATATATTTTTCTTCCATAACCATTTTTTTGAAAACTATTTTTGAAAATTTCTTGTACTTACTGAAATTATTTTTAAGAAAATATTTTGTTGTATTCTAATCTTTAAAACATTTAAAATGAACCATTATAATTTTTTTAAAGGTGTATTTTCTATAATTTTTCATAATAAATGAAATGATTTTTTTATCATATATGATGATGACGGACTCCCCCCCATTATAAATATTTTATAACATTGGATCTATTATACATGTTTTTAATTATTTTAAAATTAATGATATTTATGAAAATATTAGATTAATATTTCATTCCCATTCCCTTTATTCTTCCTAAAGACATTATTTTATTACAAATCCTACGTTATTAATGAATATATTGACATCTCATATATCTTATTAGTTTTTTGGACATTAATATTTTGATAAAAAAACTTTTTATCATTATTGCATATTAAATTTTTCTTAAATATACATATTATATGTATCATGTATGTAATTATTTATTAAATCATACTTCATTTTTTTACAAATAGTGTTTTATTATTAATTTTATATGATTTACCAGGGAAAATCTTGATAAATATATATTCATTATATTATATAGATATTTAAAGATAAGAAATATTTTTTTATCATTTTATATGATCAAATAATATATAAAGAATTCATTGTACATGTATTTATGCATGGTTCCCATTTATAGATATCCCAGTAATGAATCGACTGGTCTCATATGAAAAATTAGCGGGCAAAATTAATAAGGTTTTTGGTGTATACTAAAAAACTAGTTTTATATTTTTATATGTTATAGCCTTGAAAGTATAGAAGTCATGATTTCTTAGATAATGAAATTATATATTAAATATTTTCTTTATATAGAACTATGTTATTATTATCCATGAAATTTATTCATTGAAATTATATATGGACACATTTCATTCTCAAGTTATTGATTAATTTCCATGTGTTTTCATGTATTTATCAATCCATATTGATAAATATATATTTAAAAATGAAAGATTACACTTTAACTAACCGTTACTAAGAATTTTCTCTCATCATTATTTTGTTTCTTTTCTCCAGGATGTGATAAAGAATTTATTGAATTATTTTGAAGGTTGTATAACATTCACATTTTTTCTATTTTATATTTTATTCCTAATGTAATATGGGAATCATGTATGTATCTAGATATATAAAACTACAATGATAATTGGTCCTTCAAGATTTTAAAAGTTATATATATATATAAATGTAATAATATAACACATGAATCTGAGTTACTAGAGTTGAGGTTTTCATAGTTACTGTAAAGGGAAGTTTAGTTGAAACCATGGGTTCTAGATTTTGGAAAGCATAAATGAGGGAACATATACATTTAATGGAATTTGAGGATATAAAAAACTAGGAATAAAATCATAAATGTTTGGTATTGTAGAGATTATGTGGCCTTTCCAAGAAATACAACCCTCACTGGATACTATAAGTGGGAATAATTTTATAACAGATGCTTTTAAGGGTAATAATACTAAAAATATTTATTTTTATTATATATCAGCCACAATTATATTACACAGTGAGTATTACATTACTTCACACATAGTTTCACACTCTTGAGGTATATGATTTCTGAAATTTACATGTTATTTATAAACTATTTTGAAGTATTTGAAAATATTTTTATGATTTGGTGATATTCGCAAAAACATATTTATGATTTCGAGATTAAAATGGTATAAATTTTCATTTTTTGTTATGTTTTATAGCAGGTTTAGAAATATAAATTATTATTTAAATGTCATTGTGTTATGAACTAATTCAGAATATGAAATTGATTATAAATTGTGTGCTTTGGAGCAAATGATATCAACACTCATATTCAATATTGAGATTTCCCTACTGATCAAGCTAATAAAACTAGTGTTTGAGATAAGAAGATCATGGATATATTAGGAACAAAAACCCGTATTATGAAATATAACCATGTATATATGTATCAACATTATTTTCCATGCAATTATACACCAATTTTATATAGTTTAATGAAATAGAATCCTCCATCATTTAATGTAACTACTAATCAAGTGGTAGATAAATAACTGATTATTTCCCTTGACAAGAAATTTATATCACTCTGATGTGATGAAAAGGAAATGATTATAATAAAAGTATATTTCCTTAGGGGTAATTCAGATCTAGGGTGGCCATTCATCTAAAATACGAGGGTAGAAGATAAAATATTACACAAGTAAAGGAGATATTTTATTTAAACATTCTTCGAAAAATATATCCCTCATTATAAACAAAGTGAAATGAAATTAAACCCTAACATTAATGAAAAAATGGATAAAAAAGTATTTTTTAGTATCAGGATACCTTAAGAAGAATATACATGTATTATATATATTATATAAACAATAAAAAACTCAGTATTTACCATTTCATTGATGGTATTAATACTTGTATTTGAATATAATTTGTTTCTAAAACATTTTTTTTCTTATTATAATTTTTTTATGCACCGTTAAAAATGATAAGGGATTTTCCAAATCATTTTTATTCTTGGGAAAGAAAAATTAGAAGAGTTATTATAAAAACCATGAAAAAGTGAATTCCTTGAAGATGTATAATAATGTGAATTAACTTCCATCATGTAAAAATTATTGAATAAATAATCTAGGGAAATTCCAATGGGGGTGGAATTTTGATAGAAGTGTAGAAAAATGGGTAATATGGATGATGAATGTAAGGGGAAGAAGGTAAACATAGATATAAATTTTATAAATCATAATGAAATAGGTATTTATTCAAATCAATGTCAAAATTATCAATGAAATATGCCACAAAATAGGTTAAGGGGAGAAGTAAAATCTTATATAATCACTACATCTAAGGTTATCATTTTCAATGATGTGGTGGTAGGTACTTTAATCATATCCAAAAATTTATCTATTACTTTATTTTATTTTTCATCCTCACACTCTTTTATGTCTTCCATATTGGGTTATAAAATTAGATATTTCCCTAAAAGATTATAAAGGTCATAGTGAGTCAAAATTACTAGAGAAAATATCACCAAAACAAATATTTGTCATGTAGTTACCATTATTACACATAAACAGACAATACTTTTGAAAATGATTTTTATTCCTCCAGTAGAGTTTGATATAATCTTTGGTATTGATCAGATTTAAAAATAAAATGTTAATTTTTTTAAATAGATTTAAATTATGAATTTTTTATGAGGATATGTAATTATTTAATATTAAATTGGATACTTTATCATTTAATTCATGTCTAGATCCATGAACAATATCACTTATGTATGTGATTCTTAGGGAAGAATAAAAAAACAATATATGAATAGAAGATTTAATATTAAAATGAAGGATATACCAATTATACAGTAATATAATGGTTTATTTCCCTATGAATTATTTAGACATCCACTAGAGTATGAGGTTGCTTTTTCTAATGATTAAGTACTTGGTGAATAAACTATATCAATGAATCCATGTAGAATTGATTCTATGGAATTATTAGAAATAAAAAATATAGATATTTTGTTATAAGTGAATTATTCTCCCTAGTGTTTTTCCTTGTAGATCCCCTTTTCTTCTCTTTAATAATAACGATGAACCCATAAAAATGTGAACTTATTGTAGGGAAATCGATGCAATTATGATAAAGAAAAGGTATCATATTTCTCAAATTAAGGATTTATATGATAAACTTCAAGGGGATCAATATTATTCAAATATTTTCATTCAATATTGGTGTAATCAATTTCTAGAAATAAATGTATATATTCTTAAGTTAGTATTTTGAATGAGGTTTGGAAATTAAAATTTTACCATAATGATATTTGGATTGAATAATATTGCATCAATTTTAGTCAATTTAAAAAATAGATTATTCAATTAAAAACATGATAATATAATTATGGTATTCATTGATGATATATTATTGTATTATAAAATCTAATAGGACTACAAAAATCAATTGTGGATCATTATTGAGACACCCTGATAAATTGAGTTCTATGGGAAATTTAGAAACTGTGAATTATTGATTCACAAAGATTCATTTCATATCTATATTATTGGCATGTATATGATTTTAGTTGATCTTATGATGAAAAAGGTAGTCCCATAATGGCTTACACCAATATACATAACAAAGGTTGATTTGTTCAATATTTTTCATGATATTGTAACCTGTTAACCAAGATTACATGTAATGGGGTTAATATCACATGGATATTGGAATGTGAAGTCTGATTTGATGAATTGAAGAGTAAATGGGTAAATTATAAAATTTTTAATTTACCATAAGGAAATGTGAGTTTTGTTATATATAGTGATGCATTAAATTAAGGACATGGTTATATCATTATGTATAAGGATAATGTTTTTCCTACTCATAAATAGAGTTAAGGACTCATGAAATGAACTATCCAACTCATGATATTTAATTAAGACCCATAATAATATATTTAATGACATAGAGTACTTTTCTAGATGATGAATGATATAAGATATCCATACACCATGAGATCCTAAAATATATCTTTTTATAGAATAAGATAAATATAAAGTAATGGTAATCACTCAATTTACTCAAGGATTATGATTTCTCAATATAATGGCACCTCGAAAAAGAAACATACGACAGTGGTTGAATTGAGAAAATAAGATAATTTATTTAAAAAAAATGAATATTTTCAGAGATCTTATAACACCCTGAGATTTTGTGAAATATTTTTTGGAATTAATTTAATCTTTTCAATATTTTCATTTCATGTATCAATGATTATAGATTATGTTATATGAAACCACTTGGTATGGTTTTTATTTCACCGAACACTATTTTATGATTGTGTAACACACAAAACATATATTATATTTCAGTATTTGTGACACTATTTTTGTCTTGTTTTACACACAATATCAAGTTCCTTAGATATCTTGAATTACACATAAGACCTCATTTTACCATACTATAATGTACTATTTATACTATTATTAAAATAACACTATATTTTCTTACTGATATTATAATGGAGGTTATGAATAGTATTAATTAAATTTAAAAAATATTGTTATTAGATTTATAAACTAAGAATTATTTTTTATCCAATTTATTATAAATGAAAATAAAGCCCTTTTTAAAATATAAGAAATCATTTCCTGGACAAATATATTTATGAAATCAAAGAAATTTTACCTCAATAAATTTATTAAACCAATTTTGGTAAATTAATTTAATGAAACACACATATATTATATTCATTAAAAAATTTAATATTCATCATATGTGTTTTCGATACAAGATATAAGAATAAATCCAATTTTAAGTATAATTTTATATATTTTTTAAAAACATTATTTTATAGCCTCTTAATGGAGAACCTATTTTAAAAATTATTTTTAAATGTTTTGTAAAAGTTATTTGAAAAAATAAAAATCATTTTTGAATTCATATTTTCAAACATCAATTTGGGTGAATTTTTGGTATTATTCTGAGATGTTTCTTTTTCTGATGACTAGTGAAAAACACTAAATTTTAAATAAGATCTGGATTTTCAACTAATTTATTTCATTGGAAAAATAATATTTTATTTTTTTTAAAAATATATTTATATCAATAATAATTATATTAATACAATTTACTTCATTTATTCAATTTCAAATTGAAATTTGATATAAAAATATTTCAAACATTTTAACATTTTTAACTTTAAAACCCTCTTTTCTAGTCTTGTCTACGAGAATAAATGTAAATTAATATCTGTCAGTATTATTATTATTATTTTTAAAAATGGATGTAATGTGTTAAATCATAATAATTTATATGTTCTATTATCATGAAATGAGTTTTTACTAAAAATATTAGTGAATGTAATTAAAATTAGTTACAACGATTATGGTAAAAAAGAGTTTACATAGTGGTTAAACATTATCATAAAGTGATAAATAACCTAGAAACATGTCTTAAAAGAATTGGATATAATGATTATTACCATATAACTCATTTTATCAAAAATAAAATATTATTGGTGGAATATGATCTAAGGTAGGCCTCTCAATAGTGTTTACCATTTTATATTTATAAGAATACAACTCCTCATCCACAATAAAAGGGAACTCACACCTCACTTCATCACACATATAAATCCATTTAGCTGAAAAAAACCTACCAAAAAAACCTACCAACATATTTCATATCATAAAAAATCCTCTATTGTGTCATATATCTAACTAAGATAGAACACTTGTGTAAACAAAAAAGAATTACCCAAAGAAGGGGTAACATTATTTTATCAAAAATTTTTTTTATTTCTTTTTCCACACCCTAAATTCATATTATTCCCTAATTATATAATAAAATAATATTTATAATTTTACTTTAATGTTTTTATGTTTAGGGTAATCCCTTCACTCACACACACTTCCTTCAACTGGGATATAGATTCATCATTCGTGTGTATGGTAGACAACCACCTCACGAACTGATGTCATTCATATTCTATAACCACCACACAAGGTTGAAAATAATGATGGAATTACATTTTTATATGATATATATATGTGAGATTTATAGTGTATTTATTAATTTGGTATTATAATATAACAAATAATTTAATGCTTTCCATTTTGTGGGAAGAAGATGACTTCCTTTCTGAACGTGTGGTCTACCGCCTCCTCAAAGTGAACTGATTCATTCACAATTTACATAAAATGTATTATGGATCAATTTAGTACACTTATATGATATATATGAAATAAAAATGACACTAGATAAATATTATATATATATATATAAATTTATTTCATTTACTACATTTCATTCAATATTATAAGAAAATGGATACAACGTTCAAGTATACAGATGTCCTATTGTCCGTATAAATGGTGTATTTCATTTCATTTTTCAATATTTTATAGATTATTATTTATACTTAACTAAAAGATATATATTATATTTATTTCATGTTTTCAATTATTTAAATTTGTAAATCAGGATCTGACTAAAAAGATCAAGAATGACAAGTCAAAAAATTTATGAAAAACAAATGGGCAATTACCTAAAACATAAAAGTAACATGGAATTTTTCATAAATGGAAAATATAAAGTAATAATAAAATCATATATGGTATTAGATATACTATTATGAATAAATTTTATATTTATAATAATCTTATATTTATTATATAGTGTTTTTGGGAATCTATGAAGAAAGTCAAGACTTAAGGTATGGATTTTCTCCTCTCACTTTTATTTCTGTGAGTTATATGTTATATTCAACACTTATTCCTGTAATGAGATTTCTAATCTCACTTTTATTTATACAAGACTTATAAATTATTCACAGCTCATTTATGTTTTTGTATATACATTCAATGAATGTATTTTATGTTTTTTTTAATTTTATTGGTATTTATATATCCATTTTATGATATCCCTATCATGGGGTTTATGGTTTAAATTTTACAATATCTGTAAAGTAATGTTGTCTTAATTCTCCTTTTTTGAGAAAAATTCCATGTTATGAACCTATGTTATTATAAAAGGTGTATATAATACACTTTTAAAATTTCTATAATGAATATATATTTTTAATTATATTTTAATATTAATTTAATGTTATTATTTTATGGGTATTTTAATTCAATGGTACCGATGTGGTAACATTTTATTGCCAAAATCTCATCATTTATTGTTATTTTTTATGATTATATTTACATTGATTAAATATTATGATCCATATATCATGAAATATAATGAAATTCATTTTTCTCTAAATATTCATGATTTATTCATGTAATGGTAAAATTTTTCAACTATTTGGAAGTTAAGAAAAGTAAGAATTGTTTATGAAAATATTACGTTATTTCTATCTATAGAGATAAATTTATTATATTCACATATCATATTCTCTAAAAAATTCATTTTTTAAATAATATATTAATATCATTTTTAGGAAAAGAATTTTAGAAAAAAATTTACTTTTAAAAATATTTAAAATGGATTCTAAATCATCCATTATATGTTTTCAAGGTTATATTAAAAGAAAAACGTTTTAAAAACATTTTATGTTTTAAAAAGTGTTTTTTCAAAGTGGAAAAGATATTTTCCACAAAAAAGTGTTTAAAATTATTTTTAAATAATAATTAATAAGTTTTAATTTTCTTTTCAAATAAATTTTTTTAAAAAATGTTATATGATTTTGAAAAAAATGTTATTTTCCTAAAGAACTGTTCCAAGCAATTCTTCCAAATCCTCCTCAATCTAATATGAAATCCTTAGATATAGTTATAATTTTGAAGGGATATGATCCAAGGATAGAATTAATATTATTTCTATTAATGGGGAATTCTTTCATGAAATGATTTTTATGGAACCCATTACATCGCCACGAGTAAAACATGATCCAAACAGATTGTTATGAAACAATTTTCTTTTTCAATAGCGAATCATACTTCAAATAGATTGACACAAAACCAATTTAATTTCTAGGGGTTAATCACCTTATGAATGGATAATTGTTTTAATGTGTTTTTATAATTATATGAAACTTATTTTTACGTTAATCATGTTGTGGTTTATGTAAATTTCATATATGATGGGGTTACCCTAATAGCATCGGGTAAGATTGTTAGAGATTATATTATGGGGAGTCCCTAATAGAAATGAGTAAGCCTATTATAGATTATACAATGGGGTATCCCCAATAGCATCAGTAACACCATTATAGATTATATGGTGGGGTGTCCCAGATAGCATCGGGTAATCCCACTACAACTATACGATGGGGTGGCCTATATAGAATTGGGTGATCCCATTATATATCTCTAATCAATTGGGTAAATATTTATATCTCATAAGATAATGATAGGATAAAGTTGATAAGATTGATCCACTATGGGAAGAAGTTATAATCTAATCCATTATAAGGAATGTATCATGCTTGGGGAAGGTGGTGTGTCTCTCTCAGTTTTTTTCACCCTCATGAAGTGTTGTGATCAGTTTTGGAAATTATCCTCAACTTATAAGGAATGGTTTTACATGTTTATTGGTATGTCATGAGTAAATGTATTATGCCAAAGTTATTACCTAATGGGTAATGCTCTAAATTTCTTTATGATTCATTTCTTATGAAATTATAATATTTTATTCCATGAATCTTTATTATACTGTTTTATATTCAGGGTGTAATCTTATAAAGTTATGATCATGTTTTCATGCCCTTATTCCCATGTTATGATAACAAATATCCCTTGTTTACCCAAACTAATTATATAATCTCACCCATTTATTATGTTTTCTCTCCCCGTGTTATAAAGAATTTTTTTTAAGCATGGGTAAAAAAGGGGAATATCTTTTGGGATATGTTGAGGATATTTCACCATGATATAATATTATGTTTTCATCTTTATAATGACACTAATCTATTGTAGTACTCAGGCATGTACATTTGTAATGTGGGTAAAATTAATCTAAAATGATGTATATCCAAGTTTTTAAACATGTTCTTCTATAGTTGGAATAAAATTAAAGGTTTAGTAATCCTTGGAAAACTATTATTATAAAATATTAGAAAACCCTAATAGATATTTCTAAGGATATGTCATCAGATATATCTAAGTATAAGCCTAAGGTTTTATATATTTCAAAGAATTTGTTATAATTTGGATATAATATAGGTAATTATTCTTTATTACGTGGTTTTATTCTATGATAACTGTTTATCACACTATTATTTGTTATATCAGTTGTATCACCCCTAGAGTTTACCATATTTTCGGTTTTAATAAATTAATTTTTGCCGATAGATTTGAAATAACCACAACACCCAATTTAAAAAAGTAGTTTTCTAATAATTTTGTACTGTTTATATAGAAAATTTATATATTATATATCCAAAAAAAATTACACCAATCCCATATATCTTATAGGAACAATATAAGAACAAACACAATATTATGCATAAAATACTATATTTTTATAAAGGAACTTTTACTATCTTTTAATGGAAAACCTATTTTAAATTAAATTTTTAACCATTTAATAAATTTAATATGTCCATATAAAAATCATATTTTTCTTAAAAAAATAAAAATTAGGTTAGGGTGATTTTTTTTATTTTTCTGGGAGGTTTTATTTTTTAATGAATAATGAAAAATACTGAATTTTAGCTCAAAACTTCATTAAACTAAAATTTATTTATAATGTTAAATAAAATATTATATTGGTTTTAAGGTTTTATTAGATCATATTTTTATAAATTAATCCAATTGAGGTCATATTAATAAAATTTACATTGAAACTGACTAAAAACATAGCAAACTTTCAGACACTTTTACATTAAAAACTCACATTATCATCTTGTCTGCAGGCTTAAATTTAAATTATTTTCTACCACTTATGTGATTGGAATTTTTACAAATAGATTTAATATTTGGAATAATAATACCTTATAATTTCTAATAATGTGAACTTAGTTTTTGACAAAAACTATTAATGAATGTATTTAAAATTAATTATAAAGATAACGCACAATTATTCTTAATAAGGGACTAAACCTTAATCATAAGGGTGAAAATGACCTTAAACTTGTCCAAGAGCCATTAGTAATCCATATTGGGACCATATACTCACTTATATCTAAATTGGATCATTATGGGGGGCACATCCAATGTGAAAACTTTGTATGGAATTCCTATTTCAAAATATTTCAATAGTGCCACTCCACCTCTACTGTAAAAGAGACTCTTCCCCTCCCACTTCCTCCCATATTTCAAGACACTATGGCTCACCAAATATAAAAACCATTATCTCCTAAAAATATCACCCCTATTTAAAGACTCCACCCCTTAGGTAGGAATAAATCAAAGGAATACTTTTGGTATAAATGAAAAGTAGTTACCCGAATAAGAGGTAACAAAATTCATCATGTTTTTTAGTTTTATTTCTATTATCCACTCCTGAAACTATTCTTACTCTATTATTATATAACAACAACACTATAATCAATATACATGTATGTTTTTATGTTAAGGGTTTTAACTACACTTACACACACACCCATCTAATTGGTAATTAAAATATTGTTTATATAAACTGTGAACCACTACCTCACAAATTGTTGATTGTCCGTTCTTCCTTTACCACCTCTCATGGTGGCCATTATAATGGGAAATATATTTATATATGATATATATTATATTTAAAATGTTTTTATACTTATTTAAATCTTTTATAACACAAACTTCTATACATTCCATATTGTATAAATATAACTACTTGTTTGTGGAAGTGGGGACTACCGCCTCCATAAAGCGATGTGATTCATTTTTGTTATACATGAAAAGTATTAATGATGATTTTAGTAAAAATATGTTACATATATAACATAGCTATTATTATGGATTTATAATATTCATATTTATCAATTAATTTTCATTCTTTTAATTTAATAAATAAATGAAAGTAGTGTTCATGCATACATAGGGTCTACCATCTTCATGAATGGTGTATTTCACTTCTTATCTCAAAACATAATAAATTATTGTAAATACATATTTAATTAATATATATTACAATTAACCCATGTTTTTCATTCCATATATTATGAAATCGTGATCTAATTAATAGTAACAACAAATCACAAGTCAATATATACTTGAGAAAACTAGGTAATTAACACCCCAAATAGTTAAAATAATGAAAGAGTGTTAAAAATGGGCAATAAAATACTCTAAGAAGTTAATCTAAGATATTATAAACATGATTTTTGTTCTAGTATAAGTTAGTAACATATTTTAAACAACTATACTAGAGTATAAATACCACACACAAAAAATGAAAGCCAAGGTAAGGGAATTGCATATCAATTTACATTCTATTGATATTTATTTGTTATTATACACCAATACACTTTTATTTTGTTCATATACTGACTTTTAAAATTTTATATAATTAATATGATTTATCTCTTGATTTTCAAAGTTTTATTTACTATTATTACTTTATTAGGATTATTATTTATGTGGTTCAAGGTGGTATGGGACACTCTAGAATGATTAAATGTCCTTCCCTTAAAAATGTTTTAATGATCATTCAATGGTTTTTCCATTCATTAACATAAAAAACCCTTGTTGTTATATTGCCTCCATTTGGGAACTATTGATAAACCCATATACTTTATTCATTATTGATATATTATAACTGACATTTATTATTATTTAAATATATTATTCGATAATATGACTACTTTGGATAGGTAAGACACGAGGGGGGGGGGGTGGTGGTTATAGATTGCCCCTTAATGAATCATTAGTGTCATGAGAATAAATAGTTGGCCAAATTATATGGGGTTTTACTAGATGTTATAAAAAATATTGTGTAAGGTATTTGTTGTAGTGGTCCACATTCCAGAAATATGACATCTAATATTTAAGAGTTTCCATCATATAGATTTAGTTTTTATATATCAATGATATTTTTCATCAACACTTCTATGGATATAGTTCATTCTAAATTAATTTACTATATGGAATGTCTTTAAGTTTCTTAGCTTTAAATATTTTTTTTTCCTTATCTATTTATTTTAATGGCATGTGTTATCAGTTATTTACCTTCACATTTTAATTTATTCTTATTGGGTTATTATTTTATCTTCTTTACTTACCCTTATTGAGAATTTGTGATCACACTTATTATATATCCTTTCCCCAGGTTATGAAGAAGAAATCATTGAATAAGATTTCAATGATGCATTTTATTTCATTTTTTTATGTATCTGGTTTTTATGTTATATTTTTTAATGTATTATGGTTATAATCTATGTAATATGGATTTTCAATACTTCTAAACTGATAAGTCCTTTGGGATTTGATTCATTGTAATAATTCCAATGTAATAAAATAATTCACCACCTATGAGCTTCTGGGTTCAGGGAATTACATTATTCAATAGATGAAAATAGAAGGAACACGAGAATTGATTTTTTTTGTTGTGGAATATATGGGAATTATGAAAAAAATATATCCTATATTGAAATATAATAAAGATAATAGGGAAGGAGTTATGAGTATTGGTTATACTACTGAAGATAAAGAGACCAAAACTGACATGTGAAAGGAATGGGATGTTCTAAAATTATTTTTTACATGATTAAATTAACATGGATGAACCTTAATACATTATTCATATTTCATATTATAGGTAAAGTCTATTAAAGAATAATATTCTAAATCCTATTCAATGATTTAAGAATAATGCTAGATTATTAAAGTGTATAAGTGTTGTAATTCAATAATTATATTACATGAATCATGAATTATGTGTTTTTAATTATTGATTTAAATGGATGGTAATAATTACATAGAAAGTGATTTAATAGAATGGTTATATTTTTTAAGGGAAGGTAACACTTAATGTATTTTTGCTGTTATGAATTTTTTTTAGCTTGGATAAAGAGATGATTGATATGGATAAAGTAAATTAGAAAGTATTAATTACCATATACATGATAATTTATTTTTTAACAAAGTTTTCTATGCTATCTTGTATAATTATTACAACCTTTTTCTATTTAAGGAATATTTATAATAATCATTCGAATAATAAATCATGCATGTTTTCAGTATGGTTTTATGGAAATTCAAGACATTACCTTGATTTATGAGAAAAATAGTAAGTGTATTCCCATGTTTAGTATGTGACAACCAAGAGATACTATTTGATATATGGGGGATAAATGTTAAGCTAGTTTTGAGAAATTTAGTGACCTTTTTCCAAATGTTTTTGAATCTCAACTTTAAGAAGTATTATAATGTTTACCATTTATGGAATGTTTGAGTTAAAATTCAGATGTGGTTTTAGAGATTACAAATTTATCTCACCATATAAGGGTTTATATATATTATATAACCTATGATCACCACTTTGATTTTATGATAACTAATGAAATATGGAATGGATTATTATTAAATTTATGGATCTCAAGATCTGACATATCTTGAGGCATAAACAATTAACCTTAATTCCTTGGAGTAAGAAATGAAGTGTAAATTGATCATTTCAAAACCAAAGGGTGAGATTGTTTATAAATCAAGTAAGTATATATTTTTCTTAAAGTTAATAATATTTATTAAAATTACCAGGAATTGTTTTTGACCTAGTAACTTTATTTCATAGGAATCAAATGGTCCCTTAGATCATCTCAAGTTTATGGTTTTGTGATTGTTAAATTTCAATAGATCATCCACTTTTTTATAAATGTTCTCTATCATTGTTGAAGAGAAATTTTTAGTTATATTTCCTATCCATGTCCATGTTTTCACATGCCACCTACATTCTCCTATGTGAAAACCTTGTTATGAGTTACTTTTGGAAACTCTTATGTTTCCAATATTTTTTTTAAAATATTTGTTAGTATTTATTTTTATAATGTGTGTTTTTTTGAAAGAAAATTTCAATTATTAAACCATTGATGACCCAGAAGAATTTCTATGATGAAATTAATTTTAATGGTGGTATAATGTTACACACCAAGATATTGTGATTTTTTTTCTGAATTAATTTAATCATTTCAATATTTTTTATTTCACACAACACTGAATATAGCTTATTGTATATGATGGAAATAATTTTAGTTTTCAGTGTATGATACACCAAGTTAATATTACACTACACACAAAAATTAGAGTAAATTTTGGTACACAAAATACTATGTTTATCATGTGTTAAACAAAATACCATGTTCCTCTAATAGTGTGTGTTACTCACAAGACCAAGATTTTCCAAAAAACAATATACTATTAATATTATTAATAAATTATTATTATAGTTGTCACATAGTAATTGGAATTTAGGTTATTAATAAGATTAATTAAACTATGAAAATATGGTATACACATGTCTATAAGAATAATTATTTGGTGACCAATTAACTAGAAATGAGAATACAACCCTTTTTAAAATATCGTAAATCTTTTGTTGGAAAACTATATTTATGCTATCAAACACGTTTTACCTAAGTAAATCAAATATAATAATTTTGGTAAATTATTTTAAATAAATAAATATATTTTATATTAATTTTACTATTTAATGTTAATTACATGTGTTTTTATAGAAATGATATATGAATAAATCTAATTTTACGCATAAAGATATATATTTTTCTAAAAGGTAATATTACTTATTTTTAATGGTTCACTTAATTTAAATATATATCGTATCAATTTAATAAATTGTATTTGAAAAATTAGATTTTATTTTTTAGATAATAATATAAAAATTTACTTTGGGTTATTTTTTGGAATTTTTCTCACAAGATTCATTTTTTTATAAATATTGAAAAATACTGAATTCTAATTGAAAATTTCATTTTCATAAAATTTATTTATAGAGTTAAATTAAATTTTATATTTTATTTAAAGTATATTTAGATCAATTATAAATATTTTAATACAATTTACATCATTTAAATCAATTTTTAATTTAAATTTCACATAAAAACATTTCAAAATTTTGAACATTTTCACTTAAAATGCACATTTTCTCATCCCTTATAAGGCATTAAATTTAAACTAATTTATTCCAATTATGTATTTAGAATTTGGAAAATTTTATTAAATATTTGGAATCTTAATAATTTATAAATTAAATTAAGGTATATTTCATTCCTTATCAAAAATAATAGTTAAATTAATTAAAATTATTTATAGTGATTAATGTAAGTACGAGTGTACTAAGTGGTTACACTAGAACATAAGAGAAAAAAACCTAGACATTTATCCAAAATAAATTGGATGGAAATATTTGTAAAATATCTTAAATTTTATGTAAAATGTTACATTATTGGTGGCACATTATTTAAGGTAGATCACTTAATAGTGTTACCTTTTTATATTTACAAGAATGTCAATCTTTCAAAAAGTGGCATCAAAATAAAATTTATATTTGGTGGTGGTAAAAAAGGGAAATCAACACCCTCACATATTCACTCCAATAAATACATTAGGATAACCCAAATACTTTTATTATAATCACCCAACTTTCCTCCTATCATCCTCGAATCCTTATGTTTTGTCATAATGAAAACCATGTTATTCCTTTCGTGCAAACTAAAAGGAATTACCCAAAGAAGAGCTAACACCCTTCAACAAGGATGTATTTTTATTTCTCCACCAAGTATATTATTATTATTATTATTAAATACTTATATAATTAACTAAAAAATAATCAATATAATGATAATTGTTTCTGTTAATATTATTACCTACACTCACACACACTTTTATCAAATGGGACATGCAATCATCTTTTGTGTGTACAACAAACTACCACCTTACGAACTCATGTCGTTCATTCTTACATTTCCACCACTAAAGGGTTGGAATAATGATCGAATTAATTATTTAATATGATATATTTTATATTTATGTTGTATTTATTCTTATTTGATTATTATACAACACATACCATTATTCTTTTCATTTTGTGGGAATATGATAACATCATCTTTGGACGTGTTGACTACCTCCTCCTCAAAGCGATGTAATTTGTTCACACTTTTCATGGGATGTATTAATGATGTGTTAAGTATATTTATATTATATATATGACATGATAATTTTACTTTAATGATAATATATATATATATCATTTACTTTCTTTCTTTTAATATAAAAAGAAAACAGAAACAGTGTTTATGCATACATACGTCATACCGTCTCCACAAAAAATGTATTTCATTTCAAATTTATATGTTTTATATATTATTATAAATACTTGTATAATGAATATATATAATATTTATAACATTTTTTATATTATTTAAATAAGTAAATCAAGATCTATGTAATAGGATTAGGAATAACTTGTCAAGACATATATGAACAAACATTAGATATTACCCGAAACGTAACAAAAACATGGAATTGTTAATAAATGAGTAATAAAAAGACATAATAAAATAATATACAGTATTATATATAAGAATATAGTTATATGGAAGGTTTATAATTAAAGTTTATTTAATATATAGGATGTTTGAACATGTACAATGAAAGTCAAGATTTAAGGTAAGGGTTTTCTTGTCTGATTTTTATTTCTATGAGATATATGCTATATTCACCATGTATTAATGTTGTGTTGTTTATATACTAATCTATTATATGTTATATCAAAAATTTAAATTATTTAATTATATTAAATGTTTCAATTTATGTCATTATTTTTTGGGGAGCATGATTCAAGAGTTACACAAGTAGTTACGGGATTTCTAGTTTCACTTTTATTTGTGCGAGACTTTTGAATTATTCACCACTAATTTATTTTTTTCTCTATATATAAATCCAATTAATGTTTTATATTATTTTTATACATAAATTTATGGGCATTTAATGATCAATTTCATTATATAATTTTTATAGGAATTATGCTTCAAAATTTACCAGATCGGTAAAGTAACATTTTATCAATTTTCCATCTTTGAGAAATATGCCATGTTATACTCATATATTCTTCAAAGATGTGTATAAATTTAACTTATACATGATATAGTATGAATATATTTATTTTAATGATATTATATGTTTAATTTTATGTAATTATTTCATGGTAATTATGATTCAATGTTACCAAAGTTGTAATAGTTTATTGTTATAATCTCTTTGTTTATCATCTTTGTTTAGGATTATCCTTCCATTGATGAAATAATATAATCTATATCTCAAGAACAATAATTAATTTTATTTTCATCAGGTTATTCATGACATATTCATGTAATGGTACCATTTTCCCACTCTTTGGTAGTTAATAAAATACAAAAAGTGTTTTTAACAAAATCTATCTTTTTTCTCTCATCATTTGAAAATATGATTTATTCACAAACCATGTTTTGTAAAAATGTTTTAAAATATGTTTTTAAATTATATAATAATATTATCATAAAGTAAAAATATTTTAAATGAATTTTTTAGGTTTTAAATATTTAAAAATGTCTTTCAAATATTCATTTATATGTTTTGAACATTATTTTCTAAGAAATTTTTTTTTGAAATGTGTTATGCTATAAAAAAGGTTTTCCAAATATTAAAGATATTTTCCCCAAGAAATGGTTTAAATTTTTTTTAATTATTAAGTCATAATATTTCAATATTGTTCCAAAGGAATGGATTTTGAATATTTTATATGATTTTCAATGAATGATTATTTTCCTTATTAATTGTTCCAAGTGGGCTTTTAAAATCCTCATCCAAATATGATGAAATCCTTTGATATAGTTATGATTTAATAAGATTATGATCTAAGTATACAATTCATATTATTTCTATAAATGTTTTTTTTCTTCTATTTATGGAAGAACTTATATGGAACCCACTTCTTCTCAATGAGTAAAACATGTTACAAATAATTTTTTTATAAAACATGTTTCTTTTCCACCATCTAATCAAGTTTCAAAGACAATTACATGAATCACATTTATGTTTCATTGGAAAAACATTTTATGAATAAATAATTATTTTCATGCGTTTTTATGCTAATTTTCATGGTCTTTGTACATTATTCATGTTTTGGTTTCCATACATGGCTTATATGAAGGTGTTACCAAAATAGTGTTGGGTAATAATGTTATAGATTATAATATTGGGTGGGACATATAACATGGTGTAATATTATTACAGATTTTATGTTATAGTGTACTAGATATAAATAGATAATCCCATTATATATTATATAGTGGGGTGTCCTAGATAGCATCAGGTAAGCCTAATATAACTTATATGATGGGGAGTCCCAGATAACATCGAGTGAGCCTAATTTATCCCTTACTTGTATTTGGTAACGATTTATATCTCATAAGTTAGTGATAGTAACATGTTGAAAGGCTTGATCCACTATATAATGAAGTTATAAAATGATCCACTTTAAAGAGTGGGTGGTGACATGAGATTCTGGTGTGTCCCTCCTAGTAGTTTTCACCCCCATGAAGTTCCCCAATAGGTTTTAGAAATGAGTCTTAAATTAAATAGAATAATTTCTGAAATTTATGTGTATGAATCAAGTATATGTATTATAAAACAGTTATGCTCTCATGGGTTATGCTAAATATTTTCTTATGATTCATGTCTTATGAACTTCGAATAATTATTCCATTACTCTTTATTATGATCTTTGATTTGGAGGGTATAATCTTATAATGTTATAATCATGTTATCATACCCATATGTTCATGTTATTATAACATATTTCCCTTGCTTACCCTTACCGATCATCTAAGCTCACCCCTTTCCAATGTTTTCTCTTCCCCTATTATGATGAATGTTTTTAAGTAGGAGTAGAAAAGGGGAAGATACTTAAGGGAGATCTTGATGATCTTTCACAAAGATAGAATGTTATATTTCCATGATTATAATGAAACTAAAATATAATGGTCATCAAGACTATACATTTGTAAGGAGAAGGTCGTTTATATAAAATGATTTTATATCCATGTATATTAAGTCTGTGTCGATAAATATATTATGTTCATTGATATAGTGAAGATGAATATGGGAATTATTAATTAAGGGGAGACATCAATTTTTTTCAAATGATTTTCAACCTACCTTTATAGAAAAATAAAAAATGTTCCCAATATAATTATGATAATTTCAAGATGAAAAAAATACTTCATTGATGGGGAATTTTCATAATTCATTTTTCAATATGAAATTCTGATATTTGGATAGAGACTATGTATAATATCAATACCTAGAGTAAAAAAGGAAATTTTAAAATGATTATAATACCTAAAAGTTTTCTATACACCATGTTATAATAAAAAATATATAGGGGTTTGGGGGAATATTTTAGAGGGATAACATAAAGTAGAAAATTTGTATTATATATTAATATTCCTTATTTGAAAATTGGTGAACACAGAGAGATATTATGTAACACCCTGAGATTTTATGAGATATATTCTTTTTAATTTTTTTATGTCTTGTGTTGTACTCTACATCAAGATTAGCATGTTTTATACACAACACTATATTATCTTTCAATATATGTAACACTATACTTAGATTTTCTTACACACAATTTCATGTTTTTTTGATAGAATTAATTTCACGCAACAATGAGTATAGATATTATTCAATATATAAAATAACTATGTCTAGATTATTTTATACAAAAAACCAAATTAATCTTGCACTAAATGAAACACTGACTTGGCATGCATTATATGCAAGTACGACCTTCCTCGATAGCTTGCATTGTACGCAATACCGTGTTTCACAAAACAATAATATATTATTAAAATATTTTATGAACTTTCCATTATGAATAGTATTAGCCACATTTTTAATTTTATATAACTTTAAAATTAATATTATGTATTTTACAGAACATTATATAAGAACAAATTCAATTTTTTTGGATAAAAGAAGAATTTTCAAAAAATGTAGTCATGTTGCCTTTTGATGGAACATAAATTTTAAATCTAGTTTGTAACACTTTTATATATTATATTTGAAAAAATAAAAATCTTATTTGGAAATGGGACATCAAAATTTAACTTGGTAGAATTTTTGATAATTTTTTTGATGAAATTCATATTTTGATGAATAGTAAAAAATACTACATTTTAATTCAAAACTACATTTTTTCTAATTTATTTGTATAGATAGATTATATTTTAAATTGGTTTTAAATTTTAATTGGAATATTTATTTATAATTTAATAAAATTTTGTTAATTAGATTTAATTTAACATTTAAATTGCACATAAAGACATGACAATCTTTTGATAAGTTTTTACTTCTTAAAAACCTGCTTTTTGGTTTTGACAACGAGAATTAATTTTAAATTAATTTATTCCAATCATGTGTTTTGAATTATGAAAAATGGATTCCATATTTGGAATCATTGGGTCCCCATTTTGTTAATAGGTTTCATTTACTTTTTTGGATATTATGAATAGTAACTATAATAATTTTTATTTACCGTAGTTAAAGGTAAATCAGGTTTATTAGGGAAACTAACAATATGATAAAGATAATAAAATTACCCTAACACCTACCAAAATAATATTTTATGAATTAAATTTGAACAATATAACCTATGGGTCGAAATTGATTTATTTTGATGGGATTTTTTCCATGAAAGTGATGTAATTATAATTAAAACAAAAGAAGGGGACAAAATGTCACTCTCATATATCTTATAAGTATATTAATTTTAATATAGTGATAAACATGATGAAGCAGTTAAAATAAATAATATATAGAAATATAATGAAATTATATACATCATGTGAATATATTTACAATTTTTAGAGATTAAATAATTACCATTAATGATGACACAATAATGATGTAGAAATTATTTTATTGATATAAATATAAAAGAAATGGTTTTAAAAATATTAACATAAATATCATATAAACTAATTAATGTGATAGATGAATATTTTAGGATACTATTACATGTTAAGAGTGTATTTAATATTTTGGTTTGAATTTATCTTATGTGTGGATTTTATTTAAATTCCAATAAAGGAATAGTGTCAAAATTGATACTATTGATATTTTACAAAAATGACATATTATTAAATTATTTAAAAATCACAAAAATATTTAAAAATTAAAATGTGAAAATTATATGGTCTAAAATTTCATAAATTATCCAATTATGGATAATTTTCAACAAATAAGTAAATACTTATGAACATTTAGTATTTAGAATACTATTACCACAAATAAGATTAAATAGATTAAATAAGGATAAATCAAAATGATAAGATTTAAAATAAAATCAAAAAATTTCTAAATTTTATTGGTTGAGAATATTTATACCCATAATAATATTATATTTTTAATAAATTATTTTGGGTTCATTATAAACTGAAAATGGATTTATAATAAATTAATATTTGATGACTTTCTAAGGGTTCCCCTCCCCTATCTTATAAAATGGAACCTCCACTTCTCATTTAGTCACACCTCCAAATCCCATTGGATATACCAACCCCTACCCAAAAATCATACCAACGTACCTAACTTCATCCTATAGGACACACTTTGGGCATAAATCCATCGTAAAGAGTCCTTTTTGTGCATACCAAAAAAAGATACCCGAAAAAGAGGCAACTATTTTATCACCCATTTCAAAATTATTTTAATTTTATACTTCAGCTTATTTTGTTGTTCCCATAATAGAGTAATAAATCCAATATACTCTACATTATGAGTTGTTATTATAATTATGGTACATCCTTATACCTCCTTTTATCTATCCTATGAACAACAATATTACCATGCGTACGTGCACATGACTTACCGTCTCCACGCTGTGGTGTAATTTTTTATTCAAAAACAAATAATTTGGATGAGTATATTGATAAGTATAATGAATTTAAATAATAAATATAACAAGATATTATTTCTTTAAAATTTATATACCATCTAATTACATACAATTTAACCATCAAGGGAATGATATCATCGCTCGTGTGTATATACATCTTACGCTCTCCACAACGCGATGAGATCCATTCTTCACTTTAACCATTCAAGAATGATTATAAATAATATATCCTTAATAAGCACAAAATATATGAAATAATAATGATACTTTATTCAGGTATATATATATATTTCATTAACTTTCTTCTATTCAATTAAATAAGGAAACAGAAACAGTGTTTATGCGTACGTACGACCTACAATCCCCATGAGTGGTGTATTCCATTTCATTTATCTATATATTATATATATTTCTATAATAAATATTTATGATATATAAATAATGTTTTAAATTATTTAATTAAGTAAATAATTATTTATTTAATAATATTTATAATAACAAGTCAAAATATGTATGATAAATAAAACAATTATTGCCCAAAATGTTTATTTAACATGGAATTGAAAAATAAACGGGTAATATAAAGTCATATGTGAATAATATATGATATCAAAAATATTATTATGGTTCTTTTACAAGTTAATAATAGGTCTAAACCCACTATACAAGTGTTTTGGACACATATGGATGAAATCATACCTAAGGTAAGGGATAATTTTACAATCACATTATTATCTGAGATTGTTTATTCATAAGTATTTAATGGGGTATATTTATTATCAAAGTACTTGTTTCCTAATTATGTAATTTTATTTCTATTCTTATTCAATTTTTTAAATTTAATTTTACTCTTTGGTGAAATTTTATTAAATGGTATGAAAGGAATCTTTTTCGTTAATTGATTTGAGGCACTCTTTGAGTTTTCCTAAAAAATTATTAGGATAATGTTTTTTAACATATAAAAAATGAATGGATTTTTATGGTTCCATGAAAACTTATTTCCACGAATCTTCCTCTACATGATTTCAAGTTTATTTTCAACTATTTTTTTTCATTTAAAATTGTGTGTCACTTTTATAAAAGAAAATGTTTTTGAAAAAGAAAGGATATATTCTTCAAGAATTAAGTAAAAGCGTTTTATCAAAAAAAATTTCCATATAAGATGAAATTGGGTTATGTTTCTAAACATACAATTAAATTTATTTTTTTGTGATTATAATAGAATTATTTTTATGAAATCCATTTATTTTATAAGGATTGTGATGGAATGATGTTTTGAAAACCCATTTTATTTCATGGGTTATGCTATGATGAATGATTTATGTTTTAGTGTCATATGTAAGAATGAATTTTTATGAGATGGGTGGGAACTATATCTCCCTACAATAGATTAGGTAAATATTTATATCTCAGAAGATAGGCATGACTTGAAGGTCTAGTAAATTTGGTTCAGTAATATAGGGATAAAAGGGCTTGTAAATTTGGTTTAGTAATATATGGTTGGAACGACAAGTAAACCTAGTTCAGTAAAATACTTTATCCACTATGACAGCATTAGAAGCAATTCCTTGGATACTATGGAAATAATATTATGTGATTATTTATTTTCCACAATCCCATGTTTTATGCTAATGTTCTTTTATTATGGTTAATGTTCTTTTATGATCTATGCCTTACGTACTGTAGAGATTTATTTCATGACCCAAGATTTTGATATTTAAACTTTATGTTCTTTTTTTTACATTCTTATGTTTATGATTTTTTATATTTTATCAATGATTACCTTTATTTATAATTGATCTCACCTTTTTTATGTTTTCTTTTCCCCAAGATATAAAGAAAGGTTTTAGGTAGGAAAACAAAAGGGAAAGATCTTTATGGGAGACGTAGAAGATCATTCACCATGTTAGAGGATTATGTTCCATGTTTCCAAAGACACTAATCTAATATAGTATTTTGGAATATATTTGTGTAATTTATTATGTATTCCGAAAAATAAATATAATGCCCATGTACACCAATATTGGGTTGTTAGAGTTGGTATCAGAGTGAAGGTTTAGTTATCCTTTGGAAACTAAGATGTGAAAACTTTAGTTAGATCCCTAGATATATTTCTATGGAATGTATAAGGATGACTATGAGGGAAATTCTAACTATAGGTTACAATCCTATAATTATGGTAATGATAATGAATAACCTATGATTAAACCTAAGATGTTAGATATTGAAAGTACTCCCCCTTGATTAGGTAGTTTTCCTAGTATGATTTTTACCTCTCACACTATTCCTTTTGGGTTTTAGACAATATACGGAACCCTAAGGAACAATGTTAATGATCAATGCATTGGGAAATTACATAATTTACCTCTTGATAAAATCAAATGTTATGGGAGATAAAATAAAAAATCTTATTGTAATAATTATACAAGAAATGAATCATTCTGGAATACCAAATGAGAAGATAAAGGGACAACATTCTGGAAAATCCTTCACGAGGAAACATCAACATTATTTCAGTGGGTATTCTGATACACTTGTTACTGAACAATTGATCTGTACCACTAAAAAGATATTTTTCATCCATCACTGTTCAGAACATGAAAAAGTAATTTTGGTTGTTTATCATTTAGAAGCTGAAGCAGACCAGTGGTGGACTCTTATCAAGAATACAAGGAAACAAGATGAAATTTAATCCATTGAATGGGATGAGTTCAAAAAACTTATTTTTCACGAAGTACTTACCTCATATTCTTTGAAAAAATATATAAAAGGAGTTCTTTGAGATTAATAAAAATTATGATGAATCTTTTGGTACATAAGAGACAAATTTTACAAGACTTGCAAGGTATGATTCTGGTTTTATCATCCAACCGGAATGCAAATTTGATCAATTATTTAGTGTTTTAAAACCATTTCTTCAAAGGGAATTAACTATAAGATATTTTAGTAGCTATGAATATATTGTGGATTGTTCTATCAATGTAGAAATGGAAGTTGGTGTTACATATAAATCTCATGGTTTTGACAAGAAATGAAAGATGGAGTTCAAGGGAAAATTTCAAAAGAATGGTTAAAAGAGGATGAAACTTTCGTTATGCACAAAGTGTTGAAAGAAGCATGGTGGAGATTGTCTTAAAGGTACTAAAAAAATGTTATACGTGTAGAAAAGAAGGTAATCGAGCATTTTAGTGCCGATGTAATCAGAAAAAATTTCTAATTATGTGAATAGATAAAAGACTATAGAGAATTCCCCACCCACACTTTAATGATACAAGTGAAAGGAAATGGGGCATAATGATAACCAATTAAAAATCCAAGGTTTAATTATTATAATGAACATAAGAAACCTCTTAATGCTAAAGACAATGGAAAATCACATTCAATCAGTATTGTTCATGTTGAGTATGAAAATAAAGTGGTGGAATGATTAACTGTTTATGTAATGGGATTCAAAAATAGTGTTTTTGATTATATTTTATAGTACTAGAATATCTAAGTGTTGGTCCATTGTGGATTTCCATAAGTATATGGTACCAATAACCATGAGAAAGTATTGAAATATTTTTGGAATGAACATTATATGCGCATAATAAAGGGATTAGGATATAATGTGTTGTTTTATAGTATTAATGAGCTCATGAATGATATACGGAAAAAGTGATATAATGGTTTGATTATATAAGATGTTTTTTATTTTTGGTGTGTGTAAATAGTTATTTTTGACATAAAAAATGTTTTCACTATGGTTCTACAATAATTAATGTCATTACCATGTTCCACGAGAATACTTGATTAAGGAATTGACATGTTTGGAATGTGATAACAAAGAACTAACTTATGATATATTGGAGAAAAATTTTATGTATATTTAGTTCAACTGTTTCTAAAGTTTTATATTTTTAGTTTTTGGAAGGATTATAATTTTATCCATTTATTAATTTTATAAGATATATTCTGTTGTAAGTTTGTAAGATTAGTTTATTATCTCACTATAGGTGGAATTATAAATATTTTATTACCTATGCTAATCTTTCTATTGAGACATATGGAATGACCTGTATTTCTATTGTATGACCATATAACACATCAAGAATGAATGATTCAACTTCATTTCATTAAATAAGAGATAAAGAGGAAATTGTTCAGGGCACGAACAACAGTGAGATTGTACTAAAATCAAGTAAGCATTTATTCTCCTGAAAAATTGGTCAACTTTAAGGAAAGGATCTTAAAAAACAAAAAATTTTATATTAGTACCTTCTTATCTGATGAATCAGATGGTCCCTTAAATCATTACAGATTTATGGCTTTCTAGTTGTTAACATTCTCTAAACCTTTTTCTCTATCACTCTCCATTAGAACACGATGGTTAGTTTTTTTTCCTTCCATATCCATGTTTTCAATTCCCATATATGTTATACTATGTGGAAACCGAGTGATGTGTTACTTTTTGTAACTGTTATGTTTCTAAATTTCATTTTTAAAAGGATGTTTTAGTATTCCTTTTTAAGATGTGAGTTTCTATGAAAGAAACATTCAAGCAGTAAACCTTTTATAACCCTAATGAATTTCAAGGTAGAAATCCACTTTATAGGGGGTATAATATAACACCCAAATATTTTATGAGATATATTCATTTTAATTTATTTGATGTCTTGTGTTTTATGCTACACTAATATTATCATGTTCTATACATAACACCATATTATCTTGTAGTATACGCAACACTATACTTGGCTTTTGTTACACATAATTTCAAGTTCGTTTGATAGAATTAATTTCACACAACACTAAGTATAGATTTTGTTCAATGTATAAATGGGATATGTTTGGATTCTATTATATGAAACACCAATGTATTATTTCACTAAAATCAACACTGACTTGGCTTTCATTACATACAAGAGCGACCTTCCTTGATAGCTTGCACTGTACGCAATACCGAGTTTCCCTAAACAACGATATATTATTAAAATATTATATAAACTAGCTATTATGAAAAGTATTAAATTCATTTTTAATGTTATATATCATTAAAATTCATCTTATGTATTATTTAGAACATGATATAAGAACAAATTCAATTGTTTGGGTAAAAGAAGTATTTTTCAAAAAAATGCATATTTTCCCCCTTTTGATGGCGAACCAATTTTAAATCTAGTTTTTAACACTTTTATATGTTATTTTTTACAAAATAAACATCTTATTTAGAATAGGGACATCAAAATTTAACTTGGTTGAAATTTTGTTAATTTTCTGATGAAATTCATATTTTGATGAATAGTAAAATATACTGCATTTTAATTCAAAACTAAATTTTTGTCTAATTTATTTATATAATTATATTGTATTTTTAATTAGTTTTAAAGTGTAATTGGATAGTTATTTATCATTTAATCATGTTTTGGTAATTTTAAGCAATTTCATATTTAAATTGGACATAAACACATAATAATCTTTTGATACGTTTTTACTTCTTAAAAACCTGCCTTTTTGGTTTTGACAACGAAAACTAATTTAAAATTAATTTATTACAAATATGTGTTTTGAATTATAAAAAATGGATTCCATATTTAGAATCAGTGGGTCCAAATTATGTTGATAAGTTACTTTTATTATTTTTGGAGATTAATAATAGTAACTACGGTAATATTTATTTACCACAGTTAAAGGTAAATTGGATATATTAGGGTAACTAACAATATTTTAAAGATAATAAAAGTAACCTAACACATGAAAAATAAGATTAGATGAATTAAATTCCACCAATATCACCTATGTATTGGAATTTATTCATTTAATATACTTTTTCCATGAATGATATTTAATTATAATTAAAACAATAGAAGGTGACAACATGTCACTGTCATATATCTTATAAGTATAATAATTTTAATGTAGTGATAAAAATAATAAAAAGTCAAAAATAAATAGTCTCCACAATTATAATAAAATTATATATATCATATGAATTTATTTATAATTTTTATAGATTAAATAATTACCATTAATGATGACACAATGGTGATGTATATATTATTTATTGATAGAAATATCCAATAAATGGTATGAAAAATATTAAAATAAATATTATATGAACTAATTAATGTTCTCCAAAAATTTTCTATGTGACTATGAAAAGTTAGGAGTGTATTAAATATTTTGGTTTGAATTTATCTTATGTGTGGAATATATTTATAGTCAAATAAATTAATAGTGTCAAAATTGACACTATTGATATTTTAAAAAATATAGCCTATTATTAAATTATTTAAAAATCAAAAAATTATTTTAAAAAATACAAATTGAAACTTATATAGTCTAAAATTTCATAAATTATCCAATTATAGACAATTTACAACACATAATTAAATTATTATAACCATTTAAAATTTATAATATTGTTACCATGAATAAAATTAAATAGATCAAAATGATAAGGTTTAATGTAAATTGAAAACATGCCTGAATTTTACTAGATGAGATTATTTTTACACACATGCATATTATATTTTAAATAAATGAGTTTTTGATCATTATAATCTGAAAATGAATTTATAATAAATTAATATTTCAAGACATTCCAAAGGTTCCCCTCCCCTCTCTTATAAAAGGGAACCTCTCATTCTAATTTAATCACACCTCCAGCACCCTTTGGATTGGCCAAACCCTTACCAAATCTCATCCCAAATACCCTCACTTCATCCTAGATTCTACCCTTTGGGATAAAGTGTCACGACCCGTCCTCAGGACCCGTGTCGTGACTTCCCCAAGCCCGCCTCCCATAGGCCAGGGGCTGGCGACTAGCACCAAGGCGTAAATCCTGACAAAAGGGGGACGCATTGCCTTTATAAAGAAAACAAACACTATAGAGTAAGCAATTAGAAGTAAACACTAAGTAAAACTGGGTAAAAAAGTAGTGTGGAAAAGTAAGTGGGACAGAATACAAACCCAAACTGAAAGTAAAGTACAACTGGAAAGGAAGTACAACAACTGAAAGTAAAGTAGCAACGTCGAGCCATCCACTGGAAGTCCCACCTGAAGGGTGGGTACAGATAGCCTCTTCAGCTCCTCGGTCCAGCCATCTGCTCTGTGTACGTTCCACCCAGTGGTCCACCTCCAGGTACCGACTTGCTCCACAAGCCTCAACCATGATCAGCGCTGTCCGTCGTCTGCATCAAACAAAACGTAGTGCGGGCATAGCCCGTGCAGGGGTGATTATATGCTACTCAGTAGGGACCCCGAGACCCCTGAAGGTCTCCCAGAATATACAAAGGATAATCCAAAAAGGAAGGATACAATCATGAAGTAACAACCAACACTACTTAGGTATATGCCCATACATATACCTAAGTCATCAATTCCAGTTCGGATCCAACATCCGAGCCCAAATTCGATCACATCCACACAGGATAGTACAACCCAATCCACACATGATAACACAACCCAATATACAAAGGAAAGAAAGTCAATCATATCGAAGATATTGATTGAAAGTCAAGACTCAGCTCACACAAGTATACTTCTTCGTAAGGTGAAAGAGATGATCAGATATAGCCACTGATTCATCTATGCTGGGACCCACGTAGGATACTAAACCAGCTAAGCTATCGGACCCACATAAGATACATACCAAATACTTTGCCAGACCCACATAGGATAGAAAGAACAGAGTCAAACACTGCCAGACCCACGTAGGATACAAGAACATTAGTCATTGCCGTCGAACCCACGAAGGATTTCAGTACGGTCTTCATCGCTGCCGAACCCACGTAGGATTTCAGTGCAGTCTTCATCACCGTCGAACCCACAGAGGATTTCAGTACGGTCTTCATCGCTGCCGAACCCACGTAGGATTTCAGTGCAGTCTTCATCACCGTCGAACCCACAGAGGATTTTAGTATGGTCTTCATCGCAGTCGCACCCACGTAGGATTTCAGTACGGTCTTCATCGCAGTCGCATCCAGCTCTAGGGTTTCCGCACACAGCATGCTCGTTTTTGGGAGGGTCCGCTCCATGATACAAGGGGTAGATACATAAACGGACATGTAGTCTGGAGTTGATGTATCTCAAAGTTCCGTCTTAACAAAAGGAACTCAACATGACAGACGGCGCGTCAATCAGACGCCCTGTCTGAGAGTTATTGGCTTTTTCGTTCCAGGGGCCCGGTTGGTTTTTAATTCAAAACCAACCCGACTGCACTCCAACTGCATCCAAAACTCGAGAGAAGTAAGCCAAAAAGGCTGTCTCACTAAGAGGAATCCAACAAAGTCTATGGCACGTCAATCGGACGTCCGAAGCTCAAGTTATAAGCGTTTCCGCTCCGAGGGCCAGGTTGGTTTCTTGTTCGAACCAACCCAGCCATACCCAAAGTTCTTCGAAACCTTGAGTGTAATATACTGAAACGACATTATCAATCCAAGGATCTCATCACAACTGACGGTACATCGATCGGAGGTCCGCAGCCCAAGATATGGGAAAAAGAACGAACCAGTCCCTTTTTAGGGGGTTTTGGGCCCGGACCGACTCGGCCCGAGACCCCCTGGGTAGGGCCGAACCGGGTCGACCAGAAACGTGTCCGGGTCCGGCCCATTAGGGCGCGGCCCGTCCCGGCTTGGGCGTGACCCGAACCGACCCGGACCGGCCTGGGCGACCGGTTGGCCTGGCGCGCTCGCGCGACCCGCGTGGCAAGCTTGACCAGTGCCGAGCTGAGCGGACAGGGGGGCGCGCTACCCCCCTGATTAAGAAACCGTGACCCCCACGTGGGGGGAGGGGGGGGGGGGGGGGGCGCTCTATTGGCTAGCTAGGGGTTACGACCCCCGGCCTCTCGGAAGCCGGCCGGCCCGGTACGGCCGGCCGGGGCTGCTGCCACGGTCCCACCTCTCCGAGGTGCCGGCGGCCGGCGGTTCCGGCCGCCCCGCCTTGCACCGCCGCGGCTTCGAGCCACGGCCTTGTCCGACCGGCACGGCGCGACGGCGCCATGCCCCTCTGCCGTGACCCCGCTCCGGCCGCGACCTCTTCGAGGTTCTCCCGCGCGGCGCGACAGCGCCACGACTTCATTCGACCTCAACGGCGCGGCGCGACGGCGTCGCGCTTCTTCGCCGCATTCCTCCATGTTTCTGCGCGGTGCCACTACACCGCGCCACCTTCTTTCGAGCCGCAACAAACACAACAACCAAGGGGGAGGAGGGCCGGCCATGTTCGTGATTTCCGGACTCCTCCCATTAAGTTGATAACAAGCGGCCCCAAATCAAAGACGAAAAACAACAAAGATTATTCCATGAACAAAATTAACCCCTACCTTGATAACAAGTTGATGTTCGAAGAGTGTCGTGGAAAGCGGCGTTGAGGGGTGTGGCTCCATACATGTTGATGGAGATTGTCCAAGGTGGAAAGGCATCTCCCTTCCTTTGATGTGGGAAGAAGAACGAAGGATGGTGCATCGTCATTCTTTGGAAAAAGGCATGACAGCATTCTTCGTCGAGGTAGAAAAGTTCTTCGCCGGAACGATGAAGTTCTTCCAAAATGTGAAGAACACTCCCTCCCTGTAACAAACCAAAGTTTCATTAATGGAAATCCCTCTTTATCTAATTAAATGTATCTTTATGTTTATATAAAATGTCAACTTCTTTGGTTTTATGTTAAGAATTTTGACCGTTGCTAATATAGCCGTTGAACCTTGATCCTATGATTAGTATAAATATAGGACTTTAACAAATCCAATTTACTCAGAAAAAGGAAGCGATAGCCTCATCCAGTAGAATTCCCCATATGAAGCCCATTTTTCGGAGCTCAGAAAAGAGGTGGCGCCTTTGGGCTTCTCTCTTGACCAAGCCCAAGCTGAGATTCATCATGTCAAGCTCGAACGTGACCGTCTACGGGAAAAGTGGAAGTTGATTGAAATTACCACTCGAGCGATGTTATCTGAGCCACCCCAAGATTCTGTCACCATCGCACACCTTACCCTTAGGTATTATGCAGCTATTTTAAGGGATTATGTAACAAATAAGTACTACTATGTTCATGTACATTATTTTTGTATATAATAATGAATATAACTTCTAGTCATTTTTGATATATTGTAAATAGTTTTTAAAGTACAAATGGTGTTTTTAGTTATTATTTAATTAAGAAATATATTTTATTAAATTAAGGGATTTTTGAATTAAATAATATTTTAAGAAAATATTAATATTATTATTAAATTAATTTTTATTAAATATAAATGATCTTATAATTTTATGAATGCTGGTATAATTTTTATTAAGGTTTGAAAGCCACTTCTGTCAAAACCCGTGAATTTTCGATAAATGTCAGTTATTATTTTAAAAGTGAAAATTAACATATTTTGAAAATTATTTAGATAAAATAAATGTTATTTCTGGAATCAGGATGTTGAAATTATCCAACCGTGATTTTTTCATAATTTTCTGGGACAGTAAAAGTTTTGGGTAAAAATTAAATACCGTTTAAATATATAATGCATTTTATGACATCATAATGAAACAATATTGATTTAATAAAATACTATAATCTTTATTTTCAGACAATATATGTTTTAACATAAAAATAATGTGATTTTGGGTTTGTTTGACTTACTTTTCAAAGCATTAATGGACCCCTCAAGACTTATTCAATACCGTGCCTTTTTAAATTAATTTCCATGGGAGTGTGACTCACCTCCACATAAGAAACCCTAATATTTTAAAAATTTCGGACTTTGGCCTTATATAATTTTTTTTCCTCTTCTATTTTCCAAAAACCATGGGCAAAAACCATGGGATGGTTTGTGGTTTGGATTAATTTAATGTAAGGGGACCCATACCTAAATAATAAAGAATTCCATCACATTTCTTATATAAACCCACCTAAGCTCCCACTTCCTACTCACTCAAAGCCTTTGAAGTATTTCCAACCTCTGACCAACTCTCTCTAGAATCCTCCCAAGGTGCCCCATGCTCCCAAGAAGCCTCTCACAAGCCTCTCTCTAGCCTTTGGAAGCACACTTCCAAGTAAGGGTTTTTTCTTCCTTTCTCATTCTTTCAATTTTCTTTAAGTTGTATTGCCCTTTTAATTTAAATTATGAATGTTGGGGTATGGTTTCACACCTCCCCCATACTGCCCTCTTATTTTTTGAATGATTGGAGACCCCTTTCTCTCTCATTAAATTCCTCCCATGTACACCCGTTACTATGCCGAAATTCCGAAAGGAACTTATCTCTCTTCTTTTACATTCAAGCAATAATTTTGTATCATGAATATAAATTCCATTAAAATAGTTTGGACATGTATCTATATGGAATAATTACTGTCCATTACATGTAAATATGATGAGGAACCCCTTTCTCTCTCATCAACCATTTTTATGAATTCTTATGTCACGTCGTTACGCCGCCGAAATCGCACTGATTTTCTAAGCCAATGCCATTGTGTAGTGGATACCATGCCCATTTCTCCATCAAGGGTATTCACCTTTATGTACATTTACTTATTGATTACAAAGTTTCATGTATGAATTCCACATTCCTTTATCGTGGAATAAATGATTATGTTTTATGAATCCATGTTTTATGATCCATGTGGCATACTTATGCATGAAATGAAATGTTTAAGAAGGGTGCGCCCTTATAGAGCTCCAATGCATTGGGTAAAGTATAGTATCATGATACGTCATGTGCAATGAGTGCTTACTCATTCTAATTCAAGTGAAACAAGATTTTACTCGTGCTTTATGTTCAATGAGGATTTACTCATGCTCCATGTGCAATGAGCCTTGGCTCATGCTAATTCCATGATAAGTGTTGTTGCCACATTTCCATGTTATGATTATCATGCGTTATCATGACTTTATGTTCGTGTTTCTTTTATGCTCTATTGATATGCCTATTTTCTAACATGTATTTTACTTCTCATGTTATTCCATGTGTACTCCCTTACTCGGCTTTATAGCTCACCCTTTTCTTATGCATGTCCTCATGTTATCCCATGCAATGCTAAGTACGAGGGAATGTAGTGGTCATGTAAAGGAAGTTTTCAATAAAGATGTTTTATTTCATGTTTTAAGTTTTTATGTAATGATCCTAATCCACAAAGACACTAAAACTCTCGATATTCTTTGTTGTATCAAGTGATGTTTTATGTAATAAATCATGTTTAAGTTTGTAATAAAAGCAGGGTTGTCATACTCCCTCAACACAACAAAGGAACCAAAATAAAATAAGGATTTTGCCTTATTTTATTTCCCTTGCCAATACTTTTAAAATTTGAACATACAAAATTAAGTTCACTCATTTAATTAGACATAACTTGTCAAAATTAAATGAAGTGATAAGTTGGAAATATTAAATGGGGGGGGGGGGTTAGGAGTTAGGAATGTGAGGGGTTGGGCTCATGTGGTCCCCACCCCACCTTTAACCTCTCAAGGTTGGTTAACAACATGTGGGTTCCACCCCAAAATCCCTTACTTAGGATATAACTACCTAGAGGAAAATAAATAAAATTGTAATAATTATATTTATTCCTCATGAAAACCACAATTTTAACAACTCATCCTGAGCAAACACACCTTTGGAAAAGGTGCTCCTAAGCAATTACCGGCGCTGCGGTTTCATTGGTGCCCTCAGATTTCAATTCCGATCAATGGTTGAAAAGTTAGGAAAACCCGCTCGTTTGTTCACTGAACATACCCGAGTTAAACTTCGGAATATTATTCTGGGCACACCAGGCCTCTGAATCAGGTGACGTCAGAAACTGCGTTCTTGTAAAATCCTATAGAAAATTAAGAAAAAAATTCCCTTGAATTTTACGAGTCTTTACATTACTCCCACCTCAGGGATTTACGTCCCCATAAAGATACATCATAAACTATGGAAACAAATGAGGGTACTGAGCACACATCTGAGCCTCCCACTCCCAAGTGCTCTTATTGAGGTTCCCATGCTGGCATCTGATGCGCACAAGAGGTATCGACTATCCACATAGGACCCGCTCCTGTCGATCCTCGATCTCCACCGGGACCTCTGCAAAAGTCTCCCCATCATCAATGTCCAACTCCCCATGGTCAATGACATGCATCAGGTCATGCACGTATCTCCTCAGCTGAGATACGTAGAAGACATCATGCACCCGGTGCAACTGTGGTGGTAGAGCCAGGAGATAATCCACCTCGCCTATCCTATTGAGGACCTGGAATGGTCCGATGAAGCACGGAGATAACTTGCCGCCCTGGCCAAATCTCCGTAAGCATTATTCAAGTCTCACTAGCACAATAACCTAACATGGTGGAAAAGAATCATATTGGGTAATATTTACTCATAAATCTCATTCATATGAACCAAGGATATATAAAAATTACCAAACAAATTTGTAAAGACCCGAAAATTCCATGGATTTGTTTCTTAAATATATGGGAATTTTATTTTTCCGTAGTTTCTGACGGCGCTTGATTCAGAGGCCTGGTGTGCCCAGAATCAATTTCTGAAGTTTTTTTCTGGTACATTCAGTAAGCATACGAGCGGGATTTTATATCTTTTAATCCGGTTCTCGTAATTGAAATCTAAGGGCACCATTGAACTCGCAGCGCTAGTAATCTCTTAAGAAGACATTTACCGCAGTTGCGTTCTGATGTGAGTGGAGGATAGATTTTGAGATTTCTATTTAAATTGAATAAAAATAAAGTGTTAAATTTATTTTTGTGTGGTAGTAAAAACCTCCAAGGGGAGGTTAGTGGTGGGGCCCACCCACACATAACCTCCCTTGGGAGGATGTTATAAGGTGGGGCCCACACGAGCATCAAACCCCCTTAACCTCCCTTTAGCCTTTGGAACTCCCAATTTATTGTAGAGCCTCTTCACCTTCCTTCATAAGTGTGCCAAACCAAAAATTAATTAATGGCATAATTAATTAATTTGAAGTGTTTTGAATTCCTTTGTATTCTTTTTCCAACAATAAAATAATGGGTTGACATAACCCATTTTTTGGTTGGAGATTATTTTTAGTGGAGCTTTGGAGAACCCTTGGAAGAACCTCATCCTTCCAACAAAGAACGCACCATCTCCAACAAAGAATGAGGATGATGATCGAGCCCGGGATCGACAGTTTGTGACGGGCACAATGTATGACGACATCTTCAAATTATTTTTTTATGCCTTCGAAAACACTCATCGAAATGAGGTAGGGGGTTTTTGAGTTGTTTATAAATTCTTAACTTCGTCGTTCAAATTTATGGATGAGAACCGAATGATAACACCAAAAAGAGGAGGGCTCGGACCGCACGAACACGGCCCGACCCTCCCCCCTTAGATCACTCTTGTTGATGATGGTGGAGGCAGAGCGACGACGGCCGGTGTTGGGCCGACCACGAAGGAAATCGACGGCGCAAGGCCGCTGGAAAAAGGCATGGCACCGTTGGGCCATGTGGAGGAGCAGAGGAACGCGACCAAACCGGGCTGCGGTGCCGTTGCGCCGCGTGAAGGATTATGGGGCCGCGGCCAGGCCAGGCCAAGGTGGTGATGGCACAACGCTGTCACGCCGTGCGGATGGCAGCATGACCGTGGTGCCATCGCATCGCGGTGGAGATACGGTGGCGGCCAGCCGAGCTGGCCGCCATGGAGTCAGAGTGGCAGGCCGCTCTGCTATCCAGGAGAAGTGGGAACCCGTCGGGTCCCGTGTGTGCTAGACCAACGCCACCTGGCGCCGGTTCGGTCCACCTGAATGGTTATACCGTTTGGGTGCTAGGGGGCATGCATTGCCCCCTGGGCACAGCTAGGGAAAGCCGCCGGCCGCCCTCGATCGGGCCACCCTCACCGGGCCGCCGACGTCCGGGCCTCCCACGGCCGGGCTGCCCACGGTCGGGCCGCCCTCGGCCGGGCCGCCCTTCGGCCGGGCCGCCCTAGGGCCGGCTGCCCTCGGCCGCCCCCCACCTTCTTTCGGGCCGCCCGTCGGGCCAGGCCGCATCTTCGAGCCAGGTCGTCCCCTTTACTTTGGCCATTTCCTTAGACCGAGTCGGAATCACGGACCGAGTTGGACCTTGGAATAGGCCGGGTCGGTCCGACTGGGTCAGACCGGACCCGGACCCATTTTTCCAGTTTAAACATTTTCACCCTCTTCTTGGGCTACTAGTGTCTGATTGACGAACCACCTACGGTGATGGAATTCTTGGAGAAAAACGATTCTTTTGGCATACTCAACTTGAGGTTAAGACACATTTGGGGTACAATCAGGTTGGTTTGAGCCTAAGAACCATCCATGCCCCTGGAACGGAAACGCCAATAACTCATAGAACGGGAGTCTGATTGACGCCACATCTATCGCATTGGGTTCCTTATGATGAGACCAAACTACCTGATACATCAACTCAAAACTTCGTGGTAGTTGTTGTATAGACACTTGGCTCAAGGAGCGGACCCTCCCGGAATCGAGCGTGCTGTGTGTGGGAACCCTATAGATGGCTGTGACTGAGATGAAAGGATCCTATGTGGGTTCAATAGCGACAATACCATACCAGGATCCTTCGTGGGTTCGAAGTGATGACTTCTATTCTGGGATCCTCCGTGGGTTCGACAATGGTGACTTTGGTACCGGGATCCTTCGTGGGTTCGATAGTGATGAATTCTATACCAGGATCCTCCGTGGGTTCGACAACGCTGATATTATTCCAGGATCCTACGTGGGTTTGATAAAGGAGATGATTCAGAGTCTATATGTAATCATCTCTATCCCTCTTCATGAGTTGTATACCTGTGTGAGATGAGTCTTGTCTTTCATTTTTTATCTTTGAGATGATTGACTTTACTTCCTTTGTGGAATGGGTTGTGCTTGGGATTGAGTGTTGGAGTTGGACTATGTTTGGTAACTTAGGTATATGTATGGGAATATACCTATGTAGGGATGTTTGATACTTCGTGATTGTATCTTACTGCTGTGGTTTATCCTTAGTATATTCTGGGAGACCTTCGGGGGTCTCGGGGTCCCCTACTGAGTATTGTTATACTCACCCCTACACGGGTTTCACCCACACCTTGTTGTCTTCTGTGCAGATGATGGTCATTAGTGATCGAGGCTGAGGGTGAAAAACGGGAGGCTGCTCGAAGCTGGACTAGACGGGACGTACCTCAGGGAAGAGTTGATCGAGATCTTTACCTACCCTTTAGGTAGAATTTCCGGGCAGACGATCCAGGAGCTGTTTTTCCCTTTTTACTTGTACTTGTACTTGTTGTTCAGTTAAGATTGTATACTGGCCCACTTACTTTCAGCACATCTTTTCTTTTCTATATTGGTACTTGTTACTTCTACTACTTGTGTTTAGACTGTGTGTGTTATAGGTTTAAAGGAAACGACTTCCTTTTTTATCAGGGATTCGCCTTTGGTGATAGTCTCCAGCCCCTATCCTATGGAAGGTGGGCTTGAGGTTATCACGACACGGGCCCCGAGGACAGGTAGTAGAAAATTGGTATCAGAGGAGTCGGTTCTACTGTAGAACTTGGACTCTGATTCTTTTAACAGAAATAGTGATAAGTGTTTTGGGTGTGGTTATCAGTTTAGGGAAACCAGTGTTGGTTCGGCGGCTGACGTATCCATACACTAGGACTCTGACTTCTGATTTCTGAATCAGTATGCGAAAACACTGATTGTGTGTGTGTTTACTTTGAAAAGTTTTCTTCATGATTATTTTGTGTCAGCTCACTAGATATATTGTTTTATTAAGGGACAGCTGTTTCTTTTCAGGATAGTGACGCATAGGTAGCCAACTAGGATTCCAAGTTTTGTACAAGATGGTAGCCAATCGAGCGACGAGGCCTTGGTGCAGGGCCCCATCACAGCGGAGGTACCAGCGGTACCACTACCCGCTGGGCCACCGATACCACCAGCTCCAAAAACAGAGAGTGCATGCTGTCTGAGTGTGTTACAGGAGTTACAGTGCCAGAGGCCACCCCTGTTCCAGGAAGAGACAGACCCACAGGCAGCTGAGGATTGGCTGGAGGCTGTTGTGAGAGTTTTCAGATTGTCAGGAACACCATCCATCCTCATGGTGATCCTTTCTATGAGTCTCTTGCATACAGAAGCAGGAAAATGGTGGAGCTTGATGCTCCAGGTGCATGATGAGGTATCACTACTCTAGAAAGACTTCGATAGTCTATTTCATTCAGAGTTTGTTCCAGTAACCCTTCGTGCAGTGCAGATTCAGGAGTTACTTCATCTGCACCAAGGCAGCATGACAGTAGCTCAATACTCAGCGAGGTTCACCAACCTCTCACGCTACTCCAAATATAGGGTGCGGGACCCATTATTCAGGTACCAGACCTTCGAGCAGGGACTCAGGCATGAGATCAGGTCTTTGATGATCTCCCTCAACATCCCAACATAGGCGGGGGTGCTGGAGCGAGCCCTTCTTGTGGAGAGTTTTCTTGCTGAGCAGCCGCCAGCAGTGAGACCCACCATAGGGCGACACGTAGCGGAGTCTTCTGCAGCCGGCAGTAGACAGATGTCACAGAGGTCCAAGTGTACTAGGTCATCAGGTAGGAGAACCCAGGATACAGGTTTGGTTGTGCGGGGCACACGAGACAGATCCAGCCATATGAGGAGCAGGTAGTGCTATGCATGCGGCGGGTAGGTTCACATGGCTCGTGACTGCCCGAACCGCCATGTAGATGAGCAGAAGATGGTAGAGGGACATCCTAGCTAGAGGAAGAGGTTTGAACGTGGTGGTACTTCGGGAGCAGGAAGACAAGGTAGAGGATCTTTCCGAGCAGCAGGTGAAGGACGACGTTTCGAGGCCCTACCACCACCACCACCAGGAGTTCCACCCCGACCACAGGGAGCTGGCAGACAGAGGCAAGCTCAGTTCCAGGCAGTTGAGGCCTACGACCACGGCGCACCTGAGATGATTTGAGGTACTATTTGTGTCTAATCCACCCTTACTGCAGTAACTATAGACACAGGTGCGAGTCATTATTTTATTTCCACTGCCCTCGTTCAGAGCATGGAGATTCTGACGGAGCCATTGGCTCGATCCTTACAACTAGAGACTCTTACAGGAGAAGACATGATGATTACGCACTAGTACCGGCAGTGTGAGCTTACACTAGGAGGCGAGAGCTGCGACTCAGATCTTCTTGTAGCGGCGTCGAGGCCTTATGATGTCATCTTAGGTATGGACTGGTATTCCATAGTTCATGCTCATATTGACTATATTAGGCGGAAAGTGCGGTGTTTCCATGAGGATGGGATGAGGTTTACCTTCACCGGCGAGAAGGTAGCCTTTGCAGCGCAGGATGGACTTACCCAGAGGAGGGGGCTGCTGATCACACATCAGTTGGCTAGCCTCATTCTCGGAGCGGTTGATGTGCGGAGTCCGAGTTTTCCTGTCATGGTGGATTAGTACACGGATGTTTTCCCTGACTATGTTCCCGGACTACCTGCTCATAGAGAGGTGGACTTCTACATTGACGTATAGCCCGGGACGACACCAATATCTAATCCAACATATCGGATGGCTCCCGCCGAGCTTCGTGAGCTGTGGGTACAGCTGGAGGACTTGTAGGGGAATGGATTCATCTGACCCAATGTTTCACCCCGAGCATCCCCAATTTTGTTCGCCAAGAAGGCGGATGTGAGCTTGTGTCTATGTGTTGATTATCGGCGCCTGAACCAGGTGACCATGAAGAACAAGTAACCACTCCCGAGGATTAACAACCTCTTTGATCTGCTCAAGGGAGCATGATGGTTCTCGAAGATAGACCTTAGGTCAGGCTATCACCAGTTCAAATTTTGAGATGAGGATGTGCAGAATATGGCCTTCAGGTGTCTGTATGGCCACTACAAGTTCTTGGTTATTCCCTTCGGCATAACCAATGCTCTAGTAGTGTTCATGAGTCTTATGAACAGGATCTTACAGCCTTACCTCGATCGCTTTATCAAAGTCTTTATCTACGACATACTGATCTACTCGATTACTGAGGAGGAGCATGCCTACCATTTGCAGGTAGTACTTGACACACTCCGAGAGCACCAGATTTATGGTAAGCTCTCGAAGTGCCAGTTTTGGGTTCGAGAGGTTCACTTATTAGGACATGTCATCTCAAAGGCTGTAGTTGTAGTGGATCCAGCAAATATTGAGGCAGTTCTTGCTTGGGAGCTACCCATGAGTGTGATGGAGGTACGAAGTTTTCTAGGACTGGCTGGGTACTATCGAATATTTGTGCCAGACTTCTCCAGAGTTTCTGCACCGCTTTCAGCATTGATGAAGAAGGGGAAACAGTTTGTGTGGTCAGAGAGATGCTAGCAGATCTTTCAGGAGCTGAGGTAGAGGTTGACTAATGTTCCCATCTTGAGGCTACCGGAGGAGGGCGTTGGTTATGTAGTTTACTGTGATGCATCAAGGACCAGACTCGGGTGTGTCATGATGCAAGAGCGAGCAGTGATCGCATGTGGTTCTCAGTAGTTGAGACAACACGAGTAGAACTACACTACCCATGACCTAGAGTTAGTAGCAGTGGTCTTCGTCTTGAATATGTGGTAGAACTATCTTATGGGTGAACGTTTTATAGTCTACTCTGACCACCAGAGTCTTAGGTACATATTCTCACAGAAGGACCTAAACCTTAGACAGTGGCGTTGTCTTGAGTGCCTCCAGGACTATGAATTCGAGATAGTATATAATCCTAGGAAAGGAAACATTATAGCAGATTATCTCAATAAAAGATCAGACATTCAACTATTAGGAGAGGCGACAGAGCAGCTGGCTGTGTTGCAGATATCCTTTATGGATAGAGATGGAGTAGCCTTTCTACAGTCTCTCACAGTCACTCCTCCACTTCTTCAGCAAGTCATGGAGTCACAACGTTGGGACTTTAACTGTGAGACGCGATGTGTTCAGATATCCATAGGGCAGGCACCTGATGGATTTTATGAATGTAGGGAGCATGTCATTCTCTTCAGAGGATGTACCATGGTTCCAGTTGCACTTCAAGAGGAAGTGTTGAGGGAGTTCCACACATCTCCTTTATAGGTACATCCAGGAGTAGTGAAGATGTATCAGGACCTCCGATGACAACACTGGTGGCCAGGTATGAAGAAGGCAGTAGCAGAGTTTTTCTCACGATGCCTCACTTGTTAGCAAGTGAAGGTGGAGCACCAGGTTCCAGCATGATTAGTTCAGCCCTTAGAAGTCCCAGAGTGGAAGTGGGATGGGATATCCATGTATTTCGTGATGGGAATTCAACATACATCCAGAGGACATGACTCTATCAGGGTGATTGTTGACCGACTCACCAAGTCGGCCCACTTCCTACCGATTAGAGAGTAGGGTTCACTTCCTGGCTATGGAATGGGTTGCATGGAGATTTTGGGATGCGACTTAGCTTGAGCACTGCCTTCCATCCTCAAACAGATGGTCAGACTAAGATGTCCATTCAGATTCTCGAGGATATGCTCCGTGCATGCGTCCTCGACTTTGGTCGTAGTTAGGAGGATCACTTACCCTTGGTAGAGTTTGTGTATAACAACAGCTATCACTCCACCATCTGGATGGTACCTTATGAGGAACTGTACGACTGACCTTGTAGATCACCTCTGTGCTGGACTGACCCAGAGGAGTCATAACTTGTAAGACCAGAGATGGTGCATGCTACAACGGAGAAGGTGAAAATCTTCTAGGAGCAGATGATGACTGCACAAATCAAGAAGAAGTCCTATGCTGATAGGAGACGAAGACCAATGGAGTTCGAGGATGGCGACCACGTCTTTTTACGGGTCTGACCTCGATGAGGTCTACAAAGATTTGGCCGAGCTGGCAATTTATCTCCACAATTCATCGGACCTTTTCAAGTCCTCAGTAGAGTAGGTGAGGTGGCTTACCTCTTGGCTCTTCCACCTCAGTTGCACTGGGTGTACGACGTCTTCCACGTATCTCAACTGTGGAGATACGTGCTCGACCCATCCCACATCATCGACCATGGGGAGATGGACATCGATGACGGGGAGACTTTCACAGAGGTTCAAGTTGAGATTGAGGATCAACAGGAGAGGGTCCTACGTGGACGTTCGATTCCTCTGGTGCACATTCGCTGACAGCACGGGAACCTCTAGGAGAGCACATGGGAGCAGGAGGCTCAGATGTGTGCTCAATACACTCATTTTTTTCCTTAGTGTGAGTTGTAGATTACGGGGACGTAAAAACCTGAGGTAGGGAGAATGTAAAGACCCAAAAATTCCGTGGAATTGTTTTTCTTAAATACATGGGAATTTTACGAGTCCCCAGTTTTTGACGACACTTGATTCCGAGGCCCAGTGTGCCCAGAATCAATTTTTGATGTTTTGTTTGGGTACGTTTAGTAAACATACGAGCAAGATTTTATATATTTTGAACCAGTTCATGACATTGAAATCTGAGGGCACCGTTGAACTCGCAGCACCGTTAGTCGCTTAAGGAGACCTTTACCGCAGTTGCGTTCTGACGTGAGTGGAAGATAGATTTTGAGGTTTTTATTTAAATTGATTAAAAATAAAGTCTTAACATTATTTTTATGTGTGGCAGTTAAAACCTCCAAGGGGAGGTTAGTGGTGGGGCCCACCCGCACATAACCTCCCTTGGTTGGATGTTATAAGGTAGGGCCCACATGAGCATCAAACCCCATTAACCCCCCTTTAACCCTTGGAACTCCCAATTTATTACGGAGCCTCTTTACCTTCCTTCATAAGTGTGCTAAACCAGAAATTAATTAATGGCATAATTAATTAATTTGAACTGTTTTGAATTCCTTTGAATTCTTTTGCCAACAATAAAATAATGGGTTGGCATAACCCATTATTTTGGTTGGTGATTCTTTTTAGTGGAGATTTGGAGAACTCTTGGAAGAACCTCATCCTTCCAATGAAGAACGCACCATCTCCAACGAAGTACGAGGATGATGCTCAACCCCGGAATCGACAGTGTGTGGCGAGCACAACGTACGACGACATCTTTAAATTCTTTTTCCGCACCTTAGATGACGTTAATCAAAACGAGGTAGGGGTTTTTTGAGTTGTTTATAAATTCCAAACTTTGTCATTCAAATTTATGGATGAGAAATGAATGATAACACCATAAAGAGGAGGGCTCGGACCGCACAAACACGGCCCGACCCTCCCCCTATGGTTACCCTTGTTGATGACGACAGAGGTGGAGTAACGAAGGCCGGTGTCGGGCCAGATGCAAAAGAAACCGACAACGCAAGGCTATTGGAAAAAGGTACAGCACCATCGTGCCATGCGGAGGAGCCAAGGGCCATGGGAAAATAGGGTCGTGACGGAGGAGGCATGGCGCTGTCGCGCTGCGCGGAGGACAATGGGGCCACGGCCAGGCCGGGCCGCGACAGTGAGGGCGTGGTGCCGTTGCACCGTGCGGAGAGTAGCAGGACCGCGACGCTGTCATGCAGCGGTGGAGGCCGGCTGGGCTGGAAGCCGTGGAGCCGGAGTGGCTGGTCTCTTGGGCAGCCAGGATGAGCGGGACCCTGTCGGGTCCCGTGTGTACCAGACCGGCGCCACCTGGATCCGGTTAGGTCCACCCGAACGATTATACCGTTCATGTGCCAGGGGGCGCGCGCTACCCTCTGGGCGTGTCTAGGGCAGGCCATCGGGCCGCCCTCAGCCGGGACACCCACGACCGGGCCACCTACTTCCAGGCCGCCCTCGTCCAGGCCACCCACAGCCGGGCCACCCGTAGGCCATGCCGCCCTCGGCCGGGCCGCCTCAGGCCGGACCGCCTATTCGGGCCAGGCCGTCCCCTTGACTCAGGCCATTTCCTTGGATCGAGTCGGAATCACAGACCGGGTCGGACCCCACAATAGAATAGGTCGGGTCGGGTCGGTCCAACTGGGTCCGACCAGACCCTGACCCTTTTGACCAATTTAAACCTTTTCTCCCTTTTCTTGGGCTACGAGTGTCTGATTGACGAACCACCCATGGAGATGGAATTATTGGTGAGAGAAGGTTCTTTTTGAATACTCCACTTGAGGTTCAGACATAGTTTGGGTACAGTCGGTTTGGTTTGAGCCTAAGAACCAACCGGGCCTCTGGAACGGAAACTCTAATAACTCACTGACCGGGTGTCTGATTGACGCGCCGTCTATGACGTTGGGTTATTAATGATGAGATGGAACTATGGGATACATAAAATTGAGACTTCATGGTAGTTGATGTATCAAAAGTTGGCTTGAGGAGCAGACCCTCTCGGAATCGAGCGTGCTGTATGGGGGAACCCTATGGATGGCTGCGACTGAGATGACAAGATCCTCCTTGGGTTCGACATCGATGATACTATACTAGGATCCTCTGTGGGTTCGACATCGATGACTTCTGTACCGGGATCCTCTGTGGGTTCGACAGTGGGGACTTCTGTACCGGGATCCTCCATGGGTTCGACAGTGATGAATTCTGTGCCAGGATCCTCCGTGGGTTCGACAACGCTTATATTGTTCCAGGATCCTATGTGGGTTCGACAGAGGAGATGATTCAGAGGCTACATATAATCATCTCTACCCCTATTCATGAGTTTTATACCTGTGTGAGATGAGTCTTGTATTTCAGTTTTTATATTTGAGATGATTTACTTTACTTCCTTTGTGGAATGGGTTGTGCTTGGGCTTGAGCATTAGAGCCGGACTGTGTTGGGAAGCTTAGGTATATGTTTGGAAATATACCTATGTAGGGATGGTTGATACTTCGTGATTGTATCTTACTACTGTGGTTTATCCTTAGTGGATTCTGGGAGACCTTAGGGGGTCTGAGGGTCCCCTTATGATTATTGTTATACACTCCCCTGCTCAGGCTTCACCTACACCTTGTTGTGTTCTGTGCAGATGACGGTCAGCAGTGATCGGGGCTGAGGGTGATGGACGAGATGCTGCTCGGAGCTGGACTAGATGGTACATACCTTAGGGACGATTTGATTAAGATCTGTACCTACCCTTCAGGTAGGATTCCTGGGCGGATGATCCAAGAGCTATTTTTTCCTTTTTTACTTGTACTAGTACCTGTTGTTCAGTTGGGTTTGTATACTGGCCCACTTACTTTCAGCCCATCTTTTCTTTTCTATATTTGTACTTGTTACTTATACTTCTTGTGTTTAGACTATGTGTGTTACAGGTTTAAAGGCAATGCCTTCCCTTTTTATCAGGGATTCGCCTTTGGTGCTAGTCGCCTACCCCTAGCCTATGGAAGGATGGCTTGGGATAGTCATGGCACGGGCCCTGAGGACGGGTCATGACAGCATTGGATAAATACTTTTTCAAACCCAAAATATCATGTAAATTCATATGTGTTGTACATATTGTAATAAAATGTAATTCATAAGAATAAGAAATACCCATGGGATGTCATTGGTTTCATAATCACTCCTCAAATAATATTCAATGTATATCTCATAATTATTCCAAAGAGACGATGGAAATAAATATTTTGGATATTAATATTTGAGTCAATATTAATTTGTATATAGTATTGGGTATATTTAAAAAATCATGAGAAACTTTATAAATTTAGGTATATAAATAGAACTTTAAAATAGTGGTTTAAGGAATTGATCAAAATCTTATAAAGAAGGAAGTAATATGAAATTTTATGTGTAAAAATAGGTAAAAAATGGTTAACCCTAAAATATTTATTATTTTATGAAATAATATATTAGAAAAAGACATTAAATGAGTATTATCTGAATTGATTATGGGATATACAATTTTTATCTAAGCATGTTTTATTTTAGAGACTATATTTAAAAATGATAATAGTGTATGTATAATACCATCATGGAAACGGTGAATAATATAGTTATATTTATAATCAATATATATAATTAAATTTTAAGAGTTACATAATATTATATAGAGAGATAAATTTAAGTAGAAAAAAATTCATACCCTAAATAAGTGAGGTTGTTTTGGAGAGTTTTTTACCACTAATTTGGATTCATTTTGAAATTTTAATAACATTTATAATGATCAAATTTTAATTATAAAACTATCCATTGAGAGCATAATTCAATAATATTTCATTTATTGTTAAGATTTTAGATTACTTTGGTGTCATTTAATTGAGATACCATGTATATATTAACAATCCAAAGGGTGATCGTTTCTTGTGTCCAATATCATAAGTTTTAGGTAATTATCAGAGTTCATATGGTTTGGCTATATAACGCCATAGATTTGATGACATGGATTTAATGGGTTTCTAAAAGTTAATTAGGTTCTTATTATCCAATGTTATTGATAATGTATCATGATTTATAGAGTTCAGGATTTATTGTAATGTAATTAGGTCATTTGGGAATGTTTAACAATGATGAAATTATCTTATTTTATCCAACAATAAAATTAATTAACAATTTAACAATAATAAATAGAGATACATATTAATTTTTTAACAATAATAATCAAATTAAAATGGAAGAGAGGGGTGTTTTGAATATAACATTCCTCAGATTATTATTTTTTTCCTCAATAATATCTATGATGAGAAATCTTATTACTAAATATAGTAATTTTTTCATATAATTCCCTGGAAATATTTTCCTACATTACCCCTTAAACAATTAATATTGGTTTTACCATGTAACACTAAATACCATATTTTTTGTATATTACTATTAAAAAAATAATTTTTTATAAAATAACTAGAAATTTACCCTAGATAACATTGATATGCTATGTCCAAAACTGATTTCCATGTTCTCAAAATAGATTTATAAATGGTGGATATTTAATATTTAAATTGAATCACTATTAATTTTTTTTATGAAATGATAATATTTTCAACACTATGAAAAATTAATTATGGTTTCATAAAATTATAGTATCATATTAAAATCAATATATATTATTTAATGAATCAATATTATTAATGTTTTAATTTTCTTCAAAAAATATAACTATATCATAAATATATATTCAAATATTAATAAAACATAGATATTCTTTAGAAAATATATTTATAAATTAATTTTTTATAAATTTTTTTATCATATTTTACACTTTTATTTAATTATATTATAATAAAATTAAAATACATTATTTTCTAAATATTATTTTACTATTCTAATAGTTATTTTACTATTCTTAACAATTATATTACTATTCTAACTGCTATATAACAATCATATTGTAATAGGCAGGTAATGGTCAAATGATACGGGCCGTGTTTCCCTTCAATACCCTATATGTATTCTAGTATTCTCATACCTTGTCATTAATTACTTTTATTACATGGTGTTATATTTATTTTAATAATTTTTATCATATTCTTTATGCCTCTCATTATTTTCATAGTCTTTGTGGAAATAGTAATTCTCATGGGATAATTGAGGTATGAAAAGCTTAAATTACAGTGATTTTTATATCATTTTATTATTCATATATATAATAATAAACATTATTTCATAAATTTTAATATTGAAGTGAAAATTAAATGTCTTTCTATATTCTTATATTATAATATATAAAATAATAGATATAATGAATCGTGAAATATTTTTTAGATGTAATTTTTTTCAATTACATTCGTCCACCCTGATTAAATTCTACCATGATATTTTTTATGAATTTAAGTGAAAATAAATGCGTAAATTTTTTCATCACTTAATCTTATAGTCTTGTCTTTATATTTTTCATTCTTCTAATGTTCATTTACTTGGAGAGTTATCTTATTCCATAAAACATCATCCCTACGGTCCAAGATCTACACTAGCTGCTACTCATAATAGTGATCAATCTGTAAATGTACCAAACCTAGATTGATTAGATGTTATATATTTTCTATGTAATTCATTAGTAGGGGTACATGGAACATGTCATGTAATTTGGAAATAATTGGTTGTAGTGAAGGTCAATAGGCCATTAGACTGATGTGATAAATAATAGTAAATGGGAAAATATACCTAGGAAGAAATTTCCAATATTCTAAAACCAGAAGACTCACTTATATGAATATATATTAAGGATGCCAAATCTCACTAAAATTGAACAATAGGTTTTGTTGATGATTATCAATATAACAATTATATTTAATTTATGTTTCTATATTGTGTTGTAGAGTTTCCTTGACCTTCTCACTCATTTCTTCCACACATTTTTGTCTCAATAAAATTCATTATCCAAAATAACCCCAACAAGTTGTGGTTCTTAATTTCCTTCCACAGTGAGACTTATAAGGGATGATCTGAATTCTCAATTGAAAACTATTATCGCATGACAACTCAACTAGGGGATTATATTGTTTCCATGTTCATTTTATGACCATTGATAATGATATAAATATATCATTAAGTTCTTAGATTTTATAGTCATATATTCTAGTAGTATTGGTTTGATCATTTCAACTAATGTTTGACTCCATGATCTGAGTATATTTGAGTTATTTTTATATTTTTTTGGTGAATCATCGATCTCAATTAGATACAAATTATAGTGGAATTCTATACAGCTTCACAACTTATCTAATGTATATCCTAGATTTTTAATTTAGAGCTAACTACTCCCACATGTTATCGAAATGAAAAGGATATTATAAATTGGTTTACTAGAATTCATATATAATTGTTCCCACTAGAAGTATTAAAAAATTCCATGACAAAATACATAGGTATTTTCACCCATTTTAGTTATGTTTTGGGTAATAGTTACATCATCTTAATTGAATTTATAATTTATTCCTTAACTTGATGACATATCTAGAACTTTGATGTATATTTATTGATCTCCTTTCATATTGTCCCAGAAAAGGTTCTCTAAAAAATATCAATACAACTTCTTTCTCCCTAAGTGAATAGAGAATGTAGAGCTATATGAATCACTCAACAACCCCAAAATAATATATATAATTTATGTAACACATAATCATGACTTCTATATCATAACTCCTAAATTATAAATTTTTAATTCTAATGATTTCCTTTTTCTTATGGATTCAACCTTCTTCTGTATTTCCTCATCTTCCCTTTGACAATCATTTATCTTCTCAAGAATTTATGGTTGACATATCAATTGATAGATTTATGATGTTATTCCTTACTTCATCACATAAATTTATAACCATTTAAATTCTAATAATATTGTATCATTCTCAATGATCATCATAGATTAGGTTTCCAAATCCTTTCTACTTATATAATCTTCAACATTATTTTCCTTCCAAGGATAATATTGGATTGAGTTGTTATAGCCCTTGATTAGATCTAACCATATTTAATATATCTTATTAATCTCTTTCTTAGTGATTATATATTTTTTATTGTTAGGATCCATATATATTTCACACTTCTTCTGATAGAGATAATGACACCAAATCTTTGTTGGAAAAAATCACTACTGAAAACTCTAGAGTTTTTGTGGGATATTTATTCAAATTATCATTGAACATTACTAATTCATAGGCTATCATTTTTATTTTTTCATCAGGCCACATGATATTTCCTTCATTGATGAATCATTATATGCCATTAAATGATCCCAACTAGATGGTACTGTGAGTACTGGTGCATTGAAAAAAATTTCAATTCCTGAATGCACTCTTCAGATTCATCCATTAAAATAGGCATTACTCTCTAATATGTTATCTTTTTCATCACATTTTAAAATCATCATATGTTACTCATAAGTCACCTATAATACCCAATTGGTCAAAGGTAACCATATATCTATGTTAAAGATATTGGTTTTACCCACTCATCATATTCCATTGGTATAAAATGATCCACATATATCCAATTTACTGTTGATAAAATTCTTTAAAAATGATCCACCCTCTAATAAAAACCCACATTTATTATACATTTCGTATAAAATCTACTTTCACAATTAATTTATCATAGTACTTAGAAACTACTCATATTACTCATTTATGCTGGAGTATATCATAATATCATCTGTAATTTACATAAAAATTCCTTTAAGGTAATATTTAGAGAAGAATAATTATGTAAATAAATATTAGACTGGAATTAGTGACTCTAAACACAATAACTATGAACTCATAGTTTGTATAAATTATTGAAATAATATTATTCAGAATATCATACTTGTTCACAAATAATTGGTGATATCCCAATTGATGTTCAACCCTAGAATAGTACTGGCCTTTAGGTAACTAATCAAAAAATTAATAAATATATGGAATTGAATACATGTTCTTAATTTGTATTTTATTGAGTTTAGTCTAATAAATATTGAGTAATATTGACCAATACTTCCCCTTGATGAATAGAACTAGAACACCACATGGTGAAACAACAAGAAATATAAAAACCATTACCAGATACTCCTATAAAATATTCTTTAGATAATATAATTAAATTATGTTCATTCTATTGGGATTATTAGAGATTTTAAGTTATATAAGTATAAGTTAAATTTTTAAATCAATTTCTTCCCTGGTATAAATAAAATAAAAACTCTTTAGAGAATACATCAGTATAGTCCCTAACATATTTCAGGTCTTCAAGAAAGATTCTCTCTTCTCTCTTAATCATTTGAGGCAAATATATATTATTATAAGGTAATAATATCCATGTTTTAGATAAAGATTCATCCCTATCCTTACACATGTCAAAATTTTGTGGATTAATTGTAATATTGAGAGTGATTATCTAATCCCAATAATTGATGTTAGATTTATATGAGGATAACTAATCCAATCGATGTATATAATAAAATTTCTCTAAAGAATGTATGAAAATAATACTTGGTAGGTTTAATCCATAAAAATTTATTGGGGAGGAGTTATATACATGGGATACAATAATTTCCCCATTTTTGGTACTAATAAATTACTCAACGTATATTTTTTAATGTAGTGTTTGATTAATTATACACAAAATTCTTAATATAAAAGAATTTTTAAAAGAAAAAAATAAATATAAATTCCATTCATGAGTTAATAAATAAGATAAGTAGTGAAAAAACAATACCTTCCTTGATCCTTTATAATTGGAGTTTTTTCCTTGATTTTCTCTTAAAACCCATAGATTTGGTGATTTACTTTCATAATATATGTGTTCCTTTCATTTGAAATAGTGAACTATAGGTAGAGGGATGATCAAATCCATATTTTCTCTTATAACATTTGTGGGATTATATATATCCTTTTGTTATTTATAATAATTATTCCCTTATTTTCCACACATGATTCAACCCCATATTCCCTAGATGTAGTGCCCAAGATACATCTTCCCAATCTCTTAACATGCGGGAAGTTGAGTTTTCATTCCTCCATTATATATTTTTTTGATCCTACTAAAGTAAAATATATTTTATTATTTATTTCTCCAATCCCTCAAGACCATTTTGAATCACCAAAATGAATTTCAACCATGTGGTCATGATGAAATAGCACTTCATATCTTTCAATGTCTTGAATCATAAAGGAATTTCATAAAATCAATATCATTCCACTAAAAAATAGGTCCACCTTACATTCAACATCAATGAAAAAGTTGGATGTGTACTATAAATGCCTCTTATTGTTTTTATAAAAATACCCAATTGACATATCTTTAATTTTATTTAGTCAAAGTAACATCCTCTATATTTAATTATTGAATGTTATAAAAAAATATTTATTTCAAAATAATTTTATGAATACTTTATATTGTATAGATTTTTTTTCATTATTAGGATTTATTTTCATGATTATTCCCCACCACTAATAGAATTCACCATTTAGGAGATAGATGAACAATATTAATTTTTATTATATAGATTAATGGATGATAAGTAATTTATTCTAAATTTATTTAATCTATTTTTTCATAATGAGATGATTACGAGAACCATGAGAAGTTGGAGGCTATTATCACATAAAAGACTCAACCACAACTTTAACATTCATAGTATATAGAGTTAATTATACATGATTCCTATCATTATTCCTAATTTGATTATATTGTGAAATTAGGTCCAACGGTTTCTTATCTTGAACTCTCATTATGTTAGGAATATCATTAGGGAAATAATTTTATTTCTCATCACAATAGTTTGTATCATGTTTTATTATATTCCCTACTATTAACAAAATTAAATGGATATTATGATTGAGAAAACTTAATATAATAAGAATTTGAAAATAGATACTATTATATTAAGATTAATAACATATAAATTACATGAATATTTTAACTACATTGTATTTAGGTTTCAGTCTACATTATCCATGGTAATTTTCCTATTAGGTTTTATATCCTAAATAAATATTCATTTAATTCAAAATATTTTATAAAAAGCTTGTAAAGTTACAAAATATTTTCTTCTACATGTGTCAAATCAAGTGCATAGTATGGAAAAAAAATTCATTTATAAGGTATAGTTCATGTTAATACCCTATAATCCCTTTAGAGGGTTTTTCACCTAATAATATTTGTACTAAATCCAAATGCACATATAGTATCTAGAAATGGTTTTCATTGCATAGAAACCACTTTATCTATTTATTATTGAAATTTAAATATTTTTTAATGCTAAACATTATCCCTAGTATTTTTAGTAATTTATTATTTTCAAAATCCACCAGAATAACAATAATTTTCTTAGATAACATACAAAATGATCCGAGAACCATAAACATATTATTATATTATTTTTAACATGATTATACAGTAAATAAAACCTAATAATATCGAGTACTAATGTCATTGGGGGATAGGTTTATAATACTGAATCATGATTCTAATATAAAATAATTATTATTTAAACTAATACTAGATTTATTTTATTTTCTAAAACATCATTGTATACCCTAAGGAATACGTGAACAACATGGGTGTGCTATAAATCCCTATAAGGGATTAATCATGATGACAAATCATGGTATATGATTCAAATGGCATAATATGATTAAAAAAAGGAAATAATCATGAATAATAATAATATATAATAATATCATTTATAATAATACATAATTAGGTTATGGAATCATAATTTTATGATAAAATCAAAATACACTATGTAATAATTATAAGCCAGGGCTCACTTATGATATATCATAACTTGGTGGACGTAGTATTATAATGGATTAGGTTAACTCCTTAATCACATTCATGTCATCTAAATATATATAAACATTAAACAATTTGATTTAGTTCTATATAGAAAAATACCCAATAATATTTACATGCATATGTGCATAAAATTATGGAATCACACATTAGGTATAAGAATAACAAATACCAATGGTTAGTAATGGGTCAAAAAATATTTCTACAAGGAATAATCAAAGGATGTTCCATTACTTTTCCTAATAAAATAACGAATTGAAAATTCAGTATGCTCACATTTGAATCAAAAATAAAATGCCTCAAATACGAAGTAAATTTAATAAAATTAATGAGAAATAATAGATAATTGAGTATAAAAATGGACTCTTATAATAGTGATTTAAGGAATCAGTAAAAGTTTTTTAATGAAAGAACGAAGATAAATTTATTTTAAACTAGAGGTAAAATGATTTTATTTAACATAAAATAGTTCGTATTTTCTAAAATACTAAACTGGTAAAGTACCTTAACAGATTTATAAATTAAAGGATTAATATAAAGAAAATTTATTCCTAATTATGTTTGATTTTGAAAATAATATCAAGAAATGAACATAAATCATGTATAATCTAATTTTGGAATGGGAGAATAATCTTAGTATATACATAAGGGACATTTATATAATTTAAAATAACATTTTAATGTTAAATAAGGGGGAATGTCAGATAGAGATAAGGAATCATAACCAAAAGATATAGTAGTGTTTGAAGAGTTCCTTTACCTTAGGTTCACATTGCTTCTTCCATTTCACTTAACATTCTAAATGATCCAATAAGATTTTATAGTCACATTTTATGGAGGGTAATTCAACTAAATTTGATATATTATTAATGTTTTATATTAAATTAGTGTCATTTAATTGATATTATACTTAAATATTCACTCTCCAAAGGGTGTTCCTGTCATGTTTCCAAGGCCTTACTATGTTTATATTATTGTGATAGATTATATGGACAAGTTACATAACATTAGATATTTGTTTTGAATGGACCGAAGGCCTTATTTTTTTATTTAATTCTGATAACCTCCCTTTCAAGTGATGAGGGGGAACCCTTAAAAGGATTATAGGATTAGAGATTACATTACTCGTAGGCTTGGAGACATTACAGGACCTGTAGGTCTTAAAGAAATCATATAGACTGTGACTACTTGAAACTGCCACTCCCCAAAATCTGTATCGTGATTAGATCTCCACCTTTGCATGGATATTTGGCTAGCTGTCTTATGAAGTGATGCACAAGACCGGTACTGATAACAATTCCATACCCTCTCATTATTGCAAATCTGTTTAGCCTTACTCTGGTGAATGTGTTCTACTCTTGAATCATCATCTGGAGCTGGTTCCTTGTAGAATCTTTCTTGGAATCTACATATCAGGTGGCCCTGAATGCCTTGAGGTGGACCAAAGTCCTTGAGGTGGACTGAAGGCCTTAAAGGTGGCCCAAAATCCTTACATACCCAAGATCCTAGGAAGCCCGAAGGCCTTAAGGACTCCAAGCCCAAATCAATGGCCCAAAGTGAATAGTTCCAGCTACTACAGTATCGAAAAATACCATAATAATTACATTTAAACCATTATTAATGGTTGTGGTGGAAAATTAAATTCATCATTCATGGGGGTGGTCAACTAACTATGATATGAATAAGGTTATAACACTAAATTATATTGTGGGAGTATAAACATTATATTCTTGGATAATAACAACATATCATTATATTTATAATATTTATGTTACTATATCAAGATGGGTGGAATTAATATGTCGTAGGTAGAATAATAAAACAGTGAAATGAGACTCGATTGAGATTGGCACCTCTTCTTTTGGGTGTCTCCTCTTAGTTACCCATTAAGGTTCCTATTGATGGTATTTCGGTAATACTTGAACACTATAAATGTTTGGATTATTGTTATCTGCAAAAATGGGTTTATTTTGGTTAATATTATAGGCTTATATTCTGTGAGGAGAAGGGGTTGCGAGGGATGGTATCTATAAGTGGATGAGATGGGTGACTTTGAATATAACATTCAATTTTTTTTTATTTTTTCTCAAGAAATATAATATTTTTTAATTGTGTGACTAAATATAGTAATTGGATCATGTCTTGTCTCTCTAGTCATTTTTCACATTATCACTTATGAAATTATTCATTTATTTATATGATAATATAAAGTACCATATTTCTTATTATATTTCAATTCACATAAAATTCAATATTTTCAAAAAACCAAAACTTCACCCTAAGATAACTTCAATGTGATTATTCCATAAAGATAACCATTTTACAAAAATAATTTTCTCTATATATGAAATATAATATTCAACTAAAATCTTTATTTATTAATTTTTTTACGAAATGGTCAAAATTCTACGACTTATAAGAATTAAATATGGTTTTATAAAGATTATAATGGTTTCACAAAATTACTTACTATTTTATGAAATAAAAATTGTAAAGTAAAATTTTATTTAAAATTATCATAAAATTTAATTTTAACAAAGATAAATCATACATGATTTTTTAAAATATGAATTAATCATATTAATATTTTTTCTCTATTTAAACCTTTTATTTAATTTTTATTATGAAAAAAACATATTAAATTATTTCATAAATATTCTTTTATAAAGCCATTGGTTCATTTACTATATCTAATGGTTAGAAAACTATTCTAATAGCCATTAAATGTTCATATAAAAATGTTATGGTAATAGTTAGGTGATAACTAGATCCTAAATGGAATATTTATCTTTAACATCCTATATATACTACACCATTATCAAAAATCATCATTTACTACTTTCCTTACATTTTTTATACTTCACATAATATATATCATATTATATAAGATTCTCATTTTTATAGTCAATATTTTAGTAGTGATCATAATGGGAGAGCATGGACGTGGGAATTTTATATTTATGTCTTCATTACTATTTTTTATTTATCTACCTAAATAATTAAAATCTATTATATTCTGACAGATTGAAAATTAAATATTTTTATTCATATATAAGAGTTGGAAAAGGAAGAGGAGTGGTGGAAATAATGTCAACATAGGGGAAAGTGGTGGAAACCAAGGTAATCAACTCAGATAATGTTTATACAATTAGATGAAATAAATACCAAGATAGAAAAAGAACCATCTTACCTACCATGTGTCCTTTAGATTCAAGAATATCAACTGCTATATTACCCTCCCATCACATGTGCATTATTTCCACATTCAAATGAAGTATGTTTCTATAGGTTCTCATGAAATTGGAAATGATCCTTGTAAATAAAGAATAATACACCAAATCATTGACCATCATAGTAAAATAATATTTAATAGATGTTAGGAAAACATTATTACTTCTATATAGAGAAACACTACTGAGAAGTGATTGATTTTATTCTCGAAATGAACAACCCTACCTATATAATGATGAGAATTAAAGAAACCTGATAGCCATGAAAAATGGTCCCACTATGAATAATAAATTTCATATATGGGATGGACATATTTAATTTTAAAACATTAACAAGTAGTATCTAGTGGAACCATATCCCAAGACATCCATACTAGTTTCCTTAAGATAAACTTTTTTTATAGACATGTATAAGATATGGGGGTCTCATTTTCTTGCCTAGTGAACCAAGGTATGTAGTATAAAAAAGAATACATATTAGAGTAAAAGAGTATGAGGCACTATAACCTTAATGGTAGGTAGATTTATGTGCTTCTTGGAGAATCCAACTGCTATTAGTGAGAAGAATAATCCCCCCTTGGGTTTATTACCCACTACAAAAATATCATTAAAAAAGACATTCAAGAATTATATAACTGAAACAAACCCTTGATCAATCCATGACAGAAACCCCAAAACCCCACTAATGAAACATTCTATATGACCTTTAGAAAATAGGTGCACCACTGATTCTGTAAAGCCATTCACACAACAACCACCTTTTTAGGCATGGGGGATTCCAATGTGTTGAATAATATCACACATGGGAACTTTATCATCCATAATACTCCATAACATGCTTTTAAGTTTATTAAGAATTTTTTCCCTATATCTTTTTCACCAAGATATATAAATGGTTATTCACAATAATCAAAATTCTTAATCTCGAGCAACTGAATCGATCCCAAGGGGGAGGGTGTGAAGACCAAATGATTGGGATCATCCTAAATCTTAATAGTATTATGGAGAGGTTATTTATCATCATATAGAAATTCTTCTTGGAAATAAGGGTGGTCCAAGGATTTATTATAGCTAATATCATTTAATTGATAACTAGGGAATAAAAGGTGATAGACCACTCAGTTTTTCATCCAAAAGTCTAATTCTACCTACCTAATAATACACAAGTAGTATATAGAATCAATGATATTGAATCTGTAGGATTATTCCATAACTGTGATCTAAAAAAAAATTCTTTCATTAGTAAGGAGAATCCCCAATATTCTTTTTAATAATTATATCTTATAAGGGATACCCAAAATGACATCCCAAATTAGTTTTTCTGACATACATCTCATGTTATCCACCAGGAACATGAGTCTAATGACTCCCTCATCAATGGGGTTTTCTATGAGATCCTAACTAGCCCAGTGGTGATTAACTTCTTATCAAGACTACCATATAATTATATTGAAAATTCTTTTGACATTCCTTAGGTCACTCATAGGTACATTATAGAGTAGAGTATATTCATGGGTATATTGGGTAAAACTCTAGTCACTAAATAATTCTAACAAAAAGATATAAAGTTATATTCAATACTATTTCAAGATGTGTAATGTTCCTATGAAATATAAAAGTAATTATTTTCACATTTATGGAAAAATATTAATAATATAGTCATATTGAAAATTAATTCTATTACTAATAATGATAATTCAATTTTAATTAATGATTAATTGTTTTAGTATGTCTAAAAAGTGGGTCAACATATAGTTTAAAATTATTTATTACACCAAATACCCATTAGGGGGAACCTATTACTTAATGTGTATAGGATATGAGGGGTGGACTTAAGGTCCTGTAGGAAATAATATTTTCCTATATCGAGTAACCGGTATCCTAGAAAACTAATTTTAATAGGAATTGTTTACTTCATAACCCCAAACCACTTATTTTTATTTTTCATCCTTCAAATCCCAACCATATTCAATATCCTTGAGCCCCTCCAATGAAACATATTGGTCTCCATTTTCCTCTTATTTCTTCTTGATATATATGGTTAATTCATTGGATTTTTTATGTATATTATAAGTTAAATAATCTACTATAAAAACTTTTACCATAATGATATTTACTCCTATGATATCATGTGATGAATTAGTCATTTTAAAATTAATTATGCCATAGGAAATAAAATTTTATTTGAGATCATGGGGATTCCCCTTGTCATAAATTTAGATGATTGTAGATGGTAGATTGTATTCCATTCATTACTATATTAAATTGATATTATTTTTTTATATTATATTTTAATGATTTAATGGTGTTGAGGTAAAATATAAAGTTTATATGTTTGAGAAAATTATTCATTTGGTATTTCATATTTTAATGTAATTTTTATCTTTTGATCAAATTTATTTCTTAGATGTTTTATAGTTTATCTATTATAGTGAATCTGTGTTTGGGTTTATTTGGACATGGAATTTTTTAGATGATTCATGAATACTTATTGAAGATTTTATGCACTTAAAATTTTATCAAAATGGTTATGCTATTTTATCTAGACTCTCAAAAATATTATCAAGATATTCCTTTAACAAGATCCGCATGTATTTCCTAAAATACAAATTATTAAAAAATATTTTTTTTATTTGAAACTACGAAATTCACATATTATTTTATTATAAAAAATAAAATTTAAAATGGATGGTAGTATATTAAATAGATACTTTCATTCCACCTTGTTTGATTTTAAAACATTGTTAAACTAATATGTATTTGGTTTATCTTTCAATTTTTTTTATTATTGGGTTATACTGATGTGTGAGTTGAGTATCTTGTGATTGAGTTATGAAACATGACTATGATGACTGAAAGTATCATGGAATATCCTTTTTATGTTGTCCTTGTGATGAAATTGAATCCTAAATGTGTTATTGGTATAAATCCATTTTTATGAAAAAATATTAAATGGGGAATGTCACATGTTCAAAACCATTTTGTATTTTTTATATATAGATGAAATTAATCATTCCTATTATTAATTATGCTATATTAATAGAAGGAAAAACTTTATACCTCAACCTGAATGAACTATAATTCAATTAACCCCACATAACCAATGGTTAAAATAAATTATTACTTATTGTGTGGTGATTGAGTCGAATATTTTTGATGAATTGAATTTTCAGGAATACATGCTGGTTCACATTTTACCCAGAAGAATTATATTTAGAGTATTTGAAATATTTATCTTATGTGTCATATTTTTCTAGTGTTTTATATATGAACCATGTTAATAAATGATTCCTTTTTTGAATAGTTACAAGCTTTAATGTGACATTCCTTTTAATGTTTTCTCAAACTGTATTTACAAAGGTAATAAACCTTGTCTCTTATGAAAAAATGTTTTATGGATGAGTCTAAAATTTGAATATTTTGATGGATGCTAAAAAAATGGATTTTTTACTTCTCTTGGATACTCCATTCCCTTATTACTATAATAATTACTTCTATTTTCTCTAGATAACACATCAATAGACTATTAATAGAATGACAAGATCTATTATAATTACAAAACTACTTAATTATTTGATATCATCCCACTATGACTTGAATATTTATAATTTCATAACCATTTGATACATATAATATATGTTTAGAAAGTTTGAATACTATACTATATTATTTTAATTTTTAAATTAGTTTATTGTATAAATCCCCACTTACTTTCCACCATTGGCCCTCATCAGTAATGAATAATATTATGGTTTTATAAATATTAAGAGTATATATAGATCCTTATTTTTAGCATTTTATTAACCTATTATAACCAAATTTTCAACATATATGGATATCAATGTTCTATTAAGTTTTTTAATATATTTATTAAGTTGAGAATATTATTCAATCATTATATAAAACATGTATACTTATAGAGATATATTTTTTTCATTAGTATGGATAATAATTCGGTAGATGATGATTATGTTATAAATTGTATATATAATTAATAAAAAATGGTAGTATTTTTATCTTACATATAGAATAATGATTGGATGGTCTTGTAATTCACTACCATGGTATAACTATTTCCCCTTCCCATGGGATGTGCCATTAGTTCACCAAATTTTTTTACCCCTTTATCGTTACCATGATATGGGTTATATGGATTTGCATAAATTTTATATTATAGGTAATGTGTAAATCTTGGGTAAACCTATCTATTCAATATCATAATTTTACTGAGGGACTCTAAGAAAGTATAATAAGTAAGGACACTCCCAATAAAAGTACTATTGTGTTATAGTATGTGTTCTCTATGACATAATTTATTAGTTATTATATATATTTTTTTGTGTATATTAGTTAAAATTATATATATATAATAATGAGTAGAAACTTTCTTTGTGTACTCCTCATTTATTCAAAATTGTGTTGAGACCTCATTGATGGTTCCCTAGTAAGGGTTTATGATAACACACTACATAGATAATCTAGTAGATAGATAGCATTATATGATGCATCGTAGTTTAATACTAGTATATTTTTAGATATAATAAACCTTTATACAATTTTAATACTAGTATTTTTTTAGATATAATAAACCTTTATCCAATTTTGTGGCTTCTCCAGTTCCCATTTCAGAGTTGGGTATTATAATGTGATGGTTGGATGCTAAGTAAGGGATAACAAAATATTTAATTTTGTTCAAATTATCTTACGCCAGGTTTGATATTGACATGTATTTTTTACTACATTGTAATTGTTTTATTTATTATAGATTAGTATTGTATGAATTATTATATAGAGTTATGGGATTATTTTTTACTATTCAAAAATGTATTGTTGAGTTGTGGCTGTTGTCATTGATAATGATAAACATTAAATTAATAATATTGGGTTGCGATCAAACTAAACAACATATTGTTTCTAAAACTATTGTGGGTAAAATGGTTTTCATTATTTATACAAAAACCCACATAACTTGTCTCCAAATCACAAAAATTAGGAAGAAATCCAATAGTTAGTAGTTAACATATTGGGAAAAAAGTTGGGTATCTAACCTAGGGTCTAGAAAATATCAAATACCCTATATAGATTTATTTTCAAATAATTTCATTTTACATCATATGATTTGATAATGTATAGGTATTAATAATGTTAAAAAAATACCATTTGTAAATGATAATAAGAAATCATAATTCGTATACCTTTTATTGTACTAAATTTATGGTCATCTTTTATAATAGAAAATTTAATACTTAATAATGCATGCCTTGATTATATATGAACATTATTTTCCCATATTCCTATCATTAATTTTTTATGTCTTCCATCAATGGGAATATAGGAGTGTTATAGGGGTATTTCTCCCCTTTTAGATCATCAAAAACATAGGTTATATATTCCAATTATAATAAAGGGGGTATAAAACCTCAAATAGAGAAAATGATAAATGTGGTAGAAGACAATAGCTTTGAAAACACCCCAGGAGGTCTGAGGAATAATGAAGATGAGTGGTTTCTTCATCTAGTATATCTCATTATGGAAACAATAGTGATCTTGGGAAAATATATAATTCTTTTTTTATAAATGGAAATCACCAAAAATAATTTATTTTTGAATAAATAAACAATTTAAAAAAATAATTGAACCATTGTTTTCCAATGAAGGGATAAATGGTTATTCCATACACCCTAAATGACTTTACTCTGGATTATTAATTTTATAACTACATAATGGGTTGAATGATATTTAGTCAATCAATATGACAATTTTTGAAATCATGAAGGTAAATTATAAGTAGAAAAATGATATGGGAAGCATTGTTACACTCCATATGATTTTAACAATTTTATTGTATATCTAGTTAGGAATGAGGATACTGGTAATCCCTCTACTCCCCTTGATCTCATTAAGAACAGTATTGACGATTCTATACCAAAATTTAATTATGGAATAATTACAACCATAGATGAAATCATAAAATTTAATTTAGTAATCAATGAAGAGTTATGTCCTATGCTAATAATTATTCCCATGTATTTTTATGGACAAGGAAGTTAAATTGCATTCCTCTAGAAACATAGGAATATTTATGTGTGGAATTACAATAAATTACTTTTTTTTGTATTACATGGTTTTTATTTATTATATTGATATTAAATATAATCATATATGTTATAAATTATCCATTAGGATAATGCATATACCACGTGGCATGATAGTGGAGGCTGACGTGAAAAGGTGATCAATTACAACTTTATAAGAGAGGTTTAGTATCCCAAAAAAATATTAAACATTATCCCCATATATAATAATAATTGTGAGATTATAGTCTTTAGTGACCTCTGTGAACTCAACCATCTCTTCCTATATCATTATTTTCCCAACTCTATCACAAATTTATTATTGATTCCATTTCATGATTTCAAGACATTTTCCTCATGGATGGATACTCTGTGTAAAATCACATTTTTATTGATCCTAAATATTATTATGGTAAAATATTTTAGGAACCCCTTGGGTTGTATTTTTATCATGATATAACCTTTAGTTTAAATAATAAAGGCCTCTCCCTTGGATGTGAAATTGATCAAATTTTCAAATCTCTACTATAGAAAATATTAAATTTCTTTGTGTGTAACGTGAAAAGAAAATTACACTAGAATGGTGATCATTTTAACAAACTATATTTAATAATCACCATAATATAGTAACATTTATTAAATATAAAAACACAAATATTTTTATTTAGATTTACTCCAAGGATATTTACATATTTTTTTGTCTATTGTCATGTTAATGTCGATACCAAAATAGTCAGGGTATTAATTTTCATCCCCTTCCACAAAAAATTAATAAATTTAGTGTCTTCCAAGTATTAAAATATTAAAATAGATGTTACAATATAAATAACACTATAAAATACCTTCCTATTAAAAAAATTATTAATGATTTTTTAATATACCATGGGGAATAATATTACTATAGTGATAGCTCGAAGAAATATTTTTCACATCCTCGGGTCTTGATACCATCTGTTGAAGGAAACACCCAAATTTTATATGTGTCAAATTGGTGTGAACACTTTGATCCCTATTTATCGATTAATATTAATGTGGTAGAGAAAATTTTATTTACAACCATATATATATAGTGATCAAAGCTAATAGTTGAAATTAAATATTCAAGAACAAGTGCATCACTTTTTATTTTCAACTAAAAATTCATATAATTATTTATTACATGATATGGTATATTTTTCCCTTAAAATAATTGGACGTATTTATATCTTCAATCATAGAATTGTGTTTCTATTTTAATCAATATGACCTTGCATATTCTAGTAATTTTTCATTTTTTATATCTCTAGGAAGGAATCCAATGAACAATAACATCTATAATTCTTATCCACCCTTCCATCTCTAGATAAATCACCTTGAAAAATATATCTTTTTAATGTGAGGATATTCTAAGTCAATGGAGATTATTAATAATGAGAGATATATTTTTATTGCATATCTGAAATTCTAATATAGAAAAATATAGAGGAACCTAAATTCGATAGGGTAATCAAGGATGTTTTTTCATCTCTCATATAAAAGAACTCTTGTTGTACCCATTCATCCATTTGGATGGTTTCAATAATACCAATAGGTCTAGTGTTTTCATTTATAATAACAATAACCCAGAATAATTTCATAGGTGTCTTAAACTTTATATTAGGAAAATAATTAGAGAATCTACCTTTAAAAGAGAGGACCTAGTGCCTCTACACGATCAAAATCCATAACTGATGGTGTAATTTCCCAAAAGAGAATATAATTTCTTATAATAGATATGAAAATAAAATATGAGAAATATAATATTTATTCCAACCATTACCTCTATTATCAAACATATTACAACATATAGATTTAAATCATTAATGAACTCCCTATAAAATATCCTATTGAAGATGGTGGAGAAAGACCTAAATTGATGGCCTAATAAAAATTAAAGTTCAATATATTATAGGCATACCCCTATAAATTCCCTTACACATGAAACCCAATATTACCTAGTTTATGATAATGGATTTTTCCTTCCAATCATAGTTGTACTACCCTCACTCAAGAAAACCATAAATAACCAACTTTACAGAGATTAATAATCACATATTTTGTTAAATATGTTTGAAAACTATGATGAAAAGTCATTACGATCAATAAAAAAACTCAATGTTTACCAAATTAGAGGAAAAATAAATAATAAACATGATATAATATAATATTGAATATTCCATTAGTTACTTTGGATATAAATATTATCAGTACTCCCCATAATTTGTGGTTTCATAAAATTAAATTTCAAAAACTAAAAACATGTTCTCATATAGTTCTTAATAGATAACCATTATTGTGTATGGTCCATAACATTAAAACATAAACTATATATATGTTGACCATATCATACAACATCAAACTATAAAATCTAATTTGATTACTGCATGACCATAAACTATAAGGTTTTTGGCCATTATAACTAGAGATTAATCTATGTTATACACTATTCTTCTCACAAGATGTTAAATTACATGAAGTGATATTTGTATAAAAAACCTTAAACTGCTTGACACCCAACCTTCATTTTAGGATGTTATACTACTAAAACTACATACACTACTTGTGTGTGAGCCCAATTTTCCTATATATCATTCCTATTCTTTTGGAATCTCTATTTCATTCATTTAACCTATTATAGGGTGTGAGACTTCCAATTGACATATTATTTATTTCATCTACCCCACACCAAGGGAAAATATTCCATAGATACTTTTGGATTCATTTATGTCTCTAGAGTATAGGTAATGAACATTATATCACCAATCCTATTCCCATATACAAATATCTCTCCCATTTAAATCCCTATTCCACGTTGGTGTTTGGGTGTTCTTCATTTACCTATTGTGTGGCCACATAAGCTTAAACCAGGTTACACCTTTACCAAATTCCATTCTGTCACCTTACAAACTAATAGATTATATTCCTATTATAAGTATAAGGCTTATTTAAAAGGTGAATTTCTAGAACTATGAAATGATTTATTCCTATTAACACATGATATGTAATGAAACTAGGACCTCATATCATGTACTGATATGAAAATCACATTTTTATCCCATCCCTCATTAAATCCATGATATTTTGTAGGCTTCAAAATTCACATCATTTTATCTCCATTTCCATGAACTGGGATAAAATATCCTCTCCATAATTAAGTAATGATTGTTTCCTCATACCAAAAAATATATAGTGAGTACTATATATCATGTCCTTTGATCATCTATATCATTCAACAATATTTCATTTATCTTATTATCCATGCTACACTAGTATTCAACTAAAACAATTCATACTGTGTCACTTTTAATATTTAAACACTAGTTTTTCAATTCCCCTTTTCTAGAACTAAAATTTTATTAACTATAATTTCCATAGTATCTATAGTAATTCATGCATCTGTTATTAAGGAAATATCTAGAAACATTCATCATTAATTCACAAACACTACATCAACACCATTTGGTTTGATAATGATTAAAATATTCTAAATCCCATTGAAAAAAATCCCTCCACATACAATACATTATATATTTTTAACTTGAATCACTATATATATATCTCACTGTTATTTTCAATGATAATATCTAATAAATGGGACATTATTTATCCTGTTGATGATATATTACAAAATTATATAGCTCCCTTATTCCCATATATTTTATTATAATCACCCAAAGGAAAATATCATATATTCCCATATACTTTCAATGTTGATATAGTGGAATCTATCAATGTAATATAGTCAGAAGTCTTCCTAGATATATTTCTATAATTGAATGGGAATAGAATTTTAATATGAACATATTTACTGGTTTTCCTAGGCAATATATTATCATTCTGTTCTATCTAGTTTGAATATCTCATGTCATGATTTACATTTTCATAATTCCGAAGTTCAAAGGATTTAAAATGGTCTTGAATATTTTCCCCATGGTGGAATTAGGCATGTAATAGTTATACAACACCTTATTGGTTCTTCAAATTTTATTCCCTATGAAAATCCATGATCATTCTATTCTTTTCACATGTTTTTAAAAAGTATTCTAATTTTGTAACCACTTTAACAATTTAACTCCCTGTTACATGAGAAAAAACTATATCAAATGTCGGTTAAAATTCATGTTTGTGACAAGAATACACACAAAATATTATCATGCCTTCCAATGTTTCATTACATTTCATAGATCCTTCCTATGTGAATTATACAATTTTCATACAACATATATATTCATCCTTATATAATGGCATGATATTTTGCATACCTTGAGTATAAGATGTTTTATTTTAATATAGTTTCCTTGTAAATTTTGTCTTATTATTACATTTTATAATCAGTATTTGTAAAAAAAACAATGTGAAATAAACATTAATTTTTACATTAATTTCTTTTCATGAATTTTTGTATACTCTATAATTGAACATTAAATATTATAGTATGATCCATCATGGGATGAGTCAGTATATTATCATATTAGTTTCATCCTTTATAACCAATACATCACTATTTTTCATTTCGTTCTCACGAGGTATATATCTATAAATATTTGTCACATTAGGAACCATAAAGAAATAATTCCTATAAAATTATGTTATGTTTCTATCTCATTATTGTTTTTCTATCACCTTAAATTTTCAAGGATAAATAATTTTTAGAATATAATATATAACTCTAATCTCTAATTGTTTGGAATTATGAGAACAACACTTACAAAAATTAAATGTCCCTTGACATTCCCCGTATGATGAAAATTTTGGATCCCAATGTGATTCATGTAATATAAGTATTTAGTAAGTGATTAAATGAATTCATTTATAATATACCACTATATAATATAAAATATTAATTCACTATGATTTTTAACATACAATTTCAATATCATTTTATACCATTCTATATATTACATCCGTTAATTATGTACTAGACCACAAAGTAAGACCTCTTATATCATGTCAACAATTATAAAAATGCATGATATTGGAAAAAAAATTTCAAAAAAATATAAAAATATAATATTTTTTATCAATATTCATTAAATATTTCAGGTATATAACATTGCTATATAGTGTTATGAAAAGGAAGCAACAGTTTGTTATAATAGACCAGTCATGGTTTAGAAAATAAATCAATTAAACACATATAAACAATAATCCATTATTAATTATATAATTTTAATACCATTAACATTAAGTTAGTCATATATAAAATTTTATTAATTTTAATGAATCCCTCTCTAGAATAATTACACTATTCAGGATGTTGAAAAAATAAAATCTATAATGATTTGAATGAGAGTAATCTATTAAATTAAGAATACTCCATATTCTAACCACCACTATTATCAAATCTCCCATATCCCTATTTATATCATTTATAACCTTTACTTAATTCCATCACAGTTTATCAAATTTTTTTTTATCATTTCAATGACAATATCACCTTTTTCTATAAGCATGACATCAGATAAATGTTTTAAATATTTACAATTCCAAATAATAATTCAATTATATCTAATCTATTCACTTTACCAATATTCACAGTGTATGAATTTTTTTATAAACTTTTTGGATAATATCTCTTCCCATATTAATCAACTCATCACCTATTAATGGGGAAGGTGAAATATATTCTTCCAAATTCAAACTAATTTTCTCCATTAATTATATTATTTTATCTGAAATAATTAATTTTTTTGAGAAAAATTATCTTTAATTATTATTTTAATATAATATGGTGTACCTTCTTTTCATATAGGATACCTTATAATTACTCTAATTTTATACCCTAAAAAATTACCATATTATAGAATATATATTTTCATTCTAAATTACATGGTTCCTAAAGTGAAATAGCTTTTTACCTCAGCATCACACATCATAACACTTATATTCAACATCAATTTCAATCATCAATAAGTTGAAAAAAATAAACATCAATATCATTAAAAATTTAACATGGAATTTAAATAAGTAGATAAAAAATAATATATAGGTTCTTCATTCATAACCTCAATGGAGAGTTATAATTTACCAATATAGTTGGGAATATACTATTAGTGTTTCTTTAATATAAAAATATTACACAAATATTATTTTAAATCTAATATTCATATTATATTTTTGGAAATATCAAGTTAAATGATATAAAGAATATTTTATTTTATGATATTCATGAATAAAAGGCATGTTTATTCATTATAGTGATATAGTTACTTTTAATATATAAATATTATAATATAAAATCCAAAACCTTTGATATTGTATGACAAGAAAAAACCATAATGCATTGAATCATAGTGTATGTTTGTCACATGTTGTGATTTTAAAAGATGAAAATTGGATTCGATAGCATATATCAAACATGAAAAAATTATTCTAGAATGTAATAACATGATACATACTGATATATTTTATTTAATTAAATTCAATTTAATATATATATTTTCTACAACTCAACAATGGTTTTAAATAATAAGTGATACTCTATTAAAATATTATTATATAAACATGACCATTATAATTGTGTCATTTAGTTTGAGGGTATGTATAAAAGTAAAAAAATTGTGAAAATTATATGGTTTATAATTATATCAAATACATTAAATTGTTATCTATTGACTATAAAAAATATGAATTATTTATAAGATATAAAAATGTTTTCCAAAAAACAATATTTTTCTAAAAAGCTACTTAGTCTCAATTTGGAAACATAATTTAAAATTTAATTTTTAAATTTTTTGAAAATATATATTGAAAAATAAAATTCATTTTTAAAATCCATATTTAAATATTTTATTTTTGTGAATATTTTGTATTTTTTGAAAACATTATTTTTTTGATTAATTGTGAAAATAAATATTTTTATTAAAGACCCCCATTTTATAATAATTATTTGGAAATTAATTATATTTAAATTGGTATTAAAGTAACAATGGTAAAAAAAATTTAATTTTAATGTATTTAGGTAAATTGAATCAATTTATTATTTTATTATAAAATAAATTGGTTTTAAACATTTTAAAGTTTTAACTTTGGAAAACCACCTTTTCATCGCATCTATGGGTTTAATTATAAATTTAAATAAATAACTATGATATTAATTTTTAAAAATGGATTCCTTATTAATAATTTCGATAATTTATATTTTCAAAAAATTTCAACTTAATTTTTCACCATAATGAATAATGAAAATATAAATAATTATTTACTTTCATTAAAGAAAAAACAGATTTAGCAGGGGATTAAACTTAAAGATAAGGGTTAAAAATGAATTAAAACATTCCCAAAACCCATTATATGGACATATTTAGAAATTATTACCTTTAAGTATCAATAGTTGGAAATGTTTTCCCTTTTATTAGGGTAAAAACGTTGGTACACTTTATTCATTTAAAAAATACCATATGTGTCTTCTCCCCCACTTATAAAAGTTAACTCCCTTCCTTCACCTAAACACACCTCTAAGGCCCTTTTTATGGATGAATAACTAAGAAAATATAAAACAAAAATCCATTTACACATTATATATCTTTGTATTTTCCCAAAATACCAACCCTTGGATCTTTAATTGGATATCCAAAGGATATTTCTCTAGGATATAATAATTTTCTTAACGAAGCTCTTTCATTTTCTTTCATCTTTTAATAACATAAATTATTTATTAACACATGAAATATTATAACACTTTTATCTTATATATAATAATACATTATTATTTTTGTTCCATATTATATCCTCCTATAAATTTGAAAAAAATTATTGATCGTGTATATGATGGATGACCGCCTTGTGAAACGATATACCTCATTTTCGATCAACACAAAAATTCATATAATTATAGATTTAATTTATATATATATAATAGTTATTATATTATTATAATTTATTAACTATAATATTACATATATCTTCACACTTTCCATACCACTTAAAAAATTTTATAACGTGGTTCATGTGTACGGAAGCTACCACCTTGAAAAGAAATGTGATTTGTTTTTAAAATACCCATAACATAGATGGTAATAACAATAAATATAATGAATATATTAATTATATATGAAATTATATTTATTATTTAAAATTGATATACCATCCTCTTTCTTACCCTTTTAATCATTAGGGGATTGATATCAAAGCTCGTGTGTACGTATAACCAACCGTCTCCATGGAGTGATTTGATTCCTTTTCCTTTACCAACATTCAAGAATCATTATAAAATTTATATATTGAGTAAATATTATATTAGTAAAAATATTATTGTCACTACCTTACTGAAAAATTATTTTAATTTAATTATTTTGGGTCTTACATTTGAGATATAGTTTGAACCGGTTTTCATTTTAAAAAAATTTGGTTTTTACACAGGCGTGTAACTGTGCATTGTCCAACCTTAATAAGAAAATTTTTTAGTCATAATAATAGTAACAATAAATAATTTTATTATTAATGTGGTTTGTCTTATTATTATGATTTCATTATTATTATTAATTCTTTATTGTTCATTTGGTTTCTATTTCAATATTTTATTCCTTTTTATTTATTTTCCTTTTATTCGTTTTTCCTCTCTCTTTTATTTCCCTCTCACTACCATTTATCTCTAAATTGTCTCCCTCCCATTCCTTGGTCACACAACCCTCACCCTTTACTCTCATCTACACCCACATGCCTCCCTCCCTCTTGGTCAGACCTCCTCACTGTCGTACCCCCATGATGGTGACCACCTTTTCACTAGCGCACCCCTCTCCCTTTTTAGCTCGCATCACACTTCCCCAACCTCCTTCCACACAGCCTCCTCCCATATTTCCTCCTCCCATGGATCATTATTCATTGTCACATATTCCAATGTATCCTCCTCCAACAACCCCTCTCCCTTCTCAATGTGTGAGAATCACCTCAGGTGAGATTTTCCATCTACCCTTAGGATTTCAGTTAAGGTTTCCTTGTTTGGGTCCGTTTTTAATTTTTTGTTCAAACCATTGATTTAGGGTTTAATTCTATCACTATGTGGTGTGGTTGTGGTGCAATTTGAGTTTCACACATTTGTTTTTGGAATTTCAACACCAACAGTAGGTGGTTCGATGCATACACATTATTTGGAGATTTATTTTCCTGGTTTAATTAATTTAGTAGGTTCTTTGATTAATTTTTTTGGTGTTAAGTTAGTTTCTAAAAGGGTTTAATATGAATTTAATTTTTATGTAGCTTGTTTATATGAAATGGGGTGTGTTTTTTATGAAAACTCTTAATTTTTCATTTGATGGTGTTTTATAAATTATGCAACTAGTTTATTAAATCATGTAAGGGATATGAATTTCATTTTGATCTGTATAAATTGGAAAAGACATTTTCATGTGAAAATGGTATTTGATAACCTGTGAACATTAACATGAGCATAAGGGAAACCCCGGGTACCTAGGTGGGTAGACTAGGACTAGTATGCTAGATGATAAGTAAGTGGTTCATCTTGGTTTTGTCTAGAAGGATTGACATTACAAAACTATATAAATATTTTTGATGTTTGGATACCACTAGGTTTTGGGTTTTTTCCCTACTAGAGGATCATACATGAGATCTAGACCATTGTGGATCATATGCCACATTATCACCAAGGTATTATGTCCCTAGGTTCCCACATGTGCTAGTTACCTATAGGGATTGCCCATGGTGATCGTTTATGGCATAATGCTTGTGATTTTATTATATGTTTCTCATGCCTGATTTCCCATTGTGAAAAAATATATTTTAATATTCATTACTCCCCATTCATTTTGAAATGCTAGCGCTTGCTTATAAAATATTTTTAAAATATAGTGGGAGAGATATGATTTCCTTAAAAAAAGTAAACTTTTTACTTAGTTCTAAAAAGTCACTAACACCTTATTTTAATATGTATTGTTTTCAATATAGAATGATTGGGATTAATTTTAATGGACAAATAATATGGCATTGTTATTCCTTGGCTTTCCTTATAAGAATATCGGGGCTCATGTCTACTTTACTTTTAGTTTCAGGTTATAGTATTGGATCGCTCTTGGAGATAGCACGGTTCTATGTTTGTTGGTGACCCATGGGGTCACTTGGAGGTATGTCTAGCTGGTTATCTTTATTTTATTTTATTTTGATAGTGTTTAACTATTTTTTTTGGTTTATTTCTATTTATCTATCTCTTATCTTCTAGGTTAAATAATTCCAAACTTCTTATTTTCATGCCCGACAATAGTGTCCATCCCATGGGGATCAGGAATGACCTTCGGGCCATGCCACGGGCTAGGTCAGGTGACCGATTCAGGTTTGACCCTGGTTATTTCATGATAAAATGGTACTAGAGGAGTTTTTTTCTTTTTATTTGGTGTTTATGGTAGATTAGAGATAGGACTGTCAGTGCTCCAGTGGTAGGTATGAGAAGAGCGTCACAGACTCTTACTCGTTCCGATCCTCCAGTAACTAGGGGTAGTCTGAGGTTTATGTTTTTGGATTTGGTCTATGTAGATGGGGGATGATAGTAGGAGTAAACTGATACTATACACGGTCTTACATAGAGTAGCGATCCATGTGATACCAGAGAGTATGGTTCGACACTCCTAGTGGTCGTAACTTTCCTAGAACATGGACTACTAAACCATGTTTTTGGTTTATGCACAACGACTAGTTCTCCATCCAAGAACTTTAGCGTTGCAGTGGTCCTTCTATAGTTTTGGGTTGGCAGGAAATGGGTTTTTAAAAGGAAGCAGACATTAGGGTTGCTCTTATTTTCTCTTGGTGTGAGTTTCACATTATTTTTGGAGTGTGTTTTAGTTGGAACTTTTTTATGAAATTTGGTGATTCATTTTTTGATAATAGATTTCTAAAGGAACATCTACATCTATTAGAAATTGAAGTGAGTAATTTTGGAAATGGAATTAATTTTGAAAATTTCCTTGAACTATTGAAGTGGGATTTGAAAAAGTGTTTTCAGAATATTAGGAATTTATTGTTTTTAAAGGAAAAAATCTTTGTTTTGTCTAGTGGTATTCCTATGGGTGCTTGCGTGTGCATGTGGACATGGTTAAATGGACAATTGGTGGATTGTGTGGATGGGTTCTTGAGTGGCACAATAATTAATTTTTTTGAGGCATCGTGGAATATTAGTGGTGGGTGATTGATTTCTAAGGATTCTTCTTATATCCTAAAATGTTTATTTGGGTAAATGGTTATAAAATTTATCATTTTTTTCTATGTGTTTTGGTTATGTCTGGAGTGTTGGAATGATTTTTTTGAGAGGACCTGAGAAGAAAAGAGTGTTTTTCTAAAAAATGAGTTTTTATACTTAAATGAATTTGGAATCAGAAAATGGTTTTGATTCTATAGTGAAAACAATGGTTTAAAAAGAGTATTTGGACTTTGTTGTGCAGTTCTTGGTTTTTCAAGAAGATATTTTTATTTGAAAATGAATTGACGTCTTATGTTGGAATTTTTTGATTTGTGTTTAAAGTATGGAGGTTTAATTTTTCAGGATCTTGGTTTTATGGAAGGATTGGGATATACCCCCTAGAAATGTCCCATGGGTTTCCAATAGGACTATATCAGTTCTTTACTCAGTCCAGACTCTCAGTGGAGTGACAAAGTTGAGTTATTCTCGGTTGTGTCAACTATTTGTAGACTTTGTTATTGGTTGAAAATTGTTGAGTACTTTGGGAAAGATAGGAGTGCCTCTAGTTTTTGAGTAACTCTACATGTTGTGTGGGTGTATGTTGTGTCGACTATGTTTGGAGGGGTGGTAATTGACTAGTAAAAAGTGATAGTTTCATTTTCATTGCGAATGGGGATGTCTTGAGTGATCCTCAAGACTAGCTTTATCCCATGTTTATACCTAAGCTATTAAAGGAGAGGGAATGTGGTGGAGATCGTAGGTTCGCGATCAGTCAAGAGATGGTGAAAGAGGTCTTTTGACCCTTTAATGAGCCAGCTTCATGTTCCCTAGTGGTGGTGTGGATCAACCAGTTTAAAAATCGTAATAGTTGTTGGTCTTGTTCATATTGTTGTAATGAATCCTCCTTGTCCGATGAGTAGTGTGAACTGAAGGGACCTATTCTTGGAGTGATCCTACAATCATTTCATGTTTCGTGACTAAAAAACCACTCAATCATCTATCTATAGTGTCATTAGTCAGCAACTCTAAGTTGTTCTCTACAATTCTCAGTTGGTATATTGATGGAGTGTCCTCTTGGGACACAAGGAGGAGTATGTAGGTTGCTTTTCTAGCAGAGGAAGTTCCATTCAGAGATGGTCATATTATGACTATGGAATAATATATTCTTCATACATTAGGGCCTCAGCCATAGGTACAGGGGTGAAGCTAGCATACTGTCAAAACTTGTCAGATGTGTGATGAGTTTGGTCTGACATAAGTCTGCAGTGTCAGGGTGGGAATGTATTAAGTTCCCTATTATAGTGTCATCTCTCAAGGATTCTTATTATGTTGTGAGGGGCATAAAGGTCTTGTCAATTTATGGTTGTTTTAACTTATGGGAGTTCCTCTTGAGTATTTAGGATGTCTGGAGAATCGATATTCTTATAAAGCCAGCAGGTGCACTCTATGAACCTTCTTGTGGTCAGTTATGTATTGAAATTGTACTTGTTTTGGAGATGCTCATGTATTGTGGGATTGATGTGCACCTATCAAATTTTCTACTAGGATAGGGGGTTTCCACTTTCAAAACCCTCTCATGTGGTGGTGTGTTGTCCACTGTTGTAATTTTTCATGTAAGTCAGACCGTGTTGGTGGATTAATGATGAAGAGTTCATTTTGTATCATTCAGAGTAAACTGGGAATTCCTGTGCAAATTTCATTGTGTTTGTAAAATTATAGAATGGTTGGGATACCCACTATGGGTCTTTCCAACATATGCTCTTGTGTTGGTATAGTTTAACTTAGGGATCTTGGAGGGTCAATCCAGTGTTATAAGGGTTGTCTGGGTTTGTGAGTCATTTTGGTTTGGAGAACCAGTGTTTTAAAAGAATTCTAATATGGTGGGAATACCACCATAGGAAAAACATGTGAAAAATTGAGTTTTCAAAGTGTGATTGGTAGGTAAAACCCTTCCTTCATCTCTTCCCAACTATGACCATGGTAATTGGTTATCTCATGTAGTGGGTCTCTTTACAAGTGTTCATGGAGGTCTCAAGCGACCCTGGTGATACTTAAGTTAGGGGTTAGGGTGTTCCATGTTGTATTTGTGTTTGGAGGTGAATTTATTGATATTTGTCATAGTTTTTAGTGATTATTTCATTTAGATCTTTTGAGTTTCTGATCATCATAATTTTGAATAATAGGTCCTTGGGTGATTGAGTTTTTAGGAATCTTCATGAAATTACTTAAAATCCTTGTTTGGTCAAGTATTTTTGGACTTTATGGGGGTAGAAAGTTTCATGGTGGGGAGAATTTTCATTCCTTTACTGATGCTTTATTTTAATTTACTTCTTTTGGGTCTCTCTTTTGAGCTTCAGTTTGAACCAATTTTAATTTTTTAAAAAAATTAGGTTTTTATACGGGTGTGTGACCGTGTGCAATGTATAGCCTTAATAAGAGAATGTTGTAGTCTTAAAAATAATAAAATAAATAATGTTATTGATAATGTGGTTGGTCTTATTATTTTTATTTTTTTATTAGTATTAATTTTTTTATTGTTTATTTGGATTCTATTTCATTCTCCTATTAATTTTTATTTATTTTCATTTTATTCTTTTTTACTCTCTATTTTATTTTCCTCTCTTTCCCCTATCTCTCCAACCCATCTCCCTCCCCTTACTTTGTCATGCAACCCCCCTCTTTACTCTCACCTCCACCAAAAACTCCTCCACCCCTCTTGGCCGAACCTCCCTGCCATCGCACCCCCCATTCCAGTGACCGCCTTCGCACCAGTGCACCCCCGCTCCCCTTTTCACTTGCATCACATAGACCCAGCCTCCTCCTACATGGCCTCCTCTAATATATCCACCTCTAAAGTGACCTCCTATAGAAATCCCTATCCCTTCGTTGTGGGAACTAATCATATTATGTGTGATTATCCCTATACCCTTATAGTTTCAGTTATGGTTTTATTTTTAGGGTCTTTTTTTTATTTTTTTGGTTAGAATCCTTGATTTAGGGTTTAGTTTGATCATCGTGTGGTGCGATTGTGGTGCGATTTGAGTTTCACACAATTTTTTTGGGAATTTAGACACCAAAGGTAGTAGGTTATGTGCATAAAAATTATTTGGTAAATTCTTTTTCTTGTTTAATTAATTTGGTAGGTTCTTTGATTAATATTTTTGGTGATAAATTAGTTTTTAAAAGGGTTTAATTTGCGTTTAATTATTTAGTAGCTTGTTTATATTAAATGGGGTGGGTTTTTGACAAAAACTCTTAATGTGTCATTTGATGGTGTTTTATAAAATTTTCAGTTTGTTTATTAAATTATGTATGGGTTTTGAATTGAATTTTTATGTGGATTTGGTGTGTGGTTGATTCTTGAAGAGGGGTTTGAGTTTATTTTTAGTGAGGTATCTTAGGGTGTTACTTAAATTGTTTTATAAATTATTTTAATGGTTTATTTTAATAATATAAAAGGTGGGAACCATGTATGAAATTTTTTTTGTTTGAGTTTTATTTTAAAGAGATGAGTTTGAGTGTGTTTTAAAAGTGAAGCTTTATTTTTCATCTTGGAAACTTTTTATTAATATTGTAAATGATTTATTAAATTAGTAGTTTGATGTGAATTAAATTTGTGACATGTTTTCCTTTAAAGGTTTATTTTTTCATGAGTTTCACATAATTTATATTATTTTATGGAAAGTGAAATTGTTTTAGTTTTGTTTGGATCCCTTGGTAATTTTTTTGACTCTTTTTTTTATTGTAACGTGTTTTGGACATCGTAGTGTGAGCTCGAGTCATCGACAGTAAAGATATATATGTATATACATGGGTAGGCATGTATATATACATATCCTCGTTGCACATGTTCACACATTGTGCATGGAATATGCGATTGGATCAAATGATATATATATATATATATATATATATGAAAATATATATACATGTAGGTGATGAGGTATCAAGATGCCATCGTTAAAAGTTTCATGTCTTGAGGAAGGTTCTATATGCCTTGATCTTTAATTATAATTTCTACTATTTCTTGATGTCTTATTAAAAGTATTTCCTTGTTTTTTACATGAAACACATAAACACTATATATATATAAGTGGTTGGTGATTTCATTTTTAAGAATCTTTTGATGAGTTATCTTTTCTTTCTTAACAATTTTAACATGATTATTATAAGTTATGTGTGTTTCGAAAATAATTTTTGGTAGAGTTAGTTAGGTGTGTGGTTTTAAAATTGCATGTTTACTTGAAATTGTGTGTTTTTCATGTTTAAATCTTGTGATATCTTTTGTTGTATTTTTTTAATGAATAAAAGTAGTTTATCAAATATTTATTGGGATTCCATTCTGCTTTGGTTGGGTATTGGGGTGATTTTGTCTTCAGAATAGGGTTTTTGAATGGGTTTTATGTGAAAAACCTTATTATACTTCTTGAAAGTATTTTAAAAAAATTGTAAATGGTTTATTGAGTTATAATATGTGTGAAAATGATGTTTATGTAATGATTTCGTAGGTTTATGTTCTTAAAATGGGTTTTTAAAAGAAAAGTGGTGATTTGCGATGTCAAAATTTTTTATAATGTCTTATGAATTGTTGAAATGATTTATTAAATTGTAATAAAGGTGCGAAACCTTCTTGTGGGATGTTTTGTGTGAGTTTGATGTTAAAAATTAATTTGAATATGGAAAGAGTGTTGTGTTACATTTTGTCGGCTATAGGGTGTGTGTATAAATTTAAAAAGGCATTTTCATGGGCAAATGGTATTTTATAACATGTGAAATTTAACTTCAACACAAAGGAAACATCCGGTACCTAGTTAGGTTGACTAGGACTAGGACATTAGATGACACTTAAGTGGTTCGACTTGGTTTCATCTAGAAAGATTGAAATCACAACACTAACTAAATACTTGTGATGATTGGATACCACTAGGTTATGGGTGTGTCCCCTACTAGTGGCTCATGCATGAGAACGTAGACTGTTGCAGCTCCTATCCCATGGTTTCACTGAGGTATGAGGTCTATTGGGTCCCACATGAGCGTGTTACCTATAGGGATTTCCCATGGTGCTTATATGTGGAATAATTCTTGTGATTTGATTTTTGTTTTTGTTTCTCATGCTTGATGTCCCCTTGTGAAAAACCATATTTTAATCTTCATTGATCTCCTTTCATTTTGAAATGTTAATGCATGATTGTAATATTTTTTTAAAATATATTGGAAGAGAAATGTTTTCCTTAAAAAATGTAAACTTGTTAATTGGTTTTGAAAAGACTGTAAAGCCTTATTTTAATATGAATTATTTTCAAAGTAGCATGATTTGGATTTTTTAATAGAAAAGGAATAGGGAATTGTTATTACTTGGCTTTCCTAATATCCATCTCAGTGTTCACACAGACAATATTTTCAGTTTTAGGTATTAATCTTTGATCTCTCTTAGAGTGAGAATGGTTATATGTTTGGTGGTGACCCATGGGGTTATATGGAGGTAAATATAGCTGGTTATCTTTAATTTATTTTCTACTGTTAGTGTTTACATATTTTTTCTGGTTAATTTATATTTATCTGTATTTTATTTTTTGGGCTAAATCATTCCCAACTATTTGTTTCGATTCTTGACACTAGTTGATATCCAGTGGAGATCGGGAACACCCATCGGGTCATGCCGCAGGCTGGGTTGAGTGACCGGTTTAGGGTTGACCCAGGTTGGTTCATAAAAATTATAATTATGGAGATGATGGATCTATAAACTATTAAAAATAATCATAACATTCATGAAAAACATGTGTGAGAAAACAAGGCAATTACCACTCAAAACAATGAATATAATGAATTATTATTAAATAATAAGTGGATAATGTTGTAAGAGGACAATATATGATATTTTAAATTTAAATATGGTTCGATAATAAGTCAATAACATGATAAATACCATAATAAAATATTTTAAATCACATTCAACAAAAAATAAGGATTAGGTAAGGGACCTCATTTCAATTTCTATTAATTGAATCATATTGTAATGTCATGCACCAAATTTATTTTATATGTTGTATAAGTTTCACCTATGATGTTTAATATCATGATTCCTTTACAATTAAAATTATTTTATGACTAAATATTAATTAGTTCATCCATGGGGATTATATATAATAGTTATCAAGTTGTAAATAATTTCATAGCTTAATTTCATTACATTAAGTTATATTAGTTATTAATTTAATTTGATATTCTATGATTGTGTGTGAAATATATTTTCTCTATGTTATGCTTATAAATATTTGTTTTATGTGCATTTAAATTAGATACACATAATGGATTCATTTTTAAATTATCACTTTAAATTTTTCATAATTTAAGGGTGTATTTCATAATCTCATTTTAATTGAGATTATTTATGTTAGAATTAAAATTGATGAAAATAACTTAATAATTGGTTAACAAATCAATTTCATTTTTCTCTATATTTTATTCATTATTTTTTCAATTAATATTACAATTTTTCAACTCTTTGGTACATAAACTGGTTGACAATTTGTTTAATAAAATCTAACTTCATTTCTCTCTTAAGTTGAAAATTACTTTTTCTTAAATATCCATGTTACCTAATAATATTTAAAAAAAAGTTTTAACATTATAAAAATTATTTATTAAAGATATTTTTACCCATTATTTGTTTTTAATTTTTTCAATGGAATGTTCTTGTCTGTTTCTGACTGTTGTGATTTTTAACCTTTTTACAAATGGGTGAAATGAATGTTTTTTAAATTATACAGTATGTATCGAATTTCATTACATCATGACCACTCATTTAATTGAATATTACTTAGAAAGTATAAAAGTAAATCTTTAATGAAATTATTTCCCTAATGTTCTAAAAAAAATTCATTATTAATTGTTTTTTCAAATTAACAATTCAATTTTCTTCTAGAGTGTTTTTAAAGATCCTTTAATTTTAGTTCTATTTATCATTAGCAAAAGACTTTAATATAAAATATATTCAACAAGGAATATGTATTATAAGTACCATTATTCTTTTTTATATGTTTGGTATATGATCATTATTACCAAGGACATTTTTTACATTTACATTCTTCACTAATTTTTTAGTGATTAACATTATCTTGAAATATTAACATTCATTATAACATCCCAGCCTAAGTTCCACAAACTATTTCCCAAAGCTAGCTGCCTTAAAAAATCAAGCTAACCTACCCGTATTCTAGAGGATACTGACTTAAAGTGAGGGTATGATAAGTCAATCGTGGGGAGACTATACCCTCTTTTATCATAGTAATATTGTAGTGGATATAATTAAGCAATAGTAGAAGAATATATAACAATGAACAATACCAATAATTCTATAGAATCAAATAAGGAAATAAAATATCTAACTAAAGAATAAAACATGTCATGATAATTTATGTGTCATGTTTCTAAAATTTATAGTAAAAATAAAGTCCCATAAAACACCCAAGAGGGTCCCAAACCACATCTAGTTCCCTAATCCATGATCCATACCAAATCATCCATATATCCTAGGGAACTTTCCCATAAAATGTCTTGAAAAAATAATTTATATCCATGTACTAATCATGTATCCCAATTTTTCTGTGAGTACAACTCAATGGTCCACCATTAACGGTGTCTAAAATAAATCTCGTCTGTAAAAGTGTATGTGATTGTTTAATGAAATAAGTAAAATTCATAAATAAACATTTATCACATCATTAAATATTCTCTATTTAACCACATAAACCCACACATTCATGAGGAATCCCAAACCACAATACCTTATTTGAACCATTCTGAATTCTTATCTATCCTAAAGGGATAAAACATTTTAATGTTAATTTTACCATTATTAATACATTGTCGAATTTCCATGTTACCATTCACCATTAAATAACATATAATTGAAAGATCATGTTACCATTCATAATACTTAGCTAAATTTACACATTACCATTCACTATTTAATAACACATATTTGAATGACCATGTTACCATTCATAATACTTAATTAAATGTATATGTTTCCATTCAATATTTAATATCACATAATTGAATGAGCTTGCTACTATTCATAATATTTGGATGAATTTTTATGTTACCATTCTCTATTTAACAATACATAATTGAAAACATTGTATATCTCAACAAGACATTAATTAATTAAATAAATAATTAATCATACTCAAAATTTCAACATCTTCTAATTAATTGACCAATTAATTATTAAATTACTAAAATTGATATCTCTTAATTAATTTAACAATTAATTATCATAGTTAATAATTATAATTTCCCATAAATAAATCCAAAATTAATTATCTTAACTCGTGATATCAATATACCATAATTAATTCCACAATTAACTATCCCCAACTTCCACTATTTTAAAATTCCTTAATTAATTAATTTACCACATTAATTAATTCTACTAGGAAATTAAATTTCTAAAGAACTCTATAAATTATACAATTTTCATACATGAATTCAAAATCATGAATATGGGAATAGAATATTATAACACCTACATCATTCAACGATGAACAATTTCCCAATAGAAAATCTCTACAAAATGTGCGATATAAGTACGCAAAATGAGATCTGAATCTTAAAACCCTAAATCAAGATTAAAGAAAATCATGATATCCTAAATCATGATCTATATATAAAATATTAGATCTATATATTGCCAAAGTGATTTAGATATAACCAAATAGAGTATTACACCACTGAAAGAATGCAAGAAGAATGTGAGAAGAAGGAGAAAAGAACCAGGATACAATTTACATACTGGGAGAGGTGCGGATCTTTGATCCAGGATTCAAATCACAAATAACGATGGTATGGAAGTCTTGGAATTCATCTGGAGGGATCCAAAATCATGAAATAATGCTCTAGTAAAATGGTGGTCCAATTCAGATTAAATGAAATTTGGGTAATTAAAAATAAAATTTTCAGGTCAAATTAAATCTCGTGCACAGTTTTCATGGTAGGGGCACATGGTTTCCCCTAACCATGAACCTAAACCATGTACCTTTTTTTATGGGTGAAAAAATACACCTAATATGTCACATAGTTTTACAATCCATGCACCAACTCTACAAATCCCCACTATCCAAGGTTTCACAGTTTGCTGGGCTGGGTTACACATGTACATAAAACCATGAGCCAACTGTGCACTACCGTATTTGTTTCAATTTTACTCAACTATTCACCAAAAATCAACCCATGTTAAAAACCAAAATTAAATTTACTAATGACATGGAAAAATAGTACCTATAAATGAGCACAATACAACTTTAGAAATGGTTTAGATCTTACAATATCCCCACCTTATAATATCTCAACCTTGAGGGGAACTCCCATGCATCTCTAAGATTTTGAGTCAATATTATTGCACCATTGAGCCTATATATCATCTTATTTTTCACATGTTACATCCTTCACACACCCATTTTTCCACAATACATGACTTGTCGACATGGGTTTTCCCCACAACACATTGTCACTATGATTGAACACACATGTCCAATGATCCTCAAAGGACACATCTACCTCAAGATTAATGTAATATACCTATATCACATGATAAAGGTCGTGGTTATACTTAAAAAGTTGTGATAAATTTAAAACATCATTGATAACATTGAATTTTTGGGTAAGAGACAATAGGTACACCACCATCCCGATTCTCTCCAAAACCTCAAATGATTCAACAAACCTGGGTTCCAACTCGCCCTGTCTCCATATAATGTGGTGACCCAATCTTGACTGAACCCAAAGGAATACACAATCACCCTCTAAAAACTCCAGGGTTTATCAATATCTATTAGTATATGACTTATTTATACTCTGGGAAGTTGAAATATGTTTCTGAATTGGATTCACCTAATCTAACATCTCATGCACAACACTCAATCCCAACAATTATGAGTCACCAACCTCCATCCATCATAGTGGTGATTTGTATAGTATACCATAAAGATCCCCACATTGTTCCATCCACATATTTTTCTAGTAACTATTTTTATAGTAAAACTACACTAAAACCAAAGGCTTCTCCCAAGACCCACTAATGTCAAGAAAATACTCATGAAACATTTCCTTATTCACATTTATAGTACGTTCTAACTGACCATCTATCTTTGGGTGGAAGGTCATACTCAATAATACTTATATACTAAGCACCTTATACAATCCCTCCCATAATAATGAAGTTAAATGTGATTCATGGACTGAAAATATATTTCATGGTACCTTGTGTAGTGAGACTATCTCTCGAACAAAAAATTCTACCAACTGCTCCACAATGAAAGTCTCCAATATAGGCATGAAATGTGAAAGTTTTTTTTTCAGTTAGTGAACAATAAACTAGATATTAACATTCTTCATTGACATAAATGAGAGACCCACCACAAATTATAAGGTAATTTCATCCAACATCCACTTTGGAATGGGTAACATCTGTGGAAAACCTCCAGGCCGTTGATTCTCTACTATCACCTTCTGATAGGTGTATCATCATGTCATGAACCCTATTATTTCCTTTTTCATGTCCACCACAAAAAAGTTACTGTGGGTCATGATATATTTTGGTCAAACCTAAATGTACCTCCCACTTTGAGGCATGAAATTATAGCATCAACTCTTCTCACATGATTATACGCACAACAAATCGATTCTTGACATAGATGATCTCATATTAATCTATGATCAAATCAAAAGTTAACTCTCCACCTTCATGTATTTTACTCAAAGTTTGATATTGTGGATCCTTATATTGTCAATATAAAATCTAGTTCAAAAGTATATACTCCACTAAAACTAATACTAGAGTCATCTTCTCTTGAATCTTCTAAACCACCACATGAATATCATCCAGCAAGGTCATCATCTTCCACTCAACTCGAGACTCCTGACCCCCCTAAGTGAGCATCTTCTTGGTCAAAGCTTCAGAAACGTTGTTTCCTTTCCCAAATGAACATTATAGTTCAACATCTAATGACTAAATGTACACAACCCATATTTGCTACTGAAGATTCAAATGTCATAAAAATAAGATATATGTTAATCACTTTTCATTGGTAAACACCATAAATATATCTCCCAACAGATGATTCCACCAACACATCAATCCATATAACACAACTTCTTTATCAAGGCCATGAAAAGGGTTGTTTCATTAAATTGGGCTCAACTGCTGAGACCCATAAGCAGCAACTTGGTCAACCTGTATCAAAAGAGCTGCAAGTCTGATTCTAGAATCATCTTAATACATCATAAACTCCCTAACTGACTTATGTAGGGTCAATATTGGTACCGATATCAAGATCGTTTTTCAGATCCTCGAAGGCATTCTCACATCCTTATGACCAATCAAGACTTATCCCCTTATATATCAATCTAGAAATAGGCTATGCCAATCTAAAAAAGACATGGATGAATATTTTATAATATCTAACTAACCCTATAATTCTATAACATTTTATTATGTTATTAGTCTTCTCCCAAGAAACCATTCCCAAACCTTATCTGGGTCCACTAACACACCTTCCTCTAAGATTAAGGGTCCCACGAAGTGTACCTGATCAATCCATAATTGACACTTAGATAGCTTGGTGCATAGCCGATACTATCTTAGTGTACTCATGATGATGTCAAGGTGTTGGGAATGCTCGTCATGACCCTTGTACTACACCAAGTTTTCATCTAAAAAAATACAAAAAATTGATCCAAGTATGGGTGTAAAATTCTATTCATCATGTACATAAAAACTACTGGTGTGTTCGTTAACCCAAACAGAATTATGAACAACTCATATAAGATATAACTGCTTCATAATACAGTCCTCGGTATATCAAAAGTTTCGAAACTCAGCTAATGGTACACTAACCTCCATTTGATATTTAAAAACACTCAACCTCCTATCAATTGGTCAAATAGATCGTCATTACACAAAAGAGGATAACAATTGTTCATAGTAATCAGGTTTAACATTAGGAAGTCGATAGAAAAGTGTAGAGTCATTCCCTTTCTCTTAGAAAACAACACCGGTGAACCCTAATATGACATACTCGGACAGATAAATCCCTTATTTTTCAAAATCTTCCAATAAAGTCTTTATCTATTAAAGCCCTGCCAGTTGCGTTCGTTACCATGGAATATAAATTGGATCATCCCCCAACATGAGATCAATTGTGAAGTCCACATCTATCTCATGTGGAAGCCCTAAAAATATTTATGAAATACATCCTGAATGTATTCCACTATTGGTGAAATAAAATCATGCTTCACACCACCATCATCGATCAAAAGACTACAAACCTTGGTTTTGAGATATCTTAGGTTCTGATTAATTGGCCATGCTCAGTCTTCCTAGATATCCCACTCTCCATGATGAATGTAATATTCCCCCATATGAGATGTAAACATCAATCTCTAGTGGTAACAATCAATGTGGGCTCTATATGTGATTAACCATTCCATACCAATAATTATTTCTAAGGATGTCATGTTAAGAATATAGATTTCCTAGATAAAATAGCACTCCTATATCTCGAGGGAACACCCCTTGAACAAGAAGATGTCTGTAGACATTAATCACAATAGTGTGTCTTTTATCATTACACCACTCAAAAACTCCACCGCCTGGCTTAAACCATTATCATGATTTGAATATATAAGGCATATGAGGAACCAATATCAAATAAGGCACTATCTAATGTAAATTCTACAATAATAGTACATCTCACTATCTTTGGTATATCCTTAATATCAAAAAGTGTAAGATAATCCACATACAACTATCATGCCCCTCTTCCTTGTGAACCAATCTGACGCCCCTGAGCTATACCAATCTACAGATATGGGTGCTATTTCCTAGAATCAATATATATACTACCTCTAATGTATTTTCTAGTAGAACTCCATCTTCCATTATGATAATATATAGAATATCCCCTTCCCGTACTCATGTTCTATCTAGCTCCTCCATCACTAACTGTATGCCACGGGTGCCTATTTAACCTGTATAGATATACTATCTTTAGGCCATATCGGCACTCTGTGGGTGGTTAGGAACAGTTCCTATGATAATGTCTCATTCTAACACACTAGTGATAAACCACTCCAGTAAGGTTTGAGGTAACTTATCCCTTTATCTGGGAAATATTCTTTCCATTGCTCTAGACAATGTGGTCATTATGATGATTCCTGATGTAAGATGTCAAACCCCCAGGTCATCCTATTGAGACAATATTTCCTAAGCTAGAAGACTTTTATGGGTTCCCCTCATCAATGAGAGCCTAATCCACCACCTCAGAAAACATCCTTAACTGACAGAGTTTAACCAGGGGATAAATTTTTCACTAAATTATTTTTTAAAAGTATATCATCATAACTATCTCTTATTCTTCCAATGTTGGTGAAAGTCATTGTAGGTTTGTAATTTTTCAAAATAGTCCATCACACACATGCTCCCCTGGGCTTGCCGCATGAACTCTACTTCTATCTCCTATCTCAGAATCTCTGGATAGAAGTTCTCCCCAAACTTCTCCAAAAGGTCCTTCCATAGTACTCCATTAGCATGTCAAGTCCTCACAGGAATTTTATACCAACAGTTCGATGATCCTTGTGTAATATAAGTGGATAACATGACACACTTATCAATAGGAGCATCCAAATGGTCAAGTATACTCTCAATGAACTCAACCCAAAACTTAGCTCCCTCATGTACACCATATCTAGTAAAATTAGAAGGGTGATGTAACTAAAACTCCCTAATTAGTTTATAAATATTATTCAAAACCCGTATAGTGTATCATTACATGAATTTAATGAATCAAGTGATGTTCTATCATAACTACTCTCCTCCTTCTTCACCCTGTACTATCAGTGCCACCCGTTACAATACTAGTATAACATCACCATCCATATCATAATGTTGTCCTCTCAACAAGATTCATCATGGAGGCATCACTATATAATTCCAAACACACATCTTAGAACTCATAACAAAACTTTATCACATTTATGTATGAGGGAAATAACAAAAAGTCATAAGTATTTTTCCCCAAAAAACCTCTCCACACTTTCAAAACTGAGGTGTTATCACTAACCTTAACCATCCTACACATATGTCATGGTTATATAAGGATATTATAATTCCTATATTAAAGTTTCTCATTTAGTAAACCATTTATACAAATTTTTCATCATTTTGAGATTTTCAAATTCCATATTAGGAAATATTTTCAATTTAATTTTATAATAAAGGGAAAATAGTTTAAGTTCAACAACATAATGAAAGCCCATTTTTCCTAGCATGAATAAGGTAATGAATGTTAAAAAATAATATTGAGTTCCTAGAATGATCCATGCAGACTCAACTATTGTTACATTATGGGCCACAAGTCAGTTATCATAAAATCTCATAACCAATTTTAAAATAACACAACAAGTGCATCACCCAAGTTAAAATTATATTAAACTGTAAAAAAAATATAAATAAAAAAAATCCAACACTGGGTAATTAGGTTTCCCATTGTACATGGGATTTCAACTCCAATTCATGAGATCTTATCAAATCCCCAAATATTCATAGATTCTTGTCTACTGTTCCATAAATAGAAATACAAAAGATAGATAAAATAAAACATGTCACTTTGATACATCTTTGTAACGTCCCATCCTAGGTTCCACACACTGGTTCCCCAATTTGTAACTCCACATGACCTCATGTAGGCCTCCCCATGTGGCATAGGTTTTTGACTAGCATTGAGGGTAAGATAAGTCGATCAGGGGAACACTATACCCAATTTTATTAGAGTAATATAGTTGTAGAAATAATTAAACTAGAGAAGAAGAATTTATAACCATAAAAATACCAACAACTCAAGGTAATAAAAGTTGTAAATACAATATCTAACTAAGGAAGAATACATGTCACTATAACTTACATGTCAAGTGTCTAAAATGAAAACTAAAAATAAAGACATTGATGACTCCCAAGTGGGTCCCGAACACTGTCTGGTTCCCTCATCCATGCTCCACTTCCAAATCATCCATCTGACACATGACATTTATCTTTTCCTTTCATAAAATAATAAATTCTATTCGAGTACCATTGAGGAATCCCAACTAGTGTGTGATTAAAACCCAGTAGGAAACGACCAACAGTTTCTAAAAAAATCCATTCAATAAAATTGTATAATGTTGTATAAACAAATAAGTACAATTCATAAATAAGTAGTTGTTAAATTTTTAAATATCTTCTACTTAATCACATAAACCCCCAGATTCCCAAGGACACCTAAAACTCAATATCTTCTTCAGACAATTTTAGAGTCCGATCTATCCCCAAGGGATATAACATTTGAATGTCCTCATTTCCATTGACAATAATTGGGTCAATTTTCACATTACTTTTCACCTTATAATAACACACAATTGAATGATCATTTTACCATTCATAATAATTAGACGAATTTCTAGGTTATCATTCACCATTTAATAAAAAATAATTTAATGAGAATATTACCTTTCATAATAATTGCATGAATTTATTTGTTACCATTCACCATTTAATAATACGTAATTGAATGAGCATGTTATAATTCATAATACTTGGCTGAATGACCATTTTACCATTCACCATTTAATAACGCGTAATTGAATTTTTATGTTACCATGCATAATACATGGATGAATTTCCATATTACCATTCTCCATTTAATAATAATTAATTGAAAACATCATATATCTCAACAACCCATAAATGAATTCACCAATTAATTAATCATACCCACAAATTGAATATCTCATAATTAATTCAACATTTTATTATTCAATTCCTTACATAAATATCTCAAAATTAATTTCAAAATTAATTATCTCAATTAATAATATGAATATCCAATATTTAATTCCATCATTAATTATATCAACTAATGATATGAAAATCTCTTTTTTAATTACACAATTAATTATACCCAATTGATACAACTTCAAAATTCCTTCATTAATTGATTTACAACATTAATTATAATATATTATGAAATTAAATTTTTAAATAACACTATAAAGTCTACAATTTTTATACATGAAATAAAAATCATGTCTATTGTAATTGAATATTAGACCACCAAACTCAATTAATCGATAAAAAATCATCCAATAGAAAATATCAAAAAATTTAGTGGCACTATGATATATAACATAATCTAAATCATAAAACCCAAAATCAATATTTGAGAAAATAAAGATCTATATCTATAATCATAGATATATATCACACCAAAGAAATTTATATCTAAAAAATTATGGATTGCATTGTTTAATGAAATAAATAAGAACATGATAACAACGAGAAAAGAACTAGGACAAGATTCACTTATCGGGAGTGGTTTGGATCTTTGAACTGGGCTCCAAATCATGAATAAAGGAGACCAAGAAGACATGTAATTCATCTAGATAGTTATAAAATTGTGAAAGAAGGATCTAGTAAAATGGGGGTTTGGTTTATTAATAATTTAATTTTTTGTGTAAATTAATTCCCATGTGTTGATTTCTTGGTAGGGGTGCATGGTTTTTCCTACCCTAAACCTAAACCATGAAAATATTTTATAGGTGTGAACAGTTACTCATAAGAGTTGGAATAATTTGAAATACCATGCACCACCATTGAAAATATCCAATTTATAGGGTTGCATGGTATACTCATCAAGGGTTCATAGTTAGAGAAAATTGTGCGCTAACCATGAACTGCCTTATTTTTTTTTTCCATTTTTCTAAAATTTTCTCCCAAACACAACCAAATGTAAAACAAAAATGAAAATTACTCAACACAAGAAAATATAGTAACTAAAAAATGAGCCTGAGAAAACTCCAAAAAACCTTTGGATAATACAATCTCTAGCCTTATAAAATCATGTCCTTGAGATTCACTCCCAAGCATCTCTAAGATCCCAAGTCAATAATATTGAGAAATTGAGCCTTCTTATCTACTTCTAATTCCCATGATTCCTCCTACATATGCACACATTTCCATAATACATTATCCATTGTCATGGAATTTCCCTACAATACTCTCTCACTATGATCTAAAAATCGTATCTACTACTATTAAAAGGACTATTCCACCTCAATCTCAACGTCATCCACCTTGATCAAAAAATAAGGGATGGGGTGACACTTTAAAAGTTTTGATACATGGAAAGAATACTGTATAACACTAAATTTTGTGGAAGATATAATTAGTACATCAGTGGACTGATTCACTCCACAAGCTAAAACTGTCTGATGAACCTTGGTACCAACATTCCAAATCTCCATATCCTATGGTGACCCAATCTGGGTGACACCTGAAGGAATACATGTTCACCCTCTGTAGAAACTACGGTCCATTAGTTCCAATAATCATATTACATCTTTATACTTGGAGTCATAGCCATATGTTTCTGAATTTTCTGCATGAGATATGACATCTCCTGTATGAGACTCATTCCCAACAATTCTGACTCACCTACCTCTATCTAGTATAGTGGTGATCTACTTGTATTACTATAAATATCCTCAAATGGTTCCATTTATATAGTCTTATGGTATCTATTTATATTGGAAAATTCCACTAAAAAATATTCTTCTCCTAATACCCACCAATGTCAAGAACACACACAAAAAATATCCTCAAGAACATATATTGTACATTCTGACTACCCATATTTTTTGGGTGGAAGGTCATACTCCATAATAATTGTGTACTGATCAAATTATAATAGCCCTTCTAGAATAATGAAGTGAAATATGTGTCATAGTATGAAACTATTATTTCAGAAACCAATTAAAATATAATATATCTCAAACATATAGTTCTCCCTACCACTAAATGATGAATGTCTCCCATATAGGAAATATGTGTGATACATTCACCAGTCAATAAAAAATAACACATATTGAATTATTCTACGTTGAAATCATTAGAAAAACAACCCAAAATTCCATGGTAACGTCATCCCACTTCCATTCTATAATGGGTAACTACTGAAATAAACCTCCAGGTCCTTCATGCTTTTTATCCACCTACTAATTTGTGTATCATCATTTCATGAACCTTGCTACCTTTGTTTTCATTCCTAGACACCAAAACATTCATCATTAGTCACATTACATGTTTTTCACAGTTGGATATACCTCCCACTTCGAGGAATGAAATTCCCACATAAAATATTCTTGCATGATCATGGGGAAAACAACTCAATTATTGAAATATATAATGTCATCCTAATCTATACCCTAATTAGAAGTCCAGTCCCTTCATTCATGTATTTACCTAAAGTTAAAACACTTCGGATCATAATATTTTCTATCTATAATCCAACTAAAAAGTGTAGGCTCCACTAAAACTGATACAAGAGTCATCTACTCCTAACACTCTAGAACCTCCACATGTATCTCATTTAGAAACATAATAATATCCCACTCAACACTAGAATATGTGACCACCTGAGTGCGATTTTTCATGATCAAATCATTATCAAATTTTTTTTTCTTTCCCAAGAATATATGCTAGTTCAAAATCAAAAGATTGTATATACTCAACCCATCTTGACTGCCAAATATTCAAATCTCAATGCAACAATATATACAATAAGATCTTATGATTGGTAAACACCATAAAATTCTCATGGGAAAGATAATTCCACCAACACATAAAAATGTGTACCACATATGCTACCTTGAGTTCATGCATATGGTAGTTCTGTTCATGTTCCCTTAATAGTTGAGACCCATATCCCACAAGTCAATCTCCCTAAATCAACATTGCTCTCAGTCTAATCTCAGAAGAATCATAATACATCTTATACAACCTACCTACCTCAGGTAGGGTAAATATTTATGCCTATGTGAAGTGTTTATTTATCTCCTGGAAGAGATTCTCACATGATTTTGACCAATTGAACTTTATACCCATCATTTTCAACCTAAAAAGAGGAAATTTAAATCCAAAAAAGTTATGGATGAATCTCTAATAATATCTAGATAACCCAAAAATAAATGGGTACCGAATACTTTCTTGGGATGATCCTAAGAAACCACTTCCTAAACCTTCTATGGGTCCATTGAAACACCTTCATCCGAGACTATGTGTATAATGAAGTGTACTAGATCAATCCAAAATTGACACAATGATATCCTGGTGTATAGACGATTCTCTCTCACTATACACATGATGATGTCAAGGTGTTGGTAATGATTATCATAAGTCTTGGAGTATACCAAGATTTGATCCACAAAACTACAACAAACTGATCTAGATATGGGTTGAATATTCTGTTCATCAAGGAAATATAAACTGCTCATTTTTTCATCAATCCAAATGGTGTTAAGATGAATTTTTATAAAACATTCCTACTTCTTAAAGAATTACTCAATATATCAGAAGTCTGAAATATCAGTTGATGATACCCTGATCTCAAGTCTATATTTAAGAACAAAAAACTCCTCATATATAGTCAAATAGATCATTGATATGTCGAAGAGGATTCTATTTCTTCACTCTCATTTGACTCGAATTCCACTAGTCAACAAATAACTATAGAGTCCCATCCACCTTATTAGAAAAAAAACACCAGTGAACCCCATGTAAATATACTAAGTTGGATAAATCCCTTCTTCTCCAACTCCTCTAAATTATTCTTGAGCTCATAAAGCTCTATCCGTTCCCTTCTGTATTTTGTAATCAGAACTGGATTATCCACCAACATGATCTTAATATTGGGTTCTACATCTCTCTAAGATGGTATCCTTGATATGGCTTTACTAAATACATCCTAAAAATAATATAATACTGGTGGAAGGAAATATTTCTTCACTCCTCCATCATCTAGAAAAAGAAAATCAACCTGGGATTTTAGCTCTCCTAGTTTCTTTGTAATTGGACCTACTCGACCTAGATTGATATCCCACTCTCTATGGTGAATGTAATGGTCACTCTTAGGACATGTAATAATCACTATCCTATGGTAATAATCAACGTTGGATCATTATGTGACTATCCATTCTATACCCATCATTAGGTCAAATCCTGAAATATCATGAATATAGAGATCCTAGAGAAAATGGTAATCCCCAATCTCGAGATAACATCCCTTGCACAAATAGATGTCTCTAGACCGTACTCCCAACAGTGTGTCTACTTTCATAACCCCTCTTAAACAAACCACTGATAGGCTCATAATATTAACATGTTTTGTAGATATAAATGAATGAGAGGCACAAGTAGTAAATGAGGGACTAACTAATGTAGAACCAACAAGAATAGTACCTCTCACTATCAATGGTCATGCCTTACTATCCACAAGTGTAGGCTACACTATAGGAAACTTCCCTTAACTTGTTTCATGTGATGTAGTTTCAATCCCCTAAGTAGCACCTCCCTACAGATATGAGAGCTCTTGCCTAGAATCACCATGTATACTACCTCTACTACCTTGGACAGTAACACTCCATCTTCCCGACTAATATGGCGCATAATATCCCCTTATCGCACCCTAGTTCAGGCTAGTTCCTCCATAACTAATTATCTTACATAGGTTCCTACAAAACCTATATAGATTTCCCATATTTCTGGATGAACATCACACCACTGGTAGTCATGAAAGGTTCCTAAGATAATGACTGACCTGCCACACTAGTGACATGCCACTTCAGTAAGGTCCTTTGCAACTAATCCCTCTATATAGGTATTCTTCTTCCCACTGCTCAGGATAACAAGTTTATAGAGATTCTTCCTGGTCACAAAAGTTATTCCCTCTAGTCTTCTAACTGAAACTGAATGTAGTATACTAGAATAGTCCTTCATCTTCCTCTCATCTATGAGATATAGATATACCACCTCAAAAAACATATTTAACTAAAAGAGGATAACATGGGACTTAATCATGCACTTAATTCCATGGAATTTTTTTATCATTGTAGATATATCATATTCTACCAATGTTTTTGAAAAGTATTATAGATATGCAAAGAATCCATCATATACCATCACATATATTCTTCACTAAGTCATCCGCATGAACACCACTACTCTCTCCTATCTCAACATCTCTAGATATAAGTTCTCAAGGAACATCTCCAAGTATTCCTTCCATAACATACCATCATCCTATCTAGTTGTTGTAGGAATGTCTCACAATAACTTCACTGATCCTCATAGCATGTACGTGGCCACCTTGAACATCTTATCATCAGGAGTCTCTAAATGGTCAAGTATTGCCTCGATGGACTCAACCCTAAAACTCATATCTCTCATGTCCACCCTCAAAAATAAAAGTAGGAGGGTTCTACAAATGAATCTCACTCATTAGGTCAGACATCATTTTGACAACCCACATAGGGTCTCTTCGCATGAATTTCATGAGGTGAGTGAAGTTCTCTTAGAACTGGTCCTATGCTTCCTCATTCATCAATATTAGTTTATCATGTTCCACTACAAGTAAAACATCACTAGCCATATCCTTTTATCGTAATATCAAAAAGAGTTGTCATGGATGAATAAATATACAATTCCAAACACACATATTAGGACTCATTACAATATGTAATTAAATTTACTTAAGATGAAAATACCAATTTAAAAAAATTTATTTCTCATATAAAACACTCTACATTGTCAATACTGAGGCGTTATCACTACCCTTAACCACCCTAAACCCAGTGATTTGTTATCTATGGGTATTTTCACTCTCATATTGGATTTTCTCATTTTGAAAACAATTTACTAAAATTTTTAATCATTTTAATGTGTTCATATTCTATATTAGGCACAATAATGAATTTTATTTCACAATCAAGGAAAACAGTTTATGTTCAAAAACTTAATCAAAACCCATTTTCTCATGTATGCATACAATATTGCATGTCACAAAATAATCTAGATATCTTAGAAGGATGAATTATATTTTAATATGATGACATTATAGTCCATTAACCAATTCTAATAAAATCTCATCAACTAATTTCATATCACAGAACCAGTGTGTCACCCAAGATAAAATAATATTAAACTATAAAGGAAAACAATAATAACAAAGATACCACCCTGGTTTCTTGGGGTGTCCCCCATAAATTGGTTTCAAACTCCCATTCATGAGTTCATGTCCAAGAAATGAATCTAAATTGTCTAATTTAAACCTCTACACAAGTAGTAAGACAAAAGAAAAAGGGAAGAAAACATGGCCCTTTGATAACACTTTGTAACATCCTGACCTGGGTACCACAAATTGGTGCCCAAATCAATATAACTACTTAACCACAATTACGCCTCCATGTACACAATAGGATATAAACTAGTAGTGTGTGTCTAATAAGTTGATCATGGGGAGACTATACCCCTTTTTTTCATAGTAATACATTAATGTAAATAGTTACACAATGTGGAAAGAATATATAACTGTAAAAATACCAATAACTCAAGATAATCAAATTTGAAAATACAATATCAAACTATAGTAGAAAACATTCCATTCTAATGTTTGTGGTATGTGTCTAAAATGAAATATAACAATAAAGATAATGATGACTCCCAAGGGGTTCTCAAACCACATCTAGTTCACTCATCCCAGCTCCAACCCCAAATCAGCCATCTAACCTACGACCCTTTCCATTGAACTTCCTACAACAATATTGTGTATTCTGGAACTGATCAGGAATCGTGATTAGGGTGTGAGTACTGCTCAGTAGGGCACCCACAATAATGTCTTAAACAAATCTAATCAAAATTGTGTATATAGTTGTATAATAAAATATGTACAACTTACAAATAAATATTTAAAATTTTATTAATTATTATCAATTTAACCACATAAACCCTTGAGTTCCCATGGAAACCCAAACCTCAATATCTACATCAGCCCATGTCAAGATCTGATCTATCCCTAAGGGATGTCACATTTTAATGTCTATGTTACCATTCATAATACTTATCTAAATAAAAATGTTACCATTCATCATTTAATGACCCATAATTGATTTATCATACTACCATTAATAATACTTGGCCAAATTTCCATGTTACCCTTCACCATTTAAAAACACATAATTAAATTATCTTATCACTATTCATAATACATGGCCTAATGGCCATGTTACCATTCAAAAATTAATATCACATAATTGAATGAGTACGTTACCATTTATAATACTTGGCAGAATATCCATGTTACTGTTCACCAATTAATAACACATAATTGAATGAGCACATTTTCATTCATAATACATGCTCAAATTTCCATGTTATCCTTAAACATTTAATACGAAATATTTAAAAATATCATATATATCTAAAAACCATTAATTAATTCCCCAAATAAATAATCATACTCACAATTTAAATATCTCATAATTAATTCACCAATTAATTAATCGATTTCTCACTTCAATATCACATAATTAATTTCATAAGTAATTATATCAATTAACAATCTTATTATCCCATAACTAATTCCACCATCAATTATATAAAATCTATATATAAATATCTCATAATAAATTCTAAAATTAATTATTGAAAAATTCCACAATTTCACAATTCCTTCATTGATTAATTTTCCACATTAATTAATTATATTAGAAAATTCATTTTTTAAATAAATATTGAAATTATAAAATTTTTATACAAGAAATAAAAATTATGACTATGGGAATTATATATTAGATATCCTACCTCAATTTTTCTATGAACATTTACCTAATGGAATATCACTAAAAATTGATCCACAAAACAATGTAGAGTGATATCTGAATCATAAAAACCTAAACCAATATTAATGGTAAGAAATATATCCTAAATACATATTTAGATATACAATCATATATATTTATATCTCCATATAGATTTACATATTATCATATATAGGAATACATTTCTGAAAGAAAGTGAGAATAATGATAGAAGAATGAGAAAATAACCAAGATATAATTCACTTACTGGGAGAATTGATAATCTTCAATTAAGGCTTCTAATTGTGATGAATGAAGTTCAGGAAGTCTTTGAATTCATTTAGAGAGATACAAAATCGATACTGACGGATCTGGTCAAATATGGGTATAATTTGGTTTTAAATGGGGGTTAAAGTAATTAAAAATCTAATTTTTGGGTTAAATTTATTCTTACACACATTTTTCTGAGCATGGGTGCACAGTTTCATCAAACCATGTGCCTAAACAATGTTCCTATTTTATAAGGGTGTGTAGTTAATCTTAATACGGTTCATAGTTTAACAAACTATACGCCAACCATGCAACCCCCACAACCCAGGGTAGCACAGTTTGGTGGGCTAGGTACATAGTTAGAGAAAACCATGCACCAAACTTGAAATTCCCTGTTCATTCCACATTTTTCTAAAATTTTCTCCCAAACACACCCTAAAGTAAAATAAAAATGAAAATTACTCAATACAAGGAAAAATAGTACCTACAAACAAGACTGAGAAAACTCTAGAAAATGATATGTTCTTATAGTGTGATCATTGGAAATTAAATTTCCCCTAAATATCCATTTTATTTATCATGGATATGATTATTTCATAAAACATAAATAATTTTAATATATATTATTTTATATTAAAACATATATGATTGACTGGGGAAATATTAATAACCCATATTCATTATTAAATATATATTTAATATTAAGTCATATTATTCATGAATTAAATTAATCACTTGATATATAAGCAATGCATTATACATGTAGCTATGGGAGGGTCGTTGTTATAGATATCACCTTGATGCATTAGTAGTATTATGAGATGAATCAGTTGGATAAATTTATTTATGGGTTTTGGGTGTATACGTACACATATTTGTTTAACTACCTTATGAATGTTTTTGAAATTTGTGGTATTATAATGCCTAAGATCATTATGTACAATAATTATGCATTTAAATTATAAAGAATTTATTTATTATTATCCATAATTTTTTCTCAATGATATTATTAATTAATGTGTTTCTTTAATAGGTAATTTCTAATATGGAATTTAAATTCTTATATTTGCATTTCCATATTGATTAAGCCTCATCAATTCATGATAGTAAAGTTATTTAATTTTCATGTGTGGTCAGGTTTTTACCATTCCATATTGATTATTCCATATATAATCATTATAATGAAATTATTTAAATTTAATATTTTTTCATGTTTTTTAATTTTCTATGTATATTTTTAATATTGATTCATGATAGTTTCTTTTTTACCTAACTATTTCTTAGCATATGATATCACTAATAACTTATTTACATTCCCAAGTATCTAGGAAGAGTACAATGAATTATATGCAATGATATTCTAATGGGATAATGGCATTATCAAAAAAAATTATGTTGTAATTTATGTATTGAAATATAATTCAAGACTCACATATGTTTCTAGTTTAACAATACTACTAAACTATTTGGTAGTTTAGGACATGATCTCTTTTAGTTAGTTCGAATGTAGCAGTGTAGACAACATCTTTGGGTTACCAAGGTAGGGGACATTATAGATGGGATCAGTTAAATTTTAGTAGAAATATTATGAACTAGATTTAGTAAAATATAGATTATAGAACTATATATAAGAGTTATTATGAGTATAATTATATAAAAACAGCTAAATTTTTAGGTATGGAGTAGATTATATTTTTGTTTTAGATATAAACCCCTTCATTGATATTAGAATAGGGCATGGTTCTGAAACAGATGTGTATAGGAGTAGTAACTCTAATAAAGGTGTGTCTGACCCAAATCATGAATTACTTGTTACATGATAATGGGCCATATTTAACACCTATTTTAACACTCTCAGGGTTTATTTATTGGATAATTCAAATTTTCTTTACAATATATTAAGAATTATTTAAATTGATATTGAAAATTGATAGACAAGGTTAAACACAATTTTTATTAGACTAAATAGAATGTTTAATGATTCAGAAATTTCATAAGTCATTATTCATAGTTGCGTGGTTTTCCACTATTATAATTGTTACACACACTATGCTTTATTGTCTTATTAAATGATTAAAACCCAAAATAATCATGTAAAAGTTGAATATAAATGACAATTTTTTGATTATGAGAATGAATATGGGATGTTGAAAAGAGTGAAAGATATAATTATTATTATTAATTAGTTATCCCAAAATTAAATTAACATAAATTATCTTAACCAACTCTTAGAATCAGAAAAAAACATAAAGATGATTTTTTTAAAGAGATAGATTAGTAGAAACTATGGAGGAAATATGTATTGATTTCCTTCATTTCATAAATGTTTCATGAGAAACCCTTGAATGTGATTCAATGAAATGGGGAGATTTTTTTTTGTTCTGAAATAAGAGAAAAATATAATTACTAAGGAAAAATAAATATTATAATGTATGGAATTAAATTTCATCTAAGGGATCCATTTATAATTATTTGACTTAAATGTGGGAACATGGGAAATGTCTGAGTCAATTATCATTTCTAATGGTCAACCCCTTAAACAATACACGAACTCTGTTGAAATAAAATGGTTGATGTTTTTATGTATTTTGATTCACTAATTATATTATATATGTTTATCAACATTGGAATTTTGGTTATAAGAATCCTGAAAAATTTAAGTATTTTTTTAAATTTTAGATTCATATATGACTTATTTAAATAAATATTTATAGATACTATCATGATTTTTTTATTTTAATATTGATAATAATTTAGAAGATATAAACCAAACCTTTTAGTTTTATGTCAATGGATTCTATCAAGATTAAGGATATATTAGGAGGAAGTTATAGAAATATAAACTATTTTTTAAGTATATGTTTTAGATAAAAACAAATTTAAGATAGCATTCTCATAGTTTTATAGGTATAATTTTAAATGTAATTGGTAACCTTTGTGGTTTATCTAATAACAAATAGTAATGTAATTAAGAGTGATTAGAATTTGTATATGTTATGTAAATTATATTAATATGGTCTTAGAAAAAGGACAACTTTTTTATTGGGTGAAAAACCATTGCATTTGGAAAGAAAATAGACCACAGACATATAATTTATGGGTGATAAGGGGTTTATTCCTACCACCAGAATATATGATATTATATTTAATATGTAACTATTTTTATGTAAAAAAATTTATAAACAAATATTATTGTTGAACCATTGTTCCTGTTGTTGAAGTTTAGATATTATTATAATATATTGGAAATAAGAACCATTTGAAAATAATGGAAAAATTATTCTAGAAAACTATATTTATTAAAACCAATGTATTTTATGTCAATAAATTATTTTTTAAATGATTTTATTGAAATTTATAAATTATATATTTATTTAAATGATTTAAAATTTATATTTCTTGTTTTTTTAGAAAATAAATTACAATGAATATATTTTTGTTATTAAAAACATTATTTTTCCGAACAACAGTTCAGTCATCGTTTTATGAAATTATAATAAAAATAAGATTTGACGGTTTTTGAAAATTTATTTCACAAAATATTTTTTTTGAAATCATAATGTAAGTTTTACCATTTATTATTTTTGAGAATTTTCTGAATAAATAACATTACTGATGAATTTTGAAAAATACTTAGTTTTATTTGAAAATTGTGTTTATTTTAATTTTTTTACTTTAGTAAAATTATATTTTAAATTGGATTTAAATTAAAATTAGTTCAATTATATATATATTAATAAATTCAATTTATTTCATTTAAAAGATTAATATTGATTTATGATATAAAAACATTACAAACATTTGAACATTCTCTTCATAAAAAACTATACTCTCCCCACCTCTTCTAAATTAAATTCAAATTAACATTATTCAATTAATTGAATAAAAATTTTAAACATAGATTCAATACTATGAATAAGAATATTTTGTATTATCAAATAAGTGTAACTAAATTTTTTACCTAAATAAATAGTGAAAATTTAAAAATTAGTGTTCACAATTCTGGTAAAAATGGGTTTTCCTTATGAAAAAACTAAAAAGATAAGGGTAATATTGACCAAAATAATTTAAAAAATATTTTTTAGGGATATATGTCCACATTAAAACAAATAAATATATTTCATAATCAATTTTTAAGATTTTGAAATGAGAGAAATGAGGATACATATTTTTCTTTTCAAGAAATTACAAATGTGCCACTCACCTCGCTTGTAAAAGGTCACCCCCTCTTTTCTCTTCGTCATATCACAAAACCTTATTTATTGTAAAATAATATTCCAAATAAAATACCATATTCCATCATATCATCATATAATCCTTATTTTTATTATAAATTCAATGTAGGAATGATTTTAGTGCAGAACTAAGAAGGCTTCCTAAAATGTTTAATCATTCTTCAATGACTGTTTTTTTATTTCTTCCTCAAACTCCTTCAATTATTATTAAACCTTGATGTTATAATAAACTCACTATATTACATAAACTATGGTTTTTTATTTTATCATATTATCCTAAAAATATATCCACTTATATCAAATGTGTTATGAAATCATCATTCGTGTGTTTGTAGGATTTCCTCCTCTCAAACTGATGTCAATCATTATCTATTACCACCACTAATAGTTTGGTATGAAGAGGGATATAAGGTATATGTCTGTTATTTATAAAAAATTATACATATTAATTAATTATATAATATACAATATTTTTACTTTCTATCCTATAAGGTATATGATAAAGTTATTCATGTGTATATAGGACTACCGCCTCATTAAGCGATGTGATTATTTTTCACTAATGCTTTACGTCGAAGATAATAGGGATAAAGTTAATAAATATATATGATTTTATTGAAGTAATTAAGATATTAATGAAAAATTTATCATTATGAAATTAAAGTATATCATTTTCTATCTTACATTTTCTATCACTTAATGAAGATAGTGTTGTTCATATACATGTATACTATCACAATCATGTAGGGATCTGACCATCTTTCATGGCGTTTTTAGATCCAAAGTCACCAAAGTGGGCTAAGATTTTTATCACATTTTTTCCTTTTGAGATGTTATTTTAGTTATGCACATATCTTCTTTAATGTGTTTTATATATATACCATTTGAGAAGTAATATCGTGATTTTATTTATCCTCAAGATATTTTAAGATTAATTTAGTTATATTCCTTAATGAGGAATTTATTTCAATGTGACCACATTGATAAATATTTCATCCTACAATATTGCTATTTAATGTAAGTATTTATTATTATGTATCTAATGATAAAATTTCACTATCCATATCTCATGAAACTTGTGAAAATTTTCAGCCAATATTTCTTTTTCACGAGAATAAACTTTTTCCTTAATATTACTATATTTATGTACTCAATAGTTTAAAAATATTTCATTTATAACAAATCAACTTTTAGGACAAAAAATAAATTCATCCCAAAAGTGAGTTTTATAAAAATATTTTAAAAAATATTTCAAAATGTTTAAATTGATATTCTAAAGGATTTTTTATCACATATTTAATTTTTAGAAATTTATTTGAGTGGAATATTCATGTTTCATTTAAAAAAATGGTTATTTATCTTTTACTAAACATGTGAAATTGATATTTTATTTAACATGTATGGAATGAACATCACTTCTTATCATCATGGCCAACATTTTATTTAAATCATATGTTATAAAATTTAAAAGTTATTTAAAAAAATGATTTTCAAATGGTTTTATGTTTTAAAAATAATTCTTCTTAAGGGAATTATTAATTTCCTTAATAAATGTTTTAAATGAATTTTAATGATTTATTTATAAGTTTTTCAAGTTTGTTTTCAATGAAATGTATTCCGAAAATATTTTAAATTTAGAAAGTGATTTTACAAGAAAATATGCCTTCATCAACAAACATTCCAAGTTATTTATTTTTCAAAATAATTCTCCATATAACATGACATCCTTTGATGTATCTTATTATTTTCAAGGGATATGAACCAAGGATTCCATTATTATTATTTATCTAAATTTTTTATGTTGAAAATAAGTTTATAAAACCAATTTAATTCTATATTTTATGATATGTTGAATTTTTTATACTCTTGTGGAATAAATGAATATTATTTTAATTATGTGACAGGTGGAACCTATATCTACCACAAATTCTTTGGGTAATGAGTTATATATCATTAGATGGATAGGAAAATAACATGGAGTTAACCCAACATAGTAAGGGACTTCTTAAACTCTAATGGTATTGGGAGTGTACATTGGCTAATATGATCATTTTAGGAGTGAACCAATTCCACTATGAAACCCTGAGAAGTGATATTTTACAGCTATGGAAATTATTATCTATGCTTATGATAATTCTAAAAATTTATATCTTATTCCAATTTTATGAACTCATGGACCATGTTCTATGACCTCTATATGATTCATGTATTACGAGATTCCAATAATTATTCCATGATTTTATATTATGATCATTGATATACCGTTCATGGTTTTCAATTGTTATGTTCACTTTATCATACCCTTTTAGTTATATTATGATTATGTATCTACCTTTTTTACCATTAATGAGCATATGATTTCAACCCATATTATGTACACCTTAACTAGGTTATAAAGAAGGATTTTATCTTGGTTTATGTCTATGATGAGGAATAAATTGGATAATTTTTATGGGATATAATTAGGATGATTCAATTATTAAAAATATTATGTTCCATGATTCTATAGTAACTAAACTGTTACAGTTCTTAGGTCTATTTTTTTGTAATTTAGTCAATATTAATTAAACAATATGTAATATCCATATATCTAAATCATATATCATTATATTAAATCATTTTCAACTAAAAGGAATCATGAGGTAAGTGAAATCATCACAATTTCCATTTATTGAGGAACATTGTAATGTTTCGCACCTAATATATTTTATATTATGTTAACAATTCACCATTGATATTTAATATCACGATTCATTAATAATTAATTGTATTTTACTATTCAATTTTAATTATTTCAACTATGAAGATTTTATGTAAATGTAATCAAGTGGTAATGAATCTTAAACATAATTTCTTTTCATTATGTTATATTACTTATTCATTGTCTTTGATATTATAAGATTACACTTTTAATGACATTTTAATATTTTTTTATATCTACTAGTTTTATATGGATTTAAATTCGATACACATAATCCATTCATTAGTTTATCCTTAATTAAAAATTATGATCTTTTTATGGGTTTATTTTATAATCTCATTTTAATCTGAATTGTTGATTCTTGAATTTAAATTTAAGGAATTTTTTTATTCAATGGATAATAAAACCATTTAATTTTATTATTATCTAATTATTCAGGATGTCTTCATTTAACAGTATCATTTTTCTAATATTTGGTAATTAAAATGGTTGTGGAAAACATATTTAACAAAATATAACTTGATTTCTCTCTTTAAGTGAAAATACATTTTATTCCATATCCATGTTTAAAAAAAATAAATTTATTTAATATTAAAAAAATTATTTATTAAAGATATTTTTATATATTTTAGAATTCCATAAAATGGTTTAATATAATTTTTCTTTTCTATTTCTAAATGAGGTGATTTTTACCCATTTTACAATAGTGTGAAATGAATGTTTTTTAAACACATATGAAATTTACAAAATTTCCCAGAATTATGACCTCCCAATTCAATATAGATTTATTTTCATGTTTAATATGTTAATTTAAATGAAAATAATTTTCCTACTATTTTCAAAATTTTTATTTTTTAATGATTTTTTCAAATTGAAAATTTTATTTTTCTATAGAATGTTTTAAATATATTTTTATGGTATTTATAGTCATTAAAGACAAAACCCTTTATTATACTTATACTCCATCAGAGATATGTTATATTGATACCATCCTTACTATTTATGTGGATATTTTATACACATTTTGACAAAGGAAGTTATTGACAGTCTCATTTATGATTACCTTTAGCAGTTATTAACTTTCCCTTTAATTAATCATTTTCTTATGATTATTAGACATTATATTTTTTTAAAAATATACATATAATTTCTCTTGGATATTAATTTTTCTTATACTATATATAAATTTTATATAAAACAATTTCATTAAAAGTTATTTGATTTATTAGGGTAATATTGAGAATTCATATGGTTTATTCAATATAGATTTTTATTAGTAAGTTATATTGTTAAGTAATTAAATCAATCCCTGAATATTTGAATAATGATTTGGAAATTTAGTGATAGGTGATGCACAATTATAGATATTCACAGGATGAATTTGCAGTATCATTAGACAAATTGGCTGGTTATACTTATTAAAATGGGTTTCTAGTTTATTCATACCCATCAGTTTTAAAATCCCTTATGAAATGTATTAATATTAATGGTAGCATGACGCATGAGATAATGACACCCTATAATTTGTTATTTCATTTATTAAAAATTCAGTCATCATTATACATGATATTTTCAAAATTACATTTTTTGTATTTGCATTAAAATAATTGTTTATTGATTAAGTGGAATGTTTTTTCAGTTGTTTACAATTTAATATTGAATAATAATTACCAATTAATGTTTTTAAGCTAATTAAATTGAATATGTGTTCAATTATTTTTCCCTCCATATTTATTATGAATTTCATATCAAAAATGTAAAATTATTTAAATGGAATGAATTTTTAGTTATTTACATTTCCTTGTAGATTATGCTTTTTAGTTCAAGATAGTTTCCTCTTTACAAAACTCTTATAGAGCATCTGAGCTCACCCATAATTTCTTTACTTTCCAAAGAATTTAAGGAATGAACTATAATTGATATGTAATGATATTGTTGGGGTAATAATGATATTTTAAAAAAATAATTGTTTATATTTGTGCATAAAAATTTACTTAAAACTCAAGTATATATATCTATTTTACCAAGACTACACAACTGTTTAGTTTATTGGGATGCAATCACATGTATCTAGTGAAAATGTATTAATGTATAAATGAGATTTAATTTACTTGGGTTGTTTTATTTATAGTTTGTTTGATAATAAGTTTATTATAAACCTTCGAAATAATATTTAAGAATACATATATTATATAACATAAATTTGACATTTATTATGAGAATAAGTGTATAAGAACATTCTAATGTTTTATTTTTGAAGAGATTATGTTGTTTTCTTATAAATATATCTCTCTATGAATTAAAAAATTGGATGTGGTTCTGAAACAAATGTACCTAGGGGTAATAACTATGAAAAAAATCATATCTAGATTTACTAAAGCATTACAAGGTTTATAGAGAATAGCCACATTGCACTCATATTTTTACACTACTAATATATATTATTGGGATAATTCAACTTTTCATCGAAATATATTATCTAGAATTTGAAAATATGATTATAGTTAATGACCTAGGATAAACATAATGTATCCTTGATTAAAAATATTACTTCATTATTTAAAAATTAAATATGTGATTTATTTTGATTATATAGTTTCATACTATGATAACTATTTCTCATACTATTATTTTCAGTTTTAGTAAATGGATGGAGCTTAAAGGAATCAATTTAACATTTTATATGAAGGAAAATGTGGTGACTATGAGAAACTAGATGGCATGATGAAATGATGGAAATATATCCTAATTATTCTTGATCAATTATCCAAAAATATTATTAAAAATCCCTACCATAACCAAATATCTGACTCAATAATGAAGAGAAGGATAGAGTTCGATTACAACATGATTGTTAGAGACCATATAAGAATGAAGGCTCAATTTCATTCATATTAGAAATAAGGAACAATAAACCCAAGAATGCATCTCAATGTAATTAAGTAATGTATTATTTGTGTAAAATAAGTGAATATTATTATTAATTGCTGAGAAAAAAATAAAAATTTGTATAGGAGGAAATAAATTTGATCAAAGGGGTCAATTTATAGGTTTCTTTAGTAATTTGTGGAACCTAGGTATTATTAGGGTCAATGAACTCTTGTAAAGATTAACCCTTAGACCAAGGAAATACCTATGTATAAATAAAATTATGAAAGCATTTAGGTATTAGGATTCCAATTTTTTTTTTGTAGAAGAAATTTTAATAATGTTATTTTGTTTATTAGAATCCTAAAACATTAATGGATTGTGTTAAATATTTGAAGAAGATATGTATTCATTAACATAATTGTTCTGGATACCATCATGAGTTTTTTTATTTTATCATTGATTTCAAGTTCAAAATAATAAATTCATCTTTTTTGTTTTATGTAATGCGATTATACCAGGATTAAGATTTTTTTTGCGACATTTATTATAATATAACACATTTGAATGGTATCTATTTTAGTGAAAAGTTTTTATAAGGAGTAATTCCCTTGCTTGTTGCAGGAAAATGTCTAAAGGTATTTGAAACATTTACATTTTATTTAATCTTTAACATTGATGTAATTATGGGTTATTAGACTTTTTTAATGTTATTGAAATTTTATTAATATTATTTTAGAAAAATGAAAACCTGTATCTCAGGGACAACCCAAAACATCCAGTAATGTTGTGTAAGTTTATCCTTTAACTGCGGGGTGATAAGGGTGTTTCACCTACCACTGGTCAAGTGAAACACTAGCTAATATATCATTGTATTAACATAAATTATTAGAATGATAAATATTAACAATGCACCAGTGGTGTTACTATTGAGGTTTAGATATTAATGTATCATAATGGACAACATTTACTAATCATATTGGGTTTTAAAAATAGTTAGAGATATATGGATGAACCTTTTAGTATTTTATGAATTTTATATTCTTATAATAGTAAATTTTAGTGTTTTAGGAATAAAAGATTCATTTTTGGATATTCATTTTTAGAGTAAGTGATGAAGTTTAAATTGATCAATTCATAACCAAGGGATTATATTGTGATTATTAAATATAAATATAATAAATAATTATATTTCCTTCTCTTCATACATAAGATGATAAATTAATTCCTCATCATTTAAAAAAGTACTTTAAAAAAATATTATCCTATGAAATTAATATTGAGTGAATCAAATGGTCTTTTAAATAATCATATATTTATGGTTTTTATGTCCTTAACTTTCTATTTATCATTTAATTTTGGTTGATCAAATATTTCTGTCACATTATATAATTCCTTATTCTTTTATTCCATGTCTATATGTTCACATTCAACAAATATTAACATATTTAGAAAACCAAGTATGTGTTATTCTAGATAACCATTTACTTCCTGTTTTATCTTATTAAGATGATATTTATATTTCCATTAGTTTGATATGGGTTTAAAAGGATATATTTTCAAATTTCATTCCCTTCATTATCGAGATCAAGATTAAATTTTGAGGATTTAATTTGTTTAAGGGGAAATAATATAAGACCTCAGGATTTTAAAAGATGGAAATATGGTTCAATATAGTATATGAAAATCAATATTGATAATAAATGAGAACGTAACACTAAGATAATTTATGATATATTTATTTTAAAATAAAATAAATTTCATTATTATTTTTCCTAACACACAATACTTGGTATAAACGGAACATGATACTCTATTAAAATATTATTATAATAACCTCACTATTATAACAATCCAATTATGTTTGGGGGTATGAATATGAATAACCATGTTATTAACCATATATTTTTTACACAAGTATAAAATAAATTTAATAGTTTCCAACAGATTAGAAATAAAATAATAATCATCTATAAGAATAAAGGAATTTTTTTCATAAATACAATATTTTTTTAAAAGGTGGGTTGGTCAATAACTGTACACAAAATATAAATTTTTTTCTAACACATTAAAAAAATGTAAAATTAAAAATAATTTTTTAAATCTAAATGGAAATATATAATTATTTTACTATTTTGGTATTTTTCTAAAGAGGTTAATTTCTATACTAAGAGTGATGGATACTGATTTTTATTAAAAAATGAATTTTATTTTAAATTAATTAAAAAGTTTACGTATATTTTAAATTATTTTTTAAGTAAAATATGTTTAATTAAATTAATATTAACTTAATTTTTTATTGGAATAAATTTTATTTTATATTCTAATATAAAATATTTTTATACTTTTGAATTTTATTACTTTGGAAAACTTATTTTTTGTTCGATAAATCAGTTTAATTTTAAATTTAATTCTATCACTTATGTGATTTTAATAAGGGAAAAATGGATTTCATTTTTCTATTATCATAATTTATATTATATTATAATTTCAACATAATTTTTTACCAAATGAATAGTGAAAACAAAAAACATGTTTTACTACGGTTAAGGTAAAAACGGGTTTACCAGGGGGTAAACTAAGAATATAAGGGTAAAAAAGCCTAAAACGAAATAAAAATTTATTCAATGGAAATATTTCTTGTTTATAAATTCTTATTTTTGATAATATCCCATTTTGGAGGCATTTTTCATTTGAAAAATGTCACTACATATTATGCTTTCCAAGAAATCTATGTCTGTCCTCTCTCCCACTTATAAAAGGCCACTACCTTACATCACTTATTGATGCCATTGAGGACATTTTTATTTACCAAATTCGGATAAAATACCATCCAAAAATCCATATTTACTTTCTAAATCTATTTTTGGTTTCCAAAATACCAACCCTCAGGACCTTAAGTGCAGATCCAAAGGACATTTCTCTAAGAGGTGGTAATTATCTTAACTAAAATCTTTAATTTTCATTATTTATTTTACACATTAAATTATGTATTAACACATTAGATATAATATAAATATTATATCCTACATAATAAAATTTTAATATGGTAAAATCATAATATTTATTTGTATCCACCTCCATCAAATAAGAAATGAAATCATCAATCGTGTGTGTGTGGGACTAATTCCTTGAAAACCGACATAAATTTTTTCCCTTGAAAATATCCCATGATTGTATATAATGATGGATTTAATGCATATATATAAAATTTATGATTTTATAATTCTTATTAATATATAATATCACATATATCTTCTTACTTTTAAGTCCATTTAAAAGTAAGATATCCCTTATGTAAATGACAGACTACCACCTAATAAAGCGATGTGAATCATTTTTCACATACTCTTTACATGAAATGAAATTAAGATAAATATAATGAATATTTGTGATATATATTATATGCTATTTATTCTCTAAATTTAATATACCATCTCATTCCTTACCCTTTCACTCGTCTGTGGAATCATGTTGTCAGCCCTGTATACGTACAATTAGTTGTCTCTATGAAGGGATGCAATTCATTTTCCTTGTTAAAACATAAATTTTTATTCTAAAAAATTAAATAACGAGTTAATGTTTTATAGTTAACATTATAATATTTTTTATTTTTATGTATTTATAACCTATAAAAAATAATTACAACATTCATGAAAATATTTTATGGGAAACAAGGAAATTAACACTATAAATAATGAATAAAATATAATAAAATAAAAAATAGGTGGAAAATGTTATATGTGAATCAGATATGATATTTTAAATATCAATATTATTATGGTATCAAATAATAACACTCTTAAAACAATTATATATGAGTTTAACCAATGTTAAAAAAAGGATGATTGAGTTAACATACTTCTTCTCAATTTCCCTTTATTGAGACATATTGCAATGTTATGAGCCTAATTTATTTTATGTGGTGGATATAATCCCCTCATTAACTATAATATCATTATTAATAAATAATTTATAAAATTTTATGTTTTAATTTGAATTATTTTATCCATGGGTATTTGAATTAAAATTAACTAAGTGGTAAAGAATCTCACCACTCCATTTCCTTTCATTGGGTTATATTACTTATTCATTTTCCTTGATATTCTAAGATAACATTATTAATTAATTTTTACAACATTTTTTATCCAATTTTTTATATGTATTTATATTTCAAAAATATAAATTATTCTTTAGTTAATTATCTGATTAACGTTATGATCTTTTTACCTGTTTATATGACAATCCCAAGTTAATTGGGATTATTTATGATTGAATTTTCATTGAGGGAAATTGTTTGATAATTTTATAATAAAACCAATTTATTTTTTCCTCTAAGGGTTATTCAAGAATTATTCAAGTAATAGTACCATTTTCTCACTCGTTGGAACCTATAATGATTGAGAATCATGTTGGCTCGTGTGAGTGTTTGGTCTGTGTTAGCCGTGGTTGCTTCAGGTTCCTAGCAGTTCAGTTTTCTTGTTGCCAGTACACTTTTGGACTACTCCGGATGAAGATTGGTGCACGAAGTCTTCATTGATGTAGGTCGCTTGGAATTGGATGCTTGAGAGAGTATGGATTTTCCATCGGTTCTGTGCCCTTACTTCTGCATGGGACTGCTTGCCGAGGGGTCCTATGTTGGTGAAGATTTTTTTTGGCACACTTGCTGGGTTGGAGTGGTCCAATTGTTTGTTTTGGTTGTATGTGGTTTCTCACTTTCCCATTAAAAAGTGTTTTAATAATAAAAAGTAATTTTCAGGCATAATGGAAAATAGAAACAAATTTTTTCAATATAATCTGACCTGGTCAAAGAAGAATTTATGTACTTGAATATATATAATAACCTAACTAACAAAGAATTGATGATGAGATAAATTAATATCAAAATTTAGTAAATGATATCAGAAAATATTTTCAATTGATCCTAAATATTTCTTATAAAAAACCATATATGTTTATAATTTAATCTAGATAAGTATGGATTGTTTCTTTTTTTAGAGAGAACTAACCATATTTGAAGTCATAGAATTTAATCCACTAATTTTATGTAGTAAATTAAGAATATAGATCAAAATATTAACATCATAAACATTACCGAGGATATTTGGATAATGGATCAAGTTTCTGATCTTCTTGAAAAAGTCAGAGAGACCAATGTAATGGAAATAGATAATTTTAAGTCTATAGAAGGTTTTATAGAATGTCCAAAACATGTATTTTGAAAACTTGTATATCAAATGTGATCATAGAACCAAAAGAGTTCACTCAATTCTAGATATTTTTAAAAAATTGTTTAGTTTAATTTTTTCATTTAATAATATTAATACCACATACAATTGGGTACCAGAGATAGTGAAAATATTTACGCATAATGAAATATTCATTCATTACAGTGGTTCATATACATTAAACCTAATTTATTAACTAATAAATTAGTGAATATATATTTCATATACTAAGGATAATATATTAAAATACATTCTTATATGGATATTAATGAATCTCAGTTCAATGAAGAATACTTTCAATATTTTTTCTTAAACAAGTGATATCACAAATTGTTCTAATAGAATGGAGTACTAATCTAAATGAATCTAAATAGAAAATAAAATGTATTATATTATTCATAAAATATAATAATATAGTTTCATTAAATTCAATATAACTGTATAAGGATGATAAGGAATATCTAATAGACATCTTAGTAGAAGATAAAATTATCATTGAAGATATCAACGCAAGCACGAGATATAATTACCATTTCATTTTTTCATAGAAAAGATCAAGTGAACTATCAAAGAATTTATTGCGATGGGGTATTTAGAGAAATAAGTCGTTTTAAGGGTTTTGATAAATTATTTATAATAAATTATGGAGTTATAGATATTGATGTAGACATGAATAAAATATGGAATGGAATACAGGATATAATAGGACACATAAATTATTTTGTTTATATTTTATTAGTGTAGTGTATGGAAGAAGAGACATAATTTCTTTCTCAAAAAATAATTGGAATTTTCTTTTTTATTCTTCTATAACTATTTGGTAAAATATTCAAAATATCATTGACTATTATAGTGTAAGATAAGATGTATTCTTGTGCAATATATTCATAGAATACAATATAATGTTACCCTTGACCTATTTTCTAGGGAGGTGAAATTTTAATATAAATTAATATAATTTACGATACTATTTATCCATCATTTATCTATTGTTAATTTCATACAGGTACACATTTTTCCAATACTGTTATGACTATATTATGATAGGAGACTCTTTTATAATTTTCTATATATTTTTATTCCACCTTTTTATCACAATTTTTATAACCATTATGTATTCCTTATGTGGAAGCCTCTAATACATCATCTGAGGTCACTAATTTAGGCTGCATGGTTAAATGTATATAATCATAGTTAGCATGTTTTTATGTCATTTTTAAGGGTTACAAGAATTATTATAGTTATATTAAGATTCAATAATATCATTAAATACAAAATGCATAACTAGATTATGAAAATGAGTTTTATGAAATTGTGTTTGGGTTGAAATCCTAGAAGAATCGTGAGATTCTTGAAATTCCAATTATAAAAATGAGGCGAACTGAATCTAAACTGTTACAAGATAAGTAACTGGTTGGAAACCTAGAAAAAGATCTTACATATCCATATGGTTATTAAAAAATAATTTTCTAAGAAAATTCAATTCATGATAGATGGTATCATATTTGATGTTAGACTAAATATTTAAGATAATTGTAAGAGTCTGGAAGGAAAATATTTAGGAGAGAATCCCAATATTCAAGGTTTTAATGTGTTATATATGAATCTACTTATAGATAAAGAATTATCAATGGATAATATAGGATAAAATATTATAAAAATCCTTGTATAATAGAATATCAAGTGTATGAAGAATATTTTTCAAGTATTCCATTGAGATTCTAGGAGGAACAAATTTATATTCATAATGTTATCACTCAAGAAAAATGAGAGCATGGTGATATAGAAAATAACTCACTCTGAGAAAAAAAGAGAAAAGAAGAAATTTTACCTACGACTAATGGAATTGGTATAAAACATTCAGATGTTAGGTTTTTATGGAAAGATATATTCTAGAAACCAAATAATTGGGAATGAAAAATTAGATCATTTAAATAATATTTTTATAATATCAATCAAGAAGAAAATCCAACATAGTCCTTCTAGGATAGATATAGGCCCATAAAGACAAATCAAGAAGGGGTTCCACAATAAGGTTCCATATTTCTATAATATTAAAAAAAGATTCTGATGGAACCCATTCATAAATGTGCTATAGACATTTGAACTAATATTATATATATTTTTTATATTAATAAACCATTCCTAATATATTCAATTTTATAAGAGAAACTCTAAGGGGTAATGAAAAGTAATTTGGTGATATATTTTTAAGATAATAAAAAGTGAAAACAACTAACTATGAGTATGTCGAATTATTAATTGAGGTTATACCACTAGAGGACGATTCCCCTATATCAATGTTTGCAAGAATTTAATTTATCGATCACGATAATTAATTTTTTAAAAAGGAATAATTTTTTTAACTAAAATTCATATCTCTGACGTGGGATTTTTTGAATAATATATTATTGAGTTTTAGTGTTGATATCTTATTATACCTAGTGATTGAATGTATGTGTTGGATTTAATTATATATAATAAATAATTTTGTTAGTTTCCAGTACATCAATAAGCCATGATAAATCAACTTTATTAGCGTACAAATTTTCATAATACATCAGGATTGCGAGGAGAAACTATATGGTTTGATATAAAACACTGTTCAAAGCCAAGCCCTATTTTGGAAATATGAAATATGAAATATATAATTTCATCATGTTTTACAAATGTTGTTGTATTTGTAGGATGATATGGTGGTGGTATAAAATGGGAAGATGTTTTTAAACACGTGCATAAATCACTCAAAACAAATTGTTTATGGGATATCTACATAATATAATCAAAAAGGATGCGAGAGAAACATTATGGTAAAGTATGGGAAGTGTCTAGGATTTCCCAAGAAATAATCTTTGTCGATTTGTGATTTTTGTTTGTTATAGAGGAAGAAAGGTCACATAATAGATACTTTTCTAGATGAAGATATAAGAAGAGGTAGTATCTAGAGAATAATGATGGTATCTAACTTATATATATTGATTGAGTTTATTAGTTGATTATTATTATAGTTATAAGAAGTGAAAACATATGTTTTATATTAATAGTACAAAAAATATAATAATCCCATACAAAGAAGAGATTAACCCAAACACAATTATCATGCACCATTATAAAATAATGATTCAATTAGATTTTAGTCAACTAGTAGAATATACAAAGATAGTAAGGATAGAAGATATGTAATGTTATCTAGTGCATTCCTCAGAAACTAAATTCCCTTAATAATTAATAGACTATCATGAATAGAGGATTCAAAAAAAAAAACATTGTTCAAATGTATAACAAAAATCATGTGTAATATATCATAAAATTACCAAAATCATCAAGGAGGAAGAGAATGTCAATTTATGTAACATAGATATGGAATAATTTATAATTTATTTTCTAAAATAAAAAAATTGATATAAATGATTTTACCTTGTAAAAACATACATGTTTATTTCAAAAGTTTTGATGAAAATTCAACCAATATAAAAATAATGTACATCAATTAAAATAATGTCATTAAGTATTTGAATATTGGATACATAATATCTTTATTTCACAATAAAAATTTACCATTTCCCACAAATACTATTAAAAATGGTATCCTATATGACTTATCGTACATAAAAAAAATTCTTCATTACCCTAAGAAAGGGAATCATAAGAATGGGTGACCACATATTCTCAGTTACAGTAAATAATGGAGATAATAATCCAAGGTCATATGTGACCATAATCTTTGTACAATTGTTTGAGAACAAAATGGTGGTGAATGACCATAAAATGTTGAAATCATACCCAATAAGTCATTATAATAAACCATAAGACATGGTTTATAGATTTGGTATACCATAAGATAAGATTCAAAAGTGTGTGGAAACATCTCTCAGTTATAAACCATGAAGACATAACATTGGAATAATAATATTTCACAAATTTATGGAATAAAAATACTCTAATAAAATCATTTACTTTAACAAATTTCACAATCAAAACCATCATCAAATAGTGGAATGTGCCCCATAATGGATTTTATTTACAACTTATTCCCTTTAAAGTTTGGTGAATAGTAACCCTTGATGGAATAACTTCACTCTATAACAACCCTATGAAGTGAATGTATAATTATATTCTTAAAAAAAATATTTGATAACAATAAATATCCAATTCCTTTTAGGATTAGAGTTCCAAGCAATTAGGATAAAACATTCACAAAGTAGCACAACACTACACTCTTCAGTGAGGCTGTAAGTAGAAAATTATTCTAGGGTATTTTTTTTGAAACACTTTTTTAAGAGATCTGAAGTAATATGGGATTTAAATTAAATCTTCAGTGGAAGGAATATTTACTTGAAGATTGGAAAGGAGGCCAAGGAACTGAAGAATTTCATCCCTGGTGTTACTTTGTGGTATCATCTTCTCAAGGAAAGCGATGGGTGGGGAAATCTTTAAAGGAAATTAGGTATATCCCTCACCTCTTCTTCAACTTATTATTTTCCTTTTTTATTCTGATTTTAATAAAAAATATTAGCTTGTGATTCAGATGATAAATTCAAATTTTGATTATTTTCATGAATTTTCTGTGAATTTCTAGTATGTGAACAAAGAATATTTGTATTAACAGATTGATGCAGATTTTAATGATGGGCATTTTTAATTTTTTTTTCAACAACAGTTTGAGTATTAAGACCATTTATAGTGATAATAACCATAACATTCTCTCTAGGGTTAAACTTAGTGATACTAGAAAGTCTACATTATTTCCTAAATGAAAAATATCTAGAAATTTTTCCAAGTTGTGTTTCCATGTTTTTCATTCTCAAATTAGTTTTCATTTTATCTAACTCATATTGATTTTGATGTTTGGTTAGCTAAGTCGTGTATCTTTCCTCTTGAGAGTTAATTTTGTTCAAGATTATATCAATTTTAGAAGAAATTTTATTATCATTATTTCCTAGTGCATTTGAAGACTCACCCCTTTGTTGATTTTAAAAATTTGTCTTGGTTGGTTAGAGTAATTTAGGGTAGAGGAATCTTTAATTAAGCCTTGATCTTTCCAGGACAGGTTTGGGTGGTTCTTATAATCTTGGTTGTAATTATTTGAAAAAGGATCTTCTTTAGGAGGAACTCTAGGACCATAGTTAAGAAAATTTTGAATTATCTTATTGTTGGGATGGCATATCAATAATAGGAAAAATGTTTTCAGTATGCCCAAACATACCACACTGGACACACTATTCCTATAAAGATTGATTGGTGTTTTGATAGACAAGTTGGTTAACAGTTTATTTAGAATTTTGATTCATTAAAGATGGCAATTGGTTGGTGATTTCAGCAAGTTGGGCTTGTGTTTTATTCATTGAACTAGCATTTTAATTAAAATTTATATTGAATCTTTTTCTTCATGAGTTTTTATGTTGTGAATTAAGTGCAAGATTATTAAAAAAATTTCTATGTTCTTCATCTGTCTTATCATTGTAATTTCCCCCAGTAGCTTGAGCAGCTTGATTTCATCCTAAGGACGACATCCCTTTATTGAAGGTGTACATAAGAATGTAAGATGAGAGTTGATGATGGGGACACTACATAAGAGGGTCCCTAAATCTATCCCAAGATTCATGAAAATATTCTCTATCCTCTTGATAAAAACTTCTTATCTTAGTTCTAAGTTCACCTTTAAGTCTTTGGGGATAAAATTTCATGATAAAAGAGTTGTAAACTTGATCTAAATTTTAAAATATGTTCTCATATAGAATCGTAAACCAATTCATTGCATTCCATTTAAGGAAAAAAAAGAAAGACTCTCATTCTTATCATGTTTTATATGAGTCCTAGAAGAGGTAATTTTTGCACTGTATTATAGAAATTTCTAATAAAGGAAAAAGAGTCCTCATTAGATAGTCCATTAAATGCTGGAAGCATTGAAATGTGTGACTATTTCAGTTCATAATTTCTTGCTCTAGAACAAAGTATAATGGGAGATAGATTACTTGAAACATAAGGGAGTTGGAACTCCCTCATCCTAGGCCTTTCATTTTCTTCTATGATTTCTGGTTGATTATTTTGAATGTTATCATGCTCAGGAACTCTATTATCTATGTTCTCTATTTCAAATTTGTTTTTCTTTCTTAGAGGAGTTAAATGTTTATCTAATTCAGGGTTCAGAGTCTCTAATCAAACACTATAATTTATTGTGCTCATGAAAAAAATAGTAGAAAATACTCAATAGTAAGAAAATAAGTATATTTTTTTACAATTTTGAAATTTTTTCAAAATTTTAAAGGTTTTTAATGATTTGTTTTTTGTTTTGAGAAGCAATAGCTCATGCCTTCCCTAGAAATGGTTCCAAAAACATGACTTGACCATCATTTTAGTTGGTTAAAGTTTAAAATTTATATTCCTACTAACTACAGTATATATGGAAAGAAAAGTTGAACCCACATAGAAGGAAATTTTTTACCATTATTATTCTAAGGAAAAAAACTTTCAAAAGGCCTCACTGATGTCTGCAGTGAGGTTGATTTTATATATTTTCTTTTACTTTTTATATTTTTATTATATTTTTATTAAGAATTAGAGTAACTGAATATTTCAAAACTTGTATCTAAACTAATTTGAAGCTAGAAACAACTGAAAACAAAATAGAAACAAAGATATAAAATGCTGATAAATAAACAATATAATAAAACGATCGGGGAAAAATATACATTCTAATAGTTTTAAAGGTATTTTGATTCACTTAAAGGTTGTTTAAGAGTACCACCTTAAAAATAATGACTCAACTCCCTCACTGGGAGTTAAGCCACACAAGCCAATCAATTTAAAAGTCTGCCACTCTAAAATTAATCAACTGTGAACCATTTGAAAAATTACAGAAAAAAAACTCACCGTAACTCTTAAAGTCATTTGAATTTATTATCTTTTGAAAAGTGCTTATACAACCAATCTCGCCAAATAACTATGAAATCTTGAGATTATGTTCTAGTAGTACATGCAACTAAATGAATTCATTATCTATTTAGTCAATCGTTATTGAATTCATTGAAATGAAAAAGTCAAAAAAAGTTAAATGATAACCATTTGAACTTTGATTTATCCCTGAACTAAAATATTTAGATTGAAAATATTTTTATTATCATAATAGTAATTGAAAACATGCTAAATAAGAGTATAAGAATTTAACACAAGGGAAGACCAACTCTTAGAAGATACTCTACTCTTATGATAATTCAACTCCTAGGATGTTCACAGGACCTAACTACTCCTTATAAGAGAGGAGCTCTCGAATATCCAATGGTTCTCTCTACTCAAAATGAATTAATCCTCATCTACTAATTGCTTTGATTTTTAATCAATTTTCATCTATTTCATGTCACACCTTGTTTGTCACTGACTTAAAATGTCCTTTGCTTGTCCACCACCCACATACGTTTTTTTCGTAACTGGCACATCACGCTAGTTTGATCCTTGTAACTATCTCCGGGAGAGTTAGTTGTGTGAACATGGTCTCTTTTTAGGCTCTTGGATGTACTTGCGCAAGAAAAAAACAAAAACAGTTAAAAAATAATGAAATAAAAAAATTGTTATTTTTTTAAAAGTCTTATGTTATAATACTTATTAAAAAGATAATTAATGTTAATTAATAAATAATTTAACTGATAATTATTAGTTACTTAATTGAACAATAATATAATGATTATTAATTTATTATTAAATATTTAATTAGATAAAACTTATTATGTTCTTTATTTAATATTATTAATTAATTAATTTTATTAATATTAATATTATTAGTAGCTAATTATATTCTTGAATAATATTATATTATTATATTATATTATTTATTCTATTAAAGATTTTTCGTTATAAATAATGTGTTAATTTAAATATATTAATTTTATTTCATAATTAGTTCTATTTATAGATTATTATTTTAGTTTTAGTAAATCTTATTATTGTATCTTATGTTTTATTTTACAACGCATCTATTTATTTATTTATATTATAATTATTATATATTAAAGTTATTATCCATTTATTTTTTTAATTTATTAATTATTATTTTTATCTATTTTTGTTTCTTTGTGTTTTTTTGTGTTTTTATATTTCATACTCCTCCACAATTCGGCAAGAGGAGTGGGTGTGTTCAATCCTTCTTCCCTAAGCAGGTTCGGCGGTGGTAACTTCATTGAACCAGTCCAGCGCGTGATGACTCCTGTTTCTCCCTCAGACAGTTATGTTCTGATTCAGTCAGTCCTCCTCTAGAAGAAAACCTACGGCAGCCTTCAACGGCTTAGTCCTCTTCTCATAGCGGCGAACACAACTCCTAGACCGACCCTACTTCAGCCTCGACTAATATTGGAGACCACAACAACGACAGTTCAATGTTTCAGACAGTGCTATGAGGTCTCGGGTAGGTTCGTTTGATTCCCATATCCCACCTGCAGTGGTACACTCTTCAATAGGTGGCACGACATCCTAACTCTTCAAGGCATCATCAAATTTGAGAAGTCACTGATCTCAAAAAACCGCGGAGGCTTCAAAATCTTCATCAGCGGTGGCTTCGAGTTCTTCAAATTTCAGATCTGGGTGGAAGAAGATTTTAGGGGTTTTGATTTTTTTTCATTGTGGTTTGATTTACTATGGATTAAAAACTATATGGGTGTATGGTATATTGGTTTGTGTTAAAGGGAGGTAGAGGGTACGTATCAGTGAGTGCAGCGACAACAGTGAGAAAGAGAAGAGAATGGATATTGGTGTGAGTGGTCTGTGGAAGATATTTAAAAGACCGATAAAGGTGGAGTGATAATGCGATTGAGTGCTGAACAATGGTGAGTGTGGGAATAAAGTAGGGGAGAATGTAAAAACAATGGTGAGAAGAAGATATCAGTGAGGATTGATTCACTGTTATAAGAATAGAGGAAATGAAGCGTGACGTGGGGTTCAGAGATAGGAAGAAAAAAAAGGTCACTGATGCGATTAAAAAATAAGGTTACCGCTCCATATAAAAAAAATTAAAAGCTCACCATTAGTATAAAATAAGAGGTTACCTATGGCTGTATTTAGGAAAGGTCACAGGTAAGTAAAAGATCACCATAACAATTAAAAAAAAGGGTCACCGATATAGTTAAGGGTCACCAATATAGTTAAAATAAAAAGTTTGTCGTTACATAAAATAAAATGTCACCATTAGCGGTAAAAATAGAGGTCACCGATGCAAAAACGATCATCGATAGAACAACGGGTCACCAATAGAATAAAATTAAAAGCTCAACATTTCACACAATGAAAAGGGGTCACTAGGGCAATAAAGGTCACTGATAGTTAAAAAGGGAGTGAGGAGCAGTGGCACAATAGAGATTACCAGTGCAAAAGGCTACCGATGCAACTAAAGGTCACCAATGGCAAAAGGTCTTCGATTCAAATGGTAATCCGCATCAGTGACATTGAAAAAGATAACAGTTAGACAAAATAAAAGAATTGGACTAACAGAGAGATAAAAATTAGAACTACCAAAATTAAACATAATTTTAAAACTTAAATTAATTAAAATTAATAATTAGAACAAAGAATAAATATTATAAATTAAAAACCGAATTATTAAACTTTAAACATAAAAATTACAAATTTTTTTATTAATTGACAACACTTAAATTATAAATTGGATAATTGATAAACTAAATTGATAGAATAATTAAATTAAAATTACTATATAAATTAATTATAGGGTAAGCTGTGAGTAAAAAATGATAGCATCAGTGACCCAATAGGTCACTAATGGATCTTGTATATCTCACCAGTAGACTAAAAACAAAAGGCAATGAATAAATAGTCTAATTGCATACCAAGGATTGAATAATTAATGTTTTAAAACTATGAAATAATTAATTAAACAACTAATTGAACACTTAAAGATAGAGGCGAACTATTTTATTTAGTTTAAACTAAAACTCTTTACTTAATTAAATAGAATGATAATTAAACAAATTAATTAATGAAGTTTATATATTTTAATTAAACTAAATGAAAGGATAAAATATTAAAATAATTTCTAATTTAATTAGAACAAAAATAAGAATGTTAAATGATTATTTATTATTAAAGTCAAATTATTAAGAGGTGAGGAGATCAAAATTAACAAAACTGATAAACAAATAATTAAATTAGATAAGAAATGTAAGATTAAAATTATTAATTTAATGAATAAAAATACTTAATTAATTATAAGAACTGACTAATTAACAAATTTAATTATAAAAATATAAAAATACAATTATTTAGTAATAAGTTCTAAAATAATTAACTAAATCATTAAAAATTAAGTAAAATTACGTGAAAAAACTATGTAAAAATAAATCCACATCACACAATGTAACAAGTATTAATTTAAAAGTATATTTTTTATTTCAAAAATAATTAATGAAAATTGTTTAAATAAGGGGAAAAAATTATATTGGGTTTTCATGGTCTACTATCAGACAATTACATATATAATAGATCAACCCCTTAGTCTAGATATTAATAACATAATCCCCACTTAATGATCATTAACCTTAATATAGTGGAAACAAGCTCACCCAATGGCCATGGATTCAACAATTGAAATACTATTTGTTCTTCCCATTATTGTCTTACTTGGTCTAATAAGACTACAATATTTAATGAGAAATTACTTTGTTAAATGGATTATAAATGATGAATACAATTAATATAAAAACCCAAAAATTTATATTACAACACACCCATAATTTTGTTACAACCCCAACATGAGACAATAAGCCTCTTATGACCATATTCATGGGCTTTAGGTTGATAAAAAACTCAACCCCCACTAATAATTTGTGATGAGAAAGAGGAAGGGATTAATTACCCAAAAATGATAGGAAAATAGAATAAAAGATCTATTTTGGATTTGATGTAGATGAAAAAGAAAGGTGCGAGAACCTACACTTGAATATTCAACATAGAATATAGAGTAATGCTTATCTATTTATTTAAAAATATAATACATGGGGTGTACTATAAATTATTTTTCATGTACTATATTTAACAATAATTTTCATTTTTTTCTCCACTATCAGGTGGAAAATTTTATCGCCTATTGAATTTGAAGATTCGTTAGATGGTTTTTTGAAGTACAGGGTGTGTAGTTATTACATACATAAAATTTTCCCTCTCTATTATTTATCAACCACTTCTGTAAGGGCATACATGGTCTTAATGGTAAATTTCATAGTATGTTAGTTCTTTTCAACAAAATGGATTTGTAATTAGGCTTTTTGAGCCATGTCTGTTGATGGTACATGGAGTGTGTTTATAATGTACATGTTTTTTATATTTATATTTTTTGTTTTAGTCATTTATAATTTGTGAATTTTGCTGGAAACTACTAAAAATCACTTTAAACTCCAACAAAATCATTTTTTGCATAAATTTTTTTTATCCAGTGAAAATGTGTTTTTATATTTAATTAAATGCATGATTAAGTATACATAAACATGATGCACCAACCTCCCATACACATAGTCATTCTCTTTCACTCATGGAAAATCTCAGGGTTTAATTAGAATAATCTATACTGTAAAAGGAAATCGTTAAATAAACTACATTAATAATTATTATAGTCATTACAGAAGATTTTGAAAGATAAAAAACATAGTTTTATTTTAAAAATATTCTAATTAGGCCCCACATATTATTTAATTAAATATTATTCATCCTATTTTGACAAAATTTTCATTCTTCATAAAAATGCATGCCACTTGATGATTTAGCTCCCAAAGAAAATGACACACTCATCACTGAAGATAATGTAATCTGATTTGTGCTATTCTCAAGTATATTCACTCTATTCATATTCTTTTATGTAATCTAATTATCTACATAGAAATAAAATGAGAAAATCCATTATGCCTTTCAATTAGGCTATGATGATTCTAAGGCTAAGGGTGGGTAGGTAATGATGTGAAAATAATAAAAGAATCTTGAAAAAGGTGGTTGAATTCTTAGATAACAAATAAAAATATTTAATGTAATGGATTTAATTTTCCATGAATTAATTTTAGATAATATATGGAATATTTATGAGATTAGGAGCTAATACGACGTTTGATCTTGAGGCCCACTGTTTCTAAAATAAAATTTTGAAATATATTTCATATATTTTTTAACATTATACACATTTTCCTTAAAAATTGGATTAAGACCCAAATAGGGGGCCCAAATCATAAATATTATAAAACCATTGAGATTATAATTTTATTTTTTCCTTATTATTGATATAAACTTTATCAGTGCATGGTGTTTTTGAAAAAGTCTCCATGACAAAGATTAAATAAAATAAATTGACTAATTAATTTTAATTTTTTTATTTGATATAGTGAATGAATTTTTCTATAATTACATCATTAAAAAAGTTTCTCCAGTTTGGACTCTAAGACCAAGATACCTTGATATATTTTCATAGATAGATTATGGTGAATGATGACAGATCTAGATAAGATTTAGGATCATTGCGCCAACAAAGTTCTTGAATCTCATCAATGATGGTCGTAAATATTGTTTATTTTAGGATGCCTTCCTAAAGAAATAATTTAATGATTACACTATGTGGTCATTAGGATTATCCAATGAGGGAAAAGGAATTAATTCATGTTCTATATACCTAATATATCACCTTTTTGGTTTAACCGTATACCACCACCCATTGAGCAGCAGCTGGCACTGGAAGTGCTAGCTGAGGAATCATGAAGGATGAGTGGTCTTCATGATTTTTTGTGGTCATGAATCCCATGTTTTTCCAGTATATATACCTCCATGTGGACTAGGAAATGTTATAGGTTGTAACTCAAGTATTCCACCTTATGAGGTCACCTTCAGATTAGATGGTGGTCCATACGCTGAGTCTACTTTAGGGACAAACTTAGGGATGTCAGAGATAGTGAACCATCCATGTGATGAGAAAGTTATTTCCAATTTAGGCATCTAGCATAACTATTGGAAAGATATTTATATAATCATGTCATGATCAGGTCATGTATAGGAGATTCTGTATTTGTAAAAGGGTAGTTTGACTATGTAGGATCACTCAGTGAGTTTTTATAATGTCTTGCGTTACACCTTGGATATGGTTTGATATCATTTTTTAGATTATAGAATATTTTTTAGGGAATACATTAGGACATTAGGAATTCAGTTGTATCCATTTTCACCCACCTATGTTGGGGTTCTTTAGTGGTTCTTGGTGGTAGAGACCATCCTTTAATAGAAGGCACATATAGTGGGTTCTTTTAGCCAGAACCTAAGAGAATATACCCCTGAAAAAGGTAGCTAATTAAATACGCAGGTATCCAAATAAGTTAGATGGTTTAAAAGGAAGACCTAGGAAATGGTATAGTTATGAAGGGATCTCAATATGGGTCAAATTAGCTGAGTGAGTGGAAGAGTTTTTCCTATGACAGGTGGAGATATCTGTCAGGGGTTTGTCTGACCCGTCGTATAACTTATCAAGATAAATACAAGGGAACACTAAGTTAGAGGTAGAGGAATTAGATAGGTGTTTTATAGGGTTGGTGATTTTTTAGAGGGGCTATATGAGAAGTAGGACGTGGTTGGACATTTTACGTATTACCACCACCACCCCCTAGGTGGTCAATGCTAGGATTCAGGAGCTGGTGGTCAAGGACGAGGTTAGATGCAGGCTACATGTCCTTATGAACCTAAGGATCCATGGATGATAAAAGGTACTATCAATGTCTTTTTTAACTTCAAAATAGTATTGATAGTTATAGGGGTGATTCATTCCTTTCACTATACTTATTTTGTTTGAGACATATAGATTCCAGTTGAGACATTGACTCAACCCTTGTAGTTAGAGACTCTAATAGTTGCTGACTAGGAAATTGTGCACTTATATAGATAGTTCTATTTTATTCTTAGAGTCAAGAGTTCGGTATTGTATCTATATTTATTAAATATGTGATCTTATGACATTATATTAGATATGGACTAGTTATCCAAAGTACATTCCCCGAATGAAAATTTTAAGTAGAGGATTTGGTGTGTCTGTAGTGAGGGCACAAGGTTTTGAATTGTGGGTAAAATAGACAACTTGGATGAGAAATATGAGATCTAGAATAGGAGAGTGTGTCTGATTAATCACCAGTTGGATTTCATGAATCTTGGATTAGTGGATGCTATGGGCCACCAGTTCCTTGCAGTTTTGGTAGAGTATGAGGATTAATTTCATGAGGATGTTCTAGTAATACCTCCCCAATGAGAGCTATAAGTCTACATTGAATTTTCTCTTAGGATGGCTCTGATATCTACAACATTATATTGGATGGCTCCCATAGATATTTAAGAGCTGAGGGTGCAGTTGGGGGACATTCACGAAAAGGGATTTCTGAGACCTGGGTTTTCCCCTTGGGCGGCCCCAATGTGGTTTTCTATGAAGTTGGATGGGAGATTGTGCTTATGTGTTCATTATCAATTCTTGAAATATTTAACCATAATAAATAAGTATCCATTACCGAGGATTGATGAATACTTAAATCAGTTTAGAGGGGCATGAATGTTATTTAATATTAAACACATATTATTTTATTACCAACTATGAGTACAAGACAAGGATATAATGAATATATTATTCAGATGTTTCTTTAGTCAATATGTGTATATGGTAGTGTATTTTTTCGTGAAGAATTCCCCAGAGATTCTTTTGTGACTCATTAACTTGGTCTATTATCCTTTGTTTGACAGGCTCCTAGTGGTATTAATTGATAATATCATAGTGTACATTTTTTAAGGTGGAGCATACATGCTCCTTGAGGATGGTCAAGGAAACACTCTATGGGAACCAACTATATGGGAAGCTCCCAAATGTCATTTTTTTTATTTTTGAGGTCTACTAACAAGGACACGTATTCTCAAATATTGGATTAAAAGTATCCCCTAAGATGGTTCAAGTAGTGATTGATTGGGAGACACCCTAGAGTGTGACAAACATTTGGGGTTTCCTTGGGTTGGAAGGTTGAAATCTAAGATTTGTACCCAATTTATTCTGAGTTGAAGCACACTTGAAATTTTTTAACCATAAAGGGAATACCTTCGTATGAATAAAATGGTTCTATTATTCCTTCTAGGATCTAAGGTAGAGGTTGAAGATAACTCCCATATTAAGATTGTCAGAGAACAATGTCAATTATATAGTGTTCTATGATGCATCTAGGACAAGGATTTTTTGTGATGTGATGTAAAGAATGGTAGTGATTTATTATGGTTCATGTCATTAAAGACCATATGTTCAGAACCTCAAAAACCAAGATCAGTAATTTGTAGTAGTTGTCTCTATTCTGAAGAAATAGAGAAACTCTCTAATGGGAAATTGGTTTATCGTTTACATTTACCACAAGATTCTCAAGTATATCATCACTCAGAAGCATCTTAAAATGAGATAGATGATATAGATAGTGTTACTCCAAGACTATGACCTCTATATTTTTTATACTCCTAATAAGGGGACTATAATGGTATATTTTATCTATAGGAGATCTTGTTCTTAGTTGTTATGTGAGGTTTCAGAGCAATTATTTGCATTGCAGTTTTCCTTTGTGGACATGGATAGTACATAATATCCAAATTCTACAGTTGTTAACCCAAACTTTTTTAAAGTAGGTATGGGATTTTCAATTTTGAGATACCAATTTTGAGACCTTACATACTGATATATACATTGTATGTGCTCCTATAGAAAATTCTGATGGTTAGGGGCATGCAATATTTTTCAAAAGATATATGATGGTACCTTTTACATTACAGGGGGAGGTGGTGTGGGAGTTTTGTTTATAACCTTTTTTGGTATGTCTATGTGTTAAAAATATGTAATAGGACCTTCAACATCAGTTTTGGTTTTAGGTAATGAAGTTATATGTTTCATATTTTTCTTCTCGATTCCTCACTTAGCAGTAAGTTTATGACAATAACCTAGTTTTATCAGGTTTATCTCAACACCTTATTCTTACAGAGTGGAAGTAGAATGTGATATCTATAGAATTCATGGTGGGGTTACCACATACATTAAGGGGATACAATACCATCAAGGTGATCATAGACCAACTCATCTAGTCGGCCAACTTCTTAGCTATTTGAGAGAAGAGTTTAGTGGCGAGATTAGGAATCCTCTGCATGCAAGATATAGTCAAACCTTATGTAATACCCTTTAATATTGTTTTAAACCATGATATTTTATTCAGGCCATGTTTATTGATAGGATTTTAGGAGGCCTTTGGTATAATGTTATGTTTGATCATGACGTTTCACCCCTAGACTATGACCAGACCGAGCGAACCCATCTTTTCATGAAGTACATGTTGTGGGATTGTATTTTGAATAGTGGATATAGTTGGGAGGATCATATAATCTTCATGGAATTTTCAAACAATAGAATCTATCATTACCCCATTGTCATGGCTCTATTTAATGCCTTTTATGTGATACCCTATAAGTCACCAATTTTTTGGACTAATCCATGTGTGTCTGCACTCATGGACCTATAAATGGTGTAAAATTCAATAGAGAAGGTGAAACTCATCTAGGATAATATGATGACCATACAAAGATGTGATATGTCCTTAATAGTCTAACAACAGAGACATATGGAGATCAATGTGGGAGACCATGTGTTCCAGATGGCCCCACCTAAATGTAGATTGTGGAGATTTTGGTTGGGAGAAAATTTATCTCTGGGATTAATTGGTCCATTACATAAGATTCATAGATTTAGTGAGGGGGAATACATATTATCTCTATAATCGTAGTTGGATTGGGTACATTTCAAATTCTATATGTCGCAGCAGAGAAGATATGTTCCTGGCCCATCTCATGTTATCGATTGAGGTAAGATGGACATCGAGGATCGATCTACAATTTTTGAGTACCTAACCGATATCAATGTTTGGTTGGAGAGGATACTTTTTGGGAAATTCATTCCCCTATTTAATGTATGTTCTCATCATGGAAATATTTAACAAAGAACCTGGGAGTATGATACCCAGATTCTAGCCTAGTATTATATTGTTTTTAGTACATATTACTATTTTCGTGATAAAAATACCTAAGGTGATGATAATGAAATTACTTTTATTTTCCATGAACTATTTTTTGAGATTGTATAAATCATTTTTGAAATCAATAAATAAGAAGGAATGTGGTTATGAATATTATTTTACCCAAAATAAAGGTTTGAAATATATTAAATATATTAATTAATGCATAAGAGTAGTTTTACAAAAAAATTATAATAACTCTTAATAAGGGAAAAGATCATATATATGATTTCACTATTGAGTTCAGAATGCATATTTCACATTATGCATGACATAACCTTTGTTGTACCAGGGTATGTATGAAAAATTCTATGTTGGAAAATAATAACTAAAATATTTTTTTTAAATTTCGTTTTGTGAATATTATTTTGTATAAGTACACAATTATAGAAATTACATGTGGTTAGCTTCTAAACACTGGGAACCAAAAAAGATATTTGGAGAGCGATCTTGGAAAATGAAGGTATATTGGGATCACATTGAGGATCCTTGTGCCAATAGGATTTATGGATCTCATCAATGATAACAATGAAAAACTGCTCTCCATAAATAATTGATCCAAACTCTATATAGGATGTTTGATTTTAAGTTTTCTATCCCATTATTTTTCCCAGTAAAAAATGGATGAATTCCTTAGAATAATTAATAAACTTATCATTATGAAATTAAATAGAAAGAATTATTTTTGTTCATTGTGTTTTATTTCACCTTCATTATAATTTTTATACAATAGTAGATCAATGCCGAATAAGAAAAGGATGAGTTTTGTTCCTCATGTTTTATATTTTGTGATTTCTCCAACATTTCAATGAATTTTCATTATGGTCATTTCTTTTGCCTTGCAGTTCATTGAAGACCAAGTAATCAATTTGCAGTGGGACCATTCTTTATAGAAATGGATAGGTACCATATATTTGGTTCATGATCATGATCATAATCAATTTATGGAGAAAACGAAATATAATTGGAGGAAAATATGATATATATTTGTTTTATGTTATTCCTAGTGTTATCTTGGGGTGATAGATTGGTTTGAATGACCTCTTTACTATTAGATATGAACCCGGATCTCAACCACCACCTTCGAAAAGGCTCGTCCATCTTTCAATATATTGGTTCTAGTGAGGGTAGTGGCTCCACTAATTCTTCTTAAAAATAGAAATAAATCTTGATATATTTGGAAAATATTGATATACACAATGTGTATTTCCCGATTACATGCCATGTGGGACCCCCTGACTATGGTAATAGGGTTTCTACAATGAGTTAAATATCACATGCTATGTGACAAGGTCCCATTCCATGTGACCCTCCCCTGGAGGGTCTTAATATATCTCGGAGGCTACATGGAAATGGATAGGAGTAAAAGGGCACATACACGCTAAGTACTCTTACACAAACACAACCAGTTGTACACGGGTACACCATTGGCACACGAGAATGACTATGAGAGATGAGAAGAGTGTAGAATAATATCTACACATCGTGTAAATGGTCTATATGTTTTGTATATATAGTTTATGTTCCATATGAGGCATTACCACATGGAAAGATCTAGGTTGATTTATATACACAGTGTACCCAATTAGAGACTGCTTCCCTCTCTTCATCTGTTTAGTTCATACGAGTGATGGTTGACTAGTTTTTACCTTATTGTTTCACCTCGAGGGTATAGTGAGAAATTACATCAACATCATATGAAAATGTGATCCCATCTAGAGGATGAATCTAATATAATGTTCATTTCATCTCTCTATGAGACTGGAGTGAGATCCTCTATCATCCATATACCCTAGGTGCGGTTTATGGAATCAACATGACCTCCTTAGGGAGGGTGTTGATCCTATATATATCTTTCTTTATCAGTAGGGTTTTTGCAATCATTTAAATATGATCCTATATGTATCAAGTTAATATATATTGGGTTCATAGTGTCCCCCCTCGGTTCTGGGTGTTTCCCCTATCCAAGTTTCAGTGTCTACTGAGAATAGTGATATTTCATGGGAGGGGCATAAATATTTGGACCTCTTTAATGAGTTTCTCCAGTGATTGAATCACTATTTGAGTGAATTCTCCCAGAATAATCATTTCTTTGAGTAGAATCATGTGGTTAGCAATTTGATGTTACCTCCTTATGGTGTGGTGTCCTTCTAGAGTATAACTGTGTGTTTTTAGTTATACATTGATTGTTATATCATTTTATTGAGATTACTATACTTGATGATTCATGTTTAGTGTTTTTGGGTTTTATTACTAGGTATGGTTGTACTCACCCATGTATGGTCTTTTCTTTCACATTTTGTGTCTTGTGAGGATGATTTCTCATTTTATGGTGTCCTAGGAAGATGTAGATCTAGTTGAGTGTAGAATGTTCTAAATAGACTGAGGTGTTTTCCGAGAACATTTTTTTTATCACAGTACTCACCCTTTGAGTATGATTAAATATTTAATGTTTTGGTTGGGTTTTTATTTGTCCCCCTTTTCACTTTCATCACTTTACTATCATACTCTGGTGGTGGGATTATATATGTATACATGCATTGGTTTTAGTTTTTTTAAATTTTATTATTGTATGGTCTTGGATAATTGGGTGTGTGTATAGGTATATTAGGATAATTCCACCAATTTGTGGGATCTTCCAACTTAGCGCTAGTTTCTAGTTCATGGCCTATTGTAGGCTGGCTTGCAGTAGTCATAGGTTGGACCCTAGTGGGTCAGGTTGTGACATTCAAGGACAATGCTCAATGAATCAATAATCCCTATTAGGATCTCTCAATGATCACCATCAACATTATCTTGTATTTCCAATATGGGTTTGTAAACCATTAATGAGTGTAATGAACAAATTTATCCCTCTTTAATAGAATTAAAAATAAGGACCACTTAAAAATATAAGGAATAGAGGTTTTGGAACCCTTTTTACCAAATGTATAAGATTCAGTCTCCCCTTTACATAATTTCATGTTCACTCACCAAAATATACCATGAATCGACAAAATCACTCTTTAAACCTAAAATGAATAACTTTACGGTACAATTAATGAATTATGGTAGGAAGGAAAAATATTCTTGTATTGTGGATTCCTATTAATGCATTTAATGGTTTCAATGGGTTTCATAAAGATAAGATATATGGTGGGTCTCAAAGTACAAAAGGAAGAATATATCAATCAGATGCCTCATTCATTTTAAAGTGATTCAAAATAATAAATTTTTAAAGATGAAATATTATATGTTCTAAAATTTATGTTTATACCATAAATCTATCAATAATGAGGGTATTAGGAAGAATATGACAAAGGTTTTAGAATAACTCGTAGGAATGAGGATAATAATAATTGGTTGACAATGTCATGACATGAATATAAATCATTAGTCTAATAATGGAAATGAACAAAAATTTAAATAAAATATCAAACAAGGACATGAATAATTTTAAATTGCATTAAAATTAATATAAACATGTATCATTTAAAATTATAATCTATATATTAATTATTTATAATTATAATTAATAAAATAAATTCCACACTTTAAAATATTTTATCTTAAATAATGATGTCTCTGAAATTAGATAAATGGAAAATAACAGTGTAGTCAATAGACTCTCCCCCACACATAATGTCATACATCTCCAACCTATTAAAACACTAAGACATTGTTGAGTATATGTTTTGGGAAAATTTGATCGGGGTTGGGGAGATTAGTGGAAGAATTAAGATAATAAAAATGAATTAAAATAACTTCAAAATTAATACTCCCTTAATAGTGAGAACAAAAAATATAGAAATAAAGTGAAAGTTGATTCCCATGATGTTCTGCCATACATGTGATTGTATACTAAAGGGAAAAAACAATCTATATATAATAAAACCATCACATAAAAATACAAATAATATATATATATATATAATGAAATTATCATGTGTTAGAAATAGTTAATGAGTGGCCTCCAAAAAGGAACCATCTGAAATTGGGGGATCCTATAGATTGTGTAAAATAATAGTGGAAGCTGGTGGTGTCATTACCTCACTATTCTATGTGAGATGTTTTGGAAGATACTTGGCCACATCAGGGGATGTGTACACTATACTATCAAAAGAAAAAAATAATAGATTCAATATCCAGAGATGTGAATTGTTCACATGGTGCACAGATCTAAGGATCTGGTCAAGGAGCAGTTTCTGGTGAGAATTGTAGTCCTAGGTGAGAATGAATTTGGCATAGTATTCCCTCAATATATTTGAGTCATTGATCAATGAAATTCGATTAGTTTTACAAGATGTATATGGGGTCATACAAAGGTGATGGTGGAGGTGGGATTCTAAATGGTGTATGAGTAGAAATAGTGGAAGAGTAGGGAAGCCTGTAATAAGTGGGGTGTGGTGGAGAGTTGATTTTTATTGTTGGATGGGGTGGAATGGGTGTGATTGAAGCATCAACATCCTCATGGAAACTGTGTCCTCTCCTACCACATCTAGTTTTTGGAAATCCGGTATGAGCACATATGTTATCCCATACTTCTAGATCCTCACCATGTGTATAATCCTTAGAAATTACATTAGAGGACAAGATTCTAAATGGGAATGAGGGAGAGAAGGAATAAAACCCCCAAATTAGTTTTCCAACCGATTGCCCTAGAAACCGTTAGTCATGTTACCCAGATAGCCGTTAAACAAAGAATAGATGTATGAGGTTGCAGTGTAAAGGATGTCTATGTAGTCATACTGTATGATATGTGTATGTATATCCATGTTTCTCTAGATATAATTTCCCTATACTCATGGAATGGGAATATAATGGGGATGAAATAGTGGTGGATCAAATCGATGGGAGGGAAGATGATCAATTTTTATCTTCTATCTTGTGGGAGTGTACTAGACATTAGGTCTATTAAAATCCACCCAATATGAATAAATGTATGATTGGTTAGGGCGAAAAATGGAATAAATAATAAGTGGGGTGGTATAATTTTGGTAGATGCATCACCTTTATATCAAATATTCCATCATGAGTGAAAATTATCACTTGTGGAGTCAAAATTGCACCAGAATAACCATGTCACTCCTTGTATCTGAGAATGTGGGTGGTTCAAAAATGAGAGTCACCTAAAACTCAAAAATGAGTATTTGATAGTGGAATTTTTGACCAGTATAATTGTGATCAATTGAGTGTGGCATACTAAATCCTCAATCTTTTCTATAAGTTCCAACTGCTATAGGATACTAGTGTCCCATAATTAGCTGCTCAACTAGATCTTCCAACATCAGAGTCATAAAATTTGGTCACTGGTATGAGAAACTCATAAAAAATAAGTCATTGGTGGGATTTTGTCTAGTATGGTACTATAAATAGCTATGGTGGTTTACCGTCAGCTAGAAAATAAGAATCTTATGTCGAGCCATCTCTTAGTGTTGTAGTGTCCACCGTAGTGGTTGAATCAGAAGGTCTAGTCGCTGAGCTGGGATTTGGAGTAGTTGTGGGACTAGGGGATGTAGTGGACGATGAGGTAGAAAGTACTAGTGGAAGTATCATATCAAAGGCTGGTGGCTAGGTAGTGTAATGTAATAATTCCAATGAATCTCCATACTAAACTTACATAAAGTGGACTACACCTCATTGGGTGATGTCATGGGAATATTTCCCCTTAATTGATCTATTTCAGCAATGATCTAAAATAAAATAAAAGAAGAAAAAAATGAGTATAAAATTAAAAATAAATGGTTAAGAAATTTTATCGGTCCATGGATGGTATAGTCAAAGTACATAGCCTGATATACCAATGTCAACCATAGTAGGGACCATGAAGTGTAACAAATGGACAGGTATTGTTTGAAAAAGGGGTAAACATCTCATGTGGGTTCTCAGAAAAGGTTAATTCATTAGATATTAGGTACACAGAGTTTATATATATCACACACAATGTGTTTGAACATGGGAATCCTATCCATGAATGTTACCAGACATGGGCTATGAAAATGGAAAATAAAACATACATTGTAGCATAACAACACACTTTGACATTAGACATAGATATAATGGTCATGTGTGTGTGCATGTGTATCCAGTATCTGTTCACCCCATGAAATGACCTCTTATAGAATATTGTAGTACATGGTGTGTACCTAATAGGTATATCAGGTGTTTTACATTGTTCACCTAGCCATGTAGGATTAGTCAGTCTTGGATTATCTAGGATGTGTAATAGTACATGATGTGTGCTAAACACACATTACATGTGTTTTGAATGTTGTAGAAAAAATGAATTTGGTCTTGTTTATGGTGTAGACTATGTGATTTTTTTGTGCGTGCCTATGTAATTATGGGGTTTTAAGAGAACGCCTCCCTAAATCCATGGATCACTAAAAAATATTGAAAACTACTAAAATGAAGGATGTATAAGTTAATATATAGATCAATAAGGAACATGAGAGTGTGATATGTTCTTAAAACTCACTGAATCAAAGGATTAGATGTTGGAAAGATGTTTTATACATTGGAAGAAACATGAAGTGGTTTTGACATGGGTATTATCTGAGTTCTTCCCCACCATCTTTTAAATATATGGAACACGATGTGTAATTTGTGGACACATACCATGCATGTTATATATATATGAAATTATATTTAATATATTTTTGTTATTATAAACTATTTATTATTTATTATTTAATATTATATATAAATGAATATATATATATACTAGAATAAACCAATACACATTGTGTATAAAAATAAGATGCCTTCTTTTTTCAAATGTTGTAAAAAGATAACTACAAACTTCGGTTTGGTTCTTTAGGTGTGACTCTAACTGATGACCATCTTGATCTGAGTGCGCACACCAAAGCCCTATATAGAATGTATAGTACTAAATATTTATATTATCTTTATATAATTGCAATAATATTTTACAACATTATTTGATGAAATGAAGAATTCAAGATGTGTGATTTTACTTATTGTAGATTGGAATGATGTAGTTAGATTAAATGAATCTAAACCACTGTATTTTGGATAATGGGTTATGCCTCTACCAATCAACACTCATCACCATCAGGTGATTTAATTTTTTAAAATTATTTTGAATTATTAATTAAAATCCTTATATGCATGAAACATGATGTATACTGAAATACATAATGTGTAGTCTTATTTTGTTGAAAAAGGATGAAACTAATTTTTGTAGAAGGATACAAACTTGGATATTTCCAACCATAGGCTATGAAATTTCCAACATATTTAGCCCCAACATTTATTATATTTTATTTGGAAATTGTTATAAAATTATTTTGAAAATATCACACACACTGTTTAGTAGATCATGAGATTAAGTAGAATTAATTCTGTACCAAATGAGTTTATGAAGGGATTCAAACTAGCGATAGATTGAATATACTCTAGAAATCGTAACATCAGTATAGGATTCATTCTAATTTTTTGTCATAATAAATATTTATTTATACACAAATATTAATTATAAAATACAAAAAATAGAAAGGTACATGGCATGTAGATGTGATACACATTCCATTTAACCACATTTTGTTTACATTTAGATAGTAGATGAAGGAAATGATTATACACAATGTGTGGAGGATAAGTACACACCTTTTAGTTAAAAATAAAAAATAAAGAGAGAATAGAGTGTCTTTGTTTCCTCCTATAAAAAACCTTTGTTTTTAGTTCTCTTGCCCGAACAGAGTTTGAGTAATTACTCGTAATCATAAAGAGGGTATCACGTCCACTATGTGAACCAACACATAAGTCTTGATCAAACTGCTTTTACAAATTATCCTTAACATTCTGGTGTTCTTGGTGGATGCTTAAATGATCCTTTATCTGTGGATAGTAAAATTTTAAGGTGGAAGGGTTCCCTAATTTGATCATGTATGTACTACACCTCCTTTAGGACCAAATTCGATTTATTGAAAACCTAAAAATAATCACAGTAATCCTTCAGAGAATGCATGAAATCCACAGAGGTTCTAGAAATAAATATTTTAACACAATTAGTGTTAAAAAGACCTAATGTGTTCCCATATTGAAATTTAGTGTTTGGAAAATAATTTTCAGACATATATCATCAATTATAAGTGGGGACCACAATATAATAGTCTTCACCTATTGCAACAGATTAATGACATATATCTTCATAATTAACTATATTTTCTATATTAGATATTATCTCAAAAAATCACTCTTCTATATTAAAATACTATTCTAACCATCCGTTTTGGTCCAACTCGAATGTCCTAATGACTTTATTCATCAATAATAGTTTTTCAGTATTATCCAAAAAATGGTTATGGAAGAAAATAATTGGGTGGGGTAAAGGATTTAAATGGGTAGTACTCATTCTAACACCCATCATCCATGTACAAATAATACTATTCTATATAATAGAATGAAATCACTGGACCATATAGAGAAAAGTCCTCTCCAGGAGAAGTATATCAACCTTCAGTTTAATAACTATCCATAGTGATAAAAGGTTAAGAATAATAAGAAATTAATATAGAAATAGAAAATAATTTTTTCAAGTAAACTATCCTAGACTCATATTGACGCTTCAATATTCCATTAATTCCTCATAAAATGATTCAATAATTTGATTACATCCATCACGAGGTGTAGTAAATTTATTTCCCTTATAATCAAAATAGCTCGGTAGCTAGCTACATTCATGATCAATCCCAAATAGAAGAGTGGAAATGAAATAAGAAATATAGTTTTGTGATTTTCAATCGATTATCTATAAAAATAAATCAATAAATTAAAAGGAATTATAGTGTATAAAGATTTTTGATAATATTTTTGAAATTGAAGAATTGAAATATAAACTAGTAAAAGAAATTTTTCTGGGATGTAACTCAATTAAGGTTAATTGAAAAATATATTTTTCTGTATTAAAATCAATATTGAAATTTTTTTACCATGTGGGTTTAATTATATCGTGGTTTATTCACCATATAACATAATATTATATATTTAAACGATCAACAAAATATTTTAGAGATTAATTACAAAACCTTTTTAAGATCATTTCTTCTAAAACATTGATAATAGGTTCACCCAATGGTCATGGATTCACTTGTTGAAAATCCTTTAGTTCTTACTTCTTGTATCATTCTTGGTCTGGAATGACACCAATATTAAATATATAACTAATTTTTTAAAGGGGTTACAAAATAATCATTGCAATGAATGTAAAACCCTCATAACATATACTACAAAATACCCTTAATCTTGTTACAACCCCAACATGAGAAAATTGTTCTATTATGACCATGGTCATAGTGTGCGGGTTAAGAAGAAACTCAACCCCTATAATTTATATGAAATGAGAAAGGGGAATGAGATAAATTACACTAAAATAGTAAGAAAACAAATGAGAATATCCTATTGGTATTCAAGTGAGATCAAATGAAAAAGTGAAAATACCTCCCAATCAAATGTCCAACCCTAAATCTAGAGGTCTTCCTCTCTATTTATTGAAAATAGAAAACACTATGTGTACTATAGTTAAACAAATATTTTCCTTACTGTCCACATAATTCGGTGAATAACCACACATCCCATTGAATTTTAAGTGTGAGCAGTTGATTGGTGGAAGAAAATGATGTGTCTCACTGTTTTACATGACATGTGTCCCCTCTATAAGCCACTAAGATCTTCTATGATATGGTAATGTAATGTAGTGTAATGTAAATGGCATGATAGATCCTATCAGAAAAATTGGTGTGTAATTGACTGGGTGAGTCATTCATGTCCATGGTATATGGAATGATTCTAAAAATTACATGTGAACTATATTTTTATTTTTTCTCTATTAATTTTCCTTTCTTTTCATTTTATTGAAAAATCTATAAAAATCACTATTAACACTGAAATACATAATTTTATTCATAAAATAGTGTATATGCACTGAAAGGAATTTTTTTTCAATAAAATTGAAATAATAAGTATAAAAAAATTGGTCATATAATATATACACTATATAAAATAAATTGTGTACATAACATTAAAATTTTCCTCAAGGAAGATAAATTAAAAATAAGTTCCACACCTCACACTTCTTTTTTAATTTGATTTTACCTCCTTTATAATAGTTTTAATCATGTTATTAACTTATAATATATCCATATTTATATTTATAATCTTATATATAATCCTTTCAGACTATCTTATCACCATTTCATTTATATTAATTCATTATTTTCATTGTTTCTAATGTTATTTTCCTTGTTTTCTCATGCATGTATCATCATGAAATATTCAGTTTATTTTCATATTACATAGTTATATAATATCTTTAATAATAATAATCAAATAATTATATTATTTAAACATCAATGTAAAATTTCAAATCATTCATGAATGTTTTTATGAAAAATATAGTATTTTATGGTCATGGAGACGATAGGTCATACGTACGTAGGAGTAATGTTTCTATTATTAGATGATCATTATGTAAAGAAGGTAAGTAATATATTTTCTTTAAAAACTTAAAATAATATAATAATTAAAATAATTTAATTATATATATATATATCATAGAAGTGGTGTGGTGATGAAAATAGTGTCAAATAGTTCCCTAGAGGTGGTAGTCCACATGCATGTGAACTATGCTTTCGTCTTTCAGTGAATTAAATGGTAAGAAGAAAAATGATATATATTATCATTTATAATTGATAAATATGTAATTAAAAAAATAATTTTTTAATCATATCACATATATTCACTAACATTGTCCTTATTACCTTCAATGTAAAGCATTAGTGTAATAACATGAACTTTTGAATAAATCTTGTTTTCTACCTTTTATTATTATTTTATACTTAACAAAACTATATCCTTAAAGTAATAAGGTGAGTATAATTAAAATGATACTATTGGGTTTTGACTATTATATGACCATTGGTCAATATAGATTTTGGAAACTAAACTCTTAACGTTAAAATTATTATTTATAAATAAAAGTGATATTGGTTAATTAATACAGAAAGAAGAGTCGATGGCCTCATCCAGTAGAGTCAGGCTGTACGAAGCCCATCTGTCAGAGCTTTGGAAGGAGTTGGCTTCACTGGGATTTCATATGGACCAAGCCCAAGATGAAATCCAATATGTGAAGCTTGAACAAAATCTCATAAGGGAGAAGTTCAAGCTTATAGAAATTACCAATCGGGAAATGTTGTCTGAGCGGCCCCAATATCATGTCACCATAGCACATCTTACACTTATGTCCTATGCAGGTGTTATAAGGGGCTATGTAACAAGGCCTTAGATACTTTTTTGTAATCCATTTGTGTTAATAAAATTGTCATTTCTTAATATGGTAAAATTTATGGTTTTCAAATGTCCAAATAAATATAGGACAAAGTTACATATTATTGATGAATTTTGGGAAAAAGAGTATTTTAAAATATTTTTGTATAATTTAAATAATTAATAACGTGAAATTATTTTGAAAAAATGTTCTGCTACAGTTATGATCAGTAAAAAAATTAGAGTCTAATAAGATCAACTTGATTTTTAGAGAATAGTAAAGTATGAATAGTAACACACCATTATGGATAGTAATGAATAGTAATTGGCCAAAAAATATAAAATTCACCCATGAATGTATAAATACAATTTAGACATCTTAAAAGTGAAAAAACGATCATAATATAAGTTTTGATATTTTTGTATGTCATAAATATTTTATTTACATTTTTATAATTAATTTAATAATTTAAAATAGAAATTTATTTTCAAAAAATGTAATCATAAATTTTTACTTTATTTTCTTATGTTTATATGATAATTTTATTGGACCTTGATTACCATTTTAGGGTGTTACAAAACAAGTTATAGTTTTAGAGTTTTTTTTGAATAAATAATGTTTTTATTTAAAAATTAAATTAAAAATATTTTGAAAATTATTTTCATAAAATGGAGTTCATTTTTTAATTCATATCAACGATATTAGGTTAGAATGAATTTATGGGATTTTTCTGAAACAGTTGAATTTTCAGTGAATAGTAAAAATTCAGTTTTGAGTTTCGGGTGTTTAATGATATCATTGATGATATAATCATGATGCAGAAAATCTGGTCGACTTTTTAATAGTAAGATATGTTATGAGATGTCACAATTGGACAATACCATAGGAAAATAACAAGGGAAAGCCCATGGTTTGGAAATACCATCGATGATGTGTCCTTTGAAAATTAATTAAATATTTTATCACTTTTTCTATAAATACCAATACATTCCTTCATTAATTTCATTCCAAAATCCTCCTCAACTAGGATCAAGTATTTTTACTCCCAAGTAGTCCTCCCATGGTTTCCTCAAGCCCACCAAGTTCCCAGCCATCAAGCTTTCGAACTTACTCTTCAAGGTAAGGGAACCTTTCACCCACTTCTTTTAAGTCAGGACTTACTTTATGTTATATCTCATAGTTTCCATATTATTATGTTGGGGTATTTATTATATATCAGTATTACCTTAAATTTTATGTCTAATTGATGAGATACCCTTTCTGATCTCATCAACCGATTTTCTAAATTTTTAATTGACGCCGTTAAGCTGCCGAATTTTCGTAAAAGAAATTACATCTTCTCTTTTCTTTTGAGATTCATATTCATCCATAATTTCCTTAAAATATCCATACCATGATCTTATTTATTTTTATTATGTACCCATACTATATTATGAGTTCTTTATGGGTGGGTGAATCTTGTCCCATATATTTTCAATGTTTTCTAAAACCATGTTATACTAACGCTTTGCTGTAGAATTTTTGTCTCAAAACCTCTCTCTGTTTTTATAAAAAATTATCTTATTTTATTTTTCTGAATACCCAAACCAATTTAATTTTCAGGGGTATTCATCAGGACATAATATTGATCTATTTTATTCTAGAATTGACATAAATATAACCCTCCTACCCTTTCTATAGGTTATGAATGACATAATGATCTTATTTTAAAGCACTTTTAAAACGTCACAGTCTTGAAGTGAAACCCATTTATTTTACTCCATATGGTTTATTTATAAAATGTATGATTATGATCTATGTGGATAACATGAAAATAAATATATATTATGGTTTCTCCCTGATATTTCTTTAATGTATTGGGTAAAGAATTTAATCTCTATAGATGACAAGTTTCACGATACCTTGGTGAATAACCTTGGTAATTTTTATGACACCTTGGGGATGAACCTTGGTGATATGTTCATGAATGTATAAATTAAATGCTGTAGACACATATTAATGTTATGTTTCAAGTTATTTTCATTATTAAATGACTCTACATTCATTTATCATGTCTTTATTTTTTTTCGTCAAGTTCTTATTGATATCGCAAGTAAATTGGTTCCCTTGCTTTCTTTACTAGGATTTCTGCTCACCCTTTACTTTGATGTATGTCCCCAGGTTATGACATGTAGTATTTGTACATAGGATGATATTTTAAAGAGGCTATTCAATGAGATTTAAAATTGTACATTTTGTTTTCATGTATTTTTTTCCTGATTTCCAAGACACTAGACTTTAAATGTCCTCTGAATGTAAAGTGTAATGAAAATTTATGAAATAAAAAAGGCGAGATTCCATAGTTAGTGAGAAACAAATCACATCGCTTCATTTAATGAAAATATTTCTTGTACATTAGCGATGTAATCATATCTCCCACAGAATGGAATGTAAAGAAAACATATATATAATACGTTGACTCCAAACATATAATTATCTTACAAATAATTTATATAATTTACATCCTTCATCATAACCAACCATAATAGGTTGAAATGGAAAAACAAATGATATCAGTTCTTGAGGTGGTAGACCTCCATACACATGAGTGAAGATTTTATAACCCAATGGATGAAAGTTGAATTTTCTATTTGTAATTACCTTATTATAGAAAAATATTAATATTTATGATACTAGGGATATTATATCAGCATGGATTAATAATAATTCATTTATTTTGATAGAGAAATAAAATATAAATTCTCATTGAAAAATGATACATATTATTTGGGTAAACCCCTAAAGTTTGAACAAAATGCCTTCTCTGGTCATATTTATGTTATAAATAATGATTATTGTTTAAGGGTATGTATGTTGGTAAGTGATTTGGTTAGGTAATGGAATTGGAAAAAGTTTTTTAAGATGTGAAGAATAGGAAAGGGGTGTGGCCTTATATAAGTGAGGTGACTGTCACACTTGTAAATTTTTAAAATGATTCTATAAAACCCATGTTATTATAATTTTGAAATCATCCAATATGGAAAATTATATATCAATGAAAATATAATTTCAAAATAAGACCATCAAATGGGTGTTGAACAAGTTGCTATTTGATTTTTAAACATTAGTTTCCTAGTTTAACCCCCAGTAAATCAAATTTTACCTTAAAATTGATAAATAATTTTTACTATTTTCATTGTTAATTTTTGTCAAAGATCGAGTTGAAATTATTATAAATTATAAATTATTTTTATTTAGTATATATAATCAATATTTAAAAATTAAATTCATAGAAGTGAAAAAAATTAATTTAAAATTAATTATTTGGATGAGACGATAAAGAGGGTTTTAATAGGAATATCTTCAATTTTTTTAAATTATTTACATAGAAATTCAATTTTAATTTGATACCAATGAACTAAATTTAAATTATTCAAATAAAATTGTACAAAATATACATTAAAACAAATAAAATTATAATATTACATTATAAATTTTTTTAATACAATGCGAAAATTTCAGTTAAAATTCATTGTTTTGACAATTGATCAAAAAAATCAAACTTTTCAAAAAAATTAAAATATTTTACCTTAAGATATTTTTGATATTATAATTTAATAAATATTTTTTATATTGTTATTTTTTTATAATTTTTTTTCAAAGTAATTGTAATTATTTTTAAGTTTCCATTAATCTGTATTTTTGAAAAATACAGTTATTCAAGAAACCTTTCATATTATTTTAAATGGATATTTTTTATTTTAAATCAAAAGATAACCATGATCTTATTATTTTATTGAATAATATTCATAATAATAAATTTAACTTATTGGTTATAAGGTGATACATTATTACTATTTATTTAGACTTACAGTTATTTGTTCAGTAAGCCATCAAAGAAATTAAATTTAATTAAAATGAATTAAGTTTGTTATTTAAGCTTAGTGTTTTTTATCTTATGTGCTATAAAATAAAATTTTAATCATTTTTTTGGGTATAAAATTTTCACCACCTTATTTAAATTTTATCCACTTATTTTAAATGTGATATTGGTAATCAAGTGTTCGATATTTTAAATTATTTCATTGAAAACCCACATCATATAAGATTTTATAAAATATATTATTAATAAGAGATAAAGGGAATTACAAAGTTCATATAGAATAACACATAATTATTTTTCAATTAAGATAAAGTTTTTGGAAATCGAAGATATATAAATTCAAAAAAGAGTAAAAAAATAGTGATTTTTTGAGGTCATTGATCAAAAGAAAGTTTTTGATTAATGGAATGTTAAGGGACTCAAAATATAAATATATAATTATCTAAAACCCATATAATTCATCAGATATAAATTTAAAATGATAAATTATTTTTTCTATATCATTTTCTTAATGATAAGTAATTGTTTACTATTTATTAATATATTGAAATATACTTACTTGATATGTTTCTATTTTATAAGAAAAATTTCATCTTTTATTTTTTCTTTAATCATTTTCCAATTTATACTTTTACTCTAATAAATGAATATGTAGATTATTTTTTTCTTGAATTACTAATATTAACATTTAATGAATAATATGATCAACAAAAGAGTAACATGTATTTACTTTTTTCCTAACAATTCTCCAAAATCAACATGGTTAGCACTAGTTACCAAATAAAATAAATTAATCTATTAACATAAAAAGTAATAAGACTTATTTATCAAAATTTTATTCCTAATAAATTAAAAAAAACAATGACATATTAACCAGGAAAACACTTATAAAAGTGGTAGATGTTATACCCATATCATCCTTCGACCATGGGTTCAAGCCATGAAACATATCTAGATATGGTGAGATTTCACCCAATATAAATGTTTTTCTTCTATTGAAATTCCCAAAAAAAATTATGGTGTAAATCCTTGAAATTAAATTCATCATTAAAGAACCTTTTAACAATGGTTTTAAATACAACTTAATTATTTTAACAATGTTTAATAATATTATTTGAAAAAACCAGAATTTTCTTAATTAACCATGAAGGTTATAAAAAACATTAAAATTATGTATAAAAAATCTAAAGTCATTATTAATCAAATAAAATTTTCATTAATAAATATTTTTTACAAAATATTCCCACGAAATATCCTTAATCTTAAAAGGATCCCACAAAATAAAACACAAAAAAGGTATTTAAGGATTTCATGTTATGATCAATCCTAAAATCATAAAACCATGATCAAATCCATTAATATTATGTTAATGAAGAAACAAATTATTCTAAAATTTAACACAATAATTAGATGTTTCATATTTCCACTCACCAAAATACTATTTTTAATGGAAATTATTCTAAAATTTCATTCTTGAATCACAATTCACAAATCCATAATCTGTTTTATTTTGAAACAAGTATTTCCTTTACCTATAGGTTATCTTTTAGAAGAGGTAATGGACTTAAATAATTCCATGGTTATCCAAATTTAATAAAACAAAATATAAATGTATCCATAAGATGGTATTTACATCCTTCCATCATACTCATTTTTACTCAAAAATTCATTACATTATTCCCTTATTTTCCAAACATATTACATTTTCACTTTCGTTTGAGAATATTTATTTCCAATAAAAGACACCTTAGTCTTAACGTATTCCATTCATTTTCATCTTATATTAAAATATTTTCTAATTGGTTCTAAAGAAAATTTGAATTATCCTATGCATATTCTCATGGATATAGTAAGGCGTATTTTTATACTCCATGTGAAGATTGGGTCAAAACCAATGAATAGTTTTTGAAATTTTCACCCCAATGTACATTTTTTCGGAACCACATGTACTTGTAGAATCCATATAGGGATGAATTGTAAGTAAAAACCACATAATATATACCTTACAAGAACATTAGAATATTTTTAAACAATTGTCCTCAAGGTATTTCATAAAGTTATGTTTCCTAACCATTATTTTAAAAAATATTATTCCAAATGTTTCTACTAGACCTCATCTATTACGAATGGTAGTGACCCTGATCTTAAAAACTTGGGGATAGTTCCATTTATAGTAAATTTGAATAATATACAAGTAATATCATCACAACGTATTGAATTGTTTAGTAGTCCTAGTAAAATATATACATACCAGACACCAAAATTAATTTGAATACACAAAATAAATAATAGTTCTTTTGATAATATCATTATTCTCTATAGACAATTCTTGAATATCATTCATAGTAAAATTCATGGGTTCTTGGGAAAGGAAAAAAATAAGGTAGAGCTCATAATATTAGTAAGGGTTAAGTATAGAAGAGTCTATCATGAATCAATGATCATAATCAAAATGGAAAATTAAATAATAGATTAGAAATTCCATTTAAATAAAATTTATATTAATTCAATATAAAAAGGTAAATAACTGAAACACATTCCATTTAATCAATAACATGTCCATCATCATCAATATCATTTAATTTTTTATTTAGGAAGGGACAAATGTAAATAACTAAAAACAAATTCCATTTAATCACTAAACTGAGAATGAAATTCAACCATAGATTATACCAAATTAAAAATTTAATATATTATAATAACTTAATTCTTAATGAAATATATGATAAATTATTGGACATGAAGTTTCCTAGGCATATAATACATCTACCATCATGGTCAATCCTGTAGATAGTATAATAATTATGGATAGAAACCCATTTAACTATGTCAAGACATCTGATTCATCACATGGGACTGGTGATACATTAAGGGGATATCCATAATAAGTCCCCAACCATGCCATCATTTCAACAATATTCCTCATATATCAAATAATATATTTATCTCATGAACAATGTTCTTTATCATCAAATATTTATATTGAGTAAGAAATATAAATTTTTAAATATTTTCCTTAATAAAAAAATCACCTCTTATATATAAACTTCTATAGAGAAATGATATATGATTTAAGAAATTAGAAATTTCATGATAAAAAAATTGATATTTTGGGGAAATGTAATTTTTATAAGAAAGTAAATAATCTAAGGGGAAGATAATAACTTCAGAAATGTTTCAAGGAAGTGAGTTTCAATAATTAACTTATTCAAAATGATCCTAATACTTTCAGAAGAAGAATAAGGATAGAATTAATCCAATATATATGCATTAAAATAAGAATAAAGGGTTGTTATCATTTATGAATATAAATACCAGAAAAATATTTAAAAATATTATTGATAAAAATATCATTTTCAATTGGAAAAAACAGTTTAAAACATAAATATCATAATACATATATAAAATAATTTTATTTGAAAATAAAAATTTAATCATAAAAAATAATAATTAAAATACATGAGTGGTAATGATGGCATGGAATTATGGTATATTTGTACAAGTTTAAACAAATATTTCTTTCCCTTTTTATGTAAAATTCAAAGGGGGTTATTTTTTAAATGATATGTATATTCCCTTATTTTTTTTAAAAAGTCAAAATTTGTAAAAATTTGTTTAATAATTTTTTCTAAAATCGTTAATTTTTTTTAAATATTTTGAAAATAGGGTTTCAGTATAAAAAATCATTTTTTATAGAAGAGATAATTAATCTTGGATTTTTATGAAAACATTTCATAGTTATTTAATGTACCATATGGCAGGTAAATGGTGATATTACTTTAATATATCATAAATAACTGGAGGATCAAAAAATTATATGTTTTCATTAGATGGTGATAAAATAATTTCCTTAAACATATATTCTAGAAAAAAATCTCAATGAGAATTAGATTGTGAAATAAACCCTTATAATGATCATTACATTAATGTGAGAATTTTTCAATGAAGTAATTTTTTATATCATATTTAAATCCCCATAAAATAATTCTAATTACAACATGATATAACTAAAAATAATTACACATAAAAGAATTTAATATCAATTATATATAAGAATTAATATAACTCAATGAATGAAAATTAAGTGATGAAATTATTTTCAACTTGGTTACTATAATGTGAAATCCACTTAGATGAAATACTTAAAATTGGAACTTGTAATGGCATGTATTATTAATTAATAATCATATTAATGTCATAGATTAATTTTATACACTTTTTAAAATAAATTATGTTCAAAACATTACAATATGTCTCAATAATGATAAATTGAGACCGAGTCCACTACCTCAGGCTTCCTTTTGGTTGAATGTGATTTATCCTTTTGTATAGTGATTTTAATCATGTTATTAATATACATATGAATTATATATATATATATATATATAATATCACATATGATCTTTTTATAACATTTTATCCCTATTTCATTAATAATAATTCATTATTTTCATTATTTTATGTATTAATTTCCTTATTTACTCATGCGTGTTTTTTCCTGATAGATCTGGTTTTTCCCATATTATATATTTATTTAATATTCACAATAATAATAATAATTACATATTTATGAAATTTTTATATCAATTATAATCTTAAAACCAATCGTGAAATATGGTCAAGAAAAAAATATATGTTACAATTAAGGAGAATGTATGTTGTTCATACGCATGAGTAACATTTCCATTTTTCAAGGATCATTACGAAAAATATGTAAGTAATATTTTATCATTATATAATGATGTTAATATAATAAATAACTTATTATTTATTTAAATATTTTAACGAATATCATCCATGATGATTTATGATGAAAATAGAGTCACATAATTTCATGAATGGAGTAGTCTGCATGCACATGAATGACATTATCATCTTTCAGAGAGTAAAATGTATGAAATAAAGTGATATATATATATATATATAATATTTTAATAATGATAAATATTTCATTAACATCAAAATTATTTTATTTTATCACATCTATAAATTAACTATTCCCTTTTTACCTTCCATGTAATGTGCTTGTGAAAGACGAATTACATCGCTACACGAGGTGATAGTCTGTTATACACACAAGGGGAATTATTTTATCCCCTATGGAATGGAATGTAAAATTGTTATTTTTGATATAATGTCTTAATATGAATAATTATATTATAATTATCATATATATAATCAATATATACCATCATAACCAACTGTGAGAGAAGGTAATGGAAAAAACAAATGGCATCGGTTCGCGAGGCGATAGTGTGTCGTACATAGAAATGATGATTTATTAACCCATTTGGTGGATGTATGGATGATTATAGGTAATTATATCATTTTTGGAAAACCCCCAGTATGTTTATTTTTTATATAATATTTTTTTAATAGAATTTAATGGGGGTGGAGGAAAAATAAATTAAAAATGCTCCTTGAAGAATGATACATATTCTTCAGGTCAAATTTTTAGGATCAAACCAAAACCCCTTTTAGGTTTCCCTTATATTAAATGTAAGGTTTATAGGATGAGGGTATTTAATTTTATATGTTATTTATTATGGTATTTTCTAAACCAAAAGTGTTTAAGTCGAGAAGAAGAGATGATGGGAGTGGCCTTTTATAAGTGAGGCGAGTGGCACACTTATACTTTTTTGAAAATATTCAATCATAACGACATTGTTGTCATCTAAAAGACTAATTTTTTTTTCAATTATATGTAATTTAAGATATTATTTATAAAAAATGCCATCCAATGGAAATTGCCCAAGTTTTTAGGTCATTTGTATCCCTTATCGTTTTAGTCGAACACCTAGTAAATCCATTTTTACCTTAATTGTGGTGACTAATTTTGTTGCATTCACAATTAATTTTGGTAAAAAATATAATTGACCTTATTTGAAATTATGGATTATTATTATTATTCATGTGGTTTCAATTTCACAAATTCAATTTAGGGAAGTGGAAAATTATAATTGAAAATTAATCTAGATGATGCTATGAGATAGTGGGTTTTCAAACAAAATTTTTGCAAAGTTTACGATGTTTTTATATCTAAATTCGATATGAAAATTTTGAAAATTAACTGAATTGGATTAAATTTTATATAATTTTACATCCAATAAAATAAAAAATATAATTTAAAAATTTAAAATATTTAAATTAAAGGGAAGTTATAAATTAAAATTCATTAATTTTCACTATTCATCCAAAAATGATCATTTTCCAAAAAAAATTCAAAAACTCACAGTAAAATAATTTTGATATTATGATTTTAAAAAATTAGGTTTATTATTTTCAAATAAATTTTCTACAAGATTTAAAAATTAATTTTAAATTATATGTGAAAACCATGAGTAATCCTTAAATTAGAAAAATATTGTTTTTCTGAAAATATATACCATTCAATTAAATGATTCATATTTTACTTCTAATCAATAAAAAAACATAATTTTCATAATTTATTTATTACAATTCATACCCATGAATTTTTTTCTAGTTTATAATGGTATACTATATTAATGATTTTTTAAACTGGGTGATGCATGTTTTACAATCTATTGAAGATATTAAATTTAATGAAATATAATAAGATTTTTATTTAAGATTGATGTTGTGTGTCGTAAATGTTATCAAAGAAAATTTTATTCTTTTAAAATTTTTGAGTGTTAAATTAATCATGTGAGATAATGTGTAAAATATACATAATCAACCAGGACAATAATAATAATTATTCGTATAACAACATACAAAACATCACTAGTTTTCAAATTGTTAAAAAAATAGATAAAATTATCATAAACTATTCTAAGAATGAAAATGGATGGTAAAATAATACATTGTCAATGTTATAGTGTAATAAGTAAATATATCTATTAAAAGAAAAAATATCCATATATTTAGTTATTAACAAATCAATAAATGGAATTTCATTCCATGTAATCATTTATCATGATAAAAGTAAAATAACATTTCACTTTGTTACACATTAGTTCTTGATTTATTACAAAAAAAGTTAATAAGACCAATAATATCTACATTCTTATTTTATTTTATAATTAGGTAAATTACATTACAAAACAAAGAAGGAAACACATAATCTTTTTTGAAAACATATATAACATGGTCATACATAAAAATGTTTGGGATATCCTAAGGACATAAAAAATAAATGGGTGAGCTATAAAGACCAGTGAGGGGATAAACATGGAATAACATGAAAAACATATTACATTTTAGACAATATGAGTATCAATGGGACATAAAAGGGGAAAGAATAATAACCAAGAATAATGAGGATTGATAGAACATGATCACATAAAGTCAGTATGGGAAATGTGGAAACAACATGAAACATTTCATCATAATCATTGGTCAGGGATATCTTCTAAGACATCATGTTGAAGAATGTTCTATAATGTAATTTGGTTTACTCTGTATCCCAACATGATGTCTCATTAGAGTAAACACTAAAAAATGAATTTGAGCACTATAAAATTTTGGGGACACCCATCACATTCATTTCACTATCATTATTAAGTGTTCCACATATACCAAAAAACATGGAATCATTTTTCATCACATTTTATTCCAAAATCATGGATTGTGGAATAAATACATAATAGTACAAAATAAAATAATCATATCTACACAATATTGGACACCCATGGATAGAAATGGGTATGGGTATTCACTACATATTTTTATTTCATTGAAAAATCATGGAGGATTTCATCAGTATGACAACACCACATAAAAATTAATAAAATTATTTAAAGAGAGAGAAAATAGTGTCCCATAATTTTTAACAAAAATTTATAATAATAGAGACATGTAAAAACATAACCCATAAAATATTAATTAGAAATAAAATCTATAAGATATTGAATAAAAATCAATAAGTACAAGGAGGATAAGATACCTTATGTTACGAATAAATCCAGGTTTCCATCCAACCCGACATCAGACCCAATCTAAGACATGGAATGAAGGGCGTCTTGATCCCCACTAGCTAGCAGATAGCGTCATATATCAAATATAAAACAATTGGGAATGATTTTATCCCAAAAACCGAGATCAAAATAACTGAATGTGTATAATAACTAATAATTTATGAAACTCAAAAAATACAAAAATAAGTTCATCTGGAATATACAAGTGAACAGAATGGAAACTAAAATAAAAACCATAAACAAACTACCAATAAAATGATATCCATGAATAATTATTTTCACCAACATCTACCAATCCTACCACTAAAAAGGTAACCTAAACCAGAAACATTAACCTTAAAAACATCGTGGGTCTACTAACAACGAATTGTACAAGTAGGTTGTGATCATAACAGCTCAGTAGGGATCCTACAAAAAATCCATAAATTTTATTTCCTGAAACAATCCACAAATACTATTTTGGAGTATAAATCAAACATAATATGTTTTTCCAATCCATTCAAAATTTACAAAATGAACATTCCACACATACCCCCAAATATGTGAATGTTTACTAGGAATAAAAATGGCCATACATTACATTTATTCATCCACATTTCCCAAACTCTTCCAAATTTATAATCACTTCCATCTTTTTAAAACCCATCTGTATCATTTTAGAACCATTTGAAAGAAAACAGTTATATTTTAAAAAAATTCATTTTAGAATCTTACTCACATTAAATGAGACTAAAATAAAACATATCTCACACAAAGCCATTAGAATGGGGAACTAGTGTCCATACCCAACATGGTGACATGGCAATGAGCCATTACTTGACTAAGAATAAAAAAGTAAGAGGGTCTTGGATTGTGTACTCAACTTCAAATCAGTCACTAATCCATGCTAGATCCCGATATAACACTGGATCACCTCCATTTTCATTACTTGCCCAGAATAATCCAAAAACACAAAACAAATACTGAAAACTGATTCTACCCCCGAAAACTTGAGGATCAGAATGAGAAAGAGTTTATGAAACTCTTCTGTACCTACATTACATGTTCTGATAGTCATAATATTTGATCTACTTGACACCCTAAATAACAATAACATCCTACTATGCTATTTTTATACGAACCAAGATGGAATTCCATCCATCCTAACATCCAACTGGTCTAAGACATGACCTGAAGGGCATCACTGATCCCCATGGTTTGGAAACTACAATCAGACCTCAAATATAAACCAAGTGGATAGAAATTTAACCCAACAACATAGATCAAAATAATTGAGAGACCATAAGAAACAATAATAGATGAATCTCAAGAAACTCATGAATAAATCTAGATAGATGGTATAACTTTACAAAACTAAAACTAAAATAAAAACCAAAACCAAAGTATGGTGTGACCCATATCTACCACTGACCTATTATAAAGTGAAATCGAACTAGAAACTTGAACATAAAAAACATCTCAAGGCTACTGACACCGAATGATAAAAGTATGGTGTGAAAATGAAATCTCAGTTGTAACTACCAAGGAATCCATAAATTTTACTTCTAAAACTAATACACAGACAATATTTCAAATACAAATATAGTAGTATGTTTTTCTAATTTTATTTAACAGACATATAATTTCTCTTTTAAAAGTCCAACCCATGCCACATTGCATTTTAAAAATGGATTAACATTTAATGCCAAAACCACAAACCAAATACCAAACAAAGAAATGACATGTATTGTTGAAATTAAATAAGAAGTTTAAATAGAAGACCAAGTGAAGTATAAAATAAAAAAACAATTATAGATAACAACCTGTTGTAATTTACTAAGCATCCCTATAGTGATCCCTAGATGTAATCGGGTCAGAAAAACCTACTAGCATATGGTAAATCTCTAAAATCAATAACAAATAGGATACTCTAATTTCTAATCTATGAAACTACCCACCTAACCTCTAAAATATCCTAGGGGTACCAACCCATCTAATTAGGGTTGATAAGCTACCATAACTAGTCTATCTAAATGATTCATATGAGACCCATCGTAATAATATACGATGTTAATAGGAGGACCTCACACATGTGACTCACATTACCTACTGGAATAGTAATTTCCTACGCCAGACACTCCCACCACCTATACAATAACCAATATAGGGAAATCTTCTATAGGGGTTCCCATCATAAAATAATACATTTAAAAGTTTTGATCATGACATCACATCACATGATATTTCAAACCATATTATATAAACTTATAATGGACCAACTTGGCCTTACATCATTTTCATTTAAGATACATGTTCAAAATGTTTCCATAAACTGAGAGAAATCACTTTCATATATATAATTATAAAAGGGTTTTTCCCTTTCATGTTCCAATCCATTTCACAACCAAGATGAAAAATGTACAAAATTTTTAAAAATTAGAAATGGGATTATCTGTAATTTAGAAACGAACCATTTCTCAAGTGCTATATGGAATATGCATAAAATGAAACTTGAAACCAATATCATATCATTTAGAAACCTTATAACCATTGGTAAAATGTTAAGAGGTTGATAAAAGAATGAATAAAGGATTTGTGCTTTGAAATTTGGGTTTTTGAATTGGAAAAGTTAATCAAAGACCATTGTAATGTGTGTGTCCATCCATGTGTCCACATACAATGGAACACCACAAGAATCCATTAAGTTACCCAACATCATTTTAAAGAAAACATCACATGCCTTACCACCAACACAAGAACAAAACATATAAAAGCCACCTCATTCTATATATAAATACTAAATCACAATCTAACCAATTTATAAAAAACATATATAAGGGGAAACACCACTCAAATCATCCAATATTACTTTAATGGTTAAATTGACATTTTATCAAACACATTAGTTGACCATATACATATTCATATTTAAAGTGTTACATCAATACCCATTATTAAAAAATTATACCAATAAAAAGACACCATGAAAATCCAAAAAAACACATCACTAGCATAAGTAACATATGAATAAATTAATTAGAACACAAAAGCATCAATGGATTTTTCCAAAAAGGAAAATAACGGAAACCACTACCTTAATAGAGGTGAATGTGATGAAACCTCAAGGGATGGAAGAATTAACATCCAAAAATGATATGTACACCCTAACATCAAATAAATCTAAACATATTATCCAACCCCAAACCTAGGGATTTTCCACTAGATAACCGCACCAAGAGAGAACCAGGAATCAAGATAGTATGGATAAAATAATGAGAAATAGTCCAAAATCACATAAAATCACCTTAGGTAAATTAAAGGGGCATAAAAATGGAAGGGATGAAAATGATTGGGAGCTTGGAGGTCCCCATGATGCACCAAGGATGAGAAATGAATAATAATAAAAATTTAGGGTAGTAAATTTAAGGGGAAAATTGGAATTTTATACTTTTTAAGAATTTGGGTAGGTCACACAGTTTTTCAGCATAGTTTACTAAACTATGTTCGACCTTCTAGAAAGACGGTTCACCTCACATTTCAGGTATTATAGTTTCCAAACCATTTTCCAATTGTTCCAATAACCTCTATTTAGTTGCATAATCAAACCTCATTGTTACCTCATGTTTTCCTAAACCATGTGCAACTTGTTCACCTCATCCCAGACCTCAAAACATGAGATGTACAATTTCCTAGGAGAAGATGAATGGTTTACCCTACCATTTACTAACTAAAAACTAATATGATCCTTCCAAAATTAAAAAATTCAAAATCTAAATCAACCCAAAGATCTAAATCCATGTTAATAGTAATAAAAAATAATTTCGAAGGTGGAAATTTGACACCATACCATGAGATTTTGACTTCAAATTCACAGTAGGAGCTTCTTGATAGAATGGGGGAACCTTGGGAGGACTCTTGAGAGAATAAGGAAGAGTAAGGATGTGATTCAATTATTTTTAGTGAAGATAAGTAGGATCTTGTGTGGGGAAATAGAGGGAATGAGTGGGGAAATTCATTAGCATTTCTCAAACCTAGGTTTTTGACTCTATATAATAAAACAACATAAAACAAAAACCATATCTTGGTTGATTCCCAAGATTTATGTAAAGGAGTTTTTTAACTATATTATATGTTTAAAAGATTAAATTAATATAACAATACCCTTACTAATGTGAAATGGAGTCATACACTTAATGAAATGATTTTAAATCCTTAAAATATATTAATGTTTTTTTGGAGGATTTATAAACTCTTTATAAAAATAATCAAATAAAATTAAAATTATATTATTTTAATGGTAAATCATATATATGGTCATGTATAAACTTTATAATATTTATTACATCATTTTTGGATCATTATGATTTCATAATACACACTGTATATTTATACGGTATTTAATTTTTTTTCCAAAAAATTGGCATATCTTAGAAAATTTTGAAAACTTCACTATTTAATAATTTTGACATTATATTTACAAAAAAACATTTATCATAATAATTTTATAAATATTTTATTTTATAATTTTCATAAGATAGTCAACATTTATTGTGAAATGTTTGGTTTTGACAATAATAATTTTTGAACAATTAAAAAATGAACATTTGACTTCATCAAAATTATATGAACATTTTTATTTAAGAAAAATTATTTAATGATAATATTTTATTAAAATATTAATTATTTAAAAAAATTATATAATTCATTAAAATCAATGCTTTAATAAAATTTGAATATTACATGAAAATAAAATTTGTAGTTTATTATATAAAAATCAAAATCATTTGTAATGTAACACTAATAAGAGAATATGAAACTTATTCTTTTGGAAAATTAAATATACATATTCAAATTACTATGGTTTAGATAAAAAATCCATTAATACGCCATAAAATGACATAAGGGTATGGTGTGAGAGAATGATACTTTAATGGTGTGGTTCGATGTACATAGTTTGGGTCGTGATCTCAACAAGCTTGAACTTGTCCCATAAATGGTTTCACTCATGATTAGGTTTTTAGATCTCTATTGCGGATTGGTCATGGTAAAATCCCAATGTTTCTTTCTCCCTCAGATGCTCTGAAAAGTTGGATTCATATGGTATGATCCTACTTGTTGAGGTTATCACTTCAATATTATGTTCCAATTAGATTTTTTAAACCTCTATATTTATCCTAATCATGTTATTGTTGTTAAATGGATATATTATCAATGGAAATGATTCTTAACTGTCATTTAAATATGATAGGATATAATAAAAAAAATTATTTATTGTGTTTTATATATCCAAAATATATAATAATACATTTGTTTAGAATTAAAGTGTTATTTTACTTATAAAAGTTCGAGTGGTTATAATATTACCCCTTCTAATATTTCTCCCTTTAAATTTTCATTTCCCACACCAAAATTGATTAGGGTAATTTTGTTTCATCACCTCCACTATTTCCACATCAATCCACAAAACTTATTATTCCTTAAAAACACAATAACTTGGTGCATTGTGTTATTTCACTTAATATAGTCCCTATTATCTAGGATCTTTACTATATGCTACTCATATGAGGGACCATTCACAAAAAATACCCCTATAGTATGAATATATATGAGGGGTCTGATATGTACCTTTTCAAGGGGGATAAATGGAATACATCATGTACAAGAGATATGTTGGGTAATAGTGTTACTATATAGGCCACCACTCTGATAAAATTAAGAATCTCAAAGGGGGATATCTATAATGTACTTTTCCTTTTCTTCCTCTAAAATCTCATGACTTTTTTCCATGGAGATATGTAGAGGAATTACATATCTTCAACAACCAAATCTAGTTCTCATCAATAATTGTCTATATATATATTCTATCAAATCTGAGTACCCTTGATGTCATGTTGACTGGTATTAAACTTTTTTACAATTTTCAGGACTAACATTTTTGTTCCTTAACTTTATCCCAACAAGAATGTTTTCTACCACTATTCCCATAAAGGGATTTGAAGGGATCCATTTTGATGCTTCAATTGAAATTGTTATTGTGAGAGAAGATAACCTAATTAATATAATAATATAATCTTTCATTGAATTCAATTTTTCATGATCATAATAATTAATAGAGTTTTTATATATTCCACACATATTAAACATCCATTTTATAGTGACAATAAATGAAGAAGTTCATCTCAATATATAATGTCTGTTGGAGACTCTCCTAGAAGATAGAGGTAGATCATGGATCACAATTAGATACAATTTATAGTGGTGTTCTGTGTAGCCTCTCCACTTATCTAATGTATATCCATACAAGTTTACCAAGTGATAAGATACATCAACACATAATGGAGTGTGCATTCACTGTAAGATGATCCCAAACAAACAATATTGAATTATTGTTTCTTGATTCCTTTGAGATAATATTGAAAAATTCCATAGTGATTTTTTCTCATTTCCATGTGGGTATGGGTAATAGTTACATCATCCCCTACGATTTATACCTTTCCTTCTTCACTTGCTGACATACAAGAGATCTTAATGTATATTTTGTTATCTATTTATTCATAATATCCAACCAACATTTCTCTTCGATATCTCGATACATGTTTTTTATTCCTAGATGGATTATGAAAGTAAAACTATGAAAATCATCCAACAACTCATTCTTTAACATAGGATTAGTTTGTACACATATTTATAGCCCAAATCATATAACTCTTCCATTAACATTGAACATTAAACATTTACACTTTCATATATTTTCCAATTTCATTTGACTTCTCACATTATCTCTTAAATAATCATTGAACTTCCCTAGATGGGTTGGTTGAGGAATCATTTGTGAGAGTATTAATGCTTTTCCTTCTTTTATGATTCCCATTTCTATCCTTTTCAATATATGAAGATCATATCCCTCTCAATTATCATCAATGATATAATTTTCATATTTTTTCACTTAGAACATCATAAACCATATTCAAAATACCATTATGGTAGAGAATTAAGAATTCATAGTCCTTGATCATCTATAACTATCTTGATTTGTGTATATTAAACACCTTATATGTGAATGTATAATTGAGTCTTTTTTTATCTATATATATTTCACACTTCTCCCCAAATAGAAAATTCTTCCATACTATCAAACTGGATATCACTACTTCCAATTTTATATTATTCATTGGGTAGTTTTGTTCATGAACATTAAACATCCATGAAAATTGTCAATCACTTTGTGATTATTAATTGTCACATATCCCAAGCCCTTCATTGAAGCTTCAATGAATACCATGAAAATATCTCCACTTCTACGTAGTGAGAGTACTTGTTTACTAAAAAGAATACCTTTGAATTACTTGAAGCTGTTTTCACATTCATATTTATGTAAAAGTATGACTCCCTTTATATTTATCATGGTTAAAGTAATTTACAATCCTGAGAAAATTTTCAAAAATAGACAATAATACCCAGCTAATACAAGGAAACTAGGGATTCCTATCAGATATGTTTAACTCATCAACCCTTAAATTGATTATAGTAATGAAGGTTAAATAGATGTCCCATTTCTTATGATAATATTCCCTAAGAATGAGACTTCCTTCAACTAGAAGTCACATTTTATATACTTGGAATGAAGCTTATCCTTTTATAATGTCTTTAGCACAGTTCCAAGATTCTCCTCATGCTCCTCCATTATTTTGGAGTATATTTGATTATCATATATAAATACTAACAAATATATCTTTAGAATATCTTTAAAGACTATTAATTAATTCCTTGAATATTTGTGGAAAATTAGTGAGTCTAAATGTCATTACATTGAACTCATATTATTCGTACCGTGTACAAATAGCAGTCTTGGGAATATTCTACTTCTTCATTATAAGTTGGTAATACCCCAACCATAGTTTTACCTTAGATAAGTATTGGGTTCCATTTAACTGATCTAAAAATTCATAAATCATTGGTATGTTATACTTTTTTTTATCAGCATCTTGCAGAGATCATGAAAATCAATGAAAAATAACATTTACCCATCCTTCTTCTTGATGTACAGGACTGGTCACCCCATGGTGATATACTTGGGAATATTCACCCTTTATCCATATTCTCTTACAATTATTTTATTCAGATCTTCAAGTTTAATAATAGCTATTATATATGGATTTATGGGTAATGATAACTCCCTTGGTTTGAGCACCATTGAAAACTTAACCTCTCAGCTAGGTGGAAGACCACACAATTACTTGGGTAAAACATCATAATCTTCTATAACAATGGAAATGTCTTCATGTATTATCTTTTCCTATGGCTAAATAATTGAATACAGAAACACTAGATCATAGTGAAATAATATCCATGCATGAGATTTTAGTTCTAAAGAAGATTCATCCTCCTCCGTTCACTTATACATAATCGAGGGTCAATTCATGATAAATAGAGTGATTTCATTATCAATATAGTTTATTTTGAATCTATATAGGGAAGTCCAATTTGTACTTATAATTGGATTAATTTACACTAAATGGAGTATCAAAAAGTTCTCTAAGAAATACAGCCCACAAATTTTGAAATGGGAGGAGTTATATAACTGGGATATAATAATATCTATATTTTCCATTATCACTAACATCTAGAAATTAATTATTTGTTGTGGTGTTTTATTAGTTATAATAAACCATTATGATATTAAGGAATGTGTATAAAAACATAAAAAAGTATGTTTTCTATTATATAATGAATAAATATAGTAAATTTCACCACATATTTGTCCAGATCCATCTCATTATTTGTGATGCCAAAATATCACCCTTGTTACCTTAGAGATTGTTAGTTGTCTTTGAAAACCCTAGGTTTAGTGAACTGGTATCCATAGTGCCCTAGTCCATAAAATTGAAGCAATTAACAATGAATTTCAGGTTTACAATATAATTTATCTCCTCATGTGCAATAGTGAGTTTCTCTTTATAGTAATCGCTAACAAGGTGTCATTCCTTTCAACACCTAAAATATTTCCTTTCCACTCTTATGAAATTTATAGGGTGCCTCTTTCCACAACTTTGACAAGTGGGATGTTGAAATCTCTTGAAACCATTATATTTCTCCATTAGAAATCCAAAATTAAACTCCACATTCCGCTTTTTATCCCCATGGTGCCATAGAGATTTGCTGAACTCCATTTTTACTTTAAGGGAACATAAAAAAATTTCATCATTGATATAAAAGTCTTAGGTAGAGAGGTCTTTTCAGAGACATGGTTTTATCCAACCAAATAAGTGTTCAACCATGTATTTAGGGGTAATGGAAATGTTTTACGCATATCCTTCATGTATTTTGATGTTTTCCTTATACAGACATGTAGTTTCGTCATCTTTTTTATTAAGGACAAGGAAATATTTTCCCATTTTAATTTGGAGAGCGTGAGGAAATATTTATCAAAAATCATTTTCCTGAATTCCACTCACCCAATCTATTTGATAAATTCCTTGTGATTTATATTCCTGATCAATGTCCATCACTTATCAGATTCTTCCTCAATATAATAAAAATCTAGTATAACATTCTCTTTCACTTAACATTGAATGATATAGAAGATATTCTCAAAGGATTTGATCCATTTTTTGATGATTACGGGATAATATTTTCTATTGATAGTTAGAGGGGCCGGTTCATAAATATATCAATTATAGATTATTATTTTTTTGGTATATTTGGGATCTCCTCCAGATCTAGTTTTATATTCATAACCTGAGTTAGTTGAGATATTATCTTCACAATGTTTTTGATTGCTTCTCCCATTGGGGGAATCTAGTTGGGATAGTCATCCCATTTACCATCACATTGGTTGTTCACCTTATTCCTATTATTTTCATCCATTATATAGATTAAAGGGAAAGTTAGGGAAGATTATTTCTAGACTATTAAATTTAGAGAAGGGGATTTGATGAAATTAAATAGATAACTTATAGGTTAAATTTATTTCCAAAACCTACGAATTTATAGGATTCAATCTATGTTATCCATGATATATTATAAAAAATATATTCTTACATTTACTTTTTCACCTTAGAATTTTTTCGTAACAATTTTATAAATTTACAAAATCATATACCCCAAGAGTGTAAAACTTGGTGTGCAGTAAGGATCGTTATCGTCCATGAGTTCCTAGTCAGGTCTAGTTCAACACAATGTTTTTGAGTTTTACACTGATGTAAATATGTTCATGATCAACATCCACATGTAGTATCTAGGTAGAGATGTATTTTTTTGATAAAACACTTACTCTCTACATATTATGATATATGGATTTGTTCTTATACATAGTATTATTAGTAAATATTTCTCTATATTTATCTAATCCCCATCCAAAAATTTACTACACATTTCTTTTGATACCCACTATAACAAGATCCTCCTTATGAAACATTAATTAATTATTTTTTAAATAAAAGTGAACATAATAAAACAAGGAATATAATGAATTGTAGTCTATTTTTGAATTAGGTACATTACAAAAAAACTTAAAGAACTAAATATATAGTCTTTATTGAAAAATTTATTATCATGATCACACTTAAAACTGTTTGGGAAAACCATGGGACATACATAAGAAAGAGGTGATCTATAAGGATACAAAAGATAATAATGATTGAATTACATGAATAAATTAATATATGTTATAAAATATTCATATAAATGTGATATAAAATGATTTAGAATAATAAACATGGAAAATGGGGCATGATATAAAAATATAACTTAAAAGTAATAAGGTAAATGTTGAAAAAACTTAAAACACTTTATTTTGAACATAGGCCAAGGCTTACTACTAAGGCATCATGATGGAAAATGTCCAATACACTAATTAAGTATAATCCCTTTCCCAACATGATATCTCATGATACTAAACATTACCAAATGAATTGGAGAGCTATATAATTCTGGGTTCACCCATCACGTTCATTTCTTTCACAAGGTTAACTATGCTTCATAGATCATAAAACATGGAATCATTCATAATAACTTTTTATTCCATAATCATGTATTGTGGAATAAATAAATATATGTCCCAAATAAAATCATTATATGTTTATAAAGGTGGAAACACATGATTTAAAATGAGTATAGGTATTCACTACATAATTTATTGGCATGAAAAATCTTGGTGTAATTTCGGCAGCATAACAATGTCACTAATAAATTCTTAAATTGTGTTGATGAGAGAAAATGGGGTCTCTCATAATTTGGACAGAGAATTTATAGTAATTGATAGATTTAAAAACATATCCAAAAAATTGGAATTGTTAATATAATGAAAAAAATAATGAATAAACTTGAATAAAGAGGTGAAGTAATAGATCCCTTACCTTGAGAGTGTGACTTAAAATACATGGGTGGATCTTCTTCAGATATTGGGCCACCATTGGAGGACTCTATAGATTAAAGGGAAGATTAATTAAAAGCTATAAGTAATTTTAGTTATGATAAGTGGGATATTGGGAATGTTTATATAGGAAATGAGGGGGTGGATTATTTATCATTTCTCAAAAATAGGTTTTGGACCCTAAATAATAAAATAACCAAAACCACCATCCGTACCATTATTTAACCATTTTTTCTATAAAAGTTATGTTTTTTTATTAAATTATAATTACAATTCCTATAATTAATAAAACAATACTCTATTTGATGTGTAATTGAGTCTCACTCTTAGAGAAATTATTTTAAAACTAGAAATTATTTCAATGGTTTTGGAGGATTAATACAGGTTTTATAAAATTATTAAAATAAACACAAAATATTATTATTTGAAAGAGAAAACCTATATTTGGTTATCGAATAACTTTATAGTTTTTATTAAACCAATTTCGGGACTTTGTGATGCCATAATACACACAATATAGTTATATATTATTTAATTTTAACATGAAAATTAGACTATGTTGGAAAATTATGAAAAAATCAGCATTAGATAATTTTTATGATCTGGATCCATAAATATTATTTATTTTATCAAAATAATTTTATAAATATATTATTATTAACATTTAATGTAATAATCAATATTTATTAAGAAATGATGGTTTTTGACAATAATAGTTTTTGAACCCTTATAAAAACTACATTTGACATCATAAAAATTATATGATAATTTATATTTTAAAAATTATTTAATGATAATATTTTATTAAAATATTATTTGTTTAAAAAATTCAATATGTCATTAAAATTAATACCAAAATTTATTTTCAATATTACCCAAAAAACAAGTTGCGTTTCATTGTATGAAAAGATAAATCATTTATAAATTAATGATAAGAAGAAAATAGGTACATTATTCTATTGAAAAAAAAATATAAATATTTTCATTATTGTTGTATTGATACTTAGCCCTTTAATAAACTCGAAAACCCACAAAGGGTAGGGTGTGCAGTAGTGATACTTTCCCGGGGTGGTTCTTCATAGAAGGTTTGGGCCATGATCTTAATGAGGTTGAACTTATCATGTAAACAGATTCTATTGTAATTATGTTTTCGGATATCATCTTGGGATTGGTCAAGGGTAAAGCCTCATGATTTTATTTTCCTTATAATCTCTAATAAATGGGGTTTGTAGGTTATGATCCTACTGGTTGATGTCAACACTTCGGTTTTGTTTTTCAATTGAATTTGTTAAAACTCTCTATTTATACTAATCATGTCATTAATATTCAACGGCTATATTATCCACTAGAATTATGCTTGAAGGTCTTTTAAATATTATAGGATATAAAAAACAAAATAATTTCATGTTTTTTCTATATCTATAATATATAATAAGACCTTTGATTAAAATAAAAACTGAATTTTATTTGTAAATATTCAAGTCCTTATGAACACTATATTGATAAAGGGATATACTTCTAATTCAAAAATTATGAAAATAAATCAATGTATGAAATACAGGCGAACATACTCCAATCAATTAAATATATATATATATATAAAATATTATTTTCATAGTAATTCAATTTGAATAAAAGTTATTCTTATTCACAGAATATGGTTATGAAAAACAAATTCAGTGATAAATTATTCTTTTAAAAGAAATCAATATTTAACTATCCGGCTATCAAAAGGGGGTGTATGGTTTAAAAATAACAGACCCCAATTTGAAAATGAAACTTAATGGGATTTTTACTTATATGAAAAACATATTTTCCAATTAATGTTTCGATCATTATCATAGAAACACAAAATTTTAAATCGAATTTATTAATTTAGTGAGTTCAATCCCAAAAATATTACATATATATTTATATTATAGTATAAATCATCTCATGTAAATCCCATGATGGTAGATACTTTTGAATATGAAAATTAAAAAAATATTATTTTGAAAATATTTAATATTTATATAAAATACAAACTTATATGTCACATTTAATTAATTTATTTAAATATTGACGTGAAATATTGTTAAAATTGTAATTTTAAATATAATATCAAATATTAAATTCATTAAAATGACATATTTACTTCTATAGTAAATGTGGATCCCATGATAAAAAATTTGATAATGAATGAAGAAAAACATTTTTAATACACTTAAAATGCCTTTATTGAAAAATCCCAACGTAATTGTTTATTTTGTATTAAAAAATCATTTTAAAAATATAAATATTAAATTGCATATATAAATATATTAAGGTGTAAGAACCTAATATAAGTTCATGATGATTCATTTTAACTCAATGAAAAAATATTTAGTAACCAAAATACCTTAGACTTGGGATAGCAGTCGAGTCAAATGACAACTGATTTAGAAGAAATGATTTGTATTAGTATTTCCAAAGAATATCCAAAAAATATACGATAATTATATGGTCATAGAATCTAAATACTCCATCAAATGAAAAATATGTTGTATATCATAAAAAATCCTAAAGGGGATAAACAAAGAGTGAAATAAACCCTATGACTTGACCCACATTTTAATCAATTCTTGTAGAAATAGAGGGTTTGTAATTGAACCTAAAATATTATTATTATTATATTATTCATCAAATTATATATCTAATATGTATTATTTGCACCTTGGAAATGAAACTATGTTCATAATTTAAAGTATGTCCCAAACAAAGAAATTTAAGATTTTAAGCCCTTACTTTAGTCCATACTCATTTTACACATACACCTAACTTCATAACAAATTAAATAAATATTATTAGATAACATATTAATAGCCATATTTTTGTATATTTAATTAACGATTTATGATATATAATTATATTATATTTATTTATTGTATATTTTAACTTGTTTTCGTGAGAAAATTGAATCCATGTCATCTAATTTTGGTAGTTTTAATGATCAATTACGATATTTCATTAATAAGTTATACATTTAATATTACACATTTTGAAGCAGAAAACAAATAATCAATTTCTTATTAAAGTATAATAATATTGGTATTTAATTTCCCATAGTTACCCATGAAATAAACTTATAGGATTATTCATGTGGGAATTTAAATTAATCAAAACATGAACATGTTAAATATCAACAGACGAGTGTCGTTAAGAAATTTTATACTATAATTATTATTGACGAATAATGAAATTATTTTTTATTTTTAAGTAATTTCATAATTTTTTTGTCTTTATGAATAAATAAATTCAATATAAAAATTCAAAAATGATACTTTTTGGAGGCAGTATTCTGTAGTAGGCACATTTAACATTCTTTTGTTTCTCTAAGTTGATGTAAATGATTAAATATAGATTATATGATTAGTAAAATAAATATTATATATAATAATGATACTTAGGATATCATTTTACTATTTTATGTTATTTTTAATAGTTATGTTAAAAATATTTATTTTCATGTATTAAGTTATACTCACTTTGGGGCTTTGAAGATTCTCTTTCAAATCTCCATAGAAATTAAGTGACTAAGATAACAAATTGAGGCCATATTATTATGAAAATTACAGGTATTTAGATATAGATAAAATGGGATTTTTTTAAATAATAATTCAAATGAATTTGTCTGTCATGATGGGGTGGATGTGTGTCCTTTACAATTGAAGAAAATTAATATTTTTTGAATACCCCTTTATTTTTCAATTATATCATTATAATATTCATATGATAAATACTACAAAAGTTATAAATAATTGAATATGTGATTATTATTTGTCTAGAAATACCCTTAAAAATATTTACCCACATTATCTAAATATTTTTAATGTCATTGGTTCTTAGGTTTTTACTTTTACGATTTTCTTCTTACCTTGGTAACTAATTTTTGACTATGTAATTTATGTTTTACTAAAAATTTAAATAAAGATCTATTAAAAAATGAGGTGTTCAGGAACCTAAATACAATATAATTTTAATCTATTTAAATTGTGTAAAAATATTATATTAGCTATTAAATTAAATCATCTTATAGGTATAATTTTTTTTAGAATAATTATTTTTTATCAATCATATGTTCTTCATATTATTTTGTGTTGGTTAAAAATTATATGTATTTTAATATAATTATAAATGTGTATAAAAATAATATTAGATTCATAATTTAAAATATATTAATTTAGTTTCTTATATTAAAAATACATTATTTTAATAAAATAACTCTTCAAAAATAACTCATTTAACATTACAAGGGTCATTAACTTAAATCAAAGTAATCATACATTTTAAAAAAAAAATAAATTTATCTTATTAAATAATATAATAATTTTGACATAAAATATGATGTCAATTTTTTTAGTATTTTTTTATAAAAGTGATGAAAATTAGTTCTAAATATAAGTGAATACAATATATTTTTAGGAATAAAATACAAATTATGATTCCAAACAGATATACATATGTTTTATAAAAATTAATAGTAATTTTAGATGATTTGTTTCACTTATAAATAGATATTTCATAGAAAATATTTTATATAAACATTTAACTAATTCTTGTATTATGATAGTTTTATAAATGTGATGGTTTTTAGTAAAATTACAATTTTTTACATCATTCACTAAACAACCAATTTTTTTAGAAAAACTCTAAAAAATAATCTTATTATAATATTTTTATTGTAAAACAAACAATTATATGAATTTTTTCAAAATAAATTAAAATATTTATTGTAATACATTGGAATTAAAAGAATGTTTTTTTGAAAAATTAAATCAGATTATTTTGAGACCAGGCACTTAGGCGGCGTACGATTCCAAGGCACAGAGTTCCCGAAATGGTCTGTAAAAAATGTTATGTTTTATAGAGCGTGTGTGATCTATTTTCCTGAAAATGTAGAACAAATATTAAACGAGTTCTTGGATCAGAAATCAAAGGACACCATTGCGTTCAGGATGGTGAGATTACCCTAGGTGTGACATAAGTTATGTCGGCGCAGACCTCTAGTAAGAAAACTTGAAAATAACATAACATCAAATAAAATTATTAAATAATTTTTTTATTATTAAAATCCTTATAAATCATGAATGGTGACTCATATTGAAAATCCAATACCAACATTGATCTCATGAGGATATGGTTTCCTTAGGCAGATCCTAACATTGGCCGGTGTTGGTCAATATTAGAAAGTAGTTTTTGGCCATATATAAAATAATTGAATAAAGTTATTTTATTTTCAAATCCTTATTACATTTAAATGGTACCTCGTATTGGAAATCTGAGATTACCGTTGAGTTCATGATTGTATAGTCTCTTTAGGTGTAGCCTAACATCAGCCGGTGCGGGCCAGTTGTGAATGTTGGTTTTTAGGACGTAACTATAAATAAACTAATTTAAATAGACATTATTTTATTTTCAAATATGCATAAATCATAAACGGTAACACATATTAAAAATAGGAGACCACTGTTGAGTACATGATGATATTCTCTCCTTAATTATGACTTAACTTCGACTGGCATGGGTCGAGGTTGAGAGTTTATTTTCGGTCTTTTAGAAGATAAATAGAATAACATAAAAATTTATTTGAATTGTTTCCTTAATTGTTGAGAAGTGCCACTTTAGCACTATAGTGATGCAATGAGGCAATGATGGATCTCATTAATGAGGTTCATTAATGAGTAAGTGTAATGACGTTGCAATGCTATTTAATAGAAACAATTATTCAAATTTCATCAATTAATAGCCTAATAAGCAATGCAGGTTGGTGGGTACGATCTTGGAAATGATATGAGGCTTTAGTGGGTGGTGACGATGAATGCTGGTGAATCTGATGACGGAGACGACACCATTGGAGAGATGATTTGAAATTAGAGATCAATGTATGATAGAAAATGATCATCCATGATAAATATCCTTTCCTAGGTAGGGGTTCATCTATTTTAAAATTTTGAATGCCCCGTTCTTCTTTCTAAAACATCGAACGTGGTTCAACCCATGAATAGGTTGATCCGTGGGTTTCTTGTTCTTTCTTGAGGGTTTTGTATCTCCAGGATTGCATCTTGTTATTTATTGATAGAACGATATTACCCTCTTCCCATGTTTCAAAAAATATGATGCAGAGGAATCAGGTCGACACAAACAAGGCCTTGATTCCTCCGTCATTGGGAGTTCATGTGTTATTCATGACTGAACCCCTATATTGATGGCAAGGAAACCTCAAGATCGTAGCAGTGATAGAGGCGAACTGAGATGTTCGAGGGTGGAGACAGTTCAAGAATAGGACCATCGGAGTAGACTTGGTGGTCCGTGGAATATACCACCGGTGTGCCGGTGTTGGTGAATGATGATGGTTTCCCGCGGTAGAGGCCGCAGGCAGGAGGCAGTGTGCCGTAATGGTGGACCGAGGTGGTAGAGGTGGCAGCCCCTGCTGGCTACAGTGGTGTGGCGGGGCGATGCCACTCAAGTGCTGCATCCGAGGAGATTCCCATGGATGCGGGCCACATGGTAAAACTGGCACATGGTCCCCACTCGATTGCTTTTAGAGGGGAAGAGGCTTTCCTCAAACGGCTGTGTGGCTGCTCAAGCTAGACGCTAGTGCGGAGTCCGTGTAGGTGGATATTTGGACTGCCATGTAGGCTAGGCTGGTCGCACAAACCAGGCTACTGGGTGGCCCTAGCTGGAAGAGAACCAACCTACCAATGCAGGTAGGAGGATATGGAAAACCTTTCCACTGGGTATCCTGGGATGGGAAGGAACCGACTGCTAATTGTGGACCATTCCGGATAAAACCGGGTTGCTGGGCAACCCGACTGGTTGGACTGATAGCCAAATCGTGCTGAGTTCAGTATGTCCCGAGGGGCCTGGCCCAGAGGCCATGCCGGATTGTGTCGGCCCATAACCAACTAGGTCAGGTCGGGTTGGCCGAACCAGATCAGGTCATGTGGGACCCCCATACCATGTTGGTTGGGTCTGTCTGGCTTGGTTGGACTAGGCTAGGGCACAACAAGGCCATGTTTTCTAGAACACCAATATCAGTCAAACTAGGCATCTGATTGAAATTTCGTCTGCGTCTTTGGATCCCTTAAAATAATACGGTCCTTTGGGAATAATATAAATGAGATTTTGTGGTAGTTAATATTTGAAAAATGGATTGATGAGTGTATTCACCTAGAATCATGCATGCTACATATGGGAATCCAATGGCTAGATGAGACCCCAATATTGCTGACGAGTGGGTCTAAGTTACCATGAAGGAATAGATGATGAGTGGAACTATGTGGCCTAGATAAAAGTAGCTCTGTGTGAACTAGCTATAAGTGGCTATGTTTGAACCAGCTATAAGAGGACTTGTGTGGACCAACTATAAGCATACCCTGTGTGGATAAACATTAAGCAGCCCTGTGTGGACCAGCTATGATGGCCTAAGTGGGGAGTGACTCTATGTGACCCAATAGACCCATAGTGGGGAGTGGTTCTATGTGACCCAACAGAACCATGGTACTCATCAAGGATAATACCTCATTAATCCAAGGTGTTCAGTGTTACAACTGATTTTCTTCCCTTCTATACATTTGATTTTACCTGAGTGAGCTGACGGTACCTTGTACATATCATCTTTTGTGGTCTTTCGCTTGTGATTCAGATTCCCTACTGAGCATTACGTTACTCACCACTATAGGGGCCTAGCCCGCACATGTTGTTTCCCATGAAGGTGATCGACGCTTCAATGAATACCTTGGTGGTTTGGAAAAAGGTGGTGCTCAGTGAGATGAGATATGTAGATGATTCGATGGAACCTTGGTGGTCCGGGACTAGGTGGTTCTCAGTGAGATGGAATGGATGGGTTTACTTCTATGGCTACAGGTAGCTACCCATCACATACCCTTCAGGTGGGTTATCAAGCAGATAGATTGTGGTAGTTTAACTTTCCTGTGAGATTTTGGGCATGTATTCTGGCCCCATTGTACTTTCAGTTTGTACAGTACTCTCAGTAGTTGTCTCTATGATAGTGGTGGTTTACTTTGTGTTTACGTTTCACAGTTTGAGCTTTTTTATGTCTGCAACCTTAAAGAAAAATTCCTCCCTTTTTGGTATATGCCTATTCGGTGCTAGTCTCTAGCCCCTAGCATATGGAAGGTGGTCTTGGGGTAGTCATGACATGGGTCCTAGGAGACATGTCATGAAAAGGTGGTATTAGAGGTGGTCAGTTTTACCAGAAGAACTAAGAGTCTCTAATTTTTTTGGGAAACAATGTTATGTGTTTTGAGTTGAGCATTCAGGCCAGGGAGTCCAGTATTGGTGAGGTGGTTGGAGTATTCATACACAAGGACCCTGAATTCTGCTTACAAACTCTGTACATGAAAAAACTAGTTTCATGTGTCTTTATAAGTTTTATCATGATATTTTTTAGTAAGAGTCTGCTCACCAGGTAAAATCTATTAATCGTGGTTCATATTTATCTCTTTTAATAAGCCTCCATATAGAAAGCCTTTCAGGATTCCAGTGTGTGACCATGCAGATGGTCCAACTAGTGATGAGGATTCGGTATAAAGACTGTTGCCTGAGATGGAACCTTCGGGTAGTATCCCAGATTTACCACAAACTACTGGTCAGTAGTTACTAACCGTTCTACTAGTATAGGACACATGTAGTCTCAGTCCCATATATAAGTTTCAACAACAGAGACCCCTTAGGTTCTAAGGTAATCCCGACTCAGAGGAAGCTAAGGAATGGATTGAGGTGGGGACTGTGTTTTCCATCTAGTCAGGGAACTGATTAAGCTCACATTTTCATATATTTTATACTGAAAACATTGTTTACAATCCCACAAAAGTGTTATTGTATGGGTAATTATCATGTTTTTATATTTTAGTGTTATTTTGATCCCAAATGTGAAAAACGACTAATTCTGGATTTTTGACAAAATTTTACATCAGGGGTATTTTGGTCATTTCAGGGAAAATAAAATTCCAAATTTTTTGATTCAAATTTTTATAGAATCCTTATTTTAGTTCCTTTATTTTTTTCTTCTGGACCAGGAGCTGAGTCAGTCATCTAAAGGGTCTAAAAAATCATTGAAGATTGGCATTTTTCCGGGCGGACAGCATGGACCCACCCAAAGTAACGGACATCAAACACGGCCTACACATATCCAAATGATGGTTTTCTACATAGGATACCTCGAGGACATATAGGGACGTCTCTAAATTAAATTTGGAGGATGTTGGAGGTCATTAAGGAGGCTATTGAATGTCATTCTTTTGGAGGAACCTTCCTGGATGCTTCGTCCAGAAATAGAAACCGAGAATGAAAAATTCATAACTCCTACATACGGTTTCCAAATTAGCTGAAAGTTGGAGAGGAGACGGAAAGGATATTTATGAACACCATTCATGAAGGGTGGAACGTGTGAAGTGGTCATTAATGGGGTCTAAAACTCTCAAGATTTCGTGGGTCGAATTCTACCTATAAAAGGAGGCCATCACCTCCTCCTCAAAGCATCCCATTCTCCATCCATTCCTTCAAGGAACCAAGGAGGAGATCTCCACCGAGGGAGGCCAGCCACAAATCTTCCCCATTTCATTTATTTTATTTATTTATGTTTTAGTTTTCAGTTGTAATTTAGATTTCTAATAAAATTCATGCATTATTTTTGTGTCCACCCATCCACCCTGTTTTCTTCGTCATCTTTTCTCCTTATTTTCTTCTTTTATTCTTCTCATATTATCCACCATGACCTCTTACCCTCAAATATGAGGGGTTAACCCAAGACTTGTCCTGGGGGTGGTATGTGGAAATTTCATTTATTCTGTGCTTAAATTCCAATTTTTATTATGTTTGTGATGAGCAAGAGTGATTTGCACGGGTGTGGCGATCGTCCACCACAATACTAATCTCAAACTCATTTCTATTCTTTTATTAAATATTTTCCCTCCCTTCTGCTGGATACAATCTCTTCATATGATGGAGTTGAGCCATTCAGTGTTTGAAATGGAATATGATGGAGCCAGGTCTTGGAAGATGACACACTCTCGATCGAGGTGTGCCATCAACCATGATTATAGGAGGAGGTGAAGTTAAGATTGCAAAATGCATTCACGATTTCACACCAACAAATAAAAGAGTATTAATTCATGAATGAGATCTCATAATTGAATTATCAAACTTAATTTAAATACCAACAAGGAGAATGATGAAACCCACAAACCAACCCATAAAGGCCATGTTCGTTCTCAATTAATTGCATTTTGTCCTTGCACGTTAGTTTTACATTTATTTTAATTTAATTGTTTTCCATTACTAGATAATATAAAAACACCAAAAAGAAGTAATTTTGTTAAATTAGATTAATTAAGTAAACGATTGAGAAAGCTCCTCAAGTGAGACGACCCTGGTCAGCTTCTATGTTGCACTAGGAAAATTAAATTGCTTTTGCCATGCCCTACGACAGGCGTGCGTCAAACATGGCGCTACTGCCGGGGAGCTAATCAGTTCTTTACTTTACTTTTTCTATTTTTAAATTTTATATGGCTTTCATTATTTTTTTTAAAACTAATTTTTTTTCCATGATCCATTCAAATTCAAATTATTCTGCATGGAACAATTACTCACAAGTGCAGGAGGAAGAAACAGACTATACCGAGGAGGCCCTCCAACGAAGAGCCGATGCACTGATGATAAAGGTCAGGCAAGTGGAAAGAGGCATAGCAACATGGACCTCATTGGAAGATTTGATGGCCATGGTCGACGAACTCCAAGCTGACTTAAAAAGATTAAATGCCAAGAAGAAAGTGCCACTAGTCATTCCTGATTTCACTGAATACATCCATGAAGTTGAATCCAAACCTGAGGTGGAGGAGCCCAACTACCAACCTCCATCTAGTGAAGATCAACTCCAAGAGGAACATTCAATTGAAGATGATATTAAAGTCGAACCGACCTAGGGAGATGATACAATCATAAACTCAAACACTTTTAATTTTATTGAAAATAATTTGAGTATCACCCCTAATAGTTTTGAGTTTTCAGATTCGGCCATCTCACATTATGCCTTGGAGGATGATGAAGCAAAAGAAATTGCACCTGTTGAAGAACATTTAAATCTCCCGGAACACACTGAATATTTACTAGGTGGAGCACAATAAGGGAAAGGGAATGTTGCACAAGTAGCAACAAATGAAGAGGAGGTTCCCTACTTCATCCAACCCCCGCTATGCAAGCTGTACCAAATTGCGAAGGGAGCGGATCTGGTATACTATTTCTATAGAGTCCTCCTCAACAAGAACAATGAACTTAAAGATGGGAAGAACCACATGTGGTGGTTCATATCAAAGAAGCTTCATCCACCAACAGATTATGGATAAAAGCTGGTACTGCCCTCTGGAGGTAGTAAAAGATTCCAGGGCCCACTTGGGGGATCATACCAAGATTTATCTTTACATGCTTTCTAGTAATTTAAATTTCAAATTCAGAATTAGAAAATATTCTAGCATGTGGCCCCCTCCCTCTTTTCATTTTGAGCTTAAATGAAATGATACTTGTGATTAATTGAGTAATTATTCTTTTGTAGGATCATGAAGGCAGAAGGAAGCCCCGAGAATTAGAGGAAGAGGACCGAATCATTATTTCAAAAGGGAGTTAACTTTTTATGATTATCATTTAAACACCTTTATTTTTTTTGTCCAAAACATATTTTGAGGTTTAATGAATATTCTTATCACTTTTCACACATCAATTGATTTTGAAAGAGTTGAAATGGTTTTTGAAATAATGGATTTTAAATGATTGTTGATATGAATTCTTTTACCTTGAATTGGATTGTCAATCATTTTTATGAGTTTGGCTGATTTTTGAAATCCATGACCATGAAACACTGACTCAAAATATTTTTTCCAATCTTGTGAGGTATTCTAAGCCACTTTTACATATTCTTCCTAATACCCTCACCTTCTTGAGGGAAACTTGAATTTTGTGTGAGAACCAGAATTTGTGAATATTCTCTTTCGAAGCTTTGGATTTCATGGAATTTATTTAAAATGATTGAGGCATCTCTTTGGATAGCCACATTTTATCCTGAGACCCACCTTTACATTTATCCTTTGTAAGCCCTTATATGCCATGAATTGCCTTATAGGTTTAAGCCACATTACAAGCCAATTTTTCCTTACCTACCCGCACTTTTAGTATTTTTGCATGGTTATTTCAAGTTTGAGTGTGCGGGAAGGGCCTTTCGTGTGCGTTCCTTGGTATGTGTATCATTTATGGGTAGTTTGAAGTGTGTGTCAATATTTTGGGCTGTGGATAACAAGAGAATTGGGCATGTGTCTTCATTTCATTGTGCTTTATTTGTTTCATCCATTTCTCCTAAAAAAAGAAAACAAAATAATGGAGATGAGCTTGAATTCCTCATTATACATTCTTTTATGACTCATTTACCTCCCAAAAAAATCAAGGGAATTAATTTTCATTCATTCATTGTATTCAATTTTCAGCTCATCCTCCATAAAAAAAGAAAAAGAAAAGAAAATAAAGTTGTGCCTTTCTGGAGCTTTAAAAAAAGAGAGGAGAATTTAGATGATATCATTCATTATAATAAATTATTTGCTCATGTACCATGTCATAAAGATGGGTGGGGTTATTTTTCACATTTACAAGTAGTATTGAGTGAATAATTTCCTGTGTTTTCACTTGATTTAATCATGCATTGTACTTAAAAGTTCAACCTCCTCTTTCTAGCTTGGAACATTTTTCAATCATTTTACCACCGACCCTAAGCCACAGAATCATTTGAACCTTTAATTAAATCCCTTATGATTAAATTCATTTTAATGTTTCACACTGTGGAGAAATGATAATTTTCACAAACCTATGGCGATACATACGATTTCCAAGTATGAGTATAACTCTAGATTCAATTTCTCTTGAGTGAAGAGTGACATAAAATTCAATGTGAGGTAGGTTGTGATTGGGCCGTGGATTGATTTATGAGGTTGAACAAATTTTAATGATTGAAATGAAAATGAGAGAATTATTATTCATAAATGAGACATGATGGAATTCTATTTTGGATAAAATCATTGATATTTTCTCATTTTTGATTGTTTTGTGGATTTTGATTTGGATATAAGATGATTGCCCAGGAGTGCAATGTTTAAGTGTGGGGGAGTGATGAAGCTCACATTTTCATATATTTTATACTGTAAAACATTGTTTACAATCCCACAAAAGTGTTATTGAATGGGTAATTATCATGTTTTTAGGTTTTAGTGTTATTTTGAACCCAAATGTGAAAAACGACTAATTCTGGATTTTTGACAGAATTTTACGTCAGGGGTATTTTGGTCATTTCAGGAAAAATAAAATTCCAAATTTTCTGCTTCAATTTTTTTTATAATCCTTATTTAATTTCCTTCATTTTTATCTTCTGGACTAGGAGCTGATTCGGTCATCTAAAGGGTCTAACAAATCATTGAAGATTGGCATTTTTCCAGGCGGACAGCATGGACGCACCCAAAGTAACGGACATCAAACGTGGCCTACACATATCCAAATGATGTTTTTCCACCTGGGATACCTCGAGGAAAGATAGGTCCGTCTCTACAATACATTTGGAGAATGTGGGAGGTCATTAAGGAGGCTATTGAATGACATTATTTTGGAGGGACCTTCCTGGATGCTTCGTCCAGAAACAGCAACCGAGAATGCAAAATTCATAACTCCTAGATACGGTTTCCAAATTAGGTGAAATGTGGAGAGGAGATGGAAAAGATATTTATGAACATCATTCAGGAAGTGTGGAACGTGTGAAGAGGTCATTAATAGGGTCTAAAATGCTCAAAATTTCGTGGGTTGAATTCTTCCTATAAAAGGAGGCCATCACCTCCTCCTCAAAGCATCCCATTCTCCATCTATTCCTTCAAGGAACCAAGGAGGATATCTCCACCGAGGGAGGTCGGACACAAATCTTCCCCATTTAATTTCTTTTATTTATTTTTGTTTTAGTTTTCAGTTGTAATTTAGATTTCTAATAAAATTCATGCATTATTTTTGTGTCCACCCATCCACCCTGTTTTCTTCTTCATCTTTTCTCCTTCTTTTCTTCTTTTATTCTTCTAATATTATCCACTGTGACCTCTTACCCTCAAATACGAGGGTTTAACCCGAGACTTGGCCTTGGGGTGGTATGTGGAAATTTCATTTATTCTGTGCTTAAATTCCATTTTTTATTATGTTTGTGATGATCAAGAGTGATGTGCACGGGTGTGGCTATCGTCCCCCACGACACTGATCTCAAACTCATTTCTATTATTTTATTAAATATTTTCCCTCCCTTCTACTGGATACAAGCTCTTCATACGATGGAGTTGAGCCATTCAGTGGTTGAAGTTGCATACGATGGAGCCAGGTCTTGGAAGATGATACACTCTCGATCAAGGTGTGCCATCAACCATGATTATAGGAGGAGGTGACGTTAAGATTGAAAAATGCATTCAAGATTTCACACCAACAGATAAAAGAGTAGTAATTCATGAATGAGATCTCATAATTGAATTATCAAACTTAATTTAAATACCAACAAGGAGATTGATGAAACCCACAAACCAACCCATAAAGGCCAAGTTCTTTCTCAATTAATTTCATTTTGTCCTTGCATGTTAGTTTTACATTTATTTTAATTTAATTTTTTCCATTACTAGATAATATAAAAAGACCAAAAAGAAGTAATTTAGTTAAATTAGATTATGTAAGTAAATGATTGAGATAGATCCTCAAGTGAGACGACCCTGGTCAGCTTCTATGCTGTACTAGGAAAATTAAATTGCTTTTTCCACGCTCTATGACAGGCGTGCGTCAGGAACCATTAGATTAGATGGTAGTCCTGAAAGTGAGTCTTCTAAATGGATCAATCGGTAAATGAAGGGGTTTAGATTACCCGATATTATGAAGAGGTGACTTTTCTGTGGACAAATCTTGAGAACCTCTCTCCGAGATAGGGTACATGCCATTAATGCTAAGGGATATTCATTTCCAAGAGCTTCTATAGATTCAGTAGTATGACATGTCGATAGATGAGTATTCATCGAGGCATACCGACCCTTCCAAGTACTTGATGAATGGGATAAAACTAGTGCTTCAAGGATTGAACCTCCGAGCCATATGTGTTTAAGTAAATCCGAGCTAGCACTACTCATCTGTAGATTCCTACTTATTCTAGTGTTCTAGAGAGAACCTTCGTGGTTGGAATTTCTTTGGCAGAGTAGATACAACCAATGGATGTCAGCAATGGGACTGCAGGAAATTAATGTCAATCTTAGAGACTTCGATGACTACAGGGAATTCTTTCCATATTATGTTCTAAGACTACCTCCTAATAGAGAGGTAGATTTATGCATTGATCTATACCCCAGGATGGCATCGATATATACATCTACTACCGCAGAGCTCTAGGGGATGAGGATAAAATTAGAGGACTTGCAGAGGAAGGAGTTTGTATGGACCAAAATATTACCAGGGGAAGCCCTAGTGTTTTTTTCCAAAAAGGAAGATAGAAGCTTGAGGTTATGCATGGAATTTCAATAGCTGAACTAGGTGATGATGAAGAACAAGTATCCTCTACTGCATATTGATGAACTCTTCGATCATCTAAAGGGATAGAGATGGTTCTCAAAGATAGAACTCATGTCGGGATATCACCAGCTTTGAGTGCGAGATGAAGACATATCGAAGTTGGATTTCAGATGTCATTAAGGCCACTACATGTACTTAGTGATGCCATTTGGATTGAAGAATTCCCGAATTGTGTTCATAGGACTCATGAATAGGATCTTCTAGTCATACCAAGATTGGTTTGTAGTGGTCTTCATTGATTACATCTTAGTGTATTCCGTATCAGAGGAGAAGCATGTGATACCCCTAATAATGGTTCTGGACACACCCTGCGACCAATAGATTTACGGTAATCTATCAAAGTGTGAGTTTAGGATATAAAAGGTCCACTTCCTAGGACATGTCATCTCAAAGGCTGAAGTTGTAGTGGATCCAGTGAAGATCGAGGCAGTGTTTTCTTGGGAGCCACCAATGAGCATTACTGAGGTTCAGAGTTTACTTGGTTTAGTTGGTTACTATCAGATATTTATATCTGACTTTTCTAGGGTGGAAGAACCCATAATGTCATTGAAGAGGAATGGAAAACCTTTCATGTGGATTGAAAGATATTGGCAGAGCAGTCAACACCTAAGGAATATATTGATGAGTGATACCTTCTTGTGGTTTCCAGAGGAGGGAACCAACTATGTAGTGTACTGGGATGGAGAAGGAACCGAGATTGGTTGAGTCCTGATGCAGGGGAAGATGTGGTTGCTTGTGGCTCATGATAGTTGAAACCGCATGAGAAGAACTATGTGACTCATGACCTTGAGGTTAGAAGTGGTAGTATTATCACGGAACATGTGGAGGCACAACCATATGGGCGAACAATCCACTCTAACCATAAGAGTCTTAAGTATATCTTTCCTCAGAAGTATCTGAATTTGAGATAGTGAAGTTGGATAGAGTTCCTCCAAGACTATGAATTTGAGATAGTCTATACTCCTTGGAAGGGGAACATTGTGGATGATGATCTCAGCAAGCGATCAAATTCACAACTACTGAATAAGGCCACTGAGTAGTTTTCCTTGCTTCAGATATCTATTGTGGTTAGAGATGAGCCAGCTTATGTTAAGTCTATAGTCATTTCCCCTCCACTCTTATTGAGAGTTTGGGATATGTGACTCGGATATGCTATCCACGAGACTACATGGGCCCGGATTTCCACATGGCATGTCCTAATTGGATATTCTAAATGTGGGGAGCACGTCATCCTTTTTATAGGATGAACCATAGTACCAGTGGAGTTTTGGGAAGATGCATTGAGGGAGTTACATAAATTCCTTTTGGTGGTACATACAAGTGTGGAAAATATATACCAGAACCTCCAATGTTAGTACTAGTGGCCGAGGATGAAAACGAAAGTGGTAGAGTTAGACTTGAGATGCATTACATTTCAGAATGTGAAGGCTGAGCACCAAGTACCAGTATGTTTGACATAATCCCTCGAGGTACCAGAGTGGAAGTGGGATAGAATATAGATGGAATTAATGATGAACTTACCATGTAGGTCTAGGGGGCACAATACCATCTAAGTGATTGTAGAATGACTCACCATGTCATCCCACTTCTTACCCATTCAAGAACCGGTCTTAGTAGAGAGCATGGGACTCCACTATGTGCAGGAGGTAGTTAAACTCTCTAGAGTGCCATCTATGACATTATCAGATAGTAATACACACGTTACATCTCGGTTTTAGAAGGAATTGTATGAGGTGTTTGAAACTCAGCTACGTTTGATCACAACCTTTCACCCAGAGACATATGGTCATATGGAGAAGACTATAAAACCCTTGGAGGACATGATTAATTCTTGCATTATTAATTTTGGTCATAGTTGGAATGACCACCTACCATTGTTGGATTTTTCATAAAAAAACAGATACCACTCCACCATTGGTATGGAACCATTTGAGGCACTGTACGGATGACCATACAGGTCACTGATATGCTTGACAGACCTAGGGGACTCAACACTCATGGGCCCAGAGATGTTATAGGATACCACTGAGAACGTGCAGGTCATCCAAGAGTAGATGAAGACTGGACAGAGCTGACATAAGTCCTATTATGATTATAGACAAATACCATTGTAGTTTGAGTAGGGGGGACCATTTATTCCTATGAGTCTCTCCATGACAAGGGATACATAGATTTGGTCGAGGTTTCAAGTTATATATGATATTCATCAGACCTTTCTTGATACTAATTAGAATGGGTGAGGTGGTATACAGCTTGGCTCTACTGCCACAGTTAGAGAGGGTGCACAATGTCTTCCATGTATCCCAGCCGAGGAGATATGTGCATAACCCTTCTCCCGTCATCGAGTACAGCGAGGTGGATATTGATGATAGGGCTATATTTGTGGAGTACCTAGTGGAGATAAAGGATCTATATGAGAGGATCCATTGTGGATGGTCTATACCTCTTGTGTATGTTTTTTGGAAGAACGAGAATCTATAAGAGAGCACATGGTATTGGGAGGATCACATTCATGCTCAGTACCCCCTATTTTTGATTAGACCTTACTTTATCCTATGAGGGCGTATGGCCCTAGAGGGGGGGGGGGTATTTTAATACCTAGGAACTCCATGAAATTTATTTCTGGAAAATTAAATGGGATTATCTTGACACCAGGCACTAAGACTATATGTGATTCTGAATCCCAGAGTGCCTGGAATGATCCGTCAAAAAATGTAAAGTTTTAAATAGCGCGAGTGAGTGATTTTCAAGAAAAAGTGGAATAACTCTTAAACGGGTGCCTGAATCAGAAATCTAAGAGCACTGTTGTGGTCAAGATGGTAGTTTTATCCTAGGGGAAAGTTAATTTTAGTTGGTGTGATCCCCTAGTGAGAAATAAAAAAAATGGTCTAATTATAAAGAAAAAAATTAAAGAAAATTATTTTATTATTAAAATACTTATAACTCATGAATGGTGACTCAGATTGAAAATCTGAGACCACTGTTGATCTCATTAGGGTATTATTTTATTATGAAAATCCTAACATTATCCAGCATGGGTCAAATGTAGAATGTAGTTTTTTGATTGTATATAAAATAATTGAATAAAGTAATTTTATTTTCAAATACTTCTAACTCATAAACATAAACTCATATTAGAAATCTAAGAGTATAGTTGAGTTCGTGGGTGTATGATTCCCTTAGGCGGAGCCTACCATCAGTAGGCTCGAGCTGACTTTAAATGTTGGTTTTAGGGAAGTAACCACAAATAATGTAGATTAAATAAAAGTAATAATATTTTAAAATCCTCATAACTCATAAATGGTAACTTAGATTAAAAACATGAGACCAACATTAATTTCACAATAAGATTTTCTCATAATGAAGGACATAACCATGACCGATGCGGGTCAAGGGTGAAAGTTAATTTTCAAAATTTTTAGAAGATAAATAAAATAACATATAAAGTTATTTTATTTGTTTTCTTCATCATTGATTGGTGGTACATCAACGCTACTGTGCAATAATGACGCAATGATTAATCTAATTAATGAACCTCCTTAATGAATTACCATAATGATATTGAAATGTATCATAACAGAAATTATGATTCGCGTACCGTCATATAATGGCCTAAAAAGAAATGTAGGATGATGGGAACAATATTGAAATTGCTCCGAGGCTTTGGTGGATGGAGATGATGAACGCTGGAGAATCGAACAATGATGAAGACACCCTTGGAGAGAGGATTCGGGATCTGGGATTGATAGATGATGATGAAGGATCATCCTCGATCAATCTTCTTTCCCAAGTAGGGATTTATCTTTTTGGGAATTTTGAATGCCCTGTTCTTCTTTCTAAAACAAAAAATGAAGATCCACCCATGAGTAAGTTCATCCGTAGGTTTCTTTTTCTTGTGGAGTGGTATTTTATCTCGGGGATTTAATCAGGTTATTTGTTAATATAACTTCAATCGACTCTTCCCATGATTAAAAAACTCTAATGTGGATGAATTGGGACAACACGAACAAGTCCCTAATTCCTCCATCATTAGGAGTTCATGTGTTCTTCATGTCCAAACCCCTAGATTGATAATAGGGCGAAATCGATGACATAGTATGGATGGTGGTGACCTGAGAAGTTTGATGGCACAGACAGTTCAAGAATCGTACCACCGGGGCAGACCTCATAGTCTGCAGAACAAACCATCGGCACACAAGAACCACTGACTAGTGACAGTGGCCCACGAAGGTAGCCATGGGTAGGAGATAGCGTGCCCTGACGGTGTTGCGAGGCGGTAGAGGTTGTGGCACCTACCATCCATGGTAGTGTGGCGTGGTAGTGCCGCTCGTGCACCACATTGGAGGAGGGGCCAGCGGACGTGAGACGTTGTGTGCTGCTATCATGTGGTCCCCACTGGACCATGTGTAGAGGTGAGCCATCCAGCCTTAGCTGGCCGTGTGGCCTCTCAAACCAAACTCAAGGAATGCATTTGGGAAAGGGAGAACATGGCCGTATGGCGGTCCGTGATGGAGGGGAACCAACCTGCCATGTGGGTCGGTCCAATAGTGCGAACCCGAACACTAGGAAGCACATGATAGAGGTGAACTCACCCACCGATGTGGTCTATGATGGAGAGGAAAACTGGGCTACTGGGAGGCCTTGGCTAAGAAGGAACCATCCCACTAATTGTGGACTAGGTCAGTTGAAACCGATTCGCTAGGCGAACAGGAAGGCTAGACTCATGATTGAACTATGTAGGGTCTAGCAAGGCCTAATGGGCCTGGCCCAAAGGCCAGGATGGATCAGGTCGGACTATACCCAACTGAGTCGGGTTGGTTTGCACAAACTGGGTAGGTCAGGTCGGTCCGACCACGTCAGATTAGGCTAAGTCACAACCGGGTCCATGCCCAATGGGCCCCTGTGTACTAAAACACCAATATCTTTTTGAACAAGCATCTGATTAACATGCCGTCTACAGTGTTGGGACTCTTGTAATGAGAATTTCATTTGGTAATACTTTATGTGATAATTAATGGTAGTTGATATTCGACTAATGGCTTGAGGAGTGGATTCTACTAGAATCAAGCGCACTACGTGTAGGAATCCTGCGACTGGATGAGAGCCGAAGACTACTGATGAGGGGGTCTAAGTCACCCTGTAGGCCAAGATGGTGAGCAACCTATGTGGACTATCTAAAATCAGCTTTGTGTAAACTATCTACAAGCGACTTTGTGTAAAATACCTATAGGTGGACCTATCTGGACCAACAATAAGTAGCCCTGTGTGGACTAACTATAACCAGACCCGTGTGTGTTCAAGCAATGATGGCCTAAGTGGGGAGCAACTCTATGTGACCTGAAAAACCCACATTGGGGAGTGAATCTATGTGACCCATCAAACCCATGGTACTTCTCACAGATGAGTACCTCAGTTGTCCAAGGTGTTCAGTGTTACAACTGATAGTCTTCCTTTCCATTATTTATATTACACTTTCGTGATCTGAAGGTACCTTGGGCATATTATCTTTTTTTTTCATTTCCTTTGCGATTCAGGGTTTCTACTAAGTAATGTGTTACTCAACCCTGCAAGGGCTTCGCCCGCACGTGTCATTTCGTGTGCCGGAGATCGACGATTTGATGAAGACCTTGGTGGTTCGAGACCAGGTACTTCTCAATGATATGGGATTGAAAGATTCTTCGATGGAGAGCTTGGTGGTTTGGGACCCGGTGGTTCTTAGTGACATAGGATAGATGGGTGTACTTCTACAGCTAGAGGTAGATACCCTTCACCAACCCTTTAGGTGGGGTCTCAAGTGGATGTACCATGATAGTTTTACATTCCATTGTGGTTTTGGGATTGTATTCAGGCCCCTTTGTACTTTCAGTTTGTACTATACTCTCAGTAGTTTTCTTAGGGATAGTTGGGAATTACATTGTGTTTACTTGCCACAGTTTGAAATTTTTTAATGTGAACATGTTTAAAATAAAATGACTTTACTTTTGGGAATATTCCTATTTGGTGCTACTCTCCATCCCTAGCCAATGGAAGGAGGGCTTGGGATAGTCACGACATGAGCACAGGGGGATGGGGTGTGGCATTTATCAATTGAAATTTTGATTAAAATCATAAATTATAATGAATAATTTTTTTATTGTAAAATGAAATTTTCAATTATTAATAGTATTTATCATTATTTTATAGCATTGACAAACTAAATTGGTGCTAACCAATAATAGTTGATCATACATTTTAGGAACTAGAAATTCATATCGCATTACAATACATTTTAAAAAAAGTCACTTTTCAAAAATATTAAATGATCTAATTTTCCATTTTTGGTAAAAAAATTGAATTGAATTAATATTAAATATAACATTAATTCTCAATATACATATATTTTATTAATTGGTTCCTCATATTAATTCCCTATAATTATACTACTACATTTTAGAATTGAAATATTTTTTTATCTAACTATATTGGGGCTTCATTTTAGTGTGGTATCGTGTGTGGAGAAAGTTAACAATCACATTTGGATCATTTAAGGTGAGTCCTATATTTGATTATTAGGGGGTCATACTCTCCCTGAATTAAATAAATCATCTTATCAAATATTTAATTATGACTTATAGATTAATTATAGTGAATATATTCTAAAGACAACTATTGTTTTTGATATATCTTCTAACACGACATCCACATTTCTCTCTTAGGCTATATTAAGTTTCTTATCTTTACTCAAACAACATTAATAATTAAAAAAATCATATAATTATATATGTGTATTTCTTAATAATAAAATACCAAAAATATTCCATTCTAAATACAATTATAATCTTCAATACATTAAATCATAGATAAACCATATATTTTTCCACAAATTAACACCATATTTAAACCATAGATGATATTAACAACTATTTAATCATGTCTCACACTAGTTATTATATATCATAATACCAAAAATGAGATAAACATCACAAAATAAAATCATGGATAACATTCTCTTAAAGCCAAAAATCAATTATAAGGATTTCAATACTATTTAACTCACTTTTATTAATGTTATTCAACATATTATTAACTCAAAACACAGAATATTTTAAAAATAATAGTTATATATGATTCAATCATTTATTCTCAAATGGTTATCCCAAAAAACAAGAAAATATAATTTAATCAATTTTTATGCACATTTATTCAATTAAATATATGTGTCTAAAACAATAAATAAAAATTACCGAAAAAAAAATCCTTAGATGATTCACATAGTCATAATTTTTTTTAGAATATTCCTAACGATAATTTATAACTATCACTAACTAATAAAAATAGTTAAGTGGTCCAGTATTTAATTTCTATTAAAAAATCATTCTAACTAACATAGGTAAGACAAGTAAAATTAAATTTTCAACTATAATAGTAATATACTAAAATTATTTACTAATTAATTTTACTCCCATATTCGATTGTAAGACAAAATGGATTCTATATTCATAACATACTATTATTTTTCTTTTTTATCATGTTTAAAAAATAAACAATAACAATATGGTTATAATAATATCTATAATATAAATTTGAAAACATTAATTAGAATATATATTCCCCTCTGATATATTATTTTTTAACTCATGATTCTTTTAGATCAACCTATCACACCTTATTTTCAATCCTTGGGTATCTATATAGAGTGTCAAATAACATGTGCAGTAAGTCTCTTTTTTCATGAACCATATGATGACTGAGTCAATTCCAAACCTATCCATTTTTAGGTTATGAACCATAGGTAAATTTCTCCCCAATACTATAATCACATTTATTAATTATAAAGGGATGAAATTTTAATTAGGACCAACAAATAAATATTTTTTAAAAACAATTTTATTGTTAACCTATACATATTATTCTATCTTATTATTATCCAAAGGGTTTTTAGTAAATTTCTCTTATCCAAATACCCTAATAATTGTACATTATTACTATGAAATTTGGTCAAATACCATAATAGAATGTTTTTCAATACCTTTGAAATTGTGTTCAACCATAACCTATCAAAAAATATCATAATCTCTAAAGTTGTTTAATCACATCTTTAATACAAACTATAGAACCTCGTATACATTATCCTAATCATAGTTTAACAAACACATACAATACATCATGGATTTGATACCAATTATAGATTCACATATATAACTATCACATACTTACATGAACTAAATAAAATATCATGTTACATACATTACCATGACTTTTATGTTTAGTGATTTAATGAATTGAAACAAAAAATTAACTAATAAATCTCATGGTTTTTTAATCTTAATGAAAATTTTTCCCACTATATGAAACAAATTAATACATAACATGTTTTAACCACTTCAAACGTACTCTCTAAAACTTCAATCATATTAGATGTATCATGTGTAATTATTTTCATTATAACATGAATAAATGTAAAAATAATATGGGGTTTTCTCAAATTCTAGGTAATAGAAAACAAAAAACTAATGTAATCATGTAGTAAACGTGACATGAATATTATGGTGGTAGTATGTAATCATCATAATGTCATAATAAACTAAATATATGAGTATAATATATCCATCAACCACAATGAAAATAAACTGATCACATTGATAAAGATAAATGGATTCCTTGTGATGGAATGCATAACTCCATTCATCATGGTCTTACCATCCGAGCCTTAGGAAATTAATCAATACTCACATTTATAGCTAAGATATGATTATAGTTATCTAGATAATATTCAAGATATCTTGACGAATTGGGAAGGAATACATCAATTACCTAGATGTTTGCCTTATGAGTCCCATAAATGCATCAAGTGTTTATATAATGTTGGGTCACACCCAAAACATTTTTATGTACAATGAATTAAAATTATGAGATAATTAGTAAAAAATAAATAATAATCTTGGTAAAAAATCATCCGTATTTGAATAAAAATATGTCAAACACAAATAGTTTTCTCTATTTCAGTAAAAGGAATATAATGATCACAAACCATATAAATAATGAATTTTTATGGATAAAAAAATATTTTTAAATATCAATAAATGTATGGAATCAGGGTGAACAACCTTCATTTAATGAAATGGAAATAATTATATTGAAATAGTTAAGGTATTAGAAGAAAGGTTTTTTCTATTCATGGTGGATAGTTAAGTAAGAAAATGGAACTGATGGATTACTAACTTGATAGAAATATAAATTTTATAACCTATCTATGTAATAAATGTGTATGGGTGATAAATAAATTTTCTCTAGTCTAATAATGGAAACCCATAATGATATTAAAATTTGTGAAAATATCATTGTAAAAAAATGCTTCACATGGTATCACACAAGAATGGATTAAGAATTAAGTTTATTGATATAGTAATTTCAATCCCATATATTATAAATTTATATTTATTATAGGATAAATAAATTATTCTAATACCTTTTTGGATACATCAAATAGAAAAATAAATTAAAATTGGAGGTGGAAATAAGAAAAGGGACTTTAAGAAAATAAGTTTTACATTGACATCAAAAACAGAAATACATGTCCCATTTAAATAATCTGTTTAAAAAGTGAAGTGAAATATTTGAAACATGTTTTAATTTCAAAAAAATATCTAATAACGGATCTCCAAATATTATATAATTTTTTCTTTAGGAAAAGTGGAGTTAATGGTAATATAGTTGACAATAAAAGTAAATTTTCTTTTTTAATACATTAAAAATACCATTGATGAAAACCCATAGAGAAAGAAATATTTTCTATTAAAATAAAATTTTCAACATTATTACTATAAAATAACATATATGAAAATTCAATGGGGTAAGAATCAAACAACATATTAAGTTGAAATATTATAACTCGATAAATGAAAACAATGTTTCAAAAAAACACTATAAATAGGGTTATAATCAATTCAAATTCATATTGACGATACATATTTCACTTGTATTAGTATTTCCCATTAATAAAATAAATATATAATTAATATATTTATTTGGCAATTATATAATGCATATAATAAAAAACTCAGTGTATAAAATAATCACATTTCAATGAGTTAATGATTTGGAGAAAGAACCCGTGTGGATTGAGTACCATTTTAATAAAAACCACTTGAATGTGAGTGATTATAATTGGGCTTAAAATATATTGATTAAAAGAAAATTAATGATATTTTATATAAAATATTATTTATTTGAACCTTCTAAATGAACAATTTTTTATAATACAAAACACATCTCAACGGGAGAAATTTGGGATGAAAATATCTTACATAGTTTCAGATTGATTTAGAATATGCACATAACTTCATAAATAATCAAATTATGTTTATCATATACCTTAATAGTAACATTTTTATTGTATATTTAATTTAATATGGACCATTTATTTTCATTGTCTATTTATTTTTTATATTTTTTCTTATGTCTGTGTGAAAATTGTATTTGTGTCAGCTCATTTTGATAATTTTATCAATGAATGGTGATATTTTAATAATATGTTAAATAATTAATATAATTATTCAAGAAAAATGAAAATAATTTTTTTATTAATATAAATTAATTATAGTTTTTATATACACATAGAATTTTACTATAAAATTTTGAAACATTATTCATGACTATAGTTAAATAACACAAATATGAAAACACAATATTTTGGTGTGGGAGTACTATTAAGGAATATTTAAATACCAATATAACAAAAGAATAATGATTATAAAAATATATATTATTTTTATAAAAAATATTTTATAAGATTTAGATATTGATATAACTTAAATTTGAAAAATGAAAAATGATTCTTCATGGAAGTCATATTTTTCACAACACACTATTAACATACTATTTTTTCCTCATTGGATTAATATGATTAATTAAATGTTTTTTTAAAATAATATAATAATAGTTTTTTATAATATTTATACCAATTTAATCATATTTATATAATAATTATAAGTTTTATGCTACATGTTAAGAAAAATGTTAATGATTAGGCAATACCCAATTTGGGACTTTAAATATACTCTTGAGAGTATCCTTTGAAAAGTATAGATTACGATAATTAGTTGAGACTGGTGAATTATCATCATGAGAAACAATTCTATTAAGAGATAAATTATAGATTCTTATTAAGTAATTCAATGGGATGGGTGTTTCCAAAATGGGAGAAATTTTCCCCTTTTATAAGTGATTAGTAGTGAAATTTTGTGAACACCCCTTTACTATTCAATTAAATCCTTAGATGTTCCAATGGAATAGATTAATATAGTAATAAAACTTGTTTTTTTTATTATAAAGGGTTTATAAAGGAAAAACATTATATTTCCATGAATTTTTTACTTATATTTGAAGTTATTTATTCTTATGTTTTTTAATTTTAATATTTTATACCTCAGTAAATTATTTTTAAATATGTTATTTATCTTATTCGTGAAATAAAAAATAAAATCGATTAATATATTTGATTTTTTATCATAAATTTAATATCCATTTATCCAAAATAATTTTTTTTTTTAAAAAAAATTAACTTTTAAATTAAAAAACTTTATACATAAATTTTTTTTTTTAAAAAAATTTAGGTTTGAACTTTTATCTTTTGTTTCTCTTATTTTGAATTTTTTTATGACACCATATATTTATGGTTATAAATTTATAATATTTTTAATATATTTTTGATTATTTTATTTTTTTTCTGGTGGGTTAGATGGATTCCAGAGGCCCAAACCGAAAAAGGGATAGGCCGGTGGGCATTTTTTAGCTTGGAAAGCTGCAACAGTCCCATCAACGTAGTGGTAAGAATCAACATACCAGTAAATAGTATATAAAAAATAAACATTAAAAATATAGATCTCACTGACCATTTAGTGGGAAAAAAACCCACTGATTAGGTTCATAAGAAAAACATATTTTCCCTTCTAGTCATCGGCTGGTCGGTGTCGTCGTTCAAGGCTTTGTATGGTTGTTCGAGTAATAATATTTTTTTCATTAAAATATTTACCCATCTCAATTTTTATAATTCTATATGTTATATATTAACCCCTATCATCATATGTTCTCTCTTCTAATGATTTTGGTCTCTCTCTTCTTCTTATGTTTGCCCCCTTGAATAACTAGATAATGATTTCATCCTACGTTCCTAATCTTGTTAGTTCTATATTAATATAAATAAATTTTATTCTATTTTTCTTGTTCTATACAAATATATTTTGAATTTATTTACCAGGTCTAATGGTTTTCGAATGTTTTAGTAAGTTAATTTTTGTCTATTGATAGGATGTCAACCAGATTCAAGGATTTTCCACCAGTGCATCATTTGGACTGAGTCCATTTTCGGTGGTAGATATTATTAGATATGTTTAACCGTTTCATACCATTTGGATGTGTTTTGACCTCAAAATTTATCAATTAATTCTAAGAATTTTTTATTTGGGATGTTTTTATGATCTGGAGAGGTATAATTAGACTCAGATTATGACCCTTTTCATCGAAACATCATTCCACCTAAGGTTGATGTCCTTTATAATTTATTTATCATTATAATGGTTCATTGGGTGATTTTTAACATTATTATTTATCCCATGAGACTTATTATTGATTGTTTTTCACATGCCGTGTGTGTGCGAGTTTATCCTAGTGATACCTATGCTTGGATTTTTTTATATGGATTGTGATGGGTAAGACTCTTTCCCAACATAATGTGATGGATGATCTATCATACACTATCATGGGTTACATGAGCTATCATCTATAGTTTATAGGAAGGATGAGCTGTATGGATAATCCACATAAGGAAGATGTATTAAACCTTAGTCAACGTATACATGGATTATACCTTCTATTATGATGTGTCAAACATTTATTTGGATTTTCCCACATTGGGGGGTGTATCAAAAAATTTTATTTGATGTTCCATCCTTGATGGAGCTGAATTAGGTAGGTTATGTCTCTAAGGACCTAGTAAATATCTTATTTTTGTGGGAAATATTGTTTTTTTATCTTCACTTTTTTTACTTTTATTGAATGCATTAGAAAATATAATACACTTATGTTTTGAACTATTGGTTGTATCCTAATGGGTTTCATAATCAGACCATACTTGATCATCCCAATATGTGTTTTTAGATTTCATGATCAAGGATTTAGTGATGTGAAAGGAACTATGGTGGGTATTTGAGCTAGTTAGGAGGAGTATATAGTTTTTCCATGATGGAATTAGAGCTATATGTATGCTAGCACTTTTTCTTGGTTTCTTTTATCTCATATAGTGATCCAAAACCAATGGGATAATTTTTCTTTGGTGTCTGTTTGTTTAATTTTAAGACCTTTATTATAACATGGGTAGATAATTTTTTTATAAGCTTCCACTCTGATCATTTATTTATTTGTTATTAGTTTTTTAATAATGTTATTTTCACTTTTATTTTATACACTACTGTATAATTGATAAAAATGTCACAGTTTCCCCATTTCCCCCCTCTTGGATACCACTTATAGTCGATTCCCTCTTATATACTTGGAGGTGCATATGAGGTTATGTGGAATTCTAGATAGAACATAATGATTTGGGTTGGGTATTACTAAATGGTATCAGAGAACCAGGTTTGATAACTTGTTTCCTTTCTTATCATTGGTTTCAGATATGGTAGATGGGAGATTGTATGGATGAGACTTTTATTGGGGAATGGTGGAAGTGAATATCCATCATAATATGGTGGAACTAAATGTTTTCATTAAAACAAGATATAATTTTCTTTTTGTTGTAATTTAACCTAATTTTATTCACATTGGGCGATATAAATTATATTGGTATACTGATTTATTGGTTTTGGTGTGCATTCATGAATCATGATTAAGGTTGTAGGATCACATTCAATATTCCATCTTCTTGCATCAGATAGATCCCAAAAAAAATTATCGTTTAAAATTATGATATGTTTTGGGTAATTATTTGTTACCTAATTTTTTTGATCCTCTGTATTCTATTATAGAGTGTGTGTACATATGGTTATGAATAACCTGTATGTAACAATGTCTTAGCATGAGTATTAGGTAGCACTTAAGGGATTATACATTTTGTTTCAGTATCCTATTTGGTTACACCTTTTTAAAAAACCTTATGTGTGTTCCTATGATCTATTATTGTTTTATAGGAAGATATTATATTAATTTTATAGTTGTTCTAAAATTTTATGAAATTCCACCTCATAGAAATAGTCTTCCACCTATTATGTAGAATGATGTAAATAATCATGCTACTGTGGTTGATCCAAATGCTCAATATATAGAACTAATTGAGCTAGGAGGCTCTAACTAGTTATAATTCAATGTGGATGAGTCCATAGGAGAGGTTTGATAATGGTCAAATATACTAATGGCTTCCAACTACATCATCCCCATATTTCAAGGACAATGTAGACCCCCTTGATGTAAAAGGATAGAAATGATTCATTAAGAGAATATTTTATCTAATGGAGACCCCAAAGGATTGAGATTTAAATTTTTGGACTTCATGATATAAGAAATTTATGTATAGTAGTTGGATGCTAAACATTAGGGGTGTTAGACATGAAGGGATAACATGTGTGACCACTAAATGCCTCATCATCGATTATTTTATCCCTAGGTCATTGAAGCTAAACCATTAGTATGATTTCATAGATATGAAATATAAAAATCTAATTGTATGCCAATTCCAAGTAATTCACCTGTATGATTAAAATTTCTACTATCCTAGCTACAAACTTGGTACATAAGTCCAAGAAGTTTTAGATTTACATTCATCTTGAGTTAAAATTCCAAGTCAGGATATTTGATCTGATGCCTATTCAATAGTTCTTCATTTGGATATTTTGACAGATTATGGCCTTGAGGAAGATATAGGTGAAAGTCTTCTTTTTGATAAAAGCGTATCAATTTTTGGTTTATGCAATATAGTTCCATCTTGCTATTCTAGGATAATGAAATGGAAGTGAGAGGATGGATTCTATAGCAACAACCAACAGTCTAAGAATACAAAAAGTAATTTGACTCCCTCTATAAGAGATGGCTATGTTAAGTTCTATATCTATTGGTGAAAGGTAAAATATATCTAGGACTATCATATTAATCATTATACATCCCACTAATTTTGAATGATTGATCATATGTATTGGTTTTGTGACACATATTTATGGATTAAAATGGAAGGGTTATTCCATGATTTTGGGGGGAAATCTCACTAGAATATGGAGAAACCAAAAGTTTCTTTGAATCATGCGAATTATGAGACTATATGTAATCATATATTGGCCACATTAATGGTCTATATAGATGGTCAGTATTTTGTTGATGGTGGAGAGGAACCTCCAACAGTTCATGGTATAGTCCTAAATTCTTATTTACTATATGTTGCATTTTTTGTAAATATTCATCTCAATATTTCATATCCTCTCAAGTAGTTGTCATAGACATAATTTTTATATACTCTTATGAGTTATTATCTATTAATATACCCATGTGAATGAAATTGGGTTTTCTTCATATTTTCTTAGAATGTCTGATGGTCATTAGTGGCTTTATTTATGTGTAGATATTCTCAATTCAAAATATTTAATGTTAAAATGTATTTCTTATAATAGATTAGTTGACCAAATTCATTGAACACATCAATGGTTACCATATATGATTGAATTTTATATCCATAAAAGGGGAGAAGGTCATATTAAATGGAGATTGGAATATAAAAGTAGGCAAAGTATGACCAGAACATCATCCATGATAACTCTTTTTAGAAATGGTGGTTAGCATGATCCTTTTAGTGGATCATATGGTGACTCCCTACTCTTTTTTTCTTATGGTAGAACTATACTGATATATCTTTTAATAGGATTTCATAGGGTCACATCCAAAAAGTGGAGTTACGTTTGAGATGGATCTTCTTCTTGGTGCATGACCTATATCAATTTCACTATATTATAAGGTAATATATGTATTGAAATATCTCAAGGTATATATAGAAAATGTTGAAGGTAAAATCATTATTAGACCTACAACATCCATAAGGGGTGATCTGGTGTTGTCCAATATAGATGTAGATGGTTTTGTTCATCTTATTTTGGAATACAATAATTTTAATTAGATCACTATGGGAAAAAAGAACATATTGTAATAGTTTTATGACATGTTTGATCAATTAAGGGGACCTCGATGATTTTAATGATTTACCTATGTTCTGGAAACAAGTTTATTTGGTTCATATAAGAAGATATACTAATGATATTATTCATGATTAGATATAAGATTTATGTGTATCATGTTGTGAATTTTGGACTAAAAAATTATCTAATAATTGTTATGTCCATAAGGAAAAAATATATTTTAGTTATACATGGACTCCATAATTGAGTTTGTTGATGAAATATTGATATGTTATAGTACTATAGAAACACATGATAAACACCTTTGGATTATATTGTGTATACTTTGATCACATCAACTTTTCTCTTAGTTATCAATGTGTCACTTTTGGATATAGAAGATGTGCTTTCATGGGGATTTTATTTCTCCAATAGTAATATCTATTGATATAGAGAAGCTGGAAGCAGTTATGTCTTCTATGCAGCTGAGGGATATTCTCCGAATTTGGGGTTCAATTAGTTTGGATTGGTACTATTGAAGCTACCCAATCAAAAAAAAATACACAAATATCATGGTTATATTTACATACAAAAATAGTTTCAAATGCAATGAAATAACTACTTAGTTCCACATTCACTTTTAAAATTAAAACAATTATATCACCTATTGTAAACATTTCACTATAATATAAATCCACTTTATATATTCCATGAGAAATAATCCTGTTAAAATACTAGGGATAAGAATGTATAATAAAGGGTGTTCTAAAATGATCAATAATGGATAACATAAATAATTCTATAATGGATAGACCATAAACATGGGTGAAATCATAAATAAGGGAAAAAATAATTTAAATAATCAAAAAAACATAATTCTTCACCATAAGAATAAATGATATACATAACATATACAATGATAAAACTTTTATCATGTAATTTGAAAATGAAACATGAAGTATATACCATGGTCCATTTATCTTTTTAAATAATGTGGAACCTTAATCAATATAGGATTTTAAATAATTGAGAATTTTGATACCCCCCAACATGTTCAATTATAATGTTCTGAGTTGCGATATGTTTCCACATGCTCACCCTTTATAGACCTCTATACCTATTAACCAGTTCATGTAACATTCCAATATCATTAGATAAAATCAAATACCCAATTAATTAGAGTAATATATATGTCACACCCATATCAAAATCAACACATTTGTATTATAGTTGAAAAACATAATCATTGCATCATAAAATAACCCATATATTGAAAAATGGATTTCATGACATATTGAAATCATCATGTAAATAACTCGAGGATAATGAATTTTTATTTTAAATCCTTTTAAAGTATCACATATCCTCAACATAGTAAATAATAAGATATCCAAAATAATATTTGTTTCAAAAGGAATCATGCCATGTTATCAAATATTTTGTGAAAAAACATCAATTCATGAAAGATAAACTTTGGATGTCAAATTGATATAAAAAATAATTTTTTTTAAAACTATTTAAAATATTAAATTGAAAATTACATTTAAAAACCTTTTTAGGGAATAAAATAGAATAATTTTTAAAACCACAGTAAAAATAGTTCCATAATATATATTTAAAATGACCTAAATATTATCAAAAAGTGTAAGTGAAAATATATTGAATACATGATATTTTAAAAGGACCCTAAATCAAAGAGATGTTAAAAACACATAATTTATTCAAAAAAGGGATGATAAAATACAATTAAATAATTTATTTTAAAACAATCATTAATATTTTAGTATTATAAATAATATAATTTTTTCAAAATGGGAATTGAAAATAATTTTAGAAAATTTAATTTTTAAAAATAATCTTTTATAATAATGTATAAAACAATAATGTTTACAAAATTTAATGTTTGAATAATTTTAATTTTTTTAATAAAAATATTCATTAATTTTCCAAAATTTAAATATACATTCTTTTAAAAAAAATGGAAGCACAAATACATTGATAACATTTAATATTTACAAAATATTAATATTTATTAATGTAAATTACAAGGAAGACGATAGGCCAGTTGTATTAGCACCAAAATCTAGTACAATTATGGATCTTAGAATGGTGGAGGGGAAAGATTTAATTATTAATGAAAAGTTTATGGTGATATGTGAAAACTTGATAGAAGATCTAGACTGGTCTCTTGAACTAGAGAAAGATGATGGTATCCTAAAGGATGCTATAATTGAAGATACCAACAAAAATAGTCCTTGAATATTCTCTTAAATTAAAAAAAACTGATTTTTGTGGAATCATTAAAGAAAAATATTTAAAAGGAGAATACCAATAAAAATATCAAGAAATCACTTTAAGTTAATCATAATAGAGATAAAGTTTATTTTATTAAAAAACAAGATTATATTTAGTCACATGGAATCAATAAGGGGAAAATTAATCTGGGCAAGTATATGCTGACAAGAGACAATATGGACTATCACATTTAGTATTTCATCAAGGAATATCCATACATTAAGGTAGTCCATATTGAATGGAGTTTATATATGTTGAACTATTCTAGACCATTAAACTTTTCTTGAATGTATTTGTGATTTATTTTGTGGTTTTATGTTGTGTGCTTCATGAAAATTATTAGGGTTATCACATTCCACTTAAAATTTATTTTTTAAATAAAAACATTAAATTGATGAGATGATAATATAAATTTTCAAAAACAATATTTTTTTAAAAGGAACCAAAAATACAATGAAAACAATAACATTTACAGAAAATTTCTAATAACAGATAGTAGAAAAATATATAAAATTTATTTGAACTGAATGTTTTGTGGATGATAAACCATTTAATTTCAAAATGATTGAAACACCATTCAAAATTTTTTAAATTAACATTATCAATAACTAAATTCTTAAAAGTGATAATCAAACCATTGATATAAATTGGTTTAAGGGGAATAAAGGGATTATTGGGGATAAATAAAATTTGAATTCTTACATTGTAAAGGAGAACATTTTTGGGATTTAAAAATATGGATTTAGAAGAAACTTTTGTAAAATTATTTGGAATTATTCTTAAGAAGAACGAATTTTAATGAATTATTAAAATCATTTAGGAAGAATAATTATGTTTAAAAAAATATTTTCATAGAAAATAAGGTGTAAAACAATATAAAATAATCATATGTTATAATCGATCGATAATTAATGATAATAGAAAATAATGAGTGATTATGTTTTGAAGAAGAGAATTGTGTCTCAAAACCCGTTTATTGGTCTGGTAATTTTCAAATCAAAAGACATTAGATTCATGAAAATAATATGGTTTAGTAAATATCATGTATTAAATTATAAATTTTCCCACAAATAATTATTGGTCAATATACACACCATAAAAATAATTTATCGGTGCATAACATTAACACATGTCTCAATAAAGATAAGATGAGAGGAAAGACCCTTAACCGTATTAGAAAGAATTCTCCACATACCCTTAAATTCATAAATAATTAAATTATATCCATTTTAAATATACCAAATAAACATATTCACCTCTATTAAATTTTCTAATGTAAATTTATTATATTTTGGTAATTATTTATAATATATTTTCAATATATTTCAACCACTCAGGGTTGTTTGGTTAATTTTATCAAAAGAATTTTTGTTTTTTATCTTCATTAAAGGTGTTTCAAAATATATTCATAATAAAAATAACTGAATATTATTATTTATTTTAATATTCCATTATCACATATGTTATATAGTTAAAATTTTTTCCATCAATAGACTAAATATTGAAATGTTACATTGATGTGTCCTTTTTAGCTGTTAAATTTTTCATAATCATTTATTACTAATATCACATATATAGTGTATAATATAATCAATATATAAATTTCATGTTTTATTAATAAAATCTTTTAGAAATTAAATAAAATTTTAATATCATTCATTTATGTTCATATCAAAAATTAGACCGAAGCAACCTCTCATGGGGGTAGTAGTCCATATGTGCACATAGACGACACTAATTTTTTTTTGAATTGAAATAAAGTTATAATAAAATATATTATCATTTTATAATTAATAAAAAATTATATATTCAATTATATTAAATTATTAAATAACCTTATTTTACTATTCATTAAAGGTTGTGATTTGAAATTGAAGGTATCACTTTGTGTATACCAAAATCCTAGAACAGACACTAATGATAATTCTATATTTTTATTTTATATGGAAGAGAATGAATATAAAATCCTAGTATTTAGAAATCCCTAAAGTTACTATTTATAAAATATTTCACTTCCATTCATATTTTATTAATATTTTTTATTTTTTTAGTTTTTGGTAATTAGATAAAAAATCTAATATTAAAAACTCGTATATTAAAAAGTAAACACTTCTTCGATTATCATTTTACCAAAAAATATAAAATATTTAAAATTTAAAAAAATTATTTTCAGGTAAAATAATAATGAAATTATTCTAGAATTAATTTTTGTGTTTACCCATCCTTAAAATTTGTGGAACACATTTTAAGAATGTAGGATATATATAAATGTATTATGAAGGGACAACAAAAAAATAAACCTATATGCATAATGAAAAAATATGAAATCCTTGAGAATTATTAGATTTTATCAAGATATTATTTTAGAGTATGAAATAAATATGTTATAAACCAAAAAACAAGCACATTTTTCTCAAGTAAAACCTCTAAAACCCATAGAAGGAAATATAAACCCCTTTTATGTGGCTTGGAGAATTATATTAATAACTAGTGTTAGAAATAACTGGGGAATAGATATATCTATAGGAGAAACAACTCTAATTAACTCACCTTCTATAATTTGAATATAAGAAACATATATCACTGAATTTGAGTGATGTAGTGGGGTTCACCCATCGTATAATCTGTATTGGGCTCAACCATTTCAATAAGATATATCATACTCACTCACTCATATAATCTACGTAGGGATCACCTATCGTATGAATTGTGTTGGGATCAACCATCATATAAGCTATATCTATATCTCCCATTTATCACATATAATTATTAACTACCAAAAAATTTAAAACAAGTTTACTCTTTCACCTTTTCACCATAAATAACCATGAAAACACTTTTAAACCTATATGAAAAAATGTTTGGGATATCAAAATATATAATTTTTTAAAACCCACATATAAAAGTATACTACAATAAAAAAATAAAATAAAAATTATTTTAAAGAACCAATAAAATCTTTAAGACTAATATAGACATAAAATAACAGTTATGGTTGTTGGAAAAACTATTGAGGTCATATACTTTAAAATAAAACATTAAATTTTCATTTATTTCAAAAAAAAATTAGAAATATTATCATATAAAAACCATGGAAAGAATATAAATAAGTGACACAATATTTTCTTTATAATTCATTTTAATACACATTTAAAGATCTAAAAAATATTTTTAATAATATTTATATGGAAGAGAAATATTTCGAAAATAAATCTTAAAAACATTTAAAACTAGGTTTTTAAAGTAATGTGTCCCTCACCATGACTAATATTTGTCATGTATATTATTTATCTTCCTAAATAATAAAAATATTTTAGTTATTTATTTTATTAATTTCATTTATTACGTTTATTATTCTAATTATTTCAATTTTATAATCCATTACTTTTTCAATTAACCTCAAATCAAATGTTTTGATGATATTCATCTCATATGTCCAAATAGATTTTAGTGTTTTGTTTATGTTAAAATAGGTATTTATCAGATAATATACATAATAATAATTATTATATATTTATCAATGTTATAAATCAATTATACTTATAAATCAATCAATGAAATATAGTTAAGAATAATTAAATACGCTACAATCATAAAGACGGTAGGTCGTACGTACACATGTGTAATTTTCTATTTTCAATGATCATTATGTAAAGGAAGCACATTTTATTTTTTCAACCAATTATGGTAATTATATCATAAATTTTAAAAAAGATTAAATAGTCATATATATTCCATCTATGTGATGTAGTGTTGAAAATTTATTCATATATCTTTGTAGATGTTGTAATCCATACATTCGCATGAAATACTTTATCACATTCAACGAATATAAAGTTAAGAAAATATTTTATATATTATATTTATTTAATGATAAATATTTCATGTATATTAATTATTTACATTAATTACATCATCATAAATAGTTATGAGACGTGGTGATCGAAAACAAATCACATCGGTTCGTAGGGCGGCAGTCCACTGTACACACGAACGATGGTTTTGTTTTACTATTGATGGAAGTGGAGAGAGATAAAGACATTTAATAAACATAATAACTTATTTTTATGATAAATATAATATTTTTATTATTTCATCATATTATAAGAACATTTTATGGATGTATTTTTGGAAAATGAAAATGTTCGGTTAAAAATTATAATTCTTCTCCAAAAAACATCTTAGGGATTATACAAAACTATTTTTGAGAAAGGTTTTATAACAAAATAAAGGACATTAAGACATATATCGGGGATTATTTGAGGTATTTGGGTATCTATTAAAGAAAAATTATTTCTATATGTAATGAAAATAGGAGTGGAGGTTCCCTTTTATAAGTTATGGAAGAGGCACTCTTGGAATCACTTAAAATATTAACTTAATATAAGTTAAATTTAATGTTAAAAGGAATCCAAATTTATATGATTCAATTACAATATAAGTATTAATTGAAATAATCTCATATAATAAAATTTAGGCATGTTTAGGGGGTGTTATCACCCTTATCATTTGGTTTTAAACCCCAGTGAACCATTTTTCAAGATTACAATGATAAAAGGTTTTTTAATCTATATGGGTCAATATTGACACTATAATAGGAAAAATACTCCATATATGGATTTTTTTTATTTTTTTAACCATATCCATATTACATGTCCTAATAATTTATTTTTAGGATTTTAAATAATATCATAGACATTATTTATAATAAAATATCATTAATGACATTTTTGAAATTATACATTGAATTTGAAAATAAAACCAATACTATATACAAGGAATTAAAATATAATACTGTAAAACTTCCCCAAAATTCGACATATATTTAAAAAATTAATGTATCAAGATAGTTCAATCACATTATATTACTTTTAATATTTTTAAAATCATTAATTTTTTCCAATTAGTTAAACAAATATTGTTTTGGTGTTTCCTATGAAGTTAAGATAATTATTTCAACACCAAAAAATGGTTATAAATTACCATGATTAAAAAATATTTTATCTTTATGAAGAATATTTTAAAAAACATAAGTTTTTTTATCTGTATCACAAAATTCTATAGTAATTAAAATCCATAGAGTGACATTTTTCACTTTATCCTCCACAAAAATGTTACAGATTTCAATTCCACATACAAATAGAAACAAAAGGCTATGTATTAAATTATTGTATTCATAACTAAGAAATATAATAATCAAATTTAAGAAAATCCAGGGTTATGGTAGTTTTTTAGTCCTTATTATATTTTTTAATGTTAATTTTATGATTTACCCCTTACTTTGGTGATAACTTTTTATTAAGATTACAAATAACAAATGGCAAAGAAAACAAGGGAATTCTTTATCAAATTTTTAAAAACATATTAAAAATATATAATTAAAATTTCAATATGTAATTCATGAAATTTTTTTAATCGAATTTAAAATAATACTACATAATTCATTGAAACACATTTTTGAGAAAAAATGTATTTTAAGTATAAAATTTATTTTTTTCCAAATTCAATTATAAAAATAAATAAAATTACTTTAAAAGGATTATTTTTAATCTAATAAACTATATAAATTTTATAATTATTACTGAATATAATATTACATTTTAAATAATCTAAACTAAAAAAATATTTTTTCAAAAAAATCAATATTTTTCACTATTCATTGAAAAATATACCTTTTTCAAAAAATTATAAAAACATCATATTAAGATAATTTTGAATTGGTCAATTAAAAACTGAAACTATTTTTTTAGTAATCAAATTATATTATTTTAATATAAAAAATTTAAATATCACCTTATAGTAAAATATTGTAACAAAATAATTTTACTTTTTTATTAAAAAACTACTTAATATTTCAATAGTAAAAATAACAATCTAATTCATGAATAATAATAAATATGAAAATGATTTCTTCTATCAGTACCAGAGCTATTACAACTAATAATGGTTGAACAATTATTGTGAAAACAAATTAACATATTAATCTATCTAATGTTATTATTATACTATGATAATCGTTGGTTTAGAATGGAAAGAAAAAGAATGAAATATTCAAAAAATGTGATTCTTATGTTACGACCATAAACATACCCTTTATAAATTCTATATATTTTAGATACATAGGCTAATTTCTGTTGAATATGAACATTAGGCTAGGTAAAGGACTCAAAGTAGAGGAAATTGGGGTATATCTTCAAGGAAAATGCTAAATATGAGTGGAATACTATAATGGTAGAAGTGATCCCCCTTTTATAGGTAATGAGGTGAGACTTTTCCATTGAAAAGAATGTTTTATAAGGGGTGCGAATTGAATAATTTATTGAGTTGGATGTGGGATTTTTTTAAGATATGTTTGTACAAAATTAAAAACTAAAAAAATATTTCTAGAATGTTTCAAAGTCATTTAACTTTAGGAAATTTTGAACAAACTTACAATATTAAATTAAACAATTATTACTCTTAAATAAATATTTTTCTTCTCAATTATTCTATCACTAAAAATAAATGATCAAACTTATTTAAAAATTTCAACATGATGAATCAATTTTTTTTATTAATTTAACATAATTAAATTTCTAAAATATTAGAATATTAACATTTTTATCAAATCCTATAATGTATTTAAGAACTTTTCTTCTATAAACATTTCATTTCAATCATTAAGTGTTCTTAATAATTATTAACATGTAGTACCCATAATATTATTTTTAATTAATTTATATTTATGATTAAACCTCATATTTTAGTTTTAATTTTAAATTAATTAATTTATTTTTTAAATACATAATATTTAAAAATGAATTATTATTTGAAAAATAATTATTTTTCCACGGTAACCAATATTTACCCATAGAAACATTGTCATTATGAATAAAAATAAATTTGATCATATTAGATATATTGCACCCACTGATTTTAAATTCAAACTCCATTTTATTTGATTCAATTAATTAAAATGAATTTTAATATACAAATTTATAATGTATTTAGAGAAATTTTTGAGAAAATATTAATTATGTTCCAAAATACCTATTTTTTTTAAACATTATATTTGAAAAAAATATAATCTTACATAAAATTAATATATTTGGTTAATAAAATAGTTCCCTCAGTTTTTGGTTATCCTTATATCCATGTGATTTTATAAAAGTCATATTATTTACAAAACAATACTCCATACTATTCACGAGAAACACAATTATTTCAGAAAAATTTTAAAAGTTAATCTTCAGATAATATTAACATGATAAATCAAAAATATATATTATTTTTTTCCAATTAACACCCTGATATTGTTAAATTTATCTGTAAAATAAATTCACAAAATAACAAGAAAAATAGTTTTTATAGGGAATCTTTTTTTGTGCATGAAATATTCTTCCAAAATTAGTACTAATCATAAATATGTAAAACTTAAGAAAATATACATTTTATTAAGTAAACTATAAGAATAAAAAGTGATTTCATTAGATATTTATGTACATGTTGATTTTAATGTTCAAGGAAAATTTAATTTTTTATTCCCATATATATATATATATATAATTTTATAAATATTTCCTAATTACACTCTAACTTTTATACCAATTAATGATATTGTGATCAAATGACGGTCTATATTGATTTAGATTTCATTGTTACATATGGAGAAAATCCTATAATGGTGTATTTATTTAAATATAAAAACTCTTTTAAATTCATTTTATCCTCATACCCCCCTTAAATAAATTTTTCCCTCACAATTTAATTAAAATTTAATTGTTTTAATTGCTAAAGTTTTAGAAAATATTATGACACTTTATGATTTTTTCTTTACTGATATATGATACTCAATATCATATAATATATTAGAAAATTGTTATTTTACCTAACTATTTTAGATAAATGTATATCATTACTAGGTATTAATGAATATGTGATGTATTAGGTTTCTTTATTGAGACAAAGTTTTTACATAAAATAAATATTACTAAGCATGGTGACTTTAAGTTCATTGAATACATCCCAGATACAATATGAGTGATTAAACTAAAATGCATCCACTAATTAATTAATGAGGGTATGTGGAGCCTAATTAGCACTACCATATGTGTTCATAGTCATTGGATTGGTTCATCCTTGATGCCTATGTATAGGTGTTTGTAAATTAGTACCATGCATAGAAGTATTTTGGGTAAACAATTATCATGGAAATTTTTTTAGTTCTCCACACATAATACATTTAATTTTCATTTACTCCCTTAGATGAGCTCTATCTATATTCAATGTGTTAAATGAACTCTTATTTTTTCCTCAATAGTTTGATAATGGATAGAATTATTTACTACAATTAATGCTTCTTCTAGTCTCATTAATGTGCTTACCTTGGGGATCCATTCCTCATTTTTGGCATATGGAAAATGGAATAAATATTAATTCTTTATCTACATTACATGATATTTCACAAGACTTCATATTTCTCATAATTGGTGGGTTATTGAATTAAAATATTTCAAAATTTTGAACTATGTTTTTTTATCATCAGTTTGACATAATCACCAGTTTTTTCTGCATCTCTCATTCAAATGTATTTACTGTTGTGGTAATCATCGTATTTTCCTTCACACACATGGATAAATCAGTTTCTTCTAATTCTATCTACCAGTAAAACCAAAATGGCTGACATTAGTAATGAAAATTAACTTAATTGGAAAATTATAATAATCATTATTGTAAAAACGATTTATTCCATAAAAAAGATGTATTTTTTGAAATATCCCATTGTCAAATATTTACTTTTTTAAACCTTATATAAATAAACTTTTGTCTTATTTTACATTATCATTAGTTATCTAATGTTTTATAGCCTAATACATTAGTTTATAGAGGAAATAAATCCTTCATAGTGGTTTTTATATAATGTTTCATCAACCAATTAACATCACTTGGGGGTGTAAATGTTTTTTCTAGTTATGATTCTTTATTATGCACTCGATGAAAATTGAGTTAAAAACAAAAAAACCAATTTTATGTTTAATACCCCTAGGTACATCTACGATAGAGCCTGTATTAACTTGTACTATTTAGAAATGGATTTTATTCTAATTAATATTCCAATATTTCAGGATATCATCCTTTACATTGACTCATCTTTGAAATTTTCATAGGGGTCCTCTAAACCTAAAAACCAAGGTAACTGAATTAATATTCATTATATTTTAAAACTTTTCTAATACCAATAAAGGTGAACCATTCTAAACATATATAAAAAATAAATTTATAACATGATTAAATGTTTAGATCAACTAATTTTCTGACAACCTATGTACCTAAATGTTTAGTTCCATGTAGACTATAAACATGAAAACACTTAGTTCACATGTCATGAACATTTCTTGATAATATAAATCATCTTTTACTTACTCTATAAGACATTAAAATAAAAAAAATATGGAAATAAAAACACTAAAAGGGGTGATCATAAACACTTAGTATGAGATATCATAACAAAGACCATAATGGTTTGATAATAATATTGACTAGAATAGAAAATATATTAAATCAACTTATTTAAGAGAAAATAAAATAATAATATTCAACCATAATCTTGAAATATATATATAACATCTAAAATGATAAAAAAATTACCATTAAATTAGAACATAAAACATGAATCATATAACATGTCCATGAATGTAGGAATCAATGTGGAATAAGAAAAAACATTATTTTTTTTTATCTTTTTAAACCTAGATACATTCCAACCTATTAAATCATAAAATTTTGAGTAGGTAGAAATGTTATAAGATAAACCTTTTTAACCAAACTACTTTCTAACCCGTTTAGATAACATTTATATCTCATGAGATATAACCCTTTTATCAATGCATTAGAAGAAGATATAGATCCCACCCATATAATAATCCATAAATTTGTGTTTTACATGCAAAAAACAATCATCACACCATAAAATAATGCATATAATGAAATGTGGGTTTCAGGACATTTTAAAACCATCATACAAAGAACCCATGTATAAAGAATGGATTTTAAACCTTTCAAAAACATGACATATCATGAAATTATGAGTCCATAACATATAAATATCTAATTTTTCATAAGGAATCATATAATAATAAAATATATATGTTGATAATAACATGACTTCAAGAAATATACTACATAGAGGATAAATTGATGACAAAATATAATAATTTTTCATAAAACCTTTTAAAAAATTGAAATGTAAAATATATTCAAAATAAATTTTGTGAAAGGAAATAGTAGAATTTTGAAAACCATAATATAAGGAGTTCTAAATAAAAAATCATTGAGCATAAATAAATGTTATAAATATTGTAAAGGAAAAGTAATTTTAAAAGACATATGTAAATAGGAATATTTAAGAATTGGTACATGAAAAAGACATAATGTCGTCATAAAGGGGAATCCAAATTAAATTGAAAACTTTTACTTTGAAAATAATCATTTATATTGAAGAATTTAAAAGAAAAAAAAATAAAAAACTGATGTGAAAATAAATATAAAACATTCACATATTAAAAATAATATTTTATATTGTTGAATTGTAAAAGTTATAATGTTTTTAAAAAGGGAAGTGAATATACTTTGACAAATTTTACCTTTAAAACCCATTAATAATGTAAAATTGATAAATAAATAACACTTTCATAAAATTTAGTATTAAACAAACTAATATTTAAATCACATTATTTTTTGAAAAGGGGAATTTAATGTATATAGAAAATTTTTACCTTAAAAAAAGAGTGTTAAATAATTACAAATTAAAAAATACATAATTTCTTCAAAATGGGTATAAAAAATACAATAAAAAACTAAGATTTAATAAATAATATTGACTATTGGAACCATGAAAAGGATATAAATTTTATCAACAAAAATTGTAGTGGATTCTTGAAATTTTCATTTTGAAAATTTGTAAAAGCCTTATAATTTTTTTAAAAAGCCCTGTTGAAAACCTATATCATTTAAAATTATACAAAATAATATTATTTAATATGAAATATGGGAAATAAAATTTTTATTACAGATAAAAATATTTTATTTTCCAATATGGTAAGGAAGGAATTTGTGGGATATAAAACTATGTATATTGAAGAAAAATACATTAAAATTAATTCTAATTATTCTTAATAAAAATTCATTTTAATGAATCGATAAAATCATCAAGGAAAACTAATTTATTGGTAAATATGATTTTCATAGAAAAAAGTTGGAATATGTACTAATATGGTTATAGGTTGTAATTGATCTATATTTAAGAACAATAGCCAAAGATGAGTGATTATGACCCACTAATGAGAATTGAGTCACGAAAATTGCTTATAGTGTATTAATATATGAATCAAAATTCATCAAAAGATTAAAAATTGTATGGTTATATAAATAAAATGTTTTAAATAATTTATTATTTGAAAATAAATTATTGTTTAGTATATAACACATATAGATAATAAATTGTGTCGTAATATTAAATATTGTCTCAAAGAAGAGAATCAGAGATGAACAACCCATACCCGTGTCTGAATGAATTCTATAATTCAATATCACTTCACAAAAAATTAAATTATATTCATTATATATATATATCCAAGGTAAATACTTAGTAATATTTAATTCCTTATGTTCTAATTATTATACTTTGTTCTTATTTTAACTATAGCTTCTTATTACAAAAATCACTTGAGGTTTATAGGTTAATTTCATCATCATATATTTAGTTTATTGATTGTGGTAAACTGTGTTTTAAAATTTTTTCACACTCTCCTAATTTTAATTTTACTATTTTTATAACAATACATTATAATTTAATTTATATATTTAAATACATTAACCATAAATGGTCACAATTTAGAAAAGATTCAACAATATATCCTCTTTAGAGGTTATGTTTACTATAACATTTTACTGCTAATATTACCTATGTAGTGTGTAACATTACCATTCCAAAAATATTATGTGTTAATAAATAACTTTTTTATACATTAAAAACTTGTTTAAGTACATCTATGTTAGTTAATATATATAAAAATATAAACATCATCTAATGGGGTTGGTATTCTGTATGTTCACACAAAAAATGATCATGTCTACAAAGAATAGAAAAAATATAAAAAAAATATATTTTCAATTCAGAATCACTAAAATTTCATGAATTATAATATATTGTTAATTATACTTTTTGAACCAACCATTTATTTTTGTAATGAAAAATGGAATGTGTTACTTTATAGAGGCAATAATTCATACACACACTAGCGACGATTCCAGTTTTTCATTATAAATGCATGAAAAAAATATATTTTTTGATTAATTTTTATAATAAATTATCAAATTATTAAGTATTATTATCATATTATTATACATTATTTGTGGTTTTTTTATAACTTAACTAATAAGAAATAAATATTATGAAATATGTGATGCATATGTTATGATATTGTACATCCTTTTAATAAAGGCTTCATATTTGAGGGATATAGGGTAATTTTTGCTGTCCCGTAGAATTCAAGAATGTAAAGGAATTAAATGAGATATTTTTTTTTAATTTTTTAAGATATTACTAGGCTATTAAAATGTTGTAATTGATACCCCTTATATAAAATAAGATGAGGGACTTTTCCATTAAAAATATTGATATGTAATTGTAAGAATATAATTTCAGGAAAGTTGTGTGATTTAGGTTGAGGTTGTTTAGTAGGACATATAGGAAAGAATTTTCCAACCAAAAAGGATTTATATAAGGTCCAAAGGTCATGTTAATTTTGTAAAATTTGGGATACCTTTCATTTGTCATTTAAACTCTTATTACTCTTAATTAAATGTTTATCATGTCAATTATCATTTCACTAAAAATATAATATAACCGAAATTTTAAATTTTGATAAGATGATTAAAAATTTGGGATCAATTAGACCTAATTATATTTAAATATAGTATAAAATTATCTTTAAAATAAAGACATATAATTTATTGAGAGGCTGTTCTTCTAGAAAAATGTCGTTTTAATCATTAACTATTTTTAATCATATTTAACATTGTTTAACCATTAAATGAGTGTAAAATAAGTTTTATATATTTTTAAACATTACATTAAAGTTTTAGTTTAAAATTTATTCTCTAAATTTTATAAATATACAATATTAAAATTAGTATTATTCTTTGAAAAATAATCATCTTACCAAGGTAACTAATATTTACCCAAGTAAACTTAATCATTACTACTCTAAAAACTAGCCATTAATAGATAATTTGGACCTAATTATTTTAAATTTTAAATTTGTTTCATTTTATTAACTTGATAAAGACTAATTTTAATAAACTAAAGCATAATGTATTTAAAAACATTTATGAGAAAATATTAATTATGTTCTAAAATATCAAACATAAGTTTGTAATTCAAAACATATATTTCAAAAAATATATTTTTTAATTAAAAAAATATATATTTTTTCAAGAAATTTTTTTCTTGTGGTTTATGTTATGATTATATAAAAGTGATGTTTTAATAGTGGTAATATTTTAAAAATTGTATTTTGAACTATTCAACTAAGAATCAATTATTTTTGAAAAATCATAAAAAAATTTATGAAGATTATATGGACATGATAAAAACAATTATGTTATTTTCCTCAATTTAATATCCCTAAACATATAAATTTTTCTTCCATATAAAATAATAAAATATAAAAAAATAGTTTTTAGGTAATCATTTTTAGGAATGTAAAATATTCTTCTAAAATTAATTCTACTATTAAATATATCAAACTAAGAAAGATATCCACTTTAAAAAAATATTTATCGATAAGATGGGGGTTTTAGTTTCTTAGTTGTAACAATTTAGTTTGATTAATATGGTGAATTTTATTTAATATTCTCATATATATATATATATATAATCAAATATATGTATTTTATTTTTCTGTTACCAATGTTTATACAATATAATTCTATAGAAACCTTATAATGGTCTATATTCATTTTCTTTTTTATTTTGTTTTTCATATGGAGAAAACCATAGAACATAACAATTATTTAAGTAGAAAACTTGATCATTATAACTATAGGATGTTTATTTGGTACTTTTATCCCATAGAAATGACAATGATCATTCTTACTAAATTGGGGTAATATTAAAAAGGAAATACAATTGTGTGGAATACTTCTTCGAGTATAAGAATATGTTAACAATATATCTTATTCTAATTATTCATCGACCTATAGTTTAATATGAAGTGTATTATGATGCATCTGACATTGTATTAGAAGCTGTTCTAATGAAGGGTGGATTGGTATTTTCTTGAGTTCCTTTTTTGCTATGCTCATAGGAATAGAACTACCCCACTCATGAAATAAAAATGTTATCCATGGTATACGTGTTGAGAAATATGTGACACTATCTCTCTAGAGGGATTTTTTTATACATAGACCATATTAGTATGCAATATATTTTCTCCCAGTATACCTTGATACATTATTAGACGAATTGGGTAGAATAATTGTGCATTTTTGACATTATGATGGAGTATTCTCTCAATAATGGTAATTTCGTTTTTAAAACTCATTTTATGTAAAGGAAGGAATTCTGATAGTGGACATCATAAGAAGGTTGGAAGATAGTGAATTTTTTAGATGACTTGTATTTGGGTGTAATTTATGCTTTTTTAGGAAGTGACATGTTCACCAATAGTTATCATATCCAAATTAGTATAATGAGTTAAGATAATTCAAGAGTATAATATTGAGTGTATCATGATTCTTGATGGGTTGGAAAATAATATTTATATTCTGGTATGGACCTCAGATAGATGTGATGTGCTTCTGGATTTTGGTATATTATTTTTCTATTTTCCAATTATATACTAGATTATAAAGGACTCCCACACATATTTATGGGATGTAAATGTAGGATTGTTCATAATGTATCATGTTGTATAATGACAATTCTAGTGTCCCAATATGAAAAGTGACATTATAGGATCATTATTTCATTGAATTACATCTCAAAGGATTAATATTGAGCATAAGAGACCTAAAGGGTTACTCCATCCACTTTTAGTGAAAATGTGAATGTAGGATGAGGTAACTATAGACATTGTTCCATGGTTTCCTAGGATCCAAAGGGGTCATGTAACTATTTGAGATGTAGGGGACCAGTTCAATATGGTGGATCCTACCTAGTTGGTCTAGGAGAATAACTCAGTTGGTGATCTAGGAAAACTATACTATATAGAAATTATGTTTCTTTACAGAGTGCCTTCAGTCATTATATTTTATAGATATTTCCATTTCAAATATATATTTTGGAAAGGATTAAGTAAGGTAATGGGGACACATTTAAATCTAATCACAACTTATCATCCTCATATTGAGGGATAGTCAGAGAAAATTATCTAAAAATTAATGTATTTTCATTCATGGTGTACTATATATTTTTAATGATCTTGGGATGATAAATTTTCCATGATATATTTTACTATTAAAAATAGCATCCATCCATTGATTCAGATAACCCCTTTTGAAGCTGCCTATGGATTGCCATATTGTTCGCCACTATACTAGCATGAGGTAGGTGAATAGTCAGTTGTTGGCCCTATCACATTACAATAGACCTTGGAGTGAGTTATGTTGATTCAAAAGTAGTATTTATGGTATATAAAAGGCAAAGATTATACTCAAACTAGAGTATAGACCCTTTGAGTTCTATATTGGTTATAGAGTGTTCATTCATGTGTCACTCAGTTAGGGAAAATGAATTTTAGGAGACAATAATAGTTTAAAACATGGTATTTTTTATCATTAGATATTATAAAATACACTGATATTTTGGAATATTGGTTAGATCTACCTATACTATAACATTGTATACATAATGTGTTTCACATGTCTCATATTTAGAAGTATGTAATTGATCATACACATGTGATCATATATAGGGATTTTAAGCTATAATCAGGTTTATATGTGTTGGAGTCTCTCATTTATATTTTTAACCAAATAGATAAGTTATTGTGATGTAAGACAAATTCCCTTATTCATAGTAAGTAGTAGCACTGGTGTATTTAACAAGAGACCTGGGAGAGGGAGACAAACATTTAGGCATAGTGGCCCAGGATGATCGAGTAATCCAATAGAGATACTTCATGGGATAACAATTCTTCAAAGAGAGATAATTTATACACCTTTTATTTAAGTTATTCCATGTATCATCTTGGCCATAGATGTTGTGTACATTTTTATGTTTTTGAGGAAATATAAAGGATTTCAGGTGGGTGGAACAAAAAGGGGTCTAGGATTGTAGACATGATATAGCTTGCGTGGATATAACAACCCGCCAACAAGCTATTAGAGGATATTAAATCTTTAGTGACATGGACGATAACATTGTTTATCTACTTAGGGGTCGTTATCAAACCAGTGGGATTCTAGTGAAGACCATATTCTTCCTAGCATCTATCTACAATCTGGTGGCACTGTTCATGGTCATGTAATGATGGTAGGTTTATAATTTTTATGGTAATTACAACCCATGTACTATTTTTAAGTATCTTAGGATTCTCTTGATACACAGCTACCTCAATTCATTCTTCTGATGATTTTGGTATCTCTCATATCTTTCTTTCTCCTCCCTTTTGTGTAGGGACAATGGCATGATCCTTTATTCCTAATCTGGTGAATTAAATCCTAATATAGATAAAAAATATTCCATTAACCATTTTAAACCCAAAATATATTCTCAATGTATTGATATGTTCTATTTATTTCTAAATGGTCTAATAAGAAAAATATTGTTATTTGATGAATCAAAACACTAAATTATTGATCTAGATTTGTTTTATCATTTAGACACACCCTATTTGAATTGTCAGTTCTTATCAAGTATTTGTGATAATGTTATAACTTTTTTTTCTTTATATTCTCCTCAATCATGATCCCTCAATTCAAATAATGGAATATTAGGTATTTTTTTGGTTTCCAATGTGGTGAAATTACACTCAAACATCAACCCTTTTCATTGGAGCTTGATTGTACCTAATGAAGGTGATCCTTATCATTATTGAATATTTATATAATTTTGTGGAATAATATTTGGGTGTGCATGTAAAGAGGGTTATATATATGATTTATGTTTTTTCTCATGTGGTTTGACTGTGTATCCATTTGAGATATATCCTTGATGTTTTCTCTCATGTCGATTATGATGGTTATGACTATTTATTTTAATGGAAAGATGTGCGATCAGTAATCTAATTTCTAATGTCATATGATTCATCAGATGTAGTTGAGTATAATGTTTTATCCTTATGGACTATCTCCCCTAAAATGAATGTGTAAAATATTAGTCCTCGTATACTTAGAATATCACTTTCAATGATAGGTGTCAAAAATGTTATTTCACTATCCCATTGGGGGGGAAGTGTCAGACCTGGCTATTTCACAATCCTTATAGCATGGAGCTGAAGCAGGTAAATTTAATATCTAAGAAACCAACCCTGATTTTATTCTTGTGTGATTTACTTGATTATAATCAATAGTCTCTTTAAATCCAATAACTCACTATCTTTTATTCCATTTTTTATTTTTTGGGTTTTGTGGATGATATAGATTTTTTCTATTATTTGGGTTAGTACTTTATGAGCCTACTTCTACTCTATTGATTTATTCATTTATTTTATATTTGTTGATTTTTTATTATTTCTTTTGTATACTATCATTTTTATCGAATACCAGAGGTTATTCTACACTTTATTTCCCTCTTGTCTGTCACTAATAATCAGAAACCTTCCACATACGAGGATATGTTTAAGATTTCATGTTACATTCTAACCTGAACCTAGTGATTTGGGTGTGTTGTTATAATTTACCAATTAGATGTGTATTGATATAAGTATATGTTCGTATAAACATCACATCATAGATTTAATTGAAAATAAAATAATCTAATTGATTAGATAAAAATTACAAAATAGAAATAAATCAATTATTTTAGAATAATAGTTTTTCAATTATTAGGGTCATTAAAGTCATTCATAATCATCATAATTTTATTCACAAAAATGAAATTTACCTTATTATGTATACTTAAATTATAAAAATTATTTTAATATATTTATTTTTTATATATTTTGAATCATAATTTTTAATATGGGATAATAATAATTGGTTTTAGAATAAATTATTAATTATGTTTTTAAAATGATAGACATGGGTTTTTAAAAAAACATAATAATTTTAAGTTATTTTTTTACCTATTAATATACATATTTTATAGTTTTTAAAAAAAAGTCATTTCTATATTATGATATTATCTTATATGTTATGATGTTAAGAAAAATTATAATATTTCTCATTATTAACCTAAAAACCAATAATTTCATAAAAATTCAATAAATTATTTTTATAATATTATTTGTATTTAAAAAAACTTATTCCTCAAAATTGAAATTCTATAACTTAGAAATTAAATTCTTGAATAAAATCATATAATATAATAAACAATTTATTTTATTGGAATATGAAATTTTCAAATATTAACTATTTTTATTCATATTTTTTATTATATACCATCAAAATTGGGTTTATGTAGTAATCCCTAATCATGTGTTTGTTGAAACAAAAATACATATCACATAATAATGTAATTTTTATAAAGACACATTTCTTAATAATAAATAATGATATTAGTCATTTTAGGTAAACTAATAAAATTAAATCATATTAAAAAAAGAATTTTTTTTATACTTATTTTAAATAAATTGATATCTTCTATTTATTTGTCATTATTTAAAATTTTTTTTGAATACATATTTAGGAAATTTTATTTTTGAGTAATACAGATTCCATACTAAAAAGAGAAATAATGTCTTACTTGCATAATTATTTTTCATAATTATCTTAAGTATGAATGTGTTGAAAAAATGGAACCATTAATTGTATATATCATGAATCACTAGAAAATAATAAATTTCATAAGATTTATTGAGATACGGTTCATAAGATTTCATCAATGGAAGAATAGTCATAAACAATCTTGATCAATGATGAGATTGTAGTGAGAAACTCCTTCCAATTTGGTAACATTTAATCTGAAAACCAATGGAAGAATAAAATTACGTGATGTTTAAAATATCATTAAAATAAGGATACTCATCACAAAATATTTCAAAGTGGAATTATCTATACCTTATAAAATAATATAGTTTCATAACATCACATTTTTTTTAAAGAAGGAAAATTGAGACAAAATTCTATTACCTCTTTAGTAACACTGACATTATAAACCCATGAAATAGATATCCTAAAATGGATGATTAAATAAAAAAATTTCAAGTAGAACAATCATAAAGTTTATTTATGGGAATTATACACACCATATATGATAAATAGGTGGTGAATAAGGATATTATCTCATTGGAAATAAAAGTGAAATGGAAATCCCTTAACATAAGTCTTTACATAAATCAATCTCATTCAAACCTCATGCATAATAAATAAAATTTTATTATAAAAATATCATAGAACCTTATTCATATATATAATATCATATATGATTTTCTTATAACTTTAGGTAACCCGTTAATTTACAATCCATTATTTATGTACAATTCATCTAATAACTGTAACAACCCAAGATTTTATGAGATATATTATTTTTAATTTCATTGATTTATTTTTTGTACGCTTTATCATGATTATCTTTCATTATACGCAACACTATATTAGCTTGTAGTATACGCAACACTATACTTGGCTTGTGTTACACACAATTTCATGTTCTTTGGATATAATTCCTTTCACACAACACAGATTATAGAATTTATTCAATGTATAAAAGAAATATTTTTGGATTAGTTTATATAAAAAACCAAGAGAAACCTTCACTACACCTAACCCTAACATGGCTTTCATTACACACAAGAGAGACCTTCGTCGATAGCTTGCGTAGTATGCAATACCGAGCTTCACTAAACAGTGATATATTATTAAAATATTATTATGGGATATAAGATTTACTTTATTAATAGTATTAACCACATATTTAGTTTTATATAACATTTACATTCATCTTATGTATTTTCTAGACATGATATAAGAACAAATACAATTTTTCAGATAAAAGACGTATTTTTTAGAAAAAATACAGTTCTACCGCCTCATGATGGCACACCTATTTTAAATCTATTTTAAAAACTTTTATATAATGAATTTGACAAAAAATTATCATTTATATGTGGGACATCAAAATTCACTTTGGTTGAATTTTTGGTATTTTTCTGATAAAATTCATATTTTAATGAATAGTGAAAAATATTGAATTTTAATTTAAAACTGCCTTTTCTTGTAATTTATTTATATAGTTAGATTATATTTTTAATTGGTTTTAATGTTTAATTGGATTATTTTTTATCATTTAATCCAATTTTGTGCATTTTAAGTAATTTTACGTTTAAATTGGAAATAAATAAATGTCAATCTTTTGATAAGTTTTTACTTCTTAAAAACATGCCTTTTGGTTTTGACAATAAGAATTAATTTTAAATTAATTTATTCCAATTATGTCTTTTGAATTTGAAAAAATGGATTTAATATTTTTAATAAGTAGGTCCAAGTTTTTTAAATAGGTACCTTTTATTTTTGGACATTATAAATAGTAAATTTGATAATTTTTTTCTACCATAGTTATAGGTAAACTTGGTAAATTAGAGTAACAAAGAATATGATAAGTATAATAAAATTACCCTAATACCTGAAAAAATTCTTTTGGAGGAATAAAAGTCGACCCATCTCAACTAATAGTTGGAATAGAATCATTTAATGAATGTTTCTCCATGAAAAAGATGTATTTATTATAAAATCAAAAAGAAGTTTTAACATGTCACTCTATTATCACTTATAAATATAATAATTTTAATGTAGTTATAAACATGATGAAACAGTTAATATAAATATTTTCTAGAAATAAAATACAATTATAAATTTAATTGGAATTTATTTTTAATTTTTAGAGGTTAAATAACAATCATAAATATTGACACAATAGTGAAAGAGTAATTATTTTATTACGAGAAATATCCAATAAATGATATTACAAATACTAAAAAAATATAATTTGAAAACATTTATATCATCCTTGGGTTTTATGGATTAATTTCAGATGTTAGTGATATTTTAAATAATTTCGTTCGAAATTATCTTTTTGTTATGATATTTTTAGAATGTCAACAAATAAATAGTGTCAAAATTGATACTATTGGTATTTAAAAAAATAAAATAGTAAATTAAATGTTATAAAATTAAAAAATTAGAATATTCATCCCAATGGTTAGTATAAGTCCAAATATATAATAAATGGAACATTTTTGGGTCTTTTGACATGTTATGGTAATTAAATTTACCCAAAATTGTAAATAATAAAATATCATGGAAGGATTTAAAAAGGTTAAAATAAGTGTCAAACCGAAAAGATAAGAATAAAAAAATATTCAAAACCAATAAAAAAATATTTTATGATTTTATTTCGACCAAAAATAATATTATATTATAAATAAATTATGTTTTGACAATTAGAAACAGAAAAAAAATTTATAATAAAATAATATTTCAAAACTTTCTTAAAGTGTCCCTCCGCCTGATTTTAAAAGGCCACCAACTCAACCCACATACTCACACTATTAAATCAATTTGGAATACAAAATATACTCAAATAAGCTCCAAATATCCCTCCATTCCTATTAAATACCACAATTTGGGTAGAAATACATCCTAGGGAGACCTTTTATGCAATTCAAAAAGAGATACTTGAAAAGGAGGTAATTGTTTTATCACATGTTTCAAAAATCTTTTTTTTCTTATACTTTATCTTCTTATTTTTTTCTCATACTAAAGTAATAAATAAAATATCTTATAAATTCTAATATGTTATTATAATTATGTTACAACCTTATACCTCATTTTATCAATCATACAAATAATAATATCACGATGTGTGCGTACGTGCATCTTACCGTCTCCACGCCATGGTGTAATTTGTTATTCAACAATACATAATTTAGATGGGTATAATGATGAATATAATCGATGTAAATAATTAATATGACATTATAATTATTATTTATTGTTAATATACTATCCAATTATATACCATTTAACCATTAAGTGAATTATATCATCCCTCGTGAGTACATTTGCCTACCGTCTCCATGATATGATGAGATTAATTCTCCATGTTAACCATTCAAGAGTGATTATAATGTATATATAATAAATAAACATGAAATATATGGAATAATTATGCTACATTATTTATTTATATATATACTTCATTTACATTCTTTCATTCAATTCAATAAGGAAACAGAAACAACGTTCACGCGTATGTACAACCTACCGTCTCCATGAATAGTGTATTCCATTTCATTTATATATCAATTATATATATATATATATTTATATATAGAATATATATGATATGTAAATAATGTTTTAAATTCTTGAATTAAGTAAATCTTGATCAATTTAATAAGATCAAGAACAACAAGTCAAACCTCATATGATAAATAAAACGATTATTACACAAAATGTTGCTTTAACATGAAATTGATAAATGAATGTGTAATATAAAGACAAAATGGAAACATAAATGATATCATAAAGAATATTATGGTTTTTTTACAAGTTAATAATATGTTTAAACCCAATATACAAGTGTTTCAGACACATACAAAAGAAATCATACCTATGGTAAGGGATAATTTCTTAATCTCATTATTTTTTGAGATTGTTTATATGTAAGTATTTACTAGGGTATATTTATCATTCAAATACATGTTTCATAAATATATAATTTTATTTATATTATTATACTATTTTTAAAATTCAATTTTACCCATTGGTGAATTTTTATTATGTGGTATGGAAGTAATATTTCTTTCATTTTCCATAAGATGTACTTTTTGAAATTTCTAGTAAGAGTTTGAGAAGAATGTATTGTTTTAACTTATGCAGAATGATTGGAATTTTATGACTTCATAATGCCTTATTTCCATAAATATTCATCTATATAATTTTAATTTTATTTTCAAAAAAATTATTTTCTCAAAAGTTCATTTCATTTTGTTAACAGAAAACATTTTTTAAAGAGGAAATGATATTTTCCTATAAAATTAAGCACAAGTTTTTTAGGAAAATTATTTTAAATATTGGATTAAATAAGGTTATGATTATATCCCTATTATTAATTTGATTTTATTGTCTCTATGATGAAATTATTTTTATTAAATCCATTTATTTTTTATGGATTATGTTATGATGGAATGATGTTTATGAAACCCATTTTATTTTATGGATATTGCTATAATGAAAGATTTATGTTTTTGTGCTACAAGTAAGAATGATTACATTATGAGATGGGTGGGACCTATATCTACCTCAAATTCATTTGGTAATTACTTATATATCATGAGATAGACATGATTTGAACGAAAATTAAATTCGGTTTAGTAATACAGGGTTTGAACGACAAGTAAATCTGATTATGTAATACATAGCAGGAATGAAAAGTAAACCCAGTTCAGTAATGGAATTTTTCCACTATGGTGGTCTTGGAAACAATTCCTTAACTAATATTTAAATAATAATATGAGATTTTTTTTTTCAGAATTCCATGTTTTATACCAGTTCTATTTTATCATGGTTAATGTTCCTTAATAATCTATGCCTTACGTAATTCCATGATTTATTTTATGACTCATGATTTTGATAATTGAACTTTATGTTCATGTTTTTACATTCTTATATCTATGGTATGTTTTTTGTTTTCCATTTTTACCCTTACTGAGCATCGGAACTCACACTTTTTATATTTTCTTTTCCTTATGATATAAAGTAAGGATTTAGGTTGAAAAAAAATGGGAATAACTTTATGGGAGATGTTTAGGATCTTCCAAAAAAGATAGAAGAATATGATCCGAATTTAAAAATACCCAAAAATAATATGGTCTTTATGTGTATATTTGTGTAATGTATTAATTATTCCTCAAAATAAATGTAATTTTCATGTACTTCAATCGCGGGTCATTACAATAGGTATTAGATTGAATGTTTAGTCAACATTTGGAAATTTAGATGTGAACACTTTAGTAAGATCCCTAGTGATATTTCTATGGATATGTCTAGGGATCTCCAAATGATAAGTAATGTATATGTTACAAACCTAGTTTTCTTGTGATAATCATGACTAACCTAGGGTTGAACCAATGATATCATGGATTGATATATTTTATGTAATTTACATTACTTATGTGTTTTTAATCTCTACTATGTTTTTCTCACACATTGCTTTCTAATCTTAGTCAATAAATATAACCACATAGAATATAGTTAACCATTGAATGTTTTATATGTGAAAATTATTTTAATTATGAAGATTTATTTCCTATGTGGAAAAAACAGGAAGAGAATCATGACACTAGTACGCGTATTTGTCATAATACTAAGGATAAAGAGATTGTAAATGGAATGTGAAAGGTATGTGATGTTCTTCCAGTATTTTTTACATTAAACCTTAGAATCTTGAAGTTTATAAACCTTACGACATGACTCATATTTTAGGAAAGGAAAAGATGAATCCTGATTAATGGTTTAATAATAAATATTGATGATTGAGGTGTATATGTTTCGAAATTCAATGATAATGTTATATGAATTATGAAATATATAAGTGTTTTTAGTATAAGTTTTTCATTAAGGATTTGAAAGTAAATGTTGAATAGTTTTAAAGAGGCAAAAAGTGAATTATGGGTAAGGTGATATACTTGTAGTACATATTATTAGGGGAAATATGAACCTTAATATGTCTCTTATGTTATGATAATTATGTTTGGATAAAGATATGTTGGATTTGAATAAGTAAATTTGACGACGCTTGTTTCTTGGGAACTAGTTATGGAGTTGTGGACAAGAGGGTTAACCTATAATGGATGAAGTATACAACTTTTTTGGACTTCTAGAATATACCCAATGAGTTTTGGATTTTGAAAATATGTATGTTTTTAATTAGGATATCAGATAATTTAGGTTGTTACTATGACTAAAGATAATATATGATTATACTATTCACATGTTTGGAATGTGACAACCAATAACTACCTTATGAAATATCAGATATAAATGTTAAACTGATTTAGTTCACCACATTCTGAAGTTTTAGAATTTTAGTTTTGGAAGGATTTTCATATTATCCATTTGTGGATAGTATAAGTTATTTTCCCGTTAATGATTTTAGATTAATATATTATCTCACTATAGGTTAACTTATGAATATTTTATTACCTATGATAACCTTTTTTATTGAGAAAAATGGAATGAACTATAATTCTATCACATTGTCTAATAACAGTTTAAGATTGAAAATTTTTACATTATTTCTTTAAATAAGAGATGATGTGGAAATTTTTTAAGTCACGAAAAACAATGATATTATAACAAAATAATGTAAGTATATATTTTCATTTAAACTTATTCATCTTTAGGGAACAATTAATGAAAACAACAAAATTTTATCCAACTATCTTCTTATTCAATGAATCATATGGTCCCTTAAATCAGCATAGATTTATGGATTTTTGGTTGTTAACTTTTTCCAAACCTTGTTATCTATCATTATCCATCAGAACATGATGGTTAGATTTTTCTTTAATATCCATATTTTCAAATACAAAATATATTATCCTATGTGGAAACCTACTGATGAGTTACTTTAGGTAACCATTATGCTCCTGAATTTCCTTTTTAAAATGAAGTTTTAGTATTCCTTTTCACAATGTGGGTTTCTACCAAAAAAACTTTCAATTAGTAAAATTTTATAACCCCGATGAAGTTTGAGGGAAAAATTCATTTTAAGGGGGGTATAATGTAAAAAATGAAGATTTTATGAGATATATTCTTTTTAATTTCTTTTATATCCTGTGTTTTTCCCTACGCAAAGATTATAAATTTCTATACACAACACCGTATTAGCTTACAGTATACACAAAACTATACTTGACAAGCATTATACATAATTTCTTGTTCATTTGACAATATTCATTTAACAAAACACCGAGTATATATTTTTTCAATGTATAAAGGAAATGAGTTTGTATTAGTTTATATTCAACAAAAAAGGAATCTTTCACACCATAAAACACTGATTTTTCTTGCATTACATGCAAGAGCGACATTCCTCGATAGCTTGTGTTATATGCAATTCCAAGTTTCACTAAACAATGATATATTATTAAAATATTATTATGGGATATAAAATATCCATTATAAATTTTATTAACCGAATTTTAAATTTTATATAACATTAAAATTCATCTTATGTATTTTCTAGATAGATATAATAACAAATTCATTTCTTTATAAAAATAAGTATTTTTCATAAAATACAGGTTTTCCGCCTTTTGATGGATCCCACATTATAAATCATTTTAAAAACTTTTATAAAATATATTTCACAAAATAAACTTATTAATTAGAATAGGGACATCAAAATTTACTTGGTTTGATTTTTCGGAATTTTTCACATAATATTCATATTTAAATGAATAGTAAAAAATACTATATTTTAATTCAAAAACCCCTTTTAATCTAATTTATTTATATATTTATATTATATTTTTAATTTTCTTGAAATTTTTATTGGATTATGTTTTTATCATTTAATCCAATTATGTTAATTGTAAGTAATTTTACATTTAAATTGGACATAAACACAAGTCAATATTTTGATAAGTTTTTTACTTCTTAAAAACCTGCTTTTTCAGTTTGACAACATGAATTAATTTTAAATTAATTTTTACCAATTATGGGTTTTGAATTTGGAAAAATGGATTCCATATTTGGAATTAGAAGGTCCAAATTACGTAAATACCTTTTATTTTTTTTTATATTATGAATAGTAACATTGGTCATTTTTATCTACCCTTGTTAAAGGTAAATTATGTAAATAATGATGAAAAATAATATTATTAGATAATAATATTACCCAAACACCTACCAAAACACTATTATATGAATAAATATTGACCCATATCACCTAAGGATCAGAATTGATTCATTTAATGGACTCTTTTCCACGAAAATGATGTATTTATTATTAAAACACAAGAAAGTGATGACATGTCACTCTATTATCACTTATAAGTATAATAATTTTAATGTCGTGATAAACATGATGAAACATAGAATATAAACATTCTCCATAAATCTAATGAATGTATCTATATAATTGTATTTTTTTTATTTTTAGAGGTTAAATAATAATCATAAATATTGACACAATGATGATAGATTAGTTATTTTATTAAAAGAAATATCAAATAAATGATATTATAAATACTAAAATTAATATAATTTGAGATAATTAGTGGAATAAAAAAATTTTATGGATTAATGTGACATTGTTTTAATGATTTAAGAATTTTTTTGAAATTATCCTACTGTTATAATATTTTTAGAAATTCAACAGATAAATAGTGTCAAAATTGAACTATTCGTATTTTAAAATATAAACTAGTTTATTAAATGTAATAAAGTTAATAAATATATAATATTCAACCAAATTGTTAGGATAATTCCAAATAGTCATAAATGGAATGTTTTTGGGTCTTTTCATATGTTATGGTAATGAAATTAACCAAACAATTGTAAATAAAAATATAATGGTAATATTTAAAAGGGTAAAATAAGGGTTAATCCAAAATGATAAGGATTAAAAAATATTATAACATTATTAAAAAATAAATTGGATGATTTTATTTCAACCAAATATCTCAATATATTATAAATAAATTATTTTGGGACCATTAGAAACCAAAAATCAATTTATAATAAAACAATATTTTAAAACATTCCTAAAGTACCAATCCTCCCTCTTATAAAAGAACCCCAACTATACCAACTGACTCACACCATTCAAGCCCTTTTACTAATAAAAACTCTACTAAAATAATCTCTCAACATCCCTCCATTCCCCTTAGAGGCCAAAAATTGGGAAGAAATCTATCATAGGGAAACCTTTTGCACAAATCAAAAGAAGATACTCGAAAACGTGGTAATTGTTTTATCATCTCATTCAAATTTATTTTCTTCTACTAATTCTTCATATTATATTGTTATCATACTAAAGTAATAAATACAGCGTCTGATACATAATGATATGTTATTTTAAATATTGGAAAACCTTATACCTATTTTAACTCGTCCCACAAATAATAATGTCACTATTCATGGGTACGTACGGCTTACCGTCCCCACGTCGTGGTGTAATTTTTTATTAGACAATACATAATTTGCATAGGTATAATGATGATGATAATGGATTTAAATAATTTTTATAAAATTATATTTATTATTTATAATTTATATACCATCCAATCTCATTCCATTTAACAATTAAGTGAATGATATCGTCGCTCGTGCATACGTACGAAATACCGTCTCCACGACGTGATGAGGTTCAATCTCCACGTTAACCAATAAATAATGATTATAAAGTATATAAAATAATTAATAATGATATATATGAAAGAATAATTATACTGTATTTTTGTATATATATAAGTCATTTAATTCTAACATTCAATTCAATAAGGAAACAGAAACATCGTTCATGCGTACGTACGACCTACCGTATCCATGAATAGTGTATTTGATTTAATTTATATATCTATTATATATATATATATTTATATACTGAAAATATATGATATATAAATAATTTTTTAAATTAGGTAATTAATTAAATCCGGATCTATGTAATAAGATCAGTAATAACAATCCAAAACACGTATGCTAAATAAAACGATTATTACCCAAAACATTGCTTTAACATGGAATTGATAAATGAATAGGTAATATAAAGTCACAAGTGAATCATATATGATATCATGAATATTATTATTGTTCTATTACAAGTTAATAATATCTTTAATCCCACTATATTGGATTTTCAGACACATATGGAAGAAATCAGACCTAAGGTAAGTGATAATTTTACAATCTCATTATTATCTGAGATTGTTTATATGTAAGTATTTTCTGTGTGTATATTTATCATCCATATCCATGTTTCTTAAATATATAATGTTATTTATATTCTAATATTTTTTTTAAAGTCTATTTAACCATTGGTGAATTATTATCCTATGGTATGGAAATAATATTTCTTTCATTTTCCATATGAGGTACTTTTGGCTTTTCTAGTAAGAGTATGAGAAAAAATGTCTTTTTTAAAGTTATACGACATGAACTGATTTTTTTGTATACAAAACGAATTATTTTCATGAATCATCCTACACATTATTTCAATTTTATTTTTAATTAAATTCTTTTCTTTTAAAATTTCATGGAATTTTGAAAATATAAAACATTTTTTGAAGAAGAAAGGATATTTTCTTAAAGAATTAAGATCATGTGTTTTATCAAAATTATTTTCCATCTAGGATGACATAGTGTTATGTTTATATCCCTATTATTATTTTTTATTTGATTGTTTTTATGATAGAATTATTTTTATAAAATCCATTTATTTTATATAGATTATGTTATGATGAAATTATGTTTAAGAATCCCATTTTATTTCATAGGTTATGCTACAATGAATGATTTATGTTTTTGTGAGATATTTAATAAAGAATTCATTATGAGATTGGTGGGACCAATATATTTCTTTAATTAACTTGGTAAAGATTTATATCTCATGAGATAGACATGATTGGAATGGAATGTAAATATGGTTTAGTAATATAGGGCTGAAAGGACAAGTAAATGTCGTTTAGTAATACATGGATGGAACAGAAAGTAAACCCTGTTCAGTAACGAACTTTGTGCACTATTATGGTCTTGGAAAATATTCCTGAAATACCATGGAAATCATATTATGTGCTTATTTGTTTCAATAATTCCATGTTTTATGAAAATGCTATTTTCTAATGGTTAATGTACCTTTATTATCTATGCCTTACGTACTGCCAAGATTTACCTCCTAGAGCAAAATTGTGATAATTAAACTTTATTTTCATGTTTTTACATTCTTATTCCTATGATTTGTTTTATGTTTTCCATGTTTAACCTTACTGAGCATTTTTTCTCATTGTTTTTATGTTTGCTTTGCCCCTGGATATAAAGAAATGTTTTAGGTAGGAAAACAAAAGTGGATGATCTTTATGGGAGATATTTCTGATCTTCCTCCAATCTAAAAGAATATATTCCAAGTTTACGAAGACACTAAACTAATAAAGTCACTAGGAGTACATTTGTGAAATGTATTTAGTATTCCTCAAAATAAATGTAATGTCCATGTATGTTAAGCATGGGTCGTTATAATCACCGCTTTGTTTTACATACATGTTTGACTTATTATTATTTTTCATATAATATAAATCATGATTTAAATATTTGAATAATGTAAAAAATGATATAAATACCACAGAATTCATTATATATTTATTTCTGGTTACTCATATAATTTATTGATTTGAAATGAAAAACAACATTCATGGAGACGAAAGGTTGTACATACACATGAATGTTGTATCCATTTTTTGTTGTATTGAAGGAAAAAAAGTCAATGATATATATATAATAATAATAATTCTATTATAATTTTCTTGGAAATTTTTATCAAATATTGTTATTAAACCCATCCTTAATATGTTCCAGGTTATGCATGAAGGAATCACATCTCTTAGTGAGGTGGTAGTCGACCATACACATGAATGACATAATCATATTCCAAAAAAATGTAATTCATTAATTTATGTGTTATATAAAAATTTAATATACTTAATAAAATAATAAATATCATGTATATCATATATATAATAAAGACCCATCATTATTCCCAACACTTAAAAGTGGATGTGAAAGAACAATTGACATCAGTTCGTGAGGCTGTACTCTGATGTACACAAGAATAATGATTTATTATCACATTTTATGGAAGTGTGTGATGTTTTATGTCATGAACATAATGTAATAATGATGTATTATATTTATTATACTTATATTATTATATAATAATGATATAAAAATAATTTAATGGGTTTGAAGAAGAACTAAAAGAAAACAATTTTTTGTTGAACGTTACTAGTTCTTTGGGTACCTCCTATTGGTTATTACCAAAGGGTACCCTTTATTGTATTATATAAAACATTAAGGATTCTAATATGAGTATAAATAATTTGTGAAGATATTTTAATGGGTATTTATTGAGCCTATGGGCTTGAGATGTTTGATAATAGGGGGAGAGGGGTTCCCTTTTATAAGTAAGGTGGGTGAAAAATTACTAAATTTATTTAACTATTCAAAATGTCTCCTTTTAGAAAAATAGACACTATAACATCTAAATAGTTCCCTAAAATAGGTTTTGTACAATTTTAAGAACATTTTTACACCATATTTACAATGTTAGACCACTATGAAATCCTTTTTTACCTTAATCACTATAATTAATTTTAACTAATTTAACAAATCACTTAGGTAAAAAAAAATTGGATTTATTTTTTTTGAACAAATTGGATATATTAGAACTTATAAATTATAATTGTTCAAAATTTTTAATTAATATTTCTATATTTATTTCACATAAGGGGAAATATTGAATTTAAATTTAATCTCGCAGACGTGTCGATATAGTGAGTGTTTAAAGTTCAAAAGTTCAGAGGTTTACAATGTTTTTATATCAAATTTCAAAGTTAAATTGGGTAAAATGACCTATATTGGATTAAAATATGTATAATTGGAATAATAAAACTTTAAAACCAATTTAAAATATAATTTATTGATATAAAAAAATTATAAAAATACATCTTTCAATTAATATTTGGTATTATTCACTATTTATCACAAAAAGAAAATTTTAAGAAAAATACAAAAAAATATGCCTAATGTCATTTTGATGTTATTATTTCAAAAATTAGGTTCATTTTTAATAATAGTATTTTTAAAATTTCTAAAATTTATTTTTAAAATATGCGTTCCATTAAACGGTTGTAAACAAAATTTTAAAAAAAATACACATTTATATGCTTAAAATTATATTTTTTCTTATATTTTTTCTTGAAAAAACACAAGTTTAATGTTAAATATTTGATGAAATATATAATATATATATTTCATTACAATCATTCATCTGTATTGGTTTGTTTATTTTATTGGGATAAAACATGTTTGTGCTTCGAAAAATAGTTTCTCAAAAAAGGAATTTCCTTATTTTAAAATAGTCCTCATGCTCATTTATAATTTATTGGTAACCAAATATTTAATTATATAAACATGTGTAAATAACATATCCATAAATTATTTATTCACATTCATACACAAAAAACTATATTCTAGGTAAAAACAATTATATTAGACAATAATTTTAAATGCAGTTCATTGAATGTTTGTCTTGTGTGTAATACAAGCCATCAATGGAACTCAGTATTGAGTAAAACACACGACAAAATTCCAAAGATAATCTCAGTGTTGCATTTAGTGAAATAATAACTTGGTGTTGCATTTAAATATTTATTAACTTAGTGTATCATGCAATACAATCCATTAATGAATTTCCTTTTATTGGAAAATTAAAAATTCAAAAAACCGAGGGTGTTACATTTTACCCCTCTTAAAATGAATTTCTACATAGAATTTTTTACATGACATAAATGGTTTGAAAATGTATAAAATAAACCCATATTATCGAAAAATTAATGATATAACTTCCTTAAGAAAATTAATTTTGGAAAAATAACAGTTACCCAAAGTAACTCGTGTATAGGTTTCTACAAGGGATAATATAGGTGGGAAGTGAATATTTGGACATGGAATGAAAGAATAAAAAATTATAGATAGTGATAGATATCATTTATCATAAAATAGTGGATTCTTAATAGAGGTTTAGTGATCATAACCCCATAGAAAAAGGGTCACGAAAAAGTTCACTGATATCATAAAAAATGTTGATAACATGAACATATTTTATTATAATTCCCTTTTCCTAAAGTTGAATAATTTTCATATACATACTTAATTTCTTTGCATTTCATAAGAAATATCTCTACCAGTGGTTGGTCCTTGATCAATTAACACATTATATCTTAAAATATGAATTGAAGTTGGATATGGTATAATTGCTGAACTAACAAATCATAAGATCCATAAATAGAATAATAATTAATTTAATCCAACAAAATGGTTTGCACATGATATCCAATATGTTGAAATCTTCATATGGTGAAGTAATTAGTAAAACATCATACAATGATCAAATTAAAACATTCCATAAAGGGAGAACCTTAGGACTATTCAAATGATTAAAATCCAAAACATTATAAAGTATTTAAATTAAATAGAATTAACATTAATCCCCTATTATCATAAAGTATCTCTTGATAGTCAGAAAACATGTGAATACTTTCAACATATATTTTCATAAAACATGATAATAACCTAAATAACACTAAGTAATTATGAAAAATATGCATACTTCATTATTCAATGGATTATTATATATATTACTTAAATAAAAAAATAACTAAACTCCATCAATGATAGCATAAAACACATTTTGGAAAAATCAGTAATCTTTTTTCATTGTAATTGGTACTTTATTCTTATCCAACATATCATTATTGAAACTAAAAAAATTCAAAAAACCGGTAACATATTGAGGGAAACATTAACATAATGTAACCTCACCTTTAAATAACTTTTCTAGGTCATCTGTAACATTTCATGTATTGTTGGAAATCCTTAAAGGAAAAGTCCTAAAAACAATCATTGTATTCTTCATGATTCATAGAAGATAGTTCTTGATTTAAAATAATTTAATACATAAATAATTACACCACATCCTTAATCCATTAACTAAGCTTAATTATCTTATTTATTAATACTTATTTTCCCTCGTAATTTAGTCATAATCACTGCATCATCAATGATATAATCATTACTCACACCACCTTGATGATTGTTTTCATGAACATTACATATAAGAAAGTGAATTTAATAATTCCCATACATTCTACATTTAAATAATGAAATAATCAATGATACATTATGGGGGAAGTTGTTATCACCCATTATGGAAACCAAACATTTTCATTTTCCCTTTATAGTTACATTTATTGTGTTGTTATTTTCTATAGTTAAAACATCATTTAGTGTTAGAACCTGTTTCTTATTCTTGAGGTACGAGTTTCTTCTTTTTCTTTTTTCATTCAGCGTTTTTGAGAAAAAAATGAAAATGGGGAAAAATCCAAAAATTTGTGGGTACACGCTATGTACTTTTCCACACGCTGTGTACTTTGGTCGTGTGGGATGAGTACACAGGGCATGTAGGCATGTCGGTGATGAAGGGTGTAAAACCTGACTACACGCCTTGTACTTAGTATATACCCGCCATATAATCAGTTGGTAGGTGAACATTAAGGTGGTGGGAGTAGCCGCCATAGGAGCGATAGTATACGATGTGTACTTAGAAATACACACCGCATAATCAAGACAGTAGATGAATAGTGAGGTGGTGGAAAGTTCCCGCCAGTGGAATAGATAAAAAATGGAATGTACACGCCATTTACTAGAGATTACATGCAGTGTAGTTTGTTTTTTCACTTAAAACGTGCAGTAGCCTCCTCTTTTAACATAAGAAGCTTAGAACTTGATGAGAGCTGCATGAGAGAGGGTCGGAGCTTGGAGGAGCTTCTGATCATACATTCCTGATGGAAATATCTCATATGCCTGAGGGAAATATTCTTTATGCTTGAGGGAAATCACCTGAGGGTTTCGATTATTATTACTTGAGGGTAAGGTTTTGTATGAGGACTCTGTTTACTTTGCATATTCACTATGGTGATTTCTTATGTTATACCTACCAAGATAAAGCACATTCTTGGTATTTTCTTACCTTCTACTTGTTAGATAACATGTTGTGGTCTTTCCTGTGGCACTATATAGGAGATTGTTGGCTGTGGCTGAGTCTTGTGTACTTATAATTAAATTATGTTGAATTGTTAAATAATAATTAAATGGAAATGGAACTGGTAGGAGTAGCTACTTTTCAGTACTTCCTAGTTTATTGTATTTCATTACTGCACACTACTATAGAACAAATTCACTAACAGTTGGGCACAGACCTTTGGTGGTTTCCTACTAAGATTTATTTCTCACACCCTGTTTGGGTAATGTCTTGGGCCCAAATAGATTATATTGTTGTAGGTGTTGAGAAGGGCAAGAGTCCCTATACAGGTACTTGATTTTTGTAGAGGAGTAGGAGAGCATGGGACCGAGCTTAGGCTTGCAATGCTTGTGAGTTCCTATTGCACTATTTTAGTTTCTTTGCTATACTTAGTACTTTGTACTATATTGTATTTGATTATAGTGTATCTTTTTTATTGCTTTCTAAGAAATAGGATATATTTCGTCATTATATATATTTGATAGTTGGTTATCATTTTCTTCAGTACCGTTTTCCTTTCAGCTTTGTATTATTACTGCTTCCACTTTGGTTTGTTTATTTATTTTATTCTGCTGCACTACACCTTAAAGAATGAGGGCATAGTTTCCCCACTATCAGTGCTTGGCCCTCACTGCTAGTCCCAAGCCTCTGGTGTTTGGAGAAATGCGCTTGAGGTCATGTGACCAACCTGATTCGGGGTACCCGAATCCGGGACGTTACAAAGTGGTATGGGATGATTTTTACTTTCTCTGAGTTATTGTATTATTTTGAAAAAATAGAAAGAGATTGATTATTATGGAATTTGGTAATAACTATTCCCGGGAGTAGTTACCCCATGTACAGGTAAAGGCCGGATTACCTCAAATTAAATTGTGATTTTCTGTTTATGATTATTACAATTGATTTGATTTTCACTGTTGGGTGACACACTTGTGGTGTGATGTTTATATTTCTATACATGGGTTTTATTTAGTTGCAACCCAATGAGATGAGGGTATGCCATCTCATGAATCATTTAGGGACATGTTAGAATCACATTCCATGCATATTTTCCATTCCATGTAGGTGCATTATAAATTGCATGTTGTTGTGATAGATGTTGTGCTAGAAAATTAATGTTGTTGTGATAGATGACTTGATAAAATACCTGCTATTTGATAGGGTGTTGTTATGTATGGTTTTTTGAATGAACACCAAACTTTGGTTTTTAAAGAGTATGGGCCCTCATAAACCAGATTTTGGTAGATCGTAGACTTTTTTAGCTTGTTATAACACGTATAAGATGCCAAGAATTGGTTCACGAAGAGTATGGGCCATCACAGATTGAAATTTGGCACTTTGGTGTTCGTTCATTGTTTTTCTCAACTTCGGATTAGTTTCTGAGGCTTACTGTCAGAAAAACCCAGAATACATGCCATGTAATTTTGATTACATGGCATTTACTCTTCTGTTCGGGAAGAAATGAAAAATTTTAAGTACACGCAATGTACCCTATGTACACGCTGTGTAGTTTCTAATTGTGCCATAGGCCATGTAGGCAGAATCACAGGATGGGAAAACTCTAGAGGGAACATGTTGTGTACCAGTTGTACACTCCGTGTTGTGTTCACCCTGTGTCCACCGTGTGACTAACAACACGGATAGAGAAATGTTCACATAAACACTCCATGTCACTTCCAAACATGTTGTGTAGTGTAATCTGGGAATCCAGTCGTGTAACTGACAACACGGGTCAGTGTTATCCTTTCTAGTACACACCGTCTACCAATGGGACACGTCGTGTAGTCTTTAAAAGTGATAGACTATGTGAACTTGGCCATGTGGATGGGGAAACAGGGTGGTGTACACGCCATTTGTGGGTGTAATATGTCGTGTAGTGTCAGCCGAGTAGCCGGTTGTGTCACTAACAAAACGAGCTATTGGAATATAATCCATACACGCCATGTACATCTGGAACACATCGTGCATTGTGAGTTGTGTACCCGGTCGTGTCATTAACAACATAGGTTGGTGAAGCTCATCTAGTACACACCATGTAGACTTTATATATGCCATATAGTCTCTTTCTAATAATAGCCATGTGTCTAAGCTGTGTAGAAGAACTCAGCCAGTGGAAGAAAAATTCAAGTACATGCTGTGTGTATGGACAACACACTATGTGTTTGGGGGCGTTACACGACCAGTTTTAGAAGAAGTATACACCCATGTGAAAGACTTAAGGGAACACTCCGTGTATTTATTATACACGTAGTGTAGTCTTGTTTTTTAAAACATGAATGTTTTATTTATCTTGTTCCCTTCTTGATCTTCCAGTTCTTAGTCCTGGATGATATTAATCTAAGGCGTGTGTTTGAACATGTAGAGTCATGCCACCGAGATGACCACGAGTTGTTCGCCAAGGGAGCGGAAACAATTATACCCCAGAGATGGTTGGCCACAGGCTACCATTGTATCCACCAGCAGTTCCAAATGCGACACCAGCTGTTACACCGGACGCAGGAATGGATGCACAGTTCTGTGAAGGCTTCAAGTGGTTTATGCAGACCTCCCAGGGAGCACCTCCGACTAACACATCTATGGTAGAGCTGATGCATATATTCCCGCAGCAATATCTGCCTATGTTTTCAGGGGATGGAGAAACATAGGATGTAGAGTCTTGGTTGGGTTCTATGCTGACGATCTTCAAGTTTCTAGAGATGCCTCTAGGGAGGAGGGTAAAGCTTGCTACTTATATGTTGCGTGATTCCATGAAGAGATGGTGGGAGGTTTCCACCAAGATTGGGCATCACCGAGACATGGCCTGGTAAGATTTTTCGGAAGTCTTCTATAGCTTTTTATTTCCGGAGATGCTGAGGGAAGATCAAGCTCGAGAGTTCATGAATCTGTAGCAGTCTCCATGTCAGTGATAGAATACTCTTCCTTCTTCACTGAGTTACAAAGTTTTTCACCTGTCCTAGTGGGTGATGAGACGTTGAGGGCTAGACACTTTTAGGATGGTCTTCTATAATACATCTGAGCACTGGTGAATGTTTTTAGGTTGACTACAGTGCATGCTATTGTGAACCTGGCGTTGATTACTGAGTGGAACCTACAGGAAGCTAGTGGTATAGGACAGGGCGGTTCAGCACCAGTTTCTAGTACTATTTCTACTAGAAAGTGGAAGAGGAAAATGGATTTCTATCATGGTGGAAGTACTAGCCAGACAAATTATTCAGGTGGCCAGGTGATGTGATACCGGTGTGGTAAAGAGGGGCACAAGAGACCTCAGGGTCCATGTGACTTAGTGGAGTGTCGAGCTTGGGGAAAGATGGGTCATCTACAACGTTTCTGTAGGGCGTTTCCACCAGTGGCTAGTGATAGGGGTTCTGTGAAAACTCCACATACAAGAGCAAGGCCAACAGATTCTTACCTGTCAGGTAATTGGAACATGACAGGATGTTTAGGATGAGGTGGTGGTCATGGCCATGGTATCCATACAATAGGATCTCAAATATAGCAGGGCGGGTCAGCTCAGGGTATCCAGGATGTGTCGCAGGGCCGCGATACTGGGCAAGCATATGCAGTGAAACAGACCCAACTAGACCAGAATCCCGGACCATCTACTGTCAGATGTATTATTCTCATTGCTTCTGTTTTATCTTCAGTACTTTCAATTTTGGTGCTACACATAGCTTTATATTTGTGCCCGTTGTGGAGATCCTTGGGCTCTGTGTTTATTCTTATTATGATGTCATGATGCTAGACACTATGTTGGGGACTAGAACTGCTAGTGTGCGTTAGTGAAATGATTTCCCCCTAGAGGTTATTGGGTGTCACTTTCTATGGGACCTCTATGTCTTAGAGATTACATGCTATGATGTCATTCTCTGTATGGACTGGTTGGTATCCTTCTGAGCCATTGTATATTGCTATCATCGTAGGGTGAGTTTCATGTCACCAGAGGGTAGAGAGTTTCTATACAAGGGTGAATGGGATGTCCAGGTGAGCCGAGCTGGACCCGAGAATCATGGGTGAGGTGGTGTGACAACCCAGATTGAGAGCTTATATTTGGATGACCAGGGAACTTGTCGGAAGGATTTTCCACTAGTGTTTAATCATTTCAGGGATGTCTTCCTAGACAACTTTTCAGGTCTACCTATGTAACAAGAGGTGGATTTCTCTATTGAGCTTGTGCCAGGAGCAGCACTAGTGTCCATTCCTCCTTATAGGATGGAGACACTAGAGTTTCAAGAGATCAAGAGGCAGTTGGATGAGTTGTAAGAAAATGGTTTCATCCGACCCAATACTTCTCCTTGGGGTTCTACTGTCTTGTTTTATAAGAAGGTAGATGGTACCCTCAGACTTTGTGTGGATTATTGGAATCTAAACCAGTTTATGGTCAAGAACCGATATCCCTTGCCGGAGATTGATGATCTTTTTGATCATCTTTAAGGAGAACGAGTGTTCTCGAAGATTGACTTGAGATCCAGATATCATCAGTTTCATGTTAGACCATCATACATATGGCTTATAGATTTTTGGAGAAGATATGGTCTATACGAGTACTTGGTCATGCCGTTCGGACTCACGAACGTGCCAGCAGTTTTCATGGCTTTGAAAAATTTTGTTTTCCACCCATATCTAGATTCTTTTGTGGTAGCCTTTGTGGATGATATCTTGGTGCACTCTCACACTCGAAACGACCATGAGACCCATCTTGAGAACATTTTTGAGTACACTGGGAGATCATCGGTTATATGCTATGTTCTCAAAGTGCCATTTTTGGATGGACCAGATACAATTCCTAGGCCATATTATCTCTGAGGAAGGAGTTGCAGTGGACCCAGAGAAAGTGAGAGCATTAGTTTCCTGGGAGCATCCTAAGAACTTATTTGAAATATGGAGTTTCTTGGAGCTAGCTGGTTACTACAAGAACTTTATACATGACTTCTCTTACTTAGAAGTGCTGTTGACGGATTTGACTAAGAAGGGTAGGAACTTCGTTTGGTCAGAAGCTTGCAAGACAACCTTTCAAGAGATGAAGGGAAGGTTGACATCCACACTAGTACTGGTACTTATAGAGAATGGGAAGTTCTATACAGTTTACTATGATGCATAAGGTATTGTACTGGGAGTAGTGTTGATGCAGGGTGATTGAGTAGTTACATACAGGTCTCGGCAGTTGAGGCCACATGAGAGGAATTACCCGATGCACGATCTCGAGTTGGCTGCAGTTGTTCATGCGTTACGTTATTGGAGAAATTACCTCCTAGGAGAACATTTTGGGGTGTTTATGGACAAAAAAGTCTAAAATATATCTTTAACCAGTGTGAACTGAATTTGAGACAGCGAATGTGGGTTTAATACCTTAAGTCATTCGACTTTGAGCTTGCCTATAGACCTGGTCAGGGTAATGCAGGAGCAGATGCACTGAGTAGGAGGACTAAGATATAGGCAGTGCAAGAGTCCAGTGGTGAGTTCTAGCTTATGTCTTTGTTATTTGAGATGCATTTAGAGGTGAACGATAGTTAGGGGTGGGACTATCTTTCTTCATTATCTATCACTTCGACCCTCTTGGATAGTGTGAGGATGAGACAACTATCAGATTCAGAAGGCCTAGTTCTACAGGAGTCAGTGTTAAGTGAGGACCCTCCTCCTGGTTGGAAAATATGTGATGATGAGGTACTGTGAATCCATGGACGTGTGTGGGTTCCAGGGGATATACGCGGGGAGTTGATGCAGGAATTTCACAATTCAGCTTGGTCATTGCATCCTCAGATTACCAAAATGTACTGTGACTTGAGACATTAGTATTGGTGGCTAGGTATGAACAGAGAGGTAGATGGTTTTGTTACAAGATGTTCCACCTGTCAACAGGTGAAGGTGGAGAATCAGTGACCATCTAGACTATTACAATAGTTACCCATTCCGGAGTGGAAATGGGATGATTTCACGATGGACTTCGTGACCTGGTTGCCGAAGTCACATAGAGGCAACGATGCCCTATGGGTGGTTGTGGACAGACTTACGAAGGTATCTCAATTTTTACTGATCAAGGAGGTATTCGATGTTGATGATCTTAGGAAGTTATATATACGAGAGGTAGTACATCTTCACGGGGTCCTTTGCTCTATCATTTCCGATAGGGACGCCCTATTTTACATCTCGTTTCTGGTAGAGTTTTCAGAGGGCACTGGGTACACAGGTGCTTCTCAGCACATCTCACCACCCTCAGACCGATGTCCAGTCAGAGCATACGATACAGGTGCTAAATGAAATTCTTCGTGCATGCATCCAAGACTTTGGGGGATCTTGGGAGAATCACATACCCCTGGTCGATTTTTCCAACAATAATAGTTTTCAAGAAACTATTGAGTTGGAGCCTTATGGGGAATTATATGGTAGGCCATGCCGATCACCATTGTGATGGTTGGTGTCAAGTGAGGTAGATTTACTAGGAAAAAGTCTCATGCAGGAGACTTCAAAGCAGGTCTAGTTGATTTAGAAGTGGATGGCTACTGCTCAGTCTCATCAGAAATCATATGCTGATCGCCGCATATGACCCTTGGAGTTCGTAGTCGGGGATCAAGTTTTCTTGCATGTTTTAATGAGGTTGGGACACAGGCGGATCATGAGACAGGGTAAACTTTCACGAAGGTATGTGGGGCCATTTTAGATTCTAGAGAGAGTCGGTCTAGTTCCCTATCGGTTGCAGTTACCACAGAGGTACCATGCCATGCACGATGTCTTCCACGTATCTCAGCCGCACCATTATCACTCAGACCCATCTCACGTTTTTCAGCCTGAGGGGGTTGGACTTCAGGTTGTTGTATCCTTTGAAAAGCATCTGATTCATATTTTTGATAAGAGCACGAAGGTTCTCTGAGGCTGGTCAGTTCCTCTCATACGGGTGATATGTCAGCATGGTCGAGTGTAGGACAAAACCTAGAAGTGGGACAACGACATAAGTGCTCAGTGGTGAGAGATGTTCTCATATTTATCTTCACCACCCATAGAAGGGAAATTCGGGGATGAATTGTTTTAAGGGGGGAAGTTTGTAAGAACACGGTTCTTATTCTTGAGGTATGAGTTTGTTATTTTTCTTTTTCCTTATGTGTTTTTCAGAAAATAAGGAAAACGGGGAAAAATCCCAACATTTGTGGGTACATGCCATGAACTTTTCCACACGCTGTTTACTTTGGCCATGTGGGATGATTACATAGGGTGTGTAGGCGTGTCATAGATGAAGTGTTTAAAACTTGACTACATTCCGTGTACTTAGTATATACACGTTGTGTAATTAGTCGGTAGGTGAATAGTAAGGTGGTGGGAGTAGCTGCTAGCAGAGTGACAGTACACATCGTGTACTTAGAAATACACTCTGTGTAATCAAGTCGGTTGATGAATAGTGAGGCGGTGGAAAGAGACCGCCAGTGGAACAATTAAAAAATGGAGAGTACACACCATGTACTAGAGAGTACACACAATGTAGTTTGTTTTTTTTCGCTTCAAATAGGAAGTAGCCTTCTCTTTCAACAGAGGAAGCTTATAACTCGACGAGAGCCGCGAGAGAGAGGGACAACGCTTAGAGGAGCTCCTGATCATATACCGGGACTCTGATTCCTTCACCGATGATCTCGTTGGAATCGCGCAGATCTATGCCGCTCTCAGTTGTTTTGGGTGGCGTCATTCATGTATATCGATCAGAGGATATTGAGGTAGGTGGTCTAGTGTTTATTTCCAAATGTTGAGTTTTTTTAGAATCATTTTACTACGTGACCATGTTTAGGGTGTCGTATGGATGAGGCCTTGACTTATTAAATACCTATAATAACATAGGTAATCTTTTGATTATGTATAAACTATTGTTTGGGATCACTACTTTAATCCAGGGCCAACCCATGGGTGTGTTTCCCTTGTTTAGTCGTTTGGCCAGGATACCTATGGGTATTCCATGATTATAGCATGATTTGATTTTTTTTGAGAGAAAATGTATATAAATGGCTTGCTTATGTGTTGGGCTAAGCCCGGTTACTTGATTGCCTAAGGGAAGTTTTTTTCTTAGCCTGAGGGTAGTGTTCTGTTTATCCTTAGGGCATCTTTTCTTATTCCTGTGGGAAATAGCTTCCATGCATGGGGGAGATATCTCATATTCCTGAGAGAAATATTCATTATGATTGAGGGAAATCACCTGAGGGTTTCGATTCTTATTACCTAAGGGTAATGTTTTTCATGTTTGAGGAGTCTGTTTACATTGCGTATTCACTATGGTGATTTCTTATGTTATACCTACCAAGCTAAAGCACAGGCTTGGTATTGTTTTACCTTCTACTTGTTAGATAGGCTATTGTGGTTTTTGTTGCGGTATTGTATAGGAGATTTTCTGTTGAGGCTAAGTATCAGAAACTTATAATTCAATTATGTTGAATTGTTAAATATTAATTAAATGGAAATGGAACTAATATGAGTATCTTTTTTTGAGTACTTCCTAGTTTACTACATTTCATTACTGCACACTGTTGCTTCACAAATTCACTGACAGTTGGCACAGGCCATTGGTGGTTAACTACTAGGATTTATTTCTCACACTCTATTTGGGTCATGTATTGGGCCCAAACAAATTATATTGCAGTAGGTGTTGATAAGGGAATGAGTCCCTATACAGGTACTTGATTTTTGTAGAGGAGTAGTAGAGCATGAGACTGAGCTTAGGCTTGCGATACTGCTGAGTTTCTGTTGCATTTTTCTAGTTGATTTTCTATACTTGTTACTATCTACTATATTGTATTTGATTGCAGCGTATCCTGTTTTGAATGATTTCTTAGAAACATGACATATTTAATCATCATATATATTTGACATTTGGTTATCTTTTTCTTTAGTACCATTGTCCTTTCAGATTTGTATTGTTACTGCTTCCGCTTTGGAATGTTTATTTATTTTATTCCACTGTGCTAATGTTTGATTAATGAGGGCATAGTTTCTCCACTATCAGTCCTTGGCCCTCACTGTTAGTCAATGGCCTCTGGCATTTGGGGAACTACGCTTGAGGTCATGTGACCAACCGGATTTCGGGCACCCGTTGAGTGGCACCCAGATCCGGGACATTACATTTTGGTTCTTTTAAGACATCCACATGTGTGTTTCTTCCCAATTTTTTAAAGTAATAGAAAATAAATATTCATTCATTTGTGACCTCTATTAACTAAATTCATAGTTAACTCATTCATTCCATTCTTTGGTTCATCTGATAGTTGATTAAGGAACTCTATGTTTATCATGTTCCATAAAAACTAATTAGAAATGATCACAATTTACTTTACTCGAGTGATTATCCCATTTGACTTTAAAAGAGAAAATTTTCTATCACATTCATTATTAAAATAGTTCCTATTAGTTCCAACAATTGTCTAATATGTGAAGTCATAGTTTTAGAATGGAATATCTTATCATAAATCTATATAATAATGAAAAATTATATTATGTGTGTCTAAAACATGACACCTTATTTTAAATATATGACACATTAAGCTTAACCGAGGACATCCAAGATCATAATATATATAAATCTTTCATGATGGTTTTAAAATTATAAGTAAATTTCAAAATTATATCTTTCGAGAGTGTCAAAACAGGTATAAAACATGAAATATTGTCGGGAACCAGTTCCTGGTCGAGTGTACATCAATACATTGTTTTTGGGGTTGTTTCCCCTATATATATTTGTTCTAAATCCACATCCACATATATTTTTCAGACTAGAAAATTAGAACATAATATTATATCTTGGTGAAAGATCATCAATACTTACCAAAATAATATTCCCATTTAGTGATAATACTTCAAGCCATTCATCCAAACCCGGGAAAAGAAAACATAAGATATAGTGAGCTCAAATGGTTTGTAATGGTAAATAAATAAGATATAAAAGTGTAATAAGAAAATAATGAAATTAAAACATGGGAATGACATTTGAAGATCATACTCTACATAGAAAAGATCATATAAATTATTCAAGACATAATTATGAGAATATGATAATAAATAATAATTAAGGAATAAAGTGAATAATCCATGAGGGAATAACATATGAATAAGAAATGGAATTTATTTCATACACACATACATACAAATATAATTCAATAGTGGTTAAGGATCACTGCTATTAAAATTTGAGTGGAATTGCTTCACTTCCTAAACCACCATAGTAGTCATGGTTCACTCCAATGATGATCTTAGTTTCTGAGGTTCACTCCCAATACCATTTTCTTGGTCAAGTTTCACTCCCAATATCATCTTAGTAGTCAAGGTTCACTCTCAACATAATCATAGAAGATAGAGTCCTTTACTGAACCATGTTCACTCCCCATACCCTCAATGTCTATATCATGAGATATAAATGTTTACCAAATGAAATAGACAAAGATACAGGTCACACCAATCACATAAAAAATCATCAATACTTTTACCACAAGATAATAAAGCATTCATCATATCATGACCCATAAAAAGAGATAGTTTTCATCGAATCATATCACAACTCATGAAATAATATCGATATCATAAAAATTTCAGCATATTATAAACTTGGGTGAAGATATAGGTTTAATAATCATTTCATTATATAATAACCTATGAAAGCAAGTGGGTTACACAAGAATCATATTATGCTATAACTCATGGAATAGAAACAGGTTTCAAAAATATTTTTTCAACTTAATCAAAAACCATTAAAATAATGAATATTAATGGTTTCCTTTTATCACATACGTAATAAATAATAAATGATATTGAATCATTTTATCCTATTTTAATAAGGATTTCTAAAGACCACATAGGTCATTTCTTAAGGAAAATAACATTTCTTTAAAAATAAATTTTTATGAAATAAAATATTTTCAAAATAATTTTCATTTAAAAAAACTTTTAAAACATAAAAATTATTATTTAAAAATATTTTAATACATTTATTAATGAAAATTTACTTTCAAATTTTGAATATTATTTTAATATCATAAAACATTTAAAAAACATTTTTCATTGAAAAGAATTTTGAAATCTTATAAAGGAATATTTGAAACCCATTTTAAAAAATTCATGAAATAGATAAAATTTTGAAAATAATTTTCCAAAAAAACTATATAAAAAGACCATTTTTAATATTTTTGTAGACATTTTTAGAAAACATTGTTTTTCAATAAATTATATTTCTAACCAAATAGGGAAATAAATCCAGATATACTTAAATTTTTTTCATAATTATATGGAATACAAATGATTGGAAAAATGGTAACATTAGATAAAGATATAATTAATGACCATAGAAATATAATATCCATGAGATTTATTGATAGCCAGATCACAATATTTCATTAATGGGAGTATAATCATAAACAATCCTCATAAATGATGAGATTGTACAAATAAAATCTTTCAACTTTGGTAACATTGAATTAAAATCCCATGGAAGAATAAAATAACATGAATATTAAAATATAATAATAACATGTATATTATTGATATAAAATGTCAAAGTGGAATTATATACACCTCATAAAATTATATAGGTTCACAACATTCCATGTGTCTTAATGAAGGAAATTGAGACATAATTATCTTACCACTTTGATAACATCAAAACTATAACCCCATGGAATAGAGATCTTCAAATGGATGTATTGATATGATAACATTTAAGTAAAATAATCATAATTTATAATTATGGGATTTATAAACATCACATACAGTAAATAGGTGGTGTCCATGGCTTCTGTCACATGGAAAACAAAATTGATATGGAAATTCCTTACCTTAAGAATTCACTTCAGTTGCACGTGTTCAAAAATATTATATAATAAATATAAGTTTGTTTTAAACATATGATAAAACTATATTTATATATATAATGTCATATATTATTTAATTATGAATTTATATTACCCATTTATGAATAATTACATGGTAATGTTATGTTTTGGGTAATAATCGCTTTTCTTTTCGTACATGTTTTTACTTTTTATTCTTGATCCGCTTAATTTTATCTTGATTCCATTATTTGAAGAATGTAATACATTATTTAAATATCAAATATACTAATTATATATATATATATATATATTTAGAGTAATCAATAATATTTGTTTATATAAAATGAAATACACTCTTTGTGGAGATGGTAGGTAGTACATATGCATGAATGTTGTTTCCATTTTCATATCATATTGAATGAAAGAAAATTAATATATATATATATATATATTATAGTTTTATATAATATATATATATATCAAATATTTTTATTAAACTCATCCTTAATACATTCCATGTAAAGTGTCAATGGATTACATCACTTCATGAGGCGGTAATCCACATTGCACATGAACGATGTTATCGTATTCACACAAAATAGGAGGAATTAAGGAATATTTTATAAAACAATTATAAAATTTTAATAAAATAATAAATATCATATATATAATATATAAACTATAAATAAATAATTATTACTTTATTAAAAAGGTGGTAATGGAAGAAAGAATGGCATCAGTTCGTAACGCTGTAATCTGTCGTACACACAAACGATGATTGTGTATCCCATTTGATTGAAGTGTCTAATGTTGTTGGTAAAAAAATAACATAAAATATTATAAGTATGTTGAATATAATAAATATTTTTATTAATAATTTTATAAAAATAATTAAATGGTTTTTTAGGAAGAACTATGACAGAAATGATTGTTGATGAATGTTACCACTTCTTCGGGTACCAGATTTTGGTTTTCACTAAAGGGATTACTTAGATGGTATTATTACCAAAGTAAGGATTATATCTTGAATTGAGTGATGTTAAAAATATATTTGTATTGTTTATATCCAATTAAAATGGATTTGAAGGTATGAAGAGAGGGGTAGAGTGGTGGCCTTTTTATAAGAGAGGTGAGTGGAAAACACGTAAAGTTTTTAAAGAGAGAATATTGACCAAATTTATAATATTAAAAAAGTGACTAAATGGATCAAATTAAAAAAATATAAATGATAAGGTCTAAATACGTGCATTAAATAGGTTTTTTACATGTTTCTGTTTATTTTTAAACCTCATCATATTTATTTAACCACTAAGTAATCTTGTTTCTACTTTATGAATATAAATAATTTTAACTACTTTCATTAACTTATTTAGTATAAATTTATGTTGTAATTATTATAAATTATAAATTATTTTTATTTGAAATATTTAACACATTTTTACAAATTCAATTCACATAAATGTTAGAAACTATTTTAAAATTTATCCTATAGACTTGTCGAGAGGGTGAGATTTTAAATGGGAAAATATCCAAAGTTTATAATGTTTTTATATTCAATTTCAATTTGAAATTGGTTTCAATGTAATAAATTGGATATATATATATATATTAGCTAATTACTCTTTAAAAACCATCTAAAATATAATTTTACTATATAAATAAATTACACATAAATGTAGTTTTAAATTAAAATTCAATATTTTTCAGTATTCATCAAAAGATTATTCTTCTCATAAATATACCACATATCCACCCTAAGATAATTTTGAAATTAAAATTTTAAAACTTTTTTTATTTATTCAAATTTAATTTTTAAAATAATAAAAAATAATTTATAAAATAAATATTTCATCAAAAGGCGGTAAAAATACCTCTTAGATAAATACATCTTTTTATGCATAAAATTTGATTTATTTTATCATATTTCATAAAAAACACATAAGATGAATGTTAAATACTTTATGGAATATATAATATATGTTCATTCCAATAATTCATCAATTTTTTTATTTTATTTTATTTATATTAAACATTTTTTTGTTTATAAAAATAGTTTTTGTGAAAAGAGATTTATTTATTTCCAAATATTTATTACTCTCAATTTTAATTAATAAGAAAAAAAGAGTTAATTTTATAAAAATATATAAATAATATTTTGTTCATTTTTTTAATAATTTTAATAGCCTCTATTTTAATAGGTTGGTAAAAATTATCATGTAAGATAATAATATTATTTAAATTTTGGTAAAACCTTGTCAGGCATGTACATAAGCTATCAAAGAAAATATGTATTATGGGAAATAAAAGACTAAAAAATTATAGTTTCTGCTACAATATAATCTTAGTTTTTAATTTATCAAAATATTAACTTATTATTGAACACAAATAATTATTTACATGGTGTAGTATGCAATGAAATCCATCAATTAATTTTATTTTATACAAAAAATGGATAATTAAAAAAAATTAGGGTATTATAGCAAATCTCTTCCATAGAGATATTTGAGGAAAAAATTTGTCTTATACATAAAAATTCATGTCCATTATATGTCTCTTAACGTAGATCATCATATGAATCTAAGAGTCTTTTATATGTTTTTGGATGGCTTCAAAATTTTTCCTCATCTCTTGCACAACATTAGGCCCATATAGACTTTTCTCCCCATCTTCATCCCAACAAGTTGGATTTATAAATCACATACCATGTAGAGCTTCATATGGATCCAATTGAATGATTGAGTGGGATATATTTATATATGATAAATAAATTAGTGAGGGATGTTGATCCAATCCACCTTTAAATTCCATTGAGAATCTGGTTAGAATTTCTTTATGATTGTCCATCAGTTTGGGGGGATATGCCAGACTGAAATTAAATTCAATACTCAAATAATGATATGTAATTCTCTAAAATTTATATTTGAACATTATATCAACATCAGAGGAGATAAAAATTTAATCCCAATTCAACATCACCAATTCATTTATTTAAGTCTTAGCATGTTTTACCAGAAAGTTGTTGACCTCACCTGTTTTAATAATCTCAATTATTCTTTCACATACATTGATAATACCAATTAATGTTTATCTATATATTAATTCTTTCAGTCTTTGAAAGTCTATTATCAAGATGATAATAATATTAAAATAGTCCTTGAAATATGTTAATCAATGTTTATATATGGTTATATGAGTTTTGAATTAATTCTAACTCAATCGGATATGTTTTGCATAAAAGAGATAAGTATTAAGTCACTAATTTGCTTATAGTTACTGATATAGATCTACCAGTACTATGTCTACCGATAGACATATTCACCGATAAGCTAAGGTCACCGATAAGCAGAGTTACCGATATGTATAAGTTCACTGGTAAGCACATATCTCTAATAGATCAAGTCCATCGATACAGAAAGCTACCGATAGAACAAGTCTACCGGTATGAATAAGTATACTGATACTTATATCACTGGTAGAGAAATGAAGATAACGATACAGATAGTCACCGCTACATCAGGCTACTGAAACAACCTACTGTTACACCAGAGTTACCGATAGAGTAAGTCTGCCGATATGAACAAGTCTACCACTATGAAGCTACCGATACAAAATGAGCTACCGATAGAAGCAAAGTCTACCGATAGATGAAGTCACTGGTATATAGATCTAGCGATACACAGAGTAAAAGCTACCGATTCCAGGAGCTACGGATACATGATCAAAGATCTACCGATACAAGATCAAATTGCTACCTATACATGATCAAAGAGCTACCGATACAAGATCAAATATCTACTGATACAAGGAGCTACCGGTACAAGATCACAGAGCTACTTATAAGAGATCACTGCTATAAAAAGTCCACCATTACACTTATACCGACAGAAGGCTACTAATGAAAGACCGACCATCAAACTCTATACTCTCAACATTATTTATTTATTAAGCAACGATAATATTTGATGTTTTTAATGCAATTAATGTAATTTAATGATAGTTGTTGGCATGTCAGGGAACCATACCTAGTACCCATGAAAAGGTTATCATTCCCATTTCCGGAGCTGAAATAAATAAAAGGAAGGAAAAAGACCGGGCACAAAATTGAACTGAAAATCATAGAAAAATAGTTGCATGAAGAGTACATATAATGGGAAAAAGAATGTTGAAAAGTGGTGAATACAAAAAGACCACTTCCATACTCGAATATCACTAAACATACATGAATCCATTCTTCCTGAAGGAGAACAACAACTGAATCTCAGTCAAGGAGTGAAGAACTACAATGAGAAGCTCTTCATGCACTCATGCTGTTCAAAATGAACTTGAAGAAAATGACCCTCTGTTTTTCAGAAAAAAACTAGAGAAGGACATAGAGCTTCATTTACATCAATCCAAGGAGTCCAGAGCTTCACTCACAACACATAGAGCACTCTGAACTCATTTATATCTATTTAGCTCTATTTTGTTTTACTCATTTACTTTTTTAGTAGTGTATTTAAACACTGACTCCTGGACTAAACTGGAGGATACTAAATCCACACTCCAAACTTCTTACACATAACTATATCCCACAGTGAATTGTGGAAGAGGTTATGTGTGACCTGGATAGCCTTTGTGCTATTGTTGTTTTTTCCCACAAATAACTGTGGTAGAGGTCTTTGTACCTGGACATTGTTTTCACTGTTGTTTACCATGATCCAGGGTGTGGATCAAATTTATTTAAATTGTTTGAGAGGACTAAGTCTCGGCTTGAGACTGAACCTCTTTGTTACATCTGCTATGCATTTTAGTTTAAGTCTAAATTATTCTATATATTTTATATTCCACTACTAATTACATTGAAATAAAATTTGTTTTAAATTTACTTTGATAGTTAAACTAGGAAGTTTTTATACTTATCTGTGAACCAATAAGTTAGTTTCAAAAGTTATTTTAATCTTCTGATTAAATTAACTAAGACCTAATCAATCATTGAGAAACTAATTGAACACTTACAATCTGTATAAATTCACTACAGTTTAACTTGTTTTTAAATAGGGGGATTTTTAATAGAAATATTTTTAATATAAATTTTTAATTGGAACTCAATTAACCCCCCTCTTGAGTATCTACTCTGACCAACATTTTCTATCAACGGATTGTTTTATTAATACAGTATTTTGAAACACTCTATTTATCAACTGTGATTTTAGTTTCATCTTAATGATCTCACGTTTTTGTTAGTTTAAAATTGTAGCTCTTTAAATATTTTTAATAAACTGTAGTTATGGACAATATATTAGAAGGTGCTGCTACCAACAAGTCACCTTTCCTCAATGGCACAAATTATTCCCAGTGTAAGCTTAAAAAAACTTCATTTAGAGAGTATGGGATTTGACATCTGGACCGTTATAGAGACTCAATATAAAATTCTAGAAACTCAAAGAACTACTTCAGATGAACCTACTAAGGCAGATTACAATAATAATTTTAAAGCTATGAATGACATGTATTGTGCTCTAGGAGATGAAGAGTTTAATAGAATATCTTGTTGCAAAACTTCTTTTGAAATCTGGGACACTTTGGATATTTCTCATGAGAGAACAACCCATGTTAAATAAATGAGTTTGAACAATTATCCTATTAAATATGATAATTTTAAAATGAAGTCTGATGAGACTATTTTTGACATGTATCTCAGGTTCAATGAGATTTTCAACACCATGATCTCCCTTGGAAAGGCTATTCCAAAAAAGGAACAAATTATGAGGATATTATTATGTCTGCCAAAAAGATGGAGAGGCACATCTATTTCCATTAGAGAATCATGCAACATCCGTAAACTACCTGTTAAAGAATTAATAGGTAAGATTATGATATATGAGGAAGAACTAAAGGTGAATAAGTAAGAATATAATGAACCTAAAAGAAATTCAGTGGAATTTAAGTCTACTACCTCAAAGGGAAAGGACAAGGAGAAAGTTCACATACCTACTGAAATCTAAACAAGTGAAAGTTTAGAATCTGACATGGATGCTGAGAGGGATCAAATCGCCAGAAGATTTAAAAAGTTCTACTGAAAGAAGAAATTCTTCAGAAAATCATACTACAAAGGTAAATGTGATAACAAAGGTCATTGAAAAAAGGACTGGAAGAAGTCTGATAAAAGTGATGATGTTATCTTCTATGAATGAAAGAGGAAAGGACATGTAAACGATGACTGTCCATAATTAAAGTTCAAGATGAAACATGACTATAAGGACATAAAGTATAAGAAACCAATGAAAGAAACATGGAGTGATTCAGAAGACAGCCTAAGTGAATCTTAATTTTTTGACTCTGAATAGAATCGTTCTAACACGTGTTTTATGATAAAAACATGTGAGGTAACACTGGACCCTCCTGTTTTAAATTCATACTACTCTGGAGTTGATTCTGATTCTGATTCTGAATATGAAAATATGTCCAGTGAAGAATTATTTGAATATTGTAATATGCTAGAAGAGACCTGTAATGAACTTAAGGAAAAGTACAAAGCCTTAAAGAAACAACATTCTTTATCTAGTCCTGTTAAATCTTCCCTTGAGGTTGAAAAGGAAAAGAATGCTCAATTTCTTAAGGAAAATACTAAACTAAAATTTTATAATGATAAATTAAGGAATAACTTAGAAAAATTCAAAAATAGAAAAGATACACTTATACAAATTCTAGGTAAACAAGTGTAACTAAAGTAAACTATTGGTTTGGGATACCAACTTGGACAGAGATAGTTCACTAAAACTAGATTTATTCCAAAATCTGGACAGAACGCTGTTAGTTCTAGTTATATAAATTCATATGCCTCAATTAGTTATTCACATTGTTATAGATCAAACAAAGTTTATATTTCAAAATAAATTGATTCTGTGAATTATATGAGACCCATAAGACAAATTTGGTTATCTAAAACATTACTTGTTATCCTTTCTGGACCCAAGAAGATCTAGGTACAAAAATCATTTTCCATCTAAACCTGTTTTGTAGGAAACATGCTTGAAGAGTTCTCATAAGAAGTTATGGTAATTGGATAGTGGATGTTCAAGGTATATGACTGGAGACTTCTCGTGATTTAAGATTTTAATCATTGTTGATGGAAGCTATGTCACCTTTGGTGATAATTCTAAAGGAAAGATCATTGGCCTAGGCCAGATTGGTAACACTGATTCAATTTTAATTTCTAATGTTTTATTTGTTGATGGACTTAAATATAATCTATTAAGTATTTATCAGTTATGTGATGATGGCTTTAATGTTAAATTTGAAAATGATTCTTGTAGTTTTTTTAATTCCAAAAATGTTTTAGTATTTTCTACTTTGAGAAATGAAAATGTTTATGCTGTTGATTTGAATTCTTTAGCCAAGAAATATTTTACTTGTTTAAATGCTTTTCATAAAGAATATTGGTTATGGCACAGAAGATTAGGACACTGCAACATTTATTCACTTAGAAACCTCACTACGAAGAACTTAGTTAGAGACCTACCCAAACTTGAATTCCCGTCAGACAAAGATTGTAATCCCTATCAAAAGGGAAAAGCAATATAATGTTTCTTTTAAATCAAAGAAAGAAGTTTCAACTTCTCAACCTCTTGAGTTGGTTCACATGGATTTTTTTGGACCTTATAGAGTTTCAAGATTAAATGGGAAGCACTATATCTATTTCCTAGTAGATGAATTCTCTAGATATACTTGGGTATACTTCTTAGCTCACAAAAGTGAAGCTTATTCTTATTTTGTCAAAAACACCAAGTCTGTAGGGAATCTTAGTGGACTTAAGATTAAAACCCTTAGCAGTGATCATGGACATGAGTTTGAAAATCATGAGTTTGAATCTTACTGCTCACATAATAGCTATAGTCATAAATTTTCTGCCCCTAGAACACCTCAGCAGAATGGTGTAGTAGAAATAAGAAATCGAACCCTGTATGAAATTTGAAGAACTATGCTTAATGAGTATGACCTACCTATTTATTTTTGGGCTAAAGCTATGAATACAACTTGTTATATTATCAATAGAGTCTTGATTAGACCTGTTCTTAAGAATAACCCTTATGAACTATGGAACAATATAAAACCCAAAGTTAGTTACTTTGGAGTCTTTGGCTACAAAGTCTTTATCCTCAATACCAAGGATAATCTTGAGAAGTTTGATTCTAAAAGAGATGATGGAATTTTTCTTAGTTATTATATATCTAGAAAAGCCTATAGAGTCTTTAACAAAAGAACCAAATGTGTGGAAGAATCTATTCACATCAAGTTTGATGAAACTGATCCACATGAACCTAAGCCTTCTCTTGAAAATCTTGAAGAAGATTTGATAGTTCTGGACCCTAATGATAAAACTAAAGAACCTGCTGTAAAAACATCTAGTTTTGGACATATTCCAGAATCTGCTTCTATAGAACCTGAACATAGAGAAGATCCTTAAATTTCTAGTCCTGCATTTACTAGATCAACTAGGATTCTAAAGAATCATCCTTTGGATGCTGTTGTTGGTAATCTTGATAGAGGGACACAGACTAGAGCTTCGTTAAGAAACCAGGTTGAGCATCAAGCCTTTCTTTCACAGATAGAACCTAAAAATGTTAATGATGCAATCAATGATGAATTTTGGGTAATGGATATGCAACAAGAACTTAATCAATTTGAAAGAAAAAAAGTTTGGGAATTAGTTGAGATACCCAAGGACACTTTGACCATATGCACTAAATGGGTTTTTAGAAACAAAGTTCATGAGTCTGGAAATATAGTTAGAAACAAAGTTAGGTTATTTGCACAAGGATATAGTCAAGAGGAAGGTATAGACTATGATGAAATCTTTTCACCTGTAGCTAGATTAGAAGCCATTAGGATTCTACATTCCTATACTGGTCATCTGAATTTCAAGTTATATCAAATGGATGTTAAAAGTCCTTTTTTCTAAATGGTTTTATAAATTAAGATTTTTTTGTTGAAAAACCACTTGGATTTACTAATCCTCACTTTTCAAATCAAGTTTTCAAGATATCCAATTGTTTATATGGTTTGAAAGAAGCTCCAAGAGCTTGGTATGATAGACTTAGCAATTTTCGTATTTCAAAAAGTTTTACTAAATGGATTGCTGATCCAACTCTTTTTATTAAAATAATTTCTAAAGATTTATTAATAGTACAAATCTATGTTGATGAAATTATTTATGGATCTTCTAAACATTCTTTATGTACTGAATTTTCAAAGAGTATGCAAAATTAATTTGAAATGAGTTTAATGGGATAACTCAAATATTTTCTTTGATTTCGAGTTTTTCAAAATGAAAATGGTATTATTTGAAATCAGAGGAAATATACAAAGAATATTTCAAAACATTTTGGTTTGGATAGTATTAAGGAAAGTGATACTCCTATGAGTACTGTCTGTAAATTAGATGTAGATGAAACTGGGAAACCAGTAGATCAAACCAATTACAGAGGTATGATTTGAAGCTTAATTTACCATACTAATAGTCAACCAGATATTATGTTTAGTGTGTGTATGTGTGCAAGATTTCAAGCTAATACAAAAGAATATCTTTTACTTGTTGTTAAAATAATTTTTAAGTATCTTAAGCATACTGTAAATTTAGGTTTGTTTTACCCAAAAGGACAATATTTTGAATTAATGAGTTACTCAGATGCTGACTTTGCTGTTTTCAAGTTGGATAGAAAAAGCGCATCTAGAACATGTCATTTTATATGTAATTCCTTAGTATCTGGGTGTAGTAAAAAGCAGAATTATGTAGCTTTGTCTACTGCCAAAGCAGAGTATATAGATACTGGCACTTTCTGTGCACAAATTCTGTGGATAAAACACACTCTTTTGGACTTTGGATATGATTTTAAGCATGATTCTATTAACTGTGATAACACTAGTGTAATTAATATTTCAAAGAACCCTGTGTCTCACTCTAGGACAAAACACATTGATGTAAGGCACCATTTATTAAGATATCATTACCAAAAAGGTAATATTACTCTTGAATTTATAGGTACTAAACATCAATTAGCTGACATTTTCACCAAACCATTAAGTTCAGATAGGTTATGTTACATTAGACATGAGTTAGGAATGATTAACCTTGATCGGTAGGTACCTCACCGATGTGAAAACCTCACTGATGTTAAAACCTCACCGATGTGAAAACCTCACCGATGTGAAAACCTCACTGATGTGAAAACCTCATCGATTTAAAAACCTCACCGATGTGAAAACCTCACCGATGGACCTCACTGATAGGAATTCTCACCGATAAACCGTACCGATGAGTACGCGTTGTTTTAAACTTTTGTTTGCTTCCGGAATTTGTATCATTTTTACTTCATTTTATTTTATTTATTTATTTATTCCTAAATGATAAAACACAGTCCTAGTCACTTCTCAATCCACCGAGCCTCAACCCCTTTACCTTCAAGCCTTAGCTCCTAAAACTCTCGAAAACCCTAAGTTCCTCGAACTAAAGACGACAAAAACCAAACTCCGTACTGTCAGAGATGACATTGATGATCCAAATGTGAAGAATCAGAAGTTAGAGCCAGACACAAGTGGTAGTGTTGGTAGAACAAGATCAGGGAGGCGACCAGTGAACCCACACATACAAAATAGAGTTATTATAATCGAAAAAGAGCTGTGCATGGAATGGCTGGTGTCTAGTAGGTCGTTAGTTCTCGAGGTGATGGAAGACCAGAAAGGGGTAGAATGCTTCTCAAATAATAATTTCCCCTACTATCCGAATATATTAAAACAGTTTTATGAGTTTGTGAGTTTTAAGAAATCAGAAGATGAGAACTGAGTGATTTCTTCTGTGAATAGAAAGGAAATGTCTTTTTCAACTGTTGAGTGGGATGAGTATATGAGAGTACCACATGATGGAGTTTGTGGTTAAAAATCGAGGACAATACCACCTACAAGTGATATATTTGACTATGAGACTTCCTTAGAGGAGCTCATGGGTAGTGGCAAGCAAAGACAGGTGGTAGATGCTGAAATAGATGGAGAGAACATATTGTTATTCATGTTTGTTCAACATGTCTTAATTACAAGGAGAGGGGACTTTTCTAACATAATATATCAAGATATATATATCCTAAATTTCTTGATACATTGTGTGAATGTGAATCTGTGCAGTCTACTGATGATTCAAATGGAGGATATGATTAGACCAAAGTCAAAAACCAATGCCTTATTCTTTGCCAAGTTGATCTCAGTGATGATCAAAGTAAAAGGGGTAGCTGAGTCTCAGGATGAGACAGTGGTAGTAAAGAATAATTTTTGTATCACAAGCACAGTTTGTAAATACAGGAAGTTAAACGGGAATGAATAGAGAGGGGAATGGGTTAATGATGACAAGAAGGTTTATGATAAGTTCAATCCTTTGGATCATCCTTCAAGGCTAAAGGATGCAAGGGATCCAGGTCTAGGACATGATGAAGAAGAACTAGAGTACAGTGATGAGACTGATGGAGAAGAGACTTCTATGGATGATGGAAGGGATCCAGACTTGCCTCCAAGTCCTGTTGCAGAAATTGTATCTTCAGGAAAGGGAACCTTTTTTGAAGATGAAACTCTTACTAATGAGTAAGACCAACCAGTCCCTGAGAATGAAGAAGAAAGGGAGAATGAATCTGAAGCCTCTGATTCTGCTTTCTTAAGTCCGAGTTTATTGATTCGAAGATCAGTTGTTCTTGTTAAAGATGTAGTGGGAGAGATGGAAGGACCTGTGCCTAATCCAGGGGAGCCTCTTTCAATTTTAGAGATGGAGTTGATTGTAGAAGATTCTTTTGAGGAAGAAAGACCTGCTGAGAATTCTGTTGCTGTACAAGATAATGCACCAGTTGAGGGGGAGCATCCAATTAGATTTTGTAGCTTTTCAGTAGCAGTTGAGATTGAGGATTGGACAGAAGACCCAAGTTTTGTGGTTTGTGGATTGGACTATCCCGATTCTAATAATTAGGCATCCCTCAATAGACCAAAAATAAATTATGATATTAAAACTGAGTTGTTACCTGAAGATGTGGATAGAATGCATGATCTGGATAAGCTCATGTCTGATCTCAAAATCAGTTTTGTGGAAGAAATAAGGAAAATGGAAACTTCACTGGTGTCATCAATTCAATCGATTATGAATGAATCAGTGACCAGTATAGTTTTTGGAACATCACTTGTTGTGATTTATCCTGCTGATATGATCACCAGGGCTGATCATGAATCCTTAAAGAATGAGCTGAAAGAGTTTTTAGTTCCTCTGTTTCCAAGTTAAAGCACTGCTTTTTTGAGTATATGAGCAATTTGGAAAAGTATTTTGAACTCTCTATCGTCTATAATGTCTCTACCTTTCTGCCAAAAATAGTGGATGAAGTTACAGCTTTCCAGAATCAGTTGTCTCGACTGGAATAGGATGTTGATGCTCTAAAGAAATCTGTTATCTATTTAGAATCATATATGAGTTCTAAATCCCAAGAAGATAAAGATTTATCTTATGTCAAAGGTGTTCTGAGCCAGACGGTATCAGTGTTTGAAAGTTTTAAAACCTCCATGAAAGATCATGTCAGAACCCAGGATTCCCAAGTCAAAAATCTCATCAGTGGGTTGACCAAAAACTTCAAGAAAACAATAACTTTCTTTGTTGGTTCTCTTGCCTCTATACCTTCAATAGAACTAAACCAAATTCGAGATGTGATGAAGGAGGAGATTGGTTCAGCATTAACCAGTGGCTCTGTGGAATCATCATATCTTACCAAAGTGGTGACTTCTACTAGAGATTCAGCTAGAGAAATAATGAAGATAGTCCAAGACTATATGAGAGAAGCTTCTGCCTCTCAGAAAGAAGTTAAAGAAAACGTAGACTAATATTTTCAAAGGATTTATACCAAACATCAATTCAATAATAACTTAAAACTTATGTTAGAAAACCTGAAGTTACCTCCTGTTAATCAAGCCTTCAGAGAGCAAGTCAGCAAGCTAAGAGAACTGACTCCATCCTTGGACAAATTCATACTGAACAAGGATGATTTAATATCTACTATGAAGAGAGGAGGAAGAATCATTATGTATTTCAGAAATCTTTTGTTTCCTTTCTTGCAAGTCAATGCTAGACCAGTGATTATACCTCCAGATTTACCTGCTTCTACCACTACTACTTCTCCTGTTCAGATGACTCTAGTCCAAGCTATCAGAAGCCTTACTACTATGATCACTCAGAGATCTACACAGTACAGAATATGAACAGTTTTAGTGGCTCAGCCTCCTGTGATCATTTATAGAATTCTTAAGCCTTCACCTGCATCCACATAGCCTGAATCCTCTTCTGATCCCAAGGGAAAATCTCACATTGAGGACAAGGATTAAATAGGTGGCTAAGCTATTTGATAGGAATCCCTTGTATTTTGTTTTCAGACCATGTACCTTTTTGCAACATGAAATACAAATGGCTTTCTTTTCTATCCGATTTTGTTCCTTTTCTCTTTGTTGTTTCCCACTTTTTTATTATCACAAAGGGGGAGAAATATTATAGGGAAACATATCTGGGCTAACTAACTTCTATGAAATATGGGGTGAAATATTATCTAAGGGAGAGCTACTATGCTTTGTACCTTTGATACCATTACATTTAATTCTACCTCTGGTACATTGAATATTTCACATATTATATTGTTTTATATGATACAATTGAATTTAATGATATATCCTCTGATAAATTACTGATTATTTTGAGATTATAATATCATAAGTTATGATTATAAAAAAGGGGGAGATTGTTGAACTCACCTTTTTTGATAATCCCAATTATTCTTTTACATACTTTGATAATCCCAAATAATGTTTATTTATATATTAATTATTTAAATATATGACATTCTATTATCAAGATGATAATAATATTAAAATAGACCTTGAAAAATGTTAATCAATGTTTTTCTATGTTTATATGAGTTTTGAATTAATTCTAACTCAATCGGATAAGTTTTTCATAAAATAGATAAGTATTAAGTCACTAATTTGCTTATAGCTACTGATACAGATCTACCAGTACTTAGTCTACCGATAGACATAGTCACCGATAAGATAAGGTCACCGATACGCAGAGCTACTAATATATATAAGTCCACCGGTAATCACATATCTCTGATAGATCAAGTCCACTGATACAGAAATCTACCGATAGAAGAAATCCACCGATATGAATAAGTCTACCGATACTTATATAACTGTTACATAAATGAAGCTATAAAAACAGATATTCACCTCTATATCAGGATACTGATACAAGCTACTGTTAAACTAGAGTTATCGATAGAGTAATTCTACTGATATAAACAAGTCTACCACTATGAAGCTACCGATACAAAACAAGCTACCGATAGAAGCAAGGTCTACCGATATATGAAATCACTGATATATAGAGCTACTGATACACAGAGTAACAGCTACCGATACCAGGAGCTACTGATACATGATCAAAGGGATACCGATACAAGATAAAATAGCTACTAATACATGATCAAACAGATACCTATACATGATAAAATAGCTACCAATACAAGGAGCTACCGGTACAAGATCAAAGAGATACCGATAGGAGCTCAATGCTATACAAAGTCCACCATTACACTTATACCGACTGAAGGCTACTAATGAAAGACTGACTAGTCAATCTCTATACTCTCAAAATTATTTATTTATTAATCAAAGATAATATTTGATGTTTTTAATGCAATTAATGTTATTTAATTATAGTTGTTGGCATGTCAAGGAACCGTACCTAGTACCCATGAAAAGGTAATCATTCCCATTGTTGGAGCTGAATGCTATAAAAGGAAGGACAAAGACCGGGCACAAAAAGTGAAGTGAAAAGAAAAGAAAAATAGTTGCATGAAGAGTACATACAATGGGGAAAATAATACTGAAAAGTGGTGCATACAGAAAGCCTACTTCCATACTCGAAGATCAATGAACATAAACGAAGCCATTCTTCCTGAAGGAGAACACAAGATGCACCTCTGTCAAGGAGTGAAGAACTACAATGAAAATCTCTTCATGCACTCAAGCTATTCAAACTGAACTTGAAGAAAAACACCCTCTGTTTTTCAGACAAAAAACCAGAGAAGGACTCAGAGCTTCATTTACATCAATCAATGGAGTCCATATCTTCACTTACAACACATAGAGCACTCTAAATTCATTTAAATATATTTAGCTATATTGTGTTTTACTCATTTACTTTTTGAGCAGTGTATTTACACACTGACTCCTGGACTAAACATGAGGATACTGAATCCTGAATCCAAACATCTTACACATAACTATATCCCATTGTGAATTGTGGAAGAGGTCAAGTGTGACCTGGATAGACTGTGTGCTATTGTTGTTTGTTCCCATGAATAACTGTGGTAGTGGTATTTGTACCTGGATAGTGTTTTCACTGTTGTTTACCCTGATGAAGGGTGTGGATCAAATTTATTTAAATTGTTTGAGAGGAATAAGTCTAAGATTGAGACTGAACCTCTTGGTTACATCTGCTGTGCATTTTATTTTAAGTCTAAAGTATTCTATATATTTTATATTCCGCTGATAATTACTTTGAAGTAAAATTTGTTTTAAATTTACTTTCATAGTTAAACTAGAAAGTGTTTATACTTATTTGTGAACCAGTATGTTAGTTTCAAAAGTTAATTTAAACATCTGATTAAATTAACTGAGACCTAATCAATCTTTGAGAAACTAATTGAACACTTACAATCTGTATAAATTCACTACAGTTTATCTTTTTTTAAATAGGGGTATTTTTATTAGAAATATTTTTAACAGAAATTTTTAATTGGAACTCAATTAACCCCCCTCTTGAGTATCCACTCCGACCAACAAAATTAATATTCTTGAATGGGGATATAATGGGTAGTATTATTGAGTTGATCCACTACAACCCATATAACATTGTTTCATTTGGATATATTTGGGAGACCAGGGAAAATTCCATACTAAAACTCACCAATTTCCATGTGGGTATTGGAAATTATGAAATCATCCCATTGGAATTATTTTAATATTTTTTAGATTTATGAAATACCAATCACCTTGAGATATACTCTACAATCTCTTTCGTCATGTTGTCCCACCAAATGTTCTCTCAATGATCATCGTAAAACTTTTTACAACTAGGATGGATAGAGAATGATGATGTATGTGCACCATCGAGTAGGTCCTTATTTATCTCAAATGTCGAAGGAAAAAAAAATACATGTCCCAAACAGAGTCAAACCATCATCATTGATATGGAAATATCATATAATCCCTACCTTTATGTATTTAACCTTATTTTAAAGATCCATATTATCCCTGTTTAAATCCTTGATATTCTATTGGATAGATGGGCGTGAAATCATTTGGTAATGGTAGCATGTATTTTTGGATGTTATGATTTATAGATCAATCCTTCATATTTCAATGAATTTATAGTTTTTATCATCCCACATCATAGATAGGCTAAAATGTTCTTATATATTAAGAGAATCAACTACCCTATTATCCGTTATTGAATACTAGTGAATAGATAAATTTTAGCCCTTGATTTGTTATAACAATGTTATTTGTTGTTTTTTGATCTCCTTTTGACAAAATATATATTGTATACTCGTTTTCTCATTATATATTTGACTTTTCCCCATGGAGGTAGTGTCACTAAAGCTTCCGATAAAAGATCAAAGTTGGAAACTCAAGATCTTTTGTCGGGTAGTTATTCTCATGGATCATCAACTATCATGCTATATAGGCTATCACTTTATTATTTATCATGAGTGAACAACCCAATCCATTCTTTAAAGAATCACTATATTTCACAAAACATTATCTATTTGTTGGTAGTACTATCCTAGTGATTACCATCTAATTGATCTCCATAAATGTTTTCTCACATTATTCTATCCAGACATACTTTACCCTTTTGGTGTAAACTTCTATAGTGGGATGGAAAATCCTCAAAAATGCTTACAAGATGTCAGTAGTACCCTGCTGAGAGGAAAAAGCTATGGATTTCTATCACACTAGTGGGTCTGCTCCATTCTTCAATTACCTTTTTCTAGGAAGGGTCTATAGATATTCCCTCACTTGTAATCATGTTTCCCAATAATGAGACTTGTCACATCTAAAAGTCACACTTTTTAATGTAGCATATAATTTCCCCATCCTTAATGTTTCCATAAAAATCCTTATATACTATTCATGTCACTCATTACTCATGGAATAGATTAGAATATAATCAACAAAGACTACCAAAAATTTGACGATATAGCCTATAAAGACTCAACTTATCAAATCCATTAATATTTCATGGGAATTAGAAAGTCTGATGGGAATCAATATGAACTCATAGTACTCATACCTTGAATGTAATGTAGTATTCTAAGTATCTTACCACATCTTGTAAATCCACCTTTGAGAGGTATTGAGCTCCTTGTATTTTATCTGAAAACTTGTAGATCCTTGTAAATGGAAACTTTTTCTCTATGTTGATCTTGTTGAGCTCCGAATAATCAGTACAGATATATATTAATACAACCTTTTTCATTACAAATTACATTGGGGCATCCTAATGTGATACATTATGGAATATAAAACCTTTCTACATGTTATCTTATAAATGATTCTCTTACTCTCCCAGTTTTATTGGGGCCATCTTGTATGTTAATATTGTGATAGGAGTGGCTTCAGGTATAAGATGTATTGACAACTCCACCTAATGATATCAGAAAAGTTCATGTAATTTTTCAAGTAATACATCAGTGTATTCCCTCAAAATGGGAATTTCCCATAAGTTGGTACCATCTTTTGACTCAAACATTTGAGTGAGTTATGCTAATTTATAAGGATTTAATACCCACACCATAATGGTATTTTCCAAAGGAGATACATGATACTATTTTCATTTTTTATTGAGGATGGGATGGTTCAGAATATGAAAATATATTTTTGTTTTTGGGATTTTTGATGCATTCTCTATATAATAAGATAAAAATATATTCTTAGTATAATTATAACTTCCATAATGGGAATGGTTATGGTATTTGATGGAACAATATTACGACTTACACTAATAGGAGAATATTCTAACACTTTAGTTTCTTGATTTCATCACTATGCATTTTTATTTATATATCTACTTCAATGTATCAGGGTTTTGGTTCCACATATCTAGAAAACCTGTATGATATTAATGATTTCATAGAACCATAATCAAATAAAACCTTTTTCACTATTCCGTGAATGGTAATTTTACCATGTATTGTATCATTTTCATGCTCCACTTTAACAGTAGTGATTTCACATGTTTTCCCTTACCTATTTCTGTTTAGTCATTGCAAATATTAGTTACCATCAAGGACTTGTTTTTTAGTGAACTATAATGCATAGTTCCCCTTCTCCATACAATTGAATCATTGATCCATGGGTGGTTAATTTAGAGTATCCTTCATTTACACCATTATTAATGTCGTATTATTCATTTACCTTTGACATTCATGATATTGGTGTCCTTTTATCACATACATGAAGCATTTCCCTACCTCTTTGATACAATTCCGATGATTTTTCTTCCCACATTTTGGACATGAGGGTAATTGGATCCTCATTCCTTATTTTTCATTTGACTCGCCAGCTTGAAACTCCATTATTCTTCTCTCATCCCCATTCCCATAGGTTCAATCTCCCAACTCTATATCTATAACGAGATCACATTGACCACATCATCATAACTCAGAATATCTCAGATAGGTATATCCATTAAAATGAGTGTTTTTAATCCACTAAAGAATCTTTCTATTTTTCAAACATTAGTGATATAAAAAACATGATGAGAATATTGAAGTCCTTTTAATGTTTTTCACATAATCCATGTCTAAATATCCTTGATATTTGTTTATATCTATGAATTACCTCTATATCTAGGAATGTCGATTTTGATGGAAATACAAGTTAGAAAATATATTCATAATGTATTACTATTCCATATCTTATATTTTATCCTCCAATATTAGTGTTCTTAATCAATTCCCACAATTGATTAAACTATTCATCTAAAAGATATATGGGTTGAAGTCATATAATCTTAAAAATAACGGATAATTGAATGGATATTATTTATTTAGGTAACCCAATAATGCATGATAAGTCGAATGAAAGATCCAATAAATGTCAGTTTTCATTTTCTCATAAAGTATTAAATCAATAAATTCATTTTCCTAGGAGAAGGTAGAAATTCCATGTGACTCGAGTTATTTTCCATAGCCTGGAACATCTAGTTAAGAAATTTTATAATGTTTTGAACTCCACCTCACCTGGAATTGGGGATGTCATTCATAAAATTAGTGAATTTTCCCTCAAATGGGTTATAGTCTTTATTTATTCTAGTTCCCAGCATTTTCTAAAATAGAACTGTTTGAAACAATAAGTATGTCGATAAATCATGAATAAGTCATTTTTTATTATATGAAATTAACACTAAATGAATATCGTATAAGATCCCTATATTTATTTGATTTTAAAAATAATTCCTCAAGGATATTTTAATATAATTATACTTATATTAAGGGGTTTCAATAACATTCTCAAATACAAATTCCAAAATTAACTAAATCATGCTATGATAGATACTATAACAACCATCCTTTTTCCTACATGACTATTACATCATTTTTAACATAAGAACTATAAAATCATTATAATATAGGTTCCAAAGGTTTAAGTTCATGGGAAATTTAGGATCATACATTACTTATAAATCAAAAAAATTAAACATTTATTTAAATAATTCTTATTTATCCATATAAAATATCTCATTCTCATTATTACATATAATATATTTTGGATTTACATCAAATACATGGGTGAGATAAAATCCAAGTAAGATTATGAATAATGGACATGAATAAATATAGAATGAGTGAGCATAGTCAACATAATTATTTAATAATAATGGGATCATAATAAACATCATGTGGGAAATCCTATGATAATGTAATGTAATGTGTAAATGCATTAAAATGAAACATCATGTCATAGTGGTCAAATACAACACATAGTTTTGAACAAAGTTAGTGTCACGTTTAGGGAAAACAAATGTGGGAAATCATAACAATAAAATTGTAAAAAAAGATATAATAATGTTCAAGAATAATAAAAATTATATTATTATATAAATAACATTACACAATGCATTGGAGGGATATATAATTTCAATCCAACTCGTCACATGATTACATTTACATAATCATGTAAGCCACATAGAATGAATATAAAACATTGATAAGAACCAAACCTAAGGAAGAAAATGGGTTTCATAAGGATTTATTCAAGAATACATTCATGAATAAGATTTTGGTTTCCCAATTTAAAAATATATCATACATTGTAATAAGGGATCATTTTTATTTCTATAAGAAAAAACTCTTGTGGAGTCAAAGGTTAGTTTTTTTTAAGAAATATACTTCTGTAAAATCATTCTATTTTTCTTAAAAATCCATGTGTAATCATGTATATACTATAAATAAAGCATAATATTGGTGAAATGATACTAAATGTATATAAATGTAATAATAAAGTGAAAATTGATGTGAATAGTGAAGAAAAATGAAAAGGGAGTTCAGTACAAGAATCCCCTTACCTTAATTTACAGCTTATTTCATCGCTTGTCCACCTCTTGAATAATAAAAAATTGATTATCAAAAAAATAGTTCTAGAAGTAAATTATGTTCATTTATTACACTATTTATTAATAATAGTGATTTTATTATATTTATCAATATCATTTGTTTTTTTTGAAGTGTTTTAAAATCATGTTTTTCTAAAAAAATCCCATTTTATTTATTTTGTTAATTTTTTCCAAGTCATTATATATGTTAAGATTTATTTAAAAAAGATTATATTACATGTAATTACACGTTTTATTCAATATATATAATTCAAAATATCCATCCATAATGATTTTTAGAATTTTTGACATGGAAATGATTCTGTATGTGGTTAATTGACCTTTGATAGGACATTATTGGGAGAGCGGGAAAGGAAAGATTAAACTTTATAATGTAAATATGATACATAAAGTTGGTTAAAATAATTTAAATAATGTTATAATACATGGAAATTAATTTCATAAGGATTTTGTTTTAAAATTGGTGGTTAAAAAGGAAACAGAAGTAGAAATAATATAGTATTTAATTGAAACTTGCTTATTCTTCGAAGTTGGTTCTCTTGTACGACAATAAAACTCCATTGATATTTGGAGTTGGATTACTCAGTAAAGTCCATAAGGATTCTAAGGGGATATATAAGATTTAATTTGGTATATTATGGGATTTTTCAATTGGGGGATGAGTAATATTTCAAGTGGAGGGATATGTGTTATTTATACTTGAGGATATGGGTATTTTTACAATAATATATTGAATAAAATATTTAATTGAAGGTAATATATTTAATACTAATTCTTTTGATATATAAATATAATATAAGGTGTTTAAGACTTTTAATACCATTTCTAATTCAAATTAATTAGTTTATTGAAATGTAAAATAGTAAATAAGGAAACATATTTTGAGGAATCACTTCTGTCTTTAGGTTTTAAAAAGTTAATTTTTTGGTTTGTAAATTAAATTTATCATATTTTACGGGCTCATATATGAATTTAAATATATCATGGTGTAACCCAATTTTATATAAATTATTAGGTCATTATTGAATCATGAATGATGTAATTTATGATACAATGGTTATGTAGAAAAACTATAATTTCACAATTCACATAAAAATTAATTTATTTTAGAAAACTACCAAAAAAAACTTCATAAAACATAGATTTTATAATTATAAAAATTTAATTCATTTTTTCGTAATAAATATCTAAAATAGGTTATCTTTTTTAATATATAAATTATGAATTTTTGATAATACATTAAAATATAGTTTTAAAAAAATGTGCTTATATTTTCTGATTTTTTTAATCAATCATTTTTTGAAATTATATTATTTATATTTACATAAATTAATCATTAAAAATATTATTTAAATTACAATTTATTATTTTGAGGTTAAATTTCAATTCCAATGGGCATTTTGTAATTCCAACCAGTTAGGTTACTATTCCCAATGGTCAGGTCACTATTCTAATTGTCACATTACCTCTTAAAAATATTACATCATCATTTCAGTCAATAATCAAAAAAATTCAACTTAAGGTTATATTTTCACCTTTTATTATGTTGATTGGTTTACTAAAAAATCTACTTTCTATATCATTTTTAGGGGTGATGATTCTATCTAATTACTGTGATCCATATTTTCCCATTTTATCTTTTCTTTTTTATATTTTGTTTTCCCAGTTTTAATGTTTGTAATTTTAATTTATTTCTTTGTTGATTATTTTAATAGTACTAATTAATGAAATAAATTAATGCTCTTTTATTTATATATATATATATATATATTAGAAAACCCATTTATATCAAGAGATAATTAACATTTATGAACTCTATGATGTTAAATTTTCAATGAAAATAATTTTTAAAATATTTTTTCAAATTTTAGTTTTTAAAATAATTTCAATGTGAAATAAGGTTATTTCACTCTTGACTATTTCTAATGACATTTTTATGGTATTTATATTCATCAATGATAAAAAAAACACTTTGTTTTAATTCAACACCACTGGGGATATATTATATTGATTATGTTTCTATTCAATATATGGATGGTTTGGGATAATTTTGGATAATAATAGTATTAAAATTCACATTATTGCTTTCTTTTTACAGACATTAACATTCACATGAAATATTCACTTTCCTGTGATAATTGGAAATAAAATTTACCATAAATATCTATATGTTCTATCTTGGATATGTTTATATCCTTAACCATATATCATTTCTACATATAGTGTAATATATTAAATGTTATTTTTTTCCTAGGTAAGTATTCATAAATCGTTATTATTTACTAAAAAGGGATATATGATGAGAAGAAACATTATTCTTGAATTAAATCTATTATAGGATATATTAGGTATTATTTAGAAAATAAATAATGCGGGGCTATAAAATTATATATCTCTTCGATATATCAGAATTATCATGATGAAAATAAGAAAGTTGGAATTAAATGGTTGTATACATATAGTTTTTAACCTACTTGTGAAAGGTCTTGATCGAAGAGGTATCAGGATGTCTGAGATCATGATGTCCAATAATTACGTATTTTCTTAATTAATAGAATAGTTACTATAATCCATGATGTTTTCACAATGATATTATATGTGTAATAATTTCATTATAATTTTGTTTAATGGAATGTGTTTTAACTTATTTACCTTTTTATATTATTTATGCCTTATATATTTATGAAACAGAAGTTATTTAAAATAAATATGTGTCTTGTAATTTACCGTTACATATTTATTATTCATTACATATTCATGATAATCATTTTATTTAAATTATATATTTGTTTGGATATTTAACTCTACTTATTGATTATTATTTTTCTAATCATGATAGTGAAATTATTTAAATGGGTTTTCTGTACAATTAGTTACCTTTCCATGTTGATTATTCTTCTTTATTCATGATAACAATTGTTTTACTTAACCATTACTGATATTTTTTTTCACATTCTTATTTTGTTTTCTTTCCTTGGAATCAAGGAAGTGTAGTTTGAATGATATAAAATGATATTCCTTAGGGAAAAATGATATTCATGAAATAAATTATTCAATAATTTTTATATTCAAATTTAATATGTGAATCACACACAGATATATATTGTAATGCCCCACCAATTCTCATTAGCTTGAGAGTGCAACGAGTCATTAGTAGGCCTTAAGCGACATCCCCAAGATTCCAAAGGCTAGAAATAAATGCCGAAGGGTCTCAAGCATAAGTGGGGGATGATTTACCCTTTAAGAAATAAACCCATCCAATAATCATTCACTATATGATGCTTGAACAAATGAAAGACCAACCAACAACTTCATTTTTGTTAAACCACATTAGAGTACATCAAAGCGTAATACGAAACCAAACATCAAAATACGCAACAGAAGGACAACAAAAGACTCTCAAAAGACATAATGACTCAGTGGTCCACAAGCTACAAGCTCCACAACATCTCCCAAATATCACCACGAGCCATTAGTAATGATATGATTTACCATTACCTGTGTATCAGAATACAACATCTGCAGAAGCACCAAAGTGTTAAAGCAGGGGTGAGAATAAAACTCAATACGTTTCCCCAATGACTTCCCTACTCATGCCACTAGGTTAGAAAAGTTAGCCACATTTACATAAAAACAGTTTATATAAAACAATTTCACCAAAGCAGTTTATAACTAATCATATACAAGTTTTCCAAAACCATCCATGCACAAAAACATCAAAGTTGAAATTAAACCGGCTTTTCCAACATGTTATTTTCCAGAAAAATAACCAACCAAATTTCCAAACAATTTCACAAACATCCCATTTTGGCATACCCAAGCATTTTAAAAAACCCATGAAATCAACCATGCATGATTCATTATGAAAGTTCCATACTAATGAGCAGTCTCTCTTCGATCTACCAAGTCATCACAAGGTAATTGTTTCCTGTGTTCCATTACACCTTTGGCACTGAGAACAAGGTCATATTTCAACCAAGCCTCGTACTTAAAAGTCCCATGTTCCATTAAATGTTTGGCACCAAGCACAAGGTCCTATTTCAACCAAGACTTGTATATGAAACATGAACACACACACCAAACATTCACAACAATCATTCCAAAACCATCCTTTCAATAAAACACATTTTTATTGAAAACAATTTTCATCAAAACTAAGTGTGTTCAACCAATTCATACCATTTCAATAAAACTACCTTTTTATTGAAAACCAAATCCATCAAAGTCATTTCAATCTCAAACCATTTCAATAAAACACACCTTTTTATTGAAAACCCATCTTTCATCAAACCACTTTCCATTCCAGCAAATCCATAATTTAAAATCAAAATTTTAAATTCAAGAAGCCAAATCACTTTGCGCAACAATTTACCAAGCTTTCACAATTTCATCAAACCCATAAATCATCAAAAAAGATGATTTATTCCATGATTTTCACAATCAATAACATTCAAATAAAAAATTTGAAACTAAGCCAACCAATTATAACAAGAGGAGTCGAGAGTGAAGCCACCTACCTCAACAAAAAGGCAAAACCAAGCAACAGATGAAGAACACTCAAGAACACTGGGTTAAATCTCAAAAAAAAAACACTTTAGATCTATTCTCCTAACATAACCAAGACCAACTATCAACATATTTGGCATCCAAATACTTAGGTCTACCCCTAACAGGCATAGATCTAAGAAACTGAGAGAAAGGGAAAAGCAGATCTAAGTAGATCTAAGAAATCATTCAAGAACGAAGGAGAACGATCACATAACTCAAGAATCCGACTTCGATTTTCCAAGAGAAGCCTTCGGATCGCCTCCAGAACAATGGGATAACCCAATTTTCCCTTAAGAGAAACAAAATAACGAGTTAGGGCCACTTAAGAGCTTTAATGAAGCAATTAGAGGAAAAACTAGGTAGATCTAGAATTTAAGGATCTAATTTAAGTGACCGCAGGGTTAGTCCGCATGGTTTGACAAACCGTGCGCTAACCGTGTGTTAGATACTGCCTCGAACACCTTTCTCGCATGGCCTCATCGCACGGTTTCCCTTAACCATGCACTGACCGTGTGGAAGCCACTGCCTCCTCATTCAGCCATTCACGATTTGGCCGCACGGTTTAGACAAACTGTGTGTCGCCCGTACACCTTTCCCTTTGCTTCAAACTTTAGTCTAGGATCTCCAGACTCTCCAATACGGCACCCTTAACTTTTAAAACCAACAAAAGCATCAAGTAAAGGTTACGTACCAGAAACCGGGGGGGTACTACTTTATCCCCACCATTGGCCTTTATGTCCTCAGAAAGTAGAAAACCAATGCTTTTCTGAAAGAGTTCTGGCCACTTCTCTCTCATTTCTTTCTCTCGTTCCCAACTCTCTTATTGAATCTGACCATGTTGACACAAAACCCACACTAGACCAATGATTTTCCCACGTAAGACTTTATCTTGTCTATCCACAATATGCACCAAGATATGTACCAATGAAGCATCTGGCTCTAGGTCAACATGATCCCATCTAATCACATGGTCATGATCTGGTAGATACTTCTTTAACTTAGATACATAGAACACATTGTGAACCGAACTGAACCATGGTGGTAATGCCAACTGATATTCCACCTCTCCAACCCATTCCAGTATCTCAAAAGGGCCTATATAACGAGGAGATAATTTTCCCTATTTTTGAAAATGACGATGTCCAATTCTTGGAGAGATCCTAAAAAAGACATGATCACCCACAACGAATTCCAATGGTCTGCGACGGTGATCTGCATAAGCTTTCTGATGACTTTGATCCATCTAAATCCTCTTTCTAATCAACTGATCCTTCTCCATTGTTTCTTGGACAAGGCTCGGCCCGACTAGTGATGTTTCACCAGTTTTCACCCAGCATAGTGGATAACGACAATGACGCCCATACAATGCTTCAAACGGAGCCATGCATATCGAGGCTTGATAGCTGTTATTATATGAGAACTCCACTAAGGGTATTTGATCCTCCCATGAGCCACCAAAGTCCATTACACAAGCCCGCAACATGTCTTCCTAAGTTTATACCATCTGCTCAGATTTCCCATCGGTCTGAGGATGATACACCACACTCATCGTCAACTGAGTCCCTAGGGCTTACTGTAATGATTTATAGAAACGAGATGAGAACCTCAAATCTCTGTATGAGACTATAGAAACTGGTACACCATGCCTCTTTACCACTTCTTGGATATATATTCTTGAATGATCTTCCACCGTATGAGTTTCACGGATTGGGATGAAATGGGCTGACATGGTTAGACAATCCACTATCACCCAAATGACATCGTGTTTCCGGACAGTTCTTGGAAGACATGTAAAAAAATCCATTACTATCTGATCCCATTTCTACACTAGGATAGGTAAATACTGTAACATACCAGCTGGTCTTTGATGCTCTTCTTGAACTTGCTGACAAGTTAAGCATCCCGAGACGAACTTGACCACCTTCATTTTCATGCCGCTCCACCAAAACTGTGCCTTTAGCACCTTATACATCTTCTGTGTACCCGGATGTACATCCCATCTTGAATGGTGGTAAGAATTAAGGATTTGTTCCTGAAAAAATATAGGTACTATCATCCGATCTCTGAAACACAAAACTAAACACCCATCCAGCTTCCATCCCTCAATGGTCTCCCCACCATTGAGTTTTGAACGGATTACAATACATTATACATCAGATGAATGTGCCTCCTTTACTATCTCTGCAAAATTAGGAGCAAGTGTAGCTGAAAAGAAAACAACAACATCACCTCAGTCTTCACATTCCACAAGCATGTCGGCTAAGACCGACATCAACTACAGTTCATTTGAAGATTCCATTACCAACAGAGCATACAAATTCCATGTTAATGCATTGACCACCGAATTTCCCTTACCCGGTGTATACATTAAGTCAAAGTCAAACATTTTAAGATAATCCATCCATCTCCTCTTCCTCAGATTTAAATCTCACTGTGAGAAAATGTGTTTGAAGCTTTTTTGATCCGTAAACACAGTAAATTTCTAACCAAAAAGATAGTGTCTCCATGTTTTCAAAGCATGGACGACTGCAACTAACTCCAAATCATTTGTTGGGTAATTTTTCACATGCACTCTCAATTTCCTTGAGCCATAAGCAACCACATGGTCTCCTTGAATGAGAACAAAACCCAACCCTATTCCTGAAGCATCCCATTACACCACATATCCTTTCCCTGATTCTGGCAAGATTAAGATAGGTGCTGATGTTAAGCGAACTTTCAACTCTTGAAAAGATATATAACATTCCTTACTCCATTGAAATGAACTGTTCTTCTTTGTCAATGTTGTCATAGGCAAAGATAGTCATTATAAGTCATGGAAAAAGCATCGATAATAACCAGCTAGACTAAGAAAACTTCATATTTCAAAGACATTTTTCGGAGGTTTCCAAGAATGAAAAGCTTCTATATTTTCTGGTTCCACTGAAACACCTTTCTCAGAAACAACATGGCCCAGAAAACATACCTCTTGTATCCAAAAATCACACTTTGATAATTTGGAATACAACTGATCGTCTCGTAAGATTTCCAACACTATCTCCAAGTGTTGATCATTCTCATACCTTGTTCTTGAATACAACAATATATCATCCAAAAAACCCACAAAAAAATAATCCAGGTATTGCTGAAATATCTGATTCATCAAAGTTGTGAATACCACTAGTGAATTCATTAGACCGAAAGACATGACTACATATTCGTAGTGGCCATATCTGCTTCTGAAAGCTGTCTTTTGAATATCCTCTTTCAGAACTCTCAATTGGTGATATCATGATTGCAATTCAATCTTGGAGAACCACTGAGCTCCCCTTAATTGATCGAACAGATCATTAATACGTGGAAGTGGATATCTATTCTTTATCATAACGTGGTTAATTTTATTATAATCAACACACAACCAAAGAGTTCCATATGCTTTTTTACAAACAAAACTGGTGCTGCCCATGGAGACATGCTTGGCCGAATGAAACCCTTGCTTTCTAGCTCCTCTAACCGCACTTTCAATTCCTTTAACTCTGTTGGTGCCATCCTATAAGATGGAAGTGATTTAGGACTGGTCCCCGGAATGAGATCAATCGTAAACTCCACTTCTCTTACAGGTGGTAATCCTGAGAAGTTTTCAGAAAAAATATCAGGAAATTGATCCACCACAGATGAAAAACTATTTTCCTCACTCTCTTCCAATGATTCCAAAGTCAACATTTCCAATTGGTAAGAGATAGTTCCCACCATTGGTTCCAACATGCTCTTTGTGCATTTCTTTACAATCCATTATCCCTTAAAGAGATTCTCAAATCCGTCCTCAGTCGTGAAACTAACTGTTCTCCCATAATAGTTGATGTGACCCTTAAATGTTTTCAACCAATACATACCCAGGATTACATCATAGACATCCATATCCAACATAGAGAAGTACATTTCAGCTCGGCTCCATCAACAGTTATAGCACATGCTCTACACACGAAGGGTTGACATTCTCTTTACCAAGAGGAGTTTGCAGTTTCAAGATAGAAGGCATCATTTCCAGTTTAAAGTTCAGCAAATAAACAATATGAGAAGAAAGAATGGAATGCGATGCAGCAGTATCGAACAACACTTTCATGAGGGTAGAATTCAAAAAAATCGTACCATTCACCATAGATGGTCTAGCCTGATCATAGACCATCATCTTTTCGGGTCCATATAATTTCATTGTTGCTGCACTTTTCTCCTTATTTCCTTATTGAGATTTCCCTTCCTGAGGAGTCATGGTATTCCTAGAATCACCATAACTAGGTCTATTCTACTGGTGAGACTAATTCTACTGTCCTCTCCCTATCGAAGCATACGGTGCTAGCGATGCCTGAGAAGTGTCTCAAACACGCGATCATGGAGCACTGTGACAATATCACTGAGTATGCCCCATCTTGTTGCAATTGTGGCATGATCTAGGTGGTGCTGTACATTCTTGTTTCATGTGATCAGTTGATCCACATTGAAAGAAACCTACTTTGCTTCGGGGTTGTGGAGGAAGGTTAACTGAACCCGCCGTCTGGTTATGATTCGCACTCCCACCTTGAAAGTAGGTGTACCTCTTCCGCTTGTTCCCAACATTGGAGTTCCCACCTGTTCCCATGGGTATCATCATGCCTCCTCCAATCGATCCCGAGATATCACGTTCAGAAACCATTGCTCTATTCACCATCTCTGTATAATCCGTAATACAGAGCACCACAATCTTAGATCTAATCTCCTGCCTTAGCCCCGATTCAAAGATGCGTGCCTTCAGAGAAGCACTTTCCGCAACCTCTGGTGAAAAAATGGACTAAATTCATTAACTTAGCCACATGGTCTGTGACAGAGAGGCTCTCCTATTTCAAGATGAAAAAGTCTGTCATTTTCTGGATCTTGAACGTGTGAGGATAGAATTGTTTGTTAAACAATTATTCAAAATCCTCCCATGTAAGGCCTTCATCAAATTTAGCATGCACCGCTAAATCCCACCACTGACATGCAAGATCCTCAAGCATATACATCTCTAGATTTACTTTAAGCTCCATTGGTGTGCTGATCAAATTGAATATATGATTTATCCTGCTTAGACACACCTCGGCCTTCTCGGGTTCAACATCACCCCTAAAGTTCGGTGGATTCGGCTTCATGAACTAGATGGTATGATCCACATGTCGTGGATCATTCCTCTAGTTCCGCGTATCCATAGATTGAAAGGATTGAACATTACTATAAAACAGCTCTTGGTTTACACGTGGTTCAGGTGCAACCACATTCTCCACAGCTTCTTCGGGTTGGTTTCGATGACTCTTACCAGGTTCCATTTTATAAACCAACAAAAAAATCCATCAATCTCACTCTCTAGAAACTGTTGGCTTAGAATATTTAATTGTATCACATCAACTATCGCAACATTTTTTTAAAACAACCTTTTTCCATGTTCAACCATTTTTGAAAACATTTAACATACTTTTTGAAAATCAATCCATTTTCAAAATACAACAAATACCCTATTTTCAAAGTCTTTCGATTGAAAGAAATTTATGCATTTTTCAAAAATTATCACCTTTCAAAAATTATTACTCATTCTTCACAATGAGATATGCAATCCTAGTGGGAAGTCATTCCTCTACAATGCATGTCATGCTCCTCTCATTGGCTAAACCCACAACAATGAGATTTACAACATTCCAGAAGTGTATCTAAACACTTATGTACCCAACACCCTGGTAAATTGTTGTTTAGCACAAATGGGTTAGATAAGTCCTTTCATGCTATACATTTCAAGTTCCAACAATCCTACTCCTATTTACGATGACCACCCAAGGAATAGACAAGAAGGAATTTAAACTCCAGGACCAAGAACATTGATGACCACTTGTTAGGCAAAGACCGAACAAGCTGATACCATTTGTAATGGGCTGCCAATTCTCATTGGATTGAGAGTGCAACGATTCATTACTAGGCCTTAAGTGACATCCCCAAGAAGCCAAAGGCTGGTAATAAATGCCGAAGGGTCTCAAAAATAAGTGGGTGACGATTTACCCTTTAATAAATAAACCCATCCAATAATCATTAACTATATGATGCATGAACAAATGAAACACCATCCAACATCTTCATTTTTGTTAAACCACATCAGAGTACATAATAGCAGCATACCAAACCAAAAATCAAAATACACAGTGGAAGGACAACACAAGACTCTAAAAAGACACCACAACTCAGTGGTCCACAAGCTCTAATCTCCACATCATCTCCAAAACATCACCACGAGGCATTAGTAATGAGATTATTTACCTTTACATGTGTCTCAGAATACAACATCTGCAAAAGAACAAAAGTTCCAAAGCAGGGGTGAGTATAAAACTCAGTACGTTTTCCCCAATGACTTCCCTACTCATGCCACTAGAATAGAAAAGTTATCCACAATTATATAATTTTTTTATATAAAACAATTTCACTAAAGGAGTTTATAAGTAAACATAAAAAAGTTTTCCAAAACCATCCCTGCTCAAAAACATCAAAGTGAAAATTAAACTGGCTTTTCCAACACATTATTTTTCTAGAAAAATAACAAAACAAATTTCCAAACCATTTCACAAACATCCCATTTTGGCTTACCCAACCATTTCACAATCCCGTGAAATCAACCATGCATGCTTCGTTATGACAGTTCCATACTCATGAGCAGTCTCTTATCGATCTTCCAAGTCATCACAAGGTAATTATTTCCTATGTTCCATTACACCTTTGGCACCAAGCACAAGGTCATATTTCAACCAAGCCCCGTACTTAAAAGTCCCATGTGCCATTATATGGTTGGCACTGAGCACAAGGTCCTATTTCAACCAAGCCTTATATATGCAACATGAACACACACACCACACATTCACAAAAATCATTCCAAAACCATCCTTTCAATAAAACACATTTTTATTGAAAACCATTTTCATCAAAACCAAGTGTGTTCATCCAATTCAAACCATTTCAATAAAACTCCATTTTTATTGAAAACCAAATCTATCAAAGTCATTTTAATCTCAAACCATTTCAATAAAACACCCATTTTTATTGAAAACCCATATTTCATCAAACCACTTTCCATTATCACAAATCCATAATTTTAAATCAACATTTTAAATTCAAGAAGCCAAATCACTTTTCACAACAATTTACCAAGATTTCACAATTTCATCAAACCCATAAATCATCACTAAAGAAGATTTAATCCATGATTTTCACAAGAAATATCATTCAAATAACCAATTTGAAACTAAGACAACCAATTATAACATGATCAGTCGAGAGTGAAGCCACCTACCACAACAAAAAGATATAACCAAGCAACAGACAAAGAATGCTCAAGAACACCAGGTCAAATCTCTAAAAACCCACCTTAGATCTCTTCTACTAACATAACCAAGACCACATATCAACATATTTGGCATCCACATACTTAGGTATACCCCTAATGAGCATATAAGTAAGAAACTTAGAGAAAGGGAGAAGTAGATCTAAGTAGATCTAAGAAACCATTCAAGAACGAAGGAGAACGATCACATACCTCAATAATCCGGCATTGATTTGTGAAGAGAAGCCTTCGGATCGCCTCCGGAATGATGGGAGAAACCTCTTTGCCCTTAGAAGAACCAAAATACCGAGTTAGGGCCACTTGGGAGCTTTAATGAGTCAATTAGAGGAAAAACGAGTTAGATCAACAATTTAAGGATCTAATTTAAGTGGTCGCACGGTTAGTCCATACGGTTTGACAAACCGTGCGCTAACCGTGCGTTAGCTACTACCTCAACCAACCTTCTCGCACAACCTCATTGCACAGTTTTCTTTAACTATGCGACGACCATGACGAAGCCACTGCCTCCTCAGTCAGCCATGCATGGTTTGGCCGCAGGGTTTAGACAAACCGTGCGCCACCCGTGCACCTTCCCCTTTTCTTCAAACTTCAGTCTAGGATCTCTGGACTCTCTCATACATCACACTTAACTTTTAAAACCAATAAAATCATCAATTAAGGGTTACATACCAGAAACCGGGGGTACTAAATATATATATCTAATTTACAAAGACTTTAAAAACATCAACCTTCGAAATATGATTATTTTTATCCTATATTAAATTAATAAAGAAGACACTAACTTCAAGTTATTGGAGTTTGGGTCATTACATTTACATAACCATTAAATAATCATTAGAATATCGTATGTAAATAATTATTAAATTTAATCACTAGTATATAACAATCCTTACTCATCCATGACATAAACATTATAACATCGTCTATCTAGGTGGTTAAACTGACAAAAAAAGCATGTTATAACTATTGAATGAGTAAGAAATATTTATTATATAATGTTTTTAAAAATATTAGTGAATATTTATGTGAAACCCTAGAAAAATATTTGGATCCAAGATAGTGTGCCACATGGACTCATGTGTGCCTCCCTATTTAACATTGGTTTCTATCTAAGAGTGAATTCCGAAATGTAGTTCACATAGATACTATACAATTTTTATCAATTTACACATGCATAAATTAAAAAAAAATAGTATAATAAATAATAATTTTTATAAAATATTGGTGTTCTTAATGATCGTGGAATAATTTAGAAGGGGTGGGTGGGGTGGGGGTTGAATTAGTGGTGTTCTATTTTCAAATTTCAAATATATCAAATTTATTTCCTAAAATTGTTAGAGTAGTTTTCCTAATTTTTTTTTAAAAAATATCATTAATACAAAAATAATAAAATGAAAAAATGGTACACTATATTTAAAAGGATCAAACTCAGTGTTAGAACCTATATCCTTTCAATGATAACTCCCATAGGTAAAAGTAAATTCACTATTAAAATGAAGTGAAATCAACATTTGATCCAACTCCCATTGTAACACCTGAGACTTTTATGAGAAATATTTTGGTTTTATGTTATATACATCATCAAAGGAATCTTTCACTACACAAAAAACTAGCTTGGCTTGCTTTACACGCAATCGCGACCTTCCTCGATAGCCTGTGTTGTACATAATGCAGAGTTTCACTAAACAACGATATGCTATTAAAATATTATTAAAACTAGCCGTTATGAATAGTAATACCCACTTTTTGAAATTTTTTATTTTTTATTTTTCAAAATGGACTTCATTTTTGGATTCGGAATATCGAAACTATCCTAGGGTGAAATTTTGTTATTTTTATGAAAACTTTCAATTTTTTGATGAATAGTGAAAACACTGGGCTACTATTTAAAAACCGGATTTTTATTTAAAGAATTATTTATTTTATTTAAATTTATTTTACGTCAAAATTGATACATAATACCTATATAAGTTCAATTCAATTCAATGGAGTCATTTTATAATAATTTTAGATATATAAAAAGTTTATTGAACTTTTCACTGTCTTTTACTCACCTCCTAGGAGAATTTCCAAATTCACATAAAACTTAATTTTACCACTTCTGTGAGTGGAATTTTGTAAATCCGAGAGACACGATTAATATCAAGGACTAAAATGTGGTTAAATGAGATGAAAATAATTTTTGGTGAATAGTAACTTTTTACTTTTTTTTACCACGGTTAAAAGTAAATAGAGTAATTAAGGGTAGAAATGTTATTATTATTACCCTAACACATGTACTAATTATATTGGATAAGTGTAATTAGACTAAAAAACAACCTTAGGAATAAAATATGACCATTTAGGCCCACTTGGATTAGATTAGGACATTTATTATTATTTTATTTAAAGAAGGGTTAAAATAGTTAAAATCAAAGTTTAATAACTAAATCATTTTTAATAAAGGGTTATACATAAGATAAATTCAACTATAAATATTAATTAGAAATATAAAAAACTTTCCTACATAAGCGTATTTAATTTGTAATTTTTGGACCTTGAATGATATAATTTATGTATGACACAATGATGACGCAGTAATTATCTTATTAATGAAATATTGACATAATTGATGTTATAAATACCCAAATAAATGTAATTTGAGAGTTTTTATGAATTAAAATAATTTTATAGGTTAATATTACATATAATTACTGATTTAATTAACTTTTTTCAAACGTATCGTTCTGTTATGATTTTCACAAGAACCAATTACCAAATAGTATCAAAATTGACATAAAATAGTTTTAAAAACAAATATTATATTATTAATTGTTATTTTATTTCTAAAAATATAAGGTTCGGAAACATTACTTATATAAGGCTATATATATTAATAATAAACAACTTGGGGTTCTTTTGGCTTGTTATAGTAAGTTTATTAACTTTATAGTGTAAGAGAACAAGAAGACAGAGTACAAGTTAAATTATCTAACTTAAAGTTAAATCTAAATGATAAGGTTAAAATAGAAACCTAAACTAGTATAAATTCTATTGGATTAGAGAATTTCGACCCATACCCACCTTAGCTTCGAAATAAATCAATTTGGTGCTATTTAAACCGAATATGACTTTATAATAAAATAATATATTTAGTTTTTCCAAAGGTTCCCCTCTCCTCCCTTATAAAAGGGCACCTCCTCCTTCTCTTCCTCACACCACTTTGAGCCTTCATGCTCGGCCAATCCCTACCAAATTATCTTCTCCACTTCCCTAGAAACATCCTAGAGTTTCTGGTCTTCTTCAAAGACAAAGTTTAGTGCCCTAAGAGGAGGACTCAAAGAGGCGCTTCAAAGAAGAGGTAATGTCTGTTACCGATTCTTTCAACTTTATTTCTTCTTCCACTTCTTCTTATTTAGTTGTTTCATTATGAAGTAATAACATTAGTATCATTCATATACTGTTATGTTATTATAAGTATGAAACAACCATATTTCACCATCTATCCATCCTACGGAAAACGAAATCACCGCGCGTGCGTACGTACGGAATACCGTCTCCACGCCGTGGTGTAATCTATTTTCCAACACCACCTTACTTGGATGGGTATAATTGTGTAAATAAAAACTATATATGATTATTTTAAAGTGATATTGATTCTGAAATAGTATACATACACTCCAATACAATTCCACGATCATGGGAATGATATCATCGCTCGTGCGTACGTACAGAATACCGTCTCCACGATGTGATACGACTCGTTCTACATGATTTTCAATGCATAATGATTACATAAATGAATTGAGTGAATAAATATGATATGTATTACACTAAAAACATTCTGTAAATGAAGTATCTGTATCCTAAAAAGAAGAATAAGAATTTATTCGACAAAACACGCATAAGAACAAAAAGTAATAAAAACCCGAATAACAAGTAGCAATTAAATATTACTAATAAGATGCTAAGAATATGGCCATATATGATATCATAAAAATAATTATGATTATAGAATAAGTTAATGACATTATTTAAATCATTATACATGAGGTTTGGACACTTACGAAGCAAATCAGACCTAAGGTAAGGGAAAATATCACAATCTCGTTTTTATCTGAGATTGATTATACTTTGGTATTTACTGGGGTGTATTTTATCATCCACATCCATGTTTCCTCAATATGCAATATTATTTCCATCCACCTACAATTGTTTAAATCCAATTTTATCCTTCGATGAGTTTTTAGTAAAATATATGAAATGAATCTTTTGTCATTTTTCGTACGAGGTACTTTTTGACTTTTCCGAAAAAAGTATGAGAAGAATGTTTTTTTAACTTATACTGTATGAGTGGATTTTTAAAACATTATTTCCAAGAAGCTTCCTTTACAAGTTTTAAAGTTTATTGTTAATCAACTTATTTTAGTTTATTATTGTATGACATTTTAATAAAGGAAAAATGTTATTGAAGTAGAAAGGATATATTTCTCAAGAATGGAGTTCAAGTGTTTTATCAAAATTATTTTACATCTAAGATAATATATGGTTATGTTTCTATACCTATTATTACATTGATTTGATTATGTTGTGATGGAATTATTTTTATGAATTCCTTTATCTTATATGAATTGTTTTATGATGTCACGATTTTTAAGAATCCCATTTTTATTACATGGGTTATGCAATGATGTATGATTTATGATTTTGTTGAACACATAAGAATGGTATAATTATGAGATGGGTGGGACCAATATCTACCTCCAATTCATTGGTTAATGATTTATATCTCATGAGATAGACATGGCTGGAATGGCAGGTTAAACCGGTTCAGTGAAACATGACTGAAACGAGGAGTGAACTCGGTTTTGAAATGGACTTTGTCCGCTAAGATAGTCTTGGAAATGAGTCTTGACTAATAAGAAATGATTCTCTATGATTATGTTTGTATGAAACAAAGTTTCTTGTTTTATGTTATGATTATTGGGATTACATTTCACTACTATGATTTATCCCATGTTATGAAATTATGATCTCTTTTCCAGGTTAGGATTTCCAAAATGATATGTTCTTATGAATATGATGTGATTGATATTTCTTTTTTTTTACCCTTACTGAGCATTTGAGCTCATCCTTTTTAATGTTTTCTTTCCCCAGGTCATTAATAAGGTTATTAAGTAGGATATGACAAAAAGGGACTCTAGATATGAGGAAATAAATGGGAGACAATGTAGATGATTTTTGAACCAGTTGTTTATGTTTCCCAGTTTCTAAAGACACTATACCTATACGGTCCTTTCATGGTTTTGTTATATGTTGTAATAAGTATGCTTTAATTTTGAAGTATTAACAATGTATGTAAAGTATGGGTCATTATAGTTGGTATCAGAGGAAAGGTATAGTCAACCTTTGGAAACTAGGATGTGAAAGCCTTAGTAAGAAACCTAAGGATATGTCTAAGCATAGAACAAAATCTTAGTGTTTTAGAAATGGCCATGAACAACCTATGATAAGACCTTAAATGTGAAATTTTATTCTTGATTATGTGTTTTTCCTATTATAATTAGTGTTTCTCACACTATTATTCTTGGTTTTAGTCAATGGATGGAACTCGAAGGAACCGTGTTAATGCGGAATGCGACGGGCAATGCAATGATTGTCCCCCTAAGCAACCAAATGTTATGGGAGCTAGAATTCCAAATATTGTAGCCATGCTCACACAAATTTCTCAAGGTATGAATCATGCAGGTCTTCCAAATGAGAAAAGGAAGGAGCAACATTCTGTTGAATCCTTCATGAGGCAGCGTCCACCTTCATTCAATGGGTCTTCTGATCCATTAGTGGATGAACAATGGATCAGTACCACTGAAGAGATATTTTCAATTCTTCAATGTTCTGAACAGGATAACGTCATCTTAGCAGTATATCGTTTGGATGGAGATACTGATCAATGGTGGAATCTTATCAAGAATACGAGGCAAAGAGATGAAATTGAGTCCATGGAATGGGACGAGTTCAAGAACATATTTTTCAATAAGTACTTCCCTCCTATTCTTCGAACAAAGACGGAGAATGAGTTTCTTGAACTAAAGAAAAAGGATGATGAATCTGTTGGTACCTATGAAACAAATTTTAAAATACTTTGAAGGTACGCTTCTGGTATTATTATTCAACCCGAGAGTAAGATCGATCGATTCTTTAGTGGCTTAAAACCAAGTCTTCAAAGGGCATTAGCCATAAGGGACTTCAATAACTATGAGGAAATTGTTTGATCTGATCTCAAGGTTGGGATGGATATTGGAGTAACCCATCAGTCATATGGGTTTGATAAGAAGAGAAAATTAAATTCAAAGGAAAATCTAAAGAGCACACTGAAAAGAAGATGAGTTTTCCCTTATGCTCAATGTGTGGAAAGAAACATGGAGGGAATTGTCTTAAAGGGACAAGTAAATGTTTCAAATGTGGAATGGAAGGTCATTGGGAATTTTAATTCCACAATGATGGGAAAAATATTTCTAGTGATGCGAACAAAGAAAAGGCTACACAGAGTGAACCTCCTACACTTTAATGTTACAAATGAAAGGAAATGGGGAATTATGCCGATCAATGCCCTAATCCAAGGGTTGTTGATGATGATTGATGTCAAAAAACTTATAAGGCTAAAGACAAAGGAAAGTCACATGAAATTTCTATCAGCGATGTGGAGTAAGATAACGAAGTGGTGAAAGGTACACTTACCATCCACTCTAAAGTAGAAAATGTTTTATTTGATTCTGGATCCACACACTCTTTTATTTCTGAAGATTTTTCTAAGGTTATCACTGTATTAACTCAACAATTAGATGTTGAGTGAGCTGTGACAACCCCTAATGGCACAATAGTCGCATCAAAAGTTTATAATTCTTCTCTGATTGATGTTTTTGGGAATGTGCTTCCTGGAAATCTTGTGATCCTTCCTATAGTGGAATTTTATGTGATTCTTGGCATGGATTGGCTTTCTTTATATGGAGCTCATATCAATTGCCAAATAAGGGAAGTCACATTTCATATTCCAGATCAATCTATGATCGTCTATCGATTCAAGGATGGACATAACCTTCCAGTGGAAATTTCTTCCATCTTATGGGTCTTGATTCCACTAAATGAAGGTTGTTTATCTCAAATGGTTGGTGAGAAACTCACGATTAATAATATGCCCATTGTACGGGAGTTTGAAGATGTCTTTCCGGAGGAATTGTCGGCTCTTCCACCAAATCGTGAAGTAGAGTCTTCAATAGAACTCGTACCAGGTGCTTTCCCAATTTCAAAGACACCTTATAGAATGACCCCAATTTAGTTGCAGGAATTGAAGAAGCAACTCCAAGAGAATCTTGATAAAGGATTCATACGCCCTAATGGATCTCCTTGGGGAGCACCAGTTCTGTTTGTTAAGAATAAAGATGGATCAATGAGACTCTGCATTGATTATCGAGAACTTAACAAGATCACTATCAAGAACAAATATCCTCTACCACGCATTGATGACTTATTTGACCAACTACGCGGAGCTCAATACTTCTCCAAGATTGATCTCCATCCAGGGTATCATCAATTAAGGGTCAAAAGGGAGGATATACCAAAGACAGATTTCCGTACAAGGTATGGACACTATGAATTTATAGTGATGCCATTTGGTTTTACTAATTACCCTGATCTCTGCATGGATCTGATGAATAGAGTCTTTAGAGACTATCTTGATCAGTTTGTGGTAGTCTTTATAGACAATATTCTTATCTATTCATAGAGCAAGGAAGAACATGAAGATCACTGGAGAAGTTTATTGAAGACCCTGTGAAAGGAGAAGCTTTATTCCAAATTTACCAAGTGTGAATTTTGGCTTCAAAAATTTGCATTTTTGGGTCACATAATCTCAAAAGAGGGGATATAAGTGGATCCAGCAAAAATAGAGGTTATAAAAAGATGGTGGAGACCAAAAACAGTAACTCAGATCCGAAGTTTTCTTGGTTTGGCTGGATATTATCGACGTTTTGTGAATGATTTTTTCACGATTATCTAATCCACTCACTAGGTTGACTCGAAAAGGAGTTAAGTTTGTGTGGACGGAGGAATGTGAAGAGAATTTCAAGGAGTTGAAAAGAAGGTTATCTAGTGCACCTATACTCACACTTCCTTGTAGTGGAGAAAGGTTTGTGATCTATAGTGCTGCATACAATAAGGGGCTGGGGTGTGTTCTTGTGCAAAATGATATGGAGATAGCTTATGCCTCACTACAGTTGAAAATCCATGAGCAAAATTACCCAACTCATGATTTGGAGTTAGCTGCGGTAATCTTTGCATTAAATATTTGGAGGCATTATCTTTATGGAGAAAGGTGTGATATTTATACTGATCATAAAAGTTTAAAGTATATTTTCACACAAAGGGATCTGAATATGCGCCAAAGAAGATGGTTGGAGCTGATTAAGGATTATGATTACTCAATTCATTACCACCCTAGGAAAGAAAACAAGGTGGAAGATGCATTAAGTCGACAATACCATGCTAGCTTAACCATGATGAGGATCACAAAAGATCCAATATTTATGGATTTACAATGGATGGATCTTGGAATTATAATGAAATGGAAAAAATCGTATCTTTCTCAAATGACTGTTCAACCATCTATACATGTGAATATTAAAGAGGCACAGAAAGAAGATGAAGAGTTACAAAAGAAGGTGAGAAATGTTCCTGAATTCAACTTTGATTGTGATGAGATAATAAAGTTCAGGAATCAGGTTTGTGTTCCTCCCATACCATAATTAAAGAAGGATTTGCTGGATGAGACTCATAGTTCTTCATTCTTTTTTCATCCTAGAAGCATGAAGATGTATAGGGACCTGAAAGAGTACTTCTGGTGGGATGGAATGAAAAGAGATATTGCTGAATATGTCTCTCGATGCTTTCTTTGTCAGCAAGTTAAAGCTGAGAGACAGAAGTCTAATGGGATGTTACAACCATTACCCATACTAGAATGGAAATGAAAAAACATCACTATGGACTTTGTCACTGGACTTCCTAAAACATCCAAAGGCAATAATGCAATCTGGGTCATAGTTGATCGTCTTACAAATTCGGCACACTTCATCTCTATTAGAGAGGATTTCTCTCTGGATCAGCTTGCCAGGATATATGTAAAGGAAGTGGTAAGATTCCATGGAGTACACCTTTCTATTATATGTGATCGGGATCCATGGTTTACCTAAAAGTTCTGGCAAAGTTTTCATCATACTCTAGATACAGAGTTGAGTTTCAGCACTGCTTATCATCCTCAGACAGATGGTCAGTCTGAGAGGACAATTCAAAATCTAGAAGATATGTTGAGAGCTTTCTCTATGGATTTCAAAGGTGTTTGGGATCAACACCTACCATTGGTGGAATTTTCTTATAATAATAGCTTTCACTCCAGCATTCAGATGGCTCCTTATGAAGCTCTCTATGGATAGAAATGTAGGACTCCATCTTGCTGGGATGTAGTTGGCGAAAGAAAGCTATTAGGACCTGATCTTGTTGATGAGATGACAGAAAAGGTCAGATCTATTCAACAACACATTAGAGCAGCTCAAAGTCGACAAAAAAGATATGCCGACAACCGAAGAAAAGACCTAGAGTTTGAAGTGGGTGATAAAGTGTTCTTACGAATATCTCATTGGAAGAGAGTAATGAGATTTGGAAAGAAGGGAAAGTTGAGCCCTAGATATATCGGTTCTTTCAAAATACTGGATCGTGTTGGGAATGTTGCTTACCGATTGGAACTTCCACCGAATCTCTCTCAAGTTCACGATGTGTTCCATGTATCTTTCCTGAGAAAGTACATACCTGATCCTTCACATGTACTCAGCTCAGTAGTTGTACCGCTGGAGAAAGATCTTTCTTATGAAGAACAGCCGATGGAGATTCTGGATCGTAGAAAAAAAGTCCTATGGAACAATACCACTCTCTTGGTGAATGTTTTATGGAGGAACCACCAATTTGAATAAGCTACATGGGAGCTTGAGGATATGATGACGGAGAGGTATCCTCATCTGTTTGTTACAATGTGACGAATTTAGAGGGCGAAATTCATTTTAAGGGGGGTATAATGTAACACACGAGAATGTTATGAGAAATATTTTGTTTTTATGTTATATACATCATCAAAGGAAACTTTCACTACATACAACACTAGCTTGTATTGCTTTACAAGCAATCACGACCTTCCTCGATAGCTTGTGTTGTACGTAATGCTGAGTTTCACTAAACAACGATATGCTATTAAAATATTATTAAAACTAGCCATTATGAATAGTAATACCCAGTTTTTGAAATTTTGTAATTTTTATTTTTCAAAATGGAATTCATTTTTGGATTCAGAATATCGAAATTAGCCTAGGGTGAAAGTTTGGTATTTTTATGAAAACATTCAATTTTTTGATGAATAGTGAAAACACTAGGTTACTATTTAAAAACCGAATTTTTATTTAAAGAATTATTTATTTTATTTAAATTTATTTTAGGTCAAATTTGATACATAATACCTTTATAAGTTCAATTCAATTCATTCGAGTCATTTTATAATAATTGTAGATATATAAAAATTTTATTGAACTTTTCACCGTCTTTTACCCACCTCCTAGGAGAATTTCCAAATTCACATAAAACTTAATTTTACCACTTTTGTGAGTGGAATTTCAAAAATCCGAGAGACACGGTTAATATCAAGGACTAAAATGTTGTTCAATGAGATGAAAATAATTTTTGGTGAATAGTAACTTTTTTACTTTTTTTTGCCACGGTTAAAAGTAAATATGGTAATTAAGGGTAAAAATGTTATTATCATTACCTTAACACATTTTCTAATTCTATTGGATAAGTTTAATTCGACCAAAAACAACCTTAGGAATAACATATGACCATTTAGGACCACATGGATTAGATTAGGACATTTATTATTAATTTATTTAAAGAAGGGTTAAAATAGTTAAAATCAAAGTTTAATAACTAAATCATTTTTAATAAAGGGTTATACATACGATAAATTCAACTATAAATATTCATTAGAAAGATAAAACGATTTCCTACATAACAGTATTTTATTTGTAATTTTTAGACTTTGAATAATTTAATTTATGTATGACACAATGATGATGCAGTAATTATCTTATTAATGAAATATTGACATAATTGATGTTATAAATACCCAAATAAATGTAATTTGAGACTTTTTATGAATTCCAATAATTTTCTCGGTTAATATTACATATAAGTACTGATTTAATTAACTTTTTTTGAACTAATATTTCTGTTATGATTTTCACAAAAATCAATTACCAAATAGTGTCAAAATTGACCTAAAATAGTTTTTAAAACAAATATTATATTATTAATTGTTATTTTATTCCTAAAAATCTAAGGTTCACACAAATGAATTAGACATGGTTATATATATTAATAATAAACAACGTGGGGTTCGTTTGGCTTTTTATTGTAAGTTTATTAACCTTATAGTGTAAGAAAACAAGAAGACACGGTAAAAGTTAAATTATCTAAATTAAAGTTAAATCTAAATGATAAGGTTAAAATAGAAACCTAATCTTGTCTAAATTCTATTATATGAGAGTATTTAGACCCATCCCCACCTTATCTTCAAAATAAATAAATTTAGAGCTATTAAAAATTGAATATGACTTTACAATGAAATAATTTTTTTAGTTTTTCCAAAGGTGCCCCTCTCCCCCCTTATAAAAGGGCACCTCCTCCCTCTCTTCCTCACACCACTTTGAGCCTTCAAGATTGGAAAACCCCTACCAAATTATCTTATCCACTTCCCTAGAAACATCCTAGAGTTCCTGGTCTTCTTCAAAGACAAATTTTAGTGCCCTAAGATGAGGTCTCAAAGAGGCTCTTTAAAGAAGAGGTAATGACCGTTACCGATTCTTTCAACTTTATTTCTTCTTCCACCTATTCTTCTTTAATTGTTTCATTATGAAGTAATAACATTAGTATCAATAATCTAATGATATGTTATTATAAGTATGAAACAACCATATTTCACCATCTATCCATCCTATGGAAAACTAGATCACCGCGCGTGCGTACGTACGGAATACCGTCTCCGCGCCGTGGGGTAATCTATTTTCCACCACCACAATACATGGATGGGTATAATGGTGTAAATAATAACTATATATTATTATTGTAAAGTTATATTGATTCTGAAATAGTATACACACACTCCAATACAATTCCACGATCATGGGAACGATATCATCGCTCGTGTGTACGTACGGAATACCGTCTCCACGATGTGATGCGACTCGTTCTACATGATTTTAATTGCATAATGATTACATAAATGAATTGAGTGAATAAATATGATATTTATTACACTAATACCATTCTGGAAATGTGTTATCTATAACCTAAAAATAAGAATACGAATTTATTCAAAAAAACACGCATAAGAACAAAAAGTAATAAACACCCGAATAACAAGTAGCAATGAAATATTACTAATAAAGACGATAAGAATATGACCATATATGATATCATAAAAATAAGTATGATTCTAGAATAAGTGAATGAAATTATTTAAATCATTATACATGAGGTTTGGACACTTACGAAGTAAATCAGACCTAAGGTAAGGGAAAATATCACAATCTCATTTTTATCTGAGATTGTTTATACTTTGGTATTTACTGGGGTGTATTTTATCATCCAAATCCATGTTTACTCAATATGTAATATTATTTCCATCCACGTACAATTTTTTAAATCCAATTTTACCCATCGATGAGTTTTTAGTAAAAGATATGAAAGGAATCTTTTTTCGTTTTTCGTACGAGGTACTTTTTGACTTTTCAAACAAAAGTACGAGAAGAATGTTTTTTTAACATATACGGCATGAATGGATTTTTAAAATATTATTTCCAAGAATCTTCCTTTACAAGTTTTCCAGTTTATTATTAATCAACTTCTTTTAGTTTAAAATTGTATGACATGTTAAGAAAGGAAAAATGTTTTTGAAGTAGAAATGATATTTTCCTCAAGAATGGAGTTCAAGTATTTTATAAAAATTATTTTCCATATAAGATAATATAGGGATCTATTTCTATATCTATTATTACATTGATTTGATTATTTTGTGATGGAATTATTTTTATGAATTACTTTATCTTATATGAATTTTTTTATGATGTCACGATGTGTAAGAATCCCATTTTTATTACATGGGTTATGCAATGGTGTATGATTTATGATTTTGTGGCACACATAAGAATAGTATCATTATGAGATGGGTGGGACCTATATCTCTCTCCTTTTCATTGGGTAAAGATTTATATCTCATGAGATAGACATGGATGAAATGACAGGTTAAACTGGTTCAGTGAAACAGGACTGAAATGTGGAGTGAACTCGGTTCAGAAATGGACTTTGGCCGCTAAAATAGTCTTGGAAATGAGTCTTGACTAATAAGAAAAGATTCTCTATGATTATGTGTGTATGACACAAAGTTTCATGTTTTAAGTTATGATTATTGGGATTACATTTCACTACTATGATTTATCCCATGTTATGAAATTATGATCTCTTTTGCATGTTATGATTTCCGAAATGATATGTTCTTATGAATATGATATGATTGATATTTCTTTTGTTTAACCTTACTGAGCATTTGAGCTCACCCTTTTGTATATTTTCATTCCCCAGGTCATGAAGAAGGTTATTAAGTATGATATTCCAAAAAGGGACTCTAGATATGATGAAATAATTGGGAGACAACATATATGATTTATGAACCAGTTGTTTATGTTTCCCAGTTTCTAAAGACACTATACCTATACGGTCCTTCCATGGTTTTGTTATATATTGTAATAAGTATGCTTCAATTTTGAAGTATTAACAATGTATGTAAAGTATGGGTTGTTATAACCATTATATTCCCACTATTTATTGATTAGTATGATTATACATAATTCTATTAATTTATATATTTTTTCTTACAAAAAATGATATAGAAAAAAAATTATGAAACATTGAAAATTCAAATATTGAATTTATTTTTGGGTGTTTGTTCAGTTTGATCACCTGTTACACTATATCTATAAATTTTATTTTACTAAACCATTTTTTACATATGTAATAGTTCATCCCCTGCACCTCACTATATTCGACACCTAAATATATATAACCAAATTTGTTTATTTTTCAAAACCATTTTGCCTCACCCTTCTCATAAAACATTGTCCATTAAATCTTCTTTATAATTATCTAACCAACAACATAGTAAGAAAATTGTTTTTGATAATTTAATTTGAAACCTCAATATGTATTTCATATTTTATATAAAATATAAAATCCTATGGAGACATTGTTCTAACACAAATCCTTTATCATTTGTGTTTTTTAGGGAAAAATATTTTTGTACATTGTACTTTTCACTATTTTACATAGCTTCTACTAGGAATGGAAGTGGAGGGAATCCAATATAACATTCAAACTACATAAAATTCAATAACAAAATATCAAATAAATTCTAAATTTTTGATATTCTTATTTGATTTTAAATAGTTTTATTTAATACACGTGAAGCCTTATCACTTCACCAACAGATGTATAATTATTTATATTGATTGAACCATATATGTTAATGAACTTATTCATTTTCACTTATCTTTGAAGGAAATAAATCCAATAAAAAAACTCCAAAAATCATATTCATGTATTGGGATTTTAATTTTTTTATTAAAATAAAATATTTATATCACTTGTGGATGTTTTTCAAATAAATTCTTTTATAATAACTCCTTTGTTTGGTGAAATGATTGTATGATCTTCCAGATCAACTCAAACCTCACAAAAAACAATCTTTACTGAAAAGTTTATTTGAAAATAATTCATATGATAGAACCTTATCTGTATGATCACAAAACATTATCACTAGATTTTTAATTATCTGGATGAATTTGTTATCTAATTAATCCACATAAAAACTTCCATATGACTTTTCATTTTCTAATCAACTTTCCCCATATTCTTTTCAACTGATTCTCTACAGAAACTACCAAATTTTGATGGCCATTGATAAATTCTTCCCTAGTGAATGATTCTCCATTTTAATTACCATTAAATGTATAATACAAAATATTAAAAACTGAAGCATTAAACTCAAATATTTAACAAAACATGTTATTTGAATATTAACACATACTCTCTATCTAGAAAACACTTTTTCATCTACCTGTTTCTCTTAATAACCCAAATATGGTGGTGAAATAATTACAGAAACAAATAATACAATAATATAAAAATTTATATTTCTAGTGGTCTTATCTATATGTTAGAAACTTCCCTATGAATTGTTTTCATATAAATAAAGATTTTCTCTTACAAATTTTTTTATCTCTCTATTGTTCAGGAAAATTGGAAAATCTTTAACAAACAAATTTAATAAACTATCTATCGGGTAGTCAAGGACCAATAAACTATGTATGGTCTCCTAATTAAGCTAAAAACATTTATCATTTCTCCCCATATACTTAATTTAATAATATCTCTATCCTTGTAGGTTTTCCTGTTAATGTATGTGAATAAAAATGTGTCTGGTGATCTCAATTTAGTACATGTGGAAACTTCTTGTAGATCCTCTCTCAAATCATTTTTCAAAAACAAAAAAAATAATTTTTATCCATTTAATTGTACATATATATATATTCCTTATTTTTTAGCTTAAACATGTCATAACTTATCTCCACAAAAATTATACAAAGATCAATAGAAATAATTTCAATCAAATTTAACTACCATTATCTAATTATAATTTTATTTCAATTTTACTTTTTTCAACTAAAAACTAAAATTTAGAAACTCATAAAATTTTATGTATAATGAAAATTCCCATGCATTAGTAATTTTTCATTTACAAACTTTTATACAAATTATTATCTTTCAGATATGTTTTTCCATGTCACGAAATTTCAGTTGCACTTTCTTTATCTTCAATAAAAATATTATAATATCATGAATTCTTCTTAATGTGGAAACATTGATCAATAATCATAGAATCATATGAAATTATAATAAAATTCTTTAACAGTGTATAATGTAACTTTCCAACATTTTATCTTTTTGAGTTTCTGAAAACATTATCACAAACCTTTCAAACCAAAATTTATTTATGAGATTTCTTATAAAAATTCATGTACAATCTGGCTCACCTTTTTAATAAATAAAATTGTTTAAAAAAGTTATATTTCAAAAAATTTAAAACAATTATAGAAAAAATCATAATGTATCTTAAATATAATTCCTTGGACTTTTTGGAATTCTTCATTAAAAACATTTTTAGCTCATTTTTTTTTCATAAATCATCATTTTTTATAATTTTTATCATACCAAATAATTTCTCAAAGAGAATTTCTTGAAACTGAACTATTAAATAAATTATTTTTTGAATTAATTTATCCCTTGGTGATAGTAACCTTTTCATATATTTATATAAACACGCCATCACTTCAATCTTCTAAATTTTTGACACAAAATTTTCAACCCTCAATTTTTCATACTACCCTTCTTTGTTTTAATTCACATTTTATTATAATTACAGTATTAGATTCTTTACATAAGTGAAGTAAAAATTCATAAAAAGTTTTTCTTTATCAATCAATTTTTATACATAATCTAATGAACATTTTGTGTATTATATAATGTTTTTTGATGTCTTTTCTAGAGGAAAACATGAATTTGAAACTTTAATTCCATGAAAATATCTTTTAGCATATTATTTATGAAAAAAACAATGATTTTATATTTTATTTGTAATTTATTCCAATATAATTTCTCTAAAATAATTTTTTTTATAATGTAATACTTTATATAAAAATTCATTGATCTAAAATATTGGACATGAATATTCGAATGATCAATGTCAATTTCATTGTCAAAACATTCCTTAATAGAATGGAAACTAACATATTTAAATCATTCAATTTTACTTTCATCCAAATAATACGTGTATACTAATGGGTGGATAACACATTCTTCTTCAAATATACCAATTATTTTGATTTTTATACTATTTTATGTCACAAAATATTCACTCATGAAAAATTTTCATCCTAATGACAATTTTCTATTGTTACAATCTCCATCGCAATGAACTTTAGTATATCCATTTTTTTCAAAACATTTTCTTTATAAAATCTCATAATAATATATTTATTTATTATATCACAAAATTATTTGGGCAACAAATATATGTGATTATTTTAGATCAACCTAATATCATTCCCAGAATGTAATAGAACAAACAATTTTGAGCCTTGAAGATCTATGCTAGAGAAATATTCATATCAAATTTTAATAATATTTCAGATTAAAAAATTTAAAAAATTTATCTTTATTCATATTTATCCAAATAAAAATATAAGTTAAAACTTTTTTGTAATGACCATGTAGCTATTTTTAAAAATTTCCCAGTGTAATACCCTTATCATATAAAACAATATCATTCCCATTTTTTCTCTTGTAAACCTACAAAAGAATATTAATTCTCCATGAATAAAAATATCAAAAAATTTCATTATTTTTTCAGAAAACTCATTTCAAGTGTTATATATATCCCAAAAAAATATTATGTCATAAACATAAATAATGACAACTAGGATACCAGAGTTCATCTATTTTACATATAATTTTTTTTTCAAATTCCTGTTTGAAAAATTCAACATTTTTTAGAAAATATCGAATTCAGAGTCCTTTAATAAAGGTGATTGTTTCAACCCATACAAGTCCTTATTCTACTTACACACCATTTTTTCTTCTCTATAAAGTAAAACCCCATAGGGCTGGTCTGTATAAACTTGTTTCTTGGTATCTCAGTTTATGAGGGATTAGTTTACAATTATATTATAAAAATTATAATAACAATTTGAATCCACATCAATGATGAATATTATAGTTTATAATTTCACAATAGGGGGAATAGTTTCCTCAAAATCCACACTAATAACCTATGAATATACTTTACAAACAGTTCTTTATTTGTTTCATGATACATCCACATGTTAATTGAACTTGTTTCATAACACTTAATTTTTGCAATGATATTCTTCCCTGTTAGTCATTGAAAATGTTACCATGTTTAATTTTTCTCTATATGATACAAATTTTCATTAATAAAATATAAAAATTCTTTACATTCAGTTACTTATAAAAACACATTTTGGTTCAACCTATGACATAAATAAAGTTTTATTTTCTAATCTCAACATTCATCTAGTCCGAATCAGATCATAATGATTTATAATAATATTATTATATTCTACCAATTTTTGTAGAGTATAAAAATTTCATATATTTTCATCATTATTAAATTTCCTCACAATATGATTCTTCTGATTCTTCTATCATGTTTCTTGGAAAACTTATATCTTTACATTTTCAATTCTCATTATATGTCCATAACACATCTTCCAATTTTTTTTAATAATATTTATTAAGTAAATTGAATTGTTAGAAGATTTTATATCATAGGAACCCCTAAAAGTTCAAAAATGATTTCTCTAAAATTTATATTTCTATTTTTTGGGTGATTATCTAATAAAAATTCCACCATCAATTATTCCATAACATTTTCCATGATCTATATTTTTAATCTTTAGTAAAAATGGAGTACCGAAAAAACATTAAAAATATCAATGAAGGTTTTTTATAAAAAATATCAAAGGAATTCATCTTAGATTCAAACCATTAAAAAACTATTTTTTCAATTTACAATAGTAATAACAGCTTCTCAATAGAAGAACGTAGAAACATATTATTTTCCCAACATGTTTCTTCACATATCAACCATGATTTTTCTCCTTTCAACTACTCTATTTTACTAAGGGGTGTATAGATAATTTTACTAATGTTTCACTCTATTCAAATTAAAATATGATTTGAAATAATTATTTCTGTATTATTTTATATTACCATTTCTCACCTTCATTATATAAACACCGATTTCTCTCTCAACTACCCTTCTAAAAATTATACACATTTTATTTTCCATTGACTTGTGATTTTTAAACCGATTTTTGGTCATCCATATAAAATTATTAATAAATGTTATAATGTGGAATTATCCTTCCATTGGTTTATCTTTCATTAACCCACAATGATCAGATTGAATACTCTCAAGAGGTATGGATGATTGGATTTCGACATTCTTATGACGTTTACCAATAATTTTTATTTTTGAAAAAATTATACATGAAACCTATTTATATATATTCAAAATTAGAATGTTTCATAAAACAAAAAATTTGGAGAGTTTTTCGTTAATGTTTTACATGGTTTCCAAGCCTACAATGCTACAACTTATCATTATCAGTAATAAAATAACATGGGTTTCCATGTTCTCCAATTTTAATGATATTTTTTTTAGTTCTTTATCCCAAGGTAAAAATTATCCATCTTACACACTTATTATGATACATGGATATTTAATTAAAATTGTAAAGACCTGTAAATTTCAAGGAATTTTTATTCTTAATTTTATTTGGAATTTTACAAGAACGCAGTTTCTGACGGTACCTGATTCCGAGGCCTGGTGTGACCAGAATCATTTTCCGAAGTTTGGCTCGGGTACGTTCAGTGAACGGACGAGCAGATTTTTCTAACTTTTGAACCGGTGCCCGGAATCGAATTCTGAGGGCACCGATGAAATCGCAGCGCCAGTATTTGCTTAGAAACGCCTCTTCCGGAGTTGCATTTGCTCGGGTGTGGTTTTTAATTTTCAGGCTTAAAGTTAAGAAATAAAATAATTTTTTTCGACAACTTTATTTTATTTCACTTAAGCCACATGGAAGCCACTTGAAGCCACTTAAAAGAGGCTTAAACTGAGTTGAACCGGATAGGGTACTATCTAGAAATATCCTACCCTCTTGGTAGGATATTTGTGAGGTGGGGCCCGCACGAGCCCTGCCGTTTCTTTCCGCTAAGTAACGCACCCGCGAAGACCCATCATTATGAAAGTCAACTGACGTGTTTTCTTAAATTCTTAACAGACCATTTAATTGGGTGGTTTTATTCGTGAATTAAATGAGTTGTTACTTTCATTGAATTAATACAACGAATTGATGGGTCGTTACTTACCTTTTTGTTTGTTGGCGTTATAATAAAATAAGACCAACAAGGTATTTTGAAAGATTACTCGTTGAGAGGATTGACAGAATCCTTGAGCCTTCATCCTCCTTCATGAAGAACGCGAAGAACGCGAAGAATGCAAAGAACGCCGACCTCCGACGAAGAACGCCGAACTCGTGGAAGTCGACGACGCGACGCCGTGTTCCGCGACGCCGACGTTCCCTTCCTGCAACGTTCTTCTGTGACGTCTCTTCCTCTGCAACGAATCTTCGATCTGCTGTTTGAGGTTAGAGACTCCCGGTTTCTCTTAAATCTTCCTTGTGTCTTATTTTTTACAAAACACAGATTTAATTTTATATAATTAAATTAAATCTGTTGTTTTTTTTTATCCGTTGAGTTCGCCGACTCAACGCCGGTTTCCGCGACGACACGACAATCTCCTCCTTCCGCGACAAGAAATTCCGCAAAGGACGTGCGTACGACGACGACCAACGAGGTAGGGGTTGTTGTGAACTTTTCCTTTTCCCGTGTTGTTTCCGTTCAAGAATGACGAACCTGATTCATAAACAATTTTTATTTCATTAAAAATTGTTTTTGGATATGTATTCATATTTTGAATACTGTACCTCCCGTTGTTTATCACTAACGCGGAGGGTGCGGGCCAAACGAACACGGCCTGAAAACCCTCCGCCGTTCTTCGTTATTGTGCGGATTTGATGGCGACGATGGAACGTGCCGCAACGGAAGTGTGATGGTTCCGTAGTGAAGAACAAGTCCCGGGAGGAGCAGCGGCGTAGACGGGAACAGAATCGGACCAGCGGAGCGACTCCGGTGGCTCGCGGAAGCCACCGGCGGCGCGGGTTGCCGGCGCGGCGGCACCGGCAGCCGGGAGCGGCGGCGCCCCGGTGCACCGTCGGACAAGGCCGCCACGGCAGAAGCCGCGGCGGCGGCACTCGCGGACCCGCTGCCGCGTAGGTCCGGCGCGCGCGGGACGTGGCTGAAACCGCGTCCGGTTGTCCAAGCGACGCCCCGCGGGTGCCGCGGGGTTGTCACGCGGGGGCGGCGGCTCCCCCTCGCGTCGCTCGGCTGTCCAAGGCGACACCTCGCGGGTGCCGCGAGGGTGTCACGCGGGGGTGGCGGCTCCCCCCCGCGTCACGCGGCTGAGCCGAGCCGGGCTGGCCGAGCCAGGCCAGTCCGACCGGGTCGGACCGGGTCGACCCGGTTCGGCCGACCCAAGGGGGGGGGGGGGGGGTCGGGCCGGCTCGGCCCGGGGCCAGACCCCCCTGTCTTCGGACTGTTTTCGGTCAAATGCTCGTAACATGAGCTACGGGCCTCTAAACGACTCGCCGTCAGTGGAAACACGATCCTTGGATCGAGACAGGCATTTCGGTATATCGCACTCAAGGTTTCGGAGTACTTTGAGTTCAACCGGGTTGGTTCGTACATGATACCAACCGGGCCTTTGGAGTGGAAACGCTCATATCTTGAGTTACGGACGTCCGATTGACGTGCCGTCAGCTTTGTTGATTTCCTCTAAGTGAGACGGATCTTTTGGAATACTCTTCTTGAGGTTTGGACGCAGGTGGAGTACGGTCGGGTTGGTTTTGCCTTAGAAACCAACCGGGCCCCTGGGATGAAAAAGCCAATAACTCTCAGACCGGGCGTCCGATTGACGCGCCATCTGTGGCGTTGAGTTCCTGTTGATGATACGGAACATTTGGATACATCAACTTCAAAATTTGTGAAAGTTGATGTATCGGCCTCTTGGCTCATGGAGCGGACCCTTCCGAACGAGCTTGCTTTGTGCGGGAACCCTAGAGCTGGCTGCGACTGCTACTTCGACAGCGACGACCGTGCATAGATCCTCAGTGGACTACGGCGACGACTGTGCAGAGATCCTCAGTGGACTCCGACGATGACTGTGCAAAGATCCTCAGTGGACTACGACCACTACAGCACTCAGTGATCCTATGTGGATCAGTGCTACAGGTCCTGTGTGGGCCCGATCCTGTGTGGGTCCGATCTTGTGTGGGTTAGCGCTCAGCGGTTCTGTGTGAGCCAACACCTACAGGTCCTGTGTGGGCCCGATCCTGTGTGGGTCATTGCGGGGGTTAGTTACCTATCGATCCTTCATGGGTCCGACGACTTAGATGGATCAATGATCATCTTTATCGTCATCCGAAGAAGTATACCTGTGTGAGCTGAATCTTGAGTTACTCTCCTTTATGGATCGTGTTGAGCTATCCTATGTGGATTTACTGTTTACTCTCCTTTGTGGATTGTGTTGAGCTATCCTGTGTGGATTTACTGATTACTCTCCTTTGTGGATTGCGTTGAGCTATCCTGTATGGGTATACGTTTGCTTTCCTGTGTGGACTGGGTTGTGCTTGAGCTCGGACGTTGGAGCCGAACGGGAATTGATGACTTAGGTATATGTATGGGCATATACCTAAGCAGTGTCGGTTGTTACTTTGTGATTGTATCTTCCCTTTGTGGTTTATCCTTTGTGGATTTCGGGAGACCTTCAGGGGTCTTGGGGTCCCTACTAAGTAGCTCATACTCACCCCTGCACGGGCTATGCCCGCACCTCGTTGTGTTGGTTGCAGACGACGGATAGCGCTGATCGTGGTGGAGGCGTGCGGAGCCGGATGGTACCTGGAGGTGGACCACTGGGCGGGACGTACTCGGAGCGGTCAGGTGGACCCGAGGAGCAGTGGAGCCTATCTGTACCCACCCTTCAGGTGGGACTTCTAGAGGACGGCTCGGCGCTGCGGCTTTTTCTTTCAGTTGCTGTTTTTCCTTTTAGTTGTACTTTACAGTTGGGCTTGTATTTCCGGCCCCCTTTTACTTTCAGCACAACTTGTACAATTTTTACTCAGTGTTTACTTTTCTGCTTGCTTACTATGTGGTGCTTGTTTACTTTTTAAAGGCAATTCCTTCCCTTTTGTTGGGATTTACGCCTTGGTGCTAGTCGTCAGCCCCTGGCCTATGGAAGGCGGGCTTGGGGTAGTCACAGCACGGGCCCCGAGGACGGGTCGTGACAAATTGGTATCAGAGGTGGTCGGTTCTACCGCAGACTCTGATCTTTCTTCTATGTGAAGCAATAGTGTTTAGCATATTGAGTGTGGTTATCAGTCCAGAGAGTCTAGTGTTGGTGCGGCGGCCGACGTATCCGTACACCAGGACCCTGACTTCTGATTTCCGACTTAATGCACGGAAACATTGATTGCGTGTGTGTTTCAAGTTTTCTTTGTGAGTACTTGTGTCAGATCACCAGGTATACTGTTCTGACCGTGGCGCACTTGTTTCCTTTTTAGGATGGCCCCACGACGGCAGCCAGCTAGGGTTCCGAGAGTAGAGCGCGACGACAGCCCACCGAGCGACGAGGCCTCGGTACAGGGCCCGTTGACAGCAGAGGCACCTACGGTAACTTTGCATGCCGAGCCCCCAATGCTTCCAGCGCCGATCGCTGATGATGCACGACGCCTCGGAGCTCTGAATGAGTTCCAGCTCCAGCGACCACCCAGGTTCCATGGGGAGACGGACCCCCAGGCAGCCGAGGACTGGCTGGAGGCAGTCGTCCGAGTTTTCAGGCTAGTGAGGACACCAGCAGACCTCATGGTGATCCTCGCGGCGAGCCTACTGCACGCAGTAGCAGGGCGATGGTGGAACTTGATGCTCCAGGTACACGATGAGGCCTCCCTCATCTGGACAGACTTCGGGAGCCTCTTCCGCTTAGAGTTCATCCCGGCCACCCTCCGTACGGTGCGCACTAAAGAGCTTCTTCAGCTGCGGCAGGGCATCTTGACGGTCACCCAGTATGCGGCGAGGTTCACCGATCTTTCTCGCTACTCGACCGACATGGTACGAGACCCCTTCTTCCGGGCCCGGACCTTCGAGAAGGGATTGAGACACGAGATCAGGGCATCACTGATCTCCCTCAGCATCCCGACCCAGGCAGGAGTGCTAGAGCGAGCCCTTCTGATCGATAACTTTCTGGCTGAGTCCATAGCGAGACCTACCGCAGGGTGGCAGGTAGCAGAGTCTTTGGCAGCTGGTAGCCGACAGATGACTCAGGGTTCCAGGTAGACCAGGCCTTCCGGCAGATGACCTCGGGACACTGGGTCAGTAGTGCAGGGCACACAGCGCCGGGCCAGTCTTCCGAGGGGCAGGCAGTGCTACGCGTGCGGCGGGCAGGGCCACATGGCTCGTGCCTGCCCGACCCGCCGTACCGAGGAGCAGTAGACGATGGAGGGGCCACCCAGGCAGAGGCAGAGGGTCGACCGTGGCGGTCCGCAGGGAGGAGGCAGATGAGGTAGAGGAGTTGGCCGAGCAGCAGGTGGTGGGCGACGCTTTGAGGCTCTACCACCACCACCACCAGGAGGTCCGCCCCGACCACAGGGAGCTGGCGGGCAGAGACAGGCACAGCTCCAGGCAGTGGAGGCCTATGACCACGGCACACCAGAGATGATTCGAGGTACGATCTGTGTCTATTCCACCCTTGCTGCAGTTCTTATAGACACAGGAGTGAGTCACTCTTTCATAGCCACTGCCCTTGTTCGGAGCTCGGAGATTCCGACAGAGCCGTTGGCTCAATCCTTACGGATATAGACTCCTACGAGAGTAGACTCGATGATTACGCACCGGTGCCGGCAGTGTGAGCTTACTCTAGGAGGCAAGAGCTTCGGCTGGGATCTTCTTGTAGCGGCGTCGAGGCCTTACGACGTCATCTTGGGCATGGATTGGTTATCTACGGTCCATGCACAGATTGACTGCATTAGGCGCAAGGTGCGATGTGTGCGCACCGACGGGAGCAGGTTCACCTTCACCGGCGAGAAGGGAGCCTTCACAGCACAGGAGGGACTCTCGTAGAGGAGATGGAAGCCCATCACTCATCAGTTGGCTAGCCTCATCCTTGGAGCAGTTGACGTGCGGAGTCCTAGTTTTCCTGCAGTGGTGGATCAGTATGCGGACGTCTTCCCCGACGACCTTCCAGGGCTACCTCCTCACAGAGAGGTAGACTTTTATATTGATATGTACCCCGGTACAGCCCCGATATCCACTCTAGCATATCGGATGGCCCCCACCGAGCTTCGAGAGCTACGGGTACAGTTGGAGGACTTGCAGGGCAAGGGGTTTATCCGACCCAGTGTTTCACCCTGGGCTTCCCCGATTTTGTTCGCCAAGAAGGCGGACGAGAGCTTGCGACTGTGTGTCGACTATCGTCGCCTGAACCAGGTGATAGTTAGGAACAAGTATCTGATACCGAGGATTGATGACCTCTTCGATCAGCTCAAGGGAGCACGGTGGTTCTCGAAGATAGACCTCAGGTCAGGCTATCATCAGCTCAGAGTTCGAGATGTGGATGTGCAGAAGACGACCTTCAGGTGTTGGTATGGCCACTATGAGTTCTTGGTTATGCCCTTCGGCGTAACCAACGCTCCAGCAGTGTTCATGAGCCTCATGAACAAGATCTTCCAGCCGTACCTCGATCGATTTGTCTTGGTCTTCATTGACGACATTTTGGTGTACTCGACCACGGAGGAGGAGCACACCTACCACTTGCGGGTTGTACTAGACACACTCTGAGAGCACCAGCTTTATGGAAAGCTCTCGAAGTGCCAGTTCTGGTTACGTGAGGTCCACTTCTTGGGGCACGTCATTTCTGAGGTGGGAGTTGCAGTGGATCCCGCGAAGATCGAGGCAGTGCTAGCTTGGGAGCCACCCAGGAGCGTGACGGAGGTGCAGAGTTTCTTGGGTCTAGCCGGATACTATAAGAGATTTGTGCCGGAATTCTCCAGAGTTGCGAAACCACTCTCAGCATTGACGAAGAAGGGGAAACCCTTTGTGTGGTCAGACAGATGTTAACAGATCTTCCAGAAGCTGAGGCAGAGATTGACCAGCGCACCTATCTTGAAGTTTCCTGAGGAGGGAGTTGGATACGTAGTCTACTGCGATGCATCAGGGACCGGACTCGGGTGTGTCCTGATGCAGGAGCAGGCTGTGATTGCTTATGGATCACGTCAGTTGAGGCCGCATGAGCAGAACTATGATACCCATGACCCGGAGTTAGCAGAAGTGGTCTTCGCTCTGAAGACATGGATGCACTATCTAATGGGCGAGCGCTTTACAGTCTTTTCTGACCACCAGAGTCTCAGGTACATCTTCTCACAGAAGGACCTGAACCTGAGACATCGGCGATGTCTCAAGTTCCTCCAGGACTATGACTTTGAGATAGTCTATACTCCTGGGAAGGGGAACATGGTAGCTGATGCCCTCAGCAGGAGGACGGGCATCCAGCTACTTGAGGAGGCGACAGAGCAGCTATTCGCTTTGCAGATATCCTTCGTGGATAGGGATGGAGTAGCCTTCCTTCAATCTCTCACAGTCACTCCTCCACTTCTGCAGTGGGTCAGAGAGGCACAGCGTGAGGATGCTGACTCTGAGATGCGGCGTGCACAGATATCCTCGGGACAGGCACCTGATGGTTTCTCCCTTGGAGCAGAGCACGACATCCTTTTCAGAGGACGTACCTTGGTACAAGTCGCTTTATGAGAGGAGGTTCTGAGAGAGTTTCACACTTCTCCTTTGGCGGTACATCCTGGAGTGGTGAAGATGTACCAGGACCTCATACGACAGCACTGGTGGCCGGGCATGAAGAAGGCTGTGGCAGAGTTCGTTTCACGGTGCCTCACCTGCCAGCAGGTGAAGGCAGAGCATCTGGTAACAGCAGGCTTGGTACATCCCTTGGAGGTCCCGAAGTGGAAGTGGGACGAGATATCTATGGATTTCGTGACTGGACTTCCCTACACTTCCAGAGGTCATGACTCCATTTGGGTGATTGTTGACCGACTCACCAAGTCGGCACACTTCATACCAATCCGAGAGCAGGGCTCAGTGGAGTTCTTGGGGCGTCTCTACGTTCAGGAGATTGTATGGCTTCACGGTGTGCCATCGACTATCGTCTCCGATCAGGACGCTTATTTTACATCCCAGCTTTGGAATGGGTTGCAGGAGGCGTTCGGGATGTGGCTACGTCTGAGCACTGCCTTTCACCCTCAGACGGATGGTCAGACGGAGAGGACCATTTATAATCTTGAGGACATGCTCCGCGCATGTGTCCTCGACTTTGGTCGCAGCTGGGAGGACAACCTACCCTTGGTGGTGTTCGCGTACAACAACAGCTACCACTCCACCATCAGGATGGCACCATACAAGGCGTTTTACGGCAGGCCTTGCAGATCTCCTTTGTGCTGGAAAGACCCTGTGGAGTCAGCACTTGTGGGACCAGAGATGGTCCGGGCCACGACAGAGAAGGTCCAGGTCATCCGGGAGTGGATGAGGACAGCTCAGATCCGGCATAAGTCTTATGATGACAGGAGGCGGAGGCCATTAGAGTTCGAGGATGGCGACCATGTCTTCTTGCATGTCTCACCTCGACGTGGTTTGCGGAGATTTGGACGAGGCGCCAAGTTGTCTCCACGCTTCATTGGACCATTCCAGGTCCTCAGCAGGGTTGGCGAGGTGGATTATCACCTGGCTCTACCACCTCAGTTGCACCGGGTGCACGACGTCTTCCATGTATCTTATCTGAGGAGATACGTGCACGACCCGACGCACATCATTGACTATGAGGAGATAGACGTGGATGATGGGGCGACTTTTGCGGAGGTCCCAGTGGAGATCGAGGATCGATAGGAGTGGGTCCTACATGGGCGATCGATTCCTCTTGTGTGCATCAGATGGCAGCAAGGGAACCTCCAGGAGAGCACATGGGAGCGGGAGGCTCAGATGCGTGCTCAGTACCCACATTTGTTTCCCTAGTTTATGATGTATCTTTACGGGGACGTAAAGTCCTGAGGTGGGAGTAATGTAAAGACCCGTAAATTTCAAGGAAATTTTTTTCTTAATTTTCTTTGAAATTTTACAAGAACGCAATTTCTGACGGCACCTGATTCCGAGGCCCGGTGTGCCCGGAATCATTTTCCGAAGTTTGGCTCAGGTACGTTCAGTGAACGGACGAGCGGGTTTTTCTAACTTTTGAACCGGTGTCCGGAATCGAATTCTGGGGCACCGATGAAATCGTAGTGCCGGTATTTTCTTAGAAATGCCTCTTCCGGAGTTGCGTTTGCTCGAGTGTGGTTTTTAATTTTCGGGCTTAAAGTTAAGAAATAAAATAATTTTTTTCGACAACTTTATTTTATTTCACTTAAGCCACTTGGAAGCCACTTGAATCCACTTAAAAGAAGCTTAAACTGAGTTGAACCAGATAGGGTACTATCCAGAAATATCCTACCCTCTTGGTAGGATATTTGTGAGGTGGGGCCCGCATGAGCCCTGTCGTTTCTTTCCGCTAAGTAACACACCCGTGAAAACCCGTCATTATGAAAGTCAACTGACCCGTTTTCTTAAATTCTTAACAGACCATTTAATTGGGCGGTTTTCTTCGTGAATTAAATGAGCTGTTACTTTCGTTGAATTAATACAACGAATTGATGGGTCGTTACTTACCTTTTTGTTTGTTGACGTTATAATAAAATAAGACCAACAAGGCCTTTTGAAGGATTACTCGTTGAGAGGCTTGACAGAATCCTTGAGCCTTCATCCTCCTTCGCGAAGAATGCGAAGAACGCGAAGAACGTCGGCCTTCGACGAAGAACGCCGAACCCGTGGAAGTCGACGACGTGATGCCGTGTTCCGCGACGCTGACGTTCCCTTCCTGCAACGTTCTTTTGCAACGTCTCTTCCTCAGCAACGAATCTTCGATCTGCTGTTTGAGGTAAGAGACTCCCAGTTTCTCTTAAATCTTCCTTGTGTCTTTTTTTACAAAACACATATTTAATTTTAAATTATTAAATTAAATCTGTTGTTTTTTTTGATCCGTTGAGTTCGCCGACTCAACGCCGGTTTCCGCGACGACGCGACGCCCTTCCGCGACGACGCGACGATCTCCTCCTTCCGCGACGAGCAATTCCATGAAGGAGGTGCGTACAACGACAACCAACGAGGTAGGGGTTATTGTGAACTTTTACTTTTTCCCGTGTTGTTTCCGTTCAAGAATGAAGAAGCCGATTCATAAACAATTTTTATTTCCTTAAAAATTGTTTTCGGATATGTATTCATATGTTGAATATTGTTCCTCCCATTTTTTATCACTAACGCGGAGGGTGCGGGCCAAACGAACACGGCCAGACAACCCTCCGCCATTTTTCGTTATTGTGTGGATTTGACGGGTGACGACGGAACGTGCCGCAACGGAAGTGTGATGGTTCCGCAGTGAGGAGCGAGTCCCGGGAGGAGCAGCAGCGCAGACATGAACAGAATCGGAGCACCGGAGCGACTCAGGTGGCCCGCGGAACCCGCCGGTGGTGCGGGCCGCCGGCACGGCGGTGCCGGCAGCCGGGAGCGGCGGCGCCCCGGTGCGCCGCCGGACAAGGCCGCTGCGGCAGAAGCCGCGGCGGAGGCACTCGCGGACCCACGGCCGCGCGGGTCCGGCGCAAGCCGGACGTGGCTAAAGCCGCGTCCGGTTGTCCGAGCGACACCCCGCGGGTGCCGCAGGGTTGTCACGCGGGGGCGGCGACTCCCCCCCGCGCCGCTCGGCTGTCCAGGGCGACACCCCGCGGGTGCCGTGGGGGTGTCACGCGGGGGTGGTGGCTCCCCCCTGCATCGCTCGGCCGGGCCGAGCCGGGCTGGCCGAGCCAGGCCGGTCCGACTAGGTCAGACCGGGTCGACCCGGTTCGGCCGACCCAGGGGGGGGGGGGGGGGTCGGGCCGGCTCGGCCCTGGCCCAGACCCCCCATCTTCAGATTGTTTTCGGTCAAATTCCCGTAACATGAGCTACAGGCCTCCAAACGACTCTACGTCCGCGGAAACACGATCCTTGGATCGATACGGTCGTTTCGGTATATCGCACTCAAGGTATCGGAATACTTTGAGTTCGTTCGGATAGGTTCGTACACAAAACCAACCGGGCTTTCGGAGCGGAAACGCTCATATCTTGAGCAACGGACGTCTGATTGACGTGCCGTCAGCTTTGTTGATTTCCTCTAAGTGAGATGGATCTTTTGGCATACTATGCCCGAGGTTTGGACGCAAGTGGAGTAAGGTCGGGTTGGTTTTTCCTTAAAAACCAACCGGGCCCCTGGGACGAAAAAGCCAATAACTCTCAGACCGGGCGTCCGATTGACGCGCCGTGTGCGGCGTTGAGTTCCTGTTGACGATACAGAACTTTTGGATACATCAACTTAGGACTTTGTGACAGTTGATGTATCGGCCTCTTGGCTCGTGGAGCAGACCCTCACGAACGAGCTTGTTGTGTGCGGGAACCCTAGAGCTGGCTGTGACTGCTACTTCGACAGCGACGACCGTGCAGAGATCCTCAGTGGACTGCGGTGACGACTGTGCAGAGATCCTCAGTGGACTGCGCCGACGACTGTGCAGAGATCCTCAGTGGACTGCGATGACTACAGCACTCAGCGATCCTACGTGGATCAGTGCTACAGGTCCTGTGTGGGCCCGATCCTGTGTGGGTCTGATCCTGTGTGGGTTAGCGCTCAACGGTTCTGTGTGATCCAGCGCCTACAGGTCCTGTGTGGGCCCGATCCTGTGTGGGTCATTGCGGGGGTTAGTTACCTATCGATCCTTCGTGGGTCCGACGACTTAGATGGATCAGTGATCATCTTTATCGTCATCCGAAGAAGTATACCTGTGTGAGCTGAATCTTGTGTTACTCTCCTTTGTGGATCGTGTTGAGCTATCCTATGTGGATTTACTGTTTACTCTCCTTTGTGGATTGTGTTGAGCTATCCTGCGTGGATTTACTGTTTACTCTCCTTTGTGGATTGCGTTGAGCTATCCTATGTGGGTATACGTTTGCTTTCCTGTGTGGACTGGGTTGTGCTTGGGCTCAGACTTTGGAGCCGAATAGGAATTGATGACTTAGGTATATGTATGGGCATATACCTAAGCAGTGTCGGTTGTTACTTCGTGATTATATCTTCCCTTTGTGGTTTATCCTTTGTGGATTTCGGGAGACCTTCGGGGTCTCGGGGTCCCTACTGAGTAGCTCATACTCACCCCTGCACGGGCTATGCCCGCACCTCGTTGTGTTGGTTGCAGACGACGGACAACGCTGATCGTGGTGGAGGCATGCGGAGCCGGACGGTACCTGGAGGTGGACCACTGGGCGGGACGTACTCGGAGCGGTCAGGTGGACCCGAGGAGCAATGGAGGCTATCTGTACCCACCCTTCCGGTGGGACTTCCAGAGGACGGCTCGACGCTGTGGCTTTTTCTTTCAGTTGCTGTTTTTCCTTTCAGTTGTACTTTACAGTTGGGCTTGTATTTCCGGCCCCCTTTTACTTTCAGCACATCTTGTACAGTTTTACTCAGTGTTTACTTTTCCACTTGCTTACTCTGTCATGCTTGTTTACTTTTCAAAGGCAATTCCTTCCCTTTTGTTGGGATTTATGCCTTGGTGCTAGTCACCAGCCCCTAGCCTATGGAAGGCGGGCTTGGGGTAGTCACAACATGGGCCCCGAGGATGAGTCGTGACAAAAATAACATTCATTCCATCATCGTAATGTTGTTTCATAACAAGTATGTTCTTCTAAGCCCATCAATATATAAAACATCCATAGATCTCAGTTTCTCACCTTTAATACCAGCTTTTCTAATTCCTCTAGTTTTGAGGAACATCCGTTTTTAAAAGTAACTACTCATCCATCATTATTTTAAACATATTTAATGATATTTATATTTACTAAATGTGTGAAATGAAAATTGTAAATAATCCATGGTTTTTACTTCTTTCATTCATATCTATCTCAATAAAGAGTGGCCATTCATTAATAATTTTATTTCTATCTTATTTTTATATCATAAAATAATGAAAATTTCATAGATTATAAATCATAAGTTATTTAGAAAATTGACCAGTTATGTCACATATTCCACAAACATCATCTATGAATCCAAATTATATTTTCTTTAAAAATTTCATAACTTCTTGAGATTTTGGTTTTCCAACTTCATGTGTCTTAGGATAGTTACTTACTTTTCTATTATAATTTCTCAAATAAATTTCAGACTTTCATTAATGGAGATAAATTTTTTCTAATAATTAAATGCTTTGTGGCTATATATACCATAGAATCTATAATATCTATAAAATATTACTCTTCTATATAGTTAAAGACCTTCTCTGTAATCAATTTTCATCAGTTCATAATAAATTTCTAGATTTTTTCTCTTTGTATATGGAATATTTCAAATATATGTTATTATCAAATTTTATTGATGTGATAGATTTCATACATCCTTTATCTTTCTATTACTAAAAAAAATTCTTATATATTCATTAATGGAAAAATTAGATGAACTTTTAAATTTAGTGTGTTGGGATTTCAACAGAATCTTATAGTGAAATTTCAAAGTTAAATGAAATTATTAAGCTTTTATCTCATAATATTTTTTGAAATATTCATTCATTTTATTTAGGTATATTGAACTAAAATTTTTTGATTAATTTTTAGAAACATCAACCCCATTAACAAAAAGTTTCTGAATGAGATCTTTCCTTATATATCATTGTTTATAATCTATTTTCTTGAGGGTTATAATATTATGAATATACTAATACTCACAATTTATTAATAAATTTCCTTCCATTATCATTATTTATACTTTATTTCTTCATTATTCATATTTATTTCTTGAATTTATAATTCTTCTCATTAATGGCGATAAGTTTTGGTCTCTGCTGATATTCTTTGATGCATTCCTTTCTGTTTTCTTCCTCACTATTCTTGAAATAATAATTCTCAACATTATCTATCAAATTTATAAAAAATTTGGAAATTTAAATTTTTATGAATTATTATTAGTGTCATCATTCTAAACCATTTTATTTAACCCACATCATCAGTTTCAAGTAATGTTTCTCTAACCACCATTATATTTGTTATCTCTCTTAAAATATTTGTAAATAATATTCCACCATTATTTTTCTTCAAATTAATCTTTATATTCAAAATTTTTTTTCACAGTATATTTAATAGAAAAATTCCCAATTACTCTACTCTAAAAACATTTTTGAGGAATATTGAAACTATATTTGAAATTCACCAATTTTTTAAATGTAATATATTTATCATCTTATAAGAAACAAGAATGTTATGAAATTAATCAAGGGGTAAGTCATCCATATATTCTAAATCTAAGAGGTTAGTTTAAAGAATATCAGGTTTATTTATCACATGTTTCATGAAAATATTATAGTATTCTAAGATATGTACAAAACATTTGACATTTCAAATGACTCCATTGACTCTAGTGACGTACTCATTAGTAACATATTCATCTACAATTGTGATATTTTAAAACAAGATTATTTATAATTGTATCTTTTCCTCATTCACTTTTCTATTTCTTTTGAGGTTACATGAAGAATTTATATATCATTATTAAGTACCCTATCCTTTATGTAATCATGTTCTAAAGGATACATAATAATAGAATTTGTAGCCCTTCTATTGACCACTATGTTTCTCTTTCAAGAATAAGTCATAGTAGAATATTTCTCTATAGGTGGAAATCCAATTGTCACCACATCAAGAACCTCTATTCCATGTGATAGAAGATAGAATATTATTATACTTTTACAACCATGATATTTTTTCAATGGAATTTTTCAATACCTATTTGTTTTAATGAATTGTCATTTTCTATAACAAGTATTCCTAAGGTGATCTTAGCTATAATATCAACTGAATATCCAAAGGTTTGTTTAAATATTGATAATGGGGGTATTTTAATAAAATTATAAATTTATGAAATATAACCCCGAAAAAGTTTTATATTAATTCTTCTTCTCAAATTTTAATAAAACTTCCCAATCATTAAAACATTCAAACGTAAACAAGTATCACAAGATTCGGATTGTTCGGCCTTAGCGTGAGAACTAAAATACTTCCCTGGACTACTATATTCGGTCTATGGAACATAAATATTAGAAATAAGTGAATATAAATTTTGGGAAAACACCTATTATACCACTTATATCTCATAATGGGTATGAATATAATAAATACATTCAGTTTAAAAACTTATATATGCCAATCCTGATTGAAAATGGATATGAAACATTGAAATTTAAAATCTATAGGATTATTGAGAAATTTGTTTTCTTTCCACCATCCAATTTCATTTATTAGGAATTTTTTGTCCATTATTCCATTTATTTCATCCTGAATAGACAATACATTATGCCTCCCTAAAATATGTTCCTATTATATATAACCTAACATCTTAATGATTTATAAAAAATATTTTCTTTTACTCTTCTCATAAAACTCTATCTTATGATTAGGATCTATAATTCTGTATCTACAAACATAATAAGGAAAAAATGTATGATACTATAATTATAACCCTCTATCTAGAATTTTTATTCATCATGAAATAATGTTTTAGTTAGAAATAACTTTTTGAAAAAAAATCATTTAGAGAATTATGATTTTGTTAATGAATAATATTTTGTACCTTGTACTTTCCACCTATTTATATTGGTGATCCAATGAATGGAAAAGGTGGGAAAGCAATTTATATTTTATACTCATTGTAATTATGAATACCAATGAATAAAAAATAAAAAATACACCAACTAATTATAAAATATTATAGAGTATTCTAGAATATACCAAAATCATTACTACATCTCCACCATGTGAATACTTCATAAGATAATATTAACTTCATAAGTTATATTACTTTTTCAATTTTTATTTTCTCAGTTATTAATTAATAAATTAAAAACTCAACAGATCATACATTTTTATTGAAATTAAATCAATTTATGTTAAGAAACGATATATCTATCCATTTGATGTTTTTATGATAAAATATTTTTGTAGAAATCCATCCTACGGTGAAATGTTTTTCTGATCTTCGACCACAACTCCAACTTCATAAAAAACACTATCAAAAGATCCTTAGATGACGATCCATCTGATAAAACCTCATATGACACATAACAAAACAAAATAACTATATTTTTATTTATCTAGATGAATTTTTTATCCGATGAATCCATACAAAATTATCCATCTAACCCTACTTCATCTGATCACCCATCGTCAACTTCACTTCAGGTGATATTGTTCACAAAGATCATATATTAGATGGATATTGAGAAAAAAGTTCTAATGTTTATTTATCTATTAAATTTTTCTATAGTATCACACTGCATAACTTCACTAACATGAATACTAATCTTTAGTCTGTAACAAACATAAAATTTAAACATTTATAGAAACTTTCTTTCTAGAATACTCTTTCCCTTTTTATATTTCAATAAAAAACTAAATATGATTGAATATATTATTTAAATTTAAAATGAATTCTATCATATAAAGCTTTCATTGATTAGTTACAAGTTGTTCTGATTACAATCTCCAACATATTTTTTTATCTCTATAATCAAAATTTTTATCTATATATTATTTATCTCCCTATTTTTCTTGAAATTTTAACACTCTGCAACAAAAAAAATCAAGAAATTATATATTCAGTAGTTTGAGTCCAAACCTCTATGTCTGGTCACACGTTTTTTCTAAAAATATTGTTTATTTCTCCCATAGATTTTATACCATTTTCTCACTTTCTACTCATGTTTCTCTATTCAAGTTTTTTCCAGAAAGTTGTTTCAAGTGATCTTTATTTTATGTGTCTAATAAGTTAACGATTAACCTCTCTCAATTGTTTTAACATACCATCTATTGGTCGGAGTGGATACTCAAGAGGGGGGTGAATTGAGTTCCAATTCAAATTTATCTTAAAATATTATCTATTTAAAATCTCCCAATTTATAAAACAAGTTAAACTGTAGTGAATTTATACAGATTGTATGTGTTCACTTAGATTCTCAAAGATTGATTTGGTCTCAGTTAATTTAACCACAAGATGAAACTAACTTTTTAAACTAACCTACTGATTTATAATAAGTGTAAACACTTGCTAATTTAACTATCAAAGTAGCTTTAAAATAGTTTTGTATTTCAAAGTAATAGCAGCGGAATAAATAAGATATATTAATTATACTATAAACTTAAACTATAGATGCAAAATAGATGTAACAAGAGGTTCATTCTCAAGTTGAGACTTAGTCCTCTCAAATTTATATAAATTTGATCCACACCCTGGATCGGGGTTAACAACAGTTTACAAAACTGTCCAGGACACGCAGGGACCTCTACCACTATTCTTCGTGGGAAATAAATAGACCAGGACACACAAGGACCTCTTCCAAAGTTGAAGTGGGTAAACAAGAGTAAACAATTGTGGTTTGAGGATTTTGATATCCTCCAGTTCACTACATGAGATAGTGTGTGTATAAGTAATACAGAGTACACCACACTGCTCAAAAGATAATAAATAAATCACTTAGAGAGAGAAGATAAGAGTTTAGAATGCTCTAGTGATTATCAATTCATCTCTGGACTCATTGGATTCAGCGAGAATGTTTCTGAGTCCTTCTCTGGTTTTTCTGATGAAAAACAGAGTGTCGTAGTCAGCTTGTCTTCATTAGGAATGAAAAAGATCTCTTTATTCGTCGTGTGTTTTTCAGGGATGTCGGATTGCATTCATGAGAATTATTTGAAGGTATGGGGATCTCTTTCTTGTTCAGGATTGTTCTTCTTGTAGTTCTCTTGGTGTATGTAAGTTCTTCTCGTTGTATATTTCCACTTTTCTCGCTTCCGTTCTATATCATGTACTGCATCTTAATATTCCTCATATTCCATGAGTTTTGGTAGTAGGAATGATTCCCTTTTCATAGGTACGATATACGGTTTCCTGACATTCCAAAAAATATCATTAAATAACATTAATTGCATTAAAAACATCAAATATGACCATTAGTATTATTTAAATAATATTGAAAAAAAGATAAGGAACATTGTCTTCTTCACGGTATGAGGTTCACGGTATGAGCTTCACGGTGTGAGCTTCACGGTATGAGCTTCACAGTGTGAGCTTCACGGTATGAGCTTTTCACGGTGTCTGGATCACAGTTTGTCCTTCACGGTGTCTGGGTCATGGTTTGTCCTTCACAGTGTCTGGGTCATGGTGAGTCCTTCACGGTGTCTGGGTTACAGTGAATCCTTCACAGTGTCTGGGTCACAGTGAGTCCTTCACGGTGTCTGGGTCATGGTGATTACCTCATGGTGTCTGGGTCACGATGAGTCCTTCACGGTGTCTGGGTCACGGTGAGTCCTTCACAGTGTCTGGGTCACGGTGAGTGCATACTTAGTCAAATATCTGTATTTGGACTTAGACAGAATATGTAGAATATGGATTATGTTTAACCATTAGAGAGTAAGATAACTTGAATCATAAACATAAAGGCTTGATAATATATGTGAGATTTGTGATCATGCATAAGACTTGTAAATAATAATGAGAGTAATTAACATCCATAATATTTTTTATCATTAAACCATGATAAGTAGTTATTATTGAGATTGAAGAGCATTAGCAAGATGTGCAATGAATATTGAGAATAATTATTAGTATGAGGATTTGTGATCATTAAAACTTGATTAACACATGAGGATTCCAACAATCTCCCCCTTTTTGATGATCACAAATCAGATATAGGAAGAATATAAATGAAATGTAACATTAAAGATACTATCATATCAACAAACAAAAATTTAGAACTGACACTTGTAACCTTTCTCCCCCATATATACTTGTATATATTTCTCCCCCTTTTGGGATTATAAAAAAGTAGAGAAAATGAAATGAAACTCGACAGTTTTCATTAAACAAAGGGTTCAGAATACAACATACAAGGGACATACAAACAGTAAACAAGAAATGACATCCCATCAAAAAGAAAAAAGTCTCTAGACTCTTCAGGGATCCATCTTTTCCTTGCCTTTATCAGCAGCAGGAGCTGGTGCTGAAGTAGAAGAAGGAATGGATGCAGTAGACAAAGAGGGTAAGGGTAGACCTTCAAAAACAGATGGAGCCAAAGTGGGAGTAGAAGAATATCTAGGCTTAGGTTTTTCAAGAATGACTGGCCGGATTTGAGAAATAGCTTGGCTGACTGACATGGGAATTGAGGCTAAGGCAGGTAGACCAGGTCTAAGGGGTGCAACAGCTAGAGAAACTATTGCAGTACTCTGCACATGAAGATATGGCTTCAAAATATTGATGAAATCAGAAATGATTTCACCACCATATTGCATAGCCTTATCAAAATCATCCATATTCTCCAGAAATATGTCCAACAATCTGGTGAACTCTGTAAGTTTCTGAACATGAGGTTTAAAAGCTGGAGTCACCAGAGGGATTCTCATATTTTCAACAAGATATCTAAAGTGATCTGTCATATCACTTTTAGAGAAAATCCGGGAGAGATAAAGATATATTTTCTTGGTGATCTCTTGGTGAGCATCATTGGATATCTTAGAATGAATCCTAACCAAGTCCAATTCTCTATCACTGTTCTTAACAACTTCTGTCAAAGAAGATAGATCCAAGCCACTGAAGGCACTCTGAATTTATTCCTTGATTATGGATCTCAGCATAGAATCATCCAAAGAAGATGTGGAGTTCTGGCCAGAAGCAGGTGAAGCTTTGACAGATTCGGTTAGAACTTTGAGCTGTTTCAACACTTTTTGCAGGGATCAAGTGTATTCATCTGTAAGCTTATCCAGATTTTCCACAAGCTCTCTCAAGCATTCCAACATCTTGGTGTGTATTTTCCCAATCTTTTCATCAATAGAAAGGAGGTATGGATGAACTTAAAACAAAATTTCCCTAGCAAGGAGGGAATTGGATGGCTCAGGAGAAGTAGCAACCGGTGTAGGAGCAGAAATAGGAGCAGGTTCGGATCTGAAAGATAACTCATACTGCAAACATGCTATTATATTTTTCAGATTTTCACCAACAGCAGTTAGTAGCTTATTCTCAACTCTGTCTTCTTGAATTTCTCGGATCATCGTTGGTTGAATATGCAAGATAATATTTTCCAAGAGAATTGATGAATCTTCAGCAGATCCAGCTTCTGTCATCTCATGATTTTGAGGTTCCTCACCCTCAAATTGTGCTTCCCTTTTAGATTCTTGAGGAATATGAACATAGACAAGATACACTTGATCAACCCTGATCTCTTCAGCAAATTCTTGCCTTGCCAACTGGAAGGAAATTTCCATCCTCTCTTCACTAGAGGGAATTATCTCAGGAACCGACTGCTCCACTGGTTGAACTTCCTAACTTGCTTCTTTTTCAATAGAAAGATCCTCTTCAACAGGATCTGCCTCAAAGGTTGGTTTCTATTCTGAATCAGAAAAACCAACTTCCTTTCAGCATTAGAATGAGATTCTGTATTTACATCCGGAATGGAAGAAGGAGGTTCCTCTTCTCTCAAACTAGCACCAACTTCCTATTCTTGAGGTATTTCAGCAGGGATAACAGCAGGGACAACAATCCTTTATTTTTCAACAGAAGCTATTTCCATTTGAGGTCTTCCAGCTTCTTATCTTGGAGATACTTCAACAATTACTTCCTCTTCTTTATCTTCTGAAAACTCAGCCACTTCATCTAGTTCCAAACCAGGATCAGATAGATTTTTAGGCCTTATTGGAAAGTCAACAGGATTAAACTTTTTATACACTTGATCATTATCCTCAACCGATTGCTTCTTCTAGGGGTTCTAGCTAATCTTCATCCTTTTAATGATAGGCATGGATAGGCAAAAATCAAGGTCCTCTAACTTTTCTTCATTTGGTCCAACCATCCCTTTGGAAACTAACATAGACGAAATCATCCTTGAGTAAAACAGGGAGGTGGATTTGGAAGTGACTTTGATCAGCTCACAGATATGATTGATAACATACTTTCATAGGTTAATCTTATGTCCATTCTTCAACAGATGAATCTAGAACACATCCTGATACTTCATCACAGCAAAATCTCCTTTTCTTGGACTAATAAAATTTTGAACAAATTTGAACATAAGTCTAGTCTCCCCATCTAAATCAGCATATATGGCCTTTCGCATGGTGCCATTTCCAGTCAGGTTTTCCAAAGCAGTCTCCAGGTCAAAGATGTCTGTTGTTGGAAGAGGGTCTCTCTGGTAATCCTCACAAACTCCTTCATGGGGAATCCCTAGGAATACATCCCAAAACCTCGAAGAGAAAGAGAACTTTTGATCATTTATCCAGCTTTTCACCATAAATCATTCTCCAAACTCAAAAGAAAACCTTACATACTGATAAAATTGAGATACCAATATTAGTTAGATCAGTCTATTCTATCCAGTGAACCATCCAATCCATCGTTGATCTCTTAAAACTTTTAAAACTAAAGATCTGCTAGATAGAAACCAATCTGCACAAACCTCTTTTTCAGGTACAACTGTACGACTTACCAGGTTTGGGTTTAGAGGTCCTTCGGGAGCTATCCTCGGTATCCTTTTCTGTTTCTTAGAGTGGTGCTTCTCAGACGAGGATGAAGATGGACACTTCATCCTTGGCATCCACTAAAGGTTCGGGTGAGTGAGAAGAGAAGGTTCGGGAGAGAGATCGGGTAAGGAATCAAATGAAACCCTTAAGTTTTATCATTTGGGAATGTCAAACATCATAAAAACAAAAACGCAGGAAATCAAATAGCGGTGAAATAAAACATTTCGCGATACGGGTTAAAATAAGAAGAAAAAAAATTTCACGGTGAGACCGTGATAAGGTAGTCATCATGGTGAGACAGTTGATTGTCGTCATAGTGAGACATTGAGCATTTTGTGTAGTAACGGTGAGACAGTAAATCGACAGACCATGAGCGTAAAATCTTGACGGTGAGACCATGAACATAAAACAGTAACATAGAAACAATGACTATAAAACCGTAAAGTAAAATACAATAAAGTATTAAAGATTAAGATCAGTAAGACATTCACATATGATTAATCATACAAAGATCATGTATGATGTAGTCTAATCTTTCAGAAATTAATGTTTGGGTGAATATATTAGCAAGTTGATATTCAGTACCAATGAATTCCAAAGTGATATCACCTTTTTGATAATGATCCCTCAACAAGTGATGTCTTACATAAATATGTTTTGTCCTAGAATGAGAAACAGGATTCTTAGAAATGTTAGTAGCACTTGTGTTGTCACAATTTATTGGGACATGTCTGAATTGATATCCATAGTCTAGTAATGTGTGTTTCATCCACAAAATTTGTGCACAACAATTGCCAGCAGCTATATATTCAGTTTCTGCAGTAGATAATGCAACAAAATATTGTTTCTTACTACACCATGATACTAGTGACTTGCCTAAAAGGTGACTTGTTCCAGAGGTGATTTTTTCAATCTAGCTTACATCTATAAAAATCAGCATCAGAATAACTAACTAATTCAAATGATTGTCCTTTGGGATAGAACAGTCTTAAATTTGGTGTATGTTTGAGGTATTTGAAAATTCGCTTTACAGTATTTAAATGTGACTCTTTAGGGTTTTCTTGAAAACAAGCACACATACACACACTAAACATAATATCAGGACGACTAGCAGTTAGGTAGAGTAGACTTCCAATCATTCCTCTATAAGTGGTTTGATCAACAAATTTACCATCTTCATCAAGATCCATCTTACAGGTGGTGCTCATGGGAGTGTCACTACTTTTTGTGCTATCCAATCCAAAACATTTTAAAAGATCTCTATTATATTTACTTTGAGTTAAAATAATTCCATTATCATATTAAACGATTTGAAATCCAAGAAATAATTTAAGTTCACCCATTAAACTCATTTCAAATTCATTTTGCATCATTTTAGAAAAATTAGTACATAATGTAGTTTTTGAAGATCCAAAAATAATATCATCTACATAAATTTGTACAACTAAAACATCTGTAGAAATTCGTTTTATAAACAAAGTAGGATCAGATACCCCTTTTGTAAAACCTTTAGAAATTAGAAAAGTACTTAATCTATCATACCACCTCTTGGAGATTTCTTTAAACCGTATAAAGCTTTTGATAATTTGAAAATATGATTTGGAAAATGAGGGTTTGAAAATCCAGGTGATTGTTCAAAAAAAAACATCCTCAGAAATATATCCATTCAAGAATTCACTCTTGACATCCATTTGATATAGTTTGAAATTTAGATGTGCAGCATAAGAAAGTAAGATCCTAATAGCTTCTAATCTGGATACTGGAGAAAAAGTCTCCTCATAGTCTATACCTTCTTCTTGAATGTAGCCTTGTGCAACTAGCCGAGTTTTATTTCTAACTATGTTTCCAGAATCATCAACTTTGTTTCTAAACACCCATTTAGTGCCTATTGTGAAAGTGTCCTTATGTCTTTCAAAAAGATTCCAAACATTATTTCTTTCAAATCGATTGAGTTCTTATTGCATAGAAATTACGCAAAGTTCAACATTAATAGAATCATCAATGTTTTTAGGTTCAAGCTGTGACATGAAGGCACGATGTTCAACCTGATTTCTAAGAGAATCTCTAGTCTGTGTCCCTCTATCAAGATTTCCTACAATAGCATCTAAAGGATGATTCTTTAGAATTATAGTTGATCTAGTAAAGGTAGGACTAGAAATTTCAGGTTCTTCTCTAGGTTCAGGTTCATTAGGAACAGATTCTGGAATAAGTCTAGAACTGGTTGTCTTTATAGCAGGTTCATTGGATTTGTTATTAAGGTCCAGAATAGATAAATCTTCTTCAAGATTTTCACGAGAGGTTTTAGGCTCATGTGGATCAGTTTCATCAAACTTGATGTGAACAGATTCTTCCAAACATTTGGTTCTCTTATTGAAAACTCTATAGGCTTTACTAGAAATAGTGTAACCTAGGAAAATTCCTTCATCACTTTTGGAAGCAAACTTATCAAGATTATCCTTTGTATTAAGAATAAAAACTTTACAACCAAAAACTCTAAAGTAACTAACTTTATGTTTTCTATTGTTACACAACTCATATGGGGTATTCTTAAGAACAGGTCTAATCAGGACTCTATTGATGATATAACAAGCTGTATTGACAGCTTCAGCCCAAAAGTAAATAGGCAGGTCATATTCATTAAGCATAGTTCTAGCAATTTCTTGCAGGGTTCTATTTCTTCTTTCTACTACACCATTCTGCTGCGGTGTCCTAGGGGAAGAGAAATTATGACTATAGCCATTGTGTGAGCAGTAGGATTCAAATCCATGATTCTCAAACTCATGGCCATGATCACTTCTTAGGGTTTTAATCTTAAGTACACTAAGATTTTCTATAGATTTGGAGTTTTTGACAAAGTAAGAACAAGCTTCAATTTTGTGAGTTAAGAAGTATACCCAAGTATATCTAGAAAAGTCATCTACTAGGACATAGACATAGTGCTTCCCATTTAATCTAGAAACTCTAGATGGTCCAAAAAAATCCATGTGAACCAACTCGAGAGGTTGAGAAGTTGAAAATTCTTTCTTTGATTTAAAAGAAACTTTGTGTTTCTTTCCCTTTTGACAGAGATTAAAAAATTTGTCATTTGGAAACTCATGTTTAGGTAGGTCTCTAACTAATATCTTCCTATTAAGTTTTCTAAGTGAGTGTATATTGCAGTTTCCTAATATTCTATGCCATAACCAAGACTCTTTATGAAAATCATTTAAACAGGTAACATTTTGCTTAGCTAAGGAATTTAAATCAACAACATAAACATTTTCATTTCTTAGAGAAAAAAAGACGAAAATGTTTTTATAATTAAAAACATTACAAGAATCATATTCAAATTTTACATTAAAACCATCATCACATAATTGAGAAATACTTAACAGATTATTTTTCAGTCCATCAAAAAATAAAACTTTGGAAATTAAAACTGAATCCGTGTTACCAATCTAGCCTAAGCCGATGATCTTTCCTTTAGAATTATCACCAAAGGTGACATGTCAACCATAAACCTTTATTAAAATTTTGAAACACGAGTAATCCCCATACATATGTCTTGAACATCCACTATCCAGATACCATGTCCTCTTGTGGGAACTCTTCAAGCAGGTTTCCTACAAAACATATTTAAGTAGGAAATGATTTTGGTACCCAAATCTTCTTGGGTCCAGACAGGTTAGCCAATAAAATTTTAGGTACCCAAATTTTCCTTATGGGTCTCATATAATTCCTAGAATCAAAAGATTTTGAAAGATAAACTCTACTAGATTTATAACTAAGTGAATAACTAGTTTAAGCATACAAATGTCCAGAACTAGAACTTGCAGTATTCTGTCCAGATTTAGGAATAAATCTATTCATGGTAATCTGTCTTTGTCCAGGTTGGTATCCTATACCAGTAGTGTATCTAGGTGAAATCTTCTTACCTAGCATTTGAGTAAGAGTATCTTTGGCATTTGTGAATTTCTCCAAGTCCTTTCTAAGTTGCTCATTTGATAATTTTAGTTCAGTGTTTTATTTAAGTAACTAAGCATTCTTTTCTATTTCTATGTCAAGATCAGATTTATGTTTAACAGTTAAAGCTTACTGTTTTTTAAACCGTTGTATTTGTCTTTCAACTCATTATAGGTTTCTTCCAACATATTACAGTATTAAAACAGTTCATATTTTGACATACTTTTAGAATTGGAATCATCTCCAGAATAATTTGTACTTAAATCAGGAGTTTTAGATGTTACCTTAGAAGTTTTTTTTCATAAAACACATGTTTTCTTTATTTCTATTTTTAGTCTCAGAAGCTTCAGATTCACTGGAGCTGTCCTCAGAAGCACTCCACGTAGCCTTCACGACTTTCTTATACTTATTATCCTTATACTCATATTTCTTCTTGTATTTCAGCTTTGGACAGTCTGCTTTTATATGTCATTTTCTTTTGCATTCATAGTAGACACCATCATCAGATTGTTCAGATTTCTTCCACTCCTTTTTCCAGTGTCCCTTATTATCATACATTCCTTTGTAATTTGATTTTACGAAAAACTTCTTCTTCCAATAAACCTTACTAAATCTTCTGGATATGTGAGCCATTTCTACATCACTATCAGATGCACTTTCACTTTCTTCATATCTTGAGCTATCACTTATATGAAGCTTCTCCTTATCTTTATTCATTGAAGTAGTAGTCTTGAAAGCCACAAATATGCTTTTAGGTTCATCATCTTCCTGTTTATTCACCTTGAGTTCTTATTCATACATCATTAACTTACCAATAAGTTCCTTGAATGGTAGTTTACCAATATCACAAGATTCTCTGATTGAAACCAAAGTGCCCCTCCATTGGTATGGTAGACATCTCAAGATTCTGATAATTTGTCCCTTTCCTGGAACAACTTTACCCAGTGAATTCATTGTATTGACTATCTCATTGAACCTAAGATACATATCAGAAATAAGTTCATCAGTCTTCATCTTAAAATTATCATATTTAATAGTATAAGTATTCAATTGCATTTCTTTAACATTGGTAGTTCCTTCATGAGAAACATCCAAAGTATCCAAAATTTCAAAAGCAGTTTTGCAAGAAGAAATTCTGTTAAACTCTTCATCTCCTAGAGAACAGTACATGGCATTCATAGCTTTACAATTATTATTGTAGGAAGTATTTTTAGGTTCATCCCATGTGGATATAATAGTAGTGGGAATTTTATACTCTGATTCCATAGATGTCCAAATATCAAAACCCATGCTTTCTAAATGAATTTTCATTTTATGTTTCCACTAAGCATAGTTTGTACCATTGAAGAAAGGTGGCCTGTTAATAGCAGCACCCTCAAGTCTGTTATCCATAACTAGATTTTAGAAAGATAATTTAAAGAGATAAAATTTAGAACTAACATAAATTTAAGATCTTTAAAGATGCAATGAAAATTACAGTTGAAAAACAGAGTATATTAAAAGACCTCTGATACCAAATGTTGGTCGGAGTGGATACTCAAGAGGGGGGTGAATTGAGTTCCAATTCAAATTTTTGTTAAATAATTTTCTATTTAAAATCTCCCAATTTATAAAAAAAGTTAAACTGTAGTGAATTTATACAGATTGTAAATGTTCACTTAGCTTCTCAAAGATTTATTAGGCGTCAGTTAATTTAACCACAAGATTAATCTAACTTTTCAAACTAACTTACTGATTTACAATAAGTGTAAACACTTGCTAATTTAACTATAAAAGTAGCTTTAAAATCATTTTGTATTTCAAAGTAATAGCAGTGGAATAAATAATATTTATATAGTATACTATAAACTTAAACTAAGGATGCACAACATATATAATAATAGGATCAATCTCAAGCCGATACATAGTCCTCTCAAATTTATATAAATTTGATCCACACCTTGGATCGGGGTTGAAAACAGTTTACAAAACTGTCCAGGCCACGCAGGGACCTCTCCACTGTTCTTAATGGGAAAAAATAGACCAGGACCCACAAGGACCTCTTCTACAATTGACGTGGGTAAACAAGAGTAAACAATTGTGGTTTGAGGATTTGGATATCCTCCAGTTCAGTGCAGGAGACAGTGTGTGTATAAGAAATACAGAGTACACCACACTACACGAAAGTTAATAAATAAATCACTTAGAGAGAGAAGATAAAAGTTTAGAAAGCTCTAGTAATTATCAATGCAGCTCTGGACCCGTTGGATTCAGTAGGAATGCTTTTGAGTCCTTCTCTGGTTTTTCTGATGAAAAACAGAGTGTCGTAGTCATCTTGTCTTCTTCAGGAATGAAAACGATCTCTTGATTCGTCGTGTGTTCTTCAGTGGTTTTGGATTGCATTCATGATAATTATTTGAAGGTATGGCGATCTATTTCCTATTCAGGATTGTTCTTCTTGTAGTGCTCTTGGTGTATGTAAGTTCTTTTCATTGTATATTTCCACTTTTCTCGCTTCCCTTCTATATCATGTACTGCATCTTAATCTTCCTTATATTCCATGAGTTCTGGCAGTAGGAATGATTCCCTTTTCATAGGTATGAGATACGGTTTCCGGACATGCCAACAATTATCATTAAAAAACATTAATTGCATTAAAAACATTAAATATGACCATTACTATTATTTAAATAATATTGACAAAAACTTAAGGAACGATGTCTTTTTCATGGTATGAGGTTCACGGTATGAGCTTCACGGTATGAGCTTATCACGGTGTCTGGATCACAGTTTGTCCTTCACTGTGTCTGGGTCACGGTTTGTCCTTCACGGTGTCTAGGTCACGGTGAGTCCTTCACGGTGTCTGGGTCACGGTGAGTCCTTCACGGTGTCTGGGTCACGATGAGTCCTTCACGGTGTCTAGGTCACGGTGAGTCCTTCAGGGTGTCTGGGTCACGGTGAGTCCTTCACAGTGTCTGGGTCACGGTGAGTCCTTCACGGTGTCTGGGTCACAGTGAGTTTTTCATGGTGTCTGGGTCACGGTGAGTTTTTCACGGTGTCTGGGTCACGGTGAGTCCATACTTAGACAAATATCTGTATTTGGACTTAGACAGAATATGAAGAATATGGATTAAGTTTAACCATTAGAGTGTAGGAGAACTTGAATCATAAATATAAAGGCTTGATAATATATGTGAGGTTTGTGATCATGCATAAGACTTGTAAATAATAAAAGAGTAATTAGCATCTATAAGATTTGTTAACCTTAAACCACGATAAGTAGTTATTATTGAGATTGAAGAGCATTAGCAAGATGTGCAATGAATATTGAGATTAATTAACACTAAGAGGATTTGTGATCCTTAAAACATGATTTACACATGAAGAGTCCAACAACATCATATTTGGTTTTTCCATTGACAATGTAACTCTTTTAGAGTTATTTATCCATAATATTGAAATCAGAAGATGTTTACTCCGCACATATTATAAAAACTTTAGTAGCAACATTTCCCTAAACCTTTACCACCACCAACTCCTTAAAAAACATTGTTTGGTAACATTAGGTTCACTTTAGTAGAGAAATTAGGTTCACTTTACTTATCTTTAGCATACATCAATTTCTATCATGACTTCATTATTATGTGGAAACATTTATAAATCACCATAAAATCATTTGTATTTTTTATAATTCTATGTAACAATTTTATAGGAAACATTACAACTTAATATCATTTTAACATTCCAATTACATAATGACAAAAAAATCACAACAAAATTTCATTAAAAAGATTCTTTTAAAATGTCCATCACATTATTTCTTATAAGGAACCAACCGCTTGTATCCTTGTGTCAATTCAATAATTTGTTACATTGGAATATATACGTGATTAAAATCCCCAAGGACTGATCATTTTAGCAATTTTGGTGGCCTTATTACATACATAAATTTTACACTACATCCTGAAATAAAAAACAACATGAGTAACCATAAAAGAACTCTTATTCCATTTTTCTTATCCCTACAATTAAATCATAATATACATGTTTTCATCCAGGGAAAAATAAATCAAAAGAAAGGGTGACCTTAGATTCTCTGTAAGGCTAAACAATATAGGGGAATCTATCATTAATAATAATAAACAATAAGGTAAGGTGAATAACTAAAAAATTATACAATTAAAACATAATCTTGAGAATGAAATGGGAAGAATATATGCTAATAAAATAACTATATATAAATATCCACATCATAAATATATATTACCATAGATATTCAAATAGTTCAATAATAACATGGAATATCAATATCTAATCTCATAATGAGGTAATGCGTAATGTCAGATATTAACAATAAATCATAAATGGTGTCAAAATTGAACATCCTCATTCCAACATATCATAAAAGAATTAAATAAATTATGGAAGATGTTATCTTAAGGGAACAACTTCAATTAATCTTAAAATCCACAATATATGTAGACACAGATGAATGTAGACTAATAAAATAATTAAATACATATTGAGAGAAATACCCCTTTCTCGTGGAAATTAATTTAAAATGGGTGGTCCATTTGAAAGGAAAATAATTTCAATGAAAATAATCTTATGATATTATAAAGGAATATTTTGTCATTCCATATAAGTTAAAAAATAATAATTCCTTCTGTATTTTGTCAAAAATTTCATAAAGTACCTCATTTTGAAAATGAAAAAAATATTCCATTAAATTTTTTTTATATAAAATTAAAAATGAGTAAAAATGAATTTACAAAATGTTATGTGAATGGTAATAATATTTTGAAAAATATTCTTAAGAAACATGGACATGGATAATAAATATTCCATGGTAAATACTTACTTATAAAAAATCCCAGATAATTATGAGATTGTGAAATTAACCCATACCTAATACTTTACATTAGTCGAGGATCCATTAAACTCATTTATAATGGTTAAAAATGTAATTAAATTATAATAAATCCACATCCGTATTTATGATAACATAGTTTATCATCATATATCTTTTTCATAATAATAATTCATTGTTACCATTATTTCGGGAGTTAACTACTTCATTTTCTTATGTTTGTTTTTTCATATAAGTATTTCTTAATGTGAATAAGATATATATTTCTTTATATATAGAATTATATTATGTTCATAAATTTTATATTCACCCATAATTTATAATTTTTATAATCATTATTGAATCATTAACATGGAGAATGAATCTCATCATCTCATGAAGATAGTAGGTCATACATACGCAGGAGCAAGGTTATCATTCACTTAATGGTACATTTGTAAGGAATTAGATGGTAAATTATTTATTCATAATAAATATAATATCATTTATATTTTATATATCCATTATATCCATCATTATACCAATCAAAATAAAACATTGACCAAATACATAATACACCACGATGTGGATACAATATGTTGTACCTACACATACATGGTGCTTTTATTTTTTGGAGGATGAATAAAAGGTGAAATATGGTTATACCATATTGATAATAAAATATAAGAATATATATGATATTGGAAATATTAATTTGTAATTAAAACAATAGATAATGATTATGTAGAATAATAATTATTCATAAAAGAGCCGGTAATGGTGATTACATATTTTTTAGAGAAGCTCATTTGGATCTCTTATTAAGGGCACTAGGTTTGCTGTTTTCGGAAGGACATCAACTCTAGGATCTTGATAATAAATTTTAGAATATAAATGGTCAGGTTTTGGACAATCAATAATCGTTAAAGTGATTAAATGACATGAGGGAGGGGGTACCTTTTTATAATTTAGGTGATGATCACTTTAGAAAACTCTTAAAATATTATGTTAATTTAAATTAATTTCTAATTCTAAATGTGTTCGATATTTTGAATATTAGATGTAGATGGATCAAAAAACTCACTACCATTTATTTTTAGACATGTTTAGGTCATATTACTAACCTTATATTATGTCTTCAACACTTAGTTAAACCCTCTATCTCTTACCATGGAAACTTATGTTTTTACACTTTAATGGTTAATATATTTACTATAAAATTCCAAACAAGCACCAGATGGATAATTGATAAAAAATATAAACATTATATCAACCAGTTAGATGAATTATTCATTTTTTTATGAATTTTATATCATTAAATAAAATATTGTTTATTTTGAAGAATCATTAATGTCAATTATGATACTATTCATTTCCTTACATTTTTATAAAATAACCATACACAGGACAACATAGTAAAAAACCATTAATATATTTATAATATGTTTAGATCATATATAATATTCATAGAGGAAAATAATTTTGTTCAAATTGTTTTTAATTTAATATTTTTAATATCATCTCATTGATATTTCTATTTATTAAATAATTACCGCATCATCATTGTATAAGAATTTATAACAATTATTTATTCCCATAAAATTAAAGATAAATTAACATTATAAATGAAAAATATATTATCTTTCAAATGAATATTTATATAATAATTTATCTTATGTATCACCCTATATTAAAAAATGTATAGAAATTAAAATATGAATATGATATCTTTTACTATTCTTTAAATAAAAATAAAAAAATGTCATACTCTCAGCCATGTGGATTCAAAGAGGATTTTATTTTATCCCAAGGATGATTTAGGTTGAAAAAACCCATTAAATGAAATTAATACAAGGGTTAGGATAATTTTATTATATTTATAAAATAATTTTTAACTTTAATAACCCGATTTACCCTTAAATGTGGTAATAAAAATTATTAATAATTATAGTATTTAAATGACCAAAAAAGGAAATAAACATAATTAAATACTCTAGAACCACTAATTCTATATACTGAATCATTTTTTAAAATTTTAAAACACAAGAAGTTACCATAATTAATTTAAATTTAATACCATCAACAGAACGATAAAACATGTTTTAAAAGTGAAAATATTTAAAATATTGAAATATGTTTGAATCAAAATTCAATGTAAAATTGATTCCAATGAACTATATCTGATTAACTGATAAAAAACAATATAATTATAATTTAAAACAAAACATGATTATAATTTAAAACTATAAATTATTTCTTTGAAAAGAGAAGTATTCAATTAAAATTTATTATTTTTCACTGTTCATAAAAAACATAAAACTAGTCAGAAATATACAAAAACTTTTATAGAACTGTTTTTTATTTCATAGGGGAATTTTATTTTATAATATATATATATATATATATATATATATATAATTTTAAAAAATGGATTTCAAATAGTTTCCTCGTTAAAATGCGGTTAAACCACCTTTAAAGTAATATTTGTTTTTATGCATAAAATTGGGTTTGTTCATATCCTATGCCAATAAAATATATTTGATTAATACCAAAAATATTTCATTGAATATATAATATATTTATTCCAATAATATCATTTAATAATTTTAATTAATTTAATTTATTGATACAAAATTCCATTGGGAGCATAAAAATAAAAATAGTTCCTTCATATTCAATTGGTATATATTTTTGTTACTAATTAAATAGTAACCAATGAATTCATCTTATATTTTTATAAAAAAAATATTATAAGAAGTTAGTATACACTATTTATAACTCATAATTCGAGAGTTAGGTTATAATGGTAAAATTTAAATAATAATGTAATACTGTTTGTTTAAGCTTGACGTTGCATGAAATGTATGCAATCAAGGAAATTGAATTTTAAAAAATACATACCTAAAAAATAATGGGGTGTTACATTATCCCCTAAATCAATAAATTATTTCCTATTAATTTTTAAATTTGGATTTGGAAATTATGGTTTTATTATTCAAAATACATTTAAAATAAACATGTATGATATATAAGAATGTGAGGAAAACTTGAATAAGGGTCGATAAAACATCCAACATAAAATAAATAAAGGGATGTTTGAAGGTCACCCGAGATAACACACACCAGGGTTCCATGTAGAAAAACATGGGAATAAAATAGAAATATCTAAATCATGTAATGATTATGAGTGATTGATTAATGATAATAAGAAATAAACAATCACAAAGTTATAAATGGTGATGATCTAAGGGACCATTTGATTCATCAGAAAATATTGTACTTGTATAAAAGTTCTCGGTTCAGGATCTGTTCCCTATAGTTGAATAATTATTTAACTCTATTATAATGTAATGGAATATATTTACTTGATACTTTTATTTAAAAAAAATGTTATCCTTTAGTTTTTTCTTGAACTATTTCTACTTCATTTCATGTAACAAGTTGCATCATATGGATAAGTAATACATTATCTTCTAAATCCATTTCGAAATATCAACTCAAACCATTTCTTAAATGGTGTAATTTTCCAAAATGAAATTATCATTAATCTATCCACAACATGAAAAATATTTATTTTTCACATTCTGAACATGTTTATAACTTCCTAATGTATTCTCTTGAAACATGGTAATTACAATTGAATTTTTTTAGAACAGTAATTCTTCAATATTCCTCAAATAAAATATAGATTACTGGATATACTCCATGAAACAAAAATGTTATATACCCCATAAATAATGGAATAAACTAAAATTTCAACAAAAAATTAGACAATTCCAAGGTAGTAAGCACCTTACCCAAATAAATAATATCATTCTGAATACATTATTATCTTAACATGATGAACAAATTAAGGGTCATATTTCCATCAACCATACAATTCAAAAAAAATTAGATTTCAATTGGATAACTTTTCTTATTTCTATTCAATATACAATATCAAATCCTTAAAGAAATCTTACTTCCATATAATGATTATGTATCTTATGAATCTTATAACCTTACTATCATAACATAATTATTCAATCTAGAAAGAAACAAATTATTATTATTCCAGATCTACTATAGTAACAACATGAGATTAAACTTGATCCCTTTTCTTTTTCTATAGTGTATTCTCCTGACTCTTGGAATATTTAATTTCATAATTTCCATATTCTTATAGCTAATTAATTTCACATTTTTAACTTCTTCCTTTCCCTTACAATCATGAACCTGGTGACTTTTCTCAATACACTTGTTCCATAATCATATTTACTTTAGGCAAGTACTAGGGTGGTACATACCAAAATTATCAAAAGTAGAATAATATGTGTTTCCCTTTTTCCTTTTATCTATATTTTTCTATTTTGTTCTCTTTTTATATTATTTTCTCTAATGGTCACAATTATTATATAATGTTTTCTCTATCATGTTAGAACATGAGACTATATCTTTATAGTATGAGAATGTTTTGGAGACCAAATCCTTTCAAGGGAATGACTTTAACCCCTCAATGAAATTATCAATCATACTTCTTGGTTTACATATGTACTCTGTTGTATTCATTTATAACCTTGTGAAGTTGGAATCGTACTTCAAAACATTTTTGTTCTTATTTTTCCTCAGACTCGAAAATTTCCTCCTCATCGCAACTCACTATTCGGGAGGGAAATATTTTCCCATGGAATTCTCCTTAAAATCCATCCATTATAGGTTTTCTATTTATTCCTCCTCCTTCAATTCTTTTTTTCAATGACCCCAATTTATCTTAATCTCCAAAGAGATCATAAACTTCTATGAAAACCCTCTCCCTTTAAATTCTTCTAAAATAAATAATATCTTTTATAAATAACTTATCACATGTTCTAATACAAATGGATTTGTAGTATCATTGAATATTAGAGGTTGTTGTCTCATGACATAGTCTAACATCATTCTTACATGTTGAGGATCATGATTCTCTATATGATTAAAGTTATTATTCATAACCATAGTCATATTTCTTATTATAGTTATGTTTTTCTCAAAAGCAGTTGTAGCTCCAGCTCCAACGTCATTATCTTATATAAGAGGAAAATCCATAAATTGATTATGAGAATAGATATGGTTTCAATTAATTCCACTAGGTACTATTTCTAAATAATATAATACACTACACTAGGGTATATATCATAATTCATAATTTTATAATAGAATAACACTTAACATAAATTGAAAATTTATACATACCTAATATCATAATACTAAAAATGATTTTTTAGGAAACATATTTAGTTTTAAATATTTATAATGTTCTGTATAGAAAATAATAATATACTTATCTGATATCACTAGTGTTTAATATTAGATGCATAGTAAGTTATCTTGTTGTGCACCAAGTTACAGTGAGTCAATCCCGAACCACATTGTCAAAGATTATATTCCTACATACATATGTTCATGAAACAAAAACACTTTTCATATATATAAAGGGATTTGTTTCTATGAATACCCTCATAGTCTCTACTTTAAAAAAAATATAGGGTTATTTTATATATTTATCCTAAAATTATATTATAGAGTTATATTCCCTAATCTTGGTTTTCTATATCTCATTTCCAAGGTTTCTACTAAACTTCTTTCTGATACTAATTACAACGACCTCAATCCCAGTAGCCCAGAGTCGGTGTCATTATTTATTATATTGGCATAAATAATAGATTTTAATCTCAACTGATGGATCATTTTAGTAGTTTTTAAGACATATTAAATAAATAAGTTTAAAATTATATCTTTAAATAAAAAAACATAGTAACTACACTTAAAAAACCCATATTCAATTTTTAATATCGATAAATTTCAGTGATAATATAAATATTCTAATCCTAGGAAAAAATGAAACAAAAAAATGGGTGAGATCATATTCTTAGTAAGGGTGTATAACCCAATAGAAGCTACCATAAATATACATAAATATTATGGAAAAGTGAATAACTAAAAACACATACCATGGAGAAATAATCATTAGAATAATATGGAATAGATTCAAGATGATCAAAAAACAGCATATAAATATCCACCTAATAAATATACATAATCTCAAGTATTCTACTAGTCTAATTATCATGCATAATATCAATAACTAGTCACATAATGTCATAATGCATAATTCCATACATCCTAAAAATACCCTCAAGTCTTTGGCCTATACACCAGACATAAATAGGTTTGGTGTTAGCCAATACTAAAATTGCACTGTCTATTGGTACCTATTGATGCATATAGGGGCTATATCGAGCCCTAAATTTCACTTACTATGTCCCATTCATTCCTTATATATAGAGGGTAAAAAATAACCAACATAAACATTCATAATAAAACAATAATATGAAAACTTAATAAATTAACCATTAACAATGAATCGTATCAAAATAGAACATCTACTATCAAACGTATCATAAACCCTTTTAATAAATTTTTATAGATTATATATTTGTATTCCAACCTCAATTAAGAATAAAATCCAACAAATGATGTTGACGTAGATGAAATAAGTCTTATATTTTTTTAAAAAACTCTTGAGAAAAATACCAATTTTTATATTAAAATTATTTTAAAAGGGTCAAGTAATTTAAAAATAAAACTTTTTAAGTAAAAATATTCTTGTAATATTATAAAGGAATATTTTCTCCTACTGTATAAGTTTAAAAAATAACAGTCCTTTCTTATTTTATTGAAAAGTTCATAAAGTACCTCATTTGTAAAATGATATACAAATTAATTTAAAAATGATTTATAAAAAGTAAAACATGGTGTAAAAATTACATTAACAAATCGTAGAAGAATATTAAGTATATTTTGAAGTAATTTATTTTGAAATGTGGACATGGATGAAAAATATGTCCCAGTAAATACTTATGTATAAACAATCTCGGATAATAATGAGATTGCAAAATTAACCCTTAACTCATATTTTCATTTATTTGATGTTGAGTTAACCTCATGAATAATTTTTAAGTAATGTTATTAAATTATACCAGAACCATATAAATATTTATGATATTTTATATGATCCTTTTATATCATTTTTAATGATATTTAATTATTACCCACATTTTGGGTATTAACTACTAAATTTTTTATGATTTCTTTGAAATGTATGTGATATTTATTTTGAATAGTATATATTATATTCATGTTCAGAATTATATTTCATTCAAAAATATTATATTAACTCATAATATATAAATTTTATAATAATTCATGAGTGGTTAATGGGGAGAATAAATCCCATATGGTCATTGAGATGGTATGCTATATGTATGCACGAGTGACAGTACAATTCCCTTAATTGTATTTTAGTATATAATTGGATGGTAAATTATATATAAATAATCAATATCATGTCATATTTATTATATATATAAATTATATTCATCATTATACCCATCCAAATAATGTAGTGCTTATGAACATATTACACCATGGAGTGAATACTATAGGATGTATATACGCACACATGGTGATTTTGTTTTCCATTAGATAGATAAAAAGTGGAATATTGTTTCCCCAAACTTATAATAAAATCGAAATATATATATATAATAAATTATTTAATAAATTATAGTGTAAAAAAACATAAAGAGTAAGTATAATAATAAATAATCTTAATGGAGTCGATAAAGATGATTGCCACTTCTTTAGTGTACCTCCATTGGATCTCTTCTTAAGAATATGAGGGATTATCTATTGAGAAGAACATCACCAATAAAGTGTGTCTAGGAAATTTTATAAGAGAAATGGGTAGGTTTACTTTCGATATAGAAGGATCAATGTGGTTAAATGAGAAGAGGGAGGAGGTGTCTTTTTATAATTAAGGTGAGGGTCACTTTTCAAAACTCTCTCTATATTAAATTAATATAAATTAATTTATAATTAAAAATGGAACTGAAGTGAGTTATTTAATATATAATATGATTATGGGTTGAAATACCATCAACCAATGATTGTTTTAGAAGTTGAGGTCACATTATTAGCCGTATATTTTGGATTTAAAACTTAGTTAAACCCTTTAATTCTTACTTTAACAACTTGGATTTGTACTCTTTAAGGGTTAATATACTTAATAAAAAATGATAACAACCCATAAATGGACAATTTATGAAATCATTAACCTTTTAAAAATTACTTTTATGAATTTTATATTTTTTATGAATTTTTCATCATTTAATTAAATATTAGTTATTTTAAAAAAATCATTTATGTCAATTCTGATAATATTCATTTCCTGAATTTTTAAAAAATATAAATACTAAAGAAAACATCAAAACAAACATTTTAATAAATCCATAATATATATATGTAATATATAAAATTCATGGAGGAAATTAATTATCTCAAATTATATTTATTATACAATTTTTAATGTCATTTATTTGATATTTTTATTAATTAAATAATTACTGCATCACCATGGTTTAATCTTTTATGGAAATTAATTATTTTCTAAAAATAAATAAAAATTACCAATATAAATAAAAAAATTTATATTCCAAATTAATATTTAATTTATAATTTATCTTCTATATTACCATATGTAAAAAATTGTATAGTCATTAAAATATGAGTATGAAATCTTTAACTCTTATATAAATAAGATATATTAAATGCCACACTCTCACACAAGTGGCATAAAAATGTTATAATTTCGGTTCAAGGAATATTTGGGTCTAAAAAAACCATATAATGAAATTAAGATAAGTGTTAGGGTAATTTTATAATATTTATAATATAATTTTTACCAATAATTACTATATTTTCCCTTAACCGTGGAAACTAAAATAATAATACTAAAGTTACTATTAATATTGCAAAAAATAAAACAAACCTATTTGCATTATTTCTACCCTATGATTTAAAATAAGGAATACATGTTTTATGAATTAAAATCATTGACGTTTTAGTAATTAAAATAGTATTAATCTCGTTGAAAAAACAAGAAAAGGGTTCTAAAAGGGAAAATGATCAGAAGATTGAATTTTTTTATATTAAAATTCAATGTCAAATTAATTCCAACTACATATATTGGATTAAATAATAAAATAATAATATAATTATACTTTATAACTTTTTAATACAATAATTTACAGTAATAAATTTTCATTATGAAAAAATTTATTTTCAATTAAAATTTAGTATTTTTCACAATTCATCAAAACATAAATATTATCCCAATGAAACCAAAAAAATAAACAAAATTACATTTTTATAATTTTATTTAAAAGGGGATGCATATTTTTTCAGATATAATATATAAAATTGCCTACAATATTATTTAAAATTGGTTCTCTATTACATGTCGGTAAAACTCCCTTTAGATTAATATTGGACTTCATGCATAAAATTGGGGTTGTTCATATATTATTCCTATAAATTATTTTTTATGAATTATAACAATATTTTATTTTATATATATCATATATATTTCATTAATGTTATTTAATAATGTTAAAATATTTAATTTACTGAGAAACAATTCTTTTGGGAGCATAAAAATTAAACTATTTCCCTTATATTTAATTAGTTTACATTTTCATTTCTAATTAATTACCCACAAATGAATTCAAGTAATATTTTTATAAAATTTATATTTGATATATTATTTAATTTTATTCATAAATTCTAATATAAGGTTTATGGTATAATGGTAACATTTAAAAGTTATATTTAGTAGTTTATTTAAGCTCATTGTTGTGTGAAATGTAAGCTATCAAGGAAATTAAATTTAAAAAAAAATTACTAAATACCATAAAAATATAGGGGTGTTACATTTATCTTCCTTTAAAAAAATTTAATAAAACCTAGTTGTGATAAAACAAATTTATAAAAAAACAACACTGGATCTTCATATATAATATTTTAGTATTTCACCTTAATGGTAAAACATAACAAGAGAACCCAAAGTGGAAGACCAAAAAATGGCATGGGAAAGATAGAAATTTCAATTAAATAATGAATCCTCCATATGGTTTCTATCCCAGTACCACCTATAAACAATTTTCTCTATCTCTTAACATCCTATTGTTAGGGACATTCCCTTTACTATATCTATGATCATGAATTATATACATGCATCAAAATTCTTATACAATGAGCCAGTATTAACCTAGAAGGAAACCACCAATTCATCCTTAATATAAATGAATGATAATTTATAATAGCTTATAAAATTATAATTTAATTTCACAAGGAATTTAAACATATATCCACACATGCATCAAGCCACACATGATTCCATATAATATAGAACTATTTGAGTTGAAGGAACTCAAAGTTCATCTAGATGAATGAGAAAGGATGGTATTTATCAAATTGATCACAAATCTATAGGGTGATCCTATATTGTTATACACAAAATAAAATGGTTTACTTTAACATAGTTTTGTTTATAGACCATTGGAACTGGTGATATGGAATACCAGACATCTCCTTCATAGGATCAATGATATTTTTGGTCCATTGTGAGGAGCTTGTTGGATTTTGATGACGGACCTATGTTTTGGAAATAATAATCTTCAGTTCAAATATATTGTTATTAATAATATTTACAGAGAATATAGGTTCTTGGTGTTTTTTTTGGTTTATAAAATGCTCTGGTGATGTTCATGGAACTCATAATAAGAATATTCTCCAATATATTTACACATTTATTGTGGTGTTCATTGATGAAATCCTAAAGTATTCACATTCCTCCAAGAAGTATTCAGAGCATCTAAATATAGTTTTTAGTACACTTCAAGAACATTATAATTATTCACTATGTCAATGTGTAACTTCAAGGATTTAGGAGGACAATTTCATTTTTATTATAGTGTAATAGGAAAGTATTTATATAGACTCAATGAAGGGAGGGGTAATTTTTTATTAGTATCTCCCTTAGAATATATTTAATATCGTATATTAATTTGGATTAGTAGGGTAAAAATTAAATTGCATCTGTTATATATAGAATTTAATATACACAATTATAGCTCTAAACAAGGATGGGTTGATTTTTGAGTGGTCATAGTACTGTAAGAAATCATTTCTTTAGAAAATAATAAGGATGGCGACAACACTAATGTTGAATTCTCTATAACATGGGATGTCTACATGGTCTTTTTTCCCTCATGAGTTATATTTAGGGATGCACTAATACATAAAGACCAGTTGGTAGATTATTTTTCTCTCAATTTATGACCCCATGAATAAAATTATCTCACACATGACATGGAGTTGGAAGTTGTAGTCTCTACATTGAAGTGTTGTGAAACTATCTCTTTATAAGAGGTTTTATTTTTACAAAACCATAAGATACATTAATATATCTTCTCTAAATAATACATTAATCTGATGCAGAGGTATTGGGTGGAGAATGTATAGACATTTAACATCAATATATATTGTATACCATGAAACAGTAATATCATTGTAGATGCACTCAAAAAGATAAAATAGGATACCTATGATCTTAAAGAGATACCATCATAGGAATAATGAAATCTAATGCACTTTTTATCATTAGATGATGGATTTTTATGTGAAGAAATTGGATGTGACATGTGAACCTTCAATTATCATTTCATCTTTGTTGTACCAAGGGAAGACAATCCATGAGTTATATTTGAATGTGTTGTAATGCGATAACAATTAGTATGATATGATTCCATACACAATGCCAATTTGAGGTTATAGTTCCCACATCTTCTAGGGATGATCTTATGAGAAACTCTAATTACTAAAAATTTAAATATCGTATATGGTAAATGAATATGTATAATGACATCAAGATATAGTTCATGTGGGCTTGTATAAAGGGGGTATTTCTAGTTTCAATTCATGATGTCTTTCCTTTTAGAGATCAACAGATGAGCATCAACATCCTGGTGGTTTATTCCATCCACATCCACTATGAAGGTTGAAATTAGATTACGCCATGATGATTTATTTGATAGAGTTACCAATGACCTTGTGTAGTCATGATATTGTATGGGTAATAATGGATTATCAAACTAAAGTTATAAATTTAATGCAAATCGAGTAGAATCTTTCCAGGGATGGGTTAAGAATGATATATTTATCTAATATTATACATCTATATGTATTTCCACTAGGAGTTTTATAATATAAATACATATGTTTTATATTCTGGTTTTTTTATGTATTAGGCAAATATATAGGGATCTAGCTGAGATTTAACATGGCATATCATTCATAGGTTAATGGTCTATCTGACAAGGTGGTGTGGATTCTTGAGGATGTAATTAAATCTTCTGTACTACACTTTGTATTATTGTGGAATTATAGTATAGAATAATTAGAGTTTTATTATGTTACTAATTATTATTATTGTATCTATATGGAACCCTATGAGGATCAGAATTGTCGACCTCACCTCCCAATGCTATAATATAATGACACATGTTTGGAAGCTATTGTTGGATTAAACATTTTTAAAGACACATAAAATATAATATATATGACCTGGAAGTGGTTTTCCACCACTTATAATCGACAGAGATCTGATATCAACTATAGGAGTTTACATATAGAGTTTGATGTAGGTTGTTAGGTTTTCTTGCTGGTGACTTCTTAGTGGGTGAATCAATATCTTTGGAAGTATGGAAAGTTGTTTTTATGCATTGTTAGACAATTTGAGATCAATGATAATATAGTAATAGGGTCTTAAAATTTTAATTATTTTTAGTATTATTTAGGTATCAATGATGTCTTCAATGTTTCATAGCTTTGGATGTATATGAATGATCTTGAAAATATTATAAACTGTGGGAGGATTGATTTGGAACCAAATTCATCTACATGGATACCACAATTAATATAATAGATTAAGGAGTGATAGTTTTATGGGTAAAGATATTGTCACAAATTCATATCATATAATGGCATTGATGGTTCTAGGAGGTGACTTAGTAGCCAGAGTATGATGTTTGAGCATAATTGCTCTATTTAATTTAAGTCGACTCCATAGATACTTCTTGGGGAGGATAATTCATCATATATAGAGAATTATAATCACCTAATTCTTTTGTTAATGTATTCTATGACTTGTATTAATTTTTTTGACAATTTTATGGTTTCAATTGTGTGTGGATAGTTTTGGATGGGTTTCAAATCATAAAAATTATATTAAATGATTTTTAATCAAAATGTATAGCACCAAAATCATATACAGTATGTTTTGTATCTAGTATGATCATGTTAAAAATGTAAAGGGGAAATGGATTTTAGAATCCATTTTTATAGCTGAAGTGAGACCAAAATGTTTGGACATGGGATACATGCCATTGAAGAATCTATTTCAGATTTTCTTGTCAAAGAACACCACAGATATAGCCATGTAATGGTGGATTGGTTAGAAATTTTGGGGATGCCATTAAAGTGGATAAAATGGATGAAACAATAATATTTCATCTTAAACATTTACAAAATCAAATGGTAAATTAATTTGAAATAATGTTTTTTGTTTTAAATGTGTTTATTAATCATTTACAATAACTATTAATTTAATCATCTCACCATATCTTGTTGTTTCCATCAATATAGAAAAATTCAAGATATTTCATGGGGAAACATGGGAAACTCTATAGGTATTTTGATTTATAATTTTTTAGTCTCCATTCATATAGATTTCCTCAGTAAATCTTATTGTAATAATTGAAACAAGGATGGTGGAGGCTTTTTCCTTGAATCAAACTCATTTGATCCAAAACTCACATACAATGTTGTTTTTTAGGAACAATTATGTTTATAATTTCATTAAATAGAAATTAAGACCACCAATGATAATATTTATCTTTTATTAAGTACATATTTTACCATTATATTTTTCTTTTTCCATGAGTTACTCAAGATAATTTTGTGTGTTGGATTTGAACCTGATCTGGGAATTCTTTGAATGGAATATTTCTTGTTAGTTTATGAATGTGGTTAAAGTATTTATGCTCTTGAAAATCCAAAATTTGAAAGAAAAATCCTTGATTAATGAATTTATTTACAATATAGGTCCTATAATACTATTTTTATTGATTTTATTTTTTATAATTTATACCCATTGTTGAATTTTATTGCTTTTTGTTTTGTGAGTGGCCCTTGAGATGCATAATTTATATATGTTCTTTTGAATTATGTGTATTATCTTGAGATAAATTTTTAATAAAAATTATTATTATTTGTTATGATACATTTTTATTATGGTGTTGTATATCTTATGGAACCTTTCAATAAGAATAACTTTGAAAAGGATCCTCATTATTATTTAAATGGCCACTTTGAGTGGGAGGGTGACGATGTGACAAATGATATGAAATATGGATCTTTTAATGGTATGGTTCCTGTCATGGAGAATTCTTCTACTATTGAAGTTCATCATGTATGCGAACTGTGAATTATTTTTCTAGATGATAAAGTAGAAAATTCCATAAAAGGATTATCTGTTTATGAAATTTCACCAAACATGTCAGGTGGTACTTTCCATTATCCATTGATATAATCCAACATCATATTGAGAAATGTATTGTTCCTCATAACGAACGCCATCAAGATGGGGTGTGTTGTGTTTATTTAAAGGAAAACATGGATTGACAAGCATAGGGTTCCAAATGATAGTAAGACTTATTTCTTGTCTTGTAAATTGTGGTTATGGATATTGAACTCCTTACTGAAAATATGTTGAAGAAAATGGATTATGGTTCATATAATCTTGGTTAATTCTTGATTACTCGGATAAGATACATATGTATGATTAATTATGTTTTGAATTTAATTTCACATGATATAATGTATAATATATTTATATAAAATAATGTTATAGATGCATTGGTAGAGTCCTAATGGGTTTATATTCACAGAATTCATGGGTATCATCTCCTACATCCTATGCCGAAAAGATTATCAATTTCCATGAATAGTCTACTCACTTATCGAGATATATTTACATGATCCGACACATATCATAAAGTGATCAATAGTCCATATCTCTTTTTTGCATCTTCATACTCCCCCTCCAAGGGATCATCTAACCAATATTGACCATATAGTTCAAATTGATTCTTGGGGAAAGGTTACATAGGATATGAAACACTACAAGAAAAAATGTTTCATTAAAATGATTAATTGGACATATCAATAATGGTTCTCAAGAATATACACCCAAGTCATAGTAACATTTCTCAAGGATGGGTGTCCAGGGCCACATACACAATGCAAAGTAACATATATAAAGAATCTGTATCAAGTATAATAAATCCAATATTTAGATCATATTATACAATGATATATATATTTTTGGGTATTATCATTCCTTTTTTTCAACATCAACATAAATATTTTTTAAATTCCATAATAAACTTATCCATGTTCATAGACAAACCAAATATTTTTCCCAATAAATACATGAACATGTTCTAATATAATATGGTAATGGTTATTGATTAAGGTGGAGAACAGGAACATGTAAGTGGTCGACCGACCAATTTTCCAATGACAAATACCATTAATGGTAGTCTTTACATCCTATTAAAGAACTAAGAAACACTGTATCTCATGGAAGGACACTAGAGATGAATTTCTAGGTACCTATGAGTATGAGTCGACAATATAATACTCTGTATTCTATGTTTTGGTTAGTTTAGTAAAATTGATAATGGACATAGAGATGAATCAATACCAAAAAAATAATAATATAAATCTAAATATAGCTTCCTAAGATCATTAATGTAGTTTCTGCATTTGGTATATATCAGATGAATAAAATATAGAAGTATCACTCATTCAATTAATAGGGGTTGAGAATAATTAATAAATACATTTAAAACCCCACATACAATCATAAATAATTTCCCATTTGAATTAGTTAGGATCAGAAAACAATTCTACTGATTTAGGATGTTCCAAATCCTTCTTGACTGTTTTCATGACCTCCACCATTTATTGTCCATAACTATGTTGTTATTGAACATTCTATTTTGAAATTGCTTCATCAATGGAATGTTTCCTATCTTGAGGATGTTTTGGACTCACTATCCCAATGAAAATAGACTTTGGATAAAATTATCCCATAACTTCTTCAAACAAGATCATAAAAAGATAGATTTTCTGGATCTATGGCATGGTCCAAGATGTTTAATTCAAAATACCATCCAAAAAACCTTCATTATTTTAACCACCCGGACACTAGCTAAACTAGTTTTTATGCATTAAAATTTTCAAAAAAATCAATTAATATTTTTAGAACATAAATTAAAATAACCATAGAAAAATAGGGTGGTGCACCATTTTATGTTATGAATATCCAATTTATTCTATAAATATATCATTGTAACCATTCACGTATATAGGTTATTAAAATAAAATATTTCATTCAGAGAGGTGATAGTATACACATACACATGAATGACACTTTCATTTTATAATGGATGGAAGTGAGGTAGATATTAAAATATCCATCAATATAACAACTTTAAAATGTAATAATTATATTTATTTCCTTATTTTATAATAGAGAAAATATATTTAGAAGATGTGGAAGAAGATTTATACATAATTGAAATCAGTTAAACAAATCAAATCTTTCATGGATACCCTAATTTTAAACTCTCCCTAAGGATTCTTATGTTAGTGTTTTGGTGAGACTAAAACCTAAATGGTTTGGATAAAGTTATTAGTAAGTGATGTTAGAATATATTGGATAATCCAAGTTGATTCAAAGAGTTTGGATAGGTGAGTGTTTGAGGGATGCTTTTATATGTTAGAGGATAGGTGTCGTTGTAAATCTTTGAAACATTATAATATAATTAAAGTCATTCGAAAGGAATGTAGATACAATTAAGATAAAAATCAACGATGAGAATATATAGGTCATTGTTCACTCGACAATTTAAATAATTATTTTGTTGATATTTTAATCCATATCCATTAGTTTTAACTATTTCTCCCCTATTTTAACCATTTTCATGGAGACTTAAATTTTACCATGATAAATATTTTTACAAAATGAAATGGAATAGATTACATAATTATTATATTTGGAATCTAAATATGATATATATTTGACATGAGTCAATTTATTGATGTTTTAATAATTTATTCTAATACAATTACTTCTAATGTAATGATAAATAGTTTAAAAAATGAGTTTTTTAATTATAAGAATTAATTCACCACAATATCATGTATAAGATTTATTTCCATTGAATTTATTGGTATAGGGATTAAAATTATTCGTTCTATATATTTCAAATTACTCCAAAATATAATTTATTAATGTTATAACATAATTAATTTAAAATATACAAAAATATTTTTTATTCGAATAAAATATTACTTAGGTGCCAAAAAAGAAAATCATGGGTTTATAAATCATACATATTACATTAAAATTATTTTTTTTAATAATTAAGTGATTTTCTGGATGATAAAATAGTTTCAAACATTCTTATGTCATACTTATATAATTATTACATTATAAATTTATGGAATTTGTAAAAATTGTATTTTTCACTATTGACCAAAAAGAAACCATTTCATAAAAATACTAAATATTCATAATTTAAATATTTTGAAATAATCAATTAAAAAAGATATTCAATTTCTCAAATTAAAATTATAAAATATTAGAAAATTATATTTTAAATAAAACATAAACTAAATATAGTAAAAATTACATTTTAAAATAAAAAATTGTTTTGCCATCAATAATTAATTATGTACTTAATTGGTATTAATAAATATGATTCAATTACTTATATTTTACTATATTTAATTTTTTACTATAAAATTCATTACTATATTTATTCATTACTCTTTTAATCACTATCTATGATGCATGTTGAATTTATTCCCATGGGAAATACAAAATAAAACCCTGGGGAGTTACATTGTACCACCCCTAAAAGAAATTTATCCTATATATTTCATTAAATTTAAGATGACAAATAATTTTAAATCTTTCAGTATACAACCTTACATTCCCCAAAAACTTACCCGAACATATGATTCTTCCAGAACACATTAATTATGTTAGTGGTCTAGTTGTGATTTACTTTATATCTATAATCCAAGATTTCTTCAAGATTCCACTCATATAATTGTCAATGTACACCTATATAAAAACAATATTTGGTGCATCTTAGGGATTTGGAAGGTACATCCAAAAAAGTGATACATAGAACACATCATGTACCATAGAAAGGTTTAGTGAATGATTTAATTCTCTCACAAGATCAATTATTTTTAAAGGGTCAATGTACCTCAGGATCAAAACTACATTCATTCATTATATCATTTCATTATCCACATTATACATTTAAAGGACTAATTTTTATCCAATTAGAATCCAAATTTTATTCATTTATCATTTACATTCTTTTTTATAAATAATTTCCAATTTAATTTTATCACTGAATGGATTGAATTTTATTTGAAATCCCTTTATGAAGATCTATTCTTTGAATCATAAACTTTTATACTTAATCCCATAATATTATAGTACAACACCTATTTTTTTATACGACCTCAAACAATGAAATTTTATTTCTAGATTGGGAATTGTTGTCATATGATATCTCAACCAAGGTTTTAATTGACACCAACTTCCTTTGAAAACTATGGAATGGGGTCTCAAAATATCCTCTTGGATTTTAATGATCCTACTTGACTACCATCTTTTAGCAGATTTCTTGTAGTGCTAAAGAGTGTAGCTATTTTCAATTATCATAGAAAATATATTTAAAACTTCAATATCACAAACCAAGCTGTGTCGCCACCCAATCTAGTGCCTAACCCGGTCTGTGGTATGGTCCGATGGAAATTCCCGATCACCACAGGGTGGCACAACTACTTGGGTTTCATAAAAAACACATGGGAATGATTTACCTGAGATAATAAACATAAAACAACCAATAATTTAAGTAAAATGGATCTATAGATTCAAAAAAAATAAGCCTTAATCTATTTCCATATTTATAATTTTCAATTCACCTCAAAACCCAAATAAGTATACAATGAAATTAAAACCAAAACCTCATCCCAAACCTCTATGCCATAAGAGGAGAATCATCCCCAAGCCTCCACCACCAATATTCACACTAAATTTCAATAGAAACCCAATCAGCCAATTTTAGGCATCATCCCTTTACCTAGAACAAAAATGGAACAAGGTCTAAATACACCAGTGAAGTGTATGCAGGGTGTGAGTCAAAGCCCAATTGGATTCCACCCATAAGAAGATATGTCATACCAAAAAATTCATATAAAAATTTAACATGCCCATAAAAGTGGAAGATTTTGAGAACATTACAAAGGAATGAATATTTATAGGTTAATATAATAAAAATGAACACATTTATGGAAAACCATTTTATACCCATTTTCATAATGGAAAAAGGGAGTTTATAAAGACACAAACACATGAACCTGGGATATCCACCATATATCGATAGATATAACCCATAAATATCAATTAAGGCACCGTGTGTTAATCCCCTAGGATTAATCTATCTCTAGTGGGACCTTAGAACCTCGTACCTCAGTGAATGGTGGTATAGTGACCACAACCGTTAGCATCCTTGTGCATGAGCCACTATAGAAAAAAAACATCCAATGTTCTAGTGGATAACATCCATATTAGTAGTTTTGTTAATGTTGTAAACATCAATAAAGATTAGTGAATCTATGAAAATAAACCTTTTTATCATTGTCATATTAGTTTCAGCATACCCACCTAGATATTATTGGTCCCCTTGAGCTTGAGTAAAGTTTCGCATGTCACATGTACCAACACTTTCACAAGAAAGGCAAAAAATTTCAAGGGGGTCACCCTATATTATAAAACAATCCATTTACCATTTTACACACACCAAGGAAAATACCATTTCAAATATCTTTAACATCACTTACATAATTCCAAAATTTTCCTCTCACAAAAAATGAGAAACACACTGTTAAAAAAATGTCAATGGGACCATCCCCCGTTATAAACCCACTCACAGTCAAAAACCATTTTTAAGACAAGATTTTCATCATTCAAACAATTCACAATTTATGATCAAATTCACAATAATTATAATATGCCCAAAAGTTTCCATTTTCTATTTTAAATATATTTTTGGACATGAAATCACCTCAAGATCCATTTAAAATACATTTTTCACGTTCAAAATGACCCCTAAAAACATTTTTAGAAACATTATCTTAAAACACGCACAAAACATAGCCATTACCATTGTTAAAGTTCATCTATAACCTATACCCACACCATCCACTAAAAATTCACAATTTACACAACATAACCAAACCAGAGAACACATTTTTAAATTCAAACAAACTTACTAAATTAATCTCATGATCTTTGGGCATGGAACCACCTCCCTATCCGGGAGAACCTTCATGAAAATGGTGAAAAACTGATACCACACCTAGAGAAATATAAATTAAGACATAAATATTGAACCCTTAACAATAATAACTAATCTTAAATCTAACTCAATGTCTGCTAGAAAACCGGAACCACAAAATGATAAGAGAGGAAACCTTAAAAGAATAGGTACACAAAGGAGAAGAATATATACATGAGATATCTTGATGAATCTGAGCCAAAGATGCCTAAATATTGAATACCAAGGAGATGGGAAGAATCATGGTGGAAAACCTAGGGTTAGGGAGTCTGAGGGGGGCATGAAAGGGGAATAAGTGTTTAAAGTATGCGAGAGAGAAATTGAGGGATGCCATTTTTAATGAGTTGGCATGACCGCATGGTTAGTCCACACAGTTTGACAAACCATTTTTAGACCATGCGAGCACCTCTACCTAAAGATACCCAATCGCACACTTACCTGTGATAATAAGAATGTCCATCTAAAGGTTGTCCAGTAGTTTTTGTCTCCTACTGCATGGTTTTCTAGGACGACTTCCCAATTACCACTAATTGTGCGACCACCGTGGGCATGACCCTACCCATGAAAAACTCTCTATTTTACTCAAAAATACAAAGGAATCACAAAGGGGAAGATAGAGAAAGGATAAAATAAAAGAATACACACAAAATATAAAATTGTTACACTCATTTATCAAGATAAATGGTTGAGAACCTGACCCAAACTGGAACAAAGAAAAAATAAAAAACCTGATTGTGACGATCCTCCCGACCATAACACTCTCCTCCTCTAGAAATCCACAACAAAGACAGGCCCAAAAAAATAATGATACTCCTTCATAGTTCTAGGATATTACCAATGAACATCAAATTATAGGAGAAAAAGAATCATCCATTAAAAATGATACATAAAAGTTAAAGTACTTACTTGTATATCTCGCCCACCCCCAAAAGTGGATTCCCCGCTAGTTTATTGATTAACGGGAAAGAAACCTTTCACAACCCAAAAACCCAATTATCAAACTGAATCACCTCATAAAGCACTACAAGAAACCCTCACTATCTTTCTAAAAAAAATAAAGATCAAATCATATCCAAGTAACACACCCACAAACTTAACTAAATGAAACTGTTGGGGACACTCCCACACTGTCTTATACCCATGTAAGAATCTTGGGGTTAGATAGGTTTAAACAATACCACCTAAAGCCAATCCAACATAAAGAACGAAACTAAAGTACTGCCATGGGGAGGCCCGAACAGACTATCAACCACAAGAAATGACTGAACACCCGAGGCGGGACTGATACACCAACATGGGGAGGTCTAAATGGAATCCCCACCATAATGAATTGGAAAACATCGACATACACCTGAAAAATTTTAATGAGTCCCCTAGTGGGTCTCCCCATTATAAGTTATGCCTAGCTAGCTTACCTGAAATGTATGGACTGATAAAGGAAACCTAACATGGGCTATCCCATGATCTTCCCACACAGCCTAATACCCTTGAAAAATAGGGACGTCACGATTCCTCCATCTAAAGGGATCATTCAGAATAGGATGACTACAATGAATGTTTAAATTATATATATTTCCCAAACTTAGGACATATATTGGACCAAGGTCCCTTATGACCATGGGGGTTCCTGACTATGTGCCATCTTCACTCCAAGTCCTCTGGATGGATATCTAATGATTCAAACATATCTTACCTCATAGTAAGGCACTAAAAACCCCAATCAAAACATCTTCTAATGGTGCCACAAGAAACCATACCATGATCCAACATCACCAATAGAACACCACAAACCACGCAACCTACTTTTTATCAAAATGGAACTTCATCATGATATGGATTTTCCAAATTCCCATGCATCATCACTTCCAACTTTGAATGAGAAAAATCAAAAGGAAGGGAACGTAAAATGTTCTTCCACCTAAAACAAAAAGAACCAAAATTACGATAATGGAAAAAATGATTTATGTACAACATTGGATCTCTAATGGTCCAAAAACATCCTCCCTCTCATTTGGGAATAAACATAACACTGTAGAATTCCACCAATCATGACCATTTCATCTAAATAATCCTCACAAGGTTAGGGAACTTAAATCAATTTTTGAACACCACATGATTCTTGAAAATGATCATAACTCCCTCTTACAACCATATTTTCCACATTGGTGGCCTAACATGAACCTTCACTTGGATGAACCCAATGAGAGGTCCAAAGTCCCTTACAAACATGAACAAAAAAAATAACCCATACCAATTTAATTTTTATTTACTAAAATTCCCTTCACTTCTCTAAAATATAACCTTTAGACACAAAGGTTTAAAACATCACCTTTGAAAACATAGGTAACATAAGAAACTATGGCCTATTTCAACCTTCCAAAACCACTCTTCCATTATAAGATTATACACTAAACTGAAAACGAGGATATCTTGACACCATTTTCAATGAATAAGAGGGAATTATTTACATTGATCCACTGTATGGTCTGACAATGCTGAATCACCCATCGAAAACATCAAACGTGAACTAATTGTTTATGGGGGAGTGCACTAGCTAAAAAATAAAACAAAGGACCAAATCAAACTAAACCATTTCCCAAGACATACTATAATAGAACTCCAAGAATATTGAGGGAACCCTTAAAAGGACTTCTCAAATCTTTTTTTAGAAGGACTCACTAACCACACATTTTCACACAAACTTACATAAAAGAACCCCAACTGAAGACACATGTTAACTAGAAAAGATTCTCTGCTCTAAACTCCTTACCAAAAACATTACAAAAATACAAAAGGATTCCAAAAAAATTTATTGGTAATAAAAAAAAAGCTTTCTATAAATATTATTTTTGAAAAATAAAAAAGGTTGGTGGGTTTCACAATCACCAATGGTGTCTCATGGGCCTCACATATGCATGTTTATGTGCCATACTAGCCACCCACATAATTTTCATCTTGGAACTCATCCACTCATTCCATTTACCATCAACATTTTCATATATTCCCATTCATGTGGTCACCTATGAGAACAAAAAAAGACCAAACCTAAACCATTCCACTTTTCAAAAACAAAACATGAAACCCAAATGTTTAAAACCGTTCACATTAATTTCAAAGAATTTCCATTTCCAATCATTTTCCACTACACAGAAAACCTCACTTCATTCACAACCATATAATTAAAAACACATTATTCTCATTTAAAACATATTTAAAAACCCCATTTTAAAAAATAAAATATCATTTCTCCAAAGGACCAAATTTTTATAAACTAAAAACATTATTTATAAAAATTCACCCCTAATAAACTCACATCGTTTACTAAAAATCATTTTATAAGGTTCGCATTTCCAAAAAATCCTTTTGGTAAATTATGAAAATTTAGTTTCCACCTCCCCAAAACCCAATAATTCTTACTTAAAAATAATATTTCTATGATTCCAAGACAAATAGACATATAAAGACGAAAGAGGGAACTATTGTAGGCACATTAAATAGAAATAGGGTTGGCGTCCATATGCCAATAACTCTACTATCACGGAGAGTATTCTTGGACAACGTCCCCAACTCAACATAGCCTCCCAAGACCTACAAGGTCACTGAGACCATTGAACCAACTCCCACTTCATTTCCCAAAAAACAAGCAACCAAGGAGGACAAATAACTTAGATGAAACTCATCATACCTTGGTTACTTGATACCCATCCCATAGTGTTCTGGATAGGCAATACAATTATGACGAGAACACCATGTCTCGACAATCATAGATCCTATATACCCATACTATTCTCCAAATAAAAAGTCTTAAAAGGGAATAACATGGATCTAATACCATTTCATCAAGGACCAATCTAGGTAGCCACCCAATCTGGTGACCAACCTAGTCTGTGGAATGGCCCAAATGGAGTTCCTGACCCCCCTAGGAAGGCACAAGATCCTAAGTTTCATAAAAAACACATGAGAATGATATACCCAAAAAAATTATCCTAAACCAACCAAAAATTCAAATAAAACGAATCTAACAATTCACAACCAAATAAGCCTTATGAAATCTCCATATTTAATGTTTAGAATTCATCTCAAGACCCAAATTGGACTACAAGTAAATTAAAACCAAAACATCATCCTGATCCTCCATTCCACAAAAGGAGTATCCTCTAAAACCTACCACTGCCAAAATTCACACATAAAGGAACTAGAAACATACTCATTGTACACTAGAAGTATTTCCATTATCGATAATAAACACACAAAAATGTCTATGTACACCCTGAGGAGTATGTTGGGTGTGAGACAAATCCCAGAATTATGGCACTGAAAAAAATATATTCAATTCCAAAACCTTCAAAAGATAATTTAACATGATCATAAATGTGAAGGAGTTTGAAAAAATCACTACAGAAAGAATCTTTATAGGTAAATGTCACAATGAAAGAAGACTTTAAAATAAAACCATTTTGAAACCCTTTTATTAATGTAAAAAAAGAAACATTATAAAAACACGCACACATGCACACAAGTGGTCCAATATATTATGCTGGATGGAACCCCAACATATCAAGTAAATCACCATGGGTAAATCCCCTATGGTTAATCAAGCTCGAGTGGGACCCTAGAACCTCATACCTTGGTGAAAGGTGGTATAGTAACCACAACCATCTGTGTCCTCATGCAATATTCACTAGAGAGAAGAAACATTCAATGTTCTAGTGGAAATCTTCAATACTTGTAGTTTTGTTAGTGTTGTAAATGAAAATCCAACTAAGTGAAACTGGTAAAATGAATTTCTTTATCACTAGCGTACTAGTTCTAGTATACCCACATATATATATGGTGTTCCCCTATGCTCATGTTATGGTTCACATGGCACACATTCTACCACTTTCACAACAAAGGCCAAATATTTCAAGGGGATCACCGTTCTTTATAAAACACCCCATCTACCATTTTACAAACACCCAGGAAAAACCCTTTCAAATACTTTTACATCACTTACATAATTCCAAAATTTACATTCCATAACACACGATAAACCCTAAATTAAAACCGTACAAGTAAATGTGCCATGAACTCTTCATAAACCCACTAGTACTATAAATACATTTTTTAAAATAACCTTTTCATCATTCAAAAATAGTACAATCTATGCTCAAATTAACAATGTGGATAATCTACCTAAAATAACCCTCTTTCTATAAAACAACCAATTTTGAACAATAACACACCTCATGTTAGATTGAAAATACATTTTAGACCTTCTTATCAACCCCTAAAACCATTCTTAGAAACATTACATTATGATTCACACAAAACATATCAATTTAAATTGTCAAATATTATATATAACATATAAACACAACAAACACTTAAAATACACAATTATCACCACATAACCGAACCGAATAATACATTTATAAACTCAAAAAAAAAAAACATATTAAATTCATCTTATATTGTTAGGGAATGGAACCACCTACTTCTCATGAAGAACGTTTTGTAAAATTGTGTAAAACTACCACTACACATTGATAAAACACTAAAAGGAATGATTGAACTTAAGAAACCTACATTGAACCCTTAAAATCACTATCTAACACAAAATCAAACCCAACACCCACTAGAAAACCAAAACCCCCAACAGTTAAAATAAGAAACCCTAAAAGAAGAGGGAAATAAGAGATAAGAGGGCATAATTGAGAGATCTTGAGGAATTCTAGCCAAAGATACCCACAAATTGAAGCCTATGAGTAGGGAAGGAGGGAGGTGCACCTAGGGATGGAGAGTATGGAGGGGATGAGAAAGGGGTAAAATGGGGTAATGATTGGGGAAACAGATAAAGAGGTATAACATTTTTAATCATCTATCACATCCACACAAAAAATTGTGCGAAGGTTGTGCACCCACCTCTGACTAAGGGGAACATATTTCATTTATTCCTGTTCTGAGTCGCACAACCATGTGGATTCTAAGTAGTAGGTTCTGTCACTTACCACATAGTTTCATGGGTTGGGCACATAATTACCACTAACTGTGAGCCTACCATGCAGAAAATCCTGCCCACCCAAAACTCTCCATTTTTCTCCAATATTCAAAGGAATCCCAAAGGGGGTAGCTATAAAAACGATAATATAAAATAATACACCATAAATTTAAACCTGCCACACCTAGTTCTTGATATAAATTGCTGAGAACTTAGCCCAAACCTGAACAAAGGAAAAACTAAACACCTAGTTGTGAAACTCACAGTAAGCCTAAAATCTTGTTCATATTTAGTTAGATGTTTCACTAAATGTTTTCTTATAACATTATTAATATTTATCCTATGAAGTTGGTTAAGTGAGAATTATTATTTAATAGAAATAAATTCACCAACTTTTTGTGTCATTCAGCAATAACACAGATGGAATTATGACATTTTTATGTCTTAATTAATCCTATAATGAAATACATGGTGATATTTTCCCATTTCCACATGGGAAAATGTTATGGTATCATTATACCCTTGGACATCTGATGTTTACTCGTAAATTTTACATATACCAATAATCAAGATTTTTAATATGTAATATCCCATATCATTTTATCCCAATAAGAATAATACTTTTGATATATATATATCTTTATTTATTATGGATATATAGATAATGTTCATCTATTTGATTTATCAAAAATCACCTTCGACAATTTTGGTATTGATGTGCGAGTCACTAGAATCATGATCCCAGATTTGGTGGCCTAAACAAGTAATTTATATAAACAATTTGATATTAGAAATAATACCTTAGTTATATTCATACTTAATCACAAAATAAATAACAATTAAAGAAAAAATTTCATCCCAAGGATCATTTCATGTTCATTTCATTATAGGCTTACAACAAAACAATAACGACTAATTCTCGTGTACTTTGTTCAAATAGAAAATTTTCACTATATATAAAACATGATAATCTATAATTTGTCTTAAATTTTTACCACACATTATTTAACTATTAATATCCTTCTATACATATAATCAATAAAACGTTTCTCTATAAACAACAGAATCAAAACATAATAATGGGGTTTTCTAAAATGCTCAGTAATGGATGCATATAAATGATGATTTAAAAAACTTAAGCATGGTTTACATAATATGGAGAAATAAGTAATATGAATAATTATATAATAATATGAACCTAGTAGAATTATATATTTATGATAATAAAAGAAAACATGGATATAAATAATTATTTTTCTCATACTCACAAAATTCATAATTTAAAACATAAAAATAATTTTATCAAGGCATTGTTCCAAAATACTATACTTTTATGGGATGGGGTTTACAGAAAAACCCAAGTTTCTTTTTTCTCGTGATGCCTATTAATTAAGTTAGTGGATATATAATTCTAAGGTATACCCAATACTAGATTATTTCCAATGCATTAACCATATGAGTCAACACAACCTTTCATAACATTCTATAAGGAAGCTTTCGCTGAATAAAAACATAACTATTTGTGTATTGAAGAATATGAAAAAAAGATATGATAATCCTGTGTTACTTGTTAATAGTCATGAAGATTTCACATACTCTTTACTATGTTAATAAAAGTTATAATATTATTATTAGTCAATTGTAAAAAGAAGTTGTGCGGTCAACCATTCCATAAGAATAATATTATACAAAATAAATTAACATATACCCATATTATTGGAATATCATACATTCGTGGTAAAAATCGTCAAACCTGATTTTTTTTAAAATTTCATGTTCACACCATACAGATAAACGAGTATAAAACAATATTATTATTTGAATACCATGGCCATAATACATCGATAAAAATATTTTAGACTGTTTTAAAAGAACATAACCTAATAAGTGATAAATATTTTTAAAACTTTTTATGTAGTAAGAATGTATATCACTAGAAAAAAATAATATAATAAAACATAATACAATAAAATTCATGGATTCGCTCAAATTATATAATATAGTTTGAAATAATTTTAATATCTCAGTGAACAAAAACTGAGATACAAAATTTTATCTCATAAATGGGGAAAATAAATCAATAGAAACAGGAATACGTAAATTATATTTAAATATTTAATCCAATAAAACATAAATAGTTTTTTACAAATATTTCCATTATTATTTAATTCCACATAAAATTGAAGCATAGTGTACAAAAAGGTAGTATGTCTCAAAGAGTCGGAATTGATAACAAGAGAACCCCTATGACATTAGAAACATTTGAACTGAAATCCAATGAATGACATGGTTTGTAATTTTACATAATATAACACTATAAAAGTGATAATTATTGATATGATATCTAAAATTGGTATTATATACACCATAAAAATGATATTATGTATAAAACATCAAACATGTCTCAAAGAGTAGAATTTTGGATGAAACCCCCTACCTTAGTACTAATCTATTCTAAATAGCTAAAAAATGTATTAAATAAATAAATTATGTTTGTTCAATACATAACTGACAATGTTATTCAAAACTATATCCATTTATACAACTTATTTAGAATCATTATATATATATAAGCTAGTTTTTACATATTTTCGTCATGGGGTGTGTGTAATCTTCATCACTTTGAACTGGTCTCATAAAAATCATGTTGGAGTCTATTTTTCCAAAGTACAAAACTATTAGAATAAGTAAGGTACTTTAATTATTTTCAATGATTCTTTATCAATATATTATTTAATTTTAATATAGTTATTGTTACAAACCATGAAGAGGAAATCAGTAACGGTAATTTGTTTAAAAATCATAACAAACAAAATGTGTTCTATTTAATAATGAGTGACTTTTTTATATAAACTTTCCATAATAAAACAATATTTATGCATTTATATCATATTATACCAGTAAAAAAGTTCTAATAGTCATCCATGACATAAATATAGAGTGTTTTTAAATTATGTTCTTAAACTAACCCAAATAAGAACCTACCATGATTAATCAATGACTACGATATTCTTTAGTTTTAATATCATTATAAAAAATAATGATAATATTTTGTGTTTATTTTCTTAAAATAACGTAATTTTAAATAATTATAATGTAGTGATAATTTAAATAAATTGAAAAATGAGATCATTTTCCACATAGTTTGCTCGTTTTAAATAATTGATTTAACGATAAATTTTTATTGATCATAATATTAGAAAGATCTATAATTTATCATAATAGAATATTAATTGTTTAATAAAAATAATATTTTATCATTAAAACATTATATTAATCATATATTTTTGATTTTTATGAAAAATATCTTTTGTTCCTTGTGGTGGAGTTAGTACACACATACACATGAATAATGATATTGCTTTTCTCTATAGATGGGGGAAATGAATATAAAATTAGAGTACCATTAATATATCAACATTAATGTAAATAAATTATTCTAATAAAATTAAATTTATTTTTATGGAGTAAATTTTAATTAATATAATTAAGAACAAAATCTATGAAGTTGATAATACACACATCATATACATGATGTTTTCATTTAATTATCCCTTAATGTAATTACTTAATTCTAGATTATATTAACCATAAGCATTATAACTTGGGAGAGGATTATAGGTTATAACTTATTTATATTCAAAAGGATAAAATTCAAGGTTATGTATATATTTAATTGATGGAAGTGTTATTCTTTTATAGGTGAAGGGAAGGGCAGTTTTGGAAGCTTCAATAATATTTCCAATAATGTGATGTTACTATTCCATGATCAAATCCTAAAAATGGAAACACATAGATGAGTAAACTAGTATGGTCTAAATTACACCTAAAAAACTGATTTTATAGGCAAAATTTAGTGTTTTATGTTATTTTCTTTTAACATTTATCATTTATCAGAATTTACATTTACCTTGGTAATTAATTTTTAAATTTAGTAACATATATTAAATAAAAAAATTTCATTTAAATCTTTAAAAAAATTGAATAATATTATGTTATTCATTTAAAATCAATTAATAAAATAAAATTTATATTTTTTGTAGTGTAATTTATAATATTATCACACTTAATGCATAAAAGTAGTTTTTAGATAAACAAGTGCATTCTAAATAATATTTTTTTTCTAAGGAATATGGATTAAGATTAGAAATTCCCATGACATAAATTAATTTTTTTTAAATAGATAATTTATATTAGGCGTTTATGGTAAGAAAAATCTAAATCACCCCATGTAATCAATTTATTCAATGAAATCCAAAAATAATAATTTTTTATTAAACAAAATTTTTAATTTTAAAAAAACATTATTGGGCATGGGCTTAATAATAAAAAATAAAAATATTTAAAACTAAAAAAATTTATTATTTAAAAATATATATTATTAATTAAATGTTTTTAAAAGAATCTAGGATACTCATACATAATTCTAAAATCAATAAAATTATAATTTTATCAAAAAAATGTACTTTTTTATTACAAATAAATATTTCAGGAAACGACCCAAAATATAATTTTAAGCTTATATTTTAATTCTAAATCCAAAATTATTTTCATCCAATTGAATTATAATTATAAACTTTATGAATTCAATTTTTTATTAAAATATTAAAATATATTTAAAACTATTTTTTTATTAAAAATTGAAATCTTCCAACATTAACTATTATTATCATTCTTTCATATAGTTTTCCATAAATATTTATCTCAAAAATTTATTAATATCATAAATAATTTGTCATTAATAATATTTTTTATGAAATTGAAATACATGTCACATAAAAAAGAAATATTTTAACAAAATTACTTTTCTAACAAATAAATTATCTTATAAATCATTTAATGTGATCTAATTGAATACCATTCATATTAAATGTTTTAATTATTTTATATATACGTATAATTCATATATGTTTAATCATATTCAGTCCCAACAACTAAAAAATTAATTTTTTAATCGTAATACTTAAATATTTTTATATTATCTAATTATGTCATGCTTTCATTTACCTTTAGTGTTTCCTGTGAGGAATGATTTTGAATAAACTGACTAACTTAAAGTTAATAATATATTAGGATGTCAAGTTGTTAAATTATCCCCCCATAAATAAATGTCAATATTGAAATAATAGTTACTGATCAATAAAGAATATATGTAATGGTATTAATAACATATTAATCATTTGGGGTATAACCTATAATATGAAATCTAACATACTTTCTTAGGCCATATCAAGATACATATATTTTTAAAAAAAATTTATTAATTAATAAGATCATATACCCATGTAGTTATAAATCTTAATAATATATTCTAAATAAAATACCTTTCTCAAAACCATTAAATTCTCCAAGTCATTAAATCAAAATATAGTAATATATTCCACCAAAAAGTAACATTATCTTAATCTCTCAAAGGATATCAACCACAAATTCATAATTATAAACATTGATATATATATATTAAAATCCCATGGTTCCAAAAATATATAACAAAAATTTTCGAATTTAAACAACCCTTTATTACTTAACATAAATAATATTTTGAACAAAACATTTATCCATCTATCAATCGTGTTCTCTCAAATAGTTATCCCTAGAAATATAACCATTTCATAATATAAATTTTAAATGTTATAGGTACAATTTATATATTTTTCCTATCCATTAATTTAAAAATATTAAAGAAAAATACTTATATATTTCACATAATTGTTATAACATTTAGAATATACCAAAATGTCATCGATAAATATCACTCACTAATATAAATACCTATTTTTTTGAGATTTAAATTATTTTAAAATATCAATCACACTAAATTTTTTAATATATATAAAATCACAGTTTTCTATCATAATAGGAATATACAAAAATTCTCCACCATTTATAGATTTCCCATTATTTAGTTATAATATATAGCAGTTTCTATATACAAACCATTTTAGCTTTATTTTCATGATCCTATTTCAAAATAATTATAAAAAATGGTACATTGATCAATAAATTCATATTAATTGAACATATCATATGAAAAATAAATCATAATATGAGTTCTCACCTATATTTTATTATTTTATATATTCAGTTCAATATACATTTCATTAATTTCATTTCTATTTTACTTCATTATATAGCACCATAAATCCTTCATCATGGTATGTAAAGAGACCATGATTAACAAAATCATATCCCCTCTGAGAGTATAGATGGGTATGTAAACATTATATCACTCACCATGCTTCGAAGTGATAATTGATTCAATACTAAACCAAGCATATTTTTTATTAGATTAACAACAGAAGAATATGATCCACAAACACCATCAACATACCAGTATCTTGATAGGTAAGTATTTATAAGAAAGCCACAAAATCAATACATAAACAACAAATTTATTTGTTATAGAACACTTTTACTTCTTTCTATGGTTTTCACTAAGGTTCTATTATCATAATCCCCAAATAAAATTATCATTATTTCCTTTGTATTTAAATATATATTATTCCAATGGGTTGTCTATTGTAATTAATTTTACATTATATACCATTACATTAAATTCCAAAAACTTAAAAATCTTTATATTTATCTTAATATTTCCATTGATGCCAACTATGATTCCATGAACCCACGCTCTTAGATCTGGTACCATAAATTTATACCATAAAAACTCACTTTGATACAACCTTTAAAATCATGTATATAACCCTATTTATTTTAAAATAAATGAATAATAATCATTCACTCACATCATGAGGATATATTTTAGATTATATCTATAAATACTAAATAGAAGTCAATAAATAGAAAATCACCTCTTTATTGAATCAAATAAGAAATTTTTTATATATGCTACTACTTAGTCCATATTTATTCCTCATAGTCTCCAATAAATTATTTCACATCTATTATCATTCTTAATTTTTCATGTGTAACAATTTTCGTTATAATTAGGTGAATGTAAACATAACAATGGGTTGAGCTCAACTATAATGTAAAGGAAACATATAACTTAAGGTGTCAGAAACATAAGCATGTTATACATAATATGGTATGAATAAATAATCTCAATCATGAAACATTATACTAAATTGATATCATTATATATCTATGAAGATAAAAAAAAACATTCATATTAATAATTACACATATATACTAATATAATGCATAATGTTGGGCATTAAAAACATTATTTCAAGGTCTTATTCTAAGACACCATCCACTTATAGGATGAGGTATACACCAAACCCCATGCCTTTCTGTCTCATAAATATTTTCAATGCATTGAAGGGATATATAATTTCAATAAAAACCTATTAAATTATAATATCTAATTCATTCACCTAATAGTAAAAAAAAATTCATATATTTAAATAAGGAACCTTTTGCTAAATAAAAACAATGGTATTCAAATAACGAATACTACGGTATATTAATAGATGATCCACCTATGATATAATTTAAAAACCATCATGAAATTAAATTCATTTACCAATATAAAAAATTAATAACATGATCATTAACCATCTGAAAAAATAATTTGGATTGTCTCACAATAAATATTAAATATTCCAATAATCATCCAATTTTGAAATTAAATATATGAAACTCCAATAATAATCCCCATGGTAATAAAATATCAAATATACATTGTAAAAATATATAATATTAATTATTTAAAAAGTGAATTTCATACTCTATAGATTAAGGATTATGAAAATATGTTAATGCTGGGATAACATGATCAAAAGCTATCCACATAATGAATTTGGGTGGTTTTAAAAGAACATATCCCAAAAAGTGAGAAATATTTTTAAGTTGTTTTATATTTTATAAATGTATATCTATAGAAAACAATGAGATAATAACACATAATACCATATAAGTATATAATTTAACAAAAAAAGTGACATAAGTTAAAATAACAATCATAAATTAATGAATAAATAATGAGTTACCAAAAATACTTAATATATGGGAAATAACTAAATCAGTAGCCACATAAATAGGGGACATTGATTTAGCAGAAAATTTTATAAAATAAAAATAGTACTATAAAAGTATATTCTTGGGTACAAAACACACAATACAATTTGAAATGAAACAAAAAATTAATTATGTCTTAAAGAATTATAAATTGGAACAATAATACCATGTTGGATTTATAAATATTCAAAATAAAACCCCAAGAAATAGAAGTATTGTAATTGAACTTGAAATACCATTACTGAAACATTATTTATGATATAATATTTAAAATAGTCAGTATATACACAATATAAATTAAATTTGGATCATAATTCCAATCAAGTCTTCAAGAGAGGAATTTAAGACAGAAGCCCATACCCCAGTACTGATTTGTGGTGTCCATGCACCAAATACCAAAAATAGTTAAACTAGGATCCTTAAATACATAACACATACCCTTATTCATAACAATTACAATGTATTACCTTCATTTATAATAAATATATATATTTATATATATATTATAATGTTTTTACTTCTTTTCAATAGTGGGTGTAAGTAATATTTATTTTTTTGAACTATTTTCATAAAAGTTATGTCGGTATATATTTTTTCCCAATTACATCACCATTATATTATCGAAATTATTTTAATTTATGTTAAAATAATTTTTATAAGTATAAATATTCATTTTATACCGGTTACATTTATGAACCATGAAGATAAAAGGAATGATGGTCGCCATTTAGTGATTATAAATGGAGAAAAGGTGTTCACATAAATAAAAAGTTAAATATTGATAAAACCTTAACATAAACCATTATTTACATATTTATATCATATTATACATGTAAATAAGTTTTCATAGTCCTTCACGACATAAATATATAGTATTTTTCATGTTGCCGGTTAAACATGCCCAAACATGAACCTACTATGACTAATATATTATTATGATATGGTTTAATGTTAACGCCATTATAAGATGATAATAATAATAATCATATTATTTTTTTACTAGTTTGTTATATTATAATATCAAATAATTTAAATTATAATATGATATATATAAAATCATTACCCAAAAAAGTGATTATTTTCCTCTTAGTACACTAATTTTAAACAATTGAATTAACAATAATCATTTATTAACCACAACATTAAAATGATATATATTTCTCATTATATAACTGTAATTATTTCATAAAAATATTATTTCCTGATTAAACCCTCCTAAGAGTTATCAATTATTCATGGTGATAAAATATGCATTTTTCTGCTTGTCGTGGGGGTAATCCACACGTATACAGGAATGATGTTTTTTTTCTTAATAGATGGAATAAATGAATATTAAATGATAATATATTTAATATTGTAACATTAAACTATATATATTATATTATTATTATATTATTGTGGAAATAACATTTTTTAATGATGATAATTAATAATAAAGGTCAACTAGTTTAGAATACTCATCTCAAGTACCTGATGTTTTCTTAGAATTATATTTGGAAATAATATCCTTATGGTAAATAATGGATTTAATGGACGTTTTAACATGGGAGAGTGTCATTGGAGGATAAATTTAGAAGAATTTTAAATTAAAATTTGATGATAAGTTGAGCCTCGAAGTAATAGAAGCGTTACACATATTTTTAAGTGAAGGGAAGGGTTGTTTTGAGTCACCCCTAACATTTTAAATAATACTATGTTACTATAACAGGGCCAAAATATCCAAAATTTGATGATGTGGGGGGATATTATTTTTCTTTGAAATTTCCTCAAACACCCATTTTTTGGATAAGATTGAGTTCTTTTGGGATTTTTATTTTATCTAATTAGATTTTATTACAATTTCCTTCTACCTAGGTAAATATATTTTAATTATAGTAATTAATATTAATTAAAAAATTAACATTGAACCATTTAACCAATTTGAATATTTTTATTTTATATTTTTTCAATCAATTTTTGAGAAAAACTTTTTTTGTTTTGAAATTATTATTTTAAGAATATCTCATTAAAGCTGTGAAACAATTTTTTAAACAAAAAAATGTATTTTTTACATTACATTTTTTTTCTAAGAAATGATCGTTAAAATTATAAATCCCCAAAATAAAAATTATGTTTAATAAATTAAATAATATTAACCAGGTTTCATTGTAATGATAAAATATAATCTCACATTGAAAATACTCGATTCGAAGAAAAGACTAAAATTAAATTTTAATAAAACTAACATTTTATCTAACTTCTTAAAATGTTAGAAAAAGTATTTATAAGATTAAATAATAAATATAAATATGGATATTTTCATCCCATAAATACATATTTTATTATTTAAATGTGTTTTCAAAATTCTAGGATACTCTTACAGAATGATAAAATTTGAATAAAATGATAATATTAAAAATATATATGTTTAACAATAAAATAAATATTTCTAGAAAAACTCCAAAATATAATCTATAGTGAAAATTTATATTCTAATTCAAAAACTTATATACATCTTTTCATATAAAAATTGTAAAATTTATAAAATAAATTTTGGAATAAAATCATATAATTTATTAGAAATAATTTTTATTAGAAAATTACTTTTCAAAATATTAACTATTGTTATTCTTATTTCCTATTATTTACCACCTATATTAGTGTTAAACAACTTTTACTATCAATCATATTTTATAATTAATCATATTGTTTCTAAAAAAGAAATGTATATCGCATAAATGGAATTTTGTAAAAATATATTTTATGAAACAATAAATGATCTTATTATTCATTTTATTTAAATTAACTGAATAAGATTAATATTAAAAATGAAATTTATTTTTTATATTCATTTAATTCATAATGGTTATAATGTTATAAATTATATATAATTCAACATTTATTCTTTAAATGGTCTTACATGAATATTTATATTTTATCGGAAAATAGCATGGTTTCATTTAAGTTCATTATTACTTAAGAAGAAATCTGTCAAATAAAATGACTTCTGTAATCTAATAATATATTAGGATCTGTATGTGTTATGTGATTGAAAACATATCTAGTCCCTAAATCTTATGATTTTATCATGCTCAAGGTTCGAATCTAAAGCATTTTATACCGTTAATTATATCTCCATATATATTCCTTTTACACCTTTTTGATATCCACATGGATGGATGGTTGAAGGTACAATTGATAAAAATGGGAATCCTCCCATTTCCTTTTGATTTCAGGTCTATGATTTTTAATTCCATGAGTGTTGGATGTTTTCAATCCTCACCATATATAGGGTACCATGATCCTTTCTACTTAGAGTACAAGCCACCATATTTTCTTTTGTAGGGTGATAACATATTGAGAAATTATAATGCATGAAAAAATTGAAATATCTTATTTGGTACATAGTTATGTCCTTATATTACAATATATACTTTATGATTTATGATAAATATAAATAACACACCGTTTACTATATATAATATTCCCACATATGTTTGAGGGAAATATTTATGATGCAAACCCTAAATCATGAGTGAGACAATTTTTCTCAAGAACCATTTATGAGAGTTGGTAAAATTCTACGACCATGTCATTTTTTAAGAGTACACATTGCAGGAACTTATAAAAAATCACTATATATAATTAATAATTTTTCATTGTAAGGTAACTTTAGTGCATGTGAGGAAACCAACCTATTCATAAATCCTTGATGATTTTTTTACTTTACTCTACCCAAATAAATATCACTCCCTTTTCTATTAAATTGAATTTAAGATTTGATAGCTATTAGAAAAGTTCAAAAAAAATCAATAATATTCAACCAATCCATGAAAAATATAGATCTAGATCATAGGTTTTGGTTGATACTATTTTTCAATAACCACAATTTTTATGGATCGATAAATATTCTACTTTTTTTGCTACATGAGCAAAGAATCAAACCTTATACAACCAAAATTCCCAGTTTTTCAATTTTCAATGAAATTTTTCCTTCTTCAAGTTATTCATCACAATTCCAAAATAGTATTAATAATACTCATTTCTCTTTAAATATATAAAATTATAATCTATAAATACTACCAGAAAATGGATAAGGGGATCTCTACATATTCAATTCAACTGATCAATGAAGATAATGATGGAATTAATAATCATGAATAACATTACTATAAAGTCATAGTTCCCAGACCATGTATGTTTGGATGTATTGGTTATGTCCTCCATTTAAAATCTTAATTGATAATATCCAGAATATATTTCAATGGTTATGTTTTATTAACCCCATCATAGTGAGTCGAAATAGTTATAAATATATTTTACAGAATATATGTTCACGATTTTTTTCATTATAAGTTAAATAAAATCAATATAGAGATGCATTGACACATCTAAAAACAATAACTAGTTTATCTTATAGTGTATCTGTTTAACATATAAATTCATTATCAATATTCTCTTGTATTGTCTCCTTCAATTATTGATTCATAAAAGAATACATTGTAATAAGAGTCTTTAAAATAGGTTTAGCACCATATATGAGTGCTATTAAAAGAAAAATTTCATAAAAAATATTAAAATCAGAATATATTTTAATACTTTCCTTGATATAATACCACATAGTAGAAATATAAAAAATTTAGAGTTTTTATGCAACTATTGTAGACATATACCCCATAAAAATGTAATAAATACTATATATTTGAGTTAATTTCATTGGGATTTTGAAGTCATCCTTGAATTAAAAAACAATCATAAATTGATTTGGGATATGTAATGTGACATCCCTACCTCAATAATTGAAATGGGATATATACTACGTAATCCAATCCATTCCTATATTAGAAAAAAATTCAAATATAGAGAAAATAATAAGATTTTTAGATAATCACATCCCAACAAACATCAATATGAGTCTAGTTTTAGACTTTAGATGGAATCCCCATGCAATTGGGAGTTTTATATTTTAATTAAATATCTAATAATTGATGGTTTAATGTGATACCCTTTACATATTATCTGTATATATAATAGTTTTATGAACATCAATAAAAAATAAATTAGTAGTTCATGGGTTGATGATAATTGTACCTTACACAACAACTTTTTTGTGACATTCTTCAATGGTTGGGATTTTATTGACATTATTGTTCTACATTTTCTTAATAATTTTCTTATATTTATTTTCATCATTATACCTAAGATTAATTATCTATTTTTTATAGTGCGCATACACTTTGAAATTGAAAAAACATAGTGTGGGTGCATAATTTCATTAAGAACTAATTATTTTTATTTTTAACCCTCATCATATCTCTTATCCATTAATTTGTTCGATGGAACTATTTTCCACTCTTGAATAATTTAAATGTCACTTTAATGAAATTTCATTGAGGATTCCTTCCACATTTCTATTATGAAGTAATATTTGTTTATTATTCCATGGGTTATATTACTATTGTTTACTCAAAACCATTTTTTTCTTCTGATAATAAAAACTACAAGAATAATAGTTCTATTTAGTCTTTATTTATTCCTTAATATCATTTCATAAAATATATTTATCGATATGAAAATCATGGATAGACAGTTTTTGACATCACATCCTTAAAAATTGTCGTGTAAATAGCTAAAGTTTCACAATTGTAAGGTGGAACCCCCTAGACACCAATAGAAGCCAAAAAATTTAAGGGATTATTAAATAATTTTTTGGAAAATTTTCCATTAAAAAAACATGACCATTCAAAAAAATAATATAAATAACCCAACCATATTATTGGATGTCTAAGATGTAAATAAAATAAATCAAAAAAAATCCAACAATATTATAGTGGAATAAAAAAGATAACAAAGGCATACAATCAAAATCAGAAATATATACTTATGGAGAAATACCAATTTAAAATCACATTAGTCACTCTAAAATGAAATACCATTTCTCAAAAAATACTCAATTGAATATAGCATCATGATGATCCACTATAGATTTAAGATAGGTTTACTATACCAATTTCATGAAGAACAACATCGATATATGAACCATGGTGCATATACAGTGACTGAGTAATAAAAGTTGTTGGAAGTCTCTAATTTAATTACAAGTTATATCACTTGGAATAGAAAAACTTATCTAATAGTTAAAAATATATGTAAAATCATATCTTGATGCTCAATTTTCCCATGGTTGTGAATCTAAGGTACCCTGATAGCACTGATCCTTATCTCAAAACAATAAGATATCTTTTAATGAAATTGAACACATGAAATTCTAGGTATATAATATGGTCTCACAATAATTTATTTTCCCATGTAAATTAATTATTTGGAATATTTAACCAGTCATAATGTAGGTTTTAAACAAAAAATACAATTTCAGAACTTGTAGAAAGAGAGTTGTTACAAAAAATTTAAAATACAAAGAATTCAATTCATAAACTACAATGTTTTTCATTAAATATGTCATACCAATATTCTATTAAAATTCCAAGTAAATAATTAAACAGATAAATACCTTTTAATTATATAGTAATTAGAGAAAATATAGAATCCCCAAAAATCACAATGATCTAAAAAAACATATACAATAAAGCCATAGTCATGCTAATCTGGATTCTATTTTTCATTTTATAAAAAAATATAAAATGGAATACTCAAAATGTGACTGATCCAATACATATGGTAATAACTTCTTCAATGTAAGGTTTCATTCCAAGAAAAAATATAATATTTAGTAAGGAATAATAATGGGTCTCTTAACACCAATTTCCAAAATCAAATTGACAAGGAATCATTCAAATCTATCTATAGAGTACATGTATAACCAAAATAACCCTAAAAAACCCTATAATTTGAGATTCTAGGTTAAAAGATAATTAATGAGGGTTTTTAGTAGATTACGAGGACAAAAAACTCATGTTGATATTTTACAATTTTTTTACATGGTTAGGCTACATATGCTGGACATCTATGTGCCAACCAAGAATGTGTTACAGGACTAATCCTGGGGTTTCAAATTTCCTCTATAGGGTTTCATAAAACATGTTCTAACCCTGAAAAAAGCTATTTTCTAATATTATTATGAATAATCATAAATATTTTCATGGGTTTTCCCAACTATGAACATATCATGTGACTCTCATATTCCTTTGCATGGTTTCTAGGATAAAATTCATCGTTTCCCTTAACCATTATCAAATATAGAACACAACAAAAATTCATCCAAACTTACTACAACTATCTAGAAGAATTGGAAACACTACTTAAATGTTTTAATGACTCAAACTACATAATAAAATTTTGAGCTAACTCATTCCAGGGGTGTTAAATTCTCACCACCATTAAGAATTTGTCATAGAAAAATGGTGATTGGTGATTATTTAAAAGAATTTTGTCCATGGATCTAATATCTCTTTCTCATATTCTTTTGTATCCTACTAAATTCCTAAATGTTTCTATAATAACAGAACCAATTTATTTTTCATTCAAACATTTATCCTTTCTATCTAATAACATTGCTAATATCAAGCTGAATATTATTTATATGAGAGACTATAAGAAATCAAGGCCTTAACAGAACTAGTAAATGATTTTATCGGTGCTTAAAAGCACTGATAATTCAAGAGATGTTAAAAGGGGGTCTCGAAAAGTGCTAAAAATCATTATTAAAGGAAGAATTTATCATCAATTTTTATAATTGTTTAAGGGTATCTTTAAAAAATATTTTTATTATTATTAATGTGTTCACTTAAAAGTAATATTTTAATGTAGTTTAAGGTTTCCTTTCATCAGTGCTAAAAAATAAATATTATAAAAAAAGGAAAAATAATAATTTTTCATGGAGACCCCCTTTCTCAAAACTTGTAACCCCCTTTCCCAATACTTTCTGCTACCCATCCACCATCACACATGCCACTAACAATTCTCAGTTCTAAAAGGCTACCCTGAAACATTGCGCATACCTGGATTAGATCCCCATACCTCCCTTATGCGATGGAATGATCTTGGTTAGTATGTCATATCTGATTTTTGTATAGGTAATGAATTTTATATTTACTTATATATATTTTGTAATGTGTGGCATATATATATATAATTCTATTTATTTAAATATATTATATACTAATATTATTTTATATATATTAGAATATATATATATATATATTTATTAATACAGATAAATATTTATATATGAAAGATATACATACATATGAATATAATTTAACAAGATAAATAAAATGGAACATTTTTAACTTTAACTAAAATGATTAATAAAGATTTATTTTATATATTTTAAAATATAATTTTTATGTAAATATGTCGATATATAAATTTTTAAAAGTGATTTATTATAATAAATAACAAGAAAATATGTCGATATTTAATTATAAATAAATAAAAATTAAGGAAAAAATAAATTTTAAAAAACATAATAATTATTTTAATTTATTCCCTATAAATAAATTCATTCCCCACTAAAAATGGGAAAAGAACCCCCTTATATGAGGCTGAAATTCCATCACATGATAAAAAATTGGGGTACACCACCTAAAAAAAACAATTTTGGTGGCCTTATGGGTATTTTGGGATTTAAAATATATGAAATGACGGTTTTCATGTAACCAAGGTGTAGATATAATTTTATGCTTTGATTAGATAAGTGGTAGAGCCCAAATGGACACCTATATAAAAATCTATGGCCGTTTGAAGTTCGAGTTACATTTTCAACTTATTTTAGTTTTTTTATTAGTTTTTTTGTTTTTTTATCTTCCAATTGATATTAAATGATGATTAATTGATAATAATTTGAAAATTAATAATTAAAATTTTTTTTATTTATTTTATATTCCAATTTCACTAAATATCTTATATATTATGTGTAAATTCCTATTTACCTTATAAAAAACATAATTAAAAACATATATTATATTTATATATTTATAAATATGTTTATCAATTTTTTAATTAAATATTGTTTTTCAATATACCCTTTATAAGTAATAATAAAAAAGAACTGATAAAAGGCCCCATTTATTAGTGATTTTTTACAAGCACTAATAAAGGGTCCCCGTTAACATCACTTTTTCTAGCACCGAAATTGGGGGGTTTATAACATATCTTTTATCAAGTGATATTAAATCCCCAATATAGGATAAACCTAGTTTTGTAGTGGTTAGATACATAAAATACATTACGAACCTAAATGAACTATGGCAGTAAAGACAATCGATAATCAATATCCCCAATTTTTTCAAGTATCTCAAAATGTCAAAAATTCCATGGAAATGAAATTCCTGGCTAACCCTAATGATGGTCACCATCCTTGGAGATAATTCCAGTAATACATGATCTACAATAAAAAAGAATAAAGGTAGATTATGATCCTCTATATAATATTTCTATAGATTTGGATGAAACCATTTATTCCTCGATCATATGATTTTTCTTAGTCATTTCATGATTATTTCTATGTATGAATTTATTATTTCTACTTAGTATCTGCCCAAAACATGGAGATAAACATGGAATACAATAAAATTTCTCAAAAAGAACAATTTATATGATGGAATGAAAACTAATTCTATATGAAAACGCCACCAATGTAAATAATCCACCCATTCTAAAATGAAATTAATAACATAAGATCATAGAATATCTTATATTGTCTGAATCATTTGTTCTTACAGCCCATATAGATGTGAATGATATGAAATTCTCTGGGTTAACTAGGTACCCACACCTCACAAAAAATATTTCCAAAACTAAGACATAAATCAAAAATCTTGATCATACATGACATAAATGTGTATTCTTTTCAGTGTAACAACTTTCTAAATGTAGATAATTAATAATATAGAATCTTAAGATTCATGGACTATAATGCAAGGTAAAAAACTTATGAGTTATTCCAAAATAAAGCCAATTAAATAATACGTCCTAATAATTCTCAATTTAACTCAGAGAAAATCCTTAGTGATGTACTCCCATATCCATACATGTATAGGTAAATATAGAAACATTACAGCTAGTATTTGATTATCATCGGTAAAATTTTCATAGGTAAGTAATTTTGTCACATAATAAACCAAATTTAATTTCATACATGAACCCTAAATATGTGTTATCCAATCCGTGTACATATTTTGGGTTCCAGGATTAATTTCCGAAATAAAATGGTTATAAATTAAAATAAATTTTTTTAAAACAAATATGGAATGAATTTTAAATATTTTAAGGGAACCACTATGTTTTTATCTTGTTTTTATCAACAAATGGTATCCATAACATTATGATTTTATTTAATGGTTTGGAAATAATGATCCAGTATTTGGGAATCCTTGACTTTCTCAACCAATTCAAGTATATGAGGCTTCCAAAATAAGAATAAAAGATAATTCTTATCATTTTTATACAAATTACTATCTAATATATTAATTTTAAATTTCCCCTTTTCCCAAGGTTGTTTATATAGTTGGTTATATGATTAAAAGAAAAATGTTTGATCCATGAAATTTCTTTTATCCAATGAATAAACAATTTCAATATCAAACATCTTTAGAAACTCATTTTAGTTCCTTTATTTAAGTTCAACTATCATAGTGAGAAGATGTTCTTTCAGATTTTATAAACTATGAACATACTGAACTAGTCAAAAAAGAGATAATCACACTGTTTCTAAATCATGAACCAACACTAAAAATTATATTCCATGGATTATGATATTATTTTAATGAATTTATTGATGTTTTGATCTACACGATAAAACATGAACTCTTTGCATGAGAACATGATAATGTCTTGAAAAAATGCATGATAATAAAAAAATTACCAGATTCTGTTAAAAGATGAATTTATATAGAAGTTATACTAGCCTTAACCTCTAAAAAATGATAACAATAACACCTCCACTAGAATATAGTGTCATTCCTCATTAGTGTTTTCATGGGAGATGTGAGAAATGATAATTAATTAACAAATTAGCAATAATAATCACTTTTTCCCATAAAACTATATATATCAAGGAAATTCTTCAATAGTTTTGATAACATGATAACTTTTATCTTTTAAGGGTCTATTGGTATTCCTTTTTTAGAAGTGTCAAGCTCAAGAAAGAGATAATCTTCTATACATAAATAACATTGAATAAATTTTAGATAAAGTTATTTCTCCCACAAGTAACTCAACACTATATATAAGTTTTTATCATGTTCTTTTTAAGTTTGAGAATGATCCAGAATTTCATCCTCCAACATAGAAAAAAAACTCCCATTATCTTTGAAAGACATGATTCATGGATGTTCTAAAAAATGTTGGATAATTCTTATGACCTAATAGAATGACCTTAAATTTATAATGAAAATTGAAATTACTGAATTTTGTGTTTGGAATATCCTCCTACTTAACTTTGAGTAATTGATATTACTACTTAAGATCAATATTGGTGAATCATTGGGGTTGTTTCAATCAATTTATAAGATCATCAATTCATTGAAGAGGATATCTATTATTTATTGTAGATTGATTTATTTTACGACAATCAATATAGAGTCATAGAATACTGTCTACCTTATTTACAAAAAATAATTAAGGCATCCTAATGAAATTTACTCAATATTATGATTCCTTTACATTCCAATTCCTTCAAAATAATATTCATTCCCATAAATTCAGTTTCATTCATTCTATATGATGGATGAAAAATAATAACTTTCCCCGAAATAAAACCAATAGAAAATTCCATTTCGATTTTAGGTGTCAAGGTGTACAATTTTCATGAAATACATCTGGATATTGATCCATAATTATAAAGAAATATCTTGTCTAAATTATTTCATTAGTCACTATTGTGACTGATACTAATTGATAATAAATATTTCCCATGATCTGTGTTAATGTTTTTTATCACATACATGAATTATTATCTTTATTTGTTAGGTAATTTATATTATTCAATTATTTTAGGGGTTTTTCATGCATTTTTTGAGGAAATGGTGGGTTTTTAGGATTTAGGCCCAACCGTGAGACCATTTTCGGATTTAAAAAAATTGTGTCTTCTATAACTCATTCATTTTTCAGAATTTTTTATCCATTCCCCTTCATACTTGGGATCCACTTATATATTAAAACTACCACATCCATTTTGACCCCTTAGGAACCCATAATTATGGTGGATTTGGGTGATTTTATTTGGCTTTGGGCCCACCTGCGAGCAAATTTACTATTTTAAAATAAACATATTTCTATAATATAAAATTCAATTTTTAATTATTTTCAATGATTACACATCTCACTTGAGACCAATAGCACTAGAAACACCACCATGTTTGTTTATCCCTCTTTGGATATTATCTTCATTTCAGATTAGGGAAACATTTCTCAGGCTTTCTCAAAGCTTCTAGAATTGAAAAGGTAATTTATTTTTTTCATAACTCAATCATTTGTTACTATTTTCCGCCATTTCAGTTCCCTATTTACTTACTCATCCTTATCCAAACCTCCATATTAGTTTTGGATGCTTTTAGATTCACCTATTTTGGTATTTGGGGTGATTTCCTCATGATCTCTCAAGTAAGTGGGTTTCTTTCCTTCATCCCCACATTTTAATAGAATTTGGTCCATTTTTTTGAAAGATACTATGTAATACAAGTGGGGATTCAAATATAGGGTTTTATCATGAGTTTATTTGTGTAATATTGTGGTTTTAGGTTTGATTTAACACCCTTGTGGTGCTGTGGTGGTGCAGTTGAACTTTAGCACTAGGATTTTATATTTTGACACTTGTAGTAGGTGATTCCATGTGTAATCACTACTATATGATTTATAATTACATTATTTCTATTTTTATAATACTTACACTTAATTTGGATTGTTCCAGAAATTCTTTTTTGTGAAATTTGTTAAAAAAATGATTTTTGAATGCCATTTTTGTATAAAAATGGGTGTTTTACATGTGTATATGATGTTTTACAACATGAATATGTTTTATAATTCATGTTATAATATTATTAATTTTCCTTATGCTTCAAATTCTAGTTTGGGGTAATATTTGTGTGAAGTTGGTTTTCTAATAGGGATTTTAGATGGATTTTAAGTTCAATGCTTGGTTATATTCCTTGAAAATGTTTTATGGAAATTCTAAATGGTTTATTGAGTTATATAAATGGTGAAAAGAATGTGTTGATAATTTAATGAATGTGTTTGACCATAAATTGTTTTTTATTTGAAAATTTCATTTGGTAACATATGGAAATAGTTTGAGAAAAAAGGTGGAAACTCGGGTATCTAAGTGGGTGGACGTGTACTAGTATGCTAGTGATCTGGAGTTGGTTTTTACATGTTTCACATAACAAGTTGGACATTGAAAAAAAAAACCAAAAAATAATGATAATTATTGGGGATCACTAGGATATGGGTATATTCCACACTAGTGCATCATGCACGAGAAAAGATATTGTTATGGTTTATTTACAAAGAGATACAGGGAACATGGGGCCCGAAACTAACTAGTGCTGTTGGATGTTTCCAAGATTAGTGCTCATTGAAAATTTCATATTGATCATTAGATTGTGGTGTGTTAAGCTATAAAATTTAGTATCTTACATTTCATATTGAAATGTTTTCATACTTTGAAATCATCCAATGATAATGTTTTACTTTTAAATGTTTCATTCTTTAGAAATTATTGCCACTATTTCTTGTTTATCAAATCATACAAGCTTTTTATCTTACATATCTTACCATATGGAATATTTTTGGGGTATTATATTTTTAATAGGATCACCCCTACTTAGATATTTGGGTGTATGTATACATGATTATGTTTGTTATAGGTAATGGTAAGGCCTTTGGTGATGGAGGTTCATGTTGTTAGTTTCCTTCCATGGTGCGGTGTTGTGGAGATGGCTAATGGGTGATGAACCCTTGTCGTGTGGTATTACATGGTCTATTTTGTTGCTAATTATATATATATTTGGACCTATGGAGTCATGTTTAAGATCATATTTTCTCTTATTTAATTTTATTTAAGTCATGTTTGGTTGGTAATTTTATGACTCGATTTATTGATTGTTTTTGGCTGCTTTATGTATCCATATGTAGGTAAATAATTCCCAAACCAATGTTTATGATACTCAGGTAATTTTCCCAGCCCATGGGGATAGGGAAATCCCTTCAGGACTTTCCACTTTCCTAGTCGGGTGCTGGTTTTAATGGTGACTTGATTCAGTTCGTGAAAAAATGGTATTAGAGGAGGTTTATCTTTTTGGGTAATATTATTTGTTTTGGGGTGAGTCTAGTTAGAGATGATCTAGGACTATTAGGGCATGAAGTATTGGTTAAAAGTAGGGTTCCTAGATATTACTTCTCATAACAAACCCATAATCTCCATGGAATGTAAGGATTGTTTGTTTAACTTCCCCTTTAGTTGGGACATGCTAGTTTCACACTACACATATACATTAGGTGGAAGAGAAGTGGTTGTTTATTTCAATTTTGTGATGTGTTTGACTTATTTATATTTAATTCAATTGATAAAATTTTTCATAATTGTTGTATTAATGTTTTATTTGTTGACTATTTCCTTGTCTAGAAACATGCCTCCCTGAAATATCCCATGCACCCACAAGAGGAAGATGAAGAGAATTATCCTTCACTAATTGATCAAGGGATGGTAGAAGACATGGTAGGTATGTACAAGCCCTAGGATATAAAGTATCACCTTCTCTTGCTCCATCTAGGGAAGAGGAGTCTGGTCTTAGGAAGAGCAAAGCCCAGGAGTTCCTAAAGAACAAGCCTTCAACAAGATGAGGTAGCACATAACCCTAGGAAGTATGGGAGTGGCTCAAGATGATAGATCACATGTTTGAGTTCATTGACACACCTAAGGAGGTCAGGGTGAAAATTTCCTTTTTCCTATTATAGGTCCTAAACGCAAGTGGTGGGAATTAGTGCTTCAAGATGGGAAGCATGTGTAGATGAGATGTAAAGACTTCAACGTTATCTTTAATCATAAGTATTTCCCGAATGTTTTGAAATATGCTCAATCTTGAGAGTTTATGGATATTGTTCCAAGGGATATTTCAATGATGGAGTATGACAAATGGTTTTCCAAGTGGATCTAGTGTGCTCTAGAAATGGTCTGCAATGGGTAGATGATGTCCTAGAAGTTAGAGAGGGGCTTATAGATATAGATCTATTACAATGACTTCATGTTAAAGATGAAAACCTATGCTGTAGATGTTGATAGAGCTTTAATGGAGGAGATCAACCATATGAGGAGGTATAGTTTCTCTAGGATAGTGTTAGTAATGGGTAGTGGAAGAACTTATGAGAAAAAAAGAAGCGGGAGGAGTAGGGAAAGAAGGGAGGTGGCATCTCAGGCCAACCTTCCAAGAATCTTTTGTTGGTGGCTTTGGATGTGAGGTTTATTTTGTTCCACCAGTGTGGGAGGCCATAACATGTACGACTAGCAAGAACATATCCTCTGAACCCATGTTATTATTGTGGAGGTATGGGACACTGGAAGCATTTTTTGTAGGAAGGCATGAACACTTTAGAGTGGGATAAGATCAGTGGCTGCTAGGGGAGTGCCATATCAGTTGATGCCCTTGAGGATGAGGGGATCTTGATTTGGTGGAAATCGAGGTAGGTCCAGATCATCTTATGGGAAGATCCTATTTTTGGTATATCCCTGGGCGAGTGGTCATTCTTAGGTAGAGACTAGGCATCTTAATGCGGTTGATTAGGAACCAATGAGATAAAATGTAGCATCGTCAACAGCTTGAGGAACCATTTTTATTGCATATTCTATAGATGCTGATATTTTTGATACAAATGATTCTTTATCATTCATATTTTCCCGTATTATGAACATGCTGAATTTTCCAACTGAGATTTTTTCTTTTTTGATGGAATTGGTGACACCGTTGGGAAAGAAAAAGGAGAAGGGTCTCAGGTACCCGTTGTCTGAGATTATTGTGTCAGGGGTTGAGATTGAGTGGGACCTCTTAGTCTTATATATGGACTTATTTTATGTGGTACTTGGAATTTATTTGATGGAACACTTCTAGGAACATATTGATTTCTATAGGTGGCAGGAGAGTTTGACAGAACCTGATGGCAGTCTGCTAGTTTTTCCTGGGGAATTGGATCCTCAGTTGGTTCAATGGGAACCTCCACTCCCAGAGTTAGGAAAACTTATCTTCTAGTTATCATCACTCATGCTAGAGGATTTTGGTTTTTCCACTGAGTGTGGGTTACCTCATGTAGTAGATGAGTTCCCAAAGGTATTCCCATATGATTTTTCAGGCTAACCCTCGGAGCGGGAAGTGGAGTTATCGATTGATTTGGTGATGGGAACACAACTGATATCTCTTCACTCATATCATATGACCCCCGCCAAATTTAGGGAATTTAATATTCAGATATATGATTTAGAATTCAAAGGATTCATTCTCCCGAGAATCTCTTCTTAGGCCAATCTTGTTCTGTTTGCGAAGAAGGACGACGGGTCCCCCCGGTAGAGTATTGATTACCAGAAGATGAAGAAGGTGACCATCAAGAATAAATATATTTTTCAATAAATATATGACTTGTTTGATCATTTTAAGGGAAAGAATTTGGTTTCTGAAATAGATTTGTGTTCTGGTTAACATCAACTTAGGTTGAATGAGTAAGACCTCCCAAAGGCAGCCTTCTGAAGTAGGAATGGACACTTTGAGTTTTGGTAATTTCCTTCAGATTAACCAATGATCCAACAGTCATTATTCCACTTATTAATAGGGTGTTCCACAAATATCTCAAACATTTTGTTTTGGTATTCATCGAAGACATCTTGGTTTACTATGGACCCAAGGAAGAGTATGAGCATCTTTTGTGGTTCATGTTGCGCACTTTACAGGATTTCCACCTTTATAAAAAGTTGTCCAAGTGCACATTCTGGATTAGGGAGGAGAATTTTCTAGGGAATGTGATCTAGGGTAAGATATTTTTGGGTGATCTTGGAAAGATCAATAACGTTATGTAATGGGAGCTTCAAAAGAACATGTTTTAGATCAAGATTTTCCTCATCTTGGCGGGATACAACATGCGGTTTGTATGGGATTCATCCTGGCTTTATTATCCCATGAACATGCTCACCTGGAAATGTGTGTTGTTTTTTTGGGGCCCAAAATGTCAAGAATCCTTCGAGGATATGAAGCGGTGATTGAATACCACCCCCATGTTGATCTTTCAAGAATATAGAAAGGGTTAGGTGGTGTATTTTGACAGTTCATGTGTGGGTATTGGGTGAGTTCTTATGTAGGATGATCTTGTGGTGGTGTACGGCTCCCTCCAACTCTGAACACACAAAATTAATTACCCAACCAATGACTTGGAGCAAGAATATTTTATTCATGCATTGAAAACATGGTGTCACTACCAATTTTGAGAGACGTTTTTGGTCTATTTTGATCACAATATCTTGGACTACATCTTCTATTAAAAGGATCTCAATCCGAGGAAGTACTGCTGGATCAAGTACATGTTGGGGTTCAAAAATGACATTTTCTATACCCGAAGAATAGAAGAGTGGTGGCAGATGCTATTATTAGAAAACTACCAGTGCAATCCTTGAGGAAGTTTAGTCATGAGTGGACTCTGATGGGTCTCTTTGCTCAGATGCATGTAGAGACCAAGGAGAACATTGGATGTGTGTTTATGGAAAGTATTTAGTCTACTCCCTCTCTCTTAGAGTTTATTTATCAATAAAATCTCAATGATGTTATTTTTCAGTGGTCGAGGTAGTTTATTCATTGTGGGGGGATGTCTTATGATTGGTCATCATCTCCCGATGGAATCTTGTGCTTTAAGGTCCGATCAGTAGATTCATCATCTCTACAAAATGTTGTGATGCAGGATAGACACAAATCTCATTGAGATTTCCATCCTAGTTCCACCAAGATATATTATCATGTGTGTTGGTAGTTCTGGTGGCTAGGTACGAGAGAAGACATAGCTGACTCCGTGTCAAGATGCTATATATGTCAGCATGTGAAAGCAGAGAACCAAAGGCCCTCTGGTTTTCTCCATCCATTACCCACTCCTAAATGGAATTTGGTAGAGGTATCCATGGACATCATTATTGGATTTCCTCATACACCTTAGGGTAAGAATTACATATGGGTAGTGATTGATTATTTTACCAAATCAGTCCAATTTATTTATATCAAAGATACAACTAATGTGGATGAGTTGGGCCATTTGTATCTTCAGAAGGTGGTAAGGATTCATGGTGTTCCATCTATAGTTATATTAGATAGAGAACCCCATTTCAATTCTCGGTTTTGGGAAGGCCTTCAGAAGGCCTTGGGGATGTAGATTAAGATGAACACATCATACCATCCATAAATGGATGGTCAGATTGAGTGGGAGAATCAAATACCGAAGGGTATGATCCATGCTTGAGTTTTGGAAATTGGAGTTTATTTGGATATCCATCTGAGATTGGTGGAATTTCACTATAAAAACAGTTACTAATAATCTTATTGAATAGATCCTTTTGAGGTGCTCTATGGTCGGCCTTGTTTCCCCCCTATTTTGGGTTGAGATAGGTGAGATGTCGCTGTTGGGGTCGAGTCTCATTCAACATATGTCTAAGAAGGTCATGTTGATTAGAAAGTGTTTATTAATAGTTCATAGTTTCTAGAAATCACATACTTATCAGAGGTGTCTAGAACTAGAGTTTCCAGTTGGTGATCATGTATTATTGAATGCGTCCTCTCATTTGGGTCATTGTTGCTTGGAAAATAATGTCAAGATAAAACAGATATATTTTAGACCTTTTGTTATTACTGATTAGATTTTCAAGGTAGATTATAGGTTAGATTTTCCTTCTTAGTTGAAATTTATCCATGAAGTCTTCCATATCTCTGATTTGAAGAAGTACAACCTAGATCTATTCCATGTGTTGAATTGGGAGGAGTTGGATATAATGTCTGATTTATTTGTTTTTGAGTGTTCAGTGAACATAGTTTATTCTAATCTGATGGTTTTTTAGTGAATGTCTATTCCATTGGTTCTAGTCTTTTGGAAGCATGAGAACGATGTCCACGAATCTTGGGAGCGGAAGTTGTTGTTTGAGAAAAAGTACCCATTCCATTTTGCGATCAAGTTTTGGGTTGTCTTTCTAGTGGGGAAATTCTTTAAGGGTGGGGTGAATTTCAACATACATGACCTAATTTAAATACATTTTTCATGTAATTTATATTCTTTTTTGGTTGGAAGTGTTTCTTATGCATTTTTGGAGGAAATGGTGGGTTTCCAGGATTTTGGCCAAACCGTTAGCCCATTTCTAGATTAAAAAAAATTATTTCTGTCATAACACCATAGTGTTTCCACGTTTTTCATCCATTACACTTAATAATTTCCATAAACTAACCTATTCAAACCAACATATCCATTTGGACCCTTTAAAAATCCACAATCATGGTGGATTTGGGTCATTTATTAAGGCTTTGGGCCAACTCGTGAGCAACATTCCTATTTTTCTATTAAAATATTTCATATATAATTCAATATGTAATTTTTTAGTGATTACACCTCTCATCTAAGACTATCATCCCTACGTGTACCCCCATTCTCATTTCTCTCTTTTCGAACTCATATTCATCACAGATTAGGGCACTATTTTTCAGGCATTTTCAAATCGTCCATATTTTAAAAGGTAAATTGTTTATTCCATAACACCATCATATTTTACTCTTTACCACCATTTTAGTCCCTAATTTATATCTTATAAATTATTAGAAACTCTATATTAATTTTGGATTCTTGGAGATTCACCTATTGGTGTATTTGAGTCGATTTCATCAAGATCTCTCAAGTTAGTGGGTTTCCTTCCTTCTTCCTCCCATTTTCTTAAGGTTTATTCAATTTTTCATGAAGTTTCTAATGTCAAAAAATTAATTCTTAGAACCTAGAATTTGATCATGGGTCTCTTGGTCTAATATTGGGGTTTAGGATTGATTTAATACCCTTGTGGTGTGGCGGTGGTGCGGTTGAACTTTTTCACAATGATTTGGTATTTTTGACACTTGTGGTAAGTTATTCTTTGTGTAAACACTACTAAATGAGTTATACTTGATTTATTTATATTCTTATCATACTCCTACTTCATTTTTATAAAAGAAAAAAAATTAATTTTGTTTGGAGTTTTTGAACAATTGATTTTTAAATTACATTTATGTGTGAAAATGGGTGTTTTACATGTGTGTTTGATGTTGTACCACTTGAAGATGTTTTATAATTCATGGGACGATATTATTAATATTTTATTCTACTGAAAATTCTAGTTTGGGGTAATATTGGTGTGTATTTGGTTTTCATAGAAAAGTTTTAGAAGGATTTTAAGTTCCAATTTTGGTTATATTCCTTGAAAATGTTTTGTGGAAAATCTAAATCATTTATTGAGTTATATAAATGGTGAAAAGAATGTGTAGGTACTATTTTGAGTTTTTATGGCCCGAGATGGTGTTTTTATATAAAAAACTTTATTTGGTATCATGTATAAATTGTTTGATCATAATGGGGGAGACTCAGGTATCTAGATGGGTGGACGTGTACTAGTATTCTAGTGATCTGGAGTGGTTTTTTCCATGTTTCACTAAGCAAGGTGGAAATTGAAAACTGTAAAAAACTATAATGATGATGATTTTAGAACACTAGGTTATGGGTATGTTCCCTAATAGTGTCTCTTGCGTGAAAACATATATTATTTTGGCTACTGTAAACCAAAATACGAGGTACATGGGTACCGAAACTAACTAGTGCCAAGGGATGTTCCAAAGGATAGTGCACATTGACTCTTTCATATTGATCTTTAGATTGTTGTACTTTTGTCTAAAAAATAATGTAGCTTTAATTTTTTATTGAAATGTGTTAATCCTTTGAAATCATCCTCTGAAAATAGTTTACATTTAGAAGTTTCATTCTTCAGAAATTATTTCCAACATTTCTTGTTTATTAAAACATGCATGCTTTTTATCATGTATTGCTTACTATATGGTATCATTCGGTGGTATCCTATTGGGATTAGGCGCACACCATACATACACCATTGGGTGTGTGTAGAATCGATCATGTATGACAAAGGTAAGGTCAAAGCCTTGGGTGATGGTGGTTTGGGTAGTTAGTTTCCTTCCATGGTGTGGTGTTTCAGAGACATCTTGTGGGTGATGCCCACATATGGTGTGGTGTTCCGTGGGTTGTTTTGATTATACTTTATTATATTTTTTGACCTCTTGTGTCATGTTTAAGACCATCTTTTCAGTTATGAATTTTATTTAGGGCCAGTTTGGTTGGTAATGTTATGCTTTTATTGATTGATTGTTTTTTTTAGTTTTATGTACCCATAATTGGGTAAATCATTTACAAAACAATTATTTATAATACATGGGAAATTGTTCCAGCCCATGGAGATAGGAAATTCACTTAGATACTTTTCAAAAAATAGGTTGGGTGTCAGTTTTAATGGGGACTAGATTCAGTTCCTGACAGTAGTACTCTTCTAGTATTCTCATATCTGTCTCCTTTGAAGTGATGAACTGTCCCATCTAATGTTAAATTTACTCGTTAGACATAACAATTAATACGAACCTTGATAGAAACTATCCAATATAATAAAATGATTAAATCCGTGATATCCTATTATAGAGTATAAAATCCCCCAAAAAACTTGAATTTATCAATAGTTATAGAAAAATATGTACACATAAATTTCATGTACACTCACTACCTAAGAGTTGTCAATATACTCCTCATAAAAGGAATCTTATGGATATGAAAATATTTTTTTAAAGACACCATAAGAAGTACAATAGTGGAATGAAATCATATAAAATATAACATGCATAATATTTGAGTTAAGAATAGTTGTATCCTATATAGAAAAAAGACATTTGATCATTTGAATTTATCTATTTAGAACCATATAACTATTTGTTCTTTATTATTCATTTATTCCATGTTGTGGACACATTATATATGTATTCATGGTGAAACTAGAATTAAACTATCTCACTTTTATCTGATGATGTGTATTTCAACATGAAAACCCTATCATACCGTATGATGTTCAAGACACATAACATTTATTCCCAACAACATACATTGGGTAGTTATGTAAAAATGATTGAATATGCACTATTTAATTATAATTATGATATACTCTCAATGGTACCATATAATCATGCCTCTTATAAATGAGAAACATATTATAAAAATAAATTGTATTGTTATTGGATAATTGAGTAATATTAATTGATCTAGTGGATTATTATTTTGATACACTGCCAACAAATGAGTAAGTGTCCCTATTTTTCTTACTTCCAGTAATAAATATTTCCCAATTCCTATAAAAAATGTGATTCCTCAAACATAATTCCCAATGAGATCTATTTTTTCTATCGTCACTCTATTAACCATGTTTTTATAGTAATTAATATAGATTATTTCAATTTTAAAATGAATTCTTTAGTGCAATCTATACTCAAATATATGTTCCCTCAAGTATTCACTAACATATACTTCCAAAAAAACATAGTATATTCATATTTCATCATTAATTTATTTTATTTTTTAGGACTCATGAAATTTTTTATTTTTTCTATCTTGATGTTTTTAGTGTATTTTTTTAATATTTCATTCAATACTACTCATGTAATCCCTTTTTGTGTTTAGTTTGGATAGTTTAATCCCACTATTAGTTTAAATGATCCTTAGGCACATATACAACTAACTTCACCATTATATCAGTAGAATTTCCAAGGAAGTTGAAGAACTATTTCATTATACTAATCCACACATACTTATTTTTTACATTTAGAATCGGAATGAAGGATTTTTTTATTCTATTTTTGAAAATGTGTAAAATGATATCTATGTCATGTACTCTGATTTAAATTTTATTTACCAAAAGATTTTATTTCTTGGAAAATGATTAAAACTAGTTACTGGTTCACATATGGTTCATTTTAAACCATATTATCCGAAAACCCTTCATGTGGATTTCATGGTCCAAAAACCACGTACATTTATATATAGTTAGACCAATGTAACCACTCAATCACTACATAACAATTAATGAATAGTTTTTGGGTATTAAAAATTATCACAAAAAGACCATCAATCATTATAAAGAGATTTTAAATGTCATTAATTTAATTTAATTATGAGGATGAATTATTTTATAGATTATGAAAAAATCATGCGAGTGATACACGCAAAAACATAGGGCCACATTGTTTAGAATTATGTGTACCAACATTAAAAATGTCTCTATCCTAAGAAAATTATGAAACTAAAATAAAATATCATTTTTTAAATGGTATGACATTATTGAAAAATACATATGTCCAAAAAAATATTAAATTACACTATTTTCACATGTTTTTCCCAACTTTTATACAACCATATTCCTTTTATGTAACTCTCATAATCACTTATATAGTTTAATGGTGAAGCTACATGGTTTTACTTTACCATGATAAAACCATATCAAATAATATATTACTTTAAATCACATTAAAACAATTTAGTAACTCCAAAAACTCACCCCAACCATTATATTCCACCAAAATTCAAAATATATATATATTATGCACCTCAAATAAATGGTGCGCTATATTTCCTTTTGGAGACATAGTTTTAAAGTACCAATGAAATGACTGATTTTTGTATCAAATTAATTGGTAAATCCATAAGAGTATATCTAATGTATTGTAATGTTTACATCATAACTACCATTAGATTTATCATCTTTATAATTAATAACTATTAATTCTATCGATATATTTCTGTGATGAGTTTATGTAAACTACTTACTAAATCATATCTTCAAAAACACCTAAAATTTATTGTATTCATTTTATATATCTTGCCTAATTATCTTAATGAGATTCCACCAATGATCATATTAAACATATAAAAAAATTTATAAAACAAAATTTTCATGCGTCATGAATAATAGAATAGATAATATCACTTCAGTTATAAATATCTACCTCTCATTCAATAGTGGGTCAGATGACACCCTAAAGGAAGCCGACTGATTATTTTTGAAAGAAACAACAGTGAGTTTTTTCTTCCTTTAATCATTGTAAATATTAACATGATTTATATCATTGCTTATAGACATATTGAGTTGAGTGATCATACCCACAATATTTTTGTTTTCAATTCCCAGGCCATTTATCTTTACAAGAGGACATAAATTACATTGGGAATCACGTTCATTATTTACATGATCTATCATAGTTTCATCCATTGAAAAAAAGGTTAAATAATTTTAATGAAAAAACCAATTATATAAAATCATTACATAGAAAAACAGTGATCATTTTCCTCTTATTCCACTTGTTTAAAAAATAGAATTAATAATATTTTTTTCATCATAAATTAATGGGATCTCTAATTTTTCATTAGAGAACCCTAATGATGTAATAAAAATCATATTTTCTCATTAAAACATTTTGTGAACATTAAATTATGGCTGGTGATGAGAAATGATTTTTTTGTATGGTGTTTTCAATATGCATGTACAAACGCATGATGTTTTTGTTTTTCTTAATGGAAGAATAAAAGAATACACAGTGATAAGATATTTTATATAGTAACATTAACGTATAAGCACTATAAAAATATTTATTGATTATATTGGCTAGAATAAATTTAGATGAGGCTAATTTATCAATAAAAGTTATGTAGTTGATGTAATTATGTTAAATATTTGAATTTTCTTTGTAATTACCAATAGAGATGATTTACTTATGCTAAATAATGGATTCCACAAAAATTTTATCATGATAATGTGGCTTATTGGGATAAATGTGGATGATTTTAAAGGGGGGAATTTGATGATATTGTGAGTCTTGAAGTGGGGGAAGTGTTACCCTTTTATAAGTGAAAAAAGGGTTGTTTTGGAATCTCCATAATCATTTTCAATAATTTTATGTTACTATAAATAGATCACATGACCCTTAATGGAATAAATAGGAGTAGAAATGATTTTCATTGGAATGTACCTCAAAAATTCATTTAAGATAACTTTTAATGTTTCATATTTATTTCTTTAATCTTGTTAACGTTTACCCTTATTTAATCATAAAATGGTAATTAATTTTTAAACATAGTAATTAATAATAATTAAAAACATAAAATTAACACATTTTAAAAATTGTACATTTTCAATTAAATTTTTTTAATTTTTTTATCAACTAAATACTCTTATATTTTGAAATGTTAATTTTAATATTATATAACTAAAGTTATAAATGCACTTTTTGAAGAAAAAAAATAATTTTTTTGTAAGATTATAAGTTTTTTTAAAAATGATTTATTAAAATAATCAATTCCCATTACATAAATTGTTATTTATAAAAGAAATAAAATTTATGGGGTTTTAATCTAAAAAGAAAACTGAATCTCTCTTTTAAAATACTTGATTTAATGAAAAAACTAAAAAAAATTTTTTTATAAAAATAATATTTGATTTTAGTTAAAATTATGTTTGATATAGGATTTACAATATCAATGATTTAATATTATAATTTTTAAAATTATTATTTAAATGTAGATTTTTTTCTTTAATGGTTTTTTTCTAAATGTCTAGGATACTCTTTGAAATATGCTGGGTAAATAGAGAATAATACATTTTCATATTTATTAATATTTGTGAATTAAATGTTAATTTTACTTTAAAGGGGATGCTATGTTTGATGTCTTACCCGATACACAATAGCAGGTTTCTTCGAAATCTTACACTGCACACTAATAATATAATATTATTATTTTAAATTGTACCTAATGCTGAGCCATTGTATTGGAGGAAATGAATATATCTAACTAGAATATGATTATATATGTTTACTAAATGTTTCTACATTTATCCAAAAAAATTTAGAGGCTAAAAATAAGAAAGGAATTCGATTTTAAGCATAAATACACTAATATTCATTAAAGGGCCGATTTACCACCTTTTGATGGTGAACCCTCTTTAAATATAGTTTTGGTCATTTTTATATGTTATATTTGAAAAAATAAAATTTTTATTTAGAATTGGGACATCCAAATTTACTTTGGGTAAAATTTTGGTATTTTTCTCATAAATATTATTTTTTTGATGAATCGTGGAAAATACTGTATTTTAATTCAAAAATCCCTTTTAATAAAATTTATTTTTATTGTTAGATTATCTTTTTAAATGGGTTCAAAGTGTTATTAGATATATTTTTTCCATTTAGTCCAATGATGGTAATTGGATTAAATTTCACTTTGAAATTGGGCATAATCAAGTGTCAATCTTTTGACAAATATTGTTTCTTAAAAACCCGCTATTTGTTTTGACAATGGGAATTAATTTTAAATTAATTAATGAAAATTATATTTTTTTAATTTTGTAGAATAGAAATAAATTTTTAATTTGGAATATCAAATATATCTTAGGCTGAATGGTTTTTATTTTTATGAAAAACATCAATTTTTGATGAATAGTGAAACCACTAAGTAGTAGTTAAAAAACTGACTTTTTCATTAAAATGAAATTTTACCGCTTCTGTGAATTGAATTTAAAAAATCCTAAATACATGGTTTTTATTAGTAAGTAAAACTTTGTTCAATAAGATGAAAATAATTTTTTTTGAATAGTAACTTCTGACTTTTATTTTCTGCGGTTAAAGGAAAATAGGGTAATTCATGGTAAAAAGTATATTATAATAATACCAAATTACCTTAAAAATTGTCCTATAATTACTGGATGAGTCTTGGACGACCATGGTAATCCTTGGGTCTATTTTGGGACCCCATGGCGCCACTTGAGAGTGATAATGAATCTTTAGATTAATTAATTTAAAGTAAAGACAAAAATGACACAAAAAAATATCTTTTATAAATTAATTTTTACATGGGGTTATGTAAGTTATATTTTCAACTATAAATATTAATTGTAAAGATAAAACTATTTCCTACATCATGATATTTATTTTTATAATTTTTAGACATCAAATAAATTAAATTATTTATGACACAATAATGATGCTGTGTTTACCTCATCAATAAATGATTTAAATAAATAAGATTATAATGATTATAATATTATCCAAAACATGTCTAATTCTGATTGGATGATTTTATTTCGAAAATTAGTCATATTATCTTTGACTTTAATGAGTTTTTGACCTTTTTAAACCGAATATTAGATTATAATAAAATAATAGTTTCACACTTTCCTAAAGAGCCCCTCCTCTCCCTTATAAAAGGAAACCAATTCTAACCAATTATTTACACCTCTCAAGCCTTTTAGGTAGTCCAAACTCTACCCAATTAATCTCTCTACATACCTATACTCCACCTAGAAGCCTTACCTTAGGCAGAAGGTACTTCTAGAAGTCCTTTTGGTGTAGTCTAAAGGGAGTTACCCAAATTAAAAGTAACAGTTTCTGTTAAATTCATTTCTATTATTTTACTTCTCCAACCCCATGAACTATTTTTATTCCTTTATTTTGTAACAAAAAAAGTATCTTTAATATACTAGTATGTTTTTATAAGAAGTATTTGAGCTACACATACACACACCTCCATCTAAGGGGTGAAGAACATATTGTTTCTGTGGATGGGATACTAACACCTCATGAAACGATGATTGCTCGATTATCTCCTACCACCTATTATGGTGGCCATTATGATGGAAATATATTTATATATTATGTCTATTATGTTTATGTTTTCTCTATTCTTTTGTAATTTTCATTTAAAACACAACTTTGTGCTTTCCAATATGTGTGACAGCGATAATTTCATGTGAGGAAGTGCGGACTACCGCCCCCTCAAGGGGATAAGATTCGTTCATGACATTAATGGAACATATAAAGGATAGAGTTAATTAAATTATGTAAAACATATATCATATGATATTATACTTTAATTATAATATAACAACTTATAATTATGTTTTAATTCCATTAAAATACAAAATTAAAATGAAAGTAGTGTTCATGCGTACGTATGACTTACCTTCTCCATCAAAGGTGCATTTCACTTCTTATATCAAAATGTTATGTACTTTTATAAATACATACATATACTGGATATATAATATATATATGATACATAAATCATTTATATCATTCTGGAGATAATGGACATTTGACCACATAGACAAATTGTGATTATAACAAGTTCATTTTTGACTCAAGTTCCGAACATCAATAAACTATACAATATGAACTCAAATAATTAACTAATTGTTATAGAAAGGTAGTAAGTGATATAAAAGGAATAATAAAAGATAAAAGTGTTATTAATCATGTATAAATTACCTTATGTTTATTATTCTGGATGAATAAGAAACACATAAGACAATTCAGACTTGAGGTAATGGGTTTCTTATCTCACTCTCCATTCTGTGAGATTTCTATTGTTCACCACATATTTATTGGATGTGGTGTATTTTTTACTACCCTTGATTGTATACACTATTTAAAATAATTTAATTTATGGATATTTACATCATAATTGTATGATCCTTCTTTCATGGATGTATGTTTCGTAAGTTACCAAATCGATAAGAAAATTTGAAATTTCAATTTCCACTCATTCGGCTTTACGTATACTTCATTGATTATTTTACTTCAAGATTATTTGTGGAATCACTATTAATTTTCCTATGTTATAATTTACACTCCCCTTTATGTGGATATAATTTTGATACACATAATCACTCCATTGATAAATTCTCAAGTCATCGATATAAACTTGATAAGAGTAATTTTAACTGAATCTCCATTTGTTGAGTTAAATATCCAGTTCCTTGGTGTTATTTTTACAAGAATATGAGTGAATGTACTCTGATTGATTTTCACGGAATATCCAATAATATTTAGTGTATTTATATTTTTCACACATAATTATGTCATTGATTTATCCTTAACCTAAGGATACGGTCTTTATAATAGATTTCATCTCAATTTAAATTCCATTGAGACTTCTTTGTTGTTATACACCAAATCACTTTTATATGGTGTATATAATGTACATTGACATAGTATATCATGAATACCTTTATTCTCATGATATTAAATATTTTTTATTACCGCAATTATTTTTATTCAAGTGTCACTCTTTTGGTTAGGAACTCTAACTAAAATATCATTGTAAATATTTTAAAGATTTATTATTCTAAGTCATTCTCATTAATGTTTATGTTCTAAAAATGGTTTTAAGGATTTATTTATATGGAAATTAATGTTTTAAAATTAAAATTCCTTTTAAAAGTTTAAAAGTGGTATGAGACACTTTGATTCAAAAATCTATTTTTAAATGGCTTCTTGAAAAATAGTGTCACTTTCAAAAGATTTCAAGAAAAAGGGGATATTTCTCTCTAGTAGTTTTGATGATTATTTTCATATATGTAAGTATAATTTATTTTTATTGATTGAGGGTAATATGATACTATAAAATCTTCAATATTGTATCGAATGATTTATGTTTGACTATGGATATGCTATTTTTATACCATTCATGGTTTGTGGAAAAAGTATTGACATTTCATATGATAGTATTAATACGAATGTTTATGTTATGTTTCAAACTTTTTATATGAGGAATGAATTGGACATATTAAGTGACTGGTGGAGCCCTCTATAGCTCCTCGATGCATCGGTAGGTCTCATGAGACAAACTAGTGTCTTGGCATATGTCCTTGGAAAAAAACAATTATTTGTAGTTTTGGCACGAGGCCTTGACTATGTGGTTATGAAAGTCTGTCATTATGCATTCCCTCATTATGAGATTAGTTAATACATGTGATTATTCCACTAGTAGAATATCCATGCACATGTTAATATGGTATGGTTTGATTTATTTTTTCCATATTATGTTAAATTTTATGTTTAGAAGGCTGTTTTTTATTACACATCTTTCCTTAAAAGTTTATAGCTTCTACTAAATTATTTACCCTTACTGAGCATCTGAGCTCAACCGTTTCTTATGTTTTATTTTTTCCAGGATCCCAAGAAGTGTTTTATGATTGAGATGCATGGTTAATATAAGAGAACAATGTAATTCTTAAAATATTATTTATGTTGTGTTTTATGTTAGAAAGTTTAATGTATTGTTCATGTATTTAATCTATTTTCCAAGATTGCTAAACTGATCGGTCCTTTGGGACTTGATTCCTTGTAATCATGCCAATGTATTAAAATAATGCACCGACTCTGGGTAACTGGGATCGGGGAATTACAGTTGGTATCATAGGAAGTTTAGTACAAACCTTGGAAACTAGATTTAGATAAACTCTGATTAGAGCACATTACCCTAAGATAGACTTTGAGGATTAATATTGAAGAACTTCCTAGAATTTTGGTAATTTATATATTTTGTGAGTTTTATGAGGAATAAATCCCTGTCTCAATACGAGCAGGTAGAGGCAGCTCTGGCCCAGATGTACCTAGGGGTAAAACCTAAAAACACCGCTTTGATCTAGACTCGAACGGTAACGGGTGCACAACAATGGGCCTTGCTACACTCTTGGTTACGACACTACCGAGGGATATTCTTATGATAATTCTAATGTTATTTAAAAAACCATTATGAAGGGTTTATGAGTATATATATACTAAATGAAAACATTTTTATGATTATGGATTATATCCATAAACTATTCAATTTACGTTAGGTAATTTATTATGAATTGTGATCCATAAACTGACCTATTGTATGACATTTTTTAGAAATGGAACCCTGTAGAAGGAATGAGAACTCCATCAATACGTATGATCCAAAGAGTAAGAAGGGTCATATATTTCATGGTATTAAGCCAACATTTAAAAGGGAAATAGTCTCCCATGTATCTCATCATATGAAGAAATAATACCATGTGTTAATAAGATAAGTAAATGATTCTCTGTGTCCTATGGCTTAGAAGGGAATCAAGGGAGGAATTATCTTTTCTTTTGTGGATATAATTATAAAGAACAATTTGGGTTTATATGATCCTTGAATTTGAAGAAATTACAGGTTATTAAGTTTTTGGATTAAAATGTGAGGTATGAGATAACATTTTTGGTTAAATTATGTTATGGTTATTTTGAGAAATTTATTTTATTTTGGGAGTGTTATAAAATATAGTTTTTGAAACAGGACAACACGCAGACCGTGTGACAACCTGTCACGTCGAACAAAGCTGTGGGAATGGAACCCACAACCAAAGTGTGACAGGGATTTACCACCTACCACTGGACTACATGAAGTCCCTGGTTAGTGTGACTAATTATTTATAGTTAAATGATTTTACTAATCAATAATAACTTGATTTGGGTTATTAGGTTTTATCAAATGGATATCCTTAGTGTAGGAAAATGATTTGTTGATTAAGTGATAACTATTATTTTTGAAGATGTTCTCCCTGTTGGGAGCACTATATGCCTAAAAAAATAGAATACTATGGGATTTCATTTGACGAGTAATATTCAATTTTTATCTATGTTTTTATTGTGAATTTTTAGTGATTTGGGTTATTTATAGAAATGATTAACCAATCATAGAGAACATGTGATTAGGTTAATTACTTTTAAGTATGTGACATTAAGAGTAGAAAATCTTATTTGGAGATACAATTTAATGTGGGAGACTACGTAATCAAATTTTTCTATGTTTTGGGTTTCAATATTTGTTTGGATTACATTGAAGGATTTTAAGGACAATTGTTTTTTGAGTGGTATTTATTGAACTTTGGGTATTTTTAGTTTAATTTTAGAAATTATGATTAGTATTTCTTTTGGGGATCATTCTACCTTGTACAATCCATATTTTTTGGTTAAATCTATAAAGACAAGAGAAATATATAGTTCAACCTTTGTGTATTACATGATTCTATAGAAGTTGATTCAAGCGCTTTAGGTGTGACCAAGCCATATTTAATACTCATCGTTTGGAGAAAATATGAGTTGGTGCAAGACATGTAGTAAATGCGAAAGTCTATATGAAAAGTAAGTATGTTTCCTTATGTTTTAGTTAAGCTCTTAAGTAAACTCGTCAACTTTTTGAAAGGTAACTTAAAACAAAAACTTTTTCCATTAAATTTGTTTTACTGTGAAATCAAAGACCATTTATCCCATCATAATTTTGTGATTTTCTGGTGGATAACTTTATCCTAATCATGATTTCTATCACTCTCCATCAGAACTTGACATTTTGTTTTCTCCTCCATATCCATGTATTCCTGGAATCCTAGTATCTATTATCTGAGGTAACCTTTTTTACTTCTCTTACTTTATATTAAGTGATAGTTTTATTGACTCTTTTTCCGATGTGGGGCTTTCAAAGAAGTTTCCGAGCCCAATTTTAAAATTGCGTGGACACAATTCCCAAAATAGGTAAAGGATGTAACATCCTATGTAAATAAAGTATAATAAATTTTCATATTTATTAATATTTGTGAATTAAATGTTAATTTTACTTTAAAGGGGATACTACGTTCGATGGCTTACCCAATACACAACAACAGGTTTCTTTGGAATCTTACGATGCACACTAATAATATAATATTATTATTTTAAATGGTATTTAGCGCCGTGCCATTTTATTGGAGGAATTGAATAGAACTAACTAAAATATTATTATATATGTTTGTTAAATGTTTTTACATTTATCCAATAAAACTTAGAGGCTTAAAATAATAAAGGAACTCGATTTTAAGCATAAGTACTCTAATATTCATTAAAGGGGCGATTTACCGCCTTTTTATGGAAAACCCCCTTGAATATATTTTGGTCCTTTTTATATGTTATATTTGACAATATAAAATTCTTCTTTAGAATTGGGAAAACAAAATTTACTTTGGGTAAAATTTTTGTATCTTTCTGATAAAATTCATTTTTTATGAATAGTGAAAAATACTGTATTATAATTCAAAACTTTCTTTTAATATAATTTATTTATATGGTCAGATTATCTTTTTAAATGGTTTCAAAGTGTTATTAGATATATTTTTACAATTTAATCCAATGCCGGTCATTAGAAGAAATTTCACGTTGAAATTGGGCATAAACAAGGGTCAATCTTTTGACAGATATTGTTTCTTAAAAACATGCTATTTGTTTTGATAACGAGAATTAATATTAAATTAATTATTGAGACTTCTATGTTTTTATTTTTTTTAAATAGACATCATTTTTTAATTTTTAATATCAAATATTTCTTGCTCTGATTTTTTCACATTTTTCTGAAAATCATCAATTTTTGATTAATAGTGAAACCACTAAGTAGTAGTTAAAAAATTTACTTTTTCATTAAATTTTTTTTACCGCTTCATTGAATTGAATTTAAAAAATCCAACATACATGGTTGTTATTAGAATGTAAAATATGGTTCAATAATATGAAAATAATATTTGGTGAATATTAACTTTTGACTTTTCTTTACCGCAGTTAAAGGTAAATAGGGTAATTCAAGGTAAAAAGAATATGATAATAATACCAAATTACCTTAACACTTTTCTTAACATTATTAGATGAGTCATGGCCGACCATGGTCATCCTTGGGTCGATTTTAGGACCCCATGGATCCACTTTAGAGTGATAATGACTCTTTAGATTAATTAATTTAAAGTAATGACAAAAACGACACAAACAAATATATTTTAGTAAATTAATATTTACATGGGGTTATGTAAGTTATAATTTCAACTATAAATATTAATTGTAAATATAAAAATATTTCCAACATCATTGTAATTTTATTATAATTTTTAGACATCAAATAAATTAAATTATTTATGACACAATAATGATGTGGTGTTTATCTCATCAATAAATGATTTAAATAAATAAGATTATAATGATTAAAATATTATCCAAAACATGTGAAATTATGATTGGATGATTTTAAATAGAAAATTAGTCATCGTATCTTAGTCTTTAATTTGTTTTGGACCTTTTGAATCCAAATATAAGATTATAATTAAATAATAGTTTCACACTTTCCTAAAGATCCCCTTCTCTCCCTTATAAAAGGAGACCACTTCCAACCAATTATTCACACCTCTCAAGCCTTTTTACTCGCCCAAAATCTGCCAAATTAATCTCCCTGCATACCTATACTCCACCTAGAATCCTTACCTTAGAAATAAGGCACTTAAAGAAGTCCTTTTGGTTCAAACCAAAGGGAGTTACCCAAATTAAAGGTAATCGTTTTTGTTAAATTCATTTCTTTTATTTTACTTCTCCAACCCCATGAACTATTTTTATTCCTTTATTTTGTAAAAAAACCTGTATCTAAAATATACTAGGTTGTTTTTGTACAATTTATTTGAGTTACACTTACAGACACCTCCATCTAATGGGTGAAGAACATAATGTTTCTGTGGATGGAAAACTAACGCCTCATGAAACGATGATTGTTAGATTATCTCCTACCGTCTCTTATGGTGGTCGTTATGATGACATTGTATTTATATATTATGTATAATATGTATATTATTTCTCTATGATTCTATAATTTTCATTTAAAAACACACCTTTTTTGCTTTCCAATATATGTGACCACAATAATTTCATTTGAGGAAGTGCGGACTACCGCTCCCTCAAGGTGATATGATTCGTTCATGACATTCATGGAACGTATAAAGGATAGAGGTAATTAAATTTTGTAAAACATATATCATATGATATTATACCAGAATTATAATATACCTATGTATCATTATGTTTTAATTCCATTAAAATACAAAATAGAAATGAAAATAGCTTTCATGCGTACGTACGACTTACCCTCTCCATGAAAAGTGAATTTAATATATTATCACCAAATGTTATGTACTGTTATAAATACATATTATAAGGCCACAGCCTTAAACCTTACTTAATATTGAGTTATTACAAGATTACACATTGAGTATCTTTTCAGGTTTATAGTTTTAGAGAATTAGATCATAAAACTTGCATTACATTCCACATTTAAACAAAGTGGTTACATAAAAGATAGTATTCATTTTTCCCATTAACAGAAACATATTTAAAATAAAACATGGATTCTTTCTTGACACTTCCTTGACACTATCATCCTATCATGTACCCTTCCCTTGACCTGTGAAAAACATTTCAAAAACTTGGGATGAGCATAAAAAGCTCAGTAAGGGATATAAAAATATGGAAAGGAAACATGAGTACAAGTATATATAAGAATCAATGAAATCAAACTCTAATCTTAAAACATAATCACTTTAACATAACTCATAAAATCATTAATAAATCATAGAAATCATAATACATAAAGGTAACTTGAGGCATTAATAACATTCTTATGTAGGGAGTAACCCTCATGGAAATGTTTGTAATACCCATCACAATATATTACCTAAATCTATTTGGAAAAAACTTAACGTTTAACTCCTTCACATTACCCAATGAATTAGAGAGCTATATCGGGCTCACCCGCCCTTAGTTTATCACTGAACCACCCGTCTTCATCAACAATGTCCAAGAACCATAACATAATCGTATCACATAAAACATGCATAAAGGAAACATAACATTTCCACATTTCAATCACACGATATCAATACAACACATTAATATAATAAAAACATTATGAAAACCATTTTCAATACCAAAATAAAAGAAAATTAAAATAGGGTATTTATTTTTCTTTTTTTAAAAAAGGTATGTCTTGTAGAGGAAGCCAAAACTCAAATAATGGTCACGATGGTGGAGAAGTCATTATCACCGTATACATACGACAAAAACATTCCCTTTTGTCATTTAGTAAAATGATTCATATAAAAAAAAGATTCCTTTTGGATAAACGTAAAAGTCAAAGGGGTTTATACACCGTATAAAAGAAAGCTATGTATAAAACAAAATATGCCTCAATGAAAGGAGATTGAGACGAAGTCCCATACCTCGTATCTGACTTGACTTGATCGTTCTTTAATCTCCTGAATAATAAACTTGAGATAATTTATACTTTCTTAAGAACATTTTTCAAGTTCATTATTCCTTTTATATCATTTATTACCATGTCATGAACACTATGTTATTATTTAAGTTTATAAAGGTCGTTTTAACGATCATTGGTACTTGAGTAAAAAATAAACTCTTTATAATTACAAGTTGTTCATGTATCCATTATATCCAGAGTTATACTCATGATGTAGATATCATATATATCATATATATCCAGTATATACATGCATTTTTTATATTACATAACGTTTTGAGGTAAGAAACGAAATGCACCGTTCATGGAGACGGTAAGCCGTACGTACGCATGACCGCTACTTTCATTTCTATTTCGTATTTTATGGAATGGAATAATAATCATATAAAGGTATATTATAATTCCAGTATAATATCATATATAATATAATTAAATCCATCCTTTATATGTACCACATATGGTATTAACGAATCAAATCACTTTGAGGGGGCGGTAGTCCGCACTTCCTCAAATGAGGATATCACGTTTACCCATAATGGAAACCATAAAGGTATGACATAAATGAAAAATACACAAGATTAAAGAAAAAACAAACATATCATATATCATAGTTAAATATAGTGACATCTTAATGGTCACCTTTAAAGGTGTTATATGAGTGTTGAACAATCATCGTTTCGTGAGGCAGAAATTCGCCATCCACAGAAATAGTATGTTATTTAACCATTAGATGTAGGTGTGTGTAAGTGTAGCTCGAATCCAACTTATAACAACATCCTAGTATATGTAAGATACTAGTGTTGTTACAAAAGAAATTAATAAAAAGAGTTTAGGGGGTTGGAGAAGCAAAATAAAAAACAAGAACACAAGAGAAGACACTACCTTTAAATCGGGTAACTCTTTTTGATTTGAGGAAAAGGCTTCCTTGGGAAGACTTCTGTACAAATTGAGGATTCTAAGAGTTATAAAGGGATGTGGAGAGACAAAATGGGTAGGGGTTGGCCGAGCCAAAGGCTTTGGAAGTGTGGGTAATGTGGTAGAGGTGGGGGCCTTTTATAAGAGGAGAGGAGGGGCACTCTTGGAAAGTTACAAAATGTTACTTTATTTTCAAATGCGTTTCAGATTTTAAAGGTCCCACATTGATGTATTTCATGTATAAGGTGATACGGGTTTGAAATCCACCCATTAAATAGGTATTTGACAAGTGTAGATCTTAGATTTTACATTATCTTTTCATTTTATTTAAATCGTTAAATAATGAGGTAATCGTTGCATCATTATGATGCCATAACTAATTTATTTTTTTTAATGTCTAAAAATTATAAAACAAATAATATGATGTAGGAAATATTATTATATTTCCAGTGACTATTTATTGTAAAAAATCTGACTTGTATAACCCCATTTAAAAATTGATTTAGTAAAACAACTCATGTTTGTGTCATTTTTACTTTAACAAAAAAGATATTAATTTCATTTTCCTACCAAAGTGGCTCCATGGGGTCCCCAAGTTTACCCATTGATTTTCTTGGTCGGCCATGACACATCCAATAAGGTTAGGACATGTTTCACATTCATTTCATATTATTAAAACATTATTCTTACATTAAATTACACTAATTACCTCTAATCGCGATTAAAAACTTAAAAGTTACTATTCACCAAAAAATTATTTTAATCCCATTGAACCATATTTTACTTCTTAATGACAACCATGTATGTTGGATTTTTGAAATTCAAAACACAGAGGTTGTAAAATTTCATTTAAACGAAAAATCAGTTTTTATAAGTACCACTTAGTGGTTTCACTATTCATCAAAAATTGAAGTTTTCCAGAAAAATACCAAAACTTCACCCTAAGCTATATTTGATATTCCGAATTCAAAAATGATGTCTATTTTACAAAATTCATATCATATAAGTTACATTAATTAATTTAATAATTAATTCCCGCTGTCATGACAAATAGCATGTTTTTATGAAACAATAAGTATCAAAAGATTGGCACTAGTTTAAGTCCAATTTCAATGTGAAATTGATTCCAATGACCACCATTAGATTAAATGGTAAAAATATATTCTAATTTCACATTAAAACCAATTAAAAAGATAATATAATCATATAATCAAATTAGATTAAAAAGAGGATTTGAATTAAAATACACCATTTTCACTATTCATTAAAAAAAGAACATTATCAGAAAAATACAAAAAATTTATACAAAGTAAATTTTAATGACCCAATCATAAATAATAAGTTTATTTTGACAAATATAGCTTATAAAATTGTCAAAATATAGATTTAAAAATGGTTTTCCATCAAAAGGCAGTAAAACAATCTTTTAAAAATATTAGTGTATTCCATGCTTAAGATTGGATTTATTCTCATTTTATGCATCTAAAACACTATCTGATTCATTAATAGTCATAGATAAAAATATCTATTATTAATTACTTACTTGGGAAGTTACATCCTTCCCCCCTTTAAGAAATTCGTGTCCCTGCAATTTATTTACTTATCGAATAAGTGGGGGTACTTATCCCTCATTGCATTTTCAGATTCCCTTGTTGCCTCTTCAATCATGTGGTTTTTCCACAAAACCTTCACCTGATGAATCACCTTATTCCATATCACTTGCTCCCTGTGGTCAAGAATCTGGACAGGTTGTTCCTCATAAGATAGGTTCTCTTCCAGCTGAACTACCTTTGGACTCAAAACATGAGATGGATCTGGCATATACTTTCTCAACATCGAATCATGAAAAACATTGTGTACTTGAGATAAACTCGGAGGTAAAGCCACTCGGTAAGCAACTGATACAACTATCTCTAGAATTTCATATGGTCCAATGAACCTTGGACTCAGCTTTCCTTTCTTACCAAATCGCATCACACATTTCCATGGTGAGAGTTTGAAAAAAGCATGATCACCTACCTCAAAAGATAGATCCTTCCTCCGGTTATCCGCATTACTCTTATACCTGCTCTGAGATGTTCTCATGTGTTTCTGTATCATCTGAACTTTTTCTGCCAACTCTTCTACCAATTCTGGTCCCATCATCTTCCTTTCACCTACTTCATCCCAGAAAGCTGGAGTTCGACACCGCTTCCCATATAACGCCTCAAATGATGCCATATATATACTAGAATGAAAACTGTTATTATATGAAAGCTCAACCAAAGAAAGATGTTGTTCCCAACTTCCCTGATAATCCATCGAACAATCACGTAGCATATCTTCCAAAGTCTGAATTGTTTGTTCTGATTTCCCATCTGATTGAGGATGAAAAGCTATACTAAAATTTAATTCAGTACCCAACGACTTCTGAAAGACTTTACAAAATTTAGAAGTGAAACTGGGATCACGATCAGATACAATGGAGAGGGGAACTCCATGTAACCTGACTATCTCTTTAAGATACAAATGGGAAAGCTGGTTTAGGGAAAAATTATCTCGTATAGCAATAAAATGAGCAGATTTAGTCAAGCGATCAACAATAACCCAGATTGCATTATTACCTCGAGACGTCTTCGGTAATCCCAAAACAATGTCCATGGATATATTCTCCCATTTCCATTCTAGTACTGGTAAAGGCTGAAGCATCCCTTTCGGTAACTGCCGCTCTGCTTTAACCTGTTGACAAGTCAAACACTTCACAGTAAAATCAGTAATATCTATTTTCATTCCATCCCACCAGTAATACTCCTGCAGATCTCTGTACATCTTAGTACTTACAGGATGAACTGAAAAAGGAGAAATATGAGCTTCACATAAAAACTCTCTCTTCAACTTTGAATCACAAGGCACACACAATCTCTTCCCAAATCTCAAAACACAATCATTATCAATGTTGAATTCAGGCAACTTACCTTCCTGAACCAGCTCTACCTTTTCCTACAACTCACTGTCTTGCTTCTGTGCTTTCTTGATTCTGTCTGATAGAGAAGATTTCACTGATACCTGAAACAAAATAGAAGAACATCATGCACCAACAACTTCTATGCCAAATTTCATCAAATCCTTAACCAAAGGATCACATTCCAAATGCAACATTATTACTGAGGCATTACTTTTTCGACTCAAAGCATCATCCACTTTATTTGCTTTTCCCAGATGGTAATGAATTTAGAATCATAATCCTTGATTAATTCCATCCATCTCCTCTGTCTCATGTTCAATTCTTTCTGAGTGAATATATACTTTAATCTTTTGTGATCAGTATTTATTTCACACTTTACTCCATAAAAATGATTCCTCCAAATTTGTAAAGTGAAAACAACATCAGCTAATTCCAAATCATGTGTAGGTTAATTTACCTCATGATATTTCAACTGACGTGAATCATATGCAATTACCTGGTCATTATGCAATAGGAAACAACCATGCCCTTTTAATGAAGCATCACTGTAGATAAAAAACTCACCATTCCTGGAAGGTAGTGCTAAAACTGGAGCATTCACCAATCTTCTTTTCAGTTCCTGAAAACAATCATCACATTCTTTTGTCCAGGTAAACTTAATACCCTTCCGAGTTAGCCTAGTCATTGGACTAGATAACCGTGAAAAATTTCTAACAATCCTTCGGTAATAGCCTGCCAAACCAAGGAAGCTACGAATCTCATTTACATTTTTGGGTCTTGGCCATTCTTCAACAACCTTTGTTTTTGCAGGATCAACAGTTATCCCATCTTTAGAAACAATGTGACCAAGGAAAGAAATTTGTTGCAACCAAAACTCACACTTGCTGAATTTCCCATACAATTTATTTTATTTAAAGTTTTTCAAAATAACCCTTAAATGTCTTTTATGCTCCTCTTTACTTTTAGAAAACACCAAAATATCATCAATGAAAACCACCACAAACTTATCAAAGAACTCATGGAAAATTCTATTCATTAAGTCCATGAATACAGTAGGTTTATTGGTTAGCCCAAAAGGCATTACTAAAAATTCATAATGGCCATATCTTGTACGAAACACGGTCTTCGGAACATCTGCTTCCTTTACCTTCAACTGATGGTACCCCGATCTCAGGTCAATCTTTGAAAAAAACTGAGCTCCCTGGAGTTGATCAAACAAATCATCAATATGAGGCAAAGGATATTTGTTCTTAACAGTGATGTTATTCAAGGCTCCATAATCATTGCAAAGTCTCATAGAACCATATTTCTTTTTAACAAATAAAATAGGAGCACCCCATGGTGATGTTCTAGGTCGAATGAAACCTTTCTCTATTAAATCTTGTAATTGATCCTTCATCTCTAAAAGTTCAATTTGATCCATTTGATAAGGGGGTTTTAAAATTGGATTAGCATCAAGAACTTTGTCAACAGTAAATTCAACTTCCGGATCTAGTATTATTCCAGGAAACTCATCAGGAAAAACATCCGGATACTCATTTACCACTGGCACGTCATTAATCTGAATAGTTCCTTTGTTTTCAACGATATGTGCAAGGTAACATTCATTTCCATATTTTACAAGTTTCTTGGCCTCTTGATAAGTTATCAACAGTAAGGGTTCATTCTTGTACACAAACTGAAAGTATTTCTGAAAAGAAACTTCTTTAGCTCTACAGTCAATCTTAGCATTATAAATAGAGATTCAATCCATACCTAGGATAACATAAAACTCTACTAGAGGTAAAAAAATAATGTTTGCAAGTAGGTTCTTTCCACGGATAAGGGTAGGAAGATTCTTATAAATTCTTTTTTCCTCAACATTTCCCCCAGGTGTTTTTACCAAATGTTCAGGAGTCGTTTCGTGAGATGGTATTCCCATTTTACTAGACAAGGTTTTAGAGATGAAATAATGTGTAGACCCCGAATCAAACAACACACTGGCATAATCTGAAAAAACAAACAATGTACCTGATACAAATTCATTTGATGGCCCGACATCTGCTGAAGTAGTTTAAAAGGATTTCACCACCCCTTTTTGCTTGTAGTCTAACTCCTTACCATCAATCACGCTCTTTGTCGGACACTCATTTTCATAGTGACCCATCTCATTGCACTTAAAACATTTCACTAATTGTAAATCAAATTTGGACTTACCATCACCTTGATCTTTTTCAGTGCAATCACGAGTCTTATGTCCCATCTTACCACATCAGTAGCACTTTACAGAATTCAGAAGACATTCCCCAGCATGCCTTTTACCACATTTATCACAAAATGGAAACATAGTTTTCTTATCGTCAAACCTTTTTGAAGAATTCTTTCCTTTCTCCTGCCACCTCGGTCTCTTCTTCTGCTGGTTGTTATAGAACACTTGATCATCGGCGAACTCAATTTCCACCTTCTCAGCACATCGAACAAGCTTTTCATAACTTTTAAACTCATGAGAAGCCAATGCCCTTCGATATTTTATCTTTAATACTGAGTAAAAATGATTGATTTTACTATCAAGGTCTTGGATAAAATTTGGAGCATACCTTGCCAATCGAGTGAACCTTTCTTCATAGGCAGCCACTGAGTCTTCCTCTTACCTCAACTCCAATAATTTTTTTCCATCCTAAGTTGAACAGCCTTAGGAAAATACTTCTCAAGAAACATACCATTGAATTCATCCCAGTCGAGAGCATCAATCTCATCAGCGTCCCTGATATTTTTAACCATAGACCACCACCGATCTGCTTCACCCTACAAACGGTAAATAGAAAGACTAACCTTTTGATTGTCTGAACACACCATGACATCAAAAATATTCTCCAATTATTTAATCCACCCTTCAGCTAGAACATGGTCAGATGATCCTCTGAATGATGGGGGATGTTGCCTCATGAAATGTTCCACCACTGACACGTTCCTCTGTGGTTGATTTGGCTGATCTCGTGCATGGATACCACCGCCATTTATCACTTGAGTCAACTGTACCATTACTACAACAAACTGTTCAGTTCCAATTACGACCATCTCAAGATACTGATTCAGAAGGTCATTTCCTTCTGTATGCCTTCTTAGAACTGTTTCCCTGTTTCCTCTGCAGAAAACCATTCTGAACAAACATGTCTTAGATGAAGCAACATGGTAATCATCGAATGTTGTATCATTTCAATCATACCATAAAAAAATATTTTTGGATAATCATTTAATAAAATTATAACTCCTAAAGTTATCTAAACCGACCTCTGATACCAACTATATGGCCCCAGCCTTATACCTTACTTAATCTTGAGTTATTAGAAGATTACACATTGAGGATCTTTTCAGGTTTAGAGTTTTAGAGAATTTGATCATAAAACTTGCATTACATTCCACATTTAAACAAAGTGGTTACATGAAAGATAGTATTAATTTTTCCCATCAACGGAAACATATTTAAAATAAAACATGGATTCTTTCTTGACACTTCCTTGACACTATCATCATATAATGTACCCTTTCCTTGACCTGTGAAAAACATTTCAAAGACATGGGATGAGCATAAAAAGCTCAGTAAGGGATATAAAAATATGGAAAGGAAACATGAGTACAAGTATACATAAGAATCAATGAAATCATACTCTACTCTTAAAATGTAATCACTTTAACATACCTCATCAAATGATGAATAAATCATAGAAATCATAAGACATAAAGGTAACTTGAGGCATTCATAACACTCTTACGTAGGGACTAACCCTCTTTGTTACGTTTGGAATACCCATTACAGTATATTACCTAAATATATTCAGAGAAACCTTAACGTTTAACTCCTTTGCATTACCCAATTCATTGGAGAGATATATCGGGCTCAGCCACCCTTTTTTTATCATGGAACCTCCCATCTTCATAAACAATGCCCAAGACCCATAAAATAATCGTATCATATAAAACATGCATAAAGGAAACATAACATTTCCACATTTCAATCACACGATATCAATAAAACACATTGATATAATAAAAACATTATGAAAACCATTTTCAATACCAAAATAAAAGAAAAGTAAAATAGGGTATTTATTTTTCTTTAAAAAAAGGTATGCCTTGTAGAGGAAGCCGAAACTCAAATAATGGTCATGGCGGCGGGGAAGTCATTGTCGCCGCATACATTTGACAAAAACATTAACTTTTGTCATTTAGTAAAACACTTAGTATAAAAAAATATTCCTTTTGGATGAATGTAAAAGTCAAAGGGGTTTATACACTGTATAAAAGAAGGTTGTGTATAAAACAAAATATGGCTCAATGAAAGGAGATTGAGACGAAGTCCCATACCTCGTATCCGACTTGACTTGATCGTTCTTTAATCTCCTAAATAATAAACTTGAGTTAATTTCTACTTGCTTAAGAACCTTTTTCAAGTTCATTATTCCTTTTATATCATTTATTACCATGTCATGAACACTATGTTATTATTTAAGTTTATAATGGTCGTTTTAACAATCATTGGTACTTGAGTCAAAAATAAACTCTTTATAATTACAAGTTTTTCATGTATCCATTATATCTAGAGTTATAATCATGATGTAGATATCATATATATTATATATATCCAGTATATACATGAATTTATAATATTACATAACGATTATAGGTAAGAAACGAAATGCACTGTTCATGGAGACGGTAAGCCATACGTACGCATGAACACTACTTTCATTTATATTTCGTATTTTATGGAATGGAATCATAATGATATAAAGTTATATTATAATTCCATTATAATATCATATATAATATAATTAAATCCATCCTTTATACGTACCACATATGGTATTAACGAATCAAATCACTTTGAGGGGGCGGTAGTCCGCACTTCCTCAAATGAAGATATCGCGTTTACCCATAATGGAAACCATAAAGGTATGCAATAAATGAAAAATACAGAAGCTTAAGTAAAACATAAACATATTATATATCATATATAAATATAGTGACATCTTAATGTCCACCTTTAAAGGTGTTATATGAGTGTTGAACAATCATCGTTTCGTGAGGCAGAAATTCGCCATCCACAGAAACAATATTTTCTTTAACCATTAGATGTAGGTTTGTGTAAGTCTAGCTCCAATCCTTCTTATAAAAACATCCTAGTATATGTATGATACTGGTTTTGTTACAAAATAAATGAATAAAAATAGTTTAGGGGGTTGGAGAAGCAAAATAAAACATAAGAACACAAGAGAAGACACTACCTTTAAATCGGTAACTCTTTTTGATTTGAGCTCAAAGGACTCCTTGGGAAGACTTCTGCCCAAAGTGAGGCTTCTAAGAGTTAGATATGGATTTTTAGATACACCATGGGCAGGGGTTGGCCGAGAAAAAGGCTTTGGAAGTGTGGGTAAGGTGGTAGAGGTGGGGGCCTTTTATAAGAGGAGAGGAGGGGCACTCTTGGAAAGTTACAAAATGTTACTTTATTTTAAAATGAGTTTCGGATTTTAAAGGTCCCACATTGATTTATTTAGAGGATAAGGTGATAAGCGTTCGAAATATACCTATCCTATAGGTATTTGACAAGTTTAGGTGTTATAGTTTACATTATCTTTTTATTTTATTTAAATCGTTAAATAATGAGGTAATCGTTGCATCGTCATGATGTCATAACTAATTTAATTTATTTAATGTCTAAAAATTATAAAACAAATACTATGATGTAGGAAATCTTTTTATCATTCCAATGACTATTTATAGTAAATAATATGACTTGAATAACCCAATTTAAAAATTGTTTTAGTAAAACAACTCATGTTTGTGTAATTTTTACTTTAACAAAAAAGGTATTAATGTAATTTTCCTACCAAAGTGGCTCCATGGGGTCCCCAAGATGACCCATGGATTGTATTGGTCGTCCATGAAACATTCAATAAGGGTAGTACATGTGTCAAGTTCATTTCATATTATTAAAACATTATTCTTACCTTAAATTACACTAATTACCTCTAATCGCGATTAAAAACTTAAAAGTTACTATTCACCAAAAAATTATTTTAATCCCATTGAACCATATTTTACTTATTAATGACAGCCATGTATGTAGGATTTTTGAAATTAAAAACACAGAGGTGGTAAAATTTCATTTAAACGAAAAATCAGTTTTTATAAGTACCACATAGTGGTTTCACTATTAATCAAAAATTAAAGTTTTCCAGAAAAATACCAAAACTTCACCCAAAGCTATATTTGATATTCCGAATTCAAAAATGATGTCTATTTTACAAAATCCAAATCATACAAGTTACATTAATTAATTTAATAATTAATTCCCGTTGTCATGACAAATAGCGTGTTTTTATAAAACAATAAGTATCAAAAGATTGGCACTAGTTTAAGTCCAATTTCAAAGTAAAATTAATTCCAATGACCACCATTGGATTAAATGGTAAAAATATATTCTAATTTCACATTAAAAACAATTAAAAAGATAATATAATCATATAATCAAATTATATTAATAGGAGATTTTGAATTAAAATACAACATTTTTCACTATTCATTTAAAAAAAGAACATTATCAAAAAAATACTAGAAATTTATCCAAAGTAAATTTCAATGTCCCAATCATAAAAGAATAAGTTTATATTGAAAAATCTAGCTTATAAAATTTTCAAAAGATAGATTTAAAAATGGGTTTCCATCAAAAGGCAGTAAAACAATATTTTAAAAATATTAGTGTATTCCATGCTTAAGATTGGATTTATTCTCATTTTAAGCCTCTAAAACACTATCTAATTCATTAATAGACATAGATAAAAATATCTATTTTTCATTACTTACTTGGGATGTTACACATATATATACTGGATATATAATATATATATGATATCTAAATCATTTATATCATTCTATAGATAATGGACTTTTGACCACATGGACAAATTGTGATTATAACAATTTCATTTTTGACTCAAGTTCCGAACATCAATAAAATATCCAATATGAACTCAAATAATTAACTAATTATTATAGAAAGGTAATATGTGATATAAAAGGAATTATAAAATTGAAAATTGTTCTTAATCAAACAGAAATTAACATAAGTTTATTAATCAGGTAGAACAAGGAACACACAAGACAATTCGAACTTGAGGTAAGGGGTTGCTTATCTCACTCTTAATTTAGTGTGATTTCTATTGTTCACCACATATTTATTGGATGTGGTTTATTTTGTTCTTTCCATAATTTTATTCATTGTGTAATATACTTTAATTTATGGATATTTACATCATCATTGTATGATCCTTCTTCCATGGGTGTATGTTTTGTAAGTTACCAAATCGATAAGGGAATTTGAAATTTCAATTTCCTCTCATTCGGATTTACGCATACATCATTGATTATTTTACTCCAAGATTATGTGTGGAATAACTATTCATTTTCTTATATCATAATTTCCACTCTCCTTTCTGTGGATATAATTTTGATACACATAATCACTCCGTTGATAAATTCTCAATTCATCGATATGAACATGATAAGAGTAATTTTAACTCAATCTCCATTTGTTGAGTTAAATATCCAATTAATTGGTGTTGTTTTTACAAGAAAATGTGTGAATGTCCTCTGATTGATTTACACTGAATATAAAATCATATTGAGTGTATTTATATTTTTCACACATAATTATATCGTTGATTTATCCTTAACCTATGGATACGGTCTTTATAAGACATTTCAACTCAATTTACATTCCATTGAGAATTCTTTGTTGTTATACACCAAATAACTTTTATATGGTGTATATAATGAACTTTTACATAGTATATCATGAATCTCTTTATTATCATGATATTGAATATTTTTTATTACCTCAATTATTTGTATTCAAGTGTCTTTGTTTTGGTTTGGAACTCTAACTAAAATATCATTTTAAATTTTTTAAAGATTTATTATTCTAAATATGTTTCATTAATGTCCATGTTTTAAAAATGGTTTTAAGGATGTATTTATATGGACATTAAATTTTTATAATTACAATTCCTTTTAAAAGTTTTAAATTGGTATGGGACACTTTGATTCAAAAATCTATTTTTAAATGGATTCTTGAAAAATAGTGTGACTTTTAAATGATTTCAAGAAAAGGGGGATATTTCTCTCTAATAGTTTTATGATTATTTTCATCTCTGTAAATATCCTTAATTATTCTTGATTGAGGTTAATCTGATACAATACAATCTTCCATATTGTATCGAATGAGTTATGTTTGACTTTGGATGTGCTATTTTTATACCATTCATGGTTTGTGGATAAATTATTGACATTCCGTATGCTAATTTTAATACGAGTGTTTATTTCATGTTTCAAACTTTTCATATAAGGAATGAATTAGACTTAGTAAGTGACGAGTGGGGCCCGCTATAGCTCGTCGATGCATCTGTAGGTCTCATGAGACAAACTAGTGTCTTGGCACAAGGCCTTGGGAAAACATTTATTTGTAGTCTTGGCACGAGGCCTTGACTATGTGGTTATGAATGTCTGGCATTATGCATTCCCTCGTTATGAGATTAGTTATTACATGTGATTATTTGGCTAGTAGAATTTCCATGCGCATGTTAATATGGAAGTATTTGATTTATTTTTTCCATATTATGTTCAAGTTTATGTTTAAAAGGATGTTTTTTTATTACACATCTTGCCTTAAATGTTTATAGCTTCTGCTAAATTATTTACCCTTACTGAGCATCTGAGCTCACCACTTTCTTATGTTTTATTTTTTCCAGGATCCCAAGAAGTATTTTATGATTGTGATATAGGGTTAATATAATGGAAGAATGGTGTTCTTAAAATATTATTTATGTTGTGTTGTATGTTCAAAAGTGTAATGTAACGTTCATGTATGTAATCTATTTTCCCAAACTACTAAACTGAGCAGTCCTTTGGGAATTGATTCCTTGTAATCATGAAAATGTATTAAAATAATGCACCGACTATGGGTAACTGTGATCGGGTCGTTACACTCTTACATTATGCTAAAATCTTAAAAAATAGTACAATTTTCATAAAAAACATTTTTTAAATAAACTAAATATTTTAGGAAAAACCCAAAAAATATAATATTAAGGTAATATTGTGATTCTAAATCCAAAAATAATTACCACATTTTCTATTTAAAATTATCAAATTTGGAAATTAATTTTTTTGAATAAAATTATAAAATACAATGAAAATCATTTTTATTAAAAAAATTATTTCCAAATATTAACTGTTATTATTCTGATCCCATGTCATTTTTAATATAAATTGGTTTTATCCAATTATTAATATCAATCATATTTTATCATTAATCATATTATTCTTTAAATATAAATTTATATCTCATAAAATATAAATTTTTATAAAAATATTTTCTGAAATAATAAATGATCTTATAATTAAATATTGGTAAAGTAATTAAACATAAATCTTACAAAAATCAATTTTTTTATATTTTAATATAATTAATAAATATTTTAATAATATTTTTCCTCACTATTTCAACATTTATTTTTTAAGAGTATTACATAAACATTTATATTTTATCTAAACATATCATGATTTCATTTATTTTCATTATTTTTTGTGAATCAAGATATCAAATACAATGAATTATTTAAATGTAATAATATATTAATATATATATATATATATGTTTTATGTGGTGTAAAACACATTTGGGCCCTAAAACATATGAATTTTTCATTTTCATGGTTGAACTCAAGAACATTCCTTACCATATTTAGTTATTCTTTGTCTTCATTTTGTGCCTTTTTGATATCTGCATAGATGGATGGTTGCAGATACATTTTATAATGATAGTATTCCTCTCATTACCTTATTCTTGTAAGGTATTTTCAATATAAATCCATGAATTTTTGACCTTTTTCAATCCACATCATAGATAAGGTTTCATGATCCTTTCAACTCCGACCATAATAAGCCTTATTTTCCTTCATTTGGTGATAATGTATTGAGGAATAATAATCCATGATAAACTCCAACCATATCCTTAGGTATATATTTTCCTCATTTTATGTAAATATATACATTATGTTTTTATGAAAAAAATATTTATCACACTATATACTATAGAGATTATACCACCACATATTTATGGGAAAAAATTTGGATAGTACTTATAAATCATAATCCAGATAATTTTTCTCATCAACCATTAATGAGAGAGAGTAATATGCTACCACCATATGATTTTTTTAGTAGGAATTATAATACCGTCTTTAATTAGTCATAATATATAACTAATCATTTGTCACTGTAAGGTAATGTTACTACATGTCTGACAACCAAACTATTATTAAGCTCCTTGATGGGTTGTTTACATTAATATATAAATGGAAATATTAATTATTTCTATATTTATTCTACTTAAGGATTTGATAACTATGATATAATTTTCTAAAATAATCGATAATATCCAACCAATCTATGAAAATTGTATATCTGAATCCTTGTTTGTGGTTTAGAATATTTCTCAAAAACCAAAAATTGTATTGATATAGTAATATTATATATTGGTTTTACATGACCTAATAACTAAAATTTATACAACCAAAATTACAAGTTGTTATATTTAGAATTAAAATTTTCATTCATCAATGTCTTCAAAAAAAATTCTAAAATAATATTTATAATCTTCCTTTATATTTTTAAATAGAATATTATAATGTATATAGAACTATATAAAATGTTTGATAGAATATGTAAATATTCTATTCATTAGATCAATGATAATGGTGTGTGATTTAGTAATTATCAATTACATTACTATAAATTCATAATTTCCATACGATGTATGGATGAATGTCTTGGTTATATCATCCCTTTTGACTCAAAATTAATGATATCTAGAATAAAGGACAAACATTGAAAATTAGTGAACCCATAATAGTTGATCCAAATAGTCATAAATACTATGTGTGGAATAAATTTTCATGATATTGATCCTATTATTTTCTGGAATCTCAATATAGAGTTGCATCGATACATATAAAATAAATAAACGATGTACCCCATGGTGTTTCACATTGAAATTTCATTTCGTTATCGGTGTTCTCTTTTAGTTTCTCCTTCAATTATTGAATCTCAGATTAATACATTATAAAAATGGTTTTTAAAATAGGCTTATAACCATATATTTTGTATAGAAAAATTAATTTCATGAATCTTGGGAAAATGAAGAAATTTTTTTAATAATATTTTTTATACAATTTCGAACAATTTAAATAACTAGAATGGTGTGTTTTTATATCTATTGGAGATAGATAATCCTTATGAATATGCATTAAATTCCAAATAAATAAATTTCTTTCTTTCAGAGTTTATAGTCATCCTTGTACAAATTAATGTCCATTAGTTGATTGGGGATATAGAATGTGACTTCCCAACCATGATAATTAAAATGGGATCTATATTGAGTGAACCAATCCATCCACAAATTCACATAAAATTCAAATATAAGGTGAATAATAATATTTTTAGGAATAAAATCTCCACAAACATCTATATGAGAGGATTTATATAATTTCGATGAAATCATCATTCCATTATGTGTCTTAAAAAATTATTAAATATATAATAACTGAAGGTGTAATGTGATACCAATAAGAAATTATCAAAATATAAAAGGGTTTTAGGAACTATAATCAAAATACGTTTTTCATTCATCAGTTGTTGATTATAGTATATTTAAAAACATCATTCTTGTGAACAAATTTTGTGGTTATGATTTCATAGGATTTCCATTTACCCTTTTCCTAAGAAGTTTATGATGTTGATTTTCATTATTATCTGTTAGATTCATGCATTGGTTTTCATAATGCCCTTTCTCTATGACATTAAAAAATTAGAGCATGGGTGGATCATTTTTTAAGAAACCATTACATCCATTTAATTTTTTACCCTCAACATATCCTTTATACATTCATTGTTCTTATGGGATTATTTTCCACTCATGATGAATTTAAATTTCCCCAGAAAGAAGTTCCCTCCATGATTCCTTCCACAATTATTATTGAATCAATATTAATTTTCTTCTTACATGGGTTATAATACTATGGTTTCCTTAGAAAACGATTATTCTATCTTTATCGAATAAATTATAATAATAATGGGTGTCCCCAGTCTACATTTATAGCTTTAAAGCACATTGATTAATTTATTTATAGATACCAAAGTCTCCTATACTCAATATGTAACAGCCCAACCATATCCATTGGATTTGTAAGAGCTAAGGAGACAATAAGATTTGGTGACATACCCTATATACTAGTTATTGGAAATAAAACATAGGGTCTTAAAAAATCACTTATGTAATATTTTCCCTTAAAAAACACAACCATTCAATAAAATAAGAAAAATAACCAAACTATATTGTTGGAGGCATCAAAGATAGAAAATATAACTCAAATATAAAAATAATCATCAAAATCAAAGTGGAATAAAATATTTAAACAAGACATGGAATCAAAATAATATAACTTCATGGATAAAAATAGAAGATGATCACTATCTGTAATGAAATATCTATGTTCTAACCACCCTTATCAGAAAATATCATCTTGATTCTCCACTTAATAATTGATTAAATTTATTTTACCTGTTTCATGAAGACAAATGTCAACAAATCAATAGGGTTTATTTGCGTTGTGTGGGTACTAAACCAAGTAGGAAATACCCAAGTGACATCCAACTAATTCTACTTGGATGAGAACAGGTTATATCGTAGTTAAAAATACATATAAAACCTATAATAATTTAACCAAAGTATTTTATAAAATAAATTAAATTAATTTATATAGTTAATCCCTTACTTTAAACAAATTTTAATTATTAATTCCACAATACACACATGTGAATGAATCCCACTAGGTGAATTCCTCACTCAAGAGTAGTATCACATCCTATTGGTCAATGTATCTAATGGTTGTGAATCTAATGTAAATTGATGGAATCAATCACTTTTATGAACTCAAGAATATATATTCTAATACAATATTAACACATGTAGTTATAGGTATATTCCAAGGTCTAACACTCATTTAGTAATCCAATGAAATTAATAATTGAAAAAATTTAAACAAACATTAGGCTTCTGTTAAAAAAAACACAATTTAAAACCATGTAACAAAAGGATATTTCCCAAAAAATCATTAAAACTCCATTACATAATACTTCTAAACTAAAATAGTTTTCAATAAATAAATCATAAAATTATTCCATTTAGAGTCCAAGAAAATAATTAAATAAAACTATACGTTACAATTACAGAACATGTATAGGGAATATATAAAAAACCCTAATCATACTAATCTCAAAGATCACAAGAAATAATGACACAAACTATCCGATTTTGACTCTATTTCATTTTTCTAAAAGTAATCCCGAAAATATATAGTAAAAACAAGATTTATATAATACAAATGAGAATAAAAACATCAATAAAAGTTTTGATTCAAAGAGAAATGAGAATACCTAGTAATGGAAGAATAACATGGCTCTTTCCATTAATTTACAAGTTTATATGCTTGAGGAGTCATTGAAATTGGTCTAAAAATGACATGGATCACCAAAATAATCCTTGAAGAACCCTCGAATTTGATATCCTAGGATAGAAGATAATGTATGAGAGTTTTCATGAGTGTATTAGGATAAAATAATAATATTCATATTTTATTAATATTTTTCCATGTTTAGGCCACACAAGTTGATAAATTTTGAACCAACCATGCTAGTGACACTATAAAAAACCTTGGGCTTCACTATTGTACTGCATGGTTTCTAAAACCACATTATAACTATAAAAAACCCATTTTCTAATAATTCTGAAATATAAAAGATTGTGGTGTTGTTTCTCAGAACTATAAATATACCAAGTAACTCTCATATTCTTTTCCATGGTATCTCATAGAAGATTTATGGTTTACCTTAACCATTTTCATGTAGTACCCACATAAAAATGATTCCAAACATACTAAAGTAATCATGAAACATTAGAAACACAATTGAAGGATTATGAATATTTACAATACATAATAAGATATTTAGGTAACTCAATTAATGGGTGTTAAATTCTCCCATATATTTGGAATTCAATCCATTACATATTTAGATTAGTGGTTCTTTGTATGACTTTCATTCATGGATCCAGAATCTATTTTTCATGAACCAATTTAACCAATTTAATTTAACTATGTTTATATAATACATGAAACTATGTAGTTTTTTTTCCTTGAAATAATTTATCCTTTTTATCTAAGATAATAATTGGTGAAATAATAAACTTCACATCAAATTCATGATCAAAAAAATCCTATAGAATAACATGGATATTATTAGGTTGGTTTTTCGTAAAATTAGGTACATGAAAGTCATTATTAACTAAACTGAACAATGGTAATAATGAAAATTGACAATCAAGATCACAAATATGTTAAAGTATATAAAAAGTTCCAATATTACAAAGATAAAAATCTCCCTTACCTAAATATTGATCACCATCCATGGAAAGACATTCAAGAACCCATGATCTCTTATGAAGAAAGGGTTAAATGAGGGGACTATCATCTATATAATAATTCTCAATGATTTGGCATGAAATGAAATACTTCCTGATCATGTGATCTTTTTTGTTTATTTCATGAATAAGTATAGGTATGAATATTGACTTATATTCAGTCTCTACCCAAAAAAGTGGAGTTAAACAAGGACTATGATCTAATGAATAAAAATGATCAATTTATATCATGTCTTAATAACTATTTCTACATAAAAACTAATGTAATGTAAAATGATCCATCTATAAGACATTGAAATCTGTAACACAAGATCATAGCATGTCTTATACTATGTGTAACATTTATTTCGACATCTCATGCATTTCAGGACGATAAATTATTCTCATTGTTAACCAGGTACCCAAAGCATCCTAAAAATGTCTCAATAATTAATTGGTAAATCAATGATATTGATAAAAAAATGTTAAAATGTGTATTCCTTTCAATTTTAGGATATTATTAATGTATTGAATTACAAAATCACTAATCATATTAAATTAAAATACCATAATTAAGTGGGATAAATTTTTTATTCTATCCATTATCACCCATATTCAATAATTATTGAAAATAATTATAGGTAAACTTGAGACAAAGTACATAGTGATATGCTCTTATTTTCATATGTGTATAAGAAAAAACTGAACTATTGTAGTCAGAAATTTATTATCATGCTTTAATTATTTATATGAAAGGAATCTTGTCACACAATAAACCACATTTAATTTCATATGTAAACACTAAAAATGTGTTATTTGGGCCCTATGAATCTTTTGGACACCATGATTAATTTCCCATAATAAATATATATAAATAGAATGGAGATTTTTAGAAGATGGTGGAAACACAATCCAATATGAAAAAAGAAGCACCATGATTATATCTTGTTTCTATCCCCATCATTAATTTTTTTATGTAATGGTAGAGATATGATGATAAACTATTTCAAAATACATCAATTTCTAATCCAAATCAGGAATAAAATTCACTAAAAGATTACAAAAACATCATTCTTCTCTCTGGGATATAAATTACTATCCTATATCTTAATCATAAATTTCCTTTATTCATGAGGTTCTCTTTCTTGATAGATGTATTATATCTATATTATCGTGTTAGATATGAAATTTCTTTTACCTTATGTATAAACCCTGTCAATATCAATCATCTAGAGTTACTCCATCAATTTCCTCTCGTTTAGGTTCAAATACCATAGTGAGGTTACATACTTCAAGATTTTATAATCTATGAATATAGTAGACTTCTTAGTAAATAGATCATGAAACCATTTTTTCAAACCATGGACCACCAAAAACAATTAAATATTAATGTTTAAGAAATTAATTTCATTATTTAATAGTTATCAAGACCTATTTTCATGAGAACTTGACTGAGTCATGAAATGAATGAATCATAATTTAAAAAATAAAAATTACTATATTAGGAAAATATGTGAATTTATATTTAAGTGAGTCTATCCAAAACCTCCAAAAATATTGATAAAAATAATTAATCTACTATAATAGAGGTACATTTCTCAATAGTTCTATCATGGGATATGCGATACTAGAGAATCCTTGAATGAAGTGGAAATAGTAACCTCATAAGACCATAGAAATATATAACCGAAATAATTTCGTCAAAAGTTCCCATTTGATGATATATTTTATATTTTTTTTGGTGTATTGGAATGTTGTTTTAGAAATTACATGCCCATTTAAGATGACCTCACATATAAAGAAATCGCATTTAGATAATTTTATATAATGTTTGTTCTCCTGTATGTTTCTCAACCCTATATCTGAATGTTATTCATGTTATATTTGATTTTGATAATGTACTATAATTTCATACATAAATACCTCAAAAAGGTAATTAGTATCCTTTAATGACATGATTCATCAATGTCATGAAAAATATTGGTTCATTTGTAATATAGAAGGGAATGACAATATATTTATAATGACCACATGGAATTCTGAATTTTGTGTTTGGAATATACTCATACCATACCAAGATTTAGTGCTACTAGAACTTACAATAATTATTTTAGAACCATTGGGTTGTATTAAATTTATTTATACATCATTAATTCATTGAAGAGGACAATTATTCTTTATTGTAACTTGATTCAGTTTCAGATAATCAACATAGAGTCATAAAAAACTAACTAATTTATTTAAAAAAATTACTAGAGTATCCCAAAGATATGAACTCTATATTATGGTTCCTTTTATTTGAAATAGCTCTAATAGTATATTTAATTACCTAAATTCATTTTATTTCATTCTAGATGATGGATTTGAAATAAGAATTTTCCCCAAAAGGAGATCAATATAAAATTCTACATCGCTTTTAGGTGTCTAACAAGTAAAATTTTCAAACACTATGAGGATATTGATAAAATATTATAGTAAAATTTTGAGTTTCAATTATCTCATTATTACCAAAAGTTACTTCTTTTAATTGAAAAGAAAATATTCCCACAACTGGGTTAGTTTTAATTATCAAACTCTTCAAGTGTTCAAATCCCAGTCTCTTTTAATGAGATATATTATCCCACCAGATAAAAAATCTACTCATAACACATGAAAATTAAAATGATCCTTGAACAAAACTAACAAATATATTCCTAGAATTAAATTACAGAAGCCCATCTCTATAGTAAAAAATTCCAAAAAAAATGTTACATCATTGATGGTAATAGAAAAAGCTACAAACTTCAATCCCATATTCACTCACCACCTGAGAGGTTTTAGGATACTCATCACAATTGTAATCATATTAATATGAAATTATATTTTATTAGGGAATAAGAAGCTCTTAAATATTGGGACAAACTCATAGCCAATATAAATATCATAAGGTTCAGTTTTACAATATTGTTAAAATTTACAGTCAAATGACATTTGTCCTCTATGGTCATTTATTCAGAACCATATAACTAATTAGTTGTTCCTCATTTTCCCATTCATCCATGATTTCTTTGAACTATATAAGGATTTATGGAGTTTTTGGCATCACCCTAGACACTTAGTTTTGAGGATGAGAAATATTATGATATAATTGCACATTCATTGTAAATGATGTCTAAGATACATGATAGGTATTCCCATCTTCTGAATTTGGATCATTAGATAAATATTGTTGAGTTTGAACCATTTAATTATAGTTATGATATAATCTATGTGTCTGCATAAAATCCCTCTAATGATTCATAGGAAAACTATATTAACTACATATTATACTATTAATAGAGCAATTAGTGAAGGAAATGAATCCAGTGGGTATGTATTTTGATACTCTTCCTCCCTATGAGTAAGTGTACCTCCTTTTCATATTCGTAACATTTTAGATGCCACATGTTCCCATAAAAACAAATATGATTACTGCAATAGGATACCAAATGATATATATTTCCTCAACTTCATAGTATTAACTAGGTTTTATAGGCACTAATACAGAGAATGTTAATTTTAGAATGAATTTTTTGGTCCAGTCCAGACTTGAATATATGTTCCTTTAAGGACTCACTACCCACCACTTAAGGAGAAAAATGAAAAAAGTTCAAAAAAATAGATTAATATTTCATCATTAATTTGTTTTATTTCTTAAAAATCATGAAATATTCTATTCATTTATATCATAAGTGAGTTTTTGTATAATTTTTTGTTGACTATTTCTTCAAATCCCTCCCACATAAGATGTCTGTTGTGTTTATCTAGGATAATTAAATCTCACATTGGTGAATAATATCCTTCAATTTATATATATATTTTTAAAATTCACCATTATATTATATGAGTTTCAAAGGAACTTTAATATCTGTTGGATTCACATATTTTGATACTCCCAAGTCATGTTTATTTCTATAATGGGTTTGTTGATTGACAATCTATTTCAATCTATTTTTAATCTCATGACTTTTCTAAAATTAGTTTACAGTATAAAAAGTTTCTATGTCATGGTCACTATTGAATATTACCGGTAAGAGGTCACTGGTGAAAAGATCACTGATGAAGACCTTACTGATGAAGGTTACCATTATAAAAGTATACATTTATAGAGTTACTATTGGAAGTCACCAGTACACGGACCCTGTTGTAAGGCCTAATGTTGGAGTACTTACTGAAAAATATAGATGCTGAGTCAATGTGATAGGTCAATGTTGTGACAAGGTTGCGGCAATAAAATGTTTTTGTTAGAAGTCCACTGTCAGACTTATTACCAAAGTCTACCATTGGGCAAAGTCTACTGTTAGACAATGTCTACCATTGGACAAAGTCTACTGTTGGACAAAGCCTACAATTAGACAAAGGCTACCATTGGAAAAATCCTACCATCGGACAAAGCCTACCTTTGGAAAAATCCTACTATTGGAAAATCCTGCCGCTTGCGAAGCCTACTGCAGGATAAGCCCACTGATAAATGTCTACTACAGATTGAGCTTGCCTTTGAAGATGCTACTGATTGAAATTCTACTGTTACCAATCTACTGATAAAAAATTCTATACTTTATCCATTTTTTTGATATTATCATAATAGTAATATTTGATTTATTTAATGCATATAACATTAATTAATTTTTTTTGTAGACATATCTGGAGACCATATCTTGACATAACAAGGTGCAAAAATGATTGCACGTGATGTACTCACTCCTTTTTTCAGACCTCAAATGTGAAAGATAAAAATACTGAGGATAAAAGATATATATATTAAGGCACAAAGAAAAAAATATAGAGTCATGTGTCGAGAAGATGAATGCGTTACTGAAGAACAAGAATAAGTACACTTCAGCACATACACTGAAAATCCAAGAGCTTCACGAAGATATTTTTGAAGAACATATTCAAGGCTATCCTGTTGTTCTTTATGAACTCTCTTATACTAATAATTTGAACATCTCAGTACTTGGAAGCTAGTACCTAGAAGTTTTGACACTCAGTTGTTAGATACAACATGAAGTGAAGAACAAAACATTCATTTCCTCAACTATAAGAAGTCCAGAGCTGGTCTTCAAACACATAGTGCATTCTAAACACCATCCTAATTTCTCTGGATCTACTATGTTATTTATTTTAAATTTCTGAGTAGTGTGTGTTTGTTACACACACAATGTCTCATGTGCTTTAATTGGGGGATATATAAAATATCCACTCAAAACTCTCTCACCCTTGTTTCCCACGCATAACTATGGAAGAAGCCTTCTGTGGATGGGTTGCTTGTTTTCCCATGTAGAACTATGGTAGAGGTTGTAGAACCTGGACAGTGTAAAAACTGTAGTAAAACTCGATACAAGTTGTGTATCAAGTTTATTTATACAAACTGCTTGGTGGTAAGTGATCACTATGTGGAGAGGATTAGGTCTCGACTTGATACTGAACCTCTTTCTTACATTGTTGTGATAGTACTCATATAATCTGTTTTATTTTATTCACTGCTTATATTTTTCAAAGATATAAAACTATTTTTTACTTTCACTCTGATAGTTAGTTTTCGTTAGTGTGTATATATGCTTAATTCAGTAAACCTATTTCAGTAGTTGAATTAGTGATTTCATTGATTCAACTGAGGAGTAATCAACCAAAGGGAAATTTGTTAAGTAATTAAATATTTAAATCTCAAATTCCTTAATTGACTGGGATGTTCTGAATTGGGTGATTTTTATCATTATGTTTTTAATAGAAATTTTAATTGGAACTGAATTCACCCCCCTCTTGAGTATCCACTCCAACCAACATTTTGTATCATAGGAGTTTTTATTTTCATGTTTTCAAATTATTATTAACTGTGATTTTATTTTTATCATAAAGATCGTTAAATTTATGTCATATCGAAATTTTCAGTTATTTATATTCTATGTAACTATGGAAACTAGAGTTGAGGGTGCTGCTACTAACATCCCACCTTTCTTTAATGGTAATAACTGTGCTCAGTGGAAATTAAAAATTAAAATGTATCCAGAGAGAATGGGACCTGGAATCATTGACACAATTGAAGAAAAACATGTATTTCCTGCTACTTCTAGGGACACATGGTCTTAGTTGACTAAAGCTATGTATAATAATAACTGTAAAGTAATGAATGACTTGTATGGTTTTCTAGGTGATTATGAATTCAATAAAATATCTTCTTGTAAAAATGCATATGAAATTTGGGATAATTAATCTATTTCTTATAAGGGAACAACTAATGTTAAAGAAATGATACTAAATACATACACTATTAAATATGATAATTTTAAAATGAAGCCTACTAATCCTATTTCGGAAATGTATCTCAGGTTTAATGAAATAGTGAACTCCATGAGTCTACTTGGGAAACCAGTGGACAATAAGGACCAAATCATGAGACTGCTTCGATGCCAACCTGACAGATGGAGAGGAACTTCTATTTCTATTTGAGTATCTTGTGACATAAGAAAACTTCTAGTGAAAGATCTAATTGGTAAACTTATGATGTATGATGAAGAGATTAAGGTGAATCAAGAATTATATGAGGAACCATGGAAGAAGTCAGTAGCATTCAAGACATTAACCTCAAATAGGATAGGCAAAAAAATTCAAGTTCCTGTAGAATGTTCCACTAGTGAAGAGTCAAATTCATATGGTGATGAGGGGATGGATAATCTAGAAAAAATGTTTAAAATGTTTTATCAAAAGAAGAAATTCTGCAGGAAGTAAAACTACAATGGAAAATATGATAGTAAAGGAAAATGGAAGAAATACAGAAAATGAAATGACAACTCAAATGAAATAATCTGCTATGAGGGAAAATGAAAAGGTCATGTGAAGGTAGACTTCCCCAAGATGAAAATTAAGAAAAAATATGAATATAAGTGAAAGGGTTATAAAAAGGTTATGAAAGATACTTTTAGTGCTTCAGAAGAAAGCTCTAGTGGATCTGATGCTTCTAATAGTGAACATAATAATCATGCCAACTTATGTTTCATGACATAAACATCTGAGGTAACACTTAACTCTCTGATACATAATGCCTATTATTCTGGGAATTAGAGTGAGGCACATAATGATGAAGATATGAATAAGGATGAACTATTTAAATACTGTGAGATTAGTGAGAATACCATTAATGAGCTCAAGGACAAATATAAATCATTAAAGAGACAATATGCTTCAAATGAAAATTATAAGTCAAATTTGGATACTAAAAAAGAGAAATTATCCCTACTGTTAAAAGAAAACACTTAACTTAAATAATCCAATGAACAATTAAGAAGAGATATTGAGGATTTTACTGCCAGTAGAGATACCATGACTCAGTTTCTAGGAAAACAGATTTCCCCAAAATATACAACTGGTCTAGGATATCAACCAAGACATAGAAGGATCATTAAAACTAAGTTTATTCCTAAATCTGGACAATTCATAGCTAGTTCACGTTTTGTACCATTTCTTGAAAAAAAATTCTTTAAAAGACCAAAAAACGTGTTTATGTCTCAAAATATATCTTCTGATTATAGGAAATATTTATGAAAAGTATGGTTACCATTATTTTACTTGATAACCTCTTAGGTCTGAAGGAAATCTAGGTACCAAAGTTACCACATGCCTAATCTGTTTTGTAGGGTCGTTGCCTAATGTTTACCTATAAGACTATGTGGAACTTGGACAGTGGATGGTCAAGACATATGACAAAAGATTATTCTTTCTTTAAGATCCTAATCAATGTTGATGGTGGATATGTAACTTTTAGTGACAATTTAAAGGTAAAAATCTTCAGCTTATACCAGATAGGTAACCCTAATACAATATTAATTTACAAAGTACTTTTTGTTGATGGATTAAAGTTCAATTTACTTAGTATCTTTCAGTTGTGTGATGATGGTTTTTATGTCATGTTTGAAAATTATGCATATAATGTTTTTAATTCGAAAAATGATTTAATATTTACTGCTCGCAGAAATTATAATGTATACGTTGTTGATTTAGATTCTTTAGCTAAGAAAAATGTTTCTTGCTTAAATGATTTTCATAAGGAATCCTGGCTGTGGGACAGAAGATTAGGACACTACAATGTGCACTCACATTGGAAACTAACTAGGAATGGTTTAGTTAGAGACTTACCTAAATTATAATTCCCTCTTAACAAAGTGTATAACAACCCATACATTACATACATTATTATTACATCAAAATTGAATCATACTTATTACAACATATAACAAAACCATGAAAGGACCCTATAGGTATAGTGTCTTTAGAAACTGGGAAACATAAACAACTGGTTCATAAATTATCTACGTTGTCTCCCATTTATTTTATTATATCTAGAGTCCCTTTTGGAATATCCTACTTAATATCCATCTTCCTGACCTAGGGAAAATAAAACATACAAAAGGGTGAGCTCAAATGCTCAGTAAGGGTAAAAAAAAATATCAGTAATATAATATTCATAAGAACATAACATTTTGAAAATCTTAACCTGCAAAAGAGATCATAATATAATGTCATAGGATAAATCATAGTAATGAAAAGTAATCCCAACTAATCATAACATAAAATATGAAATTTTTTGGAATAAACACATAATCATAGAAAATCATTTCATATCATTCAAGGCTCGTTTCCAAGACCATCATATCGGACAAAGTCCATTACTGAACCGAGTTCACTCCTCGTTCCAGTCATGTATCACTGAACCAGATTAACTTCCCATTCCAGCCATGTCTATCTCATGAGATATAAATCATTACCCAATGAATTGGAGGGAGATATATGTCCCACCCATCTCATCATGAAACCATTCTTATGTGTTCCACAAAATCATATTGAGGAAACATGCATGTGGATGATAAATATTCCCCTGAAAATTCTAAAGTATAAATAATCTCATATTAAAATGAGATTGCGATATTTTCCCTAACCTTAGGTCCGATTAGCTTTTTACGTGTCCGAACCTCCTGTATAATGATTTAAATAAAGTCATTGACTTATTAAATAATCATATTCATTGTTATGATATCATATATGGTCATATTCGTATCTTCTTGTTAATAATATTTCATTGCAACTTGTTAATCGGGTGTTTATTGCTATATGTTCTTATGCATGTCTTGTCGAATAAATTCTTATTCCACTATTTCAGGTATAGATACCTTATTTAAAGAATGGTATTAGTGTAATATATATCATATTTATTCATTCAATTCATTTATATAATAATTATTCAATGAAGATAATGTAGAACGAGCCGCATCACATCGTGGAGACGGTAGGCCGTACGTACGCACAAGTGATGATATCATTCCCACGATCATGGAATTGTATTGAAGTGTATGTATACTATTTCAGAATCAATATCAATTTACAATAATAACATATAGTTATTATTTACACCATTATACCCATCCATGTAAGGTGGTGGTGGAAAAAAGATTACACCACAGCATGGAGATGGTATTCCGTACGTACGCATGCACTGCGATTTCATTTTTAGTAGGATGGATAGAAGGTGGAATAGGCTTGTTTCATATTTATAATAACATATCAGTATATGAGTGATACTGATGATATTACTTCATAATGAAACAACTAAATAAGAATAAGTATAAGAAGAAATAAATTTGAAAGAATTGGTAACGGATAATACCTCTTCTTCGACACACTTCTTTGAAATCTCCTCTTAGGTCACTAAGATTTGTCTTTGAAGAAGACCAGGACCTCTAGGATCTTTCTAGGGAAGTGGAGAAGATAAATTGGCAGGGTTTGGCCAATCTTGAAGGCTCAATGTGGTGTTAGGAGGAGAGGGAGGAGGTGCCCTTTTATAGGGGAGGAGAGGGGCACCTTTGGAATTATAAGAAATATTAATTTATAATAAATTCTAACCCCACTGAAAAGACTCCATAAATGACTCAAATCCGAATCTCAGATGATATAGGGTTGTAATAGCATCATCCAATAAAATTTAGACAAGTTGGGAATTAATTTTAGACACTATAAACATTATTCATCCTTATATAATCTATTTAATTTTATTTGTGGTAATAATATTATAAATTTTAAATCAGTATAAATAATTACTTATATGTTTTTAATTGTCCATAATTGTATAATTTATTAAATTTTCGACCATATAAATTTTAATTTACAATTTTTAAATATTTTTGTGATTTTTAAACAATTTTATAATATATAATTTCTATAAATTAACAATAGTGTCAATTTTGACACTATTCATTTATTTGAGTTTAAAAAAAATATATACAGAAGATATGTAAGAAATAAAATATTTAATAGATTCATAACATGTCATTTTTATCTATAAAATTAGTGGATCACATTAAATAGTTCATATAATATTTATTTTAATACATTTAAAATCATTTATTTGATATTTCAATCTATAAAATAATTTCAACATCACTATTGTGTCATAATTAATGATAATTATTTTATCCCTAAAAATTATAAATAAATTCATATGATGTAGATAATTTTATTATATTTCTACGGAAAATTTATATCTGAAGTTTTATGATGTTTATCACAAAATTAAAATTATAATTCTTATAAGATTTAAGAGGGTGACATGTTGTCAGTTTCTTTGGTTTTAATAATAATTATATTATTTCATGGTCAAAAGTCCATGAAATGAATCTAGTCCAACCCTTAGGTGATATGAGTCAACTTGTATTCATCCAATAGGATTTTGGAAGGGGTTAGGGTAATTGTGTAATCTTATTTTTACCCTTAATTACCTGATTTACCTTTAACTGCAGTAAATACAAATTACCGGAGTTACTATTCATAATATGAAAAAAATAAAAGTAACCTATTAACATAATTTGGACACGATTATTACAAATATGGAATCAATTTTTCAAAATTCAAAACACGGAAGATTCAGTAATTAATTTAAAATTAATCCTGTTGTTAAGCAAACGGGTTTTAAAAGTTTAAACATTGCCAAAGATTGAAATGTTTTTACATATGAATTCACTGTAAAATTAATGGTAATGAAATACATTATATTAGATGGTAAAAATATATTCTATTTATACTTTAAAACCATTAAATATTATAATTTAACCATATAATTTATTGAGATGAAAAAATCTATTTTTAATTAAAATATAGCATGTTTTTACTATTCATTAAAATATGAAAGTTACCAAAATAATATGAAAAATTTATCCAAAGTAAATTTTTATATCCTGATTCCAAAGAATAATTTTACTTTTTTGAAATTGAACTTATAAACATATCAAAAACAAGATTTAAAGTGGGTGTTCCATCAAAAGGGGGGAAAACTACATATTTTGAAAAATACTTATTTTACCCGAAAAATTTATTTCGTTCTGATACCATGTTCTTGAAAATATGTAAGATGAATAATAATTTTATAAAATTTAAAATTCATTTAAAACTATTCATAACAGCTAGTTTATAATATTATAATAATATAACGTTGTTTAATGAAACTCGGTATTGTGTACTACACACGCTATCGAGGAAGGTCACGATAGTGTGTAACGCAAGCCAAGCTAGTGTTGTGTGCAGTAAAAATTCCTATAATTACTAATATAACACAATTAATAAAAAATATACTTCTCATAAAATATCAGGGTGTTACATTCTACCCCACTTAAAATGAATTTCGCCATCGAAATTCATCACTTCGTAACAAACAGATGAGGATACCTCTCCCTAATCATATCCTCAAGCTCCCATGTAGCTTCTTCTAATTGGTTGTTCCTCCATAAAACTTTCACCAAGCGAGTGGTCTTGTTCTCTAGAACCTTTTCGATATGATCCATAATCTCTATAGGCTATTCTTCATATGAAAGATCTTTCTCCAGCGGTACAACTTCTGAGTTGAGTACAAGTGAAGGACCGGGTATGTACTTTCTTAGGAGAGATACATGGAACACATAGTGAACTTGAGAGAGATTCGGTGGAAGCGCCAATCAGTAAGCTACCTTCCCATAATGATCCTGTAATTCAAAAGGGCCGGTATACCTAGGGCTCAACTTTCCCTTATTCCCAAATCTTATTACTCTCTTCCAAGGAGATATTCGTAAGAACACTTTATTACCCACTTCAGCTCTAGGAATTTCTTTGGTTATTGGTATAATTGTTTTGTCGACTCTGAGCAGCTCTTATGTGTTGTTGAATAGATCAGACGTTTTCTGCCATCTCATCAACAAGATCAGGTCCTAATAGCTTTCTTTCCCCAACTTCTTCCCAGCAAGTTGGAGTTCTGCATTTCTTTCCATAGAGGGATTCATAAGGAGAAATCTGAATACTTGAGTGAAAGCTATTATTATAAGAAAATTCCACCAAAGGTAGGTGTTGATACCAACCACCTTTTAAATCCATAGAGAAAGATCTTAGCATATCTTTTAGAGTTTGAATTGTTCTCTCAAACTGACCTTCTGTCTAAGGATGATAAGCAGTGCTGAAACTCAACACTGTATCTAGAGTATGCTGAAGACTTCGCCAAAACTTCGAGGTAAACCTTAGATCCCGATCAGATATAACAGAAAGTGGTACTCCATGAAATCTTACCACTTCCTTTACATATATCATGGCAAGCTGATCCAGAGTGAAATCTTCCCTAATTGCAATGAAGTGTGCCGACTTCGTAAGATGATCAACTATGACCCATATAACATTATTGCCTTTGGATGTATTAGGAAGTTCAGTGACAAAGTATATAGTGATGTTTCCCATTTCCATTCGGGTATGGGTAATGGTTGTTACATCCCTTTAGACTTTGGCCTCTGAGCTTTAACTGGATGACAAAGAAAGCATCGAGAGATATATTCAGCAACATCTCTTTTCATGCCATCCCACCAGAAGTACTCTTTGAGGTCCCTATACATCTTTGTGCTTCTAGGATGAATAGAGAATGAAGAAATACGAGCCTCATCCAGTAGATCCTTCTTTAATTCTGGGATGGGAGAAACACAAACCTGATTCCTGAACCTTATTATCCCATCACAATCAAGGTTGAATTCAGGAACATTTCTCACCTTCTTTTGTAACTCTACATCTTCTTTTTGTGCCTCTTTAATCTTCACATGTATAGATGGTTGGACATTAATTTGAGAAAGATTAGATTTTTCCTCTTCAATTATAATTCCAAAATCCATCCTTTGTAAAATCATAAATATTCGATATCTTTTGATCCTCATCATAGATAATCTAGTATGGTCTTGTCGACATAATGCCTCTGCCACCTTGTTTACATTCCCAGGGTGATAATGAATTGAGTAGTCGTAATCCTTAATCAGCTCCGACCGTATTCTTTGGCACATATTCAGCTATTTTTGTGTAAAAATATACATTAAAATTTTTATGATCAGTATAAATATCACACCTTTCACCATAAAGATAATGACTCCATATCTTTAATGAAAAGATTACCGCAACTAACTCCAAATCATGAGTTGGGTAATTTTGCTCATGGATTTTCAACTGTTGTGAGGCATAAGCTATAACCATATCTTTTTGCATGAGAACACACCCCAATACCTTCTTGGATGCGTCATTGTATATCACAAACCTTTCTCCACTAAAAGGCAGTGTGAGCACAAGTGCACTGAATAACATTCTTTTCAAGTCCTTGAAATTCTCTTCACACTCCTCCTTCCACACGAACTAAACTCTTTTTCGAGTCAACCTGGTGAGTGGATTAGATAATCGTGATAAATCTTTTACAAAACGTCGATAATATCCCGTCAAACCAAGAAAACTTCGGATCTAAGTTATTGTTGTTTGTCTCGACCATCTTTCGATAACCTCTATTTTTGCTGGATCCACTGACATCCCCTCTTTTGAGATTATGTGACCCAAAAATGCATCTTTTTGAAGCCAAAATTCAAACTTGGAAAATTTGGCATAAAGCTTCTCCTTTCTCAGGGTCTTCAATACAATTCTCAATTGATTTTCATGTTCTTACTTGGTCATTGAATAGAAAAGAATATCATCTATAAAGACTACCACAAACTGATCAAGATAGTCTCTAAAGACTCTATTCATTAGATCCATGAAGATATTAGGGGAAATAGTAAGACCAAATGGCATCACTATAAATTAATAGTGTCCGTACCTTGTACGGAAATCCGTCTTTGGTATATCCTCTTTTTTAACACTTAATTGATGATACCCTGAATGAAGATCAATCTTGAAAAAGTGTTGAGCTCCATGTAGCTGGTCAAATAAGTAATCAATGCATGGGAGAGGATATTTTTTCTTTATAGTGATCTTGTTAAGTTCTCGATAATCAATGCAGAGTCTCATTGATCCATCTTTCTTCTTAACAAATAGAACAGGTGCTCCCCAAGGTGATGCACTTGGGAGTATGAATCCTTTATCAAGATTCTCTTGGAGTTTCTTCTTAAATTCCTCCAACTCAATTGGGTCCATTCTATAAGGTGTCTCTGAAATGGGTGTAGCACCCAGTATGAGTTCTATTGAAAAATCAACTTCACGATTTGGTGGAAGACCTGGTAATTTCTCCGGAAAGACATCATCAAACTCCCGTACAATGGGTGTACTCTTAATCATGAGTTTCTCTCCAACCATTTGAGATAAATAACCTTCATTTATTGGAATCAAGACCCATAATATGGAAGAAATTTCCGCTGGAAGGTTATATTCATCCTTGCATTGATAGATGATAGTAGATTGATCGAGAATATGAAATGTGATTTCCCTTATTTGGAAATTGTTATGTTCTCCGTATAAAGAAATCCAATCTATGCCAAGAATCACATAAAATTCCACTATGGGAAGGATCACAAGATTTGCAGGAAGCACTTTCCCACAAACTTCAATCAGATAATAATTATAAACTTTTGATGTGATCGTTGTGCCATTAGGAGTTGTCACAGCTAACTCAACATCTAATTGTTGAGGTAATACGGCGATACCATTAGAAAATTCATCAGAAATAAAATATTGGGTGGATCCAAAATTAAATAAAACATTTTCTACTTTAGAGTGGATGGTAAGTGTACCTTTCACCACTTCGTTATCGTACTCCACATCGCTGGTAGTAATTGCATGTGACTTTCCTATGTGTTTGGCCTTAAGAGTTTGTTGACGTCGATCATCATCCACAACACTTGGATTTGGGCATTGATTGGCATAATGCCCCATCTCCTTGCACTTGAATCATTGAAGTGTTGGAGTTGCATTCTATGTATCCCTTTATTTGTTCGCATTATTAGACATATTCTTCCCATTATTTTGACATTCAACTGCCTGATGACCTTCTTTTCCACACATAAAACATTTTCTTGTCCCTTTAAGTCAATTCCATCCATGTTTCTTTCCAAAATTTGATCATAAAGGAAAACTCATCTTATTTTCAGTGTGGTCTTTATATTTTCCTTTGAATTCCATTATCCTCATCTTATCAAACCCATATGACTGATGGGTTACTCCAATATCCATCTCAACCTTGAGAGAACATCGAACAATTTCCTCATAGCTATTGAAGTCCCTTATGGATAACGTCCTTCGAAGACTTAGTTTTAAGACACTAAAGAATCAATTGATTTTACTATCAGGTTGGATAATAATTCTAGAAGCGTACCTTGCAAGTCTTGTAAAATTTTCTTCATAGGTACCAACCAATTCATCGTCCTTTTGTTTAAGTTCAAGAAACACCTTTTACATCTTTGTTCGAAGAATACGAGGGATGTACTTATTGAAAAATAAGTTCTTGAACTCGTCCCATTCCATGGACTCAATTTCATCTCATTGGCTCGTATTCTTGATAAGATTCCACCATTGATCAGCATCACCTTCCAAACGATACACTGCTAAGATGACTTTGTCGTGTTTAGAACATTGTAGAACTAAAAATACCTTTTCAGTGGTACTAATCCATTGTTCAGCCACTAATGGATAGGAAGAACCGCTGAATGAAGGTGGACACTGCCTCATGAAGGATTCAACTGAATGTTTCTCCTTCCTTTGCTCGTTGGGAAGTCCTGCATGGTTCATAGATTGAGAAAGTTGTGTGATCATGGCTACAAGATTTTGCATTCCATCTCCCACAACATTTGGTTTCTCAAGGGTACAATTAATGCATTGCCCATCACATTCATCATTAACATGGTTCCTTCGGGTTCCATCCATTGACTAAAACCAATAAGCATAGTGATTAGAAACACCAATCATAATAGGAAAACCACATAATCAAGAATAAAAATTTACACTTGAGGTCTTATAATAGGTTATTCATGGCCATTTCTAAAACACTAAGATTGTGTTTTATGCATAGACTTATCCTTAGAGTTCTTACTAAGGATTTCACATCCTAGTTTCCAAAGGTTGACTATACCTTTCCTCTGATACCAACTCTAACGACCCATACTATACATACATTGTTATTACATCAAAATTGAATAATTCTTATTATAATATATAACAAAACCATGAAAGGACCGTATAGGTATAATGTCTTTAGAAACAGGGAAACATAAACAACTGTTTCATAAATCATCTACGTTGTCTCCCATTTATTTCAGCATAACCAGAGTCCCATTTTAGAAAATCCTACTTAATATCCTTCTTCCTAACCCAGGGAAAATAAAACATACAAAAGGGTGATCTCAAATTCTCATTAAGGGTAAGCAAAAGAAATATCAATCATATCATATTCATAAGAACATAACATTTTGAAAATATTAACTTGCAAAAGAGATCATAATATCATGTCATGGGATAAAACATAGTAATGAACATTAATCCCAAATAATCATATCATAAAACATGAAACTTTGTTGCATACACACATAATCATATATAATCATTTCATATTAGTCAAGGCTCATTTCCAAAACCATCATAGCGGACAAAGTCCATTACTGAACCGAGTTCACTCCTCGTTCCAATCCTGTATCACTGAACAAGATTAACTTTCCATTCCATCCATATCTATCTCATGAGATATAAATATTTACCCAATGAATTTTAGGGAGATATATGTCCCACCCATCTCATAATGAAACCATTCTTATTTGTGCCACAAAATCATAAATCATACATCATAGCATAACCCATGTAATAAAAATGGGATTCTTAAACATCATGCCATCATAACATAATCCATATAAGATAAAAGGACATCATAATAATAATTACAACATAAAATAATCAAATAAATGTAAAAATAGTGATAGAAACAGAACCCTATATAATCTTATATGGAAAATAATTTTTATAAAACACTTGGACTTCATTCTTGAGGAAAATATCACTTCTACTTCAAAAACATTTTTCCTTTCTTAATATGTCATAAAATTTTAAACTTAAAGAAGTTTATTAAAAATAAACTTGAAAACATGTAAAGGAAGATTCCTGGAAATAAGGTTCTATGAATCCATTCATGCCGTATAAGTTAAAAAACATTCTTCTCGTACTTTGTCCGGAAAAGTCAAAAAGTACCTCGTACAAAAAACGACAAAATATTCCTTTCATATCTTTTACTAAGAACTCACCGAAGGGTAAAATTGGATTTAAAAATTTTAGGATGATATAAATAATATTACATATTGAGGAAACATGTATGTGGATGATAAATATTCCCCATAAAATTCTAAAGTATAAACAATCTCGGATAAAAATGAGATTGCGAGATCTTCCCTTACCTTAGGTCCGATAAGCTTTGTACATGTCCAAACCTCCTGTATAATGATTTAAATAATTTCATTGACTTATTAAATAATAATATTAATTGTTATGATATCATATATGTTTATATTCGTATCTTCTTATTAATAATATTTCATTGCAACTTGTTATTCAGGTGTTTATTGCTTTATGTTCTTATGCATGTTTTGTCGAACAATTCTTATTCCACTTTTTATGTTATAGATAACTTATTTACAGAATGGTATTAGTGTGGTATATATCATATTTATTCATTAAATTCATTTACATAATAATTATTCAATGAATATCATGTAGAACGAGTCACATCACATCGTGGAGACGGTTGGCCGTACGTACGCACAAGCGATGATATCGTTCCCACGATCGTGGAATTGTATTGAAGTGTATGTATACTATTTCAGAATCAATATCACTTTAAAATAATCATATATAGTTATTATTCACACCATTATACCCATCCAAGTATCGTGGTTGTTGAAAACTGATTACACCATGACGTGGAGACGGTATTCTGTACGTACGCACGTGCGGTGATTGCATTTTCCATAGGATGGATAGAAGGTGAAATAGGGTTGTTTAATATTAGTAATAACATATAAGTATATGGGTGATACTTATGTTATTACTTTATAATAAAACAACTAAAGAAGAAGAAGTATAAGAAGAAATAAATTTGAAAGAATTGCTAACGAATATTACCTCTTCTTCGACACGCTTCTTTGAAATCTCCTCTTAGAGAACTAAGATTGGTCTTTGAAGAAGACCAAGACCTCTAAGATGTTTCTAGGGAAGTGTAGAAGAGACATTGGTAGGTTTTGGCCGAGATTTAAAGCTCAATGTGGTGTGAGGAGGAGAGGGAGGTGGTGCCCTTTTATAAGGGAGGAGAGGGGCACCTTTGGAATTATAAGAAATATTAATTTATAATAAATTCCAACCCCACATAAAAGCCACTAAAAATGACTCAAATACTAATATTAGATGATATAGGGTTGTAATCTTACATTACAATAAAATTTAGGAAAGTTTGGAATTTATTTTAGACATTATCAACATGATTTATCCATATATAATCTATTTAATTTTATTTCTGGTAATATAATATTCTAAATTTTAAATCATTATAAATATCTACTTATATATTGTGAATTGTCCATAATTGTATAATTTATTACCTTTTAGACCATATAAATTCTAATTTACAATTTTTAAATATTTTTTTTGATTTTTAAACAGTTTTATAATATGTAATTTCGATAAATTAACAATAGTGTCAATTTTGACACTATTCCTTTATTTGATTTTAAATAAAATATATACAGAAGATATGTTCAAATTAAAATATTTAATAGATTCATAAAATTTCATTTTTATGTATCAAATTATTGGAGAACATTAAATAGTTCATATAATAATAATTTTAATACTTTTAAAATCATTTATTTGATATTTGAATCAATAAAATAATTTCAACATCGGTATTGTGTCATAATTAATGATAATTATTAAATCCCTAAAAATTCTAAATAAATTCATATGATGTAGATAATTTTATTATATTTCTATGGAATATTTATATTCGAAGTTTTATGATGTTTATCACTAAATTAAAATTATTATACTTATAAGATTTAAGCGCGTGACATGTTGTCACTTTCTTTGGTTTTAATAATAATAATATTATTTTGTGGTAAAAAGTCCATGAAATTAATCTAGTACTACCATTATGTGATATGGGTAAACATTTATTCATCCAATATGTTTTTGGTAGGTGTTAGGGTAATTTTATAATCTTATTTTTACCCATAACTACCCGGTTTCCCTTTAACTGCAGTAAATAAAATTACTGTAGTTACTATTCATAATATGAAAAAAATAAAAGTAACCTATTAACATAATCTGGACCCACTTATTCCAAATATGGAATCCATTTTTCAAAATTCAAAACACAGAAGTTGTAGTAATTAATTTTAAATTAATCCCGTTGTTAAGAAAACAGGTTTTAAAAGTTAAAACATTGCCAAAGATTGAAATGTTTTTACATATGAATTTAATGTCAAATTAAGGCTAATGACATACATTATATTAAATGGTAAAAATATATTCTATTAATATTTTAAAACTATTAAATATTATAATTTAACTATATAAATTATTGTGGTGAAAAAAGTTTTTAATTAAAATATAGCGTGTTTTTACTATTCATCAAAATATGAAAGTTACTAGAATAATATGAAAAATTTATCCAAAGTAAATTTTTATATCCTGATTCCAAATAAGAATTTTATTTTTTCAAATTGAACTTATAATCATGTCAAAAACTATATTTAAATTGGGTGCGCCATCAATAGTCGGCAAAACTGCATTTTTTGAAAAATACTTATTTTACCCAAAAAAATTATTACGTTCTCACACCATGTTCCAGAAAATATGTAAGATGAATAATAATGTAATAAAATTTAAAATTCAGTTAATACTATTCATAACAGCTAGTTTATAACATTATAATAATATATCATTGTTTAGTGAAACTCGGTATTGCGTACTACACACGCTATCGAGGAAGGTCACGATTGCGTGTAACGCAAGCCAAGCTACTATTGTGTGCCGTAAAATATTCCTCTGATGTTTCATATGACATAAGTCATAAAAAAATATACTTCTTATAAAATATCAGGGTGTTACAAAGTGTGTAATCATTGTCAAAAGGGAAAGCAACACAATGTTTCTTTCAAACCAAAGAAAGAAGTTTCTACTTCTCAACTGCTTGTGTTGGTTCACATGGATTTGTTTGGACCATAAATAGTTTCATGTTTAAATGAGAATCACTATGTTTATGTTATTGTATATAATTTTTCTAGTTAAACTTGGCTATAATTTCTGGCTCACAAAAGTGAAGCATGTTCCTATTTTATCAAGTACTCCAAGTCTGTAGAAAATATTAGTGGACTTAGAATTAAGACCTTGAGAAGTGATCATGGTCGTGAGTTTGAAAATTAGGAGTTTGAATCCTATTGCTCACACAATGGATATAGTCACAATTTCATTGCTCTTAGAACACCTCAACAAAATAGAGTCATGGAAAGTTGAAATAGGAACCTTCATGAAATTTCTAGGAAAATACTCAATGAGTATGATTTTACAATTTATTTTCGGGATGAAGCTGTAAATATATCTTGTTATACCATTATCAGAGTCTTGATTAGACCTATTCTTTAGAATACCCTTTATAAACATTCGTACAATAGATAGCCTAGTGTTAATTACTTCAGATTTTTTGGTTACAAAGTATTTATCCTTAACACTAAGGACAATCTTGACAAGTTTTCCTCCAAAATTTATGAAGAAATTTTCCTAGGTTACTCAATCTCGAGTAAAGCCTATAGAGTATTCAATGAGAAAACCAAAAGTGTGGAAGACTCAATTCCTGTAAAATATTTTGAGACTTATCCACATGAACTCAAAACCACTATTGAATATCTGTAGAAAGATATATCAATTCTGGACCTCAATAATAATGATCATGAATCACCTATAAAAGTAACCAGTTATGGGAATATTCCAAAATCTGCACTTGTTGTGTCTAAACCAATAGAAAATCATGAGTATTTTCGTTCAAGTATTTCTAGAGGTATTATACCTTTCAAGAATCATCCATTAGATGTTTTATATGGTGATTTAAATCAAGGGAAACAAACTAGAGTTTTTCTGAGAAACCAAGTTGAACATCAAGATTTTCTTTCACACCTTGAACCCAAAAATATTAATGATGCTATCAGTGATGAATTTTGGGTGATGTCTATGCAAGAATAATTAAATCAATTTGAAAGAAACAAAGTCTGGGAACTAGTCTAATGACCTAAGGACACTTTGAAAATAGGCACAAAATAGGTTTTTAGGAACAAAGTTTATGAGACTGGAAATATAGTTAGAAAAAAATCTACGTTAGTTGCAAAAGGTTATAGTTAAGAAGAAGGAATAGAATATGAAGAGACCTTTTCACCTGTATCTAGGTTAAGGGCCATTAGGATACTAATTGCTTATGCATCTCATCTTAATTTTAAACTTTATCAAATGGATTTTAAAAGTTCTTTTCTAAATCGGTATATAGTTGAGAATGTGTTTGTTGAACAACCCCTGGTTTTAAAAATTTCCATTTTACAAATCATGTTTTCAAACTTTTTATAGATTTATATGGCATAAAGTAATCTCTAAGAGATTGGTATGATAGGCTCAGTTCTTTTCTTATTTCAAAATGTTTTAACAAGGGAGTAGTTGATCCTATTATCTTCATTAAAAGAATTTCCAAAGATGTTTTGATAGTTCCCATTTATGTAGATTATATAATTTTTGGATCTTCTAAAAATTATTTATGTACTAATTTTTCAAAACTAATTAAAAATGAATTAGAAATGATTTAAATGGGAGAACTTAAAATTTTCCTTGGATTTCAAATTTTTCAAAATAAAGATGGTATTGTTTTAAATCAAAGTAAATATATTAAGGATATTTTAAAATGTTTTTGTTTAGATGGTATTAAAGGTAATGATAAACCTATGTATACCACCTGTATGTTGGATGCTGATGAAGCTGGAGAACCAGTGGATCAAACCAACTACAGAGCTATTCTAGGTAGTCTGCTCTACCTTATAGATAGTAGACCTGACATTATGTTCAATGTATTCATGTGTGATATCATTCATTATAATCCCAAAAAAATCTCATTAAAATGATTTAAAGTGGATTTTCAAATATCTCAAATATACTCCAAATATACTACTATTTTATTCAAGAAGACAATCATTTGATCTGGTAAGTTATTCTGATGCTGAGCTTACTGGTGGCAAGTTAGATAGAAAAATCACCTATGGAACATGTCACCTGTTAGGCATGTCTCTAGTATCATGGTGCAGTAAAAAAGCAGAATTCTGTTGCATTATCTACTACTGAAGATGAATATATAGCTTCTTGAAGTTTTTGTGCTCAAATTCCATTGATGAAACACACTTTACTAGACTATGGATATCAATTCAAACATGTCTCTATAAACTATGACAACACAAGTACTATTAACATATCTAAAAATCCAATATCTCATGCTAGGAAAAATCATATTGATGTAAGACATCACTTCTTGAGAGATCACTATCAAAGAGATGATATAAATCTTGAATTCATTGGCACTGAACATCAATTGGATGATATTTTCACAGAGCGTTTAAATTTAGAGAGGTTAAACTACATCAAACATGAATTAGGAATGATTAATTTCAACTATTAGAACCTCACTGTTTCACCTCACTGTTAGAACCTCACTGTTGCACCTCACTGTTAGAACCTCACTGTTGCACCTCACTGTTAGAACCTCACTCTTGCACCTCACTCTTAGAACCTCACCATTGCACCTCACTGCTAGAACCTCACCGTTGCACCTCACTGTTAGAACCTCACCGTTGCACCTCACTGTTAGAACCTCACCGTTGCACCTCACTGTTTGAACCTCACCTTTGCACCTCACTGTTTGAACCTCACTGTTGGGTACCTCACTGTTTTACTTTACCATTACTTCGAATTTTATGTGGGAACATGAACCATTTTATTATTATTCTTTTTCCTGATTTGTGTTTGTTTCAATTCCTAAATAATAAAATTAGATTACAAACAAATTTGGATCCACTCTCTTCCTCACTCTCTAACCCCTGTTCTCAAAATACATAAACCCTCACTTTCTGCTGAACCCTTGAACCGATTAGATTCTCATGGAAAAGATCAAGCGACCTTCGGCTGATGATGGATATGCGCCGAGGCCTAAGAGACCCCAATACAAGTCCAGTGGTGGCAGTAATATACCAACAGATCCTGTTAACTCGCATCTGTCAAAGAGGATCATTGTAACTGAAATGGAGTTAAGCAAACATTGGTTGCTCTCAAGGAAATCCTTAGTGCTAGAGGAACTAGAGGCTCAAGGATTGTTGTAGTAATTTTCCAACAATAATTGACCTTAATACTGGAGGCTAGTCAAAGAATTCTACGAGTATTTGAAATTAATAAAATCAGATGATGAGAACCGACTGGTGTGAAGAGTAAATGTAACCAAGGTAACATTTTAATCTTATGAATGGGATAAATGTCTAAGGGTACCTCATGAGGGTATTTGTGACCAAAATTATAGAGTAATTCCTTTGGATAGTGAAATTTTTGGATATAATAACGCATTGGAAGAGATGATAAGAAATGGGCCCTGAAGGAAGGTGATTGCTGCTGAAATGAATGGAGATGATAGACTTTTGTTTAAGTTTATCCAATATGTGATAAGTCACATGAGAGGGGACTTTTCTATGTTGAAGTATCAAGAAATATTCCTACTATATTTTCTGAAGCATGGACATAAGATCGACCTGTGTAGGATGCTAATGGCTCAATTAGAAGACATGACTAAGCTAAGTTCAAAATCAAATGCTCTATTTCATGCCAAATAGATTTCTATGATGCATATGGTCAAGAGAATTCCTAGAGATAAGGAGGAAACAATCATAGCCAATAAATGTTTTTGTATCTCTAATATAGTCTTCAAGTTTAGGAAGATTAGCTGGAATCCCTGGACAAGAGGATGGGTAAATGATGAAGGGAAAGCTCTATGAGATGCTTCACCTTGAAAATAATCCTTCTAGGACAATGGATAATAGGGATCCAAGTCTGAAGCCTAATGATGCAGAACCTGCATATTCTGATGAATATGTAAAGGAGGGTACAAAACTTGAGAAAGAGGGTACTCCTATATATGATAGGAGTGATATTGATCTACCTACCAGTCCTCTAGCTAGAATGATAGCTTCGGGAGAGCCCTGTCCTCTAAGAGAGTTACTGAGAAGAGAATATATCCTAAGAGGCAATGAAGTTGAAGTAACCAATGAAAAATAATATGATGAGGCTCATATATCTGTTATAGATACCTCTGAAGAATAAGAAGTTGCTGACTATGAGGAACATGAGGCTGCTGTTGATAAGGATGGTGAAGGAGAGGAACTCAGTTTGAGTCATCTTATAGGAGTCACTGAAAAATCAGTGAGTGAACAGGCAGAAGAAGTTGTATCTACTGCCCTTGCTATTGAAATTGTGGATGACTCACTTGATTTAGTAGCTCATTCTACTGGTGAGATAGTTGATCAAGCATGAAAAATTGCTGAAGTTGCAAGGATGGAAGAATCTGAAATAGTTGTCCAAGAGATATATTCAAGTGAGGGGGATCATCCTGCTACATAGGGGTCAGTATCTATTTATCATGACTTTGAAGGATGGAACGAGGACCCTGGGTTTTTGGTTTTGGGACTACATTATGATGACTCATAAGATGAAAGGCCCAACAGAAGACCTTTGTGCCAAACCTCATTTTTGTACCTTCAGAAAACCATTTCCCTCAAGACTATGTCAGAATGCCAGACCTTGAATCCTTGAAATCCAGCCTGTAGATAATGTCTATGGATTGGTCCTCAGATATGGACAAGGATGTTTATCTAATTCAGAAGAATTCATAATTTGAGTTAGCCAAAATACACTCCAGTATTCACTCTGATCTGCTTCAGGAAGTAAGGAAGTGTCAGAGTCAAATGAATGAGTTTCCATAATCTGTAGTGGTTTTGAAAAAATCAGTGGTGAGCATGAATTATCTTCTGAACTCTAGAGTTCAAGTAGAACAGGATATTAATATGTTAAAAGTGTAGTGCAACAGTTGGTAACTACGTTTGATGATTTTACGGAATCCATGGAAGCACATGTGAAAGGTCAAGATGATGATGTGAAGAGGTTAATCAGTGGCTTAAGTAAATCCTTTAAGGAGATAATAGCTTACTCTCTGTCACCTCTAGGTGAATCTGCTTCCACCTCAGCCTCTCCTCTTGTTGATATTGAGGATTTTAGATCTATTGTAAGAGGAGAAGTGGAAAAAATCTTTGCATCTAGTACTTCAATCTCTCAGGTCATCTCTATTACGATAGAGATTCATACCCTTGTGGGAAATTATTTGAGGGAAGCTGTTCAAGATCGGAATTCCATCAAGGAACAAGTTGACTTTTATTACAAAAGGGTCTACACTAAACATCAAATGGATGGACAATTCATGTTTCTATTGGAGAACATGAGGATTCAACCTTTTACTCAGGCATATAAAGATCATGTAAGAAATCTTCTAGAGCTGACTCTTGCCTTGGAGAAATTTATGGAAAATAAGGATGATTTTATCTCAGCCATGGAGAGAGGAGGCAATATCATCATGGACTTCAGAAATCTTTAGTTACCATTTTTCCATGTGGACTGCACACCCATCATTGTCCCTCCATCCTTTCCCTCTACCTCTGGTTCCACAAGATCTGCCAGTGCTACACTTATGATGACTCTTACTCAATCCATCAGAAGTTTGACCACGATGATTCTTCAGATATCTACTCACTACAGGTCTAATTCTGATTCTGTTACAGCTCCTTCTACCCTGCTAACTACCATAACTCGACATATCCCTACACCTTGAGATCTTGCATCCTTAAAATCCATGTGCAAAGCTCTAATGGACATTTCTGATGTGTATTGAGTTTGGTTGTATCTTTTGATAGGGATTTTTTACTGCTCTTTGAATCATATAATGATATTTCAATAATATAAATATTATCTTTTGTCTTTTATGGTATTTATTTTTGCTAATGACAAAGAGGGAGAAAATAAACCACAAAATTAAAACACAAGTTATTAAATATCCATATCACATTAATCCCTGCTAATTTGTGTGTGACATGATTATCTGTAACAACTATTTATTCAATTAACTTATCTCTGATTTTCATTATCTCTGATAATATTATAAATATTATAAAGTTTAATGGGATAACTTTTGATTTTCAAAAAGGTGGATATTGTTGGATTCACCTATTTTGATAATCCCAAATGATGTTTAATTCTATAATGGATTAGTTATTTGATAATCTATTTCAATATATTTTTTATCTCATGACTTTGATAAAATAAGTTTACAGTATAAAAAGATTCCACATCATGGTCACTTTTGAATGTTACTGTTACGAGTTCACTGGTGAAAAGATCACCGATGAAGACCTTACTGATGAAGGTTACCGTTATAATAGTATACAGTTATAGAGTTACTTTTGGAAGTCACTAGCACAAGTTGAATTTTTTGAAGCCTACTGTTGGAGTACTTACCAAAAAATTCAGATGTTGAGTCAATGTGATAGGTCACTATTGTGAAAAGATTTTTACTACAAAATGTTTCTGTTAGAAGTCCACTGTCAGACTTATTACCAAAGTCTACCATTGAACAAAGTCTATTGTTGGAAAAAGTCTACCATTGGAAAAAGGCTACTGTTGGACAAAGTCTACCATTGGAAAAATCCTATCTTTGGAAAAAGTATACCGTTGGACAAGGCCTACCATGGGACTATGCCTACCGTTGGAAAAATCCTACCATTGGACAAGACTACTGCTAGTGAAGCCTACCACTGGATATGCCTACTGATAAAAGTCTACTACTAATTGAGCTTGCCTTTTAAGATTCTACTAATTGAAATGATACTGTTACCAATATACTGATAACATATTATAAACATTATCCATTTTCATTATATTATCATAATGGTCATATTGGATTGATTTAATGCATCGGAAATTAATTAATATTGATTTTAGACATATCAGGAGGCCATATCTTGACAGAATGAGGTACAAAAAAGATTGCATGTGATGTCCTCAGTCCTTTTGTCAGACCTCAAATATGAAAGAGACAAAGACTGAGGATAAAAGATATATATAGAGGAACAAAGAAAAACAAATATAGACTTAGGTGTCGAGAAGCTGAATTCATTACTGAAGAAGAAGAAGAAGAACACTGCAGTGCATATACTGAAAATCCAAGAGCTTCACAAAGATCTTTTTGAAGAACATATTCAAGGATATCCTGTTGTGCTTCATCAACTCTCTTATTCCAACAAGTTGAACATCCCAGTACCTGGAAGCTAGTACCTAGAAGTTGCGACACTCTGTTTTTAGAGACATCTTGTAGTGAAAAACAAAACCTTCATTTCCTCAACTACAAGAAGTCCAGAGCTGATCTTCAAACACACAGAGCATTCTAAACTCCATACTAATTTCTCTGGCACTACTTTGTTCCTTATTTTTCATTTTTGAGTAGTGTGTTTTTGTTAAACACACACTGTGTCCTGTTCTTTAACTGGGGGATACTTGAAATCTCTACTCAATACTCTCCCACCCTTTTTCCCATGCATAACTGGGGAAGAAGCCTCTCTGGAAATCTCTCCCAACAATGTGATAGAGGTTGTAGAACCTAGACATTGTAAAAACTATTGTAAAACCCGATAAAGGTTGTGTATCATGTTTATTTATAAAAACTTCTCGGTGGAAAGTGATCACCAAGTGGAGAGGATTAGGTCTCAGCTTGAGACTGAACATCATGTTTACATTGTTGTGATAATCCTCATATAATCTATTTTATTTTATCTTCTATTTATATTTTTCAAAGACAAAAAATTGTTTTTACTTTCACTATGATAGTTAGTTTTGGTTAGTGTGCATATATTCTTAATTCAGTAAACATGTTTCAAAAGTTTAATTAGTGATTGCATTGATTAAACTGAGGAATAATCAACCTTATAAAAACATGTTGAGCAATTAATCATTAATATCTCTACTACCTTAATTGATTGGGAAGGTCTGAATTGGGGAATTTTTATCATAAAGTTTTTAAAAGAAATTTTAATTGGAACTCAATTCACACCCCTCATGAGTATCCACTCTGACCAAAATTATATATTATGTTATACTAATCCACATATATTATTTTTCCAATTCGGAATCCCAATGAAGAATTTTTGGATTTTTTTAAATGATTGAAATGATCTACATGTCATTTTATCATTTTTATTTCCTTTATCAATTGATTAGAATCATTGGAAAATGATTTGAACATGTTTTTGGATCACCTCATGTTTAGGTGAGATCACATTATCTACAACACCATCATGTGGGTTTCTTAATTAGTAAACCAGTTCCATTTCTCTATAGTACAAACAAAATCACAACTCATTCATTTCTTGATTTGTAACGAAATTTTTTATGGTATTCCAAATTATCACAAAAAAAACATAAATAATTATAACTAATTTTTTTATGTGATTAATTTCATCTAATTGTTAGTTATCATTGTCTTAAATACTATGAACCCTCCATGTGTTTCTAATTAGACAAAAAATAGGGAAACATGGATTAGAAAACAACAAACATTACATAGAAAATTCCTCAAGCCTTAAAATTTTGAAATCCCAAAGTCATAGATTGGTAAATGGTATTCCATCACTGAAAATTTCATATGACACAAAAATTATAATATTATATTTTTTTGAAAATGGGGTTTTCAAAAAAAATTACCAGCATATCCCTTCCCAGTAATTCATATATTCTCTTATATGGTTTAATGGAGAATCTAAAAGGAATTACATTACCATTCTCAAACCATGCATAGTTAAATATTATTTTAAATGACCCTATATTAATATATAAAACTTCTTGAAATCAACCCAAACATTGTATTTAATCATAGTAAATAATAATAAGATGATGTATATAAATCCAAGGGTTTTATATAATTCCTTTTTGAGGCTTGTATTTGTTGTACTAAAAAACTGATCAATTATGGTATCAAGGTTATTGGTGAATACATCATCATATCATGAATGTATTCTAATATTTTCATCATAAGTACCAATATAATAATAAAACATATAATTATATCTAGTAATCCCCCTCCATTTTTTTCTAAGATTAGTTTACAGAAAATACTTACTAAAAATACCTTCTTAAGATCATGAAATTTTATATAATCAATTCAATAATATTGCATCATGTTCTTGAAGAGATTCCATCATTCATTAGCTTCACATTCTAAACAATAAATAGATTAAATAGTATTTTTAGTCTATGGTAATAAGAGAATGAAGAATATATCTTTAATTAAAAATATCTACTTCTAAATAATTAGTGTGTTGGAAGAGAAACTAAAGGAAAGTGGATTCTTCCTCTTTAAAGAACCAATAGAGTGATGTTCATTCATTTTATCATTAGTAAAATTAATGTGACTAAGTATATTGCTAATCGACTTAGATAGTTTATTTATCATGGCCACAATATTTTTATTTTCAATTCCCTAGCCATTGATTTTCTCAAGATAATAGGCATTGCATTGGCCATCACATTAATTGTTAACATTATTTCTCCTAGTTCCATCCATTGAAAAAAACCAAAATAGTTAATGTGAGTATAATTGATTAATAATTAGAGTGTGTAATCATATAATATGGAAATAAAATCCTATAATGTCTAAAAGTTTGAAAAAATCATTTAAACCATGAAGTTTTAGGTTTATACTGTATCAATTGTGGTTTATCATAGGTAGTTTTAGTTCCAATTAACATATTATTCATAACCTAATCCTCAACAATAACTAAAACCTACAATGTAGCCTACTATGGCTACATAAAAATTGCATAAATTCATGTTACATCATTCCAGATAAATATTGAAAACCATTCACAATAATTCCCACCATATTACGTAAAGGATTATTTTATTTGAATATTATATAAATAATAACTTTATCTCAATACCAATATTCAAAATTTTATATAAAATATCATAAAAAATGATACCTGTATAGACATTTCAAACTTAACACCCTTATGAATTACAAATAGAAATTGAAGCATAATAAAGAGTGAGATCAGATGCTTGGTTAGGTTAAATATGGGAGAAAAATATCGAAGATAACCAGTGATCATAAATGAGAACAAGTATTTGAGAAATTAATCATGGAATTAGATCATAACATATAAAAATTATATCCAACAATTTAAAGATCATAAATAGCGATTCATGGAATAATTCTATGGAATATCCTAATATATGTGTCATAATAGTGTTAGAACATCACTTAATCAGTATCCAAGATAGAATAACCATAGTAAAATAATATTTTATAATTTTGTTTTGTATGTATAAGAACGTAAAATGATTTCATATTTTTATGAATAGTACCAATACCATCATCACAACATGAATAGATATAGAATCCAAACATATTCTTATAATAAATTACATTATTAAAGATGAGAAACATAATAGTAATATAATATAAGATCAAAAGGTATAACAACTTTGGGAAATTAGGATCATACACCACATTTACATAAAAAAACATAAAAATTATATAAATATGTCTTTTTCAAAAATAAAATATCTCATTTTATCATTAGTACATGTAATCACTTGATGATATACATCATAGAAAGGGGTGAGATAAAATCCCAAAAAATGAGGTTTAAAATATAAGTAATTATATATATGAATCAGAAGTTCATTGGTTGGAATAATCAACATCATTATATCATAATAATAGTATCACTATAATAATCCTCAGGGGATCATTTTACAGTGGAATTTATGTTTTCATATTCATAAGAATAGAATAGTGATCCAATACCACACATAGTTGTGAACTAAACTAGCATCGGGTTTATGAATAGCACATCTAAAAAAATCATAATATAATAATTTTGAGTAAATATGTAATCATGTTCATTCATAATAGACATAATATCGTGAAATATATCACATTAAAAAATACATATAAGTGTTTTATATTTTTGGTCCCTCCAATCGCATCATAGAAAGACTGAAATGATTAATTACACATGGAATGTAAAAAATCATAGTCATGAAATAAACCCATGGAATGTAATAGGCAATATAAATATTTCATAAATATTACATTCATGAATAATATTTTCACTTTTAAAGTGAATAATAGAAATCATATTTTTTCATAATTCATTACCATTCACTAGTGGATAAGAAACAAATCAAGAAGAGCCAACTTAGTGTTTTGATAATTAATGACTTTTATTTAAAAATACTATTAAATTGATTACAAATCATTTCAAATTTTTTGAATCATGTATATTTCTAAAAATAAAAGTTAAAGGATCATTGAAAGAAATTTTGATTAAATTATAAGAACATCAATATGTAATATTTTTGAAAGAAGATACAACCCCCAAAAAAGGATATTGGCATAAATAATTTCTTTATATTATTTCATCCTTTTACAACCTCCTAAAAAATAAACATTGGTGTGTTAAAACATGAAATAATAAGCGAATAATGATAATTTTTCACTCTTTTTTAATTATAAAATATGGATTATATTTTTCAATTCCCTTTATTATTGTTGAAAATATATCATATAATAATTATACTTAATCATCTCCTCTATCTTTAATTTAATGATCTTTTGTTATTTATACTTATACATTGTTAATATTAAATATATAATCATATAAATACATATATTTTTAAATTTTTATTTTATATATAATTTAATTATTATAATCTGTATTTGTGGTGATAATAAAATAATTGTAAAAATCATTATTAGTGGTTAACCGATCATTAGTGGGTTATTCCCTAAAGAAAAATGGAAATTATGAAATATAAATGCATAAATGATAATATTATTATATAATTTTAACATAATAAATATAATTTTAACATACTTCTTAATTAATCATATAATATTTGACTTTGAATGTAACTGGAAAAAAGTGTAACATGGGAAGAAAATGAAAGACAAGTTAATGAAAACATACACTTTTCTCACTATTATTTATTTTCTACAACACTATAATCTGATGATGGATAGGATTTTATTACTATATCACATCTCTAATTATTCCATGCGGTTGTGGAAGGAATGTATTTTGGATATGGAGGAGTCTTTTTTAAATAGAAGGGAGAGGGGTTATTTATACTTGAGGAGAGGGGTATTTAAGGATAAAATAATAAATAAATTTTTATATCCATGGTAAACCACTTAATAGATATATTTTAAAAATATGAATAAAATAAATTTATTAAGTAATTTAAACTCATTCTAATCATCATTCATTAGTTTATCACAAATTGAATTGGAAAAAATAATAAGAATTAAATTTTAATGTAATACTTTTTTACCTTAGCCTTTGGAAATTACTTTCTATGTCTCGACATTAAGTTTACTATTTGTCAAAGGAACATTATTCTTATCAAATTTATTTTGGGTTGAAATAACAAATTTATAATTTTTATGTCTTTGTTTTATCATCCTGATATCATAAAACATGAATTATTTGAAAAAGAGTATTTTTACAATTTACAGAAAGATTAAATTATTTCAGAAAATTACCAAAACATTACTAATCGACAATTTTAACATGATGATTATAAAAATAAAATTTATTTTACCCTAATAATTTTATATTACATTTATTTCTGAATTTTAATAAAAAAAATATGATTGTTACAAAATTCATTATAATATTGATTATTAAAAATGACTTAATATTTTATTTGAGTTCTTAATCATGATATTATTTGACGGAACTATAATATTTATATTTTTATAAATTAATCATCATAAATACTATTTACATTACATTCTATTATTTATTGGTGAAATTACTATTTCAACATTTGTGTCATTATTCCCAATAGTCTGGATACTATTCATAATGGTCATTTTATTATTCCAACAGTCACATTACGATACCATTTGAAAAATTTCATCTTATAAAAATATCTTTAATAATTCATTCAAAATTTAATACCATTCTTCTAGAGGATCTATATTTTTATTTTTTATGATGTTCATTTGTTTACTAATATTTTGTTTCTTTTCTATAGTATTGTTAATGGGTGTGATAATTCTAGAATATTGGGATCATCCATGTTTCCTCATTATATATTTTCTATTTAATATTATATACCCTATCTAATTTTTTTGAATTTTTATCGGTTCAGTTACTACCAAATTTAGTGAGCTCCATTAATTAAATAATGTGCTGGTAATTTCCCTATATATTTTATGTATATAATGAAATTCAATATAATATACAATATATTAAATGTGGAAACATGAATTACATATACTACCTAGGTCATTACATTCTTCCCCATTTAGAAACTTCATCCCAAATAGTTTATCTCTTATTCTGGATTAACAGTATACGATGGTACTTTTTTTCATTTCCTCATGCTCTTGCATCTCATCTTCAAATTTATTATTCTACTATAACACTTTTAATCGTTATGTTTTTATGTTTCATAGAAAATTGTGTCTATATTTCAATATATTCCCTGGTTGTTCATTATATTAGGGTTCACGCTATGGTTGTACCAGCTCTCGATTCATTAAATGTGAGAGATGAGGTATAAACTTCATCAAGAGAGTTTCTCTTGATCCCCAAGCTGAATCACTACTTCCTTGAAGCTTAACTCTTGTTTGAAGATCAAGGATAACATGCGAAAGAAAATCTTTAAAACCAAAAGGCTTTCGGATGGGGATAGGAATACTAAATTTTACAATTCCCTCCAAAGAATCAGGAAGATTTGTAGGCCCCTTGCCTTTCTTAGAGTTGATGACACTCTTCTTGACACTGAATATGGAATTGATAATCATGTTTTTGATTACTTTCACAATTTATTTAATGTTCCGCAGGTTAGTAAGGACCTTCTTCCTGATATCATTCCTAGTATGGTCACTGCTGAGGAGCATGATCATCTCTTAAGCCTACATATGGATCATGAAATCAGGGCCGCTATTTTCAGTCTCAACCCTGACAGTGCCCCAGGTCTTGATGGTTTCAACACTGGATTCTTCCAACAATAATGGGATCTCATCCATGTGGATGTTTGAAAATTGGTTAAATCCTTTTTCTCCACTGTACTTCTTCCTCATGGGTTAAATTCTAAATTCCTTACTCTTATTCCTAAAGTGGACAATGCTGCTGAGATTCATCTTTTCTGACCCATTGCTCTCATCAACACCCTTTATAAAATTATCACCAAACTTCTTGCGAATAGACTCTCTTCCATCTCCAATAAAATTGTTTCTTGGAACCAATTTGGTTTTATCAAAGGATGAACTATTCATGATTACATCTTCCTTGCCTCTAAATGTACTAATATGCTGAATAATTTTTCTAGAGGAGGTAGTGTGGACATTAAGTTAGACATCAAGAATGCTTTTGACACCATGGACTGGAACTTCATTTTAAAGGTTCTTAAGAATTTTGGGTTTAATGACTCTTTTACTACCATGATCCGCACCATATTCAATTCGGATTACATTTCTGTGCTGGTCAATGGGTCCCCTAAAGGTTTTTTCAAATTCACCAAGGGGGTTAGGCAAGGTGGCCCCCTATATTCCATTCTTTTTTCTATTGCTGAGGATTATTTAAGCAGGCTCCTTACAGACCTTGTGAATCAGAACAAAATCAAACCCATTCAGGCCTCTAGAAACTTAAATGTTCTCACCCACATTTTATATGAGGATGATATATTTTTATTTTTAATAGGGGATAAAAAGAACATTAAAAATATCAAAAGTTCCCTGGAACATTATGAAGATGTTTCGGGTCAAGTGATAAGTTGGAACAAATCTTTTGTTTTCTTTGGGAATTTTTTCCCCTAATAAAAAAAGTCACATCATTGATTAACTAGGAATCAATGAAGGCTCTTTCCCTTTCACTTATTTGGGTGTTTATATCTTTTGGGGAAGGCCTAAAACCAATTATTTTCATAGAATTGTTGATCAAATTATCAATCAACTTTCATCTTGGAAGGGTAAGTCTCTTTCTATGGCTGGTAGAGTTTCTCTTGTTAAGTATACAATTATTTCCAAGATGGTTTATTCGATAATGGTTTACACTTTTCCTACGAGTCGTCTAAAAAAAATCAATGTTTGCATTAATTTTTTTTTGGTCTGGTAGTACGATTGAAAGAAAACTTGTCACTATACCTTAGGTCACTTGTTGTAAAACCCTCAATAAAGGTGGCCTTGGAATTAATAATCTTAAGTTTTTTAATGAATCTCTTCAATCTAGAATGACATGGAATTTGATTCATATCAACTCTGATTCCTTGACCTTTATTAGGAAATTATTCGTGACCAAGCTTCAAAATGGTAATTTGGGTTACATCAATTCTTGTATCTGGATATCCATTAGGCGTTCTTTCCTTAAACTCATGAGAAATTCTAGATGGAGGGTTAGTGTTGATTCCTCTATGAATTTCTTGCTGGACAACTGGACTGTTGTTTCATTAATCTCCATTATAACTTCGACCACTACTCCTGTGAACACCAACTACACTATAATTGAGGTTGTTAACTCTCATGACATAACCCTTCCAAACCACATCAGTCACATCATTGACAATTATCATTTTTTTGAAACTGATGACTTTCTCATTTGGGAACAAGATCTTAATGGTGTCGTGGATTCTATAAGTTTCTACAAAAAAAAATTTAGTACCTCTGATTTTAACTTTTTTTGGTTGAAAGATTTTAGAAATCCTTGGATCAAGCCCTCGCGGCACTCTCTCATTTGGCGTGTCTCTCATGATAGGGTCCCCGCCGATGTGTGACTTCAATCTTTTGGGATCTAGCTTTATTCTAGATGTCACCTGTGCAACCTACATCATGAGGATGCTAATCATTTGTTCTTGTCTTTTGCTACAGCTACAGCTCTTCAGAATTACACTTCTAACATTTTTGGTTGCAGATGGTCACTTCTTGCTTCTATTATCTCTCAAATTCAATACTGTGTGACTTGGGACGCTTCCAAGAAAATCAGGAATCTCTTTTGGGCTGCGGTGGAAGAGCTCCTGCATGTGATCTGGTATGATAGAAATAATTTCATTCATAATGATTTCTTTATCAATCTCAAGGAAGGTAAAACGTGTATTCTCATTACCATCAAGGATGCTGCCTCTCTTCAGAGGGATCATTATGACAACTATGTTGGTGATTTTGTGATCCTTCGTTGTCTTCGAATTGCGGGCTCTTATAGGCAACCTCGATGTACCTTTGAGGTCTTCTAGAAAGTCCTACTTCCCAGATGGATCAAAGTGAATGTTGATGGCACCTCTAGAGGAAACCTGGGTTCAGTAGGCTGTGGTTCCATCTTTAGAGATTTTTTTGTCATATGCCTTGGTTGCTTCTTCGGTGGATGTGATATGGCCTCGGATTTGGAAGTGGAAATGCTGGGAGTCATTCATGCGGTGTATTTTGCTAAGCAAAAGGGTTAGCGCAACCTATGGATTGAATGTGATTCAACCATTGTTTTCGAAGATATCTGGAAACGGGTGGTGCACCTTGCTTGGCCTCTTACCTCTCATTCGATGAAATGTCTTGACTTGCTCAGGGATCTCAACTACATTCCCACTCATGTCTTTAGAGAAGCGAACATGTTTGCCGATAGTCTTGCCAATAAGGGAGTCAATCAGGTTGATACCTGGTTGGGTGATTTTCCTAATGAATCGCTCCCTTTTTTCCACAATGACTGTAATAAGATTCCGTCTTTCAGACTTTTGTAACTCCCTTTCTTTTTTATCAATAAATTGTTCCTTGGTCTTTGACTGAGGCACCACCTCTTAAAAAAAACTTCCTCAAGAGAGATTCAAGGAACATGTCATGAACATAATCTATATTTTTTGTAAGTGCAAACTCATAGGCCACAACTTCTACGAGATAAAACATCACAAAGGGGATAATGTACCTAAGGATAACCTTTATATTCTCTAAAAAATTCATAAATCTTACCCATTGGGATATTCTATGCAAAAACTTGTCTCTAAATTAAAACTATGATCCCTTATATATTTTCTAGTCTATCCCATATTCTAAATCTAAAATGATTGAATATGTTTTTCGATGGATTGAACCTGTTATCTCTTGAATAGGATCAATTCCTTGTAGATTTCCTTTAAAAATACCATCCCAACAAGTAGGACATCTATATAACATCCCATACAAATATTCTTAAGGAGACATTTTAATACTCCTGGGGAAGTTGTTGTTGTATGAGAACTCAACTAATAAAAGATATTGATCCCAACCTCCAATAAATTCTCATTATAATAATATTTTCATTCTATCATGTGTTTTAATTGTCTTTTCATGTTATCTATTAGTTTGGTGGTGATATTCCATTCATAAAATCAATTCAGTACTCTGATTATGTTAAAGACTTCCTTATAATTTTAAATTAAACCATGGATCATGATCAGAGATGATCAAATGTGGTTCTGCATGAATCCTCCCCACATCATTTAAATATATCATAAAAAATTTGATCAATTGATAAATATTATATAATAGTGATTAATTGTGTATTCTTGGTGAGTTAATCCCCCACAATCCATATCACATTATTTCCTTTGTGTATATTTCGAATACTAGTGAAAATTTCCATGGTTATGTTCTCCCATTTTTATAATATTATGTAAATTTTTTACATCATTCCCCTTTATTTATGTCACCGTTATTTAACATGATAACTTTATATGAGAATTGAGGTCTACTAAAGGATTTTAATCATCATGTTGTCCCAAAAAAATTTCCCATAAAGATCTCAATACATCTTGGTACATCTATGTTGGTTAGAGAATAATGAGTTATTTGAATTATCCAAAATATAATTCTTTATTTCAGGATATATAGGCATAAAAATTCGTGTTCCAAATTGAATGAAACCATCTTTATCAATGTAAAAATCATGCATCTCCCTATCCTTTAATACATACAAATTTTTTTTTCAACATTCAGATCATCCACGTGTTCCTCTATGATATTTTGTTGGTTAAATGGTTAAGAAATCATTTTAGCAATGTTGGATGTATTCCCTCGTATTAAAATATCAAGATCCATCCTATCCATATCCATGAAGATATGGTCTTCTTCAATCTACATCATGGATAGTGTACCATGTTCATTTCTACTATGATCATTAGGATTATATTTTCTAGGATTGTAGTGAATAGAGAAATCATATTTTATGATTATATCTTACAATCTTCCTTGATTCATTTTTAGCTCTTTCTATGTAGTATACACTTTTTACCCTTTTACAATATATAAACCAAACTTCCCCACAAAGGTAGTGAAACTAAATCATTAATACATAGATTGCACCTTATCACTAAATGTTTTTTTTTCAAGTAGTTCTACTCATGGATAATCAACATTCATGAGTTATAGGCTATCACATTATCATTCAACATGAGTACACAACCCCAATCATTCATTTACAAACTATTATATATAAAAAAACCTTATCTACAAATGGCGTTTTGAGTTTATGAATAGTGAATATCCACTTCTTAATCTTTTTTAATAAGTCAAACATTAATCCATACATAATTAATTTACCCAATTTTAGAATAACTTAGTAAAATTTCAATAAAATCATGAGGCATTTCTCAAAAAAATGTCATTATTGCCCATATAAACCAGGAAAATTATGGAATTACATGGAACATAATGGTCTGGTTCATTCCTCAAATTCCTTTTATTTTACGCTTAAATAAAATTCCATTAAATATGATCACATTCCCCATGAATGTGACTTGATACATCCAAAATACTAACATTACATACATATAATACATTTTAACGATTCATAATTTCAATAGAACAATCTCTATATTCTCTTCATCTACCTCTAATACTTTGTATTATATTATAATATCATTGATAAAAACTACAGAAAATTTACCAAGGTAGATTCTAAAAACACTATTTATCAAATTCATGATGATCATAAGGGAATTAGTATGTATGAAGCACATGACTATAAACTCCTAATGTCAATACCATATATGGAAGGATATATTATGAATATGTTCCTTCTTCACATTCAGTAGATGATATACAAAATAAATGATATCATTTGAGAAGTACAATGATCCTTAGATTTAATCAAACAAGTCATCAATCCATGGAAGTGGATAATTGTTTTTATGGTGATCTTTTTGAGATCCAAATAATCAGTATAGAACTGCAATGATCCATCATTTTTATTGACAAAAATCACTAGTGCACCACAAGGCGATTCACTATGAAGTATGAACCATTTTTTCAAATTCACTTGGAGATACTTCTTTTAATATTAATGTTAGATGAATTTTATCCTATATTGGAATTTTAATATAGTATTTTCTCCAGGTATAATCTCAATAAAGATATTTTCCGCATCTCTTGGGGGATGTTTGGGTAACTATTGAAAAAATATATTAGTTTACTCCTAAAAATAGGAATTTCATCATTGTTGACACATTCATTTAGATCAACCATTTGGTAAAGGCATGACTCTTCACTGAGAATAAACACCCATGCAATTAATTAATTTTCCAAATTAGATTCATGATATTTCGTTCATTTATAAAGAAGATTAGTATTGTTCGGAATATAGAATGAAATTTCAATTTCGTAATAGTTCAAATAAAATCCCTATAATGAGAGACAATCTATAATAAGTATAGTGTGAAATTTAACCAATTAAAGTATTTCATGAATAACTAGAATAATATTACCACATACTCTAAAATAATAATATTCCAACTCTTGATTTCATTGATCTCACCACTATATGTTTCCATAATTATCTCTATATCCAAGTATTGATGTTTTAATTCAAAAGTTCTAGAAAACATGTGGGATATAACAGAATGAATAAAAATAAGATAAAGTAGAACTATTACCATTCTTGATAAAATGGTCTGTTTACCTAGTCATATTTCATTTTAATTGTTCACCACAGTGGTACTGATGGTATAAAATTTCCTTGATCAATTGTATTTTTTTGTTGCTTAAACTGATTATCGTCAAGTACCCCTAGTTTAGTGTACTGGATTTAATGGTTCCCTTACTAGTTATATTTGTAGCATTATACCTTGGGTCATTCAAAAAGATGTCCAATAATTTCCACCTGTTAATTTACAAGCTTCGAGATGTCTCTTGAATATTCATGATTTTGGTGGCCTTATTTCCGCACAATTGAAGTGTTTACCCTATAGTGTAAATTCCATTTATTTTTCCTCTAAATTTTTACATGTTGTTCGTTGGATATTATTTTCTCCTTTTTCATTTGATCCAACAGCCTGAAATTACATTCTTCACTTTTTATCTTTATATACATTGGTCAATTATACAAAATCCATGTCTACTTTGAGAGTATATTGAACTAATTCTTCATTACTCACAATTTCTTAGATTCCATGTCCCTATAAATGGGCATGTTTCGAACCAATAAAAAAATATCCATTACACTATAATTGTTGATAACAAAACCCTAGTATTATCTTGAAATCCTTATTGAATTTTTCTCATTATTTTTGAAAGATTCACCACCCATTTAGTTAAACTCTTCAAATTCTCTCTCTATATGTTTTCAAATATTTTGATGGAAATACTTTTCAATATATAAGTTCATAAATTCTATCCACTCCATTTCTTCCATTTCATCCACAAGAATGGTGTTCATTATCAATTCCTAGATTGATCAACCTTTTCCTATAAATGATTGATATCTATGGTATATTTCTCCATCTCATAATATTAGGGAATGAAAGATATCTTCTCAATTGAGTAAAACCTTTGTTCCACAAAAAATGGATTATAATATTGATTACATATTGGTGGTCATTCTTATATAATGAAATCATTTTCTAGATTCTACAGATTTGGGGATGGAGGAAATTTTATATGGTTCAACTTATTGGTCATGTCCCAAGAGAAATTTGTAATAATTTACATGATTTTTTTACTCTAACACCCATTTCATTTATAATTCATCCTAATAATCGTTGTATTGTCCCTCAAATTGGTTGTCGGTTTGTTTTATCTGGGTTCCAACCATTATCTAAAATTGAAAAAGGTTTGAACAACTGTTTTTTCAACATACAATGGCTAAATAAGTTTTTCTCACTAACAAGTTAATTATAAATTCATATATCATGGGAAAAATATGTTTTCCCTCTACGAAAAATGATTCTTTTATGAAAAAAATAATTCAATATTTTTTTACGATAAAATAATTAGTTATATTAGTTATAATCAATTTGGAGCCTCATTTCATAAAGATACAAGACCTAGACACACTAATTGCATTAATGGATATGTGTTTAGTGAATTTTTATCAGGTATTATTATTAGGAGTAAAAGAAAATTTTCCTTCATGTGAAATATTTGTAATGGTAATCTTGGAATTCTATATAGTTATTCTAAAAGAAGTATTTTCAAACTCCACGAATGATATATCAACATGTGTAATTGGAAAAAATAAATTTGGTTGTAAATATGAAAGAATATATGCTATATTAAATACTTGTTTTTATGATCATAAATAATATTGGGGGGATATCTATATAGAAATATGTAAATATTTCTAAACATATTTTCATGGAATAAGAAACACCAATTAGAAAATTAACTCAAAAATTGGTATCCCCTAAGAGGCAAACATGGACAAGAATATGGTTTTCCATTAATCTTGATAATGAATAATGGATTATGTTTCATCATTAAGACATGATCAAAAAATTATGAAATAGAATTTTTCATATCTATGATTAGAGAATAAGATGATATTAGGTAATAATACTTATATCATGATCTGTATATTTGAATATATAATATGATTCACAAATTTCATCATGACAGGTTGAAGAAATCATTGAAAATTTTGATTTTTTTCATGTGTTATTTTATTAAAAAAATGGAAAATTTAACATTTAAAAGTTCACAAGAATTTGTTTCTAACAACTTTATTTGGAAAAAAATATGGTTTTTACCCCATAGAAAATGTTTGGAGAAATTTCAATATACTCTATTTTTAGAATTAAATTAATATTTAATAGATTAAATATTAATATTTAATGAGTATTTGAATGGGTATATCTACTAAATATTGTTTTGTAATGATATTTACACTGTAAGATTTAGTCCAGATTTTTTTTACTTAATCAAGGCATAATCAAAAATTGGGAACTTTATAGAGGCACATTCCCCTTTTTCTTTTGATTTATTTTACTTTTTATGTCTTTTTAATTTTTCTCTTTTCCACTTATTCCCTTGTATTTTCATGTAAAGAACTCTTGTGGGTATCTCCATTATTCAAAAGATAATAGGTATGAGTGAGAGAGGATAAGTTTCGTGGATCTCCTTTGAATGTGGATTTGGGTTTGGTAGCGGTGTTTCAAGGATTTAATCCCAAAATATCAATATTTTTACCCTAAGGCAAGCATTTAATTGTTTTTTCATAGATACAAAATTAATTAATTGTTTTTAGTTTTAATTTATTTCTTCTTTCTATGGTGATTTTTAGAGATATAATCTATGGTGTTTATTTTTTGAATGAATAGTTTAGAGGGTTTTTAGGTGTTTATGTTTGCGAATACCTAATCAAAATGTGTGTGTTATTGGTCCACAATATATGTGGTAATATTTATTGGAGTATGGTTGTTGATGAGGATTACATGACACATGTGTTCGGGTTATTCCATGTAGAGACGCTGAATATGTTTTTGGGGGTATTAGTATAGACAACCCATGTGTAGGAAAATGGTTTAGAAATTTACATGGTCATGCTGTTTGTAATATATATGCATAAATACTATGTGGAATTATGGTCTATAAACCATATGGGACACTAGTCTAGAAACATAATATGGAAACCTATTTGGGGTACATTCCATATGTAAGGGTGATTCACCATGTACTATAGAAGTAAGATCCAGTTCTGGTGGGGGTACATTTCCTCAAGAGGGTGTTAAATTTATATAGAAGGTACATAATGTACATGTCATGATGAAAATAAGAAAGTTGGAATTAAATGGTTGTATACATATAGTTTTTAACCTACTTGTGAAAGGTCTTGATCGAAGAGGTATCAGGATGTCTGAGATCATGATGTCCAATAATTACGTATTTTCTTAATTAATAGAATAGTTACTATAATCCTTGATGTTTTCACAATGATATTATATGTGTAATAATTTCATTATAATTTTGTTTAATGGAATGTGTTTTAACTTATTTTCCTTTTTATATTATTTATGCCTTATATATTTATGAAACAAAAGTTATTTAAAATAAATATGTGTCTTGTAATTTACCGTTACATATTTATTATTCATTACATATTCATGATAATCATTTTATTTAAATTATATATTTGTTTGGATATTTAACTCTAATTATTGATTATTATTTTTCTAATCATGATAGTGAAATTATTTAAATGGGTTTTCTGTACAATTAGTTACCTTTCCATGTTGATTATTCTTTTTTATTCATGATAACAATTGTTTTACTTAACCATTACTGATATTTTTTTTCACATTCTTATTTTGTTTTCTTTCCTTGGAATCAAGGAAGTGTAGTTTGAATGATATAAAATGATATTCCTTAGGGAAAAATGATATTCATGAAATAAATTATTCAATAATTTTTATATTCAAATTTAATATGTGAATCACACACAGATATATATTGTAATGCCCCACCAATTCTCATTAGCTTGAGAGTGCAACGAGTCATTAGTAGGCCTTAAGCGACATCCCCAAGATTCCAAAGGCTGGAAATAAATACCGAAGGGTCTCAAGCATAAGTGGGGGATGATTTACCCTTTAAGAAATAAACCCATCCAATAATCATTCACTATATGATGAATGAACAAATGAAAGACCAACCAACAACTTCATTTTTGTTAAACCACATTAGAGTACATCAAAGCGTAATACGAAACCAAACATCAAAATACGCAACAGAAGGAAAACAAAAGTCTCTCAAAAGACATAATGACTCAGTGGTCAAAAAGCTCCAAGCTCCACAACATCTCCCAAATATCACCACGAGCCATTAGTAATGATATGATTTACCATTACCTGTGTATCAGAATACAACATCTGCAGTAGCACCAAAGTGTTAAAGAAGGGGTTAGAATAAAACTCAATACGTTTCCCCAATGACTTCCCTACTCATGCCACTAGGTTAGAAAAGTTAGCCACATTTACATAAAAACAGTTTATATAAAACAATTTCACCAAAGCAGTTTATAACTAATCATATAAAAGTTTTCCAAAACCATCCATGCTCAAAAACATCAAAGTTGAAATTAAACCGGCTTTTCCAACATGTTATTTTCCAGAAAAATAACCAACCAAATTTCCAAACAATTTCACAAACATCCCATTTTGGCATACCCAAGCATTTTAAAAAAACCATGAAATCAACCATGCATGCTTCATTATGAAAGTTCCATACTAATGAGCAATCTCTCTTCGATCTACCAAGTCATCACAAGGTAATTGTTTCCTGTGTTCCATTACACCTTTGGCACTGAGAACAAGGTCATATTTCAACCAAGCCTCATACTTAAAAGTCCCATGTTCCATTAAATGTTTGGCACCAAGCACAAGGTCCTATTTCAACCAAGACTTGTATATGAAACATGAACACACACACCAAACATTCACAATAATCATTCCAAAACCATCCTTTCAATAAAACACATTTTTATTGAAAACAATTTTCATCAAAACTAAGTGTGTTCAACCAATTCATACCATTTCAATAAAACTACCTTTTTATTGAAAACCAAATCCATAAAAGTCATTTCAATCTCAAACCATTTCAATAAAACACACCTTTTTATTGATAACCCATCTTTCATCAAACCACTTTCCATTCCAGCAAATCCATAATTTAAAATAAAAATTTTAAATTCAAGAAGCCAAATCACTTTGCGCAACAATTTACCAAGCTTTCACAATTTCATCAAACCCATAAATCATCAAAAAAGATGATTTATTCCATGATTTTCACAATCAATAACATTCAAATAAAAAATTTGAAACTAAGCCAACCAATTCTAACAAGAGGAGTCGAGAGTGAAGCCACCTACCTCAACAAAAAAAAAACCAAGCAACAGATGAAGAACACTCATGAACACTGGGTCAAATCTCCAAAAAAAACACTTTAGATCTATTCTCCTAACATAACCAAGACCAACTATCAACATATTTGGCATCCAAATACTTAGGTCTACCCCTAACAGGCATAGATCTAAGAAACTGAGAGAAAGGGAAAAGCAGATCTAAGTAGATCTAAGAAATCATTCAAGAACGAAGGAGAACGATCACATAACTCAAGAATCCGACTTCGATTTTCCAAGAGAAGCCTTCGGATCGCCTCCAGAACAATGGGATAACCCAATTTTCCCTTAAGAGAAACAAAATAATGAGTTAGGGCTACTTAAGAGCTTTAATGAAGCAATTAGAGGAAAAACTAGGTAGATCTAGAATTTAAGGATCTAATTTAAGTGACCGCAGGGTTAGTCCGCACGGTTTGACAAACCGTGCGCTAACCGTGTGTTAGATACTGCCTCGAACACCTTTCTCGCATGGCCTCATCGCACGGTTTCCCTTAACCATGCACTGACCGTGTGGAAGCCACTGCCTCCTCATTCAGCCATTCACGATTTGGCCGCACGGTTTAGACAAACTGTGTGTCGCCCGTACACCTTTCCCTTTGCTTCAAACTTTAGTCTAGGATCTCCAGACTCTCCAATACGGCACCCTTAACTTTTAAAACCAACAAAAGCATCAAGTAAAGGTTACGTACCAGAAACCGGGGGGTACTACTTTATCCCCACCATTGGCCTTTCCGTCCTCAGAAAGTAGAAAACCAATGCTTGTCTGAAAGAGTTCTGGCCACTTCTCTCTCATTTCTTTCTCTCGTTCCCAACTCTCTTCTTGAATCTGACCATGTTGACACAAAACCCACACTAGACCAATGATTTTCCCACGTAAGACTTTATCTTGTCTATCCACAATATGCACCAAGATATGTACCAATGAAGCATCTGGCTCTAGGTCAACATGATCCCATCTGATCACATGGTCATGATCTGGTAGATACTTCTTTAACTTAGATACATAGAACACATTGTGAACCGAACTGAACCATGGTGGTAATGCCAACTGATATGCCACCTCTCCAACCCATTCCAGTATCTCAAAAGGGCCTATATAACGAGGAGATAATTTTCCCTATTTTTGAAAATGACGATGTCCAATTCTTGGAGAGATCCTAAAAAAGACATGATCACCCACAACGAATTCCAATGGTCTGCGACGGTGATCTGCATAAGCTTTCTGATGACTTTGATCCATCTACATCCTCTTTCTAATCAACTGATCCTTCTCCGTTGTTTCTTGGACAAGGCTCGGCCCGACTAGTGATGTTTCACCAGTTTTCACCCAGCATAGTGGATAATGACAATGACGCCCATACAATGCTTCAAACGGAGCCATGCATATCGAGGCTTGATAGCTGTTATTATATGAGAACTCCACTAAGGGTATGTGATCCTCCCATGAGCCACCAAAGTCCATTACACAAGCCCGCAACATGTCTTCCTAAGTTTATACCATCTGCTCAGATTTCCCATCGGTCTGAGGATGATACACCACACTCATCGTCAACTGAGTCCCTAGGGCTTACTGTAATGATTTATAGAAACGAGATGAGAACCTCAAATCTCTGTATGAGACTATAGAAACTGGTACACCATGCCTCTTTACCACTTCTTGGATATATATTCTTGAATGATCTTCCACCGTATGAGTTTCACGGATTGGGATGAAATGGGCTGACATGGTTAGACAATCCACTATCACCCAAATGACATCGTGTTTCCAGACCGTTCTTGGAAGACATGTAAAAAAATCCATTACTATCTGATCCCATTTCTACACTCGGATAGGTAAATACTGTAACATACCAGCTGGTCTTTGATGCTCTTCTTGAACTTGCTGACAAGTTAAGCATCACGAGACGAACTTGACCACCTTCATTTTCATGCCGCTCCACCAAAACTGCGCCTTTAGCACCTTATACATCTTCTGTGTACCCGGATGTACATCCCATATTGAATGGTGGTAAGAATTAAGGATTTGTTCCTGAAAAAATATAGGTACAATCATCCGATATCTGAAACACAAAACTAAACACCCATCCAGCTTCCATTCCTCAATGTTCTCCCCACCATTGAGTTTTGAACTGATTACAATACATTATACATCAGATGAATGTGCCTCCTTTACTATCTATGCAAAATTAGGAGAAAGTGTAGCTTAAAAGAAAACAACAACATCACCTCAGTCTTCACATTCCACAAGCATGTCGGCTAAGACCGACATCAACTACAATTCATTTGAAGATTCCATTACCAACAGAGCATACAAATTCCATGTTAATGCATTGACCACCAAATTTCCCTTACCCGGTGTATACATTAAGTCAAAGTCAAACATTTTAAGATAATCCATCCATCTCCTCTTCCTCAGATTTAAATCTCACTGTGAGAAAATGTGTTTGAAGCTTTTTTGATCCGTAAACGCAGTAAATTTCTAACCAAAAAGATAGTGTCTCCATGTTTTCAAAGCATGGACGACTGCAACTAACTCCAAATCATTTGTTGGGTAATTTTTCACATGCACTCTCAATTTACTTAATCCATAAGCAACCACATGGTCTCCTTGAATGAGAAAAAAACCCAACCCTACTCCTGAAGCATCACATTACACCACATATCCTTTCCCTGATTCTGGCAAGATTAAGATAGGTGCTGATGTTAAGCAAACTTTCAACTCTTGAAAAGATATATAACATTCCTTACTCCATTGAAATGAACTGTTCTTCTTTGTCAATGTTGTCATAGGCAAAGATAGTCATTAGATGTCATGGAAAAAGCATCGATAATAACCAGCTAGACTAAGAAAACTTTATATTTCAAAGACATTCTTCGGTGGTTTCCAAGAATGAACAGCTTCTATATTTTCTGGTTCCACTGAAACACCTTTCTCAGAAACAACATGGCCCAGAAAACATAACTCTTGTATCCAAAAATCACACTTTGATAATTTGGCATACAACTGATCGTCTCGTAAGATTTCCAACACTATCTCCAAGTGTTGATCATTCTCATACCTTGTTCTTGAATACACCAATATATCATCCAAAAAAACCACAAAAAAATAATCCAGGTATTGCTGAAATATCTGATTCATCAAAGCTGTGAATACCACTAGTGAATTCATTAGACCGAAAGACATGACTACATATTCATAGTGGCCATATCTTCTTCTGAAAGCTGTCTTTTGAATATCCTCTTTCAGAACTCTCAATTGGTGATATCATGATTGCAATTCAATCTTGGAGAACCACTGAGATCCCCTTAATTGATCGAACAGATCATTAATACGTGGAAGTGGATATCTATTCTTTATCATAACATGGTTAATTTTATTATAATCAACACACAGCCGAAGAGTTCCATATGCTTTTTTACAAACAAAACTGGTGCTGCCCATAGAGACATGCTTGGCCGAATGAAACCCTTGCTTTCTAGCTCCTCTAACTGCACTTTCAATTCCTTTAACTCTGTTGGTGCCATCCTATAAGATGGAAGTGATTTAGGACTGGTCCCCGGAAAGAGATCAATCGTAAACTCCACTTCTCTTACAGGTGGTAATCCTGAGAAGTTTTCAGAAAAAATATCAGGAAATTGATCCACCACAGATGGAAAACTATTTTCCTCACTCTCTTCCAATGATTCCAAAGTCAACATTCCCAATTGGTAAGAGACAGTTCCCACCATTGGTTCCAACATGCTCTTTGTGCATTTCATTACAATCCATTATCCCTTAAAGAGATTCTCAAATCCGTCCTCAGTCGTGAAACTAACTGTTCTCCCATAATAGTTGATGTGACCCTTAAATGTTTTCAACCAATCCATACCCAGGATTACATCATAGACATCCATATCCAACATAGAGAAGTACATTTCAGCTCGGCTCCATCAACAGTTATAGCACATGCTCTACACACGAAGGGTTGACATTCTCTTTACCAAGAGAAGTTTGCAGTTTCAATATAGAAGGCATCATTTCCAGTTTAAAGTTCAGCAAATCAACAATATGAGAAGAAAGAATGGAATGTGATGCAGCAGTATCGAACAACACTTTCATGAGGGTAGAATTCAAAAAAATCGTACCTTTCACCATAGATGGTCTAGCCTGATCATAGACCATCATCTTTTCGGGTCCATATAATTTCTTTGTTGCTGCACTTTTCTCCTTATTTCCTTATTGAGATTGCCCTTCCTGAGGAGTCATGGTATTCCTAGAATCACCATAACTAGGTCTATTCTACTGGTGAGACTAATTCTACTGTCCTCTCCCTATCGAAGCATACGGTGCTAGCGATGCCTGAGAAGTGTCTCAAACACGCGATCATGGAGCACTGCGACAATATCACTGAGTATGCCCCATCTTGTTGCAATTGTGGCATGATCTAGGTGGTGCTGTACATTCTTGTTTCATGTGATCAGTTGATCCACATTGAAAGAAACCTACTTTGCTATGGGGTTGTGGAGGAAGGTTAACTGAACCCGCCGTCTGGTTATGATTCGCACTCCCACCTTGAAAGTAGGTGTACCTCTTCCGCTTGTTCCCAACATTGGAGTTCCCACCTGTTCCCATGGGTATCATCATGCCTCCTCCAATCGATCCCGAGATATCACGTTCAGAAACCATTGCTCTGTTCACCATCTCTGTATAATCCGTAATACAGAGCACCACAATCTTAGATCTAATCTCCTGCCTTAGCCCCGATTCAAAGATGCGTGCCTTCAGAGAAGCACTTTCCGCAACCTCTGGTGAAAAAATGGACTAAATTCATTAACTTAGCCACGTGGTCTGTGACAGAGAGGCTCTCCTATTTCAAGATGAAAAAGTCTGTCATTTTCTGGATCTTGAACGTGTGAGGATAGAATTGTTTGTTAAACAATTATTCAAAATCCTCCCATGTAAGGCCTTCATCAAATTTAGCATGCACCGCTAAATCCCACCACTGACATGCAAGATCCTCAAGCATATACATCTCTAGATTTACTTTCAGCTCTATTGGTGTGCTGATCAAATTGAATATATGATTTATCCTGCTTAGACACACCTCGGCCTTCTCGGGTTCAACATCACCCCTAAAGTTCGGTGGATTCGGCTTCATGAACTGGATGGTATGATCCACATGTCGTGGATCATTCCTCTAGTTCCGCGTATCCATAGCTTGAAAGGATTGAACATTACTATAAAACAGCTCTTGGTTTACACGTGGTTCAGGTGCAACCACATTCTCCACAGCTTCTTCGGGTTGGTTTTGATGACTCTTACCAGGTGCCATTTTATAAACCAACAAAAAAATCCATCAATCTCACTCTCTAGAAACTGTTGGCTTAGAATTTATAATTGTATCACATCAACTATCGCAACATTTTTTTAAAACAACCTTTTTCCATGTTCAACCATTTTTTAAAACATTTAACATACTTTTTGAAAATCAATCCATTTTCAAAATACAACAAATACCCTGTTTTCAAAGTCTTTCGATTGAATGAAATTTATGCATTTTTCAAAAATTGTCACCTTTAAAAAAAATATTACTCATTCTTCACAATGAGATATGAAATCCTAGTGGGAAGTCATTCCTCTACAATGCATGTCATGCTCCTCTCATTGGCTAAACCCACAACAATGAGATTTACAACATTCCAGAAGTGTATCTAAACACTTATGTACCCAACACCCTGGTAAATTGTTGTTTAGCACAAATGGGTTAGATAAGTCCTTTCATGCTATACATTTCAAGTTCCAACAATCCTACTCCTATTTACGATGACCACCCAAGGAATAGACAAGAAGGAATTTAAACTCCAGGACCAAGAACATTGATGACCACTTGTTAGGCAAAGACCGAACAAGCTGATACCATTTGTAATGGCCTGCCAATTCTCATTGGATTGAGAGTGCAACGATTCATTACTAGGCCTTAAGTGACATCCCCAAGAAGCCAAAGGCTGGTAATAAATGCCGAAGGGTCTCCAAAATAAGTGGGTGACGATTTACCCTTTAATAAATAAACCCATCCAATAATCATTAACTATATGATGCATGAACAAATGAAACACCATCCAACATCTTCATTTTTGTTAAACCACATCAGAGTACATAATAGCAGCATACCAAACCAAAAATCAAAATACACAGTGGAAGGACAACACAAGACTCTCAAAAGACACCACGACTCAGTGGTCCACAAGCTCTAATCTCCACATCATCTCCAAAACATCACCACGAGGCTTTAGTAATGAGATTATTTACCTTTACATGTGTCTCAGAATACAACATCTGTAAAAGAACAAAAGTTCCAAAGCAGGGGTGAGTATAAAACTCAGTACGTTTTCCCCAATGACTTCCCTACTCATGCCACTAGAATAGAAAAGTTATCCACAATTATATAATTTTTTTATATAAAACAATTTCACTAAAGGAGTTTATAAGTAAACATAAATTTTTTTTCCAAAACCATCCTTGCTCAAAAACATCAAAGTGAAAATTAAACTGGCTTTTCCAACACGTTATTTTTCTAGAAAAATAACAAAACAAATTTCCAAACCATTTCACAAACATCCCATTTTGGCCTACCCAACCATTTCACAATCCCGTGAAATCAACCATGCATGCTTCGTTATGACAGTTCCATACTCATGAGCAGTCTCTTATCGATCTTCCAAGTCATCACAAGGTAATTATTTCCTATGTTCCATTACACCTTTGGCACCAAGCACAAGGTCATATTTCAACCAAGCCCCGTACATAAAAGTCCCATGTTCCATTATATGGTTGGCACTGAGCACAAGGTCCTATTTCAACCAAACCTCATATATGCAATATGAACACACACACCACACATTCACAAAAATCATTCCAAAACCATCCTTTCAATAAAACACATTTTTATTGAAAACCATTTTCATCAAAACCAAGTGTGTTCATCCAATTCAAACCATTTCAATAAAACTCCATTTTTATTGAAAACCAAATCTATCAAAGTCATTTTAATCTCAAACCATTTCAATAAAACACCCATTTTTATTGAAAACCCATATTTCATCAAACCACTTTCCATTATCACAAATCCATAATTTTAAATCAACATTTTAAATTCAAGAAGCCAAATCACTTTTCACAACAATTTACCAAGATTTCACAATTTCATCAAACCCATAAATCATCACTAAAGAAGATTTATTCCATGATTTTCACAAGAAATATCATTCAAATAACCAATATGAAACTAAGCCAACCAATTATAACAAGAGCAGTCGAGTGTGAAGCCACCTACCACAACAAAAAGATATAACCAAGCAACAGACAAAGAATGCTCAAGAACACCAGGTCAAATCTCTAAAAACCCACCTTAGATCTCTTCTACTAACATAACCAAGACCACATATCAACATATTTGGCATCCACATACTTAGGTATACCCCTAATGAGCATATATCTAAGAAACTTAGAGAAAGGGAGAAGTAGATCTAAGTAGATCTAAGAAACCATTCAAGAACGAAGGAGAACGATCACATACCTCAATAATCCGGCGTTGATTTGTGAAGAGAAGCCTTCGGATCGCCTCCGGAATGATGGGAGAAACCTCTTTGCCCTTAGAAGAACCAAAATACCGAGTTAGGGCCACTTGGGAGCTTTAATGAGTCAATTAGAGGAAAAACGAGTTAGATCAACAATTTAAGGATCTAATTTAAATGGTCGCACGGTTAGTCCATACGGTTTGACAAACCGTGTGCTAACCGTGCGTTAGCTACTACCTCAACCAACCTTCTCGCACAACCTCATTGCACAGTTTTCTTTAACTATGCGACGACCATGACGAAGCCACTGCCTCCTCAGTCAGCCATGCATGGTTTGGCCGCAGGGTTTAAACAAACCGTGCGCCACCCGTGCACCTTCCCCTTTGCTTCAAACTTCAGTCTAGGATCTCTGGACTCTCCCATACATCACACTTAACTTTTAAAACCAATAAAATCATCAATTAAGGGTTACATACCAGAAACCGGGGGTACTAAATATATATATCTAATTTACATAGACTTTAAAAACATCAACCTTTGAAATATGATTATTTTTATCCTATATTAAATTAATAAAGAAGACACTAACTTCATGTTATTGGAGTTTGGGTCATTACATTTACATAACCATTAAATAATCATTAGAATATCGTAAGTAAATAATTATTAAATTTAATCACTAGTATATAACAATCCTTACTCATCCATGACATAAACATTATAACATCGTCTATCTAGGTGGTTAAACTGACAAAAAAAAGCATGTTATAACTATTGAATGAGTAAGAAATATTTATTATATAATGTTTTTAAAAATATTAGTGAATATTTATGTGAAACCCTAGAAAAATATTTGGATCCAAGATAGTGTGCCACATGGACTCATGTGTGCCTCCCTATTTAACATTGGTTTCTATCTAAGAGTGAATTCCGAAATGTAGTTCACATGGATACTATACAATTTTTATCAATTTACACATGCATAAATTAAAAAAAATAGTATAATAAATAATAATTTTTATAAAATATTGGTGTTCTTAATGATCATGGAATCATTTAGAAGGGGTGGGTGGGGTGGGGGTTGAATTAGTGGTGTTCTATTTTCAAATTTCAAATATATCAAATTTATTTCCTAAAATTGTTAGAGTAGTTTTCCTAATTTTTTTTAAAAAAATATCATTAATACAAAAATAATAAAATGAAAAAATGGTACACTATATTTAAAAGGATCAACCTCAGTGTTAGAACCTATATCCTTTCAATGATAACTCCCATAGGTAAAAGTAAATTCACTATTAAAATGAAGTGAAATCAACATTTGAGCCAACTCCCATTGTAACACCTGAGACTTTTATGAGAAATATTTTGTTTTTATGTTATATACATCATCAAAGGAATCTTTCACTACAAAAAAAACTAGCTTGGCTTGCTTTACACGCAATCGCGACCTTCCTCGATAGCCTGTGTTGTACATAATGCAGAGTTTCACTAAACAACGATATGCTATTAAAATATTATTAAAACTAGCCGTTATGAATAGTAATACCCACTTTTTGATTTTTTTTTATTTTTCAAAATGGACTTCATTTTTGGATTCGGAATATCGAAACTATCCTAGGGTGAAATTTTGTTATTTTTATGAAAACTTTCAATTTTTTTGATGAATAGTGAAAACACTAGGCTACTATTTAAAAACCGGCTTTTTATTTAAAGAATTATTTATTTTATTTTAATTTATTTTAGGTCAAAATTGATACATAATACCTATATAAGTTCAATTCAATTCAATGGAGTCACTTTATAATAATTTTAGATATATAAAAATTTTATTGAACTTTTCACTGTCTTTTACTCACCTCCTAGGAGAATTTCCAAATTCACATAAAACTTAATTTTACCACTTCTGGGAGTGGAATTTTTTAAATCCGAGAGACACGATTAATATCAAGGACTAAAATGTGGTTAAATGAGATGAAAATAATTTTTGGTGAATAGTAACTTTTTACTTTTTTTTACCACGGTTAAAAGTAAATAGAGTAATTAAGGGTAGAAATGTTATTATTATTACCCTAAAACATGTACTAATTATATTGGATAAGTTTAATTAGACTAAAAAACAACCTTAGGAATAAAATATGACCATTTAGGCCCACTTAGATTAGATTAGGACATTTATTATTATTTTATTTAAAGAAGGGTTAAAATAGTTAAAATCAAAGTTTAATAACTAAATCATTTTTAATAAAGGGTTATACATAAGATAAATTCAACTATAAATATTAATTAGAAATATAAAAAACTTTCCTACATAAGCGTATTTAATTTGTAATTTTTGGACCTTGAATGATATAATTTATGTATGACACAATGATGATGTAGTAATTATCTTATTAATGAAATATTGACATAATTGATGTTATAAATACCCAAATAAATGTAATTTGAGAGTTTTTATGAATTAAAATAATTTTATAGGTTAATATTACATATAATTACTGATTTAATTAACTTTTTTCAAACGTATCGTTCTGTTACGATTTTCACAAGAACCAATTACCAAATAGTATCAAAATTGACATAAAATAGTTTTAAAAACAAATATTATATTATTAATTGTTATTTTATTTCTAAAAATATATGTTTCGAAAAAATTACTTATATAAGGCTATATATATTAATAATAAACAACTTGGGGTTCTTTTGGCTTGTTATAGTAAGTTTATTAACCTTATAGTGTAAGAAAACAAGAAGACAGAGTACAAGTTAAATTATCTAACTTAAAGTTAAATCTAAATGATAAGGTTAAAATAGAATCCTAAAATAGTATAAATTCTATTGGATTAGAGAATTTCGACCCATACCCACCTTAGCTTCGAAATAAATCAATTTGGTGCTATTTAAACCGAATATGACTTTATAATAAAATAATATATTTAGTTTTTCCAAAGGTTCCCCTCTCCTCCCTTATAAAAGGGAACCTCCTCCTTCTCTTCCTCACACCACTTTGAGCCTTCATGCTCGGCCAATCCCTACCAAATTCTCTTCTCCACTTCCCTAGAAACATCCTAGAGTTTCTGGTCTTCTTCAAAGACAAATTTTAGTGCCCTAAGAGGAGGACTCAAAGAGGCGCTTCAAAGAAGAGGTAATGTCTGTTACCGATTCTTTCAACTTTATTTCTTCTTCCACTTATTCTTATTTAGTTGTTTCATTATGAAGTAATAACATTAGTATCATTCATATACTGTTATGTTATTATAAGTATGAAACAACCATATTTCACCATCTATCCATCCTACGGAAAACGAAATCACCGCGCGTGCGTACGTACGGAATACCGTCTCCACGCCGTGGTGTAATCTATTTTGCAACACCACCTTACTTGGATGGGTATAATTGTGTAAATAAAAACTATATATGATTATTTTAAAGTGATATTGATTCTGAAATAGTATACATACACTCCAATACAATTCCACGATCATGGGAATGATATCATCGCTCGTGCGTACGTACAGAATACCGTCTCCACGATGTGATACGACTCGTTCTACATGATTTTCAATGCATAATGATTACATAAATGAATTGAGTGAATAAATATGATATGTATTACACTAAAAACATTCTGTAAATGAAGTATCTATATCATAAAAATAATAATAAGAATTTATTCGACAAAACACGCATAAGAACAAAAAGTAATAAAAACCCGAATAACAAGTAGCAATTAAATATTACTAATAAGAAGCTAAGAATATGGACATATATGATATCATAAAAATAATTATGATTATAGAATAATTTAATGACATTATTTAAATCATTATACATGAGGTTTGGACACTTATGAAGCAAATCAGACCTAAGGTAAGGGAAAATATCACAATCTCGTTTTTATCTGAGATTGATTATACTTTGGTATTTACTGGGGTGTATTTTATCATCCACATCCATGTTTCCTCAATATGAAATATTATTTCCATACACCTACAATTGTTTAAATCCAATTTTACCCTTCGATGAGTTTTTAGTAAAATATATGAAATGAATCTTTTGTCATTTTTCGTACGAGGTACTTTTTGACTTTTCCGAAAAAAGTATGAGAAGAATGTTTTTTTAACTTATACTGTATGAGTGGATTTTTAAAACATTATTTCCAAGAAGCTTCCTTTACATGTTTTAAAGTTTATTGTTAATCAACTTATTTTAGTTTAATATTGTATGACATTTTAAGAAAGGAAAAATGTTATTGAAGTAGAAAGGATATATTTCTCAAGAATGGAGTTCAAGTGTTTTATCAAAATTATTTTACATCTAAGATAATATATGGTTATGTTTCTATACCGATTATTACATTGATTTGATTATGTTGTGATGGAATTATTTTTATGAATTCCTTTATCTTATATGAATTGTTTTATGATGTCACGATTTTTAAGAATCCCATTTTTATTACATGGGTTATGCAATGATGTATGATTTATGATTTTGTTGAACACATAAGAATGGTATAATTATGAGTTGGGTGGGACCAATATCTACCTCCAATTCATTGGTTAATGATTTATATCTCATGAGATAGACATGGCTGGAATGTCAGGTTAAACCGGTTCAGTGAAACATGACTGAAATGAGGAGTGAACTAGGTTCTGAAATGGACTTTGTCCGCTAAGATATTCTTGGAAATGAGTCTTGACTAATAAGAAATGATTCTCTATGATTATGTTTGTATGAAACAAAGTTTCTTGTTTTATGTTATGATTATTGGGATTACATTTCACTACTATGATTTATCCCATGTTATGAAATTATGATCTCTTTTCTAGGTTAGGATTTCCAAAATGATATGTTCTTATGAATATGATATGATTGATATTTCTTTTTTTTACCCTTACTGAGCATTTGAGCTCATCCTTTTTAATGTTTTCTTTCCCCAGGTCATTAATAAGGTTATTAAGTAGGATATGACAAAAAGGGACTCTAGATATGAGGAAATAAATGGGAGACAATGTAGATGATTTTTGAACCAGTTGTTTATGTTTCCCAGTTTCTAAAGACACTATACCTATACGGTCCTTTCATGGTTTTGTTATATGTTGTAATAAGTATGCTTTAATTTTGAAGTATTAACAATGTATGTAAAGTATGGGTCATTATAGTTGGTATCAGAGGAAAGGTATAGTCAACCTTTGGAAAGTAGGATGTGAAAGCCTTAGTAAGAAACCTAAGGATATGTCTAAGCATAGAACAAAATCTTAGTGTTTTAGAAATGGCCATGAACAACCTATGATAAGACCTTAAATGTGAAATTTTATTCTTGATTATGTGTTTTTTCTATTATAATTAGTGTTTCTCACACTATTATTCTTGGTTTTAGTCAATGGATGGAACTCGAAGGAACCGTGTTAATGCGGAATGCGATGGGCAATGCAATGATTGTCCCCCTAAGCAACCAAATGTTATGGGAGCTAGAATGCCAAATATTGTAGCCATGCTCACACAACATTCTCAAGGTATGAATCATGCAGGACTTCCAAATGAGAAAAGGAAGGAGCAACATTCTGTTGAATCCTTCGTGAGGCATCGTCCACCTTCATTCAACGGGTCTTCTGATCCATTAGTGGATGAACAATGGATCAGTACCACTGAATAGATATTTTCAATTCTTCAATGTTCTGAACAGGATAACGTCATCTTAGCAGTATATCGTTTGGATGGAGATACTGATCAATGGTGGAATCTTATAAAGAATACGAGGCAAAGAGATGAAATTGAGTCCATGGAATGGGACGAGTTCAAGAACTTATTTTTCAATAAGTACTTCCCTCCTATTCTTCGAACAAAGACGGAGAAGGAGTTTCTTGAACTAAAGCAAAAGGATGATGAATCTGTTGGTACCTATGAAACAAATTTTAAAATACTTTGAAGGTACGCTTCTGGTATTATTATTCAACCCGAGAGTAAGATCGATCGATTCTTTAGTGTCTTAAAACCAAGTCTTCAAAGGGAATTAGCCATAAGGGACTTCAATAACTATGAGGAAATTGTTTGATCTGATCTCAAGGTTGGGATGGATATTGGAGTAACCCATCAGTCATATGGGTTTGATAAGAAGAGAAAATTATATTCAAAGGAAAATCTAAAGAGCACACTGAAAAGAAGATGAGTTTTCCCTTATGCTCAATGTGTGGAAAGAAACAAGGAGGGAATTGTCTTAAAGGGACAAGTAAATGTTTCATATGTGGAAAGGAAGGTCATTGGGAATTTTAATGCCACAATGATGGGAAGAAGATTTCTAGTGATGCGAACAAAGAAAAGGCTACACAGAGTGAACCTCCTACAATTTAATGTTACAAATGAAAGGAAATGGGGAATTATGCCGATCAATGCCCTAATCCAAGGGTTGTTGATGATGATTGATGTCAAAAAACTTATAAGGCTAAAGACAAAGGAAAGTCACATGAAATTTCTATCAGCGATGTGGAGTAAGATAACGAAGTGGTGAAAGGTACACTTACCATCCACTCTAAAGTAGAAAATGTTTTATTTGATTCTGGATCCACACACTCTTTTATTTCTGAAGAATTTTCTAAGGTTATCACTGTATTAACTCAACAATTAGATGTTGAGTTAGCTGTGACAACCCCTAATGGCACAATAGTCGCATCAAAAGTTTATAATTCTTCTCCGATTGATGTTTTTGGGAATGTGCTTCCTGCAAATCTTGTGATCCTTCCTATAGTGGAATTTTATGTGATTCTTGGCATGGATTGGCTTTCTTTATATGGAGCTCATATCAATTGCCAAATAAGGGAAGTCACATTTCATATTCCAGATCAATCTATGATCGTATATCGATTCAAGGATGGACATAACCTTCCAGTGGAAATTTCTTCCATCTTATGGGTCTTGATTCCACTAAATGAAGGTTGTTTATCTCAAATGGTTGGTGAGAAACTCACGATTAATAATATGCCCATTGTACGGGAGTTTGACGATGTCTTTCCGGAGGAATTGTCGGCTCTTCCACCAAATCGTGAAGTAGAGTCTCCAATAGAACTCGTACCAGGTGCTTTCCCAATTTCAAAGACACCTTATAGAATGACCCCAATTTAGTTGAAGGAATTGAAGAAGCAACTCCAAGAGAATCTTGATAAAGGATTCATGCGCCCTAATGGATCTCCTTGGGGAGCACCAGTTCTGTTTGTTAAGAATAAAGATGGATCAATGAGACTCTGCATTGATTATCGAGAACTTAACAAGATCACTATCAAGAACAAATATCCTCTACCACGCATTGATGACTTATTTGACCAACTACGCGGAGCTCAATACTTCTCCAAGATTGATCTCCATCCAGGGTATCATCAATTAAGGGTCAAAAGGGAGGATATACCAAAGACAGATTTCCGTACAAGGTATGGACACTATGAATTTATAGTGATGCCATTTGGTTTTACTAATTCCCCTGATATCTGCATGGATCTGATGAATAGAGTCTTTAGAGACTATCTTGATCAGTTTGTGGTAGTCTTTATAGACAATATTCTTATCTATTCATAGAGAAAGGAAGAACATGAAGATCACTGGAGAATTTTATTGAAGACCCTGTGAAAGGAGAAGCTTTATTCCAAATTTACCAAGTGTGAATTTTGGCTTCAAAAATTTGCATTTTTGGGTCACATAATCTCAAAAGAGGGGATATATGTGGATCCAGCAAAAATAGAGGTTATAAAAAGATGGTGGAGACCAAAAACAGTAACTGAGATCCGAAGTTTTCTTGGTTTGGCTGGATATTATCGACGTTTTGTGAATGATTTTTCACGATTATCTAATCCACTCACTAGGTTGACTCGAAAAGGAGTTAAGTTTGTGTGGACGGAGGAATGTGAAGAGAATTTCAAGGAGTTGAAAAGAAGGTTATCTAGTGCACCTATACTCACACTTCCTTGTAGTGGAGAAAGGTTTGTGATCTATAGTGATGCATACAATAAGGGGCTGGGGTGTGTTCTTGTGAAAAATGATATGGAGATAGCTTATGCCTCACTACAGTTGAAAATCCATGAGCAAAATTACCCAACTCATGATTTGGAGTTAGCTGCGGTAATCTTTGCATTAAATATTTGGAGGCATTATCTTTATGGTGAAAGGTGTGATATTTATACTGATCATAAAAGTTTAAAGTATATTTTCACACAAAGGGATCTGAATATGCGCCAAAGAAGATGGTTGGAGCTGATTAAGGATTACAACTACTCAATTCATTACCACCCTAGGAAAGAAAACAAGGTGGCAGATGCATTAAGTCGACAATACCATGCTAGCTTAACCATGATGAGGATCACAAAAGATCCAATATTTATGGATTTACAATGGATGGATCTTGGAATTATAATGAAATGGAAAAAATCGTATCTTTCTCAAATGAATGTTCAACCATCTATACATGTGAATATTAAAGAAGCATAGAAAGAAGATGAAGAGTTACAAAAGAAGGTGAGAAATGTTCCTGAATTCAACTTTGATTGTGATGAGATAATAAAGTTCAGGAATCAGGTTTGTGTTCCTCCCATACCATAATTAAAGAAGGATTTGCTGGATGAGACTCATAGTTCTTCATTCTTTTTTCATCCTAAAAAGCACGAAGATGTATAGGGACCTGAAAGAGTACTTCTGGTGGGATGGAATGAAAAGAGATATTTCTGAATATGTCTCTCGATGCTTTCTTTGTCAGCAAGTTAAAGGTGAGAGACAGAAGTCTAAGGGGATGTTACAACCATTACCCATACTAGAATGGAAATGAAAAAACATCACTATGGACTTTGTCACTGGACTTCCTAAAACATCCAAAGGCAATAATGCAATCTGGGTCATAGTTGATCGTCTTACAAATTCGGAACACTTCATCTCTATTAGAGAGGATTTCTCTCTGGATCAGCTTGCCAGGATATATGTAAAGGAAGTGGTAAGATTCCATGGAGTACACCTTTCTATTATATGTGATCGGGATCCATGGTTTACCTAAAAGTTCTGGCAATGTCTTTAGCATACTCTAGATACAGAGTTGAGTTTCAGCACTGCTTATCATCCTCAGACAGATGGTCAGTCTGAGAGGACACTTCAAAATCTAGAAGATATGTTGAGAGCTTTCTCTATGGATTTCAAAGGTGGTTGGGATCAACACCTACCATTGGTGGAATTTTCTTATAATAATAGCTTTCACTCCAGTATTCAAATGGCTCCTTATGAAGCTCTCTATGGATAGAAATGTAGGACTCCATCTTGCTGGGATGTAGTTGGCGAAAGAAAGATATTAGGACCTAATCTTGTTGATGAGATGACAGAAAAGGTCAGATCTATTCAACAACACATTAGAGCAGCTCAAAGTCGACAAAAAAGATATGCCGACAACCGAAGAAAAGACCTAGAGTTTGAAGTGGGTGATAAAGTGTTCTTACGAATATCTCATTGGAAGAGAGTAATGAGATTTGGAAAGAAGGGAAAGCTGAGCCCTAGATATTTCGGTTCTTTCAAAATACTGGATCGTGTTGGGAATGTTGCTTACCGATTGGAACTTCCACCGAATCTCTCTCAAGTTCACGATGTGTTCCAAGTATCTCTCCTGAGAAAGTACATACCTGATCCTTCACATGTACTCAGCTCAGTAGTTGTACCGCTGGAGAAAGATCTTTCTTATGAAGAACAGCCGATGGAGATTCTGGATCGTAGAAAAAAAGTCCTACGGAACAATACCACTCGCTTGGTGAATGTTTTATGGAGGAACCACAAATTTGAATAAGCTACATGGGAGCTTGAGGATATGATGACGGAGAGGTATCCTCATCTGTTTGTTACAATGTGACAAATTTAGAGGGCGAAATTCATTTTAATGGGGGTATAATGTAACACACGAGAATGTTATGAGAAATATTTTGTTTTTATGTTATATACATCATCAAAGGAAACTTTCACTACATACAACACTAGCTTGTATTGCTTTACAAGCAATCACGACCTTCCTCGATAGCTTGTGTTGTACGTAATGCTGAGTTTCACTAAACAACGATATGCTATTAAAATATTATTAAAACTAGCCATTATGAATAGTAATACCCAGTTTTTGAAATTTTGTAATTTTTATTTTTCAAAATGGACTTCATTTTTGGATTCAGAATATCGAAATTAGCCTAGGGTGAAAGTTTGGTATTTTTATGAAAACATTCAATTTTTTGATGAATAGTGAAACCACTGGGTTACTATTTAAAAACCGAATTTTTATTAAAAGAATTATTTATTTTATTTAAATTTATTTTAGGTCAAATTTGATACATAATACCTATATAAGTTCAATTCAATTCATTCGAGTCATTTTATAATAATTGTAGATATATAAAAATTTTATTGAACTTTTCACCGTCTTTTACCCACCTCCTAGGAGAATTTCAAAATTCACATAAAACTTAATTTTACCACTTTTGTGAGTGGAATTTCAAAAATCTGAGAGACACGGTTAATATCAAGGACTAAAATGTTGTTCAATGAGATGAAAATAATTTTTGGTGAATAGTAACTTTTTTACTTTTTTTTGCCACGGTTAAAAGTAAATATGGTAATTCAGGGTAAAAATGTTATTATAATTACCTTAACACATTTTTTAATTCTATTGGATAAGTTTAATTCGACCAAAAACAACCTTAGGAATAACATATGACCATTTAGGCCCACATGGATTAGATTAGGACATTTATTATTAATTTATTTAAAGAAGGGTTAAAATAGTTAAAATCAAAGTTTAATAACTAAATCATTTTTAATAAAGGGTTATACATACGATAAATTCAACTATAAATATTCATTAGAAAGATAAAACGATTTCCTACATAACAGTATTTTATTTGTAATTTTTAGACTTTGAATAATTTAATTTATGTATGACACAATGATGATGCAGTAATTATCTTATTAATGAAATATTGACATAATTGATGTTATAAATACCCAAATAAATGTAATTTGATACTTTTTATGAATTCCAATAATTTTCTCGGTTAATATTACATATAAGTACTGATTTAATTAACTTTTTTTGAACTAATATTTCTGTTATGATTTTCACAAAAATCAATTACCAAATAGTGTCAAAATTGACCTAAAATAGTTTTTAAAACAAATATTATATTATTAATTGTTATTTTATTCCTAAAAATCTAAGGTTCAGACAAATGAATTATACATGGTTATATATATTAATAATAAACAACGTTGGGTTCGTTTGGCTTTTTATTGTAAGTTTATTAACCTTATAGTGTAAGAAAACAAGAAGACACGGTAAAAGTTAAATTATCTAAATTAAAGTTAAATCTAAATGATAAGGTTAAAATAGAAACCTAATCTTGTCTAAATTCTATTATATGAGAGTATTTAGACCCATCCCCACCTTATCTTCAAAATAAATAAATTTAGAGCTATTAAAAATTGAATATGACTTTACAATGAAATAATTTGTTTAGTTTTTCCAAAGGTGCCCCTCTCCCCCCTTATAAAAGGGCACCTCCTCCCTCTCTTCCTCACACCACTTTGAGCCTTCAAGATTGGAAAACCCCTACCAAATTATCTTATCCACTTCCCTAGAAACATCCTAGAGTTCCTGGTCTTCTTCAAAGACAAATTTTAGTGCCCTAAGAGGAGGTCTCAAAGAGGCGCTTTAAAGAAGAGGTAATGTCCGTTACCGATTCTTTCAACTTTATTTCTTCTTCCACCTATTCTTCTTTAATTGTTTCATTATGAAGTAATAACATTAGTATCAATAATCTAATGATATGTTATTATAAGTATGAAACAACCATATTTCACCATCTATCCATCCTATGGAAAACTAGATCACCGCGCGTGCGTACGTACAGAATACCGTCTCCGCGCCGTGGGGTAATCTATTTTCCACCACCACAATACATGGATGGGTATAATGGTGTAAATAATAACTATATATTATTATTGTAAAGTTATATTGATTCTGAAATAGTATACACACACTCCAATACAATTCCACGATCATGGGAACGATATCATCGCTCGTGTGTACGTACGGAATACCGTCTCCACGATGTGATGCGACTCGTTCTACATGATTTTAATTGCATAATGATTACATAAATGAATTGAGTGAATAAATATGATATTTATTACACTAATACCATTCTGGAAATGTGTTATCTATAAACTAAAAATAAGAATACGAATTTATTCAAAAAAACACGCATAAGAACAAAAAGTAATAAACACCCGAATAACAAGTAGCAATGAAATATTACTAATAAAGAAGATAATAATATGACCATATATGATATCATAAAAATAAGTATGATTCTAGAATAAGTGAATGAAATTATTTAAATCATTATACATGAGGTTTGGACACTTACGAAGTAAATCAGACCTAAGGTAAGGGAAAATATCACAATCTCATTTTTATCTGAGATTGTTTATACTTTGGTATTTACAGGGGTGTATTTTATCATCCACATCCATGTTTACTCAATATGTAATATTATTTCCATCCACCTACAATTTTTTAAATCCAATTTTTCCCATCGATGAGTTTTTAGTAAAAGATATGAAAGGAATCTTTTTTCATTTTTCGTACGAGGTACTTTTTGACTTTTCCAACAAAAGTACGAGAAGAATGTTTTTTAACATATACGGCATGAATGGATTTTTAAAACATTATTTCCAAGAATCTTCCTTTACAAGTTTTCCAGTTTATTATTAATCAACTTCTTTTAGTTTAAAATTTTATGACATGTTAAGAAAGGAAAAATGTTTTTGAAGTAGAAATGATATTTTCCTCAAGAATGGAGTTCAAGTATTTTATAAAAATTATTTTCCATATAAGATAATATAGGGTTCTGTTTCTATACCTATTTTGTGGCACACATAAGAATGGTATCATTATGAGATTGGTGGGACCTATATCTCTCTCCTTTGCATTGGGTAAAGATTTATATCTCATGAGATAGACATGGATGAAATGACAGGTTAAACTGGTTCAGTGAAACAGGACTGAAATGTGGAGTGAACTCGGTTCAGAAATGGACTTTGGCCGCTAAAATATTCTTGGAAATGAGTCTTGACTAATAATAAATGATTCTATATGATTATGTGTGTATTCCACAACGCTTCATGTTTTATGTTATGATTATTGTGATTACATTTCACTACCATGATTTATCCCATGTTATGAAATTATGATCTCTTTTGCAGGTTATGATTTCCGAAATGATATGTTCTTATGAATATGATATGATTGATATTTCTTTTGTTTAACCTTACTGAGCATTTGAGCTCACCCTTTTGTATATTTTCATTCCCCAGGGCATGAAGAAGGTTATTATGTATGATATTCCAAAAAGGGACTCTAGATATGATGAAATAATTGGGAGACAACATAGATGATTTATGAACCAGTTGTTTATGTTTCCCAGTTTCTAAAGACACTATACCTATACGGTCCTTCCATGGTTTTGTTATATATTGTAATAAGTATGCTTCAATTTTGAAGTATTAACAATGTATGTAAAGTATGGGTTGTTATAACCATTATAATCCCACTATTTATTGATTAGTATGATTATACATAATTCTATTAATTTATATATTTTTTCTTACAAAAAATGATATAGAAAAAAAATTATGAAACATTGAAAATTCAAATATTGAATTTATTTTTGGGTGTCCGTTCAGTTTGATCACCTGTTACACTATATCTATAAATTTTATTTTACTAAACCATTTTTTACATATGTAATAGTTCATCCCCTGCACCTCACTATATTCGGCACCTAAATATATATAACCAATTTTTTTTTATTTTTCAAAACCATTTTGCCTCACCCTTCTCATAAAACATTGTCCATTAAATCTTCTTTATAATTATCTAACCAACAACATAGTAAGAAAATTGTTTTTGATAATTTAATTTGAAACCTCAATATGTATTTCATATTTTATATAAAATATAAAATCCTATGGAGACATTGTTCTAACACAAATCCTTTATCATTTGTGTTTTTTAGGGAAAAATATTTTTGTACATTGTACTTTTCACTATTTTAAATAGCTTCTACTAGGAATGGAAGTGGAGGGAATCCAATATAACATTCAAACTACATAAAATTCAATAACAAAATATCAAATAAATTCTAAATTTTTGATATTATTATTTGAATTTAAATAGTTTTATTTAATACACGTGAAGCCTTATCACTTCACCAACAGATGTATAATTATTTATATTGATTTAACCATATATGTTAATGAACTTATTCATTTTCACTTATCTTTGAAGGAAATAAATCCAATCGAAAAACTCCAAAAATCATATTCATGTTTTGGGATTTTAATTTTTTTATTAAAATAAAATATTTATATCACTTGTGGATGTTTTTACAATAAATTCTTTTATAATAACTCCTTTGTTTGGTGAAATGATTGTATGATCTTCCAGATCAACTCAAACCTCACAAAAAACAATCTTTACTGAAAAGTTTATTTGAAAATAATTCATATGATAGAACCTTATCTGTATGATCACAAAACATTATCACTAGATTTTAATTATCTGGATGAATTTGTTATCTAATTAATCCACATAAAAACTTCCATATGACTTTTCATTTTCTAATCAACTTTCCCCATATTCTTTTCAACTGATTCTCTACAGAAACTACCAAATTTTGATGGCCATTGATAAATTCTTCCCTAGTGAATGATTCTCCATTTTAATTACCATTAAATGTATAATACAAAATATTAAAAACTAAAGCATTAAACTCAAATATTTAACAAAACATGTTATTTGAATATTAACACATACTCTTTATCTAGAAAACACTTTTTCATCTACCTGTTTCTCTTAATAACCCAAATATGGTGGTGAAATAATTACAGAAACAAATAATACAATAATATAAAAATTTATATTTCTAGTGGTCTTATCTATATGTTAGAAACTTCCCTATGAATTTATTTCATATAAATAAAGATTTTCTCTTACAAATTTTTTTATCTCTCTATTGTTCAGGAAAATTGGAAAATCTTTAACAAACAAATTTAATAAACTATCTATCGGGTAGTCAAAGACCAATAAACTATGTATGGTCTCCTAATTAAGCTAAAAATTTTTATCATTTCTCCCCATATACTTAATTTAATAATATCTCTATCCTTGTAGGTTTTCCTGTTAATGTATGTGAATAAAAATGTGTCTGGTGATCTCAATTTAGTACGTGTGGAAACTTCTTGTAGATCCTCTCTCAAATCATTTTTCAAAAACAAAAAAAATAATTTTTATCCATTTAATTGTACATATATATATATTCCTTATTTTTTAGCTTAAACATGTCATAACTTATCTCCACAAAAATTATACAAAGATCAATAGAAATAATTTCAATCAAATTTAACTACCATTATCTAATTATAATTTTATTTCAATTTTACTTTTTTCAACTAAAAACTAAAATTTAGAAACTCATAAAATTTTATGTATAATGACAATTCCCATGCATTAGTAATTTTTCATTTACAAAATTTTATACAAATTATTATCCTTCAGATATGTTTTTCCATGTCACGATAGTTCAGTTGCACTTTCTTTATCTTCAATAAAAATATTATAATATCATGAATTCTTCTTAATGTGGAAACATTGATCAATAATCAAAGAATCATATGAAATTATAATAAAATTCTTTAACAGTGTATAATGTAACTTTCCAACATTTTATCTTTTTGAGTTTCTGAAAACATTATCACAAACCTTTCAAACCAAAATTTATTTATGAAGTTTCTTATAAAAATTCATGTACAATCTGGCTCACCTTTTTAATAAATAAAATTGTTTAAAAAAGTTATATTTCAAAAAAATTAAAACATTTATAGAAAAAATCATAATGTATCTTAAATATAATTCCTTGGAATTTTTGGAATTCTTCATTAAAAACATTTTTAGCTCATTTTTTTTCTTAAATCATCATTTTTTATAATTTTTATCATACCAAATAATTTCTCAAAGAGAATTTCTTGAAGCTGAACTATTAAATAAATTATTTTTTGAATTATTTTGTCCCTTGGTGATAGTAACCTTTTCCTATATTTATATAAACACGCCATCACTTCAATCGTATAAATTTTTGACACAAAATTTTCAACCCTCAATTTTTCATACTACCCTTCTTTGTTTTAATTCACATTTTATTATAATTACAGTATTAGATTCTTTACATAAGTGAAGTAAAAATTCATAAAAAGTTTTTCTTTATCAATCAATTTTTATACATAATCTAATGAACATTTTGTGTATTATATAATGTTTTTTGATGTCTTTTCTAGAGGAAAACATGAATTTGAAACTTTAATTCCATGAAAATATCTTTTAGCATATTATTTATGAAAAAAACAATGATTTTATATTTTATTTGTAATTTATTCCAATATAATTTCTCTAAAATAATTTTTTTTATAATGTAATAATTTATATAAAAATTCATTGATCTAAAATATTGGACATGATTATTCGAATGATCAATGTCAATTTCATTGTCAAAACATTCCTTAATAGAATGGAAACTAACATATTTAAATCATTCAATTTTACTTTCATCCAAATAATACGTGTATACTAATGGGTGGATAACACATTCTTCTTCAAATATACCAATTATTTTGATTTATATACTATTTTATGTCACAAAATATTCACTCATGAAAAATTTTCATCCTAATGACAATTTTCTATTGTTACAATCTCCATCGCAATGAACTTTAGTATATCCATTTTTTTCAAAACATTTTCATTATAAAATCTCATAATAATATATTTATTTATTATATCACAAAATTATTTGGGCAACAAATATATGTGATTATTTTAGATCAACCTAATATCATGCCCAGAATGTAATAGAACAAACAATTTTGGGCCTTGAAGATCTATGCTAGAGAAATATTCATATCAAATTTTAATAATATTTCAGATTAAAAAATTTAAAAAATTCATCTTTATTCATATTTATCCAAATAAAAATGGGAGTTAAAACTTATTTGTAATGACCATGTAGCTATTTTTAAAAATTTCCCAGTGTAATACCCTTATCATATAAAAAAATATCATTCCCATTTTTTCTCTTGTAAACCTACAAAAGAATATTAATTCTCCATGAATAAAAATATCAAAAAATTTCATTATTTTTTCAGAAAACTCATTTCAAGTGTTATATATATCCCAAAAAAATATTATGTCATAAACATAAATAATGACAACTAGGATACCAGAGTTCATCTATTTTACATATAATTTTTTTGTCAAATTCCTGTTTGAAAAATTCAACATTTTTTAGAAAATATCGAATTCAGAGTCCTTTAATAAAGGTGATTGTTTCAACCCATACAAGTCCTTATTATACATACACACCATTTTTTCTTCTCTATCAAGTAAAACCCCATAGGGCTGGTCTGTATAAACTTGTTTCTTGGTATCTCAGTTTATGAGGGATTAGTTTACAACTATATTATAAAAATTATAATAACAATTTGAATCCACATAAATGATGAATATTATAGTTTATAATTTCACAATAGGGGGAATAGTTTCCTCAAAATCCACACTAATAACCTATGAATATACTTTACAAACAGTTCTTTATTTGTTTCATGATACATCCACATGTTAATTGAACATGTTTCATAACACTTAATTTTTGCAATGATATTCTTCCCTGTTAGTCATTGAAAATGTTACCATGTTTCATTTTTCTCTATATGATACAAATTTTCATTAATAAAATATAAAAATTCTTTACATTTAGTTACTTATAAAAACACATTTTGGTTCAACCTATGACATAAATAAAGTATTATTTTCTAATCTCAACATTCATCTAGTCCGAATCAGATCATAATGATTTATAATAATATTATTATATTCTACCAATTTTTGTAGAGTATAAAAATTTCATATATTTTCATCATTATTAAATTTCCTCACAATATGATTCTTCTGATTCTTCTATCATGTTTCTTGGAAAACTTATATCTTTACATTTTCAATTCTCATTATATGTCCATAACACATCTTCCAATTTTTTTTAATAATATTTATTAAGTAAATTGAATTGTTATAAGATTTTATATCATAGGAACCCCTAAAAATTCAAAAATGATTTCTCTAAAATTTATATTTCTATTTTTTGGGTGATTATCTAATAAAAATTCCACCATCAATTATTCCATAACATTTTCCATGATCTATATTTTAAATCTTTAGTAAAAATAGAGTACCAAAAATACATTAAAAATATCAATGAAGGTTTTTTATAAAAAATATCAAAGGAATTCATCTTAGATTCAAACCTTTAAAAAACTATTTTTTCAATTTACAACAGTAATAACAGCTTCTCAATAGAAGAACGTAGAAACATATTATTTTCCCAACATGTTTCTTCACATATCAACCATGATTTTTCTCCTTTCAACTACTCTATTTTACTAAGGGGTGTATAGATAATTTTACTAATGTTTCACTCTATTCAAATTAAAATATAATTTGAAATAATTCTTTCTGTATTATTTTATATTACCATTTCTCACCTTCATTATATAAACACCGATTTCTCTCTCAACTACCCTTCTAAAAATTATACACATTTTATTTTCCATTGACTTGTGATTTTTAAACCGATTTTTGGTCATCCATATAAAATTATTAATAAATGTTATAAAGTGGAATTATCCTTCCAGTGGTTTATCTTTCATTAACCCACAAAGATCAGATTGAATACTCTCAAGAGGTATGGATGATTGGATTTCGAAATTCTTATGACATTTACCAATAATTTTTATTTTTGAAAAAATTATACATGAAACCTATTTATATATATTCAGAATTAGAATGTTTCATAAAACAAAAAATTTGGAGAGTTTTTCGTTAATGTTTTACATGGTTTCCAAGCCTACAATGCTACAACCTATCATTATCAGTAATAAAATAACATGGGTTTCCATGTTCTCCAATTTTAATGATATTTTTGTTAGTTCTTTATCCCAAGGTAAAAATTATCCATCTTACACACTTATTATGATACATGGATATTTAATTAAAATTGTAAAGACCTGTAAATTTCAAGAAATTTTTATTCTTAATTTTATTTGGAATTTTACAAGAACGCAGTTTCTGAGGGTACCTGATTCCGAGGCCTGGTGTGCCCAGAATCATTTTCCAATGTTTGGCTCGGGTACGTTCAGTGAACGGACGAGCGGATTTTTCTAACTTTTGAACCGGTGCCCGGAATCGAATTCTGAGGGCACCGATAAAATCGCAGTGCCAGTATTTGCTTAGAAACGCCTCTTCCGGAGTTGCATTTTCTCGGGTGTGGTTTTTAATTTTCGGGCTTAAAGTTAAGAAATAAAATAATTTTTTTCGACACCTTTATTTTATTTCACTTAAGCCACATGGAAGCCACTTGAAGCCACTTAAAAGCGGCTTAAACTGAGTTGAACCGGATAGGGTACTATCCAGAAATATCCTACCCTCTTGGTAGGATATTTGTGAGGTGGGGCCCGCACGAGCCCTGCCGTTTCTTTCAGCTAAGTAATGCACCCGCGAAGACCCATCATTATGAAAGTCAACTGACGTGTTTTCTTAAATTCTTAACAGACCATTTAATTGGGTGGTTTTATTCGTGAATTAAATGAGTTGTTACTTTCATTGAATTAATACAACGAATTGATGGGTCGTTACTTACCTTTTTTTTGTTGGCGTTATAATAAAATAAGACCAACAAGGTATTTTGAAAGATTACTCGTTGAGAGGATTGACAGAATCCTTGAGCCTTCATCCTCCTTCACGAAGAACGCGAAGAACACGAAGAATGCAAAGAACGCCGACCTCCGACGAAGAACACCGAACTCGTGGAAGTCGACGACGCGACGCCGTGTTCCGCGACGCCGACGTTCCCTTCCTGCAATGTTCTTCTGTGACGTCTCTTCCTCCGCAACGAATCTTCGATCTGCTGTTTGAGGTAAGAGACTCCCGGTTTCTCTTAAATCTTCCTTGTGTCTTTTTTTTTACAAAACACAGATTTAATTTTATATAATTAAATTAAATCTGTTGTTTTTTTGATCCGTTGAGTTCGCCGACTCAACGCCGGTTTCCGCGATGACACGACGATCTCCTCCTTCCGCGACAAGAAATTCCGCGAAGGACGTGCGTACGACGACGACCAACGAGGTATGGGTTGTTGTGAACTTTTCCTTTTCCCGTGTTGTTTCCGTTCAAGAATGACGAACCTGATTCATAAACAATTTTTATTTCATTAAAAATTGTTTTTGGATATGTATTCATATTTTGAATACTATACCTCCCGTTGTTTATCACTAACGCGGAGGGTCCGGGCCAAACGAACACGGCCCGAAAACCCTCCGCCGTTCTTCGTTATTGTGCGGATTTGACGGCGACGATGGAACGTGCCGCAACGGAAGTGTGATGGTTCCATAGTGAAGAACAAGTCCCGGGAGGAGCAGCACGTAGACGGGAACAGAATCGGACCAGCGGAGCGACTCTGGTGGCTCGCGGAAGCCACCGGCGGCGCGGGTTGCCGGCGCGGCGGCACCGGCAGCCGGGAGCGGCAGCGCCCCGGTGCACCGTCGGACAAGGCCGCCCCGGCAGAAGCCGCGACGGAGGCACTCACGGACCCGCTGCCGCGTAGGTCCGGCGCGCACGGGACGTGGCTGAAACCGCGTCCGGTTGTCCGAGCGACACCCCGTGGGTGCCGCGGGGTTGTCACGCGGGGGCGGCTGCTCCCCCTCGCGTCGCTTGGCTGTCCAAGGCGACACCTCGCGGGTGCCGCGGGGGTGTCACGCGAGGGTGGCGGCTCCCCCCCGCATCACGCGGCTGAGCCGAGCCGGGCTGGCCGAGCCAGGCCAGTCCGACCGGGTCAGACCGGGTCGACCCGGTTCGGCCGACCCAAGGGGGGGGGGGGGGTTGGGCCGGCTCGGCCCGGGGCCAGACCCCCCTGTCATCGGACTGTTTTCGGTCAAATGCCCGTAACATGAGCTACGGGCCTCTAAACGACTCACCATCAGTGGAAACACGATCCTTGGATCGAGACGGGCATTTCGGTATATCGCACTCAAGGTTTCGGAGTACTTCGAGTTCAGCCGGGTTGGTTCGTACATGATACCAACCGGGCCTTTGGAGCGGAAACGCTCATATCTTGAGTTATGGACGTCCGATTGACGTGACGTCAGCTTTGTTGATTTATTCTAAGTGAGACGGATCTTTTGGAATACTCTTCTTGAGGTTTGGACGCAGGTGGAGTACGGGCGGGTTGGTTTTGCCTTAAAAACCAACCGGGCCCCTGGGATGAAAAAGCCAATAACTCTCAGACCGGGCGTCCGATTGACGCGCCATCTGTGGCGTTGAGTTCCTGTTGACGATACGGAACATTTGGATACATCAACTTCAAAATTTGTGAAAGTTGATGTATCGGCCTCTTGGCTCATGGAGCGGACCCTCCCGAACGAGCTTGCTTTGTGCGGGAACCCTAGAGCTGGCTGCGACTGCTACTTCGACAGCGACGACCGTGCATAGATCCTCAGTGGACTGCGGCGACGACTGTGCAGAGATCCTCAGTGGACTCCGACGATGACTGTGCAAAGATCCTCAGTGGACTACGACCACTACAGCACTCAGTGATCCTATGTGGATCAGTGCTACAGGTCCTGTGTGGGCCCGATCCTGTGTGGGTCCGATCTTGTGTGGGTCAGCGCTCAGCGGTTCTGTGTGAGCCAACACCTACAGGTCCTGTGTGGTCCCGATCCTGTGTGGGTCATTGCGGGGGTTAGTTACCTATCGATCCTTCATGGGTCCGACGACTTAGATGGATCAATGATCATCTTTATCGTCATCCGAAGAAGTATACCTGTGTGAGCTGAATCTTGAGTTACTCTCCTTTGTGGATCGTGTTGAGCTATCCTATGTGGATTTACTGTTTACTCTCCTTTGTGGATTGTGTTGAGCTATCCTGTGTGGATTTACTGATTACTCTCCTTTTTGGATTGCGTTGAGCTATCCTGTATGGGTATACGTTTGCTTTCCTGTGTGGACTGGGTTGTGCTTGAGCTCGGACGTTGGAGCCGAACGGGAATTGATGACTTAGGTATATGTATGGGCATATACCTAAGCAGTGTCGGTTGTTACTTCATGATTGTATCTTCCCTTTGTGGTTTATCCTTTGTGGATTTCGGGAGACCTTCTGGGGTCTTGGGGTCCGTACTGAGTAGCTCATACTCACCCCTGCACGGGCTATGCCCGCACCTCGTTGTGTTGGTTGCAGACGACGGATAACGCTGATCGTGGTGGAGGCGTGCAGAGCCGGATGGTACCTGGAGGTGGACCACTGGGCGGGACGTACTCGGAGCAGTCAGGTGGACCCGAGGAGCAGTGGAGGCTATCTGTACCCACCCTTCAGGTGGGACTTCTAGAGGACGGCTCGAAACTGCGGCTTTTTATTTCAGTTGCTGTTTTTCCTTTCAGTTGTACTTTACAGTTGGGCTTGTATTTCCGGCCCCCTTTTACTTTCAGCACAACTTGTACAATTTTTACTCAGTGTTTACTTTTCTGCTTGCTTACTCTGTGGTGCTTGTTTACTTTTTAAAGGCAATTCCTTCCCTTTTGTTGGGATTTACGCCTTGGTGCTAGTCGTCAGCCCCTGGCCTATGGAAGGCGGGCTTGGGGTAGTCACAGCACGGGCCCCGAGGACGGGTCGTGACAAATTGGTATCAGAGGTGGTCGGTTCTACCGCAGACTCTGATCTTTCTTCTATGTGAAGCAATAGTGTTTAGCATATTGAGTGTGGTTATCAGTCCAGAGAGTCTAGTGTTGGTGCGGCGGCCGACGTATCCGTACACCAGGACCCTGACTTCTGATTTCCGACTTAATGCACGGAAACATTGATTGCGTGTGTGTTTCAAGTTTTCTTTGTGATTACTTGTGTCAGCTCACCAGGTATACTGTTCTGACCGTGGCGCACTTGTTTCCTTTTTAGGATGGCCCCACGACGGCAGCCAGCTAGGTTTCCGAGAGTAGAGCGCGACGACAGCCCACCGAGCGACGAGGCCTCGATACAGGGCCCGTTGACAGTAGAGGCACCTACGGTAACTTTGCCTGCCGAGCCCCCAATGCTTCCAGCACCGATCGCTGATGATGCACGATGCCTCGGAGCTCTGAACGAGTTCCAGCTCCAGCGACCACCCAGGTTCCATGGGGAGACAGACCCCCAGGCAGCCGAGGACTGGCTGGAGGCAGTCGTCTGAGTTTTCAGGCTAGTGAGGACACCAGCAGACCTCATGGTGATCCTCGCGGCGAGCCTACTGCACGCAGTAGCAGGGCGATGGTGGAGCATGATGCTCCAGGTACACGATGAGGCCTCATCTGGACGGACTTCGGGAGCCTCTTCCGCTTAGAGTTCGTCCCGGCCACCCTCCGTATGGTGCGCATTAAAGAGCTTTTTCAGCTGCGGCATGGCATCTTGACGGTCACCCAGTATGCGGCGAGGTTCACCGATCTTTCTCGCTACTCGACCGACATGGTACGAGACCCATTCTTCCGGGCCCGGACCTTCGAGCAGGGATTGAGACACGAGATCAGGGCATCACTGATCTCCCTCAGCATCCCGACCCAGGCAGGAGTGCTAGAGCGAGCCCTTCTGATCGATAGCTTTCTGGCTGAGTCCACAGCGAGACCTACCGCAGGGTGGCAGGTAGCAGAGTCTTTGGCAGCTGGTAGCCGATGGATGACTCAGGGTTCCAGGTAGACCAGGCCTTCCGGCAGACGACCTCGGGACACTGGGTTAGTAGTGCAGGGCACACAGTGCCGGGCCAGTCTTCCGAGGGGCAGGCAGTGCTACGCGTGCGGCGGGCAGGGCCACATGGCTCGTGCCTGCCCGACCCGCCGTACCGAGGAGCAGTAGACGATGGAGGGGCCACCCAGTCAGAGGCAGAGGGTCGACCGTGGCGGTCCGCAGGGAGGAGGCAGATGAGGTAGAGGAGTTGGCCGAGCAGCAGGTGGTGGGCGACGCTTTGAGGCTCTACCACCACCACCACCAGGAGGTCCGCCCCGACCACAGGGAGCTGGCGGGCAGAGACAGGCACAGCTCCAGGCAGCGGAGGCCTATGACCACGGCACAACAGAGATGATTCGAGGTACGATCTGTGTCTATTCCACCCTTGCTGCAGTTCTTATAGACACAGGAGCGAGTCACTCTTTCATAGCCACTGCCCTTGTTCGGAGCTCGGAGATTCCGACAGAGCCGTTGGCTCAATCCTTACGGATATAGACTCCTACGAGAGTAGACTCGATGATTACGCACCGGTGCCGGCAGTGTGAGCTTACTCTAGGAGGCAACAGCTTTGGCTGGGATCTTCTTGTAGCGGCGTTGAGGCCTTACGACGTCATCTTGGGCATGGATTGGTTATCTACGGTCCATGCACAGATTGACTGCATTAGGCGCAAGGTGCGATGTGTGCGCACCAACGGGAGCAGGTTCACCTTCACCGGCGAGAAGGGAGCCTTCACAGCACAGGAGGGACTCTCGTAGAGGAGATGGCAGCCCATCACTCATCAGTTGGCTAGCCTCATCCTTGGAGCAGTTGACGTGCAGAGTCCAAGTTTTCCTGCAGTGGTGGATCAGTATGCAGACATCTTCCCCGACGACGTTCCAGGGCTACCTCCTCGCAGAGAGGTAGACTTTTATATTGATATGTATCCCGGGAAAGCCCCGATATCCACTCTAGCATATCGGATGGCCCCCACCGAGCTTCGAGAGCTACGGGTACAGTTGGAGGACTTGCAGGGCAAGGGGTTCATCCGACCCAGTGTTTCACCCTGGGCTTCCCCGATTTTGTTCGCCAAGAAGGCGGACGAGAGCTTGCGACTGTGTGTCGACTATCGTCGCCTGAACCAGGTGATAGTTAGGAACAAGTATCCGATACCGAGGATTGATGACCTCTTCGATCAGCTCAAGGGAGCACGGTGATTCTCGAAGATAGACCTCAGGTCAGGCTATCATCAGCTCAGAGTTCGAGACGTGGATGTGCAGAAGACGACCTTCAGGTGTTGGTATGGCCACTATGAGTTCTTGGTTATGCCCTTCGGGGTAACCAACGCTCCAGTAGTGTTCATGAGCCTCATGAACAAGATCTTCCAGTCGTACCTCGATCGATTTGTCTTGGTCTTCATTGACGACATTTTGGTGTACTCGACCACGGAGGAGGAGCACACCTACCACTTGCGGGTTGTACTAGACACACTCCGAGAGCACCAGCTTTATGGAAAGCTCTCGAAGTGCCAGTTCTGGTTACGTGAGGTCCACTTCTTGGGGCACGTCATTTCTGAGGTGGGAGTTGCAGTGGATCCCGCGAATATCGAGGTAGTGCTAGCTTGGGAGCCACCCAGGAGCGTGACGGAGGTGCGGAGTTTCTTGGGTCTAGCCGGATACTATCGGAGATTTGTGCCGGAATTCTCCAGAGTTGCGGAACCACTCTCAGCATTGAAGAAGAAGGGTAAACCCTTTGTGTGGTCAGAAAGATGTTAGCAGAGCTTCCATGAGCTGAGGCAGAGATTGACCAGCGCACCTATCTTGAAGTTTCCTGAGGAGGGAGTTGGATACGTAGTCTACTGCGATGCATCAGGGACTGGACTCGGGTGTGTCCTGATGCAGGAGCAGGCTGTGATTGCCTATGGATCACGTCAGTTGAGGCCGCATGAGCAGAACTATGATACCCATGACCCGGAGTTAGCAGAAGTGGTCTTCGCTCTGAAGACATGGAGGCACTATCTGATGGGTGAGCGCTTTACAGTCTTTTCTGACCACCAGAGTCTCAGGTACATCTTCTCACAGAAGGACCTAAACCTGAGACATCGGCGATGTCTCAAGTTCATCCAGGACTATGACTTTGAGATAGTCTATACTCCTGGGAAGGGTAACATGGTAGCTGATGCCCTCAGCAGGAGGACGGGCATCCAGCTACTTGAGGAGGCGACAGAGCAGCTATTCGCTTTGCAGATATCCTTCATGGATAGGGATGGAGTAGCCTTCCTTCAATCTCTCACAGTCACTCCTCCACTTCTGCAGCGGGTCAGAGAGGCACAACGTGAGGATGCTGAATCTGAGACGCGGCGTGCACAGATATCCTCGGGACATGCACCTGATGGTTTCTCCCTTGGAGCAGAGCACGATGTCCTTTTCAGAGGACGTACCTTGGTACCAGTCGCTTTACGATAGGAGGTTCTGAGAGAGTTTCACACTTCTCCTTTGGCGGTACATCCTGGAGTGGTGAAGATGTACCAGGACCTCAGACGACAGCACTGGTGGCCGGGCATGAAGAAGGCTGTGGCAGAGTTCGTTTCACGGTGCCTCACCTGCCAGCAGGTGAAGGAAGAGCATCATGTAACAGCAGGCTTGGTACATCCCTTGGAGGTCCCGAAGTGGAAGTGGGACGAGATTTCTATGGATTTCGTGACTGGACTTCCCTACACTTCCAGAGGTCATGACTCCATTTGGGTGATTGTTGACCGACTCACCAAGTCGGCACACTTCATACCAATCCGAGAGCAGGGCTCAGTGGAGTGCTTGGGGCGTCTCTACGTTCAGGAGATTGTATGGCTTCACGGTGTGCCATCGACTATCGTCTCTGATCAGGACGCTTATTTTACTTCCCAGCTTTGGAATGGGTTGCAGGAGGCGTTCTGGATGTGGCTACGTCTGAGAACTGCCTTTCACCCTCAGACGGATGGTCAGACGGAGAGGACCATTTAGAATCTCGAGGACATGCTCCGCGCATGCGTCCTCGACTTTGGTCGCAGCTGGGAGGACCAACTACCCTTGGTGGAGTTCGCGTACAACAACAGCTACCACTCCACCATCAGGATGGCACCATACAAGGCGTTGTACGGCAGGCCTTGCAGATCTCCTTTGTGCTGGAAAGACCCTGTGGAGTCAGCACTTGTGGGACCAGAGATGGTCCGGGCCACGACAGAGAAGGTCCAGGTCATCCGGGAGTGGATGAGGACAGCTCAGATCTGGCATAAGTCTTATGCTGACAGGAGGCGGAGGCCATTAGAGTTCGAGGATGGCGACCATGTATTCTTGCGTGTCTCACCTCGACGTGGTTTGCGGAGATTTGGACGAGGCGACAAGTTGTCTCCACGCTTCATTGGACCATTCCAGGTCCTCAGCAGGGTTGGCAAGGTGGATTATCGCCTGGCTCTACCACCTCAGTTGCACCGGGTGCACGACCTCTTCCATGTATCTTAGCTGAGGAGATACGTGCACGACCCGACGCACATCATTGACTATGGGGAGCTAGACGTGGATGATGGGGCGACTTTTGCGGAGGTCCCAGTGGAGATCGAGGATCGATAGGAGTGGGTCCTACATGGGCGATCGATTCCTCTTGTGTGCATCAGATGGCAGCAAGGGAACCTCTAGGAGAGAACATGGGAGCGGGAGGCTCAAATTCGTGCTCAGTACCCACATTTGTTTCCCTAGTTTATGATGTATCTTTACGGGGACGTAAAGTCCTGAGGTGGGAGTAATGTAAAGACCCGTAAATTTCAAGGAAATTTTTTTCTTAATTTTCTTTGAAATTTTACAAGAACGCAATTTCTGACGGCACCTGATTCCGAGGCCCGGTGTGCTCGAAATCATTTTCCGAAGTTTGGCTCAGGTACGTTCAGTGAACGGACGAGCGGGTTTTTCTAACTTTTGAACCGGTGCCCGGAATCGAATTCTGGGGCACCGATGAAATCGTAGTGCCAGTATTTTCTTATAAATGCCTCTTCCGGAGTTGCGTTTGCTCGAGTGTGGTTTTTAATTTTCGGGCTTAAAGTTAAGAAATAAAATAATTTTTTTCGACAACTTTATTTTATTTCACTTAAGCCACTTGGAAGCCACTTGAAGCCACTTAAAAGCATCTTAAACTGAGTTGAACCAGATAGGGTACTATCCAGAAATATCCTACCCTCTTGGTAGGATATTTGTGAGGTGGGGCCCGCACGAGCCCTGTCGTTTCTTTCCGCTAAGTAACACACCCGTGAAAACCCGTCATTATGAAAGTCAACTGACCCGTTTTCTTAAATTCTTAACAGACCATTTAATTGGGCGGTTTTCTTCGTGAATCAAATGAGCTGTTACTTTCGTTGAATTAATACAACGAATTGATGGGTCGTTACTTACCTTTTTGTTTGTTGGCGTTATAATAAAATAAGACCAACAAGGCCTTTTGAATGATTACTCGTTGAGAGGCTTGACAGAATCCTTGAGCCTTCATCCTCCTTCGCGAAGAACGCGAAGAACGCGAAGAACGTCGGCATTCGACGAAGAACGCCGAACCCATGGAAGTCGACGACGTGATGCCGTGTTCCGCGACGCTGACGTTCCCTTCCTGCAACGTTCTTCTGCAACGTCTCTTCCTCTGCAACGAATCTTCGATCTGCTGTTTGAGGTAAGAGACTCTCAGTTTCTCTTAAATCTTCCTTGTGTCCTTTTTTACAAAACACATATTTAATTTTATATTATTATATTAAATCTGTTGTTTTTTTTGATCCGTTGAGTTCGCCGACTCAACGCCGGTTTCCGCGACGACGCGACGCCCTTCCGCGATGACGCGACGATCTCCTCCTTCCGCGACGAGCAATTCCATGAAGGAGGTGCGTACAATGACAACCAACAAGGTAGGGGTTATTGTGAACTTTTACTTTTTCCCGTGTTGTTTCCGTTCAAGAATGAAGAAGCCGATTCATAAACAATTTTTATTTCCTTAAAAATTGTTTTCGGATATGTATTCATATGTTGAATATTGTTCCTCCCATTGTTTATCACTAACGCGGAGGGTGCGGGCCAAACGAACACGGCCTGACAACCCTCCGCCATTTTTCGTTATTGTGTGGATTTGACGGGTGACGACGAAACGTGGCGCAACGGAAGTGTGATGGTTCCGCAGTGAGGAGTGAGTCCCGGGAGGAGCAGCGGCGCAGACAGGAATAGAATCGGAGCACCGGAGCGACTCCGGTGTCCCGCGGAACCCGCCGGCGGTGCGGGCCGCCGGCGCGGCGGTGCCGACAGCCGGGAGCGGCGGTGCCCCGGTGCGCCGTCGGACAAGGCCGCTGCGACAGAAGCCGCGGCGGAGGCACTCGCGGACCCGCGGCCGTGCGGGTCCAGCGCGCACCGGACGAGGCTGAAGCCACGTCCGGTTGTCCGAGCGACACCCCGCGGGTGCCGCAGGGTTGTCACGCGGGGGCGGCGACTCCCCCCTACGTCGCTCGGCTGTCCAGGGCGACACCCCGCGGGTGCCGCGGGGGTGTCACGCGGAGGTGGCAGCTCCCCCCTGCATCGCTCGGACGGGCCGAGCCGGGCTGGCCGAGCCAGGCCGGTCCGACCAGGTCAGACCGGGTCGACCCGGTTCGGCCGACCCAAGGGGGGGGGGGGGGGGGGGTCGGGCCGGCTCGGCCCTGGCCCAGACCCCCCATCTTCAGATTGTTTTCGGTCAAATGCCGGTAACTTGAGCTACAAGCCTCCAAACGACTCTACGTTCGCGGAAACACGATCCTTGGATCGATACGGTCGTTTCGGTATATCGCACTCAAGGTTTCAGAATACTTTGAGTTCGTTCGGGTTGGTTCGTACACAAAACCAACCGGGCTTTCGGAGCGGAAACGCTCATATCTTGAGCAACGAACGTCTGATTGACGTGCCGTCAGCTTTGTTGATTTCCTCTAAGTGAGATGGATCTTTTGGCATACTACGCCCGAGGTTTGGACGCAAGTGGAGTAAGGTCGGGTTGGTTTTTCCTTAAAAACCAACCGGGCCCCTGGGACGAAAAAGCCAATAACTCTCAGACCGGGCGTCCGATTAACGCGCCGTCTGCGGCGTTGAGTTCCTGTTGACGATACATAACTTTTGGATACATCAACTTCGGACTTTGTGACAGTTGATGTATCGGCCTCTTGGCTCGTGGAGCGGACCCTCACGAACGAGCTTGCTGTGTGCGGGAACCCTAGAGATGGCTGTGACTGCTACTTCGACAGCGAAGACCGTGCAGAGATCCTCAGTGTACTGCGGTGACGACTGTGCAGAGATCCTCAGTGGACTGCGCCGACGACTGTGCAGAGATCCTCAGTGGACTGCGATGACTACAGCACTCAGCGATCCTATGTGGATCAGTGCTACAGGTCCTGTGTGGGCCCGATCCTGTGTGGGTCTGATCCTGTGTGGGTTAGCGCTCAACAGTTCTGTGTGAGCCAGCGCCTACAGGTCCTGTGTGGGCCCGATCCTGTGTGGGTCATTGCGGGGGTTAGTTACCTATCGATCCTTCGTGGGTCCGACGACTTAGATGGATCAGTGATCATCTTTATCGTCATCCGAAGAAGTATACCTGTGTGAGCTGAATCTTGTGTTACTCTCCTTTGTGGATCGTGTTGAGCTATCCTATGTGGATTTACTGTTTACTCTCCTTTGTGGATTGTGTTGAGCTATCCTGCGTGTATTTACTGTTTACTCTCCTTTGTGGATTGCGTTGAGCTATCCTATGTGGGTATACGTTTGCTTTCCTGTGTGGACTGGGTTGTGCTTGGGCTCAGACTTTGGAGCCGAATGGGAATTGATGACTTAGGTATATGTATGGGCATATACCTAAGCAGTGTCGGTTGTTACTTCGTGATTGTATCTTCCCTTTGTGGTTTATCCTTTGTGGATTTTGGGAGACCTTCGGGGGTCTCGGGGTCCCTACTGAGTAGCGCATACTCACCCCTGCACGGGCTATGCCCGCACCTCGTTGTGTTGGTTGCAGACGACGGACAACGCTGATCGTGGTGGAGGCATGCGGAGCCGGACGGTACCTGGAGGTGGACCACTGGGCGGGACGTACTCGGAGCGGTCAGGTGGACCCGAGGAGCAATGGAGGCTATCTGTACCCACCCTTCCGCTGGGACTTCCAGAGGACGGCTCGACGCTGTGGCTTTTTCTTTCAGTTGCTGTTTTTCCTTTCAGTTGTACTTTACAGTTGGGCTTGTATTTCCGGCCCCCTTTTACTTTCAGCACATCTTGTACAGTTTTACTCAGTGTTTAATTTTCCACTTGCTTACTCTGTCGTGCTTGTTTACTTTTCAAATTCAATTCCTTCCCTTTTGTTGGGATTTATGCCTTGTTGCTAGTCACCAGCCCCTAGCCTATGGAAGGAGGGCTTGAGGTAGTCACAACATGGGCCCCGAGGATGAGTCGTGACAAAAATAACATTCATTCCATCAGCGTAATGTTGTTTCATAACAAGTATGTTCTTCTAAGCCAATCAATATATAAAACATCCATAGATCTCAGTTTCTCACCTTTAATACCAGCTTTTCTAATTCCTCTAGTTTTGAGGAACATCCGTTTTTAAAAGTAACTACTCATCCATCATTATTTTAAACATATTTAATGATATTTATATTTACTAAATGTGTGAAATGAAAATTGTAAATAATCCATGGTTTTTACTTCTTTCATTCATATCTATCTCAATAAAGAGTGGCCATTCATTAATAATCTTATTTCTATCTTATTTTTATATCATATAATAATGAAAATTTCATAGATTATAAATCATAAGTTATTTAGAAAATTGACCAGTTATGTCACATATTCCACAAACATCATCTATGAATCCAAATTATATTTTCTTTAAAAATTTCATAACTTCTTGAGATTTTGGTTTTCCAACTTCATGTGTCTTAGGATAGTTACTTACTTTTCTATTATAATTTCTCAAATAAATTTCAGACTTTCATTAATGGAGATAAATTTTTTCTAATAATTAAATGCTTTGTGGCTATATATACCATAGAATCTATAATATCTATAAAATATTACTCTTCTATATAGTTAAAGACCTTCTCTGTAATCAATTTTCATCAGTTCATAATAACTTTCTAGATTTTTTCTCTTTGTATATGGAATATTTCAAATATATGTTATTATCAAATTTTATTGATGTGATAGATTTCATACATCCTTTATCTTTCTATTACTAAAAAAAATTCTTATATATTCATTAATGGAAAAATTAGATGAACTTTTAAATTTAGTGTGTTGGGATTTCAACAGAATCTTATAGTGAAATTTCAAAGTTAAATTAAATGATTAAGCTTTTATCTCATAATATTTTTTGAAATATTCATTCATTTTATTTAGGTATATTGAACTAAAATTTTTTGATTAATTTTTAGAAACATCAACCCCATTAACAAAAAGTTTCTGAATGAGATCTTTCCTTATATATCATTGTTTATAATCTATTTTCTTGAGGTTTATAATATTATGAATATACTAATACTCACAATTTATTAATAAATTTCCTTCCATTATCATTATTTATACTTTATTTCTTCATTATTCATATTTATTTCTTGAATTTATAATTCTTCTCATTAATGGCGATAAGTTTTGGTCTCTGCTGATATTCTTTGATGCATTCCTTTCTGTTTTCTTCCTCACTATTCTTGAAATAATAATTCTCAACATTATCTATCAAATTTATAAAAAATTTGGAAATTTAAATTTTTATGAATTATTATTAGTGTCATCATTCTAAACCATTTTATTCAACCCACATCATCAGTTTCAAGTAATGTTTCTCTAACCACCATTATATTTGTTATCTCTCTTAAAATATTTGTAAATAATATTCCACCATTATTTTTCTTCAAATTAATCTTTATATACAAATTTTTTTTCACAGTATATTTAATAGAAAAATTCCCAATTACTCTACTCTAAAAACATTTTTGAGGAATATTGCAACTATATTTGATATTCACCAATTTTTTAAATGTAGTATATTTATCATCTTATAAGAAACAAGAATGTTATGAAATTAATCAAGGGGTAAGTCATCCATATATTCTAAATCTAAGAGGTTAGTTCAAAGAATATCAGGTTTATTTATCACATGTTTCATGACAATATTATAGTATTCTAAGATATGTACAAAACATTTGACATTTCAAATGACTCCATTGACTCTAGTGACGTACTCATTAGTAACATATTCATCTACAATTGTGATATTTTAAAACAAGATTATTTATAATTGTATCTTTTCCTCATTCACTTTTCTATTTCTTTTGAGGTTACATGAAGAATTTATATATCATTATTAAGTACCCTATCCTTTATGTAATCATGTTTTAAAGGATACATAATAATAGAATTTGTAGCCCTTCTATTGACCACTATGTTTCTCTTTCAAGAATAAGTCATAGTAGAATATTTCTCTATAGGTGGAAATCCAATTGTCATCACATCAAGAACCTCTATTCCATGTGATAGAAGATAGAATATTATTATACTTTTACAACCATGATATTTTTTCAATGGAATTTTTCAATACCTATTTGTTTTAATGAATTGTCATTTTCTATAACAAGTATTCCTAAGGTGATCTTAGCTATAATATCAACTGAATATCCAAAGGTTTTTTTAAATATTGATAATGGGTGTATTTTAATAAAATTCTAAATTTATGAAATATAACCCCGATAAAGTTTTATATTAATTCTTCTTCTCAAATTTTAATAAAACTTCCCAATCATGAAAACATTCAAACGTAAACAAGTATCACAAGATTCGGATTGTTCGGCCTTAGCGTGAGAACTAAAATACTTCCCTGGACTACTATATTCGGTCTATGGAACATAAATATTAGAAATAAGTGAATATAAATTTTGGGAAAACACCTATTATACCACTTATATCTCATAATGGGTATGAATATAATAAATACATTCAGTTTAAAAACTTATATATGCCAATCCTGATTGAAAATGGATATGAAACATTGAAATTTAAAATCTATAGGATTATTGAGAAATTTGTTTTCTTTCCACCATCCAATTTCATTTATTAGGAATTTTTTGTCCATTATTCCATTTATTTCATCCTGAATAGACAATACATTATGCCTCCCTAAAATATGTTCCTATTATATATAACCTAACATCTTAATGATTTATAAAAAATATTTTCTTTTACTCTTCTCATAAAACTCTATCTTATGATTAGGATCTATAATTCTGTATCTAGAAACATAATAAGGAAAAAATGTATGATACTATAATTATAACCCTCTATCTAGAATTTTTCTTCATCATGAAATAATGTTTTAGTTAGAAATAACTTTTTGAAAAAAAATCATTTAGAGATTTATGATTTTGTTAATGAATAATATTTTGTACCTTGTACTTTCCACCTATTTATATTGGTGATCCAATGAATGGAAAAGGTGGGAAAGCAATTTATATTTTATACTCATTGTAATTATGAATACCAATGAATAAAAAATAAAAAATACACCAACTAATTATAAAATATTATAGAGTATTCTAGAATATACCAAAATCATTACTACATCTCCACCATGTGAATACATCATAAGATAATATTAACTTCATAAGTTATATTACTTTTTCAATTTTTATTTTATCAGTTATTAATTAATAAATTAAAAACTCAATAGATCATACATTTTTATTGAAATTAAATCAATTTATGTTAAGAAACGATATATCTATCCATTTGATGTTTTTATGATAAAATATTTTTGTAGAAATCCATCCTACGGTGAAATGTTTTTCTGATCTTCGACCACAACTCCAACTTCATAAAAAACACTGTCAAAAGATCCTTAGATGACGATCCATCTGATAAAACCTCATATGACACATAACAAAACAAAATAACTATATTTTTATTTGTCTAGATGAATTTTTTATCCGATGAATCCATACAAAATTATCCATCTAACCCTACTTCATCTGATCACCCATCGTCAACTTCACTTCAGGTGATATTGTTCAAAAAGATCATATATTAGATGGATATTGAGAAAAAAGTTCTAATGTTTATTTATCTATTAAATTTTTCTATAGTATCACACTGCATAACTTCACTAACATGAATACTAATCTTTAGTCTGTAACAAACATAAAATTTAAACATTTATAGAAACTTTCTTTCTAGAATACTCTTTCCCTTTTTATATTTCAATAAAAAAAATAAATATGATTGAATATATTATTTAAATTTAAAATGAATTCTATCATATAAAGCTTTCATTGATTAGTTACAAGTTGTTCTGATTACAATCTCCAACATATTTTTTTATCTCTTTAATCAAAATTTTTATCTATATATTATTTATCTCCCTATTTTTCTTGAAATTTTAAAACTCTGCAACAAAAAAAAATCAAGAAATTATATATTCAGTAGTTTGAGTCCAAACATCTATGTCTGGTCACACGTTTTTGCTAAAAATATTGGTCGGAGTGGATACTCAAGAGGGGGGTGAATTGAGTTCCAATTCAAATTTATCTTAAAATATTATCTATTTAAAATCTCCCAATTTATAAAACATGTTAAACTGTAGTGAATTTATACAGATTGTATGTGTTCACTTAGATTCTCAAAGATTGATTTGGTCTCAGTTAATTTAACCACAAGATGAAACTAACTTTTTAAACTAACCTACTGATTTATAATAAGTGTAAACACTTGCTAATTTAACTATCAAAGTAGCTTTAAAATAGTTATGTATTTCAAAGTAATAGCAGCGGAATAAATAAGATATATTTATTATACTATAAACTTAAACTATAGATTCACAATAGATGTAACAAGAGGTTCAGTCTCAAGTTGAGACTTAGTCCTCTCAAATTTATATAAATTTGATCCACACCCTGGATCGGGGTTAACAACAGTTTACAAAACTGTCCAGGACACGCAGGGACCTCTACCACTATTCTTCGTGGGAAATAAATAGACCAGGCCACACAAGGACCTCTTCCAAAGTTGAAGTGGGTAAACAAGAGTAAACAATTGTGGTTTGAGGATTTTGATATCCTCCAATTCACTACATGAGATAGTGTGTGTATAAGTAATACAGAGTACACCACACTGCTCGAAAGATAATAAATAAATCACTTAGAGAGAGAAGATAAGAGTTTAGAATGCTCTAGTGATTATCAATTCATCTCTGGACTCATTGGATTCAGTGAGAATGTTTCTGAGTCCTTCTCTGGTTTTTCTGATGAAAAACAGAGTGTCGTAGTCAGCTTGTCTTCATTAGGAATGAAAAAGATCTCTTCATTCGTCGTGTGTTCTTCAGGGGTGTCGGATTGCATTCATGAGAATTATTTGAAGGTCCGGGGATCTCTTTCTTGTTCAGGATTGTTCTTCTTGTAGTTCTCTTGGTGTATGTAAGTTCTTCTCGTTGTATATTTCCACTTTTCTCGCATCCGTTCTATATCATGTACTGCATCTTAATCTTCCTCATATTCCATGAGTTTTGGTAGTAGGAATGATTCCCTTTTCATAGGTACGATATACGGTTTCCTGACATTCCAAAAAATATCACTAAATAACATTAATTGCATTAAAAACATCAAATATGACCGTTAGTATTATTTAAATAATATTGAAAAAAAGATAATGAACATTGTCTTCTTCACGGTATGAGGTTCACGGTATGAGCTTCACGGTGTGAGCTTCACGGTATGAGCTTCACAGTGTGAGCTTCACGGTATGAGCTTTTCACGGTGTCTGGATCACAGTTTGTCCTTCACGGTGTCTGGGTCACGGTTTGTCCTTCACAATGTCTGGGTCACGGTGAGTCCTTCACGGTGTCTGGGTTACAGTGAATCCTTCACAGTGTCTGGGTCACAGTGAGTCCTTCACGGTGTCTGGGTCATAGTGATTACCTCATGGTGTCTGGGTCACGATGAGTCCTTCACGGTGTCTGGGTCACGGTGAGTCCTTCACAGTGTCTGGGTCACGGTGAGTGCATACTTAGTCAAATATCTGTATTTGGACTTAGACAGAATATGTAGAATATGGATTATGTTTAACCATTAGAGAGTAAGAGAACTTGAATCATAAACATAAAGGCTTGATAATATATGTGAGATTTGTGATCATGCATAAGACTTGTAAATAATAATGAGAGTAATTAACATCCATAATATTTTTTATCATTAAACCATGATAAGTAGTTATTATTGAGATTGAAGAGCATTAGCAAGATGTGCAATGAATATTGAGAATAATTATTAGTATGAGGATTTGTGATCATTAAAACTTGATTAACACATGAGGATTCCAACAATCTCCCCCTTTTTGATGATCACAAATCAGATATAGGAAGAATATAAATGAAATGTAACATTAAAGATACTATCATATCAACAAACAAAAATTTAGAACTGACACTTGTAACCTTTCTCCCCCATATATACTTGTATAGATTTCTCCCCCTTTTGGGATTATAAAAAAGTAGAGAAAATGAAATGAAACTCGACAGTTTTCATTAAAGAAAGGGTTCAGAATACAACATACAAGGGACATACAAACAGTAAAGAAGAAATGACATCCCATCAAAAAGAAAAAAGTCTCTAGACTCTTCAGGGATCCATCTTTTCCTTGCCTTTATCAGCAGCAGGAGCTGGTGCTGAAGTAGAAGAAGGAATGGATGCAGTAGACAAAGAGGGTAAGGGTAGACCTTCAAAAACAGATGGAGCCAAAGTGGGAGTAGAAGAATATCTAGGCTTAGGTTTTTCAAGAATGACTGGACGGATTTGAGAAATAGCTTGGCTGACTGACATGGAAATTGAGGCTAAGGCAGGTAGACCAGGTCTAAGGGGTGCAACAGCTAGAGAAACTATAGCAGTACTCTGCACATGAAGATATGGCTTCAAAATATTGATGAAATCAGAAATGATTTCACCACCATATTGCATAGCCTTATCAAAATCATCCTTATTCTCCAGAAATATGTCCAACAATCTGGTGAACTCTGTATGTTTCTGAACTTGAGGTTTAAAAGCTGGAGTCACCAGAGGGATTCTCATATTTTCAACAAGATATATAAAGTGATCTGTCATATCACTTTTAGAGAAAATCTGGGAGAGATAAAGATCTATTTTCTTGGTGATCTCTTGGCGAGCATCATTGGATATCTTAGAATGAATCCTAACCAAGTCCAATTCTCTATCACTGTTCTTAACAACTTCTGTCAAAGAAGATAGATCCAAGCCACTGAAGGCACTCTGAATTTATTCCTTGATTATGGATCTCAGCATATAATCATCCAAAGAAGATGTGGAGGTCTGGCCAGAAGCAGGTGAAGCTTTGACAGATTCGGTTAGAACTTTGAGTCGTTTCAACACTTTTTGCAGGGATCAAGTGTATTCATCTGTAAGCTTATCCAGATTTTCCACAAGCTCTCTCAAGCATTCCAACATCTTGGTGTGTATTTTCCCAATCTTTTCATCAAAAGAAAGGAGGTATGGATGAACTTCAAACACAATTTCCCTACCAAGGAGGGAATTGGATGGCTCAGGAGAAGTAGCAACCGGTGTAGGAGCAGAAATAGGAGCAGGTTCGGATCTGAAAGATAACTCATACTGCAAACATGCTATCATATTTTTCAGATTTTCACCAACAGCACTTAGCAGCTTATTCTCAACTCTGTCTTCTTGAATTTCTCGGATCATCGTTGGTTGAATATGCAAGATAATATTTTCCAAGAGAATTGATGAATCTTCAGCAGATCTAGCTTCTGTAATCTCATGATTTTGAGGTTCCTCACCATCAAATTGTGCTTCCCTTTTAGATTATTGAGGAATATGAACATAGACAAGATACACATGATCAACCCTGATCTCTTCAGAAAATTCTTGCCTTGCCAACTGGAAGGAAATTTCCATCCTCTCTTCACTAGAGGGAATTATCTCAGGAACCGACTGCTCCACTGGTTGAACTTCCTAACTTGCTTCTTTTTCAATAGAAAGATCCTCTTCAACAGGATCTGCCTCAAAGGTTGGTTTCTATTCTGAATCAGAAAAACCAACTTCCTTTCAGCATTAGAATGAGATTCTGGATTTACATCCGGAATGGAAGCAGGAGGTTCCTCTTCTCTCAAACTAGCACTAACTTCCTATTCTTGAGGTATTTCAGCAGGGATAACAGCAGGGACAACAATCCTTTATTTTTCATCAGAAGCTATTTCCATTTGAGGTCTTCCAGCTTCTTCTCTTGGAGGTACTTCAACAATTACTTCCTCTTCTTTATCTTCTGAAAACTCAGCCACTTCATCTAGTTCCAAACCAGGATCAGATAGATTTTTAGGCCTTATTGGAAAGTCATCAGGATTAAACTTTTTATACACTTGATCATTATCCTCAACCGATTTCTTCTTCTAGGGGTTCTAGCTAATCTTCATCCTTTTAATGATAGGCATGGATAGGCAAAAATCAAGGTCCACTAACTTTTCTTCATTTGGTCCAACCATCCCTTTGGAAACTAACATAGACGAAATCATCCTTGAGTAAAACAGGGAGGTGGATTTGGAAGTGACTTTGATCAGCTCACAGATATGATTGATAACATACTTTCATAGGTTAATCTTATGGCCATTCTTCAACAGATGAATCTAGAACACATCCTGATACTTCATCACAGCAAAATCTCCTTTTCTTGGACTAATAAAATTTTGAACAAATTTGAACATAAGTCTAGTCTCCCCATCTAAATCAGCATCTATGGCCTTTCGCATGGTGCCATTTCCAGTCAGGTTTTCCAAAGCAGTCTCCAGGTCAAAGATATCTGTTGTTGGAAGAGGGTCTCTCTTGTAATCCTCACAAACTCCTTCATGGGGAATCCCTAGGCATACATCCCAAAACCTCGAAGATAAAGAGCACTTTTGATCATTTATCCAGCTTGTCACCATAAAGAATTATCCAAACTCAAAAGAAAACCTTACATACTGATAAAATTGTGATACCAATATTAGTTAGATCAGTCTATTCTATCCAGTGAACCATCCAATCCATCGTTGATCTCTTAAAAATTTTAAAACTAAAGATCTGCTAGATAGCAACCAATCTGCACAAACCTCTTTTTTAGGTACAACTGTACGACTTACCAGGTTTGGGTTTAGATGTCCTTCGGGAGCTATCCTCGGTATCCTTTTCTGTTTCTTAGAGTGGTGCTTCTCAGACGAGGATGAAGATGGACACTTCATCCTTGGCATCCACTAAAGGTTCGGGTGAGTGAGAAGAGAAGGTTCGGGAGAGAGATCGGGTAAGGAATCAAATGAAACCCTTAAGTTTTATCATTTGGGAATGTCAAACATCATAAAAACAAAAACGCAGGAAATCAAATAGCGGTGAAATAAAAAATTTCGCGATACGGGTTAAAATAAGAAGAAAAAAAATTTCACGGTGAGACCGTGAGAAGGCAGTCATCATGGTGAGACAGTTGATTGTCGTCATAGTGAGACAGTGAGCATTATGTGTAGTAACGGTGAGACAGTAAATCGACAGACCATGAGCATAAAATCTTGATGGTGAGACCATGAACATAAAACAGTAACATAGAAACAATGACTATAAAACCGTAAAGTAAAATACAATAAAGTATTAAAGATTAAGATCAGTAAGATATTCACATATGATTAATCATACAAAGATCATGTATGATGTAGTCTAATCTTTCAGAAATTAATGTTTTGGTGAATATATTAGCAAGTTGATATTCAGTACCAATGAATTCCAAAGTGATATCACCTTTTTGATAATGATCCCTCAACAAGTGATGTCTTACATCAATATGTTTTGTCCTAGAATGAGAAACAAGATTCTTAGAAATTTTAGTAGAACTTGTGTTGTCACAATTTATTGGGACATGTCTGAATTGATATCCATAGTCTAGTAATGTGTGTTTCATCCACAAAATTTGTGCACAACAACTGCCAGCAACTATATATTCAGTTTCTGCAGTAGATAATGCAACAAAATATTGTTTCTTAATACACCATGATACTAGTTACTTTCCTAAAAGGTGACTTGTTCCAGAGGTGATTTTTTCTATCTAGCTTACATCTATAAAAATCAGCATCAGAATAACTAACTAATTCAAATGATTGTCCTTTGGGATAGAACAATCTTAAATTTGGTGTATGCTTGAGGTATTTGAAAATTCGCTTTACAGTATTTAAATGTGACTCTTTAGGGTTTTCTTGAAAACAAGCACACATACACACACTAAACATAATATCAGGACGACTAGCAGTTAGGTAGAGTAGACTTCCAATCATTCCTCTATAAGTGGTTTGATCAACAAATTTACCATCTTCATCAAGATCCATCTTATAGGTGGTACTCATGGGAGTGTCACTACTTTTTGTGCTATCCAATCCAAAACATTTTAAAAGATCTCTATTATATTTACTTTGAGTTAAAATAATTCCATTATCATATTAAACGATTTGAAATCCAAGAAAGAATTTAAGTTCACCCATTAAACTCATTTCAAATTCATTTTGCATCATTTTAGAAAAATTAGTACATAATGTAGTTTTTGAAGATCCAAAAATAATATCATCTACATAAATTCGTACAACTAAAACATCTGTAGAAATTCGTTTTATAAAAAAAGTAGGATCAGATACCCCGTTTGTAAAACCTTTAGAAATTAGAAAAGTACTTAATCTATCATACCACCTCTTAGAGATTTCTTTAAACCATATAAAGCTTTTGATAATTTGAAAATATGATTTGGAAAATGAGGGTTTGAAAATCCAGGTGATTGTTCAAAAAAAACATCCTCGGAAATATATCCATTCAAGAATGCACTCTTGACATCCATTTGATATAGTTTGAAATTTAGATGTGCAGCATAAGCAAGTAAGATCCTAATAGCTTCTAATCTGGCTACTGGAGAAAAAGTCTCCTCATAGTCTATATCTTCTTCTTGACTGTAGCCTTGTGCAACTAGCCGAGTTTTATTTCTAACTATGTTTCCAGAATCATCAACTTTGTTTCTAAACACCCATTTAGTGCCTATTGTGAAAGTGTCCTTAGGTCTTTCAAAAAGATTCCAAACATTATTTCTTTCAAATCGATTGAGTTCTTATTGCATAGAAATTACCCAAAGTTCAACATTAATAGAATCATCAATGTTTTTAGGTTCAAACTGTGACATGAAGGCATGATGTTCAACCTGATTTCTAAGAGAATCTCTAGTCTGTTTCCCTCTATCAAGATTTCCTACAATAGCATCTAAAGGATGATTCTTTAGAATTATAGTTGATCTAGTAAAGGTAGGACTAGAAATTTCAGGTTCTTCTCTAGGTTCAGGTTCATTAGGAACAGATTCTAGAATAAGTCTAGAACTGGTTGTATTTATAGCAGGTTCATTGGATTTGTTATTAAGGTCCAGAATAGATAAATCTTCTTCAAGATTTTCAAGAGAGGTTTTAGGCTCATGTGGATCAGTTTCATCAAACTTGATGTGAACAGATTCTTCCAAACATTTGGTTCTCTTATTGAAAACTCTATAGGCTTTACTAGAAATAGAGTAACCTAGGAAAATTCCTTCATCACTTTAGAAGCAAACTTATCAAGATTATCCTTTGTATTAAGAATAAAAACTTTACAACCAAAAACTCTAAAGTAACTAACTTTATGTTTTCTATTGTTACACAACTCATAAGGGGTATTCTTAAGAACAGGTCTAATCAGGACTCTATTGATGATATAACAAGCTGTATTGATAGCTTCAGCCCAAAAGTAAATAGGCAGGTCATATTCATTAAGCATAGTTCTAGTAATTTCTTGCAGGGTTTTATTTCTTCTTTCTACTACACCATTCTGCTGCGGTTTCCTAGGGGCAGAGAAATTATGACTATAGCCATTGTGTGAGCAGTAGGATTCAAATCCATGATTCTCAAACTCATGGCCATGATCACTTCTTAGGGTTTTGATCTTAAGTCCACTAAGATTTTCTATAGATTTGGAGTTTTTGACAAAGTAAGAACAAGCTTCAATTTTGTGAGTTAAGAAGTATACCCAAGTATATCTAGAAAAGTCATCTACTAGGACATAGACATAGTGCTTCCCATTTAATCTAGAAACTCTAGATAGTCCAAAAAAATCCATGTGAACCAACTCGAGAGGTTGAGAAGTTGAAAATTCTTTCTTTGATTTAAAAGAAACTTTGTGTTGCTTTCCCTTTTGACAGGGATTAAAAAATTTGTCATTTGGAAACTCATGTTTAGGTAGGTCTCTAACTAATTTCTTCCTAGTAAGTTTTCTAAGTGAGTGTATATTGCAGTTTCCTAATATTCTATGCCATAACCAAGACTCTTTATGAAAATCATTTAAACAGGTAACATTTTTCTTAGCTAAGGAATTTAAATCAACAACATAAACATTTTCATTTCTTAGAGCAAAAAAGACTAAAACATTTTTATAATTAAAAACATTACAAGAATAATATTCAAATTTTACATTAAAACCATCATCACATAATTGAGAAATACTTAACAGATTATTTTTCAATCCATCAAAAAATAAAACTTTGGAAATTAAAACTGAATCCGTGTTACCAATCTAGCCTAAGCCGATGATCTTTCCTTTAGAATTATCACCAAAGGTGACATGTCAACCATAAACCTTTATTAAAATTTTGAAACACGAGTAATCCCCATACATATGTCTTGAACATCCACTGTCCAGATACCATGTCCTCTTGTGGGAACTCTTCAAGCAGGTTTCCTACAAAACATATTTAAGTAGGAAATGATTTTGGTACCCAAATCTTCTTGGGTCCAGACAGGTTAGCCAATAAAATTTTAGGTACCCAAATTTGCCTTATGGGTCTCATATAATTCCCAGAATCAAAAGATTTTGAAATATAAACTCTACTAGATTTATAACTAAGTGAATAACTAGTTTAAGCATACAAATGTCCAGAACTAGAACTTGCAGTATTCTGTCCAGATTTAGGAATAAATCTATTCTTGGTAATCTGTCTTTGTCCAGGTTGGTATCCTATACCAGTAGTGTATCTAGGTGAAATCTTCTTACCTAGAATTTGAGTAAGAGTATCTTTGGCATTTGTGAATTTCTCCAAGTCCTTTCTAAGTTGCTCATTTGATAATTTTAGTTCAGTGTTTTATTTAAGTAACTAAGCATTCTTTTCTATTTCTATGTCAAGATCAGATTTATGTTTAACAGTTAAAGCATACTGTTTTTTAAACCTTTGTATTTGTCTTTCAACTCATTATAGGTTTCTTCCAACATATTACAGTATTAAAACAGTTCATATTTTGACATACTTTCAGAATTGGAATCATCTCCAGAATAATTTGTTTTTAAATCAGGAGTTTTAGATGTTACCTCAGAAGTTTTTTTCATAAAACACATGTTTTCTTTATTTCTATTTTTAGTCTCAGAAGCTTCAGATTCACTGGAGCTGTCCTCAGAAGCACTCCACGTAGAATTCATGGCTTTCTTATACTTATTATCCTTATACTCATATTTCTTCTTGTATTTCAGCTTTGGACAGTCTGCTTTTATATGTCCTTTTCTTTTACATTCATAGTAGACACCTTCATCAGATTTTTCAGATTTCTTCCACTCCTTTTTCCAGTGTCCCTTATTATCATACTTTCCTTTGTAATTTGATTTTACGAAAAACTTCTTCTTCCAATAAACCTTACTAAATCTTCTGGATATGTGAGCCATTTCTACATCACTATCAGATGTACTTTCACTTTCTTCATATCTTGAGCTATAACTTATATGAAGCTTCTCCTTATCTTTATTCATTGAAGTAGTAGTCTTGAAAGCCACAAATATGATTTTAGGTTCATCATCTTCCTCTTTATTCACCTTGAGTTCTTATTCATACACCATTAACTTACCAATTAGTTCCTTGAATGGTAGTTTACCAATATCACAAGATTCTCTGATTGAAACCAAAGTGCCCCTCCATTGGTCTGGTAGACATCTCAAGATTCTGATAATTTGTTCCTTTCCTGGAACAACTTTACCCAGTGAATTCATTGTATTGACTATCTCATTGAACCTAAGATACATATCAGAAATAAGTTCATCAGTCTTCATCTTAAAATTATCATATTTAATAGTATAAGTATTCAATTGCATTTCTTTAACATTGGTAGTTCCTTCATGAGAAACACCCAAAGTATCCAAAATTTCAAAAGCATTTTTGCAAGAAGAAATTATGTTAAACTCTTCATCTCCTAGAGAACAGTACATGGCATTCATAGCTTTACAATTATTATTGTAGGAAGTCTTTGTAGGTTCATCCCATGTGGATATAATAGTAGTGGGAATTTTATACTCTGATTCCATAGATGTCCAAATATCAAAACCCATGCTTTCTAAATGAATTTTCATTTTATGTTTCCACTAAGCATAGTTTGTACCATTGAAGAAAGGTGGCCTGTTAATAGCAGCACCCTCAAGTCTGTTATCCATAACTAAATTTTAGAAAGATAATTTAAAGAGATAAAATTTAGAACTAACATAAATTTAAGATCTTTAAAGATGAAATGAAAATCACAGTTGAAAAACAGAGTATATTAAAAGACCTTTGATACCAAATGTTGGTCGGAGTGGATACTCAAGAGGGGGGTGAATTGAGTTCCAATTCAAATTTCTGTTAAATAATTTTATATTTAAAATCTCCCAATTTATAAAACAAGTTAAACTATAGTGAATTTATACAGATTGTAATTGTTCACTTAGCTTCTCAAAGATTTATTAGGTCGCAGTTAATTTAACCACACGATTAATCTAACTTTTCAAACTAACTTACTGATTTACAATAAGTGTAAACACTTGCTAATTTAACTATAAAAGTAGCTTTAAAATCATTTTGTATTTCAAAGTAATAGCAGCGGAATAAATAAGATTTATATAGTATACTATAAACTTAAACTAAGGATGCACAACATATATAACAATAGGATCAATCTCAAGCCGATACATAGTCCTCTCAAATTTATATAAATTTGATCCACACCTTGGATCGGGGTTGACAACAGTTTACAAAACTGTCCAGGCCATGCAGGGACCTCTCCACTGTTCTTAATGGGAAAAAATAGACCAGGACCCACAAGGACCTCTTCTACAATTGACGTGGGTAAACAAGAGTAAACAATTGTGGTTTGAGGATTTTGATATCCTCCAGTTCAGTGCAGGAGACAGTGTGTGTATAAGAAATACAGAGTACACCACACTACATGAAATTTAATAAATAAATCACTTAGAGAGAGAAGATAAAAGTTTAGAAATCTCTAGTGATTATCAATGCAGCTCTGGACTCGTTGGATTCAGCAGGAATGCTTTTGAGTCCTTCTCTGGTTTTTCTGATGAAAAACAGAGTGTCGTAGTCATCTTGTCTTCTTCACGAATGAAAAAGATCTCTTGATTCGTCGTGTGTTCTTCAGTGGTTTTGGATTGCATTCATGATAATTATTTGAAGGTATGGCGATCTATTTCCTATTCAGGATTGTTCTTCTTGTAGTGCTCTTGGTGTATGTAAGTTCTTTTCATTGTATATTTCCACTTTTCTCGCTTCCCTTCTATATCATGTACTGCATCTTAATCTTCCTTATATTCCATGAGTTCTGGCAGTAGGAATGATTCCCTTTTCATAGGTACGAGATACGGTTTCCGGACATGCCAACAATTATCATTAAAAAACATTAATTGCATTAAAAAAATTAAATATGACCATTACTATTATTTAAATAATATTGAAAAAAAGTTAAGGAACGATGTCTTTTTCATGGTATGAGGTTCATGGTATGAGCTTCACGGTATGAGCTTGTCACGGTGTCTAGATCACAGTTTGTCCTTCACTGTGTCTGGGTCACGGTTTGTCCTTCACGGTGTCTAGGTCACGGTGAGTCCTTCACGGTGTCTGGGTCACGGTGAGTCCTTCACGGTGTCTGGGTCACGATGAGTCCTTCACGGTGTCTAGGTCACGGTGAGTCCTTCATGGTGTCTGGGTCACGGTGAGTCCTTCACAGTGTCTGGGTCACGGTGAGTCCTTCACGGTGTCTGGGTCACAATGAGTTTTTCACGGTGTCTGGGTCACGGTGAGTTTTTCACGGTGTCTGGGTCACGGTGAGTCCATACTTAGACAAATATCTGTATTTGGACTTAGACAGAATATGAAGAATATGGATTAAGTTTAACCATTAGAGTGTAGGAGAACTTGAATCATAAATATAAAGGCTTGATAATATATGTGAGGTTTGTGATCATGCATAAGACTTGTAAATAATAAAAGAGTAATTAGCATCTATAAGATTTGTTAACCTTAAACCACGATAAGTAGTTATTATTGAGATTGAAGAGCATTAGCAAGATGTGCAATGAATATTGAGATTAATTAACACTAAGAGGATTTGTGATCCTTAAAACATGATTTACACATGAAGAGTCCAACAACATCATAATTGGTTTTTCCATTGACAATGTAACTCTTGTAGAGTTATTTATCCATAATATTGAAATCAGAAGATTTTTACTCCGCACATATTATAAAAACTTTAGTAGCAACATTTCCCTAAACCTTTACCACCACCAACTCCTTAAAAAACATTGTTTGGTAACATTAGGTTCACTTTAGTAGAGAAATTAGGTTCACATTACTTATCTTTAGCATACATCAATTTCTATCACGACTTCATTATTATGTGGAAACATTTATAAATCACCATAAAATCATTTGTATTTTTTATAATTCTATGTAACAATTTTATAGGAAACATTACAACTTAATATCATTTTAACATTCCAATTACATAATGACAAAAAAATCACAAAAAAATTTCATTAAAAAGATTCTTTTAAAATGTCCATCACATTATTTCTTATAAGGAACCAACCGCTTGTATCCTTGTGTCAATTCAATAATTTGTTACATTGGAATATATATGTGATTAAAATCCCCAAGGACTGATCATTTTAGCAATTTTGGTGGCCTTATTACATACATAAATTTTACACTACATCCTGAAATAAAAAACAACATGAGTAACCATAAAAGAACTCTTATTCCATTTTTCTTATCCCTACAATTAAATAATAATATACATGCTTTCATCCAGGGAAAAATAAATCAAAAGAAAGGGTGACCTTAGATTCTCTGTAAGGCTAAACAATATAGGGGAATCTATCATTAATAATAATAAACAATAAGGTAAGGTGAATAACTAAAAAATTATACAATTAAAACATAATCTTGAGAATAAAATGGGAAGAATATATGCTAATAAAATAACTATATATAAATATCCACATCATAAATATATATTACCATAGATATTAAAATAGTTCAATAATAACATGGAATATCAATAACTAATCTCATAATGAGGTAATGCGTAATGTCAGATATTAACCATAAATCATAAATGGTGTCAAAATTGAACATCCTCATTCCAACATATCATAAAAGAATTAAATAAATTATGGAAGAGGTTATCTTAAGGGAACAACTTCAATTAATCTTAAAATCCACAATATATGTAGACACAGATGAATGTAGACTAATAAAATAATTAAATACATATTGAGAGAAATACCCCTTTCTCGTGGAAATTAATTTAAAATGGGTAGTCCATTTGAAAGGAAAATAATTTCAATGAAAATAATCTTATGATATTATAAAGGAATATTTTGTCATTCCATATAAGTTAAAAAATAATAATTCCTTCTGTATTTTGTCAAAAATTTCATAAAGTACCTCATTTTGAAAATGAAAAAAATATTCCATTAAATTTTTTTTATAAAAAATTAAAAATGAGTAAAAATGAATTTACAAAATGTTATGTGAATGGTAATAATATTTTGAAAAATATTCTTAAGAAACATGGACATGGATAATAAATATTCCCTGGTAAATACTTACTTATAAAAAATCCCAGATAATTATGAGATTGTGAAATTAACCCATACCTAATACTTTACATTAGTCGAGGATCCATTAAACTCATTTATAATGGTTAAAAATGTAATTAAATTATAATAAATCCACATCCGTATTTATGATAACATAGTTTATCATCATATATCTTTTTCTTAATAATAATTAATTGTTACCATTATTTCGGGAGTTAACTACTTCATTTTCTTATGTTTATTTTTTCATATAAGTATTTCTTAATGTGAATAAGATATATATTTCTTTATATATAGAATTATATTATGTTCATAAATTTTATATTCACCCATAATTTATAATTTTTATAATCATTATTGAATCATTAACATGGAGAATGAATCTCATCATCTCATGAATATAGTAGGTCATACATACGCAGGAGCAAGGTTATCATTCACTTAATGGTAAATTTGTAAGGAATTAGATGGTAAATTATTTATTCATAATAAATATAATATCATTTATATTTTATATATCCATTATATCCATCATTATACCAATAAAAATAAAACATTGACCAAATACATAATACACCCCGATGTGGATACAATATGTTGTACCTACACATACATGGTGATTTTATTTTTTGGAGGATGAATAAAAGGTGAAATATGGTTATACCATATTGATAATAAAATATAAGAATATATATGATATTGGAAATATTAATTTGTAATTAAAACAATAGATAATGATTATGTATAATAATAATTATTCATAAAAGAGCCGGTAATGGTGATTACCTATTTTTTAGAGAAGCTCATTTGGATCTCTTATTAAGGGCACTAGGTTTGCTGTTTTCAGAAGGACATCAACTATAGGATCTTGATAATAAATTTTAGAATATAAATGGTCAGGTTTTGGACAATCAATAATCGTTAAAGTGATTAAATGACATGAGGGAGGGGGTACCTTTTTATAATTTAGGTGATGATCACTTTAGAAAACTCTTAAAATATTATGTTAATTTAAATTAATTTCTAATTCTAAATGTGTTCGATATTTTGAATATTAGATGTAGATGGATCAAAAAACTCACTACCATTTATTTTTAGACATGTTTAGGTCATATTACTAACCTTATATTATGTCTTCAACACTTAGTTAAACCCTTTATCTCTTACCATGGCAACTTATGTTTTTACACTTTAATGGTTAATATATTTACTATAAAATTCCAAACAAGCACCAGATGGATAATTGATAAAAAATATAAACATTATATCAACCAGTTAGATGAATTATTCATTTTTTTATGAATTTTATATCATTAAATAAAATATTGTTTATTTTGAAGAATCATTAATGTCAATTATGATACTATTCATTTCCTTACATTTTTATAAAATAACCATACACAGGACAACATAGTAAAAAACCATTAATATATTTATAATATGTTTAGATCATATATAATATTCATAGAGAAAATAATTTTTTTCAAATTGTTTTTAATTTAATATTTTTAATATCATCTCATTGATATTTCTATTTATTAAATAATTACCGCATCATCATTGTATAAGAATTTATAACAATTATTTATTCCCATAAAATTAAAGATAAATTAACATTATAAATGAAAAATATATTATCTTTCAAAATAATATTTATATAATAATTTATCTTATGTATCACCCTATATTAAAAAATGTATAGAAATTAAAATATGAATATGATATCTTTTACTATTCTTTAAATAAAAATTAAAAAATGTCATACTCTCAGCCATGTGGATTCAAAGAGGATTTTATTTTATCCCAAGGATGATTTAGGTTGAAAAAACCCATTAAATGAAATTAATACAAGGGTTAGGATAATTTTATTATATTTATAAAATAATTTTTAACTTTAATAACCCGATTTACCCATAAATGTGGTAATAAAAATTATTAATAATTATAGTATTTAAATGACCAAAAAAGGAAATAAACATAATTAAATACTCTAGAACCACTAATTCTATATACTGAATCCTTTTTTAAAATTTTAAAACACAAGAAGTTACCATAATTAATTTAAATTTAATACCATCAACAGAACGATAAAACATGTTTTAAAAGTGAAAATATTTAATATATTGAAATATCTTTGAATCAAAATTCAATGTAAAATTGATTCCAATGAACTATATCTGATTAACTGATAAAAAAAATAATTATAATTTAAAACAAAACATGATTATAATTTAAAACTATAAATTATTTCTTTGAAAAGAGAAGTATTCAATTAAAATTTATTATTTTTCACTGTTCATAAAAAACATAAAACTAGTCAGAAATATACAAAAACTTTTATAGAACTGTTTTTATTTCATAGGGGAATTTTATTTTATAATATATATATATATATATATGTATATATATATAATTTTAAAAAATGGATTTCAAATAGTTTCCTCGTTAAAATGCGGTTAAACCACCTTTAAAGTAATATTTGTTTTTATGCATAAAATTCGGTTTGTTCATATCCTATGCCAATAAAATATATTTGATTAATACCAAAAATATTGCATTGAATATATAATATATTTATTCCAATAATATCATTTAATAATTTTAATTAATTTAATTTATTGATACAAAATTCCATTGGGAGCATAAAAATAAAAATAGTTCCTTCATATTCAATTGGTATATATTTTTGTTACTAATTAAATAGTAACCAATGAATTCATCTTATATTTTTATAAAAAAAATATTATAAGAAGTTAGTATACACTATTTATAACTCATAATTCAAGAGTTAGGTTATAATGGTAAAATTTAAATAATAATGTAATACTGTTTGTTTAAGCTTGACGTTGCATGAAATGTATGCAATGAAGGAAATTGAATTTTAAAAAATACATACCTAAAAAATAATGGGGTGTTACATTCTCCCCTAAATCAATAAATTATGTCCTATTAATTTTTAAATTTGGATTTGGAAATTATGGTTTTATTATTCAAAATACATTTAAAATAAACATGTATGATATATAAGAATGTGAGGAAAACTTGAATAAGGGTCGATAAAACATCCAACATAAAATAAATAAAGGGATGTTTGAAGGTCACCCGAGATAACACACACCAGGGTTCCATGTAGAAAAACATGGGAATAAAATAGAAATATCTAAATCATGTAATGATTATGAGTGATAGATTAATGATAATAAGAAATAAACAATCACAAAGTTATAAATGGTGATGATCTATGGGACCATTTGATTCATCAGAAAATATTGTACTTGTATAAAAGTTCTCGGTTCAGGATCTGTTCTCTATAGTTGAATAATTATTTAACTCTATTATAATGTAATGGAATATATTTACTTGATACTTTTATTTAAAAAAAATGTTATCCTTTAGTTGTTTCTTGAACTATTTCTACTTCATTTCATGTAACAAGTTGCATCATATGGATAAGTAATACATTATCTTCTAAATCCATTTCGAAATATCAACTCAAACCATTTCTTAAATGGTGAAATTTTCCAAAATGAAATTATCATTAATCTATCCACAACCTGAAAAATATTTATTTTTCACATTCTGAACTTGTTTATAACTTCCTAATGTATTCTCTTGAAACATGGTAATTACAATTGAATTTTTTTAGAACAGTAATTCTTCCATATTCCTCAAATAAAATATAGATTACTGGATATACTCCATGAAACAAAAATGTTATATACCCCATAAATAATGGAATAAACTAAAATTTCAACAAAAAATTAGACAATTCCAAGGTAGTAAGCACCTTACCCAAATAAATAATATCATTCTGAATACATTATTATCTTAACATGATGAACAAATTAAGGGTCATATTTCCATCAACCATACAATTCAAAAAAATTAGATTTCAATTGGATAACTTTTCTTATTTCTATTCAATATACAATATCAAATCCTTAAAGAAATCTTACTTCCATATAATGATTATGTATCTTATGAATCTTATAACCTTACTATCATAACATAATTATTCAATCTAGAAAGAAAGAAATTATTATTATTCCAGATCTACTATAGTAACAACATGAGATTAAACTTGATCCCTTTTCTTTTTCTATAGTGTATTCTCCTGACTCTTGGAATATTTAATTTCATAATTTCCATATTCTTATAGCTAATTAATTTCACATTTTTAACTTCTTCCTTTCCCTTACAATCATGAACCTGGTGACTTTTCTCAATACACTTGTTCCATAATCATATTTACTTTAGGCAAGTACTAGGGTGGTACATACCAAAATTATCAAAAGTAGAATAATATGTGTTTCCCTTTTTCCTTTTATCTATATTTTTCTATTTTTTTCTCTTTTTATATTATTTTCTCTAATGGTCACAATTATTATATAATGTTTTCTATATCATGTTAGAACATGAGACTATATCTTTATAGTATGAGAATGTTTTGGAGACCAAATCCTTTCAAGGGAATGACTTTAACCCCTCAATGAAATTATCAATCATACTTCTTGGTTTACATATGTACTCTGTTGTATTCATTTATAACCTTGTGAAGTTGGAATCGTACTTCAAAACATTTTTGTTCTTATTTTTCCTCAGACTCGAAAATTTCCTCCTCATCGCAACTCACTATTCGGGAGGGAAATATTTTCCCATGGAATTCTCCTTAAAATCCATCCATTATAGGTTTTCTATTTATTCCTCCTCCTTCAATTCTTTTTTTCAAAGACCCCAATTTATCTTAATCTCCAAAGAGATCATAAACTTCTATGAAAACCCTCTCCCTTTAAATTCTTCTAAAATAAATAATATCTTTTATAAATAACTTATCACATGTTCTAATACAAATGGATTTATAGTATAATTGAATATTAGAGGTTGTTGTCTCATGACATAGTCTAACATCATTATTACATGTTGAGGATCATGATTCTCTATATGATTAAAGTTATTATTCATAACCATAGTCATATTTCTTATTATAGTTATGTTTTTCTCAAAAGCAGTTGTAGCTCCAGCTCCAACGTCATTATCTTATATAAGAGGAAAATCCATAAATTGATTATGAGAATAGATATGGTTTCAATTACTTCCACTAGGTACTATTTCTAAATAATATAATACACTACACTAGGGTATATATCATAATTCATAATTTTATAATAGAATAACACTTAACATAAATTGAAAATTTATACATACCTAATATCATAATACTAAAAATGATTTTTTAGGAAACATATTTAGTTTTAAATATTTATAATGTTCTGTATAGAAAATAATAATATACTTATCTGATATCACTAGTGTTTAATACTAGATGCATAGTAAGTTATCTTGTTGTGCACCAAGTTACAGTGAGTCAATCCCGAACCACATTGTCAAAGATTTTATTCCTACATACATATGTTCATGAAACAAAAACACTTTTCATATATATAAAGGGATTTGTTTCTATGAATACCCTCATAGTCTCTACTTTAAAAAAAATATAGGGTTATTTTATATATTTATCCTAAAATTATATTATAGAGTTATATTCCCTAATCTTGGTTTTCTATATCTCATTTCCAAGGTTTCTACTAAACTTCTTTCTGATACTAATTACAACGACCTCAATCCCAGTAGCCCAGAGTCGGTGTCATTATTTATTATATTGGCATAAATAATAGATTTTAATCTCAACTGATGGATCATTTTAGTAGTTTTTAAGACATATTAAATAAATAAGTTTAAAATTATATCTTTAAATAAAAGAACATAGTAACTCCACTTAAAAACCCATATTCAATTTTTCATATCGATAAATTTCAGTGATAATATAAATCTTCTAATCCTGGGAAAAAATGAAACATAAAAATGGGTGAGATCATATTCTTAGTAAGGGTGTATAACCCAATAGAAGCTACCATAAATATACATGAATATTATGGAAAAGTGAATAACTAAAAACACATACCATGGAGAAATAATCATTAGAATAATATGGAATAGATTCAAGATGATCAAAAAACACCATATAAATATCCACCTAATAAATATACATAATCTCAAGTATTATACTAGTCTAATTATCATGCATAATATCAATAACTAATCACATAATGACATAATGCATAATTCCATACATCCTAAAAATACCCTCAAGTCTTTGGCCTATACACCAGACATAAATAGGTTTGGTGTTAGCCAATACTAAAATTGCATTGTCTATTGGTACCTATTGATGCATATAGGGGCTATATCGAGCCCTAAATTTCACTTACTATGTCCCATTCATTCCTTATATATAGAGGGTAAAAAATAACCAACATAAACATTCATAATAAAACAATAATATGAAAACTTAATAAATTAACCATTAACAATGAATCGTGTCAAAATAGAACATCTACTATCAAACGTATCATAAACCCTTTCAATAAATTTTTATAGATTATATATTTGTATTCCAACCTCAATTAAGAATAAAATCCAACAAATGATGTTGACGTAGATGAAATAAGTCTTATAATTTTTTTAAAAAACTCTTGAGAAAAATACCAATTTTTATATTAAAATTATTTTAAAAGGGTCAAGTAATTTAATAATAAAACTTTTTAAGTAAAAATATTCTGGTAATATTATAAAGGAATATTTTCTCCTACTGTATAAGTTTAAAAAATAACAGTCCTTTCTTATTTTATTGAAAAGTTCATAAAGTACCTCATTTGTAAAATGATATACAAATTAATTTAAAAATGATTTATAAAAAGTAAAACATGGTGTAAAAATTACATTAACAAATCGTAGAAGAATATTAAGTATATTTTGAAATAATTTATTATGAAATGTGGACATGGATGAAAAATATGTCCTAGTAAATACTTATGTATAAACAATCTCGGATAATAATGAGATTGCGAAATTAACCCTTAACTCATATTTTCATTTATTTGATGCTGAGTTAACCTCATGAATAATTTTTAAATAATGTTATTAAATTATACCAGAACCATATAAATATTTATGATATTTTATATGATCCTTTTATATCATTTTTAATGATATTTAATTATTACCAACATTTTGGGTATTAACTACTAAATTTTGTATGATTTCTTTGAAATGTATGTGATATTTATTTTGAATAGTATATATTATATTCATGTTCAGAATTATATTTCATTCAAAAATATTATATTAACTCATAATATATAAATTTTATAATAATTCATGAGTGGTTAATGGGGAGAATAAATCCCATCTGGTCATTGAGATGGTATGCTATATGTATGCACGAGTGACATTACAATTCCCTTAATTGTATTTTAGTATATAATTGGATGGTAAATTATATATAAATAATCAATATCATGACATATTTATTATATATATAAATTATATTCATCATTATACCCATCCAAATAATGTAGTGCTTATGAACATATTACACCATGGAGTGAATACTATAGGATGTATATACGCACACATGGTGATTTTGTTTTCCATTAGATGGATAAAAAGTGGAATATTGTTTCCCCAAACTTATAATAAAATCGAAATATATATATATATAAAATTATTTAATAAATTATAGTGTAAAAAAACATAAAGAGGAAGTATAATAATAAATAATCGTAATGGAGTCGATAAAGATGATTGCCACTTCTTTAGTGTACCTCCATTGGATCTCTTCTTAAGAATATGAGGGATTATCTATTGAGAAGAACATCACCAATAAAGTGTGTCTAGGAAATTTTATAAGAGAAATGGGTAGGTTTACTTTCGATATAGAAGGATCAATGTGGTTAAATGAGAAGAGGGAGGAGGTGTCTTTTTATAATTAAGGTGAGGGTCACTTTTCAAAACTCTCTCTATATTAAATTAATATAAATTAATTTATAATTAAAAATGGAACTGAAGTGAGTTATTTAATATATAATATGATTATGGGTTGAAATACCATCAACCAATGATTGTTTTAGAAGTTTAGGTCACATTATTAGCCGTATATTTTGGATTTAAAACTTAGTTAAACCCTTTAATTCTTACTTTAACAACTTGGATTTGTACTCTTTAAGGGTTAATATACTTAATAAAAAATGATAACAACCCATAAATGGACAATTTATTAAATCATTAACCTTTTAAAAATTACTTTTATGAATTTTATATTTTTATGAATTTTTCATCATTTAATTAAATATTAGTTATTTTAAAAAAATCATTTATGTCAATTCTGATAATATTCATTTCCTGAATTTTTAAAAAATATAAATACTAAAGAAAACATCAAAACAAACATTTTAATAAATCCATAATATATATATGTAATATATAAAATTCATGGAGGAAATTAATTATCTCAAATTATATTTATTATACAATTTTTAATGTCATTTATTTGATATTTTTATTAATTAAATAATTACTGCATCACCATGGTTTAATCTTTTATGGAAATTACTTATTTTCTAAAAATAAATAAAAATTACCAATATAAATAAAAAAATTTATATTCCAAATTAATATTTAATTTATAATTTATCTTCTATATTACCATATGTAAAAAATTGTATAGTCATTAAAATATGAGTATGAAATCTTTAACTCTTATATAAATAAGATATATTAAATGCTACACTCTCACACAAGTGGCATAAAAATGTTATAATTTCGGTTCAAGGAATATTTGGGTCTAAAAAAACCATATAATGAAATTAAGATATGTGTTAGGGTAATTTTATAATATTTATAATATAATTTTTACCAATAATTACTATATTTTCCCTTAACCGTGGCAACTAAAATAATAATACTAAAGTTACTATTAATATTGCAAAAAATAAAACAAACCTATTTGCATTATTTCGACCCTATGATTTAAAATAAGGAATACATGTTTTATGAATTAAAATCATTGACGTTTTAGTAATTAAAATAGTATTAATCTCGTTGAAAAAACAAGAAAAGGGTTCTAAAAGGGAAAATGATCAGAAGATTGAATTTTTTTATATTAAAATTCAATGTTAAATTAATTCCAACTACATATATTGGATTAAATAATAAAATAATAATATAATTATACTTTATAACTTTTTAATACAATAATTTACAGTAATAAATTTTCATTATGAAAAAATTTATTTTCAATTAAAATTTAGTATTTTTCACAATTCATCAAAACATAAATATTATCCAAATGAAAACAAAAAAATAAACAAAATTACATTTTTATAATTTTATTTAAAAGGGGATGCATATTTTTTCAGATATAATATATAAAATTGCCTATAATATTATTTAAAATTGGTTCTCTATTACATGTCGGTAAAACTCTCTTTAGATTAATATTAGACTTCATGCATAAAATTGGGGTTGTTCATATATTATTCCTATAAATTATTTTTTATGAATTATAACAATATTTTATTTTATATATATCACATATATTTCATTAATGTTATTTAATAATGTTAAAATATTTAATTTACTGAGAAACAATTCTTTTGGGATCATAAAAATTAAACTATTTCCCTTATATTTAATTAGTTTACATTTTCATTTCTAATTAATTACCCACAAATGAATTCAAGTAATATTTTTATAAAATTTATATTTGATATATTATTTAATTTTATTCATAAATTCTAATATAACGTTTATGGTATAATGGTAACATTTAAAAGTTATATTTAGTAGTTTATTTAAGCTCATTGTTGTGTGAAATGTAAGCTATCAAGGAAATTGAATTTAAAAAAAATTACGAAATACCATAAAAATATAGGGGTGTTACATTTATCTTCCTTTAAAAAAATTTAATAAAACCTAGCTGTGATAAAACAAATTTATAAAAAAACAACACTGGATCTTCATATATAATATTTTAGTATTTCACCTTAATGGTAAAACATAACAAGAGAACCCAAAGTGGAAGACCAAAAAATGGCATGGGAAAGATAGAAATTTCAATTAAATAATGAATCCTCCATATGGTTTCTATCCCAGTACCACCTATAATCAATTTTCTCTATCTCTTAACATCCTATTGTTAGGGAAATTCCCTTTAATATATCCATGATCATGAATTATATACATGCATCAAACTTCTTATACAATGAGCCAGTATTAACCTAGAAGGAAACCACCAATTCATCCTTAATATAAATGAATGATAATTTATGATAGCTTATAAAATTATAATTTAATTTCACAAGGAATTTAAACATATATCCACACATGCATCAAGACACACATGATTCCATATAATATGGAACTATTTGAGTTGAAGGAACTCAATGTTCATCTAGATGAATGAGAAAGGATGGTATTTATCAAATTGATCACAAATCTATAGGGTGATCCTATATTGTTATACACAAAATAAAATGGTTTACTTTAACATAGTTTTGTTTATAGAACATTGGAACTGGTGATAGGGAATACAAGACATCTCCTTCATAGGATCAATGATATTTTTGGTCCATTGTGAGGAGCTTGTTGGATTTTGATGACGGGCCTATGTTTTGGAAATAATAATCTTCAGTTCAAATATATTGTTATTAATAATATTTACAGAGAATATAGGTTCTTGGTGTTTTTTTTGGTTTATAAAATGCTCTGGTGATGTTCATGGAACTCATAATAAGAATATTCTCCAATATATTTACACATTTATTGTGGTGTTCATTGATGAAATCCTAAAGTATTCACATTCCTCCAAGAAGTATTCAGAGCATCTCAATATAGTTTTTAGTACACTTCAAGAACATTATAATTATTCACTATGTCAATGTGTAACTTCAAGGATTTAGGAGGACAGTTTCATTTTTATTATAGTGTAATAGGAAAGTATTTATATAGACTCAATGAAGGGAGGGGTACTTTTTTATTAGTATCTCCCTTAGAATATATTTAATATCGTATATTAATTTGGATTAGTAGGGTAAAAATTAAATTGCATCTGTTATATATAGAATTTAATATACACAATTATAGCTCTAAACAAGGATGGGTTGATTTTTGAGTGGTCATAGTACTGTAAGAAATCATTTCTTTAGAAAATAATAAGGATGGCGACAACACTAATGTTGAATTCTCTATAACATGGGATGTCTACATGGTCTTTTTTCCCTCATGAGTTATATTTAGGGATGCACTAATACAGAAAGACCAGTTGGTAGATTATTTTTCTCTCAATTTATGACCCCATGAATAAAATTATCTCACACATGACATGGAGTTGGAAGTTGTAGTCTCTACATTGAAGTGTTGTGACACTATCTCTTTATAAGAGGTTTTATTTTTACAAAACCATAAGATACATTAATATATCTTCTCTAAATAATACATTAATCTGATGCAGAGGTATTGGGTGGAGAATGTATAGACATTTAACATCAATATATATTGTATACCATGAAACAGTAATATCATTTTAGATGCACTCAAAAAGATAAAATAGGATACCTATGATCTTAAAGAGATACCATCATAGGAATAATGAAATCTAATGCACTTTTTATGATTAGATGATGGATTTTTATGTGAAGAAATTGGATGTGACATGTGAACCTTCAATTATCATTTCATCTTTGTTGTATCAAGGGAAGACAATCCATGAGTTATATTTGAATGTGTTGTAATGCGATAACGATTAGTATGATATGATTCCATACACAATGCCAATTTGAGGTTATAGTTCCCACATCCTCTAGGGATGATCTTATGAGAAACTCTAATTACTAAAAATTTAAATATCATATATGGTAAATGAATATGTATAATGACATCAAGATATAGTTCATGTGGGCTTGTATAAAGGGGATATTTCTAGTTTCAATTCATGATGTCTTTCCTTTTAGAGATCAACAGATGAGCATCAACATCCTGGTGGTTTATTCCATCCACATCCACTATGATGGTTGAAATTAGATTACGCCATGATGATTTATTTGATAGGGTTACCAATGACCTTGTGTAGTCATGATATTGTATGGGTAATAATGGATTATCAAACTAAAGTTATAAATTTAATGCAAATCGAGTAGACTCTTTCCAGGGATGGGTTAAGAATGATATATTTATCTAATATTATACATCTATATGTATTTCCACTAGGAGTTTTATAATATAAATACATATGTTTTATATTCTGGTTTTTTTATGTATTAGGGAAATATATAGGGATCTAGCTGAGATTTAACATGGAATATCATTCATAGGTTAATGGTCTATCCGACAAGGTGGTGTGGATTCTTGAGGATGTAATTAAATCTTCTGTACTACACTTTGTATTATTGTGGAATTATAGTATAGAATAATTAGAGTTTTATTATGTTACTAATTATTATTATTGTATCTATATGGAACCCTATGTGGATCAGAATTGTCGACCTCACCTCCCAATGCTATAATATAATGACACATGTTTGGAAGCTATTGTTGGATTAAACATTTTTAAAGACACATAAAATATAATATATATGACCTGGAAGTGGTTTTCCACCACTTACAATCGACAGAGATCTGATATCAACTATAGGAGTTTACATATAGAGTTTGATGTAGGTTGTTAGGTTTTCTTGCTGGTGACTTCTTAGTGGGTGAATCAATATCTTTGGAAGTATGGAAAGTTGTTTTTATGCATTGTTAGACAATTTGAGATCAATGATAATATAGTAATAGGGTCTTAAAATTTTAATTATTTTTAGTATTATTTAGGTATCAATGATGTCTTCAATGTTTCATAGCTTTGGATGTATATGAATGATCTTGAAAATATTATAAACTGTGGGAAGATTGATTTGGAAAAAAATTCATCTACATGGATACCACAATTAAAATAATAGATTAAGGAGTGATAGTTTTATGGGTAAAGATATTGTCACAAATTCATATCATATAATGGCATTGATGGTTCTAGGAGGTGACTTAGTAGCCAGAGTATGATGTTTGAGCATAATTGCTCTATTTAATTTAAGTCGACTCCATAGATACTTCTTGGGGAGGAGAATTCATCATATATAGAGAATTATAATCACCTAATTGTTTTGTTAATGTATTCTATGACTTGTATTAATTTTTTTGACCAATTTTATGGTTTCAATTGTGTGTGGATAGTTTTGGATGGGTTTCAAATCATAAAAATTATATTAAATGATTTTTAATCAAAATGTCTAGCACCAAAATCATATACAGTATGTTTTGTATCTAGTATGATCATGTTAAAAATGTAAAGGGGAAATGGATTTTAGAATCCATTTTTATAGCTGAAGTGAGACCAAAATGTTTGGACATGGGATACATGCCATTGAAGAATCTATTTCAGATTTTCTTGTCAAAGAACACCACAGATATAGCCATGTAATGGTGGATTGGTTAGAAATTTTGGGGATGCCATTAAAGTGGATAAAATGGATGAAACAATAATATTTCATCTTAAACATTAACAAAATCAAATGGTAAATTAATTTGAAATAATGTTTTTTGTTTTAAATGTGTTTATTAATCATTTACAATAACTATTAATTTAATCATCTCACCATATCTTGTTGTTTCCATCAATATAGAAAAATTCAAGATATTTCATGGGGAAACATGGGAAACTCTATAGGTATTTTGATTTATAATTTTTTAGTCTCCATTCATATAGATTTCCTCAGTAAATCTTATTGTAATAATTGAAACAAGGATGGTGGAGGCTTTTTCCTTGAATCAAACTCATTTGATCCAAAACTCACATACAATGTTGTTTTTTAGAAACAATTATGTTTATAATTTCATTAAATAGAAATTAAGACCACCAATGATAATATTTATCTTTTATTAAGTACTTATTTTACCATTATATTTTTCTTTTTCCATGAGTTACTCAAGATAATTTTGTGTGTTGGATTTGAACCTGATCTGGGAATTCTTTGAATGGAATATTTCTTGTTAGTTTATGAATGTGGTTAAAGTATTTATGCTCTAGAAAATCCAAAATTTGAAAGAAAAATCCTTGATTAATGAATTTATTTACAATATAGGTCCTATAATATTATTTTTATTGATTTTATTTTTTATAATTTATACCCATTGTTGAATTTTATTGCTTTTTGTTTTGTGAGTGGCCCTTGAGATGCATAATTTATATATGTTCTTTTGAATTATGTGTATTATCTTGAGATAAATTTTTAATAAAAATTATTATTATTTGTTATGATACATTTTTATTATGGTGTTGTATATCTTATGGAGCTTTTCAATAAGAATAACTTTGAATAGGATCCTCATTATTATTTAAATGGCCACTTTGAGTGGGAGGGTGACGATGTGACAAATGATATGAAATATGGATCTTTTAATGGTATGGTTCCTGTCATGGAGAATTCTTCTACTGTTGAAGTTCATCATGTATGAGAACTGTGAATTATTTTTCTAGATGATAAAGTAGAAAATTCCATAAAAGGATTATCTGTTTATGAAATTTCACCAAACATGTCAGGTGGTACTTTCCATTATCCATTGATATAATCCAACATCATATTGGGAAATGTAGTGTTCCTCATAACGAACACCATCAAGATGGGGTGTGTTGTGTTTATTTAAAGGAAAACATGGATTGACAAGCATAGGGTTCCAAATGATAGTAAGACTTATTTCTTGTCTTGTAAATTGTGGTTATGGATATTGAACTCCTTACTGAAAATATGTTGAAGAAAATGGATTATGGTTCACATAATCTTGGTTAATTCTTTATTACTCGGATAAGTTACATATGTAAGATTAATTATGTTTTGAATTTAATTTCTCATGATATAATGTATAATATATTTATATAAAATAATGTTATAGATGCATTGGTAGAGTCCTAATGGGTTTATATTCACAGAATTCATGGGTATCATCTCCTACATCCTATGCCGAAAAGATTATCAATTTCCATGAATAGTCTACTCACTTATCGAGATATATTTACATGATCCGACACATATCATAAAGTTATCAATAGTCCATATCTTTTTTTTTCATCTTCATACTCCCCCTCCAAGGGATCATCTAACCAATATTGACCATATAGTTCAAATTGATTCTTGGGGAAAGGTTACATAGGATATGAAACACTACAAGAAAAAATATTTCATTAAAATGATTAATTGGACATATCAATAATGGTTCTCAAGAATATACACCCAAGTCATAGTAACATTTCTCAAGGATGGGTGTCCAGGGCCACATACACAATGCAAAGTAACATATATAAAGAATCTGTATCAAGTATAATAAATCCAATATTTAGATAATATTATACAATGATATATATATTTTTTGGTATTATCATTCCTTTTTTTCAACATCAACATAAATATTTTTTAAATTCCATAATAAACTTATCCATGTTCATAGACAAACCAAATATTTTTCCCAATAAATACATGAACATGTTCTAATATAATATGGTAATGGTTATAGATTAAGGTGGAGAACAGGAACATGTAAGTGGTCAACCGACCAATTTTCCAATGACAAATACCATTAATGGTAGTCTTTACATCCTCTTAAAGAACTAAGAAACACTGTATCTCATGGAAGGACACTAGAGATGAATTTCTAGGTACCTATGAGTATGAGTCGACAATATAATACTCTGTATTCTATGTTCTGGTTAGTTTAGTAAAATTGATAATGGACATAGAGATGAATCAATACCAAAAAAATAATAATATAAATCTAAATATAGCTTCCTAAGATCATTAATGTAGTTTCTGCATTTGGTATATATCAGATGAATAAAATATAGAAGTATCACTCATTCAATTAATAGGGGTTGGGAATAATTAATAAATACATTTAAAACCCCACATACAATCATAAATAATTTCCCATTTGAATTAGTTAGTATCAGAAAACAATTCTACTGATTTAGGATGTTCCAAATCCTTCTTGACTGTTTTCATGACCTCCACCATTTATTGTCCATAACTATGTTGTTATTGAACATTCTATTTTGAAATTGCTTCAGCAATGGCATGTTTCCTATCTTGAGGATGTTTTGGACTCACTATCCCAATGGAAATAGACTTTGGATAAAATTATCCCATAACTTCTTCAAACAAGATCATAAAAAGATAGATTTTCTGGATCTATGGCATGGTCCAAGATGTTTAATTCAAAATACCATCCAAAAAACCTTCATTATTTTAACCACCCGGACACTAGCTAAACTAGTTTTTATGCATTAAAATTTTCAAAAAAATCAATTAATATTTTTAGAACATAAATTAAAATAACCATAGAAAAATAGGGTGGTGCACCATTTTATGTTATGAATATCCAATTTATTCTATAAATATATCATTGTAACCATTCACGTATATAGGTTATTAAAATAAAATATTTCATTCAGAGAGGTGATAGTATACACATACACATGAATGACACTTTCATTTTATAATGGATGGAAGTGAGGTAGATAATAAAATATCCATCAATATAACAACTTTAAAATGTAATAATTATATTTATTTCCTTATTTTTTAATAGAGAAAATATATTTAGAAGATGTGGAAGAATATTTATACATAATTGAAATCAGTTAAACAAATCAAATCTTTCATGGATACCCTAATTTTAAACTCTCCCTAAGGATTCTTATGTTAGTGTTTTGGTGAGACTAAAACCTAAATGGTTTGGATAAAGTTATTAGTAATTGATGTTAGAATATATTGGATAATCCAAGTTGATTCAAAGAGTTTGGATAGGTGAGTGTTGGAGGGATGCTTTTATATGTTAGAGGATAGGTGTCGTTGTAAATCTTTGAAACATTATAATATAATTAAAGTCATTCGAAAGGAATGTAGATACAATTAAGATAAAAATCAATGATGAGAATATATAGGTCATTGTTCACTCGACAATTTAAATAATTATTTTGTTGATATTTTAATCCATATCCATTAGTTTTAACTATTTCTCCCCTATTTTAACCATTTTCATGGAGACTTAAATTTTACCATGATAAATATTTTTACAAAATGAAATGGAATAGATTACATAATTATTATATTTGGAATCTAAATATGATATATATTTGACATGAGTCAATTTATTGATGTTTTAATAATTTATTCTAATACAATTACTTCTAATGTAATGATAAATAGTTTAAAAATGAGTTTTTTAATTATAAGAATTAATTCACCACAATATCATGTATAAGATTTATTTCCATTGAATTTATTGGTATAGGGATTAAAATTATTCGTTCTATATATTTCAAATTACTCCAATATATAATTTATTAATGTTATAACATAATTAATTTAAAATATACAAAATATTTTTTATTCGAATAAAATATTACTTAGGTGCCAAAAAAGAAAATCATGGGTTTATAAATTATACATATTACATTAAAATTATTTTTTTTAATAATTAAGTGATTTTCTGGATGATAAAATAGTTTCAAACATTCTTATGTCATACTTATATAATTATTACATTATAAATTTATGGAATTTGTAAAAATTGTATTTTTCACTATTGACCAAAAAGAAACCATTTCATAAAAATACTAAATATTCATAATTTAAATATTTTGAAATAATCAATTAAAAAAGATATTCAATTTCTCAAATTAAAATTATAAAATATTAGAAAATTATATTTTAAATAAAACATAAACTAAATATAGTAAAAATTACATTTTAAAATAAAAAATTGTTTTGCCATCAATAATTAATTATGTACTTAATTGGTATTAATAAATATGATTCAATTACTTATATTTTACTATATTTAATTTTTTACTATAAAATTCATTACTATATTTATTCATTACTCTTTTAATCACTATCTATGATGCATGTTGAATTTATTCCCATGGGAAATACAAAATAAAACCCTGGGGAGTTACATTGTACCACCCCTAAAAGAAATTTATCCTATATATTTCATTAAATTTAAGATGACAAATAATTTTAAATCTTTCAGTATACAACCTTACATTCCCCAAAAACTTACCCGAACATATGATTCTTCCAGAACACATTAATTATGTTAGTGGTCTAGTTGTGATTTACTTTATATCTATAATCCAAGATTTCTTCAAGATTCCACTCATATAATTGTCAATGTACACCTATATAAAAACAATATTTGGTGCATCTTGGGGATTTGGAAGGTACATCCAAAAAAGTGATACATAGAACACATCATGTACTATAGAAAGGTTTAGTGAATGATTTAATTCTCTCACACGATCAATTATTTTTAAAGGGTCAATGTACCTCAGGATCAAAACTACATTCATTCCTTATATCATTTCATTATCCACATTATACATTTAAAGGACTAATTTTTATCCAATTAGAATCCAAATTTTATCATTTATCATTTACATTATTTTTTATAAATAATTTCCAATTTAATTTTATCACTGAATGGATTGAATTTTATTTGAAATCCCTTTATGAAGATCTATTCTTTGAATCATAAACTTTTATACTTAATCCCATAATATTATAGTACAACACCTATTTTTTTTATACGACCTCAAACAATGAAATTTTATTTCTAGATTGGGAATTGTTGTCATATGATATCTCAACCAAGGTTTTAATTGACACCAACTTCCTTTGAAAACTATGGAATGGGGTCTCAAAATATCCTCTTGGATTTTAATGATCCTACTTGACTACCATCTTTTAGCAGATTTCTTTTAGTGCTAAAGAGTGTAGCTATTTTCAATTATCATAGAAAATATATTTAAAACTTCAATATCACAAACCAAGCTGTGTCGCCACCCAATCTAGTGCCTAACCCGGTCTGTGGTAGGGTCCGATGGAAATTCCCGATCACCACAGGGTGGCACAACTACTTGGGTTTCATAAAAAACACATGGGAATGATTTACCTGAGATAATAAACATAAAACAACCAATAATTTAAGTAAAATGGATCTATAGATTCAAAAACAAATAAGCCTTAATCTATTTCCATATTTATAATTTTCAATTCACCTCAAAACCCAAATAAGTATACAATGAAATTAAAACCAAAACCTCATCCCAAACCTCCATGCCATAAGAGGAGAATCATCCCCAAGCCTCCACCACCAAGATTCACACTAAATTTCAATAGAAACCCAATCAGCCAATTTTAGGCATCATCCCTTTACCTAGAACAAAAATGGAACAAGGTCTAAATACACCCGTGAAGTGTATGCAGGGTGTGAGTCAAAGCCCAATTGGATTCCACCCAAAAGAAGATATGTCATACCAAAAAATTCATATAAAAATTTAACATGCCCATAAAAGTGGAAGATTTTGAGAACATTACAAAGGAATGAATATTTATAGGTTAATATAATAAAAATGAACAGATTTATGGAAAACCATTTTATACCCATTTTCATAATGGAAAAAGGGAGTTTATAAAGACACAAACACATGAACCTGGGATATCCACCATATATCGATAGATGTAACCCATAAATATCAATTAAGGCACCGTGGGTTAATCCCCTAGGATTAATCTATCTCTAGTGGGACCTTAGAACCTCGTACCTCAGTGAATGGTGGTATAGTGACCACAACCGTTAGCATCCTTGTGCATGAGCCACTATAGAAAAAAAACATCCAATGTTCTAGTGGATAACATCCATATTAATAGTTTTGTTAATGTTGTAAACATCAATAAAGATTAGTGAATCTATGAAAATAAACTTTTTTATCATTGTCGTATTAGTTTCAGCATACCCACCTAGATATTATTGGTCCCCTTAAGCTTGAGTAAAGTTTCGCATGTCACATGTACCAACACTTTCACAAGAAAGGCAAAAAATTTCAAGGGGGTCACCCTATATTATAAAACAATCCATTTACCATTTTACACACACCAAGGAAAATACCATTTCAAATATATTTAACATCACTTACATAATTCCAAAATTTTCCTCTCACAAAAAATGAGAAACACACTGTTAAAAAAATGTCAATGGGACCATCCCCCGTTATAAACCCACTCACAGTCAAAAACCATTTTTAAGACAAGATTTTCATCATTCAAACAATTCACAATTTATGATCAAATACACTATAATTATAATATGCCCAAAATTTTCCATTTTCTATTTTAAATATATTTTTGGACATGAAATCACCTCAAGATCCATTTAAAATACATTTTTCACATTCAAAATGACCCCTAAAAACATTTTTAGAAACATTATCTTAAAACACGCACAAAACATAGCCATTACCATTGTTAAAGTTCATCTATAACCTATACCCACACCATCCACTAAACATTCACAATTTACACAACATAACCAAACCAGAGAACACATTTTTAAATTCAAACAAACTTACTAAATTAATCTCATGATCTTTGGGCATGGAACCACATTCCTATCAGGGAGAACCTTCATGAAAATGGTGAAAAACTGATACCACACCTAGAGAAATATATATTAAGACATAAATATTGAACCCTTAACAATAATAACTAATCTTAAATCTAACTCAATGTCTGCTAGAAAACCAGAACCACAAAATGATAAGAGAGGAAACCTTAAAAGAATAGGTACACAAAGGAGAAGAATATATACTTGATATATCTTGATGAATCTGAGCCAAAGATGCCTAAATATTGAATACCAAGGAGATGGGAAGAATCATGGTGGAAAACCTAGGGTTAGGGAGTCTGAGGGGGGGGGCATGAAAGGGGAATAAGTGTTTAAAGTATGCGAGAGAGAAATTGAGGGATGCCATTTTTAATGAGTTGGCATGACCGCATGGTTAGTCCACACAGTTTGACAAACCATTTTTAGACCATGCGAGCACCTCTACCTAAAGATACCCAATCGCACACTTACCTGTGATAATAAGAATGGCCATCTCAAGGTTGTCCAGTAGTTTTTGTCTCCTACTGCATGGTTTTCTAGGACGACTTCCCAATTACCACTAATTGTGCGACCACCGTGGGCATGACCCTACCCATGAAAAACTCTCTATTTTACTCAAAAATACAAAGGAATCACAAAGGGGAAGATAGAGAAAGGATAAAATAAAAGAATACACACAAAATATAAAATTGTTACACTCATTTATCAAGATAAATGGTTGAGAACCTGACCCAAACTGGAACAAAGAAAAAATAAAAAACCTGATTGTGACGATCCTCCCGACCATAACACTCTCCTCCTCTAGAAATCCACAACAAAGACAGGCCCAAAAAAATAATGATACTCCTTCATAGTTCTAGGATATTACCAATGAACATCAAATTATAGGAGAAAAAGAATCATCCATTAAAAATGATACATAAAAGTTAAAGTACTTACTTGTATATCTCGGCCACCCCCAAAAGTGGATTCCCCGCTAGTTTATTGATTAACGGGAAAGAAACCTTTCACAACCCAAAAACCCAATTATCAAACTGAATCACCTCATAAAGCAATACAAGAAACCCTCACTATCTTTCTAAAAAAAATAAAGATCAAATCATATCCAAGTAACACACCCACAACCTTAACTAAATGAAACTGTTGGGGACACCCCCACACCGTCTTATACCCATGTAAGAATCTTGGGGTTAGATAGGTTTAAACGATACCACCTAAAGCCAATCCAACATAAAGAACGAAACTAAAGTACTGCCATGGGGAGGCCCGAACAGACTATCAACCACAAGAAATGACCGAACACCCGAGGTGGGACTGATACACCAACATGGGGAGGTCTAAATGGAATCCCCACCATAATGAATTAGAAAACATCGACATACACCTGAAAAATTTTAATGAGTCCCCTAGTGGGTCTCCCCATTATAAGTTATGCCTAGCTAGCTTACCTGAAATGTATGGTCTGATAAAGGAAACCTAACATGGGCTATCCCATGATCTTCCCACACAGCCTAATACCCTTGAAAAATAGGGACGTCACGATTCCTCCATCTAAAGGGATCATTCAGAATAGGATGACTACAATGAATGTTTAAATTATATCTATTTCCCAAACTTAGGACATATATTGGACCAAGGTCCCTTATGACCATGGGGGTTCCTGACTATGTGCCATCTTCACTCCAAGTCCTCTGGATGGATATCTAATGATTCAAACATCTCTTACCTCATAGTAAGGCACTAAAAACCCCAATCAAAACATTTTCTAATGGTGCCACAAGAAACCATACCATGATCCAACATCACCAATACAACACCACAAACCACGCAACCTACTTTTTCTCAATATGGAACTTCATCATGATATGGATTTTCCAAATTCCCATGCATCATCACTTCCAACTTTGAATGAGAAAAATCAAAAGGAAGGGAACGTAAAATGTTCTTCCACCTAAAACAAAAAGAACCAAAATTACCATAATGGAAAAAATGATTTATGTAAAACATTGGATCTCTAATGGTCCAAAAACATCCTCCCTCTCATTTGGGAATAAACATAACACTGTAGAATTCCACCAATCATGACCATTTCATCTAAAAAATCCTCACAAGGTTAGGGAACTTAAATCAATTTTTGAACACCACATGATTCTTGAAAATGATCATAACTCCCTCTTATAACCATATTTTCCACATTGGTGGCCTAACATGAACCTTCACTTGGATGAACCCAATGAGAGGTCCAAAGTCCCTTACAAACATGAACAAAAAAAATAACCCATACCAATTTAATTTTTCTTTACTAAAATTCCCTTCACTTCTCTAATATAGAACCTTTAGACACAAAGGTTTAAAACATCACCTTTGAAAACATAGGTAACATAAGAAACTATGGCCTATTTCAACCTTCCAAAACCACTCTTCCATTATAAGATTATACACTAAACTGAAAACGAGGAGATCTTGACACCATTTTCAATGAATAAGAGGGAATTATTTACATTGATCCACTGTATGGTCTGGCAATGCTGAATCACCCATCGAAAACATCAAACGTGAACTAATTGTTTATTGGGGAGTGCACTAGCTAAGAAATAAAACAAAGGACCAAATCAAACTAAACCATTTCCCAAGACATACTATAATAGAACTCCAAGAATATTGAGGGAACCCTTAAAAGGACTTCTCAAATCTTTTTTTAGAAGGACTCACTAACCACACATTTTCACACAAACTTACATAAAAGAACCCCAACTGAAGACACATGTTAACTAGAAAAGATTCTCTGCTCTAAACTCCTTACCAAAAACATTACAAAAATACAAAAGGATTCCAAAAAAATTTATTGGTAATAAAAAAAGCTTTCTATAAATATTATTTTTGAAAAATAAAAAAGGTTGGTGGGTTTCACAATCACCAATGGTGTCTCATGGGCCTCACATATGCATGTTTATGTGCCATACTAGCCACCCACATAATTTTCATCTTGGAACTCATCCACTCATTCCATTTACCATCAACATTTTCATATATTCCCATTCATGTGGTCACCTATGAGAACAAAAAAAGACCAAACCTAAACCATTCCACTTTTCAAAAACAAAACATGAAACCCAAATGTTTAAAACCGTTCACATTAATTTCAATGAATTTCCATTTCCAATCATTTTCCACTACACAGAAAACCTCACTTCATTCACAACCATATAATTAAAAACACATTATTCTCATTTAAAACATATTTAAAAACCCCATTTTAAAAAATAAAATATCATTTCTCCAAAGGACCAAATTTTTATAAACTAAAAACATTGTTTATAAAAATTCACCCCTAATAAACTCACCTCGTTTACTAAAAATCATTTTATAAGGTTCGCATTTCCAAAAAATACTTTTGGTAAATTATGAAAATTTAGTTTCCACCTCCCCAAAACCCAATAATTCTTACTTAAAAATAAAATTTCTATGATTCCAAGACAAATAGACATATAAAGACGAAAGAGGGAACTATTGTAGGCACATTAAATAGAAATAGGGTTGGCGTCCTTATGCCAATAACTCTACTATCATGGAGAGTATTCTTGGACAACGTCCCCAACTCAAAATAGCCTCCCAAGACCTACAAGGTCACTGAGACCATTGAACCAACTCCCACTTCATTTCCCAAAAAACAAGCAACCAGAGAGGACAAATAACTTAGATGAAACTCATCATACCTTGGTTACTTGATACCCATCCCATAGTGTTCTGGATAGGCAATACAATTATGACGAGAACACCAGGTCTCGACAATCATAGATCCTATATACCCATACTATTCTCCAAATAAAAAGTCTTAAAAGGGAATAACATGGATCTAATACCATTTCATCAAGGACCAATCTAGGTAGCCACCCAATCTGGTGACCAACCTAGTCTGTGGAATGGCCCAAATGGAGTTCCTGACCCCCCTAGGAAGGCACAAGATCCTAAGTTTCATAGAAAACACATGAGAATGATATACCCAAAAAAATTATCCTAAACCAACCAAAAATTCAAAAAAAACGAATCTAACAATTCACAACCAAATAAGCCTTATGAAATCTCCATATTTAATGTTTAGAATTCATCTCAAGACCCAAATTGGACTATAAGTAAATAAAAACCAAAACATCATCCTGATCCTCCATTCCACAAAAGGAGTATCCTCTAAAACCTACCACTGCCAAGATTCACACATAAAGGAACTAGAAACATACTCATTGTACACTAGAAGTATTTCCATTATCGATAATAAACACACAAAAATGTCTATGTACACCCTGAGGAGTATGTTGGGTGTGAGACAAATCCCAGAATTATGTCACTGAAAAAAATATATTCAATTCCAAAACCTTCAAAAGATAATTTAACATGATCATAAATGTGAAGGAGTTTGAAAAACTCACTACAGAAAGAATCTTTATAGGTAAATGTCACAATGAAAGAAGACTTTAAAATAAAACCATTTTGAAACCCTTTTATTAATGTAAAAAAAGAAACACTATAAAAACACGCACACATGCACACAAGTGGTCCAATATATTATGCTGGATGGAACCCCAACATATCAAGTAAATCACCATGGGTAAATCCCCTATGGTTAATCAAGCTCGAGTGGGACCCTAGAACCTCATACCTTGGTGAAAGGTGGTATAGTAACCACAACCATCTGTGTCCTCATGCAATATTCACTAGAGAGAAGAAACATTCAATGTTCTAGTGGAAATATTCAATACTTGTAGTTTTGTTAGTGTTGTAAATGAAAATCCAACTAAGTGAAACTGGTAAAATCCATTTCTTTATCACTAGCGTACTAGTTCTAGTCTACCCACATATATATATGGTGTTCCCCTATGCTCATGTTATGGTTCACATGTCACACATTCTACCACTTTCACAACAAAGGCCAAATATTTCAAGGGGATCACCCTTATTTATAAAACACCCCATATACCATTTTACAAACACCCAGGAAAAAACCCTTTCAAATACTTTTACATCACTTACATAATCCCAAAATTTACATTCCATAACACACGATAAACCCTAAATTAAAACCGTACAAGTAAATGTGCCATGAACTCTTCATAAACCCACTAGTACTATAAATACATTTTTTAAAATAACCTTTTAATCATTCAAAAATAGTACAATTTATGCTCAAATTAACAATGTGGATAATCTACCTAAAATAACCCTCTTTCTATAAAACAACCAATTTTGAACAATCACACACCTCATGTTAGATTGAAAATACATTTTAGACCTTCTTATCAACCCCTAAAACCATTCTTAGAAACATTACATAATGATTCACACAAAACATATCAATTTAAATTGTTAAATATCATATATAACATATACACACAACAAACACTTAAAAGACACAATTATCACCACATAACCGAACCAAATAATACATTTATAAAATCAAAAAAAAACATATTAAATTCATCTTATATTGTTAGGGAATGGAACCACCTACTTCTCATGAAGAACGTTTTGTAAAATTGTGTAAAACTACCACTACACATTGATAAAACACTAAAAGGAATGATTGAACTTAAGACACCTACATTGAACCCTTAAAATCACTATCTAACACAAAATCAAACCGAACACCCACTAGAAAACCAAAACCCCCAACAGTTAAAATAAGAAACCCTAAAAGAAGAGGGAAATAAGAGATAAGAGGGCATAATTGAGAGATCTTGAGGAATTCTAGCCAAAGATACCCACAAATTGAAGCCTATGAGAAGGGAAGGAGGGAGGTGCACCTAGGGATGGAGAGTATGGAGGGGATGAGAAAGGGGTAAAATGGGGTAATGATTGGGGAAACAGATAAAGAGGTATAACATTTTTAATCATCTATCACATCCACACAAAACATTGTGCGAAGGTTGTGCACCCACCTCTGACTAAGGGGAACATGTTTCATTTATTCCTGTTCTGAGTCGCACAACCATGTGGATTCTAAGTAGTAGGTTCTGTCACTTACCACATAGTTTCATGGGTTGGGCACATAATTACCACTAACTGTGAGCCTACCATGCAGAAAATCCTGCCCACCCAAAACTCTCCATTTTTCTCCAATATTCAAAGGAATCCCAAAGGGGGTAGCTAGAAAAACGATAATATAAAATAATACACCATAAATTTAAACCTTCCACACCTAGTGCTTGATATAAATTGCTGAGAACTTAGCCCAAACCTGAACAAAGGAAAAACTAAACACCTAGTTGTGAAACTCACAGTAAGCCTAAAATCTTGTTCATATTTAGTTAGATGTTTCACTAAATGTTTTCTTAAAACATTATTAATATTTATCCTATGAAGTTGGTTAAGTGAGAATTATTATTTAATAGAAATAAATTCACCAACTTTTTGTGTCATTCAGCAATAACACAGATGGAATTATGACGTTTTATGTCTTAATTAATCCTATAATGAAATACATGGTGATATTTTCCCATTTCCACATGGGAAAATGTTATGGCATCATTATACCCTTGGACATCTGATGTTTACTCGTAAATTTTACATATACCAATAATCAAGATTTTTAATATGTAATATCCCATATCATTTTATCCCAATAAGAATAATACTTATGATATATATATATATCTTTATTTATTATGGATATATAGATAATGGTCATCTATTTGATTTATCAAAAATCACCTTCGACAATTTTGGTATTGATGTGTGAGTCACTAGAATCATGATCCCAGATTTGGTGGCATAAACAAGTAATTTATATAAACAATTTGATATTAGAAATAATACCTTAGTTATATTCATACTTAATCACAAAATAAATAACAATTAAAGAAAAAATTTCATCCCAACGATCATTTCATGTTCATTTCATTATAGGTTTACAACAAAACAATAACGACTAATTCTCGTGTACTTTATTCAAATAGAAAATTTTCACTATATATAAAACATGATAATATTTAATTTGTCTTAAATGGTTACCACACATTATTTAACTATTAATATCCTTCTATACATATAATCAATAAAACTTTTCTCTATAAACAACAGAATCAAAACATAATAATGGGGTTTTCTAAAATGCTCAGTAATGGATGCATATAAATGATGATGTAAAGAACTTAAGCATGGTTTACATAATATGGAGAAATAAGTAATATGAATAATTATATAATAATATGAACCTAGTAGAATTATATATTTATGATAATAAAAGAAAACATGGATATAAATAATTATTTTTCTCATACTCACAAAATTCATAATTTAAAACATAAAAATAATTTTATCAAGGCATTGTTCCAAAATACTATACTTTTATGGGATGGGGTTTACAGAAAAACCCAAGTTTGTTTTTTCTCGTGATGCCTATTAATTAAGTTAGTGGATATATAATTCTAAGGTATACCCATTACTAGATTATTTCCAATGCATTAACCATATGAGTCAACATAACCTTTCATAACATTCTATAAGGAAGCTTTCACTGAATAAAAACATAACTATTTGTGTATTGAAGAATATGAAAAAAAGATATGATAATCCTGTGTTACTTGTTAATAGTCATGAAGATTTCACATACTCTTTACTATGTTAATAAAATTTATAATATTATTATTAATCAACTGTAAAAAGAAGTTGTGCGGTCAACCATTCCATAAGAATAATATTATACAAAATAAATCAACATATACCCATATTATTGGAATATCATACATTCGTGGTAAAAATCGTCAAACCTGATTTTTTTTTAAAATTTCATGTTCACACCATACAGATAAACGAGTATAAAACAATATTATTATTTGAATACCATGGCCATAATACATCGATAAAAATATTTTAGACTGTTTCAAAAGAACATAACCTAATAAGTGATAAATATTTTTAAAACTTTTTATGTAGTAAGAATGTATATCACTAGAAAAAAATAATATAATAAAACATAATACAATAAAATTCATGGATTCGCTCAAATTATATAATATAGTTTGAAATAATTTTAATATCTCAGTGAACAAAAACTGAGATACAAAATTTTATCTCATAATTGGGGAAAATAAATCAATAGAAATAGGATTATGTAAATTATATTTAAATATTTAATCCAATAAAACATAAATAGTTTTTACAAATATTTCCATTATTATTTAATTCCACATAAAATTGAAGCATAGTGTACAAAAAGGTAGTATGTCTCAAAGAGTCGGAATTGATAGCAAGAGAACCCCTATGACATTAGAAACATTTGAACTGAAATCCAATGAATGACATGGTTTGTAATTTTACATAATATAACACTATAAAAGTGATAATTATTGATATGATATCTCAAATAGGTATTATATACACCATAAAAATGATATTATGTATAAAACATCAAACATGTCTCAAAGAGTAGAATTTTGGATGAAACCCCCTACCTTAGTACTAATCTATTCTAAATAGCTAAAAAATGTATTAAATAAATAAATTATGTTTGTTCAATACATAACTGACAATGTTATTCAAAACTATATCCATTTATACAACTTATTTAGAATCATTATATATATATAAGCTAGTTTTTCATATTTTCGTCATGGGGTGTGTGTAATCTTCATCACTTTGAACTGGTCTCAAAAAAATCATGTTGGAGTCTATTTTTCCAAAGTAAAAAACTATTAGAATAAGTAAGGTACTTTAATTATTTTCAATGATTCTTTATCAATATATTATTTAATTTTAATATAGTTATTGTTACAAACCATGAAGAGGAAATCAGTAATGGTAATTTGTTTAAAAATCATAACAAACATAATGTGTTCTACTTAATAATGAGTGACTTTTTTATATAAACTTTCCATAATAAAACAATATTTATACATTTATATCATATTATACCAGTAAATAAGTTCTAATAGTCATCCATGACATAAATATAGAGTGTTTTTCAATTTTGTTCTTAAACTAACCCAAATAAGAAACTACCATGATTAATCAATGACTATGATATTCTTTAGTTTTAATATCATTATAAAAAATAATGATAATATTTTGTGTTTATTTTCTTAAAATAACGTAATTTTAAATAATTATAATGTAGTGATAATTTAAATAAATTAAAAAATGAGATCATTTTCCACATAGTTTGCTCGTTTTAAATAATTGATTTAACGATAAATTTTTATTGATCATAATATTAGAAAGGTCTATAATTTATCATAATAGAATATTAATTGTTTAATACAAATCATATTTTATCATTAAAACATTATATTAATCATATATTTTTGATTTTTGTGAAAAATATCTTTTGTTCCTTGTGGTGGAGTTAGTACACACATACACATGAATAATGATATTGCTTTTCTCTATAGATGGGGGAAATGAATATAAAATTTGAGTACCATTAATATATCAACATTAATGTAAATAAATTATTCTAATAAAATTAAATTTATTTTTATGGAGTAAATTTTAATTAATATAATTAAGAACAAAATCTATGAAGTTGATAATACACACATCATATACATGATGTTTTCATTTAATTATCCCTTAATGTAATTACTTAATTCTAGATTATATTAACCATAAGCATTATAACGTGGGAGAGGATTATAGGTTATAACTTATTTATATTCAAAAGGATAAAATTCAAGGTTATGTATGTATTTAATTGATGGAAGTGTTATGCTTTTATAGGTGAAGGGAAGGGCAGTTTTGGAAGCTTCAATAATATTTCCAATAATGTGATGTTACTATTCCATGATCAAATCCTAAAAATGGAAACACATAGATGAGTAAACTAGTATGGTCTAAATTACACCTAAAAACTGATTTTATAGGCAAAATTTAGTGTTTTATGTTATTTTCTTTTAACATTTATCATTTATCACAATTTACATTTACCTTGGTAATTAATTTTTAAATTTAGTAACATATATTAAATAAAAAAATTTCATTTAAATCTTTAAAAAAATTGAATAATATTATTTTATTCATTTAAAATCAATTAATAAAATAAAATTTATATTATTTGTAGTGTAATTTATAATATTATCACACTTAATGCATAAAAGTAGTTTTTAGATAAACAAGTGCATTCTAAATAATATTTTTTTTCTAAGGAATATGGATTAAAATTAGAAATTCCCATGACATAAATTCATTTTTTTAAATAGATAATTTATATTAGGCGTTTATGGTAAGAAAAATCTAAATCACCCCATGTAATCAATTTATTCAATGAAATCAAAAAATAATAATTTTTTATTAAACAAAATTTTTAATTTTAAAAACACATTATTGGGCATGGGCTTAATAATAAAAAATAAAAATATTTAAAACTAAAAAAATTTATTATTTAAAAATATATATTATTAATTAAATGTTTTTAAAAGAATCTAGGATACTCATACATAATTCTAAAATCAATAAAATTATAATTTTATCAAAAAAAATGTACTTTTTTATTACAAATAAATATTTCAGGAAACGACCCAAAATATAATTTTAAGCTTATATTTTAATTCTAAATCCAAAATTATTTTCATCCAATTGAATTATAATTATAAACTTTATGAATTCAAATTTTTATTAAAATATTAAAATATATTTAAAACTATTTTTTTATTAAAAATTGAAATCTTCCAATATTAACTATTATTATCATTCTTTCATATAGTTTTCCATAAATATTTATCTCAAAAATTTATTAATATCATAAATAATTCGTCATTAATAATATTTTTTATGAAATTGAAATACATGTCACATAAAAAAGAAATATTTTAACAAAATTACTTTTCTAACAAATAAATTATCCTATAAATCATTTAATGTGATCTAATTGAATACCATTCATATTAAATGTTTTAATTATTTTATGTATACATATAATTCATATATGTTTAATCATATTCATTCCCAACAACTAAAAAATTAATTTTTTAATCGTAATACTTAAATATTTTTATACTATCTAATTATGTCATCCTTTCATTTACCTTTAGTGTTTCCTGTGAGGAATGATTTTGAATAAACTAACTAACTTAAAGTTAATAATATATTAGGATGTCAAGTTGTTAAATTATCCCCCCATAAATAAATGTCAATATTGAAATAATAGTTACTGATCAATAAACAATATATGTAATGGTATTAATAACATATTAATCATTTGGGGTATAACCTATAATATGAAATCTAACATACTTTCTTAGGCCATATCAAGATACATATATTTTTAAAAAAAAGTTATTAATTAATAAGATCATATACCCATGTAGTTATAAATCTTAATAATATATTCTAAATAAAATACCTTTCTCAAAACCATAAAATTCTCTAAGTCATTAAATCAAAATATAGTAATATATTCCACCAAAAAGTAACATTATCTTAATCTCTCAAAGGATATCAACCACAAATTCATAATTATAAACATTGATAAATATATATTAAAATCCCATGGTTCCAAAAATATATAACAAAAATTTTCGAATTTAAACAACCCTTTATTACTTAACATAAATAATATCTTGAACAAAACATTTATCCATCTATCAATCGTGTTCTCTCAAATAGTTATCCCTAGAAATATAACCATTTCATAATATAAATTTTAAATGTTATAGGTACAATTTATATATTTTTCCTATCCATTAATTTAAAAATATTAAAGAAAAATACTTATATATTTCACATAATTGTTATAACATTTAGAATATACCAAAATGTCATCGATAAATATCACTCACTAATATAAATACCTATTTTTTTGAGATTTAAATTATTTTAAAATATCAATCACACTAAATTTTTTAATATATATAAAATCACAGTTTTCTATCATAATAGGAATATACAAAAATTCTCCACCATTTATAGATTTCCCATTATTTAGTTATAATATATAGCAGTTTCTATATAAAAACCATTTTAGCTTTATTTTCATGATCCTATTTCAAAATAATTATAAAAAATGGTACAGTGATCAATAAATTCATATTAATTGAACATATCATATGAAAAATAAATCATAATATGAGTTCTCACCTATATTTTATTATTTTATATATTCAGTTCAATATACATTTCATTAATTTCATTTCTATTTTACTTCATTATATAGCACCATAAATCCTTCATCATGGTATGTAAAGAGACCATGATTAACAAAATCATATCCCCTCTGAGAGTATAGATGGGTATGTAAACATTATATCACTCACCATGCTTCGAAGTGATAATTGATTCAATACTAAACCAAGCATATTTTTTATTAGATTAACAACAGAAGAATATGATCCACAAACACCATCAACATACCAGTATCTTGATAGGTAAGTATTTATAAGAAAGCCACAAAATCAATACATAAACAACAAATTTATTTGTTATAGAACACTTTTACTTTTTTCTATGGTTTTCACTATGGTTCTATTATCATAATCCCCAAATAAAATTATCATTATTTCCTTTGTATTTAAATATATATTATTCCAATGGGTTGTCTATTGTAATTAATTTTACATTATATACCATTACATTAAATTCCAAAAACTTAAAAATCTTTATATTTATCTTAATATTTCCATTGATTCCAACTATGATTCCATGAACCCACGCTCTTAGATCTGGTACCATAAATTTATACCATAAAAACTCACTTTGATACAACCTTTAAAATCATGTATATAACCCTATTTATTTTAAAATAAATGAATAATAATCATTCACTCACATCATGAGGATATATTTTAGATTATATCTATAAATACTAAATAGAAGTCAATAAATAGAAAATCACCTCTTTATTGAATCAAATAAGAAATTTTTTATATATTATACTACTTAGTCCATATTTATTCCTCATAGTCTCCAATAAATTATTTCACATCTATTATCATTCTTAATTTTTCATGTGTAACAATTTTCGTTATAATTAGGGGAATGGAAACATAACAATGGGTTGAGCTCAACTATTATGTAAAGGAAACATATAACTTAAGGTGTCAGAAACATAAGCATGTTATACATAATATGGTATGAATAAATAATCTCAATCATGAAACATTATACTAAATTGATATCATTATATATCTATGAAGATAAAAAAAACATTCATATTAATAATTACACATATATACTAATATAATGCATAATATTGGGCATTAAAAACATTATTTCAAGGTCTTATTCTAAGACACCATCCACTTATAGGATGAGGTATACACCAAACCCCATGCCTTTCTGTCTCATAAATATTTTCAATGAATTGAAGGGATATATAATTTCAATAAAAACCTATTAAATTATAATATCTAATTCATTCACCTAATAGTCAACAAAAAAATTCATATATTTCAATAAGGAACCTTTTGCTAAATAAAAACAATGGTATTCAAATAACGAATACTACGGTATATTAATAGATGATCCACCTATAATATAATTTAAAAACCACCATGAAATTAAATTCATTTACCAATATAAAAAATTAATAACATGATCATTAACCATCTGAAAAAATAATTTGGATTGTCTCACAATAAATATTAAATATTCCAATAATCATCCATTTTTGAAATTAAATATATGAAACACCAATAATAATCCCCATGGTAATAAAATATCAAATATACATTGTAAAAATATATAATATTAATTATTTAAAAAGTGAATTTCATACTCTATAGATTAAGGATTATGAAAATATGTTAATGCTGGGATAACATGATCAAAAGCTATCCACATAATGAATTTGGGTGGTTTTAAAAGAACATAACCCAAAAAGTGAGAAATATTTTTAAGTTGTTTTATATTTTATAACTGTATATCTATAGAAAAAAATGAGATAATAACACATAATACCATATAAGTATATAATTTACCAAAAAAAGTGACATAAGTTAAAATAACAATCGTAAATTAATGAATAAACAATGAGTTACCAAAAATACTTAATATATGGGAAATAACTAAATCAGTAGCCACATAAATAGGGGAAATTGATTTAGCAGAAAATATTATAAAATAATAATAGTACTATAAAATTATATTCTTGGGTACAAAACACACAATACAATTTGAAATGAAACAAAAAATTAATTATGTCTTAAAGAATTATAAATTGGAACAATAATACCATGTTGGATTTATAAATATTCAAAATAAAACCCCAAGAAATAGAAGTATTGTAATTGAACTTGAAATACCATTACTGAAACATTATTTATGATATAATATTTAAAATAGTCAGTATATACACAATATAAATTAAATTTGGATCATAATTCCAATCAAGTCTTCAAGAGAGGAATTTAAGACAGAAGCCCATACCCCAGTACTGATTTGTGGTGTCCATGCACCAAATACCATAAATAGTTAAACTAGGATCCTTAAATACATAACACATACCCTTATTCATAACAATTACAATGTATTACCTTCATTTATAATAATTATATATATTTATATATATATTATAATGTTTTTACTTCTTTTCAATAGTGGGTGTAAGTAATATTTATTTTTTTGAACTATTTTCATAAAAGTTATGTCGGTATATATTTTTTCCCAATTACATCACCATTATATTATCGAAATTATTTTAATTTATGTTAAAATAATTTTTATAAGTATAAATATTCATTTTATACCGGTTACATTTATGAACCATGAAGATAAAAGGAATGATGGTCGCCATTTAGTGATTATAAATGGAGAAAAGGTGTTCACATAAATAATAAGTTAAATATTGATAAAACCTTAACATAAACCATTATTTACATATTTATATCATATTATACATGTAAATAAGTTTTCATAGTCCTTCACGACATAAATATATAGTATTTTTCATGTTGACGGTTAAACATTCCCAAACATGAACCTACTATGACTAATATATTATTATGAGATGGTTTAATGTTAACGCCATTATAAGATGATAATAATAATAATCATATTATTTTTTTACTAGTTTGTTATATTATAATATCAAATAATTTAAATTATAATATGATATATATAAAATCATTACCCAAAAAAGTGATTATTTTCCTCTTAGTACACTAATTTTAAACAATTGAATTAACAATAATCATTTATTAACCACAACATTAAAATGATATATATTTCACATTATATAACTGTAATTATTTCATAAAAATATTATTTCCTGATTAAACCCTCCTAAGAGTTATCAATTATTCCTGGTGATGAAATATGCATTTTTCTGCTTGTCGTGGGGGTAATCCACACGTATACAGGAATGATGTTTTTTTTTCTTAATAGATGGAATAAATGAATATTAAATGATAATATATTTAATATTGTAACATTAAACTATATATATTATATTATTATTATATTATTGTGGAAATAACATTTTTTAATGATGATAATTAATAATAAAGGTCAACTAGTTTAGAATACTCATCTCAAGTACCTGATGTTTTCTTAGAATTATATTTGGAAATGATATCCTTATGGTAAATAATGGATTTAATGGAAGTTTTAACATGGGAGAGTGTCATTGGAGGATAAATTTAGAAGAGTTTTAAATTAAAATTTGATGATATGTTGAGCCTCGAAGTAATAGAAGCGTTACACATATTTTTAAGTGAAGGGAAGGGTTGTTTTGAGTCACCCCTAACATTTTAAATAATACTATGTTACTATAACAGGGCCAAAATATCCAAAATTTGATGATGTGGGGGGATATTATTTTTCTTTGAAATTTCCTCAAACACCCATTTTTTGGATAAGATTGAGATCTTTTGGGATTTTTATTTTATCTAATTAGATTTTATTACAATTTACTTCTACCTAGGTAAATATATTTTAATTATAGTAATTAATATTAATTAAAAATTAACATTGAACCATTTAACCAATTTGAATATTTTTATTTTATATTTTTTCAATCAATTTATGAGAAAAACTTTTTTTGTTTTGAAATTATTATTTTAAGAATATCTCATTAAAGCTGTGAAACAAATTTTTAAACAAAAAAAATGTATTTTTTACAATACATTTTTTTTCTAAGAAATGATCATTAAAATTATAAATCCCCAAAATAAAAATTATATTTAATAAATTAAATAATATTAACCAGGTTTCATTGTAATGATAAAATATAATCTCACATTGAAAATACTCGATTCGAAGAAAAGACTAAAAATAAATTTTAATAAAACTAACATTTTATCTAACTTCATAAAATGTTAGAAAAAGTATTTATAAGATTAAATAATAAATATAAATATGGATATTTTCATCCCATAAATACATATTTTATTATTTAAATGTGTTTTCAAAATTCTAGGATACTCTTACAGAATGATAAAATTTGAATAAAATGATAATATTAAAAATATATATGTTTAACAATAAAATAAATATTTCTAGAAAAACTCCAAAATATAATCTATAGTGAAAATTTATATTCTAATTCAAAAACTTATATACATCTTTTCATATAAAAATTGTAAAATTTATAAAATAAATTTTGGAATAAAATCATATAATTTATTAGAAATAATTTTTATTAGAGAATTACTTTTCAAAATATTAACTATTGTTATTCTTATTTCCTATTATTTACCAGCTATATTAGTGTCAAACAACTTTTACTATCAATCATATTTTATAATTAATCATATTGTTTCTAAAATAGAAATGTATATCGCATAAATGGAATTTTGTAAAAATATATTTTATGAAACAATAAATGATCTTATTAGTCATTTTATTTAAATTAACTTAATAAGATTAATATTAAAATTGAAATTTATTTTTTATATTCATTTAATTCATAATGGTTATAATGTTATAAATTATATATAATTCAACATTTATTCTTTAAATGGTCTTACATGAATATTTATATTTTATCAGAAAATAGCATGGTTTCATTTAAGTTCATTATTACTTAAGAAGAAATCTGTCAAATAAAATGACTTCTGTAATCTAATAATATATTAGAATCTGTATGTGTTATGTGGTTGAAAACATATCTAGTCCCCAAATATTATGATTTTATCATGCTCAAGGTTCGAATCTAAAACATTTTATACCGTTAATTATATCTCCATATATATTCCTTTTACACCTTTTTGATATCCACATGGATGGATGGTTGAAGGTACAATTGATAAAAATGGGAATCCTCCCATTTCCTTTTGATTTCAGGTCTATGATTTTTAATTCCATGAGTGTTGGGTGTTTTCAATCCTCACCATATATAGGGTACCATGATCCTTTCTACTTAGAGTATAAGCCACCATATTTTCTTTTGTAGGGTGATAACATATTGAGAAATTATAATGCATGAAAAAATTGAAATATCTTATTTGGTACATAGTTATGTCCTTATATTACAATATATACTTTATGATTTATGATAAATATAAATAACACACCGTTTACTATATATATTATTCCCACATATGTTTAAGGGAAATATTTATGATGCAAACCCTAAATCATGAGTGAGACAATTTTTCTCAAGAACCATTTATGAGAGTTGGTAAAATTCTACGACCATGTCATTTTTTAAGAGTACACATTGCAGGAACTTATAAAAAATCACTATATATAATTAATAATTTTTCATTGTAAGGTAACTTTAGTGCATGTGAGGAAACCAACCTATTCATAAATCCTTGATGATTTTTTTACTTTACTCTACCCAAATAAATATCACTCCCTTTTATATTAAATTGAATTTAAGATTTGATAGCTATTAGAAAAGTTCAAAAAAAATCAATAATATTCAACCAATCCATGAAAAATATAGATCTAGATCATAGGTTTTGGTTGATACTATTTTTCAATAACCACAATTTTTATGGATCGATAAATATTCTACTTTTTTTGCTACATGAGCAAAGAATCAAACCTTATACAACCAAAATTCCCAGTTTTTCAATTTTCAATGAATTTTTTCCTTCTTCAAGTTATTCATCACAATTCCAAAATAGTATTAATAATACTCATTTATCTTTAAATATATAAAATTATAATCTATAAATACTACCAGAAAATGGATAAGGGGATCTCTACATATTCAATTCAACTGATCAATGAAGATAATGATGGAATTAGTAATCATGAATAACATTACTATAAATTCATAGTTCCCCGACCATGTATGTTTGGATGTATTGGTTATGTCCTCCATTTAAAATCTTAATTGATAATATCCAGAATATATTTCAATGGTTATGTTTTATTAACCCCATCATAGTGAGTCGAAATAGTTATAAATATATTTTACAGAATATATGTTCACGATTTTTTTCATTATAAGTTAAATAAAATCAATATAGAGATGCATTGACACATCTAAAAACAATAACTAGTTTATCTTATAGTGTATCTGTTTAACATATAAATTCATTATCAATATTCTCTTGTATTGTCTCCTTCAATTATTGAGTCATAAAAGAATACATTGTAATAAGAGTCTTTAAAATAGGTTTAGCACCATATATGAGTGCTATTAAAAGAAACATTTCATAAAAAATATTAAAAACAGTATATATTTTAATACATTCCTTGATATAATACCACAGAGTAGAAATATAAAAAATTTAGAGTTTTTATGCAACTATTGTAGACATATACCCCATAAAAATGTAATAAATACTATATATTTGAGTTAATTTCATTGGGATTTTGAAGTCATCCTTGAATTAAAAAACAATCATAAATTGATTTGGGATATGTAATGTGACATCCCTACCTCAATAATTGAAATGGGATATATACTAAGTAATCCAATCCATTCCTATATTAGAAAAAAAATTCAAATATAGAGAAAATAATAAGATTTTTAGATAATCACATCCCAACAAACATCAATATGAGTCTAGTTTTAGACTTTAGATGGAATCCACATGCAATTGGGAGTTTTATATTTTAATTAAATATCTAATAATTGATGGTTTAATGTGATACCCTTTACATATTATCTGTATATATAATAGTTTTATGAACATCAATAAAAAATAAATTAGTAGTTCATGGGTTGATGATAATTGTACCTTACACAACAACTTTTTTGTGACATTCTTCAATGGTTGGGATTTTATTGACATTATTGTTCTACATTTTCTTAATAATTTTCTTATATTTATTTTCATAATTATACCTAAGATTAATTATCTATTTTTTATAGTGCGCATACTCTTTGAAATTGAAAAAACATAGTGTGGGTGCATAATTTCATTAAGAACTAATTATTTTTATTTTTAACCCTCATCATATCTCTTATCCATTAATTTGTTCGATGGAACTATTTTCCACTCTTGAATAATTTAAATGTCACTTTAATGAAATTTCATTGAGGATTCATTCCACATTTCTATTATGAAGTAATATTTGTTTTTTATTCCATGGGTTATATTACTATTGTTTACTCAAAACCATTTTTTTCTTCTGATACTAAAAACTACAAGAATAATAGTTCTATTTAGTCTTTATTTATTCCTTAATATCATTTCATAAAATATATTTATCGATATGAAAATCATGGATAGACAGTTTTTGACATCACATCCTTAAAAATTGTCGTGTAAATAGCTAAAGTTTCACAAATGTAAGGTGGCACCCCCTAGACACCAATAGAAGCCAAAAAATTTAAGGGATTATTAAATAATTTTTTGGAAAATTTACCATTAAAAAAAACATGACCCTTCCAAAAAATAATATAAATAACCCAACCATATTATTGGATGTCTAAAATGTAAATAAAAGAAATCAAAAAAAATCCAACAATATTATAGTGGAATAAAAAAGATAACAAAGGCATACAATCAAAATCAGAAATATATACTTATGGAGAAATACCAATTTAAAATCACATTAGTCACTCCAAAATGAAATACCATTTCTCAAAAAATACTCAATTGAATATAGCATCATGATGATCCACTATAGATTTAAGATAGGTTTACTATACCAATTTCATGAAGAACAACATCGATATATGAACCATGGTGCATATACAGTGACTGAGTAATAAAAGTTGTTGGAAGTCCCCAATTTAATTACAAGTTATATCACTTGGAATAGAAAAATTTATCTAATAGTTAAAAATATATGTAAATCATATCTTGATGCTCAATTTTCCCATGGTTGTGAATCTAAGGTACCCTGATAGCACTGATCCTTATCTCAAAACAATAATATATCTTTTAATGAAATTGAACACGTGAAATTCTAGGTATATAATATGGTCTCACAATAATTTATTTTCCCATGTAAATTAATTATTTGGAATATTTAACCAATCATAATGTAGGTTTTAAACAAAAAATACAATTTCAGAACTTGTAGAAAGAGAGTTGTTACAAAAAATTTAAAATCCAAAGAATTCAATTCATAAACTACAATGTTTTTCATTAAATATGTCATACCAATATTCTATTAAAATTCCAAGTAAATAATTAAACAGATAAATACCTTTCAATTATATAGTAATTAGAGAAAATATAGAATCCCCAAAAATCACAATGATCTAAAAAAACATATACAATAAATCCATAGTCATGCTAATCTGGATTCTATTTTTCATTTTATAAAAAAATATAAAATGGAATACTCAAAATGTGACTGATCCAATACATATGGTAATAACTTCTTCAATGTAAGGTTTCATTCCAAGAAAAAATATAATATTTAGTAAGGAATAATAATGGGTCTCTTAACATCAATTTCCAAAATCAAATTGACAAGGAATCATTCAAATCTATCTATAGAGTACATGTATAACCAAAATAACCCTAAAAAACCCTATAATTTGAGATTCTAGGTTAAAAGATAATTAATGAGGGTTTTTAGTAGATTACGAGGACACAATACTCATGTTGATATTTTACAATTTTTTTACATGGTTAGGCTACATATGCTGGACATCTATGTGCCAACCAAGAATGTGTTACAGGACTAATCCTGGGGTTTCAAATTTCCTCTATAGGGTTTCATAAAACATGTTCTAACCCTGGAAAAAGATATTTTCTAATATTATTATGAATAATCATAAATATTTTCATGGGTTTTCCCAACTATGAACATATCATGTGACTCTCATATTCCTTTGCATGGTTTCTAGGATAAAATTCATGGTTTCCCTTAACCATTATCAAATATAGAACACAACAAAAATTCATCCAAACTTACTACAACTATCTAGAAGAATTGGAAACACTACTTAAATGTTTTAATGACTCAAACTACATAATAAAATTTTGAGCTAACTCATTCCAGGGGTGTTAAATTCACACCACCATTAAGAATTTGTCATAGAAAAATGGTGATTGGTGATTATTTAAAAGTATTTTGTCCATGGATCTAATATCTCTTTCTCATATTCTTTTGTATCCTACTAAATTCCTAAATGTTTCTATAATAAAAGAACCAATTTATTTTTTATTCAAACATTTATCCTTTCTATCTAATAACATGGCTAATATCAAGCTGAATTTTATTTATATGAGAGACTATAAGAAATCAAGGCCTTAACAGAACTAGTAAATGATTTTAGCGGTGCTTAAAAGCACCGATAATTCAAGAGATGTTAAAAGGGGGTCTCGAAAAGTGCTAAAAATCATTATTAAAGGAAGAATTTATCATCAATTTTTATAATTGTTTAAGGGTATCTTTAAAAAATATTTTTATTATTATTAATGTGTTCATTTAAAAGTAATATTTTAATGTAGTTTAAGGTTTCCTTTCATCAGTGCTAAAAAATAAATATTATAAAAAAAGGAAAAATAATAATTTTTCATGGAGACCCCCTTTCTCAAAACATGTAACCCCCATTCCCAATACTTTCCGCTACCCATCCACCATCACACATGCCACTAACAATTCTCAGTTCTAAAAGGCTACCCTGAAACATTGTGCATACCTCGATTAGATCCCCATACCTCCCTTATGCGATGGAATGCTCTTGGTTAGTATGTCATATCTGATTTTTGTATAGGTAATGACTTTTATATTTACTTTTATATATTTTGTAATGTGTGGAATATATATATATAATTCTATTTATTTAAATATATTATATACTAATATTATTTTATATATATTAGAATATATATATATATATATTTATTAATACAGATAAAAATTTATATATGAAAGATATACATACATATGAATATAATTTAACAAGATAAATAAAATGGAACATTTTTAACTTTAACTAAAATTATTAATAAAGATTTATTTTATATATTTTAAAATATAATTTTTATGTAAATATGTCGATATATAAATTTTTAAAAGTGATTTATTATAATAAATTACAAGAAAATATGTCGATATTTAATTATAAATAAATAAAAATTAAGGAAAAAATAAATTTTAAAAAACATAATAATTATTTTAATTTATTCCCTATAAATAAATTCATTCCCCACTAAAAATGGGAAAAGAACCCCCTTATATGAGGCTGAAATTCTATCACATGATAAAAAATTGGGGTACACCAACTAAAAAAACAATTTTGGTGGCCTTATGGGTATTTTGGGATTTAAAATATATGAAATGAGGGTTTTCATGTAACCAAGGTGTAGATATAATTTTATGCTTTGATTAGATAAGTGGTAGAGCCCAAATGGACACCTATATAAAAATCTATGGCCGTTTGAAGTTCGAGTTACATTTTCAACTTATTTTAGTTTTTTTATTAGTTTTTTTGTTTTTTTATCTTCCAATTGATATTAAATGATGGTTAATTGATAATAATTTGAAAATTAATAATTAAAAATATTTTTTATTTATTTTATATTCCAATTTCACTAAATATCTTATATATTATGTGTAAATTCCTATTTACCTTATAAAAAACATAATTAAAAACATATATTATATTTATATATTTATAAATATGTTTATCAATTTTTTAATTAAATATTGTTTTTCAATATACCCTTTATAAGTGATAATAAAAAATAACTGATAAAAGGCCCCATTTATTAGTGATTTTTTACAAGCACTAATAAAGGGTCCCCGTTAACATCCCTTTTTCTTGCACTGAAATTGGGGGGTTTATAACATATCTTTTATCTAGTGATATTAAATCCCCAATATAGGATAAACCTAGTTTTGTAGTGGTGAGATACATAAAATACATTACGAACCTAAATGAACTATGTCAGTAAAGACAATCGATAATCAATATCCCCAATTTTTTCAAGTATCTCAAAATGTCAAAAATTCCATGGAAATGACATTCCTGGCTAACCCTAATGATGGTCACCATCCTTGGAGATAATTCCAGTAATACATGATCTACAATAAAAAAGAATAAAGGTAGATTATGATCCTCTATATAATATTTCTATAGATTTGGATGAAACCATTTATTCCTCGATCATATAATTTTTCTTAGTCATTTCATGATTATTTCTATGTATGAATTTATTATTTCTACTTAGTATCTGCCCAAAACATGGAGATAAACATGGAATACAATAAAATTTTTCAAAAAGAAAAATTTATATGATGGCATGAAAACTAATTCTATATGAAAACGCTACCAATGTAAATAATCCACCCATTCTAAAATGAAATTAATAACACAAGATCATAGAATATCTTATATTGTCTGAATCATTTGTTCTTACAGCCCATACAGATGTGAATGATATGAAATTCTCTGGGTTAACTAGGTACCCACACCTCACAAAAAATATTTCCAAAACTAAGACATAAATCAAAAATCTTGATCATACATGACATAAATGTGTATTCTTTTCAGTGTAGCAACTTTCTAAATGTAGATAATTAATAATATAGAATCTTAAGATTCATGGACTATAATGCAAGGTAAAAAACTTATGTGTTATTCCAAAATAAAGCCAATTAAATAATACGACCTAATAATTCTCAATTTAACTCAGAGAAAATCTTTAGTGATGTACTCCCGTATCCATACATGTATAGGTAAATATAGAAACATTACAGCTAGTATTTGATTATCATCTGTAAAATTTTCATAAGTAAGTAATTTTGTCACATAATAAACCAAATTTAATTTCATACATGAACCCTAAATATGTGTTATCCAATACGTGTACATATTTTGGGTTCCAGGATTAATTTCCCAAATAAAATGGTTATAAATTAAAATAATTTTTTTAAAACAAATATGGAATGAATTTTAAATATTTTAAGGGAACCACTATGTTTTTATCTTGTTTTTATCAACAAATGGTATCCATAACATTATTATTTTATTTAATGGTTTGGAAATAATGATCCAGTATTTGGGAATCCTTGACTTTCTCAACCAATTCAAGTATATGAGGCTTCCAAAATAAGAATACAAGATAATTCTTATCATTTTTATACAAATTACTATCTAATATCTTAATTTTCAATTTCCCCTTTTCCCAAGGTTGTTTATATAGTTGGTTATATGATTAAAAGAAAAATGTTTGATCCATGAAATTTCTTTTATCCAATGACTAAACAATTTCAATATCAAACATCTGTAGAAACTCATTTTAGTTCCTTTATTTAAGTTCAACTATCATAGTGAGAAGATGTTCTTTCGGATTTTATAAACTATGAACATACTGAACTACTCAAAAAAGAGATAATCACACTGTTTCTAAATCATGAACCAACACTAAAAATTATATTCCATGGATTATGATTTTATTTTAATGAATTTATTGATGTTGTGATCTACATGATAAAACATGAACTCTTTGCATGAGAACATGATAATGTCTTGAAAAAATGCATGATAATTAAAAAATTACTAGATTCTGTTAAAAGATGAATTTATATAGAAGTTATACTAACCTTAACCTCTAAAAAATGATAACAATAACACCTCCACTAGAATATAGTGTCATTCCCCATTAGTGTTTTCATGGGAGATGTGAGAAATGATAATTAATTAACAAATTAGCAATAATAATCACTTTTTCCCATAAAACTATATATATCAAGGAAATTCTTCAATAGTTTTGATAACATGATAACTTTTATCTTTTAAGGGTCTATTGGTATTACTTTTTTAGAAGTGTCAAGCTCAAGAAAGAGATAATCTTCTATACATAAATAACATTGAATAAATTTTAGATAAAGTTATTTCTCCCACAAGTAACTCAACACTATATATAAGTTTTTATCATGTTCTTTTTAAGTTTGAGAATGATCCAGAATTTCATCCTCCAACATAGAAAAAAAACTCCCATTATCTTTGAAAGACATGATTCATGGATGTTCTAAAAAATGTTGGATAATTCTTATGACCTAATAGAATGACCTTACATTTATAATGAAAATTGAAATTACTGAATTTTGTGTTTGGAATATCCTCCTACTTAACTTGGAGTAATTGATATTACTACTTAAGATCAATATTGGTGAATCATTGTGGTTGTTTCAATCAATTTATAAGATCATCGATTCATTGAAGAGGATATCTATTATTTATTGTAGATTGATTTATTTTACGACAATCAATATAGAGTCATAGAATACTGTCTACCTTATTTACAAAAAATAATTAAGGCATCCTAATGAAATGTACTCAATATTATGATTCCTTTACATTCCAATTCCTTCAAAATAATATTCATTCCCATAAATTCAGTTTCATTCATTCTATATGATGGATGAAAAATAATAACTTTCCCCGAAATAAAATCAATAGAAAATTCCATTTCAATTTTAGGTGTCAAGGTGTACAATTTTCATGAAATACATCTGGATATTGATCCATAATTATAAAGAAATATCTTGTCTAAATTATTTCATTAGTCACTATTGTGACTGATACTAATTGATAATAAATATTTCCCATGATCTGTGTTAATATTTTTTGTCACATACATGAATTATTATCTTTATTTGTTAGGTAATTTATATTATTCAATTATTTTAGGGGTTTTTCATGCATTTTTGAGGAAATGGTGGGTTTTTAGGATTTAGGCCCAACCATGAGACCATTTTCGGATTTAAAAAAATTGTGTCTTCTATAACTCATTCATTTTTCAGAATTTTTTATCCATTCCCCTTCATACTTGGGATCCAATTATATATTAAAACCACCACATCCATTTAGACCCCTTAGGAACCAATAATTATGGTGGATTTGGGTGATTTTATTTGGCTTTGGGCCCACCTGCGAGCAAATTTACTATTTTAAAATAAACATATTTCTATAATATAAAATTCAATTTTTAATTATTTTCAATGATTACACATCTCACTTGAGACCAATAGCACTAGACACACCACCATGTTTGTTTACCCCTCTTTGGATATTATCTTTATTTCAGATTAGGGAAACATTTCTCAGGCTTTCTCAAAGCTTCTAGATTTGAAAAGGTAATTTATTTTTTTCATAACTCAATCATTTGTTACTATTTTCCTCCATTTCAGTTCCCAATTTACTTACTCATCCTTATCCAAACCTCCATATTAGTTTTTGATGCTTTTAGATTCACATATTTTGGTATTTGGGGTGATTTCCTCATGATCTCTCAAGTAAGTGGGTTTATTTCCTTCATCCCCACATTTTAATAGAATTTGGTCCATTTTTTTGAAAGATACTATGTACTAAAAGTGGGGATTCAAATATAGGGTTTTACCATGAGTTTATTTGTGTAATATTGTGGTTTTAGGTTTGATTTAACACCCTTGTGGTGCTGTGGTGGTGCAGTTGAACTTTAGCACTAGGATTTTATATTTTGACACTTTTAGTAGGTGATTCCATGTGTAATCACTACTATATGATTTATAATTACATTATTTTTATTTTTATAATACTTACACTTAATTTGGATTGTTCCAGAAATTCTTTTTTGTGAAATTTGTTAAAAAAATGATTTTTGAATGCCATTTTTGTATAAAAATGGGTGTTTTACATGTGTATTTGATGTTTTACAACATGAATATGTTTTATAATTCATGTTATTAGATTATTAATTTTCTTTATGCTTCAAATTCCAGTTTGGGGTAATATTTGTGTGAAGTTGGTTTTCTAATAGGGATTTTAGATGGATTTTAAGTTCAATGCTTGGTTATATTCCTTGAAAATGTTTTATGGAAATTCTAAATGGTTTATTGAGTTATATAAATGGTGAAAAGAATGTGTAGATAATTTAATGCGTGTGTTTGACCATAAATAGTTTTTTATTTGAAAATTTCGTTTGGTAACATATGGAAATAGTTTGAGAAAAAAGGTGGAAACTCGGGTATCTAAGTGGGTGGACGTGTACTAGTATGCTAGTGATTTGGAGTTGGTTTTTACCTGTTTCACATAACAAGTTGGACATTGAAAAAAAACCAAAAAATAATGATAATTATTGGGGATCACTAGGATATGGGTATATTCCACACTAGTGCATCATGCACGAGAAAAGATATTGTTATGGTTTACTTACAAAGAGATACAGGGAACATGGGGCCCGAAACTAACTAGTGTTGTTGGATGTTTCCAAGATTAGTGCTCATTGAAAATTTCATATTGATCATTAGATTGTGGTGTGTTAAGCTATAAAATTTAGTATCTTACATTTCATATTGAAATGTTTTCATACTTTGAAATCATCCAATGATAATGTTTTACTTTTAAATGTTTCATTCTTTAGAAATTATTGCCACTATTTCTTGTTTATCAAATCATACAAGCTTTTTTTCTTACATATCTTACCATATGGAATATTTTTTGGGTATTATATTTTTAATAGGCTCACCCCTACTTAGATATTTGGGTGTATGTATACATGATTCTGTTTGTTATAGGTAATGGTAAGGCCTTTGGTGATTGAGGTTCATGTTGTTAGTTTCCTTCCATGGTGTGGTGTTGTGGAGATGGCTAATGGGTGATGAACCCTTGTCGTGTGGTATTACTTGGTCTATTTTGTTGCTAATTATATATATATTTGGACCTATGGAGTCATGTTTAAGATCATATTTTCTCTTATTTAATTTTATTTAAGTCATGTTTGGTTGGTAATTTTATGACTCGATTTATTGATTGTTTTTGGCTGCTTTTTGTATCCATATGCAGGTAAATAATTCCCAAACCAATGTTTATGATACTCAGGTAATTTTCCCAGCCCATGGGGATAGGGAAATCCCTTCGGGACTTTCCACTTTCGTAGTCGGGTGCTGGTTTTAATGGTGACTTGATTCAGTTCGTGAAATAATGGTATTAGAGGAGGTTTATCTTTTTGGGTAATATTATTTGTTTTGGGGTGAGTCTAGTTAGAGATGATCTAGGACTATTAGGGCATGAAGTATTGGTTAAAAGTAGGGTTCCTAGATATTACTTCTCATAACAAACCCATAATCTCCATGGAATGTAAGGATTGTTTGTTTAACTTCCCCTTTAGGTGGGACATGCTAGTTTCACACTACACATATACATTAGGTGGAAGAAAAGTGGTTGTTTATTTCAATTTTGTGATGTGTTTGACTTATTTATATTTAATTCAATTGATAAATTTTTTCATAATTGTTGTATTAATGTTTTATTTGTTGACTATTTCCTTGTCTAGAAACATGCCTCCCTGAAATATCCCATGCACCCACAAGAGGAAGATGAAGAGAATTATCCTTCACTAATTGATCAAGGGATGGTAGAAGATATGGTAGGTATGTACAAGCCCTAGGATATAAAGTATCACCTTCTCTTGCTCCATCTAGGGAAGAGGAGTCTGGTCTTAGGAAGAGCAAAGCCCAGGAGTTCCTAAAGAACAAGCCTTCAACAAGATGAGGTAGCACATAACCCTGGGAAGTATGGGAGTGGCTCAAGATGATAGATCACATGTTTGAGTTCATTGACACACCTGAGTAGGTCAGGGTGAAAATTTCCTTTTTCCTATTATAGGTCCTAAACGCAAGTGGTGGGAATTAGTGCTTCAAGATGGGAAGCATGTGTAGATGAGATGTAAAGACTTCAACGTTATCTTTAATCATAAGTATTCCCCGAATGTTTTGAAATATGCTCAATCTTGAGAGTTTATGGATATTGTTCCAAGGGATATTTCAATGATGGAGTATGAAAACTGGTTTTCCAAGTGGATCTAGTGTGCTCTAGAAATGGTCTGCAATGGGTAGATGATGTCCTAGAAGTTAGAGAGGGGATTATAGATATAGATCTATTACAATGACTTCATGTTAAAGATGAAAACCTATGTTGTAGATGTTGATAGATCTTGAATGGAGGAGATCAACCTTATGAGGAGGTATAGTTTCTCTAGGATAGTGTTAGTAATGGGTAGTGGAAGAACTTATGAGAAAAAAAGAAGCGGGAGGAGTAGGGAAAGAAGGGAGGTGGCATCTCAGGCCAACCTTCCAAGAATCTTTTGTTGGTGGATATGGATGTGAGGTTTATTGTGTTCCACCAGTGTGGGAGGCCATAACATGTACGACTAGCATGAACATATCCTCTGAACCCATGTCATTATTGTGGAGGTATGGGACACTGGAAGCATTTTTTGTAGGAAGGCATGAACACTTTAGAGTGGGATAGGATCAGTGGCTGCTAGGGGAGTGCCATATCAGTTGATGACCTCGAGGATGAGGGGATCTTGATTTGGTGGAAATCGAGGTAGGGCCAGATCATCTTATGGGAAGATCCTATTTTGGGTATATCCCTGGGCGAGTGGTCATTCTTAGGTAGAGACTAGGCATCTTCATGCGGTTTATTAGGAACCAATGAGATAAAATGTAGCATCGTCAACAGCTTGAGGAACCATTTTTATTGCATATTCTATAGATGCTGATATTTTTGATACAAATGATTCTTTATCATTCATATTTTCCCGTATTATTAAAATGCTGAATTTTCCAACTGAGATTTTTTCTTTTTTGATGGAATTGGTGACACCGTTGGGAAAGAAAAAGGAGAAGGGTCTCATGTACCCGTTGTCTGAGATTATTGTGTCAGGGGTTGAGATTGAGTGGGACCTCTTAGTCTTATATATGGACTTATTTTATGTGGTACTTGGAATTTATTTGATGGAACACTTCTAGGAACATATTGATTTCTATAGGTGGCAGGAGAGTTTGACAGAACCTGATGGCAGTCTGCTAGTTTTTCCTGGGGAATTGGATCCTCAGTTGGTTCAATGGGAACCTCCACTCCCAGAGTTAGGAAATCTTATCTTCTAGTTATCATCACTCATGCTAGAGGATTTTGGTTTTTCCACTGAGTGTGGGTTACCTCATGTAGTAGATGAGTTCCCAAAGGTATTCCCATATGATTTTTCAGGCTAACCCTCGGAGCGGGAAGTGGAGTTATCGATTGATTTGGTGATGGGAACACAACTGATATCTCTTCACTCATATCATATGACCCCCGCCAAATTTAGGGAATTTAATATTCAGATATATGATTTAGAATTCAAAGGATTCATTCTCCCGATCATCTCTTCTTAGGCCAATCTTGTTCTGTTTGCGAAGAAGGACGACGGGTCCCCCCGGTAGAGTATTGATTACCAGAAGATGAAGAAGGTGACCATCAAGAATAAATATATTTTTCAATAAATATATGACTTGTTTGATCAGTTTAAGGGAAAGAATTTGGTTTCTGAAATAGATTTGTGTTCTAGTTACCATCAACTTAGGTTGAAAGAGTAAGACCTCCCAAAGACAGCCTTTTGAAGTAGGAATGGACACTTTGAGTTTTGGTAATTCCCTTCAGATTAACCAATGATCCAACAGTCATTATTGCACTTATTAATAGGGTGTTCGACAAATATCTCAAACATTTTGTCTTGGTATTCATCGAAGACATCTTGGTTTACTATGGACCCAAGGAAGAGTATGAGCATCTTTTGTGGTTCATGTTGCGCACTTTACAGGATTTCCACCTTTATAAAAAGTTGTCCAAGTGCACATTCTGGATTAGGGAGGAGAATTTTCTAGGGAATGTGATCTAGGGTAAGATATTTTTGGGTGATCTTGGAAAGATCAATAACGTGATGTAATGGGAGCTGCAAAAGAACATGTTTTAGATCAAGATTTTCCTCATCTTGGCGGGATACAACAAGCGGTTTGTATGGGATTCATCCTGGCTTTATTATCCCATGAACATGCTCACCCGGAAATGTGTGTTGTTTTTTTGGGGCCCAAAATGTCAAGAATCCTTCGAGGATATGAAGCGGTGATTGAATACCACCCCCATGTTGATCTTTCAAGAATATAGAAAGGGTTAGGTGGTGTATTTTGACAGTTCATGTGTGGGTATTGGGTGAGTTCTTATGTAGGATGATCTTGTGGTGGTGTACGGCTCCCTCCATCTCTGAACACACAAAAATAATTACCCAACCAATGACTTGGAGCAAGAATATTTTATTCATGCATTGAAAACATGGTGTCACTACCAATTTTGAGAGACGTTTTTGGTCTATTTTGATCACAATATCTTGGACTACATCTTCTATTAAAAGGATCTCAATCGGAGGAAGTACTGCTGGATCAAGTACTTGTTGGGGTTCAAAAATGACATTTTCTATACCCGAAGAATAGAAGAGTGGTGGCAGCTGCTATTATTGGAAAACTACCAGTGCAATCCTGGAGGAAGTTTAGTCATGAGTGGACTCTGATGGGTCTCTTTGCTCAGATGCATGTAGAGACCAAGGAGAACATTGGATGTGTGTTTATGGAAAGTATTTAGTCTACTCCCTCTCTCTTAGAGTTGATTTATCAATAAAATCTCAATGATGTTATTTTTCAGTGGTCGAGGTAGTTTCTTCATTGTGGGGGGATGTCTTATGATTGGTCATCATCTCCCGATGGAATCTTGTGCTTTAAGGTCCGATCAGTAGATTCATCATCTCTACAAAATGTTGTGATGCAGGATAGACACAAATCTCATTGGGATTTCAATCCTAGTTCCACCAAGATATATTATCATGTGTGTTGGTAGTTCTGGTGGCTAGGTACGAGAGAAGACATAGCTGACTCCGTGTCAAGATGCTATATATGTCAGCATGTGAAAGCAGAGAACCAAAGGCCCTCCGGTTTTCTCCATACATTACCCACTCCTAAATGGAATTTGGTAGAGGTATCCATGGACATCATTATTGGATTTCCTCATACACCTTATGGTAAGAATTACATATGGGTAGTGATTGATTATTTTACCAAATCAGTCCAATTTATTTATATCAAAGATACAACTAATGTGGATGAGTTGGGCCATTTGTATCTTCAGAAGGTGGTAAGGATTCATGGTGTTCCATCTATAGTTATATTAGATAGAGAACCCCATTTCAATTCTCGGTTTTGGGAAGGCCTTCAGAAGGCCTTGGGGATGTAGATTAAGATGAACACATCATACCATCCATAAATGGATGGTCAGATTGAGTGGGAGAATCAAATACCGAAGGGTATGATCCATGCTTGAGTTTTGGAAATTGGAGTTTATTTGGATATCCATCTGAGATTGGTGAAATTTCACTCTAAAAACAGTTACTAATAATCTTATTGAATAGATCATTTTGAGGTGCTCTATGGTCGGCCTTGTTTCCCCCCTATTTTTGGTTGAGATAGGTGAGATGTCGCTGTTGGGGTCGAGTCTCATTCAACATATGTCTAAGAAGGTCATGTTGATTAGAAAGTGTTTATTAATAGTTCATAGTTTCTAGAAATCACATACTTATCAGAGGTGTCTAGAACTAGAGTTTCCAGTTGGTGATCATGTATTATTGAATGCGTCCTCTCATTTGGGTCATTGTTGCTTGGAAAATAATGTCAAGATAAAACAGATATATTTTAGACCTTTTGTTATTACTGATTAGATTTTCAAGGTAGATTATAGGTTAGATTTTCCTTCATAGTTGAAATTTATCCATGAAGTCTTCCATGTCTCTGATTTGAAGAAGTACAACCCGGATCTATTCTATGTGTTGAATTGGGAGGAGTTGGATATAATGTCTGATTTATTTGTTTTTGAGTGTTCAGTGAACATAGTTTATTCTAATGTGATGGTTTTTTGGTGAAATTCTATTCCATTGGTTCTGGTCTTTTGGAAGCATGAGAACGATGTCCACGAATCTTGGGAGCGGAAGTTGTTGTTTGAGAAAAAGTACCCATTCCATTTTGCAATCAAGTTTTGGGTTGTCTTTCTAGTGGGGAAAGTCTTTAAGGGTGGGGTGAATTTCACCATACATGACCTAATTTAAATAAAGTTTTCATGTAATTTATATTCTTTTTTGGTTGGAAGTGTTTCTTATGCATTTTTGGAGGAAATGGTGGGTTTCCAGGATTTGGGCCAAACCGTTAGCCCATTTCTGGATTAAAAAAAATTATTTCTGTCATAACACCATAGTGTTTCCACGTTTTTCATCCATTAAACTTAATAATTTCCATAAACTAACCTATTCAAACCAACATATCCATTTGGACCCTTTAAAAATCCACAATCATGGTGGATTTGGGTCATTTATTAAGGCTTTGGGCCAACTCGTGAGCAACTTTCCTATTTTTCTTTTAAAATATTTCATATATAATTCAATATGTAATTTTTTAGTGATTACACCTCTCACCTAAGACTATCATCCCTACGTGTACCCCCATTCTCATTTCTCTCTTTTCGAACTCATATTCATCACAGATTAGGGCACTATTTTTCAGGCATTTTCAAATCGTCCATATTTTAAAAGGTAAATTGTTTATTCCATAACACCATCATATTTTACTCTTTACCACCATTTTAGTTCCTAATTTATATCTTATAAATTATTAGAAACTCTATATTAATTTTGGATTCTTGGAGATTCACCTATTGGTGTATTTGAGTCGATTTCATCAAGATCTCTCAAGTTAGTGGGTTTCCTTCCTTCTTACTCCCATTTTCTTAAGGTTTATTCAATTTTTCATGAAGTTTCTAATGTCAAAAAATTAATTCTTAGAACCTAGAATTTGATCATGGGTCTCTTGGTCTAATATTGGGGTTTAGGTTTGATTTAATACCCTTGTGGTGTGGCGGTGGTGCGGTTGAACTTTTTCACAATGATTTGGTATTTTTGACACTTGTGGTAAGTTATTCTTTGTGTAAACACTACTAAATGTGTTATACTTGATTTATTTATATTCTTATCATAATCCTACTTCATTTTTATAAATGAAAAAAATTAATTTTGTTTGGAGTTTTTGAACAATTGATTTTTAACTTACATTTATGTGTGAAAATGGGTGTTTTACATGTGTGTTTGATGTTGTACCACTTGAAGATGTTTTATAATTCATGGGACGGTATTATTAATATTTTATTCTACTGAAAATTCTGTTTTGGGGTAATATTGGTGTGTATTTGGTTTTCATAGAAAAGTTTTAGAAGGATTTTAAGTTCCAATTTTGGTTATATTCCTTGAAAATGTTTTGTGGAAAATCTAAATCATTTATTGAGTTATATAAATGGTGAAAAGAATGTGTAGGTACTATTTTGAGTTTTTATGGCCCGAGATGGTGTTTTTATATAAAAAACGTTATTTGGTATCATGTATAAATTGTTTGATCGTAATGGGGGAGACTCAGGTATCTAGATGGGTGGACGTGTACTAGTATTCTAGTGATCTGGAGTGGTTTTTTCCACGTTTCACTAAGCAAGGTGGAAATTGAAAACTGTAAAAAACTATAATGATGATGATTTTAGAACACTAGGTTATGGGTATGTTCCCTAATAGTGTCTCTTTCATGAAAACATATATTATTTTTGCTACTGTAAACCAAAATACGAGGTACATGGGTACCGAAACTAACTAGTGCCAAGGGATGTTCCAAAGGATAGTGCACATTGACTCTTTCATATTGATCTTTATATTGTTGTACTTTTGTCTAAAAAATAATGTAGCTTTAATTTTTTATTGAAATGTGTTAATCCTTTGAAATCATCCTCTGAAAATAGTTTACATTTAGAAGTTTCATTCTTCAGAAATTATTTCCAACATTTCTTGTTTATTAAAACATGCATGCTTTTTATCATGTATTACTTACTATATGGTATCATTCGGTGGTATCCTATTGGGATTAGGCGCACACCATACATACACCATTGGGTGTGTGTAGAATTGATCATGTATGACAAAGGTAAGGTCAAAGCCTTGGGTGATGGTGGTTTGGGTAGTTAGTTTCCTTCCATGGTGTGGTGTTTCAGAGACATCTTGTGGGTGATGCCCACATATGGTGTGGTGTTCCGTGGGTTGTTTTGATTATACTTTATTATATTTTTTGACCTCTTGTGTCATGTTTAAGACCATCTTTTCAGTTATGAATTTTATTTAGGGCCAGTTTGGTTGGTAATGTTATGATTTTATTGATTGATTGTTTTTTTTAGTTTTATGTACCCATAATTGGGTAAATCATTTACAAAAAAATTATTTATAATACATGGGAAATTGTTCCAGCCCATGGAGATAGGAAATTCACTTAGATACTTTTCAAAAAATAGGTTGGGTGTCAGTTTTAATGGGGACTAGATTCAGTTCCTGACAGTAGTACTCTTCTAGTATTCTCATATCTGTCTCCTTTGAAGTGATGAACTGTCCCATCTAATGTTAAATTTACTCGTTAGACATACAAATTAATACGAACCTTGATAGAAACTATCCAATATAATAAAATGATTAAATCCGTGATATCCTATTATAGAGTATAAAATCCCCAAAAAAACTTGAATTTATCAATAGTTATAGAAAAATATGTACACATAAATTTCATGTTCACTCACTACCTAAGAGTTGTCAATATACTCCTCATAAAAAGAATCTTATGGATATGAAAATATTTTTTTAAAGACACCATAAGAAGTACAATAGTGGAATGAAATCATATAAAATATAACATGCATAATATTTGAGTTAAGAATAGTTGTATCCTATATAGAAAAAAGACATTTGATCATTTGAATTTATCTATTTAGAACCATATAACTATTTGTTCTTTATTATTCATTTATTCCATGTTGTGGACACATTATCTATGTATTCAGGGTGAAACTAGAATTAACCTATCTCACTTTTATCTGATGATGTGTATTTCAACATGAAAACCCTATCATACCGTATGATGTTCAAGACACATAACATTTATTCCCAACAACATACATTGGGTAGTTATGTAAAAATGATTGAATATGCACTATTTAATTATAATTATGATATACTCTCAATGGTACCATATAATAATGCCTCTTATAAATGAGAAACATATTATAAAAATAAATTGTATTGTTATTGGATAATTGAGTAATATTAATTGATCTAGTGGATTATTATTTTGATACACTGCCAACAAATGAGTAAGTGTCCCTATTTTTCTTACTTCCAGTAATAAATATTTCCCAATTCATATAAAAAATGTGATTCCTCAAACATAATTCCCAATGAGATCTATTTTTTCTATCGTCACTCTATTAACCATGTTTTTATAGTAATTAATATATATTATTTCAATTTTAAAATGAATTCTTTAGTGCAATCTATACTCAAATATATGTTCCCTCAAGTATTCACTAACATATACTTCCAAAAAAACATAGTATATTCATATTTCATCATTAATTTATTTTATTTTTTAGGACTCATGAAATTTTTTATTTTTTCTATCTTGATGTTTTTTAGTGGATTTTTTTAATATTTCATTCAATACTACTCATGTAAGCCCTTTTTGTGTTTAGTTTGGATAGTTTAATCCCACTATTAGTGTAAATGATCCTTAGGCACATATACAACTAACTTCACCATTATATCAGTAAAATTTCCAAGGAAGTTGAAGAACTATTTCATTATACTAATCCACACATACTTATTTTTTACATTTAGAATCGGAATGAAGGATTTTTTTATTCTATTTTTGAAAATGTGTAAAATGATATCTATGTCATGTACTCTCATTTAAATTTTATTTACCAAAAGATTTTATTTCTTGGAAAATGATTAAAACTAGTTACTGGTTCACATATGGTTCATTTTAAACCATATTATCTGAAAACCCTTCATGTGGATTTCATGGTCCAAAAACCACGTACATTTATATATAGTTAGACCAATGTAACCACTCAATCACTACATAACAATTAATGAATAGTTTTTGGGTATTAAAAATTATCACAAAAAGACCATCAATCATTATAAAGAGATTTTAAATGTCATTAATTTAATTTAATTATGAGGATGAATTATTTTATAGATTATGAAAAAATCATGCGAGTGATACACGCAAAAACATAGGCCCACATTGTTTAGAATGATGTGTACCAACATTAAAAATGTATCTATCCTAAGAAAATTATGAAACTAAAATAAAATATGGTTTTTTAAATGGTATGCCATTATTGAAAAATACATATGTCCAAAAAAATATTAAATTACACTATTTTCACATGTTTTTCCCAACTATTATACAACCATATTACTTTTATGTAACTCTCATAATCACTTATATAGTTTAATGGTGAAGCTACATGGATTTACTTTACCATGATAAAACCATATCAAATAATATATTACTTTAAATCACATTAAAACAATTTAGTAACTCCAAAAACTATCCCCAACCATTATATTCCACCAAAATTAAAAATATATATATATTATGCACCTCAAATAAATGGTGCGCTATATTTCCTTTTGGAGACATAGTTTTAAAGTACCAATGAAATGACTGATTTTTGTATCAAATTAATTGGTAAATCCATAAGAGTATATCTAATGTATTGTAATGTTTACATCATAACTACCATTAGATTTATCGTCCTTATAATTAATAACTATGAATTCTATCGATATATTTCTGTGATGAGTTTATGTAAACTACTTACTAAATCAAACTTCAAAAACACCTAAAATTTATTGTATTCATTTTATATATCTTGCCTAATTATCTTAATGAGATTCCACCAATGATCATATTAAACATATAAAAAAAATTTATAAAACAAAATTTTCATGCGTCATGAATAATAGAATAGATAATATCACTTCAGTTATAAATATCTACCTCTCATTCAATAGTGGGTCAGATGACACCCTAAAGGAAGCCGACTGATTATTTTTGAAAGAAACAACATTGAGTTTTTTCTTCCTTTAATCATTGTAAATATTAACATGATTTATATCATTGCTTATAGACATATTGAGTTGAGTGATCATACCCACAATATTTTTGTTTTCAATTCCCAGGCCATTTATCTTTACAAGAGGACATAAATTACATTGGGAATCACGTTCATTATTTACATGATCTATCATAGTTTCATCCATTGAAAAAAAGGTTAAATAATTTTAATGAAAAAACCAATTATATAAAATCATTACTTAGAAAAACAGTGATCATTTTCCTCTTATTCCACTTGTTTAAAAAATAGAATTAATAATATTTTTTTCATCATAAATTAATGGGATCTCTAATTTTTCATTAGAGAACCCTAATGATGTAATAAAAATCATATTTTCTCATTAAAACATTTTGTTAACATTAAATTATGGCTGGTGATGAGAAATGATTTTTTTATGGTGTTTGCAATATGCATGTACAAACGCATGATGTTTTTGTTTTTCTTAATGGAAGAATAAAAGAATACACAGTGATAAGATATTTTATATAGTAACATTAACGTATAAGAACTATAAAAATATTTATTGATTATATTGGCTAGAATAAATTTAGATGAGGCTAATTTATGAATAAAAGTTATGCAGTTGATGTAATTATGTTAAATATTTGAATTTTCTTTGTAATTACCAATGGAGATGATTTACTTATGCTAAATAATGGATTCCACAAAAATTTTATCATGATAATGTGGCTTATTGGGATAAATGTGGATGATTTTAAAGGGGGAAATTTGATGATATTGTGAGTCTTGAAGTGGGGGAAGTGTTACCCTTTTATAAGTGAAGGAAAGGGTTGTTTTGGAATCTCCATAATCATTTTCAATAATTTTATGTTACTATAAATAGATCACATGACCCTTAATGGAATAAATAGGAGTAGAAATGATTTTCATTGGAATGTACCTCAAAAATTCATTTAAGATAACTTTTAATGTTTCATATTTATTTCTTTAATCTTGTTAACGTTTACCCTTATTTAATCATAAAATGGTAATTAGTTTTTAAACATAGTAATTAATAATAATTAAAAACATAAAATTAACACATTTTAAAAATTGTACATTTTCAATTAAATTTTTTTAATTTTTTTATCAACTAAATACTCTTTTATTTTGAAATGTTAATTTTAATATTATATAACTAAAGTTATAAATGCAATTTTTGAAGGAAAAAATATTTTTTTTGTAATATTATAAGTTTTTTTAAAAATGATTTATTAAAATAATCAATTCCCATTACATAAATTGTTATTTATAAAAGAAATAAAATCTATGGGGTTTTAATCTAAAAAGAAAACAGAATCTCTATTTTAAAATACTTGATTTAATGAAAAAACTAAAAAACAAATTTTTATAAAAATAATATTTGATTTTAGTTAAAATTATGTTTGATATAGGATTTACAATATCAATGATTTAATATTATAATTTTTAAAATTATTATTTAAATGTAGATTTTTTTCTTTAATGGTTTTTTTCTAAATGTCTAGGATACTCTTTGAAATATCCTAGGTAAATAAAGAATAATACATTTTCATATTTATTAATATTTGTGAATTAAATGTTAATTTTACTTTAAAGGGGATGCTATGTTTGATGTCTTACCCGATACACAATAGCAGGTTTCTTCGAAATCTTACACTGCACACTAATAATATAATAATATTATTTTAAATTGTACCTAATGCTGAGCCATTGTATTGGAGGAAATGAATATATCTAACTAGAATATGATTATATATGTTTACTAAATGTTTCTACATTTATCCAAAAAAAATTAGAGGCTAAAAATAAGAAAGGAATTCGATTTTAAGCATAAATACACTAATATTCATTAAAGGGCCGATTTACCACCTTTTGATGGTGAACCCTCTTTAAATATAGTTCTGGTCATTTTTATATGTTATATTTGACAAAATAAAATTTTTATTTAGAATCGGGACATCCAAATTTACTTTGGGTAAAATTTTGGTATTTTTCTCATAAATATTATTTTTTTGATGAATCGTGGAAAATACTGTATTTTAATTCAAAAATCCCTTTTAATAAAATTTATTTTTATTGTTAGATTATCTTTTTAAATGGTTTCAAAGTGTTATTAGATATATTTTTTCCATTTAGTCCAATGATGGTAATTGGATTAAATTTCACTTTGAAATTGGGCATAATCAAGTGTCAATCTTTTGACAAATATTGTTTCTTAAAAACCCGCTATTTGTTTTGACAATGGGAATTAATTTTAAATTAATTAATGAAAATTATATTTTTTTAATTTTGTAGAATAGAAATAATTTTTTAATTTGGAATATCAAATATATCTTAGGCTGAATGTTTTTTATTTTTATGAAAAACATCAATTTTTGATGAATAGTGAAACCACTAAGTAGTAGTTAAAAAACTCACTTTTTAATTAAAATGAAATTTTACCGCTTCTGTGAATTGAATTTAAAAAATCCTAAATACATGGTTTTTATTAGTAAGTAAAATTTTGTTCAATAAGATGAAAATAATTTTTTGTGAATAGTATCTTTTGACTTTTATTTTCTGCAGTTAAAGGAAAATAGGGTAATTCATGGTAAAAAGTATATTATAATAATACCAAATTACCTTAAAAATTGTCCTATAATTACTAGATGAGTCTTGGACGACCATGGTAATCCTTGGGTCTATTTTGGGACCCCATGGCACCACTTGAGAGTGATAATGAATCTTTAGATTAATTAATTTAAAGCAAAGACAAAAATGACACAAAAAAATATCTTTTATAAATTAATTTTTACATGGGGTTATGTAAGTTATATTTTCAACTATAAATATTAATTGTAAAGATAAAACGATTTCCTACATCATGATATTTATTTTTATAATTTTTAGACATCAAATAAATTAAATTATTTATGACACAATAATGATGCTGTGTTTACCTCATCAATAAATGATTTAAATAAATAAGATTATAATGATTATAATATTATCCAAAACATGTCTAATTCTGATTGGATGATTTTATTTCAAAAATTAGTCATATTATCTTTGACTTTAATGTGTTTTTGACCATTTTAAACCGAATATTAGATTATAATAAAATAATAGTTTCACACTTTCCTAAAGAGCCCCTCCTCTCCCTTATAAAAGGAAACCACTTCTAACCAATTATTTACACCTCTCAAGCCTTTTAGGTAGTCCAAACTCTGCCCAATTAATCTCTCTACATACCTATTCTCCACCTAGAAGCCTTACCTTAGGCAGAAGGTACTTCTAGAAGTCCTTTTGGTGTAGTCCAAAGGGAGTTACCCAAATTAAAAGTAACAGTTTCTGTTAAATTCATTTCTATTATTTTACTTCTCCAACCCCATGAACTATTTTTATTCCTTTATTTTGTAACAAAAAAAGTATCTTTAATATACTATTATGTTTTTATAAGAAGTATTTGAGCTACACATACACACACCTCCATCTAAGGGGTGAAGAACATATTGTTTCTGTGGATGGGATACTAACACCTCATGAAACGATGATTGCTCGATTATCTCCTACCACCTATTATGGTGGCCATTATGATGGAAATATATTTATATATAATGTCTATTATGTTTATGTTTTCTCTATTCTTTTGTAATTTTCATTTAAAAACACAACTTTGTGCTTTCCAATATGTGTGACAACGATAATTTCATGTGAGGAAGTGCGGACTACCGCCCCCTCAAGGGGATAAGATTCGTTCATGACATTAATGGAACATATAAAGGATAGAGTTAATTAAATTATGTAAAACATATATCATATGATATTATACTGTAATTATAATATACCAACTTATAATTATGTTTTAATTCCATTAAAATACAAAATTAAAATGAAAGTAGTGTTCATGCGTACGTATGACTTACCGTCTCCATCAAAGGTGAATTTCACTTCTTATATCAAAATGTTATGTACTATTATAAATACATACATATACTGGATATATAATATATATATGATATATAAATCATTTATATCATTCTGGAGATAATGGACATTTGACCACATAGACAAATTGTGATTATAACAAGTTCATTTTTGACTCAAGTTATGAACATCAATAAACTATACAATATGAACTCAAATAATTAACTAATTGTTATAGAAAGGTAGTAAGTGATATAAAAGGAATAATAAAAGATAAAAGTGTTATTAATCAAGTATAAATTAACTTATGTTTATTATTCTGGAAGAATAAGAAACACATAATACAATTCAGACTTGAGGTAATGGGTTTCTTATCTCACTCTCTATTCTGTGAGATTTCTATTGTTCTCCACATATTTATTGGATGTGGTGTATTTTGTACTACCCTTGATTGTATACACTATTTAAAATAATTTAATTTATGGATATTTACATCATAATTGTATGATTCTTCTTTCATGGATGTATGTTTCGTAAGTTACCAAATCGATAAGAAAATTTGAAATTTCAATTTCCACTCATTCGGCTTTACGTATACTTCATTGATTATTTTACTTCAAGATTATATGTGGAATCACTATTAATTTTCCTATGTCATAATTTACACTCCCCTTTATGTGGATATAATTTTGATACACATAATCACTCCATTGATAAATTCTCAAGTCATCGATATAAACTTGATAAGAGTAATTTTAACTGAATCTCCATTTGTTGAGTTAAATATCCAGTTCCTTGGTGTTATTTTTACAAGAATATGAGTGAATGTACTCTGATTTATTTTCACTGAATATCCAATAATATTTAGTTTATTTATATTTTTCACACATAATTATGTCATTGATTTATCCTTAACCTAAGGATACGGTCTTTATAATAGATTTCATCTCAATTTAAATTCCATTGAGACTTCTTTGTTGTTATACACCAAATCACTTTTATATGGTGTATATAATGTACATTGACATAGTATATCATTAATACCTTTATTCTCATGATATTAAATATTTTTTATTACCGCAATTATTTTTATTCAAGTGTCACTCTTTTGGTTAGGAAATCTAACTAAAATATCATTGTAAATATTTTAAAGATTTATTATTCTAAATCATTCTCATTAATGTTTATGTTTTAAAAATGGTTTTAAGGATTTATTTATATGGAAATTAATGTCTTAAAATTAAAATTCCTTTTAAAAGTTTAAAAGTGGTATGAGACACTTTGATTAAAAAATCTATTTTTAAATGGCTTCTTGAAAAATAGTGTCACTTTCAAAAGATTTCAAGAAAAAGGGGATATTTCTCTCTAGTAGTTTTGATGATTATTTTCATCTATGTAAATATACTTTATTTTTATTGATTGAGGGTAATATGATACTATACAATCTTCCATATTGTATCGAATGATTTATGTTTGACTATGGATATGCTATTTTTATACCATTCATGGTTTGTGGAAAAAGTATTGACATTTCGTATGATAGTATTAATACGAATGTTTATGTTATGTTTCAAACTTTTTATATGAGGAATGAATTGGACATATTAAGTGATTGGTAGAGCCCTCTATAGCTCATCGATGCATCGGTAGGTCTCATGAGACAAACTAGTGTCTTGGCATATGTCCTTGGAAAAAAACAATTATTTGTAGTTTTGGCACGAGGCCTTGACTATGTGGTTATGAAAGTCTGTCATTATGCATTCCCTCATTATGAGATTAGTTAATACATGTGATTATTCCACTAGTAGAATATCCATGCACATGTTAATATGGTAAGGTTTGATTTATTTTTTCCATATTATGTTAAATTTTATGTTTAGAAGGCTGTTTTTTATTACACATCTTTCCTTAAAAGTTTATAGCTTCTACTAAATTATTTACCCTTACTGAGCATCTGAGCTCAACCGTTTCTTATGTTTTATTTTTTCCAGGATCCCAAGAAGTGTTTTATGATTGAGATGCATGGTTAATATAAGAGAACAATTTCATTCTTAAAATATTATTTATGTTGTGTTTTATGTTAGAAAGTTTAATGTATTGTTCATGTATTTAATCTATTTTCCAAGATTGCTAAACTGATCGGTCCTTTGGGACTTGATTCCTTGTAATCATGCCAATGTATTAAAATAATGCACCGACTCTGGGTAACTGGGATCGGGGCATTACAGTTGGTATCATAGGAAGTTTAGTACAAACCTTGGAAACTAGATTTCGATAAACTCTGATTAGAGCACATTACCCTAAGATAGACTTTGAGGATTAATATTGAAGAACTTCCTAGAATTTTGGTAATTTATATATTTTGTGAGTTTTATGAGGATTACATCTCTGTCTCAATACGAGCAGGTAGAGGCAGCTCTGGCCCAGATGTACCTAGGGGTAAAACCTAAAAACACCGCTTTGATCTAGACTCGAACGGTAACGGGTGCACAACAACGGGCCTTGCTGCACTCTTGGTTACGACACTACCGAGGGATATTCTTATGATAATTCTAATGTTATTTAAAAAACCATTATGAAGGGTTTATGAGTATATATATACTAAATGAAAACATTTTTATGATTATGGATTATATGCATAAACTATTCAATTTACGTTAGGTAATTTATTATGAATTGTGATTCATAAACTGACCTATTGTATGACATTTTTTAGAAATGGAACCCTGTAGAAGGAATGAGAACTCCATCAATACGTATGATCCAAAGAGTAAGAAGGGTCATATATTTCATGGTATTAAGCCAACATTTAAAAGGGAAATAGTCTCCCATGTATCTCATCATATGAAGAAATAATACCATGTGTTAATAAGATAAGTAAATGATTCTCTGTGTCCTATGGCTTAGAAGGGAATCAAGGGAGGAATTATCTTTTCTTTTGTGGATATAATTATGAAGAACAATTTGGGTTTATATGATCCTTGAATTTGAAGAAATTACAGGTTATTAAGTTTTTGGATTAAAATGTGAGGTGTGAGATAACATTTTTGGTTAAATTATGTTATGGTTATTTTGAGAAATTTATTTTATTTTGGGAGTGTTATAAAATATAGTTTTTGAAAAAGGACAACACGCAGACCGTGTGACAACCTGTCACGTCGAACAAAGCTGTGGGAATGGAACCCACAACCAAAGTGTGACAGGGATTTACCACCTACCACTAGACTACATGAAGTCCTTGGTTAGTGTGACTAATTATTTATAGTTAAATGATTTTACTAATCAATAATAAATTGATTTGGGTTATTAGGTTTTATCAAATGGATATCCTTAGTGTAGGAAAATGATTTTTTGATTAAGTGATAACTATTATTTTTGAAGATGTTCGCTCTGTTGGGAGCACTATATGCCTAAAAAAATAGAATACTATGGGATTTCATTTGACGAGTAATATTCAATTTTTATCTATGTTTTTATTGTGAATTTTTAGTGATTTGGGTTATTTATAGAAATGATTAACCAATCATAGAGAACATGTGATTAGGTTAATTACTTTTAAGTATGTGACTTTAAGAGTAGAAAATCTTATTTGGAGATACAATTTAATGTGGGAGACTACGTAATCAAATTTTTCTATGTTTTGGGTTTCAATATTTGTTTGGATTACATTGAAGGATTTTAAGGACAATTGTTTTTTGAGTGGTATTTATTGAACTTTGGGTATTGTTAGTTTAATTTTAGAAATTATGATTAGTATTTCTTTTGGGGATCATTCTACCTTGTACAATCCATATTTTTTGGTTAAATATATAAAGACAAGAGAAATATATAGTTCAACCTTTGTGTATTACATGATTCTATAGAAGTTGATTCAAGCACTTTAGGTGTGACCAAGCCATCTTTAATACTCATCGTTTGGAGAAAATATGAGTTGGTGCAAGACATGTAGTAAATGATGAAAGTCTATAGGAAAAGTATGTATGTTTCCTTATGTTTTAGTTAAGCTCTTAAGTAAACTCGTCAACTTTTTGAAAGGTAACTTAAAACAAAAACTTTTTCCATTAAATTTGTTTTACTGGGAAATCAAAGACCATTTATCACATCATAATTTTGTGATTTTCTGGTGGATGACTTTATCCTAATCATGATTTCTATCACTCTCCATCAGAACTTGACATTTTGTTTTCTCCTCCATATCCATGTATTCCTGGAATCCTAGTATCTATTATCTGAGGTAACCTTTTTCACTTCTCTTACTTTATATTAAGTGATAGTTTTATTGACTCTTTTTCCGATGTGGGGCTTTCAAAGAAGTTTCCGAGCCCAATTTTAAAATTGCGTGGACACAATTCCCAAAATAGGTAAACGATGTAACATCCTATGTAAATAAAGTATAATAAATTTTCATATTTATTAATATTTGTGAATTAAATGTTAATTTTACTGTAAAGGGGATGCTACATTCGATGGCTTACCCGATACACAACAACAGGTTTCTTTGGAATCTTACGATGCACACTAATAATATAATATTATTATTTTAAATGGTATTTAGCGCCGTGCCATTTTATTGGAGGAATTGAATAGAACTAACTAAAATATTATTATATATGTTTGTTAAATGTTTTTACATTTATCCAGTAAAACTTAGAGGCTTAAAATAATAAAGGAACTCAATTTTAAGCATAAGTACTCTAATATTCATTAAAGGGGCGATTTACCACCTTTTTATGGAAAACCCACCTTGAATATAGTTTGGTCCTTTTTATATGTTATATTTGACAATATAAAATTCTTCTTTAGAATTGGGAAAACAAAATTTACTTTGGGTAAAATTTTTGTATCTTTCTGATAAAATTCATTTTTTATGAATAGTGAAAAATACTGTATTATAATTCAAAACTTTCTTTTAATATAATTTATTTATATGGTCAGATTATCTTTTTAAATGGTTTCAAAGTGTAATTAGATATATTTTTACAATTTAATCCAATGCTGGTCATTGGAAGAAATTTCACGTTGAAATTGGGCATAAACAAGGGTCAATCTTTTGAAAGATATTGTTTCTTAAAAACATGCTATTTTTTTGATAACGGGAATTAATATTAAATTAATTATTGAGACTTCTATGTTTTTATTTTTTTTAAATAGACATCATTTTTGAATTTTTAATATCAAATATATCTTGCTCTGATTTTTTCACATTTTTCTGAAAATCATCAATTTTTGATTAATAGTGAAACCACTAAGTAGTAGTTAAAAAATAGACTTTTTCATTAAATTTTTTTTTACCGCTTCATTGAATTGAATTTAAAAAATCCAACATACATGGTTGTTATTAGAATGTAAAATCTGGTTCAATAATATGAAAATAATATTTGGTGAATATTAACTTTTGACTTTTCTTTACCGCAGTTAAAGGTAAATAGGGTAATTCAAGGTAAAAAGAATATTATAATAATACCAAATTACCTTAACACTTTTCTTAACATTATTCGATGAGTCATGGCCGACCATGGTCATCCTTGGGTCGATTTTAGGACCCCATGGATCTACTTTAGAGTGATAATGACTCTTTAGATTAATTAATTTAAAGTAATGACAAAAACGACACAAACAAATATATTTTAGTAAATTAATATTTACATGGGGTTATGTAAGTTATAATTTCAACTATAAATATTCATTGTAAATATAAAAAGATTTCCAACATCATTGTAATTTTATTATAATTTTTAGACATCAAATAAATTAAATTATTTATGACACAATAATGATGTGGTGTTTATCTCATCAATAAATGATTTAAATAAATAAGATTATAATGATTAAAATATTATCCAAAACATGTGAAATTATGATTGGATGATTTTAAATAGAAAATTAGTCATCGTATCTTAGTCTTTAATTTGTTTTGGACCTTTTTAATCCAAATATAAGATTATAATTAAATAATAGTTTCACACTTTCCTAAAGAGCCCCTTCTCTCCCTTATAAAATGAGACCACTTCCAACCAATTATTCACACCTCTCAAGCCTTTTTACTCGCCCAAAATATGCCAAATTAATCTCCCTGCATTCCTATACTCCACCTAGAATCCTTACCTTAGAAATAAGGCACTTAAAGAAGTCCTTTTGGTTCAAACCAAAGGGAGTTACCCAAATTAAAGGTAATCGTTTTTGTTAAATTCATTTCTTTTATTTTACTTCTCCAACCCCATGAACTATTTTTATTCCTTTATTTTGTAAACAAACCTGTATCTAAAATATACTAGGTTGTTTTTATACAATTTATTTGAGTTACACTTACAGACACCTCCATCTAATGGGTGAAGAACATAATGCTTCTGTGGATGGAAAACTAACGCCTCATGAAACGATGATTGTTAGATTATCTCCTATCGTCTCTTATGGTGGTCGTTATGATGACATTGTATTTATATATTATGTATAATATGTATATTATTTCTCTATGCTTCTATAATTTTCATTTAAAAACACACCTTTTTTTCTTTCCAATATATGTGACCACAATAATTTCATTTGAGGAAGTGCGGACTACCGCTCCCTCAAGGTGATATGATTCATTCATGACATTCATGGAACGTATAAAGGATAGAGGTAATTAAATTTTGTAAAACATATTTCATATGATATTATACCAGAATTATAATATACCTATGTATCATTATGTTTTAATTCCATTAAAATACAAAATAGAAATGAAAATAGCTTTCATGCGTACGTACGACTTACCCTCTCCATGAAAAGTGAATTTAATTTATTATCACCAAATGTTATGTACTGTTATAAATACATATTATAAGGCCACAGCCTTAAACCTTACTTAATCTTGATTTATTACAAGATTACACATTGAGTATCTTTTCAGTTTTATAGTTTTAGAGAATTAGATCATAAAACTTGCATTACATTCCACATTTAAACAAAGTGGTTACATAAAAGATAGTATTCATTTTTCCCATTAACAGAAACATATTTAAAATAAAACATGGATTCTTTCTTGACACTTCCTTGACACTATCATCCTATCATGTACCCTTCCCTTGACCTGTGAAAAACATTTCAAAAACTTGGGATGAGCATAAAAAGCTCAGTAAGGGATATAAAAATATGGAAAGGAAACATGAGTACAAGTATATATAAGAATCAATGAAATCAAACTCTAATCTTAAAACATAATCACTTTAACATAACTCATAAAATCATTAATAAATCATAGAAATCATAATACATAAAGGTAACTTGAGGCATTAATAACATTCTTATGCAGGGAGTAACCCTCATGGAAATGTTTGTAATACCCATCACAATATATTACCTAAATCTCTTTGGAGAAAACTTAACGTTTAACTCCTTCGCATTACCCAATGAATTAGAGAGCTATATCGGGCTCACCCGCCCTTAGTTTATCACTGAACCACCCGTCTTCATCAACAATGTCCAAGAACCATAACATAATCGTATCACATAAAACATGCATAAAGGAAACATAACATTTCCACATTTCAATCACACGATATCAATACAACACATTAATATAATAAAAACATTATGAAAACCATTTTCAATACCAAAATAAAAGAAAATTAAAATAGGGTATTTATTTTTCTTTTTTTAAAAAAGGTATGTCTTGTAGAGGAAGCCAAAACTCAAATAATGGTCACGACGGTGGAGAAGTCATTATCGCCGCATACATACGACAAAAACATTCCCTCTTGTCATTTAGTAAAATGCTTCATATAAAAAAAAGATTCCTTTTGGATAAACGTAAAAGTCAAAGGGGTTTATACACCGTATAAAAGAAAGCTATGTATAAAACAAAATATGCCTCAATGAATGGAGATTGAGACGAAGTCCCATACCTCGTATCTGACTTGACTTGATCGTTCTTTAATCTCCTGAATAATAAACTTGAGATAATTTATACTTTCTTAAGAACCTTTTTCAAGTTCATTATTCCTTTTATATCATTTATTACCATGTCATGAACACTATGTTATTATTTATGTTTATAAAGGTCGTTTTAACGATCATTGGTACTTGAGTAAAAAATAAACTCTTTATAATTACAAGTTGTTCATGTATCCATTATATCCAGAGTTATACTCATGATGTAGATATCATATATATCATATATATCCAGTATATACATGCATTTTTTATATTACATAACGTTTAGAGGTAAGAAACGAAATGCACCGTTCATGGAGACGGTAAGCCGTACGTACGCATGACCGCTACTTTCATTTCTATTTCGTATTTTATGGAATGGAATAATAATGATATAAAGGTATATTATAATTCCAGTATAATATCATATATAATATAATTAAATCCATCCTTTATACGTACCACATATGGTATTAACGAATCAAATCACTTTGAGGGGGCGGTAGTCCGCACATCCTCAAATGAGGATATCACGTTTACCCATAATGGAAACCATAAAGGTATGCCATAAATGAAAAATACACAAGATTAAAGAAAAAATAAACATATCATATATCATAGATAAATATAGTGACATCTTAATGGTCACCTTTAAAGGTGTTATATGAGTGTTGAACAATCATCGTTTCGTGAGGCAGAAATTCGCCATCCACAGAAATAGTATGTTATTTAACCATTAGATGTAGGTGTGTGTAAGTGTAGCTCGAATCCATCTTATAACAACATCCTAGTATATGTAATATACTAGTTTTGTTACAAAAGAAATTAATAAAAAGAGTTTAGGGGGTTGGAGAAGCAAAATAAAAAACAAGAACACAAGAGAAGACACTACCTTTAAATTGGGTAACTCGTTTTGATTTGAGGAAAAGGCTTCCTTGGGAAGACTTCTGTACAAAGTGAGGATTCTAAGAGTTATAAAGGGATGTGGAGAGACAAAATGGGCAGGGGTTGGCCGAGCCAAAGGCTTTGGAAGTGTGGGTAAGGTGGTAGAGGTGGGGGCCTTTTATAAGAGGAGAGGAGGGGCACTCTTGGAAAGTTACAAAATGTTACTTTATTTTCAAATGCGTTTCAGATTTTAAAGGTCCCACATTGATGTATTTCATGTATAAGGTGATACGGGTTTGAAATCCACCCATTCAATAGGTATTTGAAAAGTGTAGATCTTAGATTTTACATTATCTTTTCATTTTATTTAAATCGTTAAATAATGAGGTAATCGTTGCATCATCATGATGCCATAACTAATTTATTTTTTTTAATGCCTAAAAATTATAAAACAAATAATATGATGTAGGAAATATTATTATATTTCCAGTGACTATTTATTGTAAAAAATCTGACTTGTATAACCCCATTTAAAAATTGATTTAGTAAAACAACTCATGTTTGTGTCATTTTTACTTTAACAAAAAAGATATTAATTTCATTTTCCTACCAAAGTGGCTCCATGGGGTCCCCAAGTTTACCCATGGATTTTATTGGTCGGCCATGACACATCCAATAAGGTTAGGACATGTTTCACATTCATTTCATATTATTAAAACATTATTCTTACATTAAATTACACTAATTACCTCTAATCGCGATTAAAAACTTAAAAGTTACTATTCACCAAAAAATTATTTTAATCCCATTGAACCATATTTTACTTCTTAATGACAACCATGTATGTTGGATTTTTGAAATTCAAAACACAGAGGTTGTAAAATTTCATTTAAACGAAAAATCAGTTTTTATAAGTACCACTTAGTGGTTTCACTATTCATCAAAAATTGAAGTTTTCCAGAAAAATACCAAAACTTCACCCTAAGCTATATTTGATATTCCGAATTCAAAAATGATGTCTATTTTAAAAAATTCATATCATATAAGTTACATTAATTAATTTAATAATTAATTCCCGCTGTCATGATAAATAGCGTGTTTTTATGAAACAATAAGTATCAAAAGATTGGCACTAGTTTAAGTCCAATTTCAATGTGAAATTGATTCCAATGACCACCATTGGATTAAATGGTAAAAATATATTCTAATTTCGCTTTAAAACCAATTAAAAAGAAAATATAATCATCTAATCAAATTAGATTAAAAAGAGGATTTGAATTAAAATACACCATTTTTCACTATTCATTAAAAAAAGAACATTATCAGAAAAATACAAAAAATTTATACAAAGTAAATTTTAATGACCCAATCATAAATAATATGTTTATTTTGACAAATATAGCTTATAAAATTGTCAAAATATAGATTTAAAAATGGTTTTCCATCAAAAGGCAGTAAAACAATCTTTTACAAATATTAGTGTATTCCATGCTTAAGATTGGATTTATTCTCAATTTATGCATCTAAAACACTATCTGATTCATTAATAGTCATAGATAAAAATATCTATTATTAATTACTTACTTGGGAAGTTACATCCTTCCCCCCTTTAAGAAATTTGTGTCCCTGCAATTTATTTACTTATCGAATAAGTGGGGGTACTTATCCCTCATTGCATTTTCAGATTCCCTTGTTGCCTCTTCAATCATGTGGTTTTTCCACAAAACCTTCACCTGATGAATCACCTTATTCCATATCACTTGCTCCCTGTGGTCAAGAATCTGGACAGGTTGTTCCTCATAAGATAGGTTCTTTTCCAGCTGAACTACCTTTGGACTCAAAACATGAGATGGATCTGGCATATACTTTCTCAACATCGAATCATGAAAAACATTGTGTACTTGAGATAAACTCGGAGGTAAAGCCACTCGGTAAGCAACTGATCCAACTCTCTCCAGAATTTCATATGGTCCAATGAACCTTGGTCTCAGCTTTCCTTTCTTACCAAATCGCATCACACTTTTCCATGGTGAGAGTTTGAAAAAAGCATGATCACCTACCTCAAAAGATAGATCCTTCCTCCGGTTATCCGCATTACTCTTATACCTGCTCTGAGATGTTCTCATGTGTTTCTGTATCATCTGAACTTTTTCTGCCAACTCTTCTACCAATTCTGGTCCCATCAGCTTCCTTTCACCTACTTCATCCCAGAAAGCTGGAGTTCGACACCGCTTCCCATATAACGCCTCAAATGATGCCATCTGTATACTAGAATGAAAACTGTTATTATATGAAAGCTCAACCAAAGAAAGATGTTGTTCCCAACTTCCCTGATAATCCATCGAACAATCACGTAGCATATCTTCCAAAGTCTGAATTGTTTGTTCTGATTTCCCATCTGATTGAGGATGAAAAGCTATACTAAAATTTAATTCAGTACCCAACGACTTCTGAAAGACTTTACAAAATTTAGAAGTGAACCTGGGATCACGATCAGATACAATGGAGAGAGGAACTCCATGTAACCTGACTATCTCTTTAAGATACAAATGGGAAAGCTGGTCTAGGGAAAAAGTATCTCGTATAGCAATAAAATGAGCAGATTTAGTCAAGCGATCAACAATAACCCAGATTGCATTATTACCTCGAGACGTCTTCGGTAATCCCAAAACAATGTCCATGGATATATTATCCCATTTCCATTCTAGTACTGGTAAAGGCTAAAGCATCCCTTTCGGTAACTGCCGCTCTGCTTTAACCTGTTGACAAGTCAAACACTTCACAGTTAAATCTGTAATATCTATTTTCATTCCATCCCACCAGTAATACTCCTGCAGATCTCTGTACATCTTAGTACTTACAGGATGAACTGAAAAAGGAGAAATATGAGCTTCACATAACAACTCTCTCTTCAACTTTGAATCACAAGGCACACACAATCTCTTCCCAAATCTCAAAACACAATCATTATCAATGTTGAATTCAGGCAACTTACCTTCCTGAACCAGCTCTACCTTTTCCTACAACTCACTGTCTTGCTTCTGTGCTTTCTTGATTCTGTCTGATAGAGAAGATTTCACTGATACCTGAAACAAAATAGAAGAACATCCTGCACCAACAACTTCTATGCCAAATTTCATTATATCCTTAACCAAAGGATCACATTCCAAATGCAACATTATTACTGAGGCATTACTTTTTCGACTCAAAGCATCATCCACTTTATTTGCTTTTCCCATATGGTAATGAATTTAGAATCATAATCCTTGATTAATTCCATCCATCTCCTCTGTCTCATGTTCAATTCTTTCTGAGTGAATATTTACTTTAATCTTTTGTGATCAGTATTTATTTCACACTTTACTACATAAAAATGATTCCTCCAAATTTGTAAAGTGAAAACAACATCAGCTAATTCCAAATCATGTGTAGGTTAATTTACCTCATGAGATTTCAACTGACGTGAATCATATGCAATTACCTGGTCATTCTGCAATAGGAAACAACCATGCCCTATTAATGAAGCATCACTGTAGATAAAAAACTCACCATTCCTGGAAGGTAGTGCCAAAACTGGAGCATTCACCAATCTTCTTTTCAGTTCCTGAAAACAATCATCACATTCTTTTGTCCAGGTAAACTTAATACCCTTCCGAGTTAGCCTAGTCATTGGACTAGATAACCGTGAAAAATTTCTAACAATCCTTCGGTAATAGCCTGCCAAACCAAGGAAGCTACGAATCTCATTTACATTTGTGGGTCTTGGCCATTCTTCAACAACCTTTGTTTTTGCAGGATCAACAGTTATCCCATCTTTAGAAACAATGTGACCAAGGAAAGAAATTTGTTGCAACCAAAACTCACACTTGCTGAATTTCCCATACAATTTCTTTTATTTAAAGTTTTTCAAAATAACCCTTAAATGTCTTTTATGCTCCTCTTTACTTTTAGAAAACACCAAAATATCGTCAATGAAAACCACCACAAACTTATCCAAGAACTCATGGAAAATTCTATTCATTAAGTCCATGAATACAGTAGGTGTATTGGTTAGCCCAAAAGGCATTACTAAAAATTCATAATGGCCATATCTTGTACGAAACACGGTCTTCGGAACATCTGCTTCCTTTACCTTCAACTGATGGTACCCCGATCTCAGGTCAATCTTTGAAAAAAAAACTGAGCTCCCTGGAGTTGATCAAACAAATAATCAATATGAGGCAAAGGATATTTGTTCTTAACAGTGATGTTATTCAAGGATCTATAATCATTGCAAAGTCTCATAGAACCATATTTCTTTTTAACAAATAAAATAGGATCACCCCATGGTGATGTTCTAGGTCGAATGAAACCTTTCTCTATTAAATCTTGTAATTGCTCCTTCATCTCTAAAAGTTCAATTTGATCCATTTGATAAGGGGGTTTTAAAATTGGATTAGCATCAAGAACTAAGTCAACAGTAAATTCAACTTCCGGATCTAGTATTATTCCAGGAAACTCATCAGGAAAAACATCCGGATACTCATTTACCACTGGCACATCATTAATCTGAATAGTTCCTTTGTTTTCAACGATATGTGCAAGGTAACATTCATTTCCATATTTTACAAGTTTCTCGGCCTCTTGATAAGTTATCAACAGTAAGGGTTCATTCTTGTACACAAACTGAAAGTATTTCTGAAAAGAAACTTCTTTAGCTCTACAGTCAATCTTAGCATTGTAAATAGAGATTCAATCCATACCTAGGATAACATAAAACTCTACTAGAGGTAAAAAAATAATGTTTGCAAGTAGGTTCTTTCCACGGATAAGGGTAGGAAGATTCTTATAAATTCTTTTTTCCTCAACATTTCCCCCAGGTGTTTTTACCAAATGTTCAGGAGTCGTTTCGTGAGATGGTATTCCCATTTTACTAGAAAAGGTTTTAGAGAAGAAATAATGTGTAGACCCCTAATCAAACAACACACTGGCATAATCTGAAAAAACAAACAATGTTCCTGATAAAAATTCATTTGATGGCCTGACATCTGCTGAAGTAGTTTCAAAGGATTTCACCACCCCTTTCTGCTTGTAGTCTAACTCCTTACCATCAATCAATCTCTTTGTCGGACACTCATTTTCTTAGTGACCCATCTCATTGCACTTAAAACATTTCACTAACTGTAAATCAAATTTGGACTTACCATCACCTTGATCTTTTTCAGTGCAATCACGAGTCTTATGTCCCATCTTACCACATCAGTAGCACTTTACAGAATTCAGAAGACATTCCCCAGCATGCCTTTTACCACATTTACCACAAAATGGAAACTTAGTTTTCTTATCGTCAAACCTTTTTGAAGAATTCTTTCCTTTCTCCTGCCACCTCGGTCTCTTCTTCTACTGGTTGTTATAGAACACTTGATCATCGGAGAACTCAATTTCCACCTTCTCAGCACATCGAACAAGCTTTTCATAACTTTTAAACTCATGAGAAGCCAATGCCCTTCGATATTTTGTCTTTAATCTTGAGTAAAAATGATTGATTTTACTATCAAGGTCTTGGATAAAATTTGGAGCATACCTTGCCAATCGAGTGAACCTTTCTTCATAGGCAGCCACTGAGTCTTCCTCTTACCTCAACTCCAATAATTTTTTTCCATCCTAAGTTGAACAGCCTTAGGAAAATACTTCTCAAGAAACATACCATTGAATTCATCCCAGTCGAGAGCATCAATCTCATCAGCGTCCCTGATATTTTTAACCATAGACCACCACCGATCTGCTTCACCCTACAAACGGTAAATAGAAAGACTAACCTTTTGATTGTCTGAACACACCATGACATCAAAAATATTCTCCAATTATTTAATCCACCCTTTAGCTAGAACATGGTCAGATGATCCTCTGAATGATGGGGGATGTTGCCTCATGAAATGTTCCACCACTGACATGTTCCTCTGTGGTTGATTTGGCTGATCTCGTGCATGGATACCACCGCCATTTATCACTTGAGTCAACTGTACCATTACTACAACAAACTGTTCAGTTCCAATTACGACCATCTCAAGATACTGATTCAGAAGGTCATTTCCTTCTGTATGCCTTCTTAGAACTGTTTCCCTATTTCCTCTGCAGAAAACCATTCTGAACAAACATGTCTTAGATGAAGCAACATGGTAATCATCGAATGTTGTATCATTTCAATCATACCATAAAAAAATATTTTTGGATAATCATTTAATAAAATTATAACTCCTAAAGTTATCTAAACCGACCTCTGATACCAACTATATGGCCCCAGCCTTATACCTTACTTAATCTTGAGTTATTACAAGATTACACATTGAGGATCTTTTCAGGTTTAGAGTTTTAGAGAATTAGATCATAAAACTTGCATTACATTCCACATTTAAACAAAGTGGTTACATGAAAGATAGTATTCATTTTTCCCATCAACGGAAACATATTTAAAATAAAACATGGATTCTTTCTTGACACTTCCTTGACACTATCATCATATAATATACCCTTTCCTTGACCTGTGAAAAACATTTCAAAGACATGGGATGAGCATAAAAAGCTCAGTAAGGGATATAAAAATATGGAAAGGAAACATGAGTACAAGTATACATAAGAATCAATGAAATCATACTCTACTCTTAAAATGTAATCACTTTAACATACCTCATCAAATGATGAATAAATCATAGAAATCATAAGACATAAAGGTAACTTGAGGCATTCATAACACTCTTACGTAGGGACTAACCCTCTTTGTTACGTTTGGAATACCCATTACAGTATATTACCTAAATCTAATCGGAGAAACCTTAACGTTTAACTCCTTTGTATTACCCAATTCATTGGAGAGAGATATCGGGCTCACCCACCCTTTTTTTATCATGGAACCTCCCATCTTCATAAACAATGCCCGAGACCCATAAAATAATCGTATCATATAAAACATACATAAAGGAAACATAACATTTCCACATTTCAATCACACGATATCAATAAAACACATTGATATAATAAAAACATTATGAAAACCATTTTCAATAACAAAATAAAAGAAAAGTAAAACAGAGTATTTATTTTTCTTTAAAAAAAAGGTATGCCTTGTAGAGGAAGCCGAAACTCAAATAATGGTCACGGCGGCGGGGAAGTCATTGTCGCCGCATACATTTGACAAAAACATTAACTTTTGTCATTTAGTAAAACACTTAGTATAAAAAAATATTCCTTTTGAATGAATTTAAAAGTCAAAGGGATTTATACACTGTATAAAAGAAGGTTGTGTATAAAACAAAATATGGCTCAATGAAAGGAGATTGAGACGAAGTCCCATACCTCGTATCCGACTTGACTTGATCGTTCTTTAATCTCCTAAATAATAAACTTGAGTTAATTTCTAATTGCTTAAGAACCTTTTTCAAGTTCATTATTCCTTTTATATCATTTATTACCATGTCATGAACACTATGTTATTATTTAAGTTTATAATGGTCGTTTTAACAATCATTGGTACTTGAGTCAAAAATAAACTCTTTATAATTACAAGTTGTTCATGTATCCATTATATCTAGAGTTATAATCATGATGTAGATATCATATATATTATATATATCCAGTATATACATGCATTTATAATATTACATAACGATTATAGGTAAGAAATGAAATGCACCATTCATGGAGACGGTAAGCCATACGTACGCATGAACGCTACTTTCATTTCTATTTCGTATTTTATGGAATGGAATCATAATGATATAAAGTTATATTATAATTCCACTATAATATCATATATAATATAATTAAATCCATCCTTTATACGTACCACAAATGGTATTAACGAATCAAATCACTTTGAGGGGGCGGTAGTCCGCACTTCCTCAAATGAAGATATCGCGTTTACCCATAATGGAAACCATAAAGGTATGCCATAAATGAAAAATACAGAAGCTTAAGTAAAACATAAACATATTATATATCATATATAAATATAGTGACATATTAATGGCCACCTTTAAAGGTGTTATATGAGTGTTGAACAATCATCGTTTCGTGAGGCAGAAATTCGCCATCCACAGAAACAATATGTTCTTTAACCATTAGATGTAGGTTTGTGTAAGTCTAGCTCCAATCCATCTTATAAAAACATCCTAGTATATGGATGATACTGGTTTTGTTACAAAAGAAATGAATAAAAATAGTTTAGGGGGTTGGAGAAGCAAAATAAAACATAAGAACACAAGAGAAGACACTACCTTTAAATCGGTAACTCTTTTTGATTTGAGCTCAAAGGACTCCTTGGGAAGACTTCTGCCCAAAGTGAGGCTTCTAAGAGTTAGATATGGATTTTTAGAGACACCATGGGCAGGGGTTGGCCGAGAAAAAGGCTTTGGAAGTGTGGGTAAGGTGGTAGAGGTGGGGGCCTTTTATAAGAGGAGAGGAGGGGCACTCTTGGAAAGTTACAAAATGTTACTTTATTTTAAAATGAGTTTCGGATTTTAAAGGTCCCACATTGATTTATTTAGAGGATAAGGTGATAATTGTTCGAAATATACCTATCCTATAGGTATTTGACAAGTTTAGGAGTTATAGTTTACATTATCTTTTTATTTTATTTAAATCGTTAAATAATGAGGTAATCGTTGCATCATCATGATGTCATAACTAATTTAATTTATTTAATGTCTTAAAATTATAAAACAAATACTATGATGTAGGAAATCTTTTTATCATTCCAATGACTGTTTATAGTAAATAATATGACTTGAATAACCCAATTTAAAAATTGTTTTAGTAAAACAACTCATGTTTGTGTAATTTTTACTTTAACAAAAAAGGTATTAATGTAATTTTCCCACCAAAGTGGCTCCATGGGGTCCCCAAGATGACCCATGGATTTTCATGGTCGTCCATGAAACATTAAATAAGGGTTGTACATGTGTCAAGTTTATTTCATATTATTAAAACATTATTCTTACCTTAAATTACACTAATTACCTCTAATCGCGATTAAAAACTTAAAAGTTACTATTCACCAAAAAATTATTTTAATCCCATTGAACCATATTTTACATATTAATGACATCCATGTATGTAGGATTTTTGAAATTCAATACACAGAGTTGGTAAAATTTCATTTAAACGAAAAATCAGTTTTTATAAGTACCACATACTGGTTTCACTATTAATCAAAGATTAAAGTTTTCCAGAAAAATACCAAAACTTCACCCAAAGCTATATTTGATATTCCGAATTCAAAAATGATGTCTATTTTACAAAATCCAAATCATATAAGTTACATTAATTAATTTAATAATTAATTCCCATTGTCATGACAAATAACGTGTTTTTATAAAACAATAAGTATCAAAAGATTGGCACTAGTTTAAGTCCAATTTCAAAGTAAAATTAAATCCAATGACCACCATTGGATTAAATGGTAAAAATATATTCTAATTTCACATTAAAAACAATTAAAAAGATAATATAATCATATAATCAAATTATATTAATAGGAGATTTTGAATTAAAATACAACATTTTTCACTATTCATTTAAAAAAAGAACATTATCAAAAAAATACTAGAAATTTATCCAAAGTAAATTTCAATGTCCCAATCATAAAAGAATAAGTTTATATTGAAAAATCTAGATTATAAAATTTTCAAAAGATAGATTTAAAAATGGGTTTCCATCAAAAGGCAGTAAAACAATATTTTAAAAATATTAGTGTATTCCATGCTTAAGATTGGATTTATTCTCATTTTAAGCCTCTAAAACACTATCTAATTCATTAGTAGACATAGATAAAAATATCTATTATTCATTACTTACTTGGGATGTTACACATATATATACTGGATATATAATATATATATGATATCTAAATCATTTATATCATTCTATAGATAATGGACTTTTGACCACATGGATAAATTGTGATTATAACAATTTCATTTTTGACTCAAGTTCCGAACATCAATAAAATATCCAATATGAACTCAAATAATTAACTAATTATTATAGAAAGGTAATATGTGATATAAAAGGAATTATAAAATTGAAAATTGTTCTTAATCAAATAGAAATTAACATAAGTTTATTAATCAGGTAGAACAAGGAACACACAAGACAATTCGAACTTGAGGTAAGGGGTTGCTTATCTCACTCTTAATTCAGTGTGATTTCTATTGTTCACCACATATTTATTGGATGTGGTTTATTTTTTTCTTTCCATAATTTTATTCATTGTGTAATATAATTTAATTTATGGATATTTACATCATCATTGTATGATCCTTCTTCCATGGGTGTATGTTTTGTAAGTTACCAAATCGATAAGGGAATTTGAAATTTCAATTTCCTCTCATTCGGATTTACGCATACATCATTGATTATTTTACTCCAAGATTATGTGTGGAATAACTATTCATTTTCTTATATCATAATTTCCACTCTCCTTTCTGTGGATATAATTTTGATACACATAATCACTCCGTTGATAAATTCTCAATTCATCGATATGAACATGATAAGTGTAATTTTAACTCAATCTCCATTTGTTGAGTTAAATATCCAATTAATTGGTGTTGTTTTTACAAGAAAATGTGTGAATGTCCTCTGATTGATTTACACTGAATATAAAATCATATTGAGTGTATTTATATTTTTCACACATAATTATATCGTTGATTTAACCATAACCTATGGATACGGTCTTTATAAGACATTTCAACTCAATTTACATTCCATTGAGAATTCTTTGTTGTTATACACCAAATAACTTTTATATGGTGTATATAATGAACTTTGACATAGTATATCATGAATTTCTTTATTATCATGATATTGAATATTTTTTATTACCTCAATTATTTGTATTCAAGTGTCTTTGTTTTGGTTTGGAACTCTAACTAAAATATCATTTTAAATTTTTTAAAGATTTATTATTCTAAATATTTTTCATTAATGTCCATGTTTTAAAAATGGTTTTAAGGATGTATTTATATGGACATTAAATTTTTATAATTACAATTTCTTTTAAAAGTTTTAAATTGGTATGGGACACTTTGATTCAAAAATCTATTTTTAAATGGATTCTTGAAAAATAGTGTGACTGTTAAATGATTTCAAGAAAAAGGGGGATATTTCTCTCTAATAGTTTTATGATTATTTTCATCTCTGTAAATATCCTTAATTATTATTGATTGAGCTTAATCTGATACAATACAATCTTTCATATTGTATCGAATGAGTTATGTTTGACTGTGGATGTGCTATTTTTATACCATTCATGGTTTGTGGATAAAGTATTGACATTCCGTATGATAATTTTAATACGAGTGTTTATTTCATGTTTCAAACTTTTCATATAAGGAATGAATTAGACTTAGTAAGTGACGAGTGGGGCCCTTCTATAGCTCGTCGATGCATCTGTAGGTCTCATGAGACAAACTAGTGTCTTGGCACAAGGCCTTGGGAAAACATTTATTTGTAGTCTTGGCACGAGGCCTTGACTATGTGGTTATGAATGTCTGGCATTATACATTCCCTCGTTATGAGATTAGTTATTACATGTGATTATTTGGCTAGTAGAATTTCCATGCGCATGTTAATATGGAAGTATTTGATTTATTTTTTCCATATTATGTTCAAGTTTATGTTTAAAAGGGTGTTTTTTTATTACACATCTTGCCTTAAATGTTTATAGCTTCTGCTAAATTATTTACCCTTACTGAGAATCTGAGCTCACCACTTTCTTATGTTTTATTTTTTCTTGGATCCCAAGAAGTATTTTATGATTGTGATATAGGGTTAATATAATGGAAGAATGGTGTTCCTAAAATATTATTTATGTTGTGTTGTATGTTCAAAAGTGTAATGTAACGTTCATGTATGTAATCTATTTTCCCAAACTACTAAACTGAGCAGTCCTTTGGGAATTGATTCCTTGTAATCATGAAAATGTTTTAAAATAATGCACCGACTATGGGTAACTGTGATCGGGGCGTTACACTCTTACATTATGCTAAAATCTTAAACAATAGTACAATTTTCTTAAAAAACATTTTTTAAATAAAATAAATATTTTAGGAAAAACCCAAAAAATATAATATTAAGGTAATATTGTGATTCTAAATCCAAAAATAATTACCACATTTTCTATTTAAAATTATCAAATTTTGAAATTAATTTTTTTGAATAAAATTATAAAATACAATGAAAATCATTTTTATTAAAAAAATTATTTCCAAATATTAACTGTTATTATTCTGATCCCATATCATTTTACATATAAATTGGTTTTATCCAATTATTTATATCAATCATATTTTATCATTAATCATATTATTCTTTAAATATAAATTTATATCTCATAAAATATAAATTTTTATAAAAATATTTTCTGAAATAATAAATGATCTTATAATTAAATATTGGTAAATTAATTAAACATAAATCTTACAAAAATTAATTTTTTTTATATTTTAATATAATTAATAAATATTTTAATAATATTTTTCCTCACTATTTGAACATTTATTTTTTAAGAGTATTACATAAACATTTATATTTTATCTAAACATATCATGATTTCATTTATTTTCATTATTTTTTGTGAATCAAGATATCAAATACAATTACTTATTTAAATGTAATAATATATTAATATATATATATATATATATGTTTTATGTGGTGTAAAACACATTTGGGCCCTAAAACATATGAATTTTTCATTTTCATGGTTGAACTCAAGAACATTCCTTACCATATTTAGTTATTCTTTGTCTTCATTTTGTGCCTTTTTGATATCTTCATAGATGGATGGTTGCAGATACATTTTATAATGATAGCATTCCTCTCATTACCTTATTCTTGTAAGGTATTTTCAATATAAATCCATGAATTTTTGACCTTTTTCAATCCACATCATAGATAAGGTTTCATGATCCTTTCAACTCCGACCATAATAAGCCTTATTTTCCTTCATTTGGTGATAATGTATTGAGGAATAATAATCCATGATAAACTCCAACCATATCCTTAGGTATATATTTTCCTCATTTTATGTAAATATATACATTATGTTTTTATGAAAAAAATATTTATCACACTATATACTATAGAGATTATACCACCATATATTTATGGGAAAAAATTTGGATAGTACTTATAAATCATAATCCAGATAATATTTCTCATCAACCATTAATGAGAGAGAGTAATATGCTACCACCATATGATATTTTTAGTAGGAATTATAATACCGTCTTTAATGAGTCATAATATATAACTAATCATTTGTCACTGTGAGGTAATGTTACTACATGTCTGACAACCAAACTATTATTAAGCTCCTTGATGGGTTGTTTACATTAATATATAAATGGAAATATTAATTATTTCTATATTTATTCTACTTAAGGATTTGATAACTATGATATAATTTTCTAAAATAATCGATAATATCCGACCAATCTATGAAAATTGTATATCTGAATCCTTGTTTGTGGTTTAGAATATTTCTCAACAACCAAAAATTGTATTGATATAGTAATATTATATATTGGTTTGACATGACCTAATAACTAGAATTTATACAACCAAAATTACAAGTTGTTATATTTAGAATTAAAATTTTCATTCATCAATGTCTTCAAAAAAAATTCTAAAATAATATTTATAATCTTCCTTTATATTTTTAAATAGAATATTTTAATGTATATAGAACAATATAAAATGTTTGATAGAATATGTAAATATTCTATTCATTAGATCAATGATAATGGTGTGTGATTTAGTAATTATCAATTACATTACTATAAATTCATAATTTCCATACGATGTATGGATGAATGTCTTGGTTATATCATCCCTTTTGACTCAAAATTAATGATATCTAGAATAAAGGACAATCATTGAAAATTAGTGAACCCATAATAGTTGATCCAAATAGTCATAAATACTATGTGTTGAATAAATTTTCATGATATTGATCCTGTTATTTTCTGGAATCTCAATATAGAGTTGCATCGATACATATAAAATAAATAAACGATGTACCCCATGGTGTTTCACATTGAAATGTCATTTCGTTATCGATGTTCTCTTTTAGTTTCTCCTTCAATTATTGAATCTCAGATTAATACATTATAAAAATGGTTTTTAAAATAGGCTTATAACCATATATTTTGTATAGAAAAATTAATTTCATGAATCTTGGGAAAATGAAGAAATTTTTTTAATAATATTTTTTATACAATTCCGAACAATTTAAATAACTAGAATGGTGTGTTTTTATATCTATTAGAGATAGATAATCCTTATGAATATGCAATAAATTCCATATAAATAAATTTCTTTCTTTCAGAGTTTATAGTCATCCTTGTACAAATTAATGGTCATTAGTTGATTGGGGATATAGAATGTGACTTCCCAACCATGATAATTAAAATGGGATCTATATTGAGTGAACCAATCCATCCACAAATTCACATAAAATTCAAATATAAGGTGAATAATAATATTTTTAGGAATAAAATCTCCACAAACATCTATATGAGAGGATTTATATAATTTTGATGAAATCATCATTCCATTATGTGTCTTAAAAAATTATTAAATATATAATAACTGAAGGTTTAATGTGATACCAATAAGAAATTATCAAAATATAAAAGGGTTTTAGGAACTATAATCAAAATACGTTTTTCATTCATCAGTTGTTGATTATAGTATATTTAAAAACATCATTCTTGTGAACAAATTTTGTGGTTATGATTTCATAGGATTTCCATTTACCCTTTTCCTAAGAAGTTTATGATGTTGATTTTCATTATTATCTGTTAGATTCATGCATTGGTTTTCATAATGCCCTTTCTCTATGACATTAAAAAATTAGAGCATGGGTGGCTCATTTTTTAAGAAACCATTACATCCATTTAATTTTTTACCCTCAACATATCCCTTATACATTCATTGTTCTTATGGGCTTATTTTCCACTCATGAAGAATTTAAATTTCCCCAGAAAGAAGTTCCCTCCATGATTCCTTCCACAATTATTATTGAATCAATATTAATTTTCTTCTTACATGGGTTATAATACTATGGTTTCCTTAGAAAACGATTATTCTATCTTTATCGAATAAATTATAATAATAATGGGTGTCCCCAGTCTACATTTATAGCTTTAAATCACATTGATTAATTTATTTATAGATACCAAAGTCTCCTATACTCAATATGTAACAGCCCAACCATATCCATTGGATTTGTAAGAGCTAAGGAGACAATAAGATTTGGTGACATACCCTATATACTAGTTATTGGAAATAAAACATAGGGTCTTAAAAAATCACTTATGTAATATTTTCCCTTAAAAAACACAACCATTCAATAAAATAAGAAAAATATCCAAACAATATTGTTGGAGGCATCAAAGATAGAAAATATATCTCAAATATAAAAATAATCATCAAAATCAAAGTGGAATAAAATATTTAAACAAGACATGGAATCAAAATAATATAACTTCATGGATAAAAATAGAAGATGATCACTATCTGTAATGAAATATCTATGTTCTAACCACCCTTATGAGAAAATATCATCTTGATTCTCTACTTAATAATTGATAAAATTTATTTTACCTGTTTCATGAAGACAAATGTCAAAAAATCAATAGGGTTTATTTGCGTTGTGTGGGTACTAAACCAAGTAGGAAATACCCAAGTGAAATCCAACTAATTCTACTTGGATGAGAACAGGTTATATCGTAGTTAAAAATACATATAAAACCTATAATAATTTAACCAAAGTATTTTATAGAAAAAAATTAAATTAATTTATATAGTTAATCCCTTACTTTAAACAAATTTTAATTATTAATTCCACAATACACACATGTGAATGAATCCCACTAGGTGAATTCCTCACTCAAGAGTAGTATCACATCCTATTGGTCAATGTATCTAATGGTTGTGAATCTAATGTAAATTTATGGAATCAATCACTTTTATGAACTCAAGAATATATATTCTAATAGAATATTAACACATGTAGTTATAGGTATATTCCAAGGTCTAACACTCATTTAGTAATCCAAGGAAATTAATAATTGAAAAAATTTAAACAAACATTAGGCTTCTGTTAAAACAAAAACACAATTTAAAACCATGTAACAAAAGGATATTTCCCAAAAAATCATTAAAAAGCCATTACATAATACTTCTAAACTAAAATAGTTTTCAATAAATAAATCATAAAATTATTCTATTTAGAGTCCAAGAAAATAATTAAATAAAACTATACGTTACAATTACAGAACATGTATAGGGAATATATAAAAAACCCTAATCATACTAATCTCAAAGATCACAAGAAATAATGACACAAACTATCCGATTTTGACTCTATTTCATTTTTCTAAAAGTAATCCAGAAAATATATAGTAAAAACAAGATTTATATAATACAAATGAGAATAAAAACATCAATAAAAGTTTTGATTCAAAGAGAAATGAGAATACCTAGTAATGGAAGAATAACATGGCTCTTTCCATTAATTTACAAGTTTATATGCTTGAGGAGTCATTGAAATTGGTCTAAAAATGACATGGATCACAAAAATAATCCTTGAAGAACCCTCAAATTTGATATCCTAGGATAGAAGATAATGTATGAGAGTTTTCATGAGTGTATTAGTATAAAATAATAATATTCATATTTTATTAATATTTTTCTATGTTTAGGCCACACAAGTTGATAAATTTTGAACCAACCATGCTAGTGACACTATAAAAAACCCTGGGATTCACTATTGTACTGCATGGTTTCTAAAACCACATTATAACAATAAAAACCCATTTTCTAATAATTCTGAAATATAAAAGATTGTGGTGTTGTTTCTCAGAACTATAAATATACCAAGTAACTCTCATATTCTTTTCCATGGTATCTAATAGAAGATGTATGGTTTAACTTAACCATTTTCATGTAGTACCCACATAAAAATGATTCCAAACATACTAAAGTAATCATGAAACATTAGAAACACAATTGAAGGATTATGAATATTTACAATACATAATAAGATATTTAGGTAACTCAATTAATGGGTGTTAAATTCTCCCATATATTTGGAATTCAATCCATTACATATTTGGATTAGTGGTTCTTTGTATGACTTTCATTCATGGATCCAGAATCTATTTTTCATGAACCAATTTGACCAATTCAATTTAACTATGTTTATATAATACATGAAACTATGTAGTTTTTTTCCTTGAAATAATTTATCCTTTTTATCTAAGATAATAATTGGTGAAATAATAAACTTCACATCAAATTCATGATCAACAAAATCCTATAGAATAACATGGATATTATTAGGTTGGTTTTTTGTAAAATTAGGTACATGAAAGTCATTATTAACTAAACTGAACAATGGTAATAATGAAAATTGACAATCAAGATCACCAATATGTTAAAGTATATAAAAAGTTCCAATATTACAAAGATAAAAATCTCCCTTACCTAAATATTGATCACCATCCATGGAAAGACATTCAAGAACCCATGATCTCTTATGAAGAAAGGGTTAAATGTGGGGACTATCGTCTATATAATAATTCTCAATGATTTGGCATGAAATGAAATACTTCCTGATCATGTGATATTTTTTGATTATTTCATGAATAAGTATAGGTATGAATATTGACTTATATTCAGTCTCTACCCAAAAAAGTGGAGTTAAACAAGGACTATGATCTAATGAATAAAAATGATCAATTTATATCATGTCTTAATAACTATTTCTACATAAAAACTAATGTAATGTAAAATGATCCATCTATGAGACATTGAAATCTGTAACACAAGATCATAGCATGTCTTATACTATGTGTAACATTTATTTCGACATCTCATGCATTTTAGGACGATAAATTATTCTCATTGTCAACCAGGTACCCAAAGCATCCTAAAAATGTCTCAATAATTAATTGGTAAATCAATGATATTGATAAAAAAATGTTAAAATGTGTATTCATTTCAATTTTAGGATATTATTAATGTATTGAATTACAAAATCACTAATCATATTAAATTACAATACCATAATTAAGTGGGATAAATTTTTTATTCTATCCATTATCACCCATATTCAATAATTATTTAAAATAATTATAGGTAAACTTGAGACAAAGTACATAGTGATATGCTCTTATTTTCATATGTGTATAAGAAAAAACACAACTATTGTAGTCAGAAATTTATTATCATGCTTTAATTATTTATATGAAAGGAATCTTGTCACACAATAAACCACATTTAATTTCATTTGTAAACACTAAAAATGTGTTATTTGGGCCCTATGAATCTTTTGGACACCATGATTAATTTCCCATAATAAATATATATAAATAGAATGGAGATTTTTAGAAGATGGTGGAAACACAATCCAATATTAAAAAAGAAGCACCATGATTATATCTTGTTTCTATCCCCATCATTAATTTTTTTATGTAATGGTAGAGATATGATGATAAAATATTTCAAAATACATCAATTTCTAATCCAAATCAGGAATAAAATTCACTAAAAGATTACAAAACATCATTCTTCTCTCTGGGATATAAATTACTATCCTATATCTTAATCATAAATTTCCTTTATTCATGAGGTTCTCTTTCTTGATAGATGTATTATATCTATATTATCGTGTTAGATATGAAATTTCTTTTACCTTATGTATAAACCCTGTCAATATCAATCATCTAGAGTTACTCCATCAATTTCCTCTCGTTTAGGTTCAAATACCATAGTGAGGTTACATACTTCAAGATTTTATAATCTATGAATATAGTAGACTTCTTAGTAAATAGATCATGAAACCATTTTTTCAAACCATGGACCACTAAAAACAATTAAATATTAATGTTTAAGAAATTAATTTCATTATTTAATATTTATCAAGACCTATTTTCATGAGAACTTGACTGAGTCATGAAATGAATGAATAATAATTTAAAAAATAAAAATTACTATATTAGGAAAATATGTGAATTTATATTTAAGTGAGTCTATCAAAAACCTCCAAAAATATTGATAAAAATAATTCATCTACTATAATAGAGGTACATTTCTCAATAGTTCTATCATGGGAGATGCGATACTAGAGAATCCTTGAATGAAGTGGAAATAGTAACCTCATAAGACCATAGAAATATATAACCGAAATAATTTCGTCAAAAGTTCCCATTTGATGATATATTTTATATTTTTTTGGTGTATTTGAATGTTGTTTTAGAAATTACATGCCCTTTTAAGATGACCTCGCATATAAAGAAATCACATTTAGATAATTTTATATAATGTTTGTTCTCCTGTATGTTTCTCAACACTATATCTGAATGTTATTCATGGTATATTTGATTTTGATAATATACTATAATTTCTTACATAAATACCTAAAAAAGGTAATTAGTATCCTTTAATGACATGATTCATCAATGTCATGAAAAATATTGGTTCATTTGTAATATAGAAGGGAATGACAATATATTTATAATGACCACATGGAATTCTGAATTTTGTGTTTGGAATATACTCATACCATACCAAGATTTAGTGCTACTAGAACTTACAATAATTATTTTAGAACCATTGGGTTGTATTAAATTTATTTATACATCATTAATTCATTGAAGAGGACAATTATTCTTTATTGTAACTTGATTCAGTTTCAGATAATCAACATAGAGTCATAAAAAACTAACTAATTTATTTAAAAAAATTACTAGAGTATCCCAAAGATATGAACTCTATATTATGGTTCCTTTTATTTGAAATAGCTCTAATAGTATATTTAATTACCTAAATTCATTTTATTTCATTCTAGATGATGGATTTGAAATAGGAATTTTCCCCAAAAGGAGATCAATATAAAATTCTACATCGCTTTTAGGTGTCTAACAAGTAAAATTTTCAAACACTATGAGGATATTGATAAAATATTATAGTAAAATTTTGAGTTTCAATTATCTCATTATTAACAAAAGTGACTTCTTTTAATTGAAAAGAAAATATTCCCACAACTGGGTTAGTTTTAATTATCAAACTCTTCAAGTGTTCAAATCCCAGTCTCTTTTAATGAGATATATTATCCCACCAGATAAAAAATCTACTCATAACACATGAAAATTAAAATGATCCTTGAACAAAACTAACAAATATATTCCTAGAATTAAATTACAGAAGCCCATCTCTATAGTAAAAAATTCCAAAAAAAATGTTACATCATTGATGGTAATAGAAAAAGCTACAAACTTCAATCCCATATTCACTCACCACCTGAGAGGTTTTAGGATACTCATCACAATTGCAATCATATTAATATGAAATTATATTTTTTTAGGGAATAAGAAGCTCTTAAATATTGGGACGAACTCATAGCCAATATAAATATCATAAGGTTCAGTTTTACAATATTGTTTCAATTTACAGTCAAATGACATTTGTCCTCTATGGTCATTTATTCAGAACCATATAACTAATTAGTTGTTCCTCATTTTCCCATTCATCCATGATTTCTTTGAACTATATACGGATTTATGGAGTTTTTGGCATCACCCTAGACACTTAGTTTTGAGGATGAGAAATATTATGATATAATTGCACATTCATTGTAAATGATGTCTAAGATACATGATAGGTATTCCCATCTTCTGAATTTGGATCATTAGATAAATATTGTTGAGTTTGAACCATTTAATTATAGTTATGATATAATCTATGTGTCTGCATAAAATCCCTCTAATGATTCATAGGAAAACTATATTAACTACATATTATACTATTAATAGAGCAATTAGTGAAGGAAATGAATCCAGTGGGTATGTATTTTGATACTCTTCCTCCCTATGAGTAAGTGTACCTCCTTTTCATATTCGTAACATTTTAGATGCCACGTGTTCCCATAAAAACAAATATGATTACTGCAATAGGATACCAAATGATATCTATTTCCTCAACTTCATAGTATTAACTAGGTTTTATAGGCACTAATACAGAGAATGTTAATTTTAGAATGAATTTTTTGGTCCAGTCCAGACTTGAATATATGTTCCTTTAAGGACTCACTACCCACCACTTAAGGAGAAAAATGAAAAAAGTTCAAAAAAATAGATTAATATTTCATCATTAATTTGTTTTATTTCTTAAAAATCATGAAATATTCCATTCATTTATATCATAAGTGAGTTTTTGTATAATTTTTTGTTGACTATTTCTTCAAATCCCTCCCACATAAGATTTATTTTGTGTTTATCTAGGATAATTAAATCTCACATTGGTGAATAATATCCTTCAATTTATATATATATTTTTAAAATTCACCATTATATTATATGAGTTTCAAAGGAACTTTAATATCTGTTGGATTCACCTATTTTGATACTCCCAAGTCATGTTTATTTCTATAATGGGTTTGTTGATTGACAATCTATTTCAATCTATTTTTAATCTCATGACTTTTCTAAAATTAGTTTACAGTATAAAAAGTTTCTATGTCATGGTCACTATTGAATATTACCGGTAAGAGGTCACTGGTGAAAAGATCACTGATGAAGACCTTACTGATGAAGGTTACCATTATAAAAGTATACATTTATAGAGTTACTATTAGAAGTCACCAGTACACGGACCCTGTTCTAAGGCCTAATGTTGGAGTACTTACTGAAAAATATATATGCTGAGTCAATGTGATAGGTCAATGTTGTGACAAGGTTGCGGCTATAAAATGTTTTTGTTAGAAGTCCACTGTCAGACTTATTACCAAAGTCTACCATTGGGCAAAGTCTACTGTTGGACAATTTCTACCATTGGACAAAGTCTACTGTTGGACAAAGCCTACAATTAGACAAAGGCTACCATTGGAAAAATCCTACCATTGGACAAAGCCTACCTTTGGAAAAATCCTACTATTGGAAAATCCTGCCGCTTGCGAAGCCTACTGCAGGATAAGCCCACTGATAAATGTCTCCTACAGATTGAGCTTGCCTTTGAAGATGCTACTGATTGAAATGCTACTGTTACCAATCTACTGATAAAAAATTCTATACTTTATCCATTTTTTTGATATTATCATAATAGTAATATTTGATTTATTTAATGCATATAACATTAATTAATTTTTTTGGTAGACATATCTGGAGACCATATCTTGACAGAACAAGGTGCAAAAATGATTGCACGTGATGTCCTCACTCCTTTTTTCAGACCTCAAATATGAAAGATAAAAATACTGAGGATAAAAGATATATATATTAAGGCACAAAGAAAAAAATATAGAGTCATGTGTCGAGAAGATGAATGCGTTACTGAAGAACAAGAATAAGTACACTTCAGCACATACACTGAAAATCCAAGAGCTTCACGAAGATATTTTTGAAGAACATATTCAAGGCTATCCTGTTGTTCTTTATGAACTCTCTTATACTAATAATTTGAACATCTCAGTACCTGGAAGCTAGTACCTAGAAGTTTTGACACTCAGTTGTTAGATACAACATGAAGTGAAGAACAAAACATTCATTTCCTCAACTATAAGAAGTCCACAGCTGGTCTTCAAACACATAGTGCATTCTAAACACCATCCTAATTTCTCTGGATCTACTATGTTATTTATTTTAAATTTCTGAGTAGTGTGTGTTTGTTACACACACAATGTCTCATGTGCTTTAATTGGGGGATATATAAAATATCCAATCAAAACTCTCTCACCCTTGTTTCCCACGCATAACTATGGAAGAAGCCTTCTGTGGATGGGTTGCTTGTTTTCCCATGTAGAACTATGGTAGAGGTTGTAGAACCTGGACAGTGTAAAAACTGTAGTAAAACTCGATACAAGTTGTGTATCAAGTTTATTTATACAAACTGCTTGGTGGTAAGTGATCACTATGTGGAGAGGATTAGGTCTCGACTTGATACTGAACCTCTTTCTTACATTGTTGTGATAGTACTCATATAATCTGTTTTATTTTATTCACTGCTTATATTTTTCAAAGATATAAAACTATTTTTAATTTCACTCTGATAGTTAGTTTTCGTTAGTGTGTATATATGCTTAATTCAGTAAACCTATTTCAGTAGTTGAATTAGTGATTTCATTGATTCAACTGAGGAATAATCAACCAAAGATAAATTTGTTAAGTAATTAAATATTTAAATCTCAAATTCCTTAATTGACTGGGATGTTCTGAATTGGGGTATTTTTATCATTATGTTTTTAATAGAAATTTTAATTGGAACTGAATTCACCCCCCTCTTGAGTATCCACTCCAACCAACATTTTGTATCATAGGAGTTTTTATTTTCATGTTTTCAAATTATTATTAACTGTGATTTTATTTTTATCATAAAGATCGTTAAATTTATGTCATATCGAAATTTTCAGTTCTTTATATTCTATGTAACTATGGAAACTAGAGTTGAGGGTGCTGCTACTAACATCCCACCTTTCTTTAATGGTAATAACTGTGCTCAGTGGAAATTAAAAATTAAAATGTATCCAGAGAGAATGGGACCTGGAATCATTGACACAATTGAATAAAAACATGTATTTCCTGCTACTGCTAGGGACACATGGTCTTAGTTGACTAAATCTATGTATAATAATAACTGTAAAGTAATGAATGCCTTTTATTGTTTTCTAGGTGATTATGAATTCAATAAAATATCTTCTTGTAAAAATGCATATGAAATTTGGGATAATTCATCTATTTCTTATAAGGGAACAACTAATGTTAAAGAAATGATACTAAATACATACACTATTAAATATGATAATTTTAAAATGAAGCCTACTAATCCTATTTCGGAAATGTATCTCATGTTTAATGAAATAGTGAACTCCATGAGTCTACTTGGGAAACCAGTGGACAATAAGGACCAAATCATGAGACAGCTTCGATGCCAACCTGACAGATGGAGAGGAACTTCTATTTCTATTTGAGTATCTTGTGACATAAGAAAACTTCTAGTGAAAGATCTAATTGGTAAACTTATGATGTATGATGAAGAGATTAAGGTGAATCAAGAATTATATGAGGAACTATGGAAGAAGTCAGTAGCATTCAAGACATTAACCTCAAATAGGATAGGCAAAAAAATTCAAGTTCCTGTAGAAAGTTCCACTAGTGAAGAGTAAAATTCATATGGTGATGAGGGGATGGATAATCTAGAAAAAATGTTTAAAATGTTTTATCAAACGAAGAAATTCTGCAGGAAGTAAAACTACAATGGAAAATATGATAGTAAAGGAAAATGGAAGAAATACAGAAAATGAAATGACAACTCAAATGAAATAATCTGCTATGAGGGAAAATGAAAAGGTCATGTTAAGGTAGACTTCCTCAAGATGAAAATTAAGAAAAAATATGAATATAAGTTCAAGGGTTATAAAAAGGTTATGAAAGCTACTTTTAGTGCTTCAGAAGAAAGCTCTAGTGGATCCGATGCTTCTAATAGTGAACATAACAATCATGCCAACTTTTGTTTCAGGACATAAACATCTGAGGTAACACTTAACTCTCTGATACATAATGCCTATTATTCTGGGAATAAGAGTGAGGCACATAATGATGAAGATATGAATAAGGATGAACTATTTAAATACTGTGAGATTAGTGAGAATACCTTTAATGAGCTCAAGGACAAATATAAATCATTAAAGAGACAATATGCTTCAAATGAAAATTATAAGTCAAATTTGGATACTAAAAAAGAGAAATTATCCCTACTGTTAAAAGAAAACACTTAACTTAAATAATCCAATGAACAATTAAGAAGAGATATTGAGGATTTTACTGCCAGTAGAGATACCATGACTCAGTTTCTAGGAAAACAGATTTCCCCAAAATATACAACTGGTCTAGGATATCAACCAAGACATAGAAGGATCATTAAAACTAAGTTTATTCCTAAATCTGGACAATTCATAGCTAGTTCACGTTTTGTACTATTTCTTGAAAAAAAATTCTTTAAAAGACCAAAAAACGTGTTTATGTCTCAAAATATATCTTCTGATTATAGGAAATATTTATGAAAAATATGGTTACCATTGTTTTACTTGATAACCTCTTAGGTCTGAAGGAAATCTAGGTACCAAAGTTACCACATGCCTAATCTGTTTTGTAGGGTCGTTGCCTAATGTTTACCTGTAAGACTATGTGGAACTTGGACAGTGGATGGTCAAGACATATGACAAAAGATTATTCTTTCTTTAAGATCCTAATCAATGTTGATGGTGGATATGTAACTTTTAGTGACAATTTAAAGGTAAAAATCTTCAGCTTATACCGGATAGGTAACCCTAATACAATATTAATTTACAAAGTACTTTTTGTTGATGGATTAAAGTTCAATTTACTTAGTATCTTTCAGTTGTGTGATGATGGTTTTTATGTCATGTTTGAAAATTATGCATATAATGTTTTTAATTCGAAAAATGATTTAATATTTACTGCTCGCAGAAATTATAATGTATATGTTGTTGATTTAGATTCTTTAGCTAAGAAAAATGTATCTTGCTTAAATGATTTTCATAAGGAATCCTGGCTGTGGGACAGAAGATTAGGACACTACAATGTGCACTCACTTTGGAAACCAACTAGGACTGGTTTAGTTAGAGACTTACCTAAATTATAATTCCATCTTAACAAAGTGTATAACAACCCATACATCACATACATTATTATTACATCAAAATTGAATCATACTTATTACAACATATAACAAAACCATGAAAGGACCCTATAGGTATAGTGTCTTTAGAAACTGGGAAACATAAACAACTGGTTCATAAATCATCTACGTTGTCTCCCATTTATTTTATTATATCTAGAGTCCCTTTTGGCATATCCTACTTTATATCCATCTTCCTGACCTAGGGAAAATAAAACATACAAAAGGGTGAGCTCAAATGCTCAGTAAGGGTAAAAAAAGAAATATCAGTAATATAATATTCATAAGAACATAACATTTTGAAAATCTTAACCTGTAAAAGAGATCATAATATAATGTCATAGGATAAATCATAGTAATGAAAAGTAATCCCAACTAATCATAACATAAAATATGAAAATTTTTGGAATAAACACATAATCATAGAAAATCATTTCATATTAGTCAAGGCTCGTTTCCAAGACCATCATATCGGACAAAGTCCATTACTGAACCGAGTTCACTCCTCGTTCCAGTCATGTATCACTGAACCAGATTAACTTCCCATTCCAGCCATGTCTATCTCATGAGATATAAATCATTACCCAATGAATTGGAGGGAGATATATGTCCCACCCATCTCATCATGAAACCATTCTTATGTGTTCCACAAAATCATATTGAGGAAACATGCATGTGGATGATAAATATTCCCCTGAAAATTCTAAAGTATAAATAATCTCATATTAAAATGAGATTGCGATATTTTCCCTAACCTTAGGTTCGATAAGCTTTTTACGTGCCCAAACCTCCTGTATAATGATTTAAATAAAGTCATTGACTTATCAAATAATCATATTCATTGTTATGATATCATATATGGTCATATTCGTATCTTCTTGTTAATAATATTTCATTGCAACTTGTTAATCAGGTGTTTATTGCTATATGTTCTTATGCATGTCTTGTCGAATAAATTCTTATTCCACTATTTCAGGTATAGATACCTTATTTAAAGAATGGTATTAGTGTAATATATATCATATTTATTCATTCAATTAATTTATATAATCATTATTCAATGAAGATAATGTAGAATGAGCCGCATCACATCGTGGAGACGGTAGGCCGTACGTACGCACAAGTGATGATATCGTTCCCACGATCATGGAATTGTATTGAAGTGTATGTATACTATTTTAGAATCAATATCAATTTACAATAATAACATATAGTTATTATTTACACCATTATACCCATCCATGTAAGGTGGTGGTGGAAAACAGATTACACCACAGCATGGAGATGGTATTCCGTACGTACGCATGCGCTGTGATTTCATTTTTAGTAGGATGGATAGAAGGTGGAATAGGGTTGTTTCATATTTATAATAACATATCAGTATATGAGTGATACTGATGATATTACTTCATAATGAAACAACTAAATAAGAATAAGTATAAGAAGAAATAAATTTGAAAGAATTGGTAACGGATAATACCTCTTCTTCGACACACTTCTTTAAAATCTCCTCTTAGGTCACTAAGATTTGTCTTTGAAGAAGACCAGGACCTCTAGGATCTTTCTAGGGAAGTGGAGAAGGTGAATTGGCAGGGTTTGGCCAATCTTGAATTCTCAATGTGGTGTTAGGAGGAGAGGGAGGAGGTGCCCTTTTATAGGGGAGGAGAGGGGCACCTTTGGAATTATAAGAAATATTAATTTATAATAAATTCTAACCCCACTTAAAAGACTCCATAAATGACTCAAATCCGAATCTCAGATGATATAGGGTTGTAATAGAATCATCCAATAAAATTTAGACAAGTTGGGAATTAATTTTAGACACTATAAACATTATTTATCCTTATATAATCTATTTAATTTTATTTGTGGTAATAATATTATAAATTTTAAATCAGTATAAATAATTACTTATATGTTTTTAATTGTCCATAATTGTATAATTTATTAAATTTTCGACCATATAAATTTTAATTTACAATTTTTAAATATTTTGGTGATTTTTAAACAATTTTATAATATATAATTTCTATAAATTAACAATAGTGTCAATTTTGACACTATTCATTTATTTGAGTTTTAAAAAAATATATACAAAAGATATGTAAGAAATAAAATATTTAATAGATTCATAACATGTCATTTTTATCTAGAAAATTAGTGGATCACATTAAATAGTTCATATAATATTTATTTTAATACATTTAAAATCATTTATTTGATATTTCAATCTATAAAATAATTTCAACATCATTATTGTGTCATAATTAATGATAATTATTTTATCCCTAAAAATTATAAATAAATTCATATGATGTAGATAATTTTATTAGATTTCTAGGGAATATTTATATCTGAAGTTTTATGATGTTTATCACAAAATTAAAATTATAATTCTTATAATATTTAAGAGGGTGACATGTTGTCACTTTCTTTGGTTTTAATAATAATTATATTATTTCATGGTCAAAAGTCCATGAAATGAATCTAGTCCAACCCTTAGGTGATATGAGTCAACTTGTATTCATCCAATAGGATTTTGGAAGGTGTTAGGGTAATTGTATAATCTTATTTTTACCCTTAATTACCTGATTTACCTTTAACTGCAGTAAATACAAATTACCGGAGTTACTATTCATAATATGAAAAAAATAAAAGTAACCTATTAACATAATTTGGACACAATGATTACAAATATGGAATCAATTTTTCAAAATTCAAAACATGGAAGATTCAGTAATTAATTTAAAATTAATCCTGTTGTTAAGAAAACGGGTTTTAAAAGTTTAAACATTGCCAAAGATTGAAATGTTTTTACATATGAATTCACTGTAAAATTAATGGTAATGACATACATTATATTAAATGGTAAAAATATATTCTATTTATACTTTAAAACCATTAAATATTATAATTTAACCATATAATTTATTGAGATGAAAAAATCTATTTTTAATTAAAATATAGCATGTTTTTACTATTCATTAAAATATGAAAGTTACCAAAATAATATGAAAAATTTATCCAAAGTAAATTTTTATATCCTGATTCCAAAGAATAATTTTATTTTTTTCAAATTGAACTTATAAACATATCAAAAACAAGATTTAAAGTGGGTGTGCCATCAAAAGGGTGAAAACTGCATATTTTGAAAAATACTTATTTTACCCGAAAAATTTATTTCATTCTGATACCATGTTCTTGAAAATATGTAAGATGAATAATAATTTTATAAAATTTAAAATTCATTTAAAACTATTCATAACAGCTAGTTTATAATATTATAATAATATAACGTTGTTTAGTGAAACTCGGTATTGTGTACTACACACGCTATCGAGGAAGGTCACGATAGTGTGTAATGAAAGCCAAGCTAGTGTTGTGTGCAGTAAAAATTCCTATAATTACTAATATAACACAATTAATAAAAAATATACTTCTCATAAAATATCAGGGTGTTACATTCTACCCCACTTAAAATGAATTTCGCCGTCGAAATTCATCACTTCGTAACAAACAGATGAGGATACCTCTCCCTAATCATATCCTCAAGCTCCCATGTAGCTTCTTCTAATTGGTTGTTCCTCCATAAAACTTTCACCAAGCGAGTGGTCTTGTTCTCTAGAACCTTTTCGATATGATCCAGAATCTCTATAGGCTATTCTTCATAAGAAAGATCTTGCTCCAGCGGTACAACATCTGAGTTGAGTACAAGTGAGGGACCGGGTATGTACTTTCTTAGGAGAGATACATGGAACACATAGTGAACTTGAGAGAGATTCGGTGGAAGCGCCAATCAGTAAGCTACCTTCCCATAATGATCCTGTAATTCAAAAGGGCCGGTATACCTAGGGCTCAACTTTCCCTTATTCCCAAATCTTATTACTCTCTTCCAAGGAGATATTCGTAAGAACACTTTATTACCCACTTCAAACTCTAGGAATTTATTTGGTTATTGGTATAATTTTTTTGTCGACTCTGAGCAGCTCTTATGTGTTGTTGAATAGATCAGACGTTTTCTGCCATCTCATCAACAAGATCAGGTCCTAATAGCTTTCTTTCCCTAACTTCTTCCCAGCAAGTTGGAGTTCTGCATTTCTTTCCATAGAGGGATTCATAAGGAGACATCTGAATACTGGAGTGAAAGCTATTATTATAAGAAAATTCCACCAAAGGTAGGTGTTGATACCAACCACCTTTTAAATCCATAGAGCAAGATCTTAGCATATCTTTTAGAGTTTGAATTGTTCTCTCAAACTGACCTTCTGTCTAAGGATGATAAGCAGTGCTGAAACTCAACACTGTATCTAGAGTATGCTGAAGACTTTGCCAGAACTTCGAGGTAAACCTTAGATCCCGATCAGATATAACAGAAAGTGGTACTCCATGAAATCTTACCACTTCCTTTACATATATCATGGCAAGTTGATCCAGAGAGAAATCTTCCCTAATTGCAATGAAGTGTGCCGACTTCGTAAGATGATCAACTATGACCCATATAACATTATTGCTTTTGGATGTATTAGGAAGTTCAGTGACAAAGTCTATAGTGATGTTTCCCATTTCCATTCGGGTATGGGTAATGGTTGTTACATCCCTTTAGAATTTGGCCTTTGAGCTTTAACTGGATGACAAAGAAAGCATCGAGAGATATATTCAGCAACATCTCTTTTCATGCCATCCCACCAGAAGTACTCTTTGAGGTCCCTATACATCTTTGTGCTTCTAGGATGAATAGAGAATGAAGAAATACGAGCCTCATCCAGTAGATCCTTCTTTAATTCTGGGATGGGAGAAACACAAACCTGATTCCTGAACCTTATTATCCCATCACAATCAAGGTTGAATTCAGGAACATTTCTCACCTTCTTTTGTAACTCTACATCATCTTTTTGTGCCTCTTTAATCTTCACATGTATAGATGGTTGGACATTAATTTGAGAAAGATTAGATTTTTCCTCTTCAATTATAATTCCAAGATCCATCCTTTGTAAAATCATAAATATTCGATATCTTTTGATCCTCATCATAGATAATCTAGCATGGTCTTGTCGACTTAATGCCTCTGCCACCTTGTTTACATTCCTAGGGTGATAATGAATTGAGTAGTCGTAATCCTTAATCAGCTCCAACCATATTCTTTGGAACATATTCAGCTATTTTTGTGTAAAAATATACATTAAACTTTTTATGATCAGTATAAATATCACACCTTTCACCATAAAGATAATGACTCCATATCTTTAATGAAAAGATTACCGCAGCTAACTCCAAATCATGAGTTGGGTAATTTTGTTCATGGATTTTCAACTGTTGTGAGGCATAAGCTATAACCATATCGTTTTTTCATGAGAACACACCCCAATACCTTCTTGGATGCGTCATTGTATATCACAAACCTTTCTCCACTAAAAGGCAGTGTGAGCACAGGTGCACTGAATAACATTCTTTTCAAGTCCTTGAAATTCTCTTCACACTCCTCCTTCCACACGAACTAAACTCTTTTTCGAGTCAACCTGGTGTGTGGATTAGATAATCGTGATAAATCTTTCACAAAACGTCGATAATATCCCGTCAAACCAAGAAAACTTCGGATCTATGTTATTGTTGTTTGTCTCGACCATCTTTCGATAACCTCTATTTTTGCTGGATCCACTGACATCCCCTCTTTTGAGATTATGTGACCCAAAAATGAATTTTTTTGAGCCAAAATTCAAACTTGGAAAATTTGGCATAAAGCTTCTCCTTTCTCAGGGTCTTCAATACAATTCTCAATTGATTTTCATGTTCTTACTTGGTCATTGAATAGACAAGAATATCATCTATAAAGACTACCACAAACTGATCAAGATAGTCTCTAAAGACTCTATTCATTAGATCCATGAAGATATTAGGGGAATTAGTAAGACCAAATGGCATCACTATAAATTAATAGTGTCCGTACCTTGTACGGAAATCCGTCTTTGGTAAATCCTCTTTTTTAACCCTTAATTGATGATACCCTGAATGGAGATCAATCTTGAAAAAGTGTTGAGCTCCACGTAGCTGGTCAAATAAGTCATCAATGCATGGGAGAGGATATTTTTTTTATAGTGATCTTGTTAAGTTCTCAATAATCAATGCAGAGTCTCATTGATCCATCTTTCTTCTTAACAAATAGAACAGGTGCTCCCCAAGGTGATGCACTTGGGAGTATGAATCCTTTATCAAGATTCTCTTGGAGTTTCTTCTTAAATTCCTCCAACTCAATTGGGTCCATTCTATAAGGTTTCTTTGAAATGGGTGTAGCACCCAGTATGAGTTCTATTGAAAAATCAACTTCACGATTTGGTGGAAGACCTGGTAATTTCTCCGGAAAGACATCATCAAACTCCCGTACAATGGGTGTACTCTTAATCATGAGTTTCTCTCCAACCATTTGAGATAAATAACCTTCATTTATTGGAATCAAGACCCATAATATGGAAGAAATTTCCGCTGGAAGGTTATATTCATCCTTTCATTGATAGATGATAGTAGATTGATCGAGAATATGAAATGTGATTTCCCTTATTTGGAAATTGTTATGATCTCCGTATAAATAAATCCAATCTATGCCAAGAATCACATAAAATTCCACTATGGGAAGGATCACAAGATTTACAGGAAGCACATTCCCACAAACTTCAATCAGATAATAATTATAACCTTTTGATGTGATCGTTGTGCCATTAGGAGTTGTCACAGTTAACTCAACATCTAATTGTTGAGGTAATACGGCGATACCATTAGAAAATTCATCAGAAATAAAATATTGGGTGGATCCAAAATCAAATAAAACATTTTCTACTTTAGAGTGGATGGTAAGTGTACCTTTCACCACTTCGTTATCGTACTCCACATCGCTGGTAGTAATTGCATGTGACTTTCCTATGTGTTTGGCCTTAAGAGTTTGTTGATGTCGATCATCATCCACAACACTTGGATTTGGGAATTGATTGGTATAATGCCCCATCTCCTTGAACTTGAAACATTGAAGTGTTGGAGTTGCATTCTATGTATCCCATTATTTGTTCGCATTATTAGACATATTCTTCCCATTATTTTGACATTCAACTGCCCGATGACCTTCTTTTCCACACATAAAACATTTTCTTGTCCCTTTAAGTCAATTCCATCCATGTTTCTTTCCAAAATTTGATCATAAAGGAAAACTCATCTTCTTTTCAGTGTGGTCTTTATATTTTCCTTTGAATTCCATTTTCCTCATCTTATCAAACCCATATGACTGATGGGTTACTCCAATATCCATCTCAACCTTGAGAGAACATCGAACAATTTCCTCATAGCTATTGAAGTCCCTTATGGATAACGTCCTTCGAAGACGTAGTTTTAAGCCACTAAAGAATCAATTGATTTTACTATCAGGTTGGATAATAATTCTAGAAGCGTACCTTGCAAGTCTTGTAAAATTTTCTTCATAGGTACCAACCAATTCATCGTCCTTTTGTTTAAGTTCAAGAAACACCTTTTCCATCTTTGTTCGAAGAATACGAGGGATGTACTTATTGAAAAATAAGTTCTTGAACTCGTCCCATTCCATGGACTCAATTTCATCTCATTGCCTCGTATTCTTGATAAGATTCCACCATTGATCAGCATCACCTTCCAAACGATACACTGCTAAGATGACTTTGTCGTGTTTAGAACATTGTAGAACTAAAAATACCTTTTCAGTGGTACTAATCCATTGTTCAGCCACTAATGGATAGGAAGAACCGCTGAATGAAGGTGGACACTGTCTCATGAAGGATTCAACAGAATGTTTCTCCTTCCTTTGCTCGTTGGGAAGTCCTGCATGGTTCATAGATTGAGAAAGTTGTGTGATCATGGCTACAAGATTTTTCATTCCATCTCCCACAACATTTGGTTTCTCAAGGGTACAATTAATGCATTGCCCATCACATTCAGCATTAACATGGTTCCTTCGGGTTCCATCCATTGACTAAAACCAATAAGCATAGTGATGAGAAACACCAATCATAATAGGAAAACCACATAATCAAGAATAAAAATTTACACTTGAGGTCTTATAATAGGTTATTCATGGCCATTTCTAAAACACTAAGATTGTGTTTTATGCATAGACTTATCCTTAGAGTTCTTACTAAGGATTTCACATCCTAGTTTCCAAAGGTTGACTATACCTTTCCTCTGATACCAACTCTAAAGAACCATACTATACATACATTGTTATTACATCGAAATTGAATAATTCTTATTATAATATATAACAAAACCATGAAAGGACCGTATAGGTATAGTGTCTTTAGAAACTGGGAAACATAAACAACTGTTTCATAAATCATCTACGTTGTCTCCCATTTATTTCAGCATAACCAGAGTCCCATTTTAGAAAATCCTACTTAATATCCTTCTTCCTAACCTAGGGAAAAGAAAACATACAAAAGGGTGATCTCAAATGCTCATTAAGGGTAAGCAAAAGAAATATCAATCATATCATATTCATAAGAACATAACATTTTGAAAATATTAACTTGCAAAAGAGATCATAATATCATGTCATGGGATAAAACATAGTAATGAACATTAATCCCAAATAATCATATCATAAAACATGAAACTTTGTTGCATACACACATAATCATATAAAATCATTTCATATTAGTCAAGGCTCATTTCCAAAACCATCATAGCGGACAAAGTCCATTACTGAACCGAGTTCACTCCTCGTTCCAGTCCTGTATCACTGAACAAGATTAACTTTCCATTCCATCCATATCTATCTCATGAGATATAAATCTTTACCCAATGAATTTTAGGGAGATATATGTCCCACCCATCTCATAATGAAACCATTCTTATTTGTGCCACAAAATCATAAATCATACATCATAGCATAACCCATGTAATAAAAATGGGATTCTTAAACATCATGCCATCATAACATAATCTATATAAGATAAAAGGACATCATAATATTAATTACAACATAAAATAATCAAATAAATGTAAAAATAGTGATAGAAACAGAACCATATATAATCTTATATGGAAAATAATTTTTATAAAACACTTGGACTCTATTCTTGAGGAAAATATCACTTCTACTTCAAAAACATTTTTCCTTTCTTAATATGTCATAAAATTTTAAACTTAAAGAAGTTGATTAAAAATAAACTTGAAAACATGTAAAGGAAGATTCCTGGAAATAAGGTTCTATGAATCCATTCATGCCGTATAAGTTAAAAAACATTCTTCTCGTACTTTGGCCGGAAAAGTCAAAAAGTACCTCGTACAAAAAACGACAAAATATTCCTTTCATATCTTTTACTAAGAACTCACCGAAGGGTAAAATTGGATTTAAAAATTTTAGGATGATATAAATAATATTACATATTGAGGAAACAATTATGTGGATGATAAATATTCCCCAGAAAATTCTAAAGTATAAACAATCTCGGATAAAAATGAGATTGCGAGATCTTCCCTTACCTTTGGTCCGATAAGCTTTGTACATGTCCAAACCTACTGTATAATGATTTAAATATTTTCATTGACTTATTAAATAATAATATTCATTGTTATGATATCATATATGTTCATATTCGTATCTTCTTATTAATAATATTTCATTGCAACTTGTTATTCAGGTGTTTATTGCTTTATGTTCTTATGCATGTTTTGTCGAAAAAATTCTTATTCCAATTTTTATGTTATAGATACCTTATTTACAGAATGGTATTAGTGTGGTATATATCATATTTATTCATTAAATTCATTTACATAATAATTATTCAATGAAGATCATGTAGAACGAGTCACATCACATCGTGGAGACGGTTGGCCGTACGTACGCACAAGTGATGATATCGTTCCCACGATCGTGGAATTGTATTGAAGTGTATGTATAATATTTCAGAATCAATATCACTTTAATATAATCATATATAGTTATTATTCACTCCATTATACCCATCCAAGTATCGTGGTGGTTGAAAACTGATTACACCATGACGTGGAGATGGTATTCTGTACGTACACACGTGCGGTGATTTCATTTTCCATAGGATGGATAGAAGGTGAAATAGGGTTGTTTCATATTAGTAATAACATATAAGTATATGGGTGATACTTATGTTATTACTTTATAATAAAACAACTAAAGAATAATAAGTATAAGAAGAAATAAATTTGAAAGAATTGCTAACGAATATTACCTCTTCTTCGACACGCTTCTTTGAAATCTCCTCTTAGAGAACTAAGATTGGTATTTGAAGAAGACCAAGACCTCTAAGATGTTTCTAGGGAAGTGGAGAAGAGACATTGGTAGGTTTCGGCCGAGATTTAAAGCTCAATGTGGTGTGAGGAGGAGAGGGAGGTGGTGCCCTTTTATAAGGGAGGAGAGGGGCACCTTTGGAATTATAAGAAATATTAATTTATAATAAATTCCAACCCCACATAAAAGCCACTAAAAATGACTCAAATACTAATATTAGATGATATAGGGTTGTAATCTTACATTACAATAAAATTTATAAAAGTTTGGAATTTATTTTAGACATTATCAACATGATTTATCCTTATATAATCTATTTAATTTTATTTCTGGTAATATCATATTCTAAATTTTAAATCATTATAAATATTTACTTATATATTGTGAATTGTCCATAATTGTATAATTTATTACCTTTTAGACCATATAAATTCTAATTTACAATTTTTAAATATTTTTTTTATTTTTAAACAGTTTTATAATATGTAATTTCTATAAATTAACAATAGTGTCAATTTTGACACTATTTATTTATTTGATTTTAAATAAAATATATACAGAAGATATGTTCAAATTAAAATATTTAATAGATTCATAAAATTTCATTTTTATGTATAAAATTATTGGAGAACATTAAATAGTTCATATAATAATAATTTTAATACTTTTAAAATCATTTATTTGATATTTGAATCAATAAAATAATTTCAACATCGGTATTGTGTCATAATTAATGATAATTATTAAATCCCTCAAAATACTAAAGAAATTCAAATGATGTAGATAATTTTATTATATTTCCATGGAATATTTATATTCGAAGTTTTATGATGTTTATCACTAAATTAAAATTATTATACTTATAAGATTTAAGCGCGTGACATGTTGTCACTTTCTTTGGTTTTAATAATAATAATATTATTTTGTGGTAAAAAGTCCATGAAATTAATCTAGTACGACCATTATGTGATATGGGTAAACTTTTATTCATCCAATATGTTTTTGGTAGGTGTTAGGGTAATTTTATAATCTTATTTTTACCCATAACTACCCGGTTTCCCTTTAACTGCAGTAAATAAAATTACTGTAGTTACTATTCATAATATGAAAAAAATAAAAGTAACCTATTAACATAATATGGACTCACTTATTCCAATTATGGAATCCATTTTTCAAAATTCAAAACACAGAATTTGTATTAATTAATTTTAGATTAATCCCGTTGTTAAGAAAACAGGTTTTAAAAGTTAAAACATTGCCAAAGATTGAAATGTTTTTACATATGAATTTAATGTAAAATTAATGCTAATGACATACATTATATTAAATGGTAAAAATATATTCTATTAATATTTTAAAACTATTAAATATTATAATTTAACTATATAAATTATTGTGGTGAAAAAGTTTTTAATTAAAATATAGCGTGTTTTTACTATTCATCAAAATATGAAAGTTACCAGAATAATATGAAAAATTTATCCAAAGTAAAATTTTATATCCTGATTCCAAATAAGAATTTTATTTTTTCAAATTGAACTTATAATCATGTCAAAAACTATATTTAAATTGGGTGCGCCATCAATAGTCGGCAAAACTGCATTTTTTTAAAAATACTTATTTTACCCAAAAAAATTATTTCGTTCTCACACCATGTTCTAGAAAATATGTAAGATGAATAATAATGTAATAAAATTTAAAATTCAGTTAATACTATTCATAACAGCTAGTTTATAATATTATAATAATATATCGTTGTTTAGTGAAACGTGGTATTGCGTACTACACACGCTATCGAGGAAGGTCACGATTGCGTGTAACGCAAGCCAAGATACTATTGTGTGCCGTAAAATATTCCTTTGATGTTTCATATGACATAAGTCATTAAAAAATATACTTCTCATAAAATATCATGGTGTTACAAAGTGTGTAATCATTGTCAAAAGGGAAAGCAACACAATGTTTCTTTCAAACCAAAGAAAGAAGTTTCTACTTCTCAACTGCTTGTGTTGGTTCACATGGATTTGTTTGGACCATAAATAGTTTCATGTTTAAATGAGAATCACTATGTTTATGTTATTGTATATGATTTTTCTAGTTAAACTTGGGTATAATTTCTGGCTCACAAAAGTGAAGCATGTTCCTATTTTATCAAGTACTCCAAGTCTGTAGAAAATATTAGTGGACTTAGAATTAAGACCTTGAGAAGTGATCATGGTCGTGAGTTTGAAAATCAAGAGTCTGAATCCTATTGCTCACACAATGGATATAGTCACAATTTCATTGCTCTTAGAACACCTCAACAAAATGGAGTCATGGAAAGTTGAAATAGGAACCTTCATGAAATTTCTAGGAAAATACTCAATGAGTATGATTTTACAATTTATTTTCGGGATGAAGCTGTAAATATATCTTGTTATACCATTATTAGAGTCTTGATTAGACCTATTCATTAGAATACCCTTTATAAACATTGGTACAATAGATAGCCTAGTGTTAATTACTTCAGATTTTTTGGTTACAATGTATTTATCCTTAACACTAAGGACAATCTTGACATGTTTTCCTCCAAAATTTATGAAGAAATTTTCCTAGGTTACTCAATATCGAGTAAAGCCTATAGAGTATTCAATGAGAAAACCAAAAGTGTGGAAGAATCAATTCCTGTAAAATATTTTGAGACAGATCCACATGAACTCAAAACCTCTATTGAATATCTTTAGAAAGATATATCAATTCTGGACCTCAATAATAATGATCCTGAATCACCTATAAAAGTAACCAGTTATGGGAATATTCCAAAATCTGCACTTGTTGTGTCTAAACCAATAGACAATCATGAGTATTTTCGTTCAAGTATTTCTAGAGGTATTATACCTTTCAAGAATCGTCCATTAGATGTTTTAGATGGTGATTTAAATCGAGGGAAACAAACTAGAGTTTTTCTGAGAAACCAAGTTGAACATCAAGATTTTCTTTCACACCTTGAACCCAAAAATATTAATGATGCTATCAGTGATGAATTTTGGGTGATGTCTATGCAAGAATAATTAAATCAATTTGAAAGAAACAAAGTCTGGGAACTAGTCTAATGACCTAAGGACACTTTGAAAATGGGCACTAAATAGGTTTTTAGGAACAAAGTTTATGAGACTGGAAATATAGTTAGAAAAAAATCTACGTTAGTTGCAAAAGGTTATAGTTAAGAAGAAGTAATAGAATATGAAGAGATCTTTTCACCTGTATCTAGGTTAATGGCCATTAGGATACTACTTTCTTATGCATCTCATCTTAATTTTAAACTTTATCAAATGGATTTTAAAAGTTCTTTTCTAAATGGGTATATAGTTGAGAATGTGTTTGTTGAACAACCCCTGGTTTTAAAAATTTCCATTTTCCAAATCATGTTTTCAAACTTTTTATAGATTTATATGGCATAAAGTAATCTCCAAGAGATTGGTATGATAGGCTCAGTTCTTTTCTTATTTCAAAATGTTTTAACAAGGGAGTAGTTGATCCTATTATCTTCATTAAAAGAATTTCCAAAGATGTTTTGATAGTTCCCATTTATGTAGATTATATAATTTTTGGATCTTCTAAAAATTCTTTATGTACTAATTTTTCAAAACTAATGAAAAATGAATTAGAAATGATTTAAATGGGAGAACTTAAAATTTTCCTTGGATTTCAAAATTTTCAAAATAAAGATGGTATTGTTTTAAATCAAAGTAAATATATTAAGGATATTTTAAAATGTTTTTGTTTAGATGGTATTAAAGGTAATGATAAACCTATGTATACCACCTGTATGTTGGATGCTGATGAAGCTGGAGAACCAGTGGATCAAACCAACTACAGAGCTATGCTAGGTAGTCTGCTCTACCTTATAGATAGTAGACCTGACATTATGTTCAATGTATTCATGTGTGATATCATTCATTATAATCCCAAAAAAATCTCATTAAAATGATTTAAAGAGGATTTTCAAATATCTCAAATATACTCCAAATATACAACTATTTTATTCAAGAAGACAATCATTTGATCTGGTAAGTTATTCTGATGCTGAGCTTACTGGTGGCAAGTTAGATAGAAAAATCACCTATGGAACATGTCACCTGTTAGGCATGTCTCTAGTATCATGGTGTAGTAAAAAAGTAGAATTCTGTTGCATTATCTACTACTGAAGCTGAATATATAGCTTCTTGAAGTTGTTGTGCTGAAATTCCATGGATGATACACACTTTACTAGACTATGGATATCAATTCAAACATGTCTCTATAAACTATGACAACACAAGTACTATTAACATATCTAAAAATCCAATATCTCATGCTAGGAAAAATCATATTGATGTAAGACATCACTTCTTGAGAGATCACTATCAAAGAGATTATATAAATCTTGAATTCATTGGCACTGAACATCAATTGGATGATATTTTCACAGAGCATTTAAATTTAGAGAGGTTAAACTACATCAAACATGAATTAGGAATGATTAATTTCAACTATTAGAACCTCACTGTTGCACCTCACTGTTAGAACCTCACTGTTGCACCTCACTGTTAGAACCTCACCGTTGCACCTCATTGTTAGAACCTCACTGTTCCACCTCACTCTTAGAACCTCACCATTGCACCTCACTGCTAGAACCTCACCGTTGCACCTCACTGTTAGAACCTCACCGTTGCACCTCACTGTTAGAACCTCACTGTTGCACCTCACTGTTTGAACCTCACCTTTCCACCTCACTATTTGAACCTCACTGTTGGGTACCTCACTGTTTTACTTTACCATTACTTCTAATTTTATGTGGGAACATGAACCATTTTATTATTATTCTTTTTCCTGATTTGTGTTTGTTTCAATTCCTAAATAATAAAATTAGATTACAAACAAATTTGGATCCACTCTCTTCCTCACTCTCTAACCCCTGCTCTCAAAATACATAAACCCTAACTTTCTGCTGAACCCTTGAACCGATTAGATTCTCATGGAAAAGATCAAGCGACCTTCGGCTGATGATGTATATGCGCCAAGGCCTAAGAGACCCCAATACAAGTCCAGTGGTGGCAGTAATATACCAACAGAGCCTGTTAACTCGCATCTGTCAAAGAGGATCATTGTAACTGAAAAGGAGTTAAGCAAACATTGGTTGCTCTCAAGAAAATCCTTAGTGCTAGAGGCACTAGAGGCTCAAGGATTGTTGTAGTAATTTTCCAACAATAATTGACCTTAATACCGGAGGCTAGTCAAAGAATTCTACGAGTATTTGAAATTAATAAAATCAGATGATGAGAACCGACTGGTGTGAAGAGTAAATGTAACCAAGGTAACATTTTAATCTTATGAATGGGATAAATGTCTAAGGGTACCTCATGAGGGTATTTGTGACTAAAATTATAGAGTAATTCCTTTGGATAGTGAAATTTTTTGATATAATAACGCATTGGAAGAGATGACAAGAAATGGGCCCTCAAGGAAGGTGATTGCTGCTGAAATGAATGGAGAGGATAGACTTTTGTTTAAGTTTATCCAACATGTGATAAGTCACATGAGAGGGGACTTTTCTATGTTGAAGTATCAGGAAATATTCCTACTATATTTTCTGAAGCATGGACATAAGATCGACCTGTGTAGGATGCTAATGGCTCAATTAGAAGACATGACTAAGCTAAGTTCAAAATCAAATGCTCTATTTTAGGCCAAATAGATTTCTATGATGCATATGGTCAAGGGCATTCCTAGAGATAAGGAGGAAACAATCATAGCCAAGAAATGTTTTTGTATCTCTAAGATAGACTTCAAGTTTAGGAAGATTAGCTGGAATCCCTGGACAAGAGGATGGGTAAATGATGAAGGGAAAGCTCTATGAGATGCTTCACCTTGAAAATAATCCTTCTAGGACAATGGATAATAGGGATCCAAGTCTGAAGCCTAATGATGCAGAACCTGCATATTCTGATGAATATGTAAAGGAGGGTACAAAACTTGAGAAAGAGGGTACTCCTATATATGATAGGAGTGATATTGATCTACCTACCAGTCCTCTAGCTAGAATGATAGCTTCGGGAGAGCCCTGTCCTCTAAGAGAGTTACTGAGAAGAGAATCTATCCTAAGAGACAATGAAGTTGAAGTAACCAATGAAAAATAATATGATGAGGCTCATATATCTGTTATAGATACCTCTGAAGAATAAGAAGTTGCTGACTATGAGGAACATGAGGTTGCTGTTGATAAGGATGGTGAAGGAGAGGAACTCAGTTTGAGTAATCTTATAGGAGTCACTGAAAAATCAGTGAGTGAACAGGCAGAAGAAGTTGTATCTACTTCCCTTGCTATTGAAATTGTGGATGACTCACTTGATTTAGTAGCTCATTCTACTGGTGAGATAGTTGATCAAGCATGAAAAATTGCTTAAGTTGCAAGGATGGAAGAATCTGAAATAGTTGTCCAAGAGATATATTCAAGTGAGGGGGATCATCCTGCTACATAGGGGTCAGTATCTATTTATCATGACTTTGAAGGATGGAACGAGGAGCCTGGGTCTTTGGTTTTGGGACTACATTATGATGACTCATAAGATGAAAGGCCCAACAGAAGACCTTTAGTGCCAAACCTCATTTTTGTACCTTCAGAAAACCATTTCCCTCAAGACTATGTCAGAAAGCCAGACCTTGAATCCTTGAAATCCAGCCTGTAGATAATGTCTATGGATTGGTCCTCAGATATGGACAAAGATGTTTATCTAATTCAGAAGCATTCATAATTTGAGTTAGCCAAAATACACTCCAGTATTCACTCTGATCTGCTTCAGGAAGTAAGGAAGTGTCAGAGTCAAATGAATGAGTTTCCATAATCTGTAGTGGTTTTGAAAAAATCAGTGGTGAGCATGAATTATCTTCTGAACTCTAGAGTTCAAGTAGAACAGGATATTAATATGTTAAAAGTGTAGTGCAACAGTTGGTAACTACGTTTGAGGATTTTACGGAATCCATGGAAGCACATGTGAAAGGTCAAGATGATGATGTGAGGAGGTTAATCAGTGGCTTAAGTAAATCCTTTAAGGAGATAATAGCTTACTCTCTGTCACCTCTAGGTGAATCTGCTTCCACCTCAGCCTCTCCTCTAGTTGATATTGAGGATTTTAGATCTATTTTAAGAGGAGAAGTGGAAAAAATCTCTGCATCTAGTACTTCAATCTCTCGGGTCATCTCTATTACGATAGAGATTCATACCCTTGTGGGAAATTATTTGAGGGAAGCTGTTCAAGATCGGAATTCCATTAAGGAACAAGTTGACATTTATTACAAAAGGGTCTACACTAAACATCAAATGGATGGACAATTCATGTTTCTATTAGAGAACATGAGGATTCAACCTTTTACTCAGGCATTTAAAGATCATGTAAGAAATATTCTAGAGCTGACTCTTGCCTTGGAGAAATTTATGGAAAATAAGGATGATTTTATCTCAGCCATGGAGAGAGGAAGCAGTATCATCATGGACTTCAGAAATCTTTAGTTACCATTTTTTCATGTGGACTACACACCCATCATTGTCCCTCCATCCTTTCCCTCTACCTCTGGTTCCACAAGATCTGCCAGTGCTACACTTATGATGACTCTTACTCAATCCATCAGAAGTTTGACCTCGATGATTCTTCAGATATCTACTCACTACAGGTCTAATCTTGATTCTGTTACAGCTCCTTCTACCCTGCTAACTACCATAACTCGACATATCCCTACACCTTGAGATCTTGAATCCTTAAAATCCATGTGCAAAGCTCTAATGGACATTTCTGATGTGGATTGAGTTTGGTTGTATCTTTTGATAGGGATTTTTTACTTCTCTTTGAATCATATAATGATATTTCAATAATATAAATATTATCTTTTGTCTTTTATGGTATTTATTTTTGCTAATAACAAAGAGGGAGAAAATAAACCACAAAATTAAAACACAAGTTATTAAATATCCATATCACATTAATCCCTGCTAATTTGTGTGTGACATGATTATCTGTAACAACTATTTATTCAATTAACTTATCTCTGATTTTCATTATCTCTGATAATATTATAAATATTCTAAAGTTTAATGGGATAACTTTTGATTATCGAAAAGGTGGATATTGTTGGATTCACCTATTTTGATAATCCCAAATGATGTTTAATTCTATAATGGATTAGTTATTTGATAATCTATTTCAATATATTTTTTATCTCATGACTTTGATAAAATACGTTTACAGTATAAAAATATTCCACATCATGGTCACTTTTGAATGTTACTATTACGAGTTCACTGGTGAAAAGATCACCGATGAAGACCTTACTGATGAAGGTTACTGTTATAATAGTATACCGTTATAGAGTTACTTTTGGAAGTCACTAGCACAAGTTGAATTTTTTGAAGCCTACTGTTGGAGTACTTACCAAAAAATTCAGATGTTGAGTCAATGTGATAGGTCACTATTGTGAAAATATTTTTACTACAAAATGTTTCTGTTAGAAGTCCACTGTCAGACTTATTACCAAAGTCTACCATTGAACAAAGTCTATTGTTGGACAAAGTCTACCATTGGAAAAAGCCTACTGTTGGACAAAGTCTACCATTGGAAAAATCCTATCTTTGGAAAAAGTATACCGTTGGACAAGTCCTACCATGGGACTATGCCTACCGTTGGAAAAAGCCTACCATTGGACAAGACTACTGCTAGTGAAGCCTACCATTGGATATGCCTACTGATAAAAGTCTACTACTAATTGAGCTTGCCTTTTAAGATTCTACTAATTGAAATGAGACTGTTACCAATATACTGATAACATATTATATACATTATCCATTTTCATTATATTATCATAATGGTCATATTGGATTGATTTAATGCATCGGAAATTAATTAATATTGATTGTAGACATATCAGGAGGCCATATCTTGACAGAATGAGGTACAAAAAAGATTGCATGTGATGTCCTCATTCCTTTTGTCAGACCTCAAATATGAAATAGACAAAGACTGAGGATAAAAGATATATATAGAGGAACAGAGAAAAACAAATATAGACTTAGGTGTCGAGAAGATGAATTCATTACTGAAGAACAAGAAGAAGAACACTGCAGTGCATATACTGAAAATCCAAGAGCTTCACAAAGATCTTTTTGAAGAACATATTCAAGGATATCCTGTTGTACTTTATCAACTCTCTTATTCCAACAAGTTGAACATCCCAGTACCTGGAAGCTAGTACCTAGAAGTTGCGACACTCTGTTTTTAGAGACATCTTGTAGTGAAAAACAAAACCTTCATTTCCTCAACTACAAGAAGTCCAGAGCTGATCTTCAAACACACAGAGCATTCTAAACTCCATACTATTTTCTCTGGCACTACTGTGTTCCTTATTTTTCATTTTTGAGTAGTGTGTTTTTGTTAAACACACACTGTGTCCTGTTCTTTAACTGGGGGATACTGGAAATCTCTACTCAATACTCTCCCACCCTTTTTCCCATGCATAACTGGGGAAGAAGCCTCTCTAGAAATCTCTCCCAACAATGTGGTAGAGGTTGTAGAACCTAGACAGTGTAAAAACTATTGTAAAACCCGATAAAGGTTGTGTATCATGTTTATTTATAAAAACTTCTCGGTGGAAAGTGATCACCAAGTGGAGAGGATTAGGTCTCAGCTTGAGACTGAACATCATGTTTACATTGTTGTGATAATCCTCATATAATCTGTTTTATTTTATCTTCTATTTATATTTTTCAAAGACAAAAAATTGTTTTTACTTTCACTATGATAGTTAGTTTTGGTTAGTGTGCATATATTCTTAATTCAGTAAACATGTTTCAAAAGTTTAATTAGTGATTGCATTGATTAAACTGAGGAATAATCAACCTTATAAAAACATGTTGAGCAATTAATCATTAATATATCTACTACCTTAATTGATTGGGAAGGTCTGAATTGGGGAATTTTTATCATAAAGTTTTTAAAAGAAATTTTAATTGGAACTCAATTCACACCCCTCATGAGTATCCACTCTGACCAAAAATATATATTATGTTATACTAATCCACATATATTATTTTTCCAATTCGGAATCCCAATGAAGAATTTTTGGATTTTTTTAAATGATTGAAATGATCTACATGTCATTTTTTCATTTTTATTTCCTTTATCAATTGATTAGAATCATTGGACAATGATTTGAACATGTTTTTGGATCACCTAATGTTTAGGTGAGATCACATTATCTACAACACCTTCATGTGGGTTTCTTAATTAGTAAACCAGTTCCATTTCTCTATAGTACAAACAAAATCACAACTCATTCATTTCTTGATTTGTAACGAAATTTTTTATGGTATTCCAAATTATCACAAAAAAACATAAATAATTATAACTAATTTTTTTATGTGATTAATTTCATCTAATTGTTAGTTATCATTGTCTTAAATACTATGAACCCTCCATGTGTTTCTAATTAGACAAAAAATAGGGAAACATGGCTTAGAAAACAACAAACATTACATAGAAAATTCCTCAAGCCTTAAAATTTTGAAATCCCAAAGTCATAGATTGGTAAATGGTATTCCATCACTGAAAATTTCATATGACACAAAAATTATAATATTATATGTTTTTGCAAATGGGGTTTTCAAAAAAAATTACCAGCATATCCCTTCCCAGTAATTCATATATTCTCTTATATGGTTTAATGGAGAATCTAAAAGGAATTACATTACCATTCTCAAACCATGCATAGTTAAATATTATTTTAAATGACCCTATATTAATATATAAAACTTCTTGAAATCAACCCAAACATTGTATTTCATCATAGTAAATAATAATAAGATGATGTATATAAATCCAAGGGTTTTATATAATTCCTTTTTGAGGCTTGGATTTGTTGTACTAAAAAACTGATCAATTATGGTATCAAGGTCATTGGTGAATACATCATCATATCATGAATGTATTCTAATATTTTCATCATAAGTACCAATATAATAATAAAACATATAATTATATCTAGTAATCCCCCTCCATTTTTATCTAATATTAGTTTACAGAAAATACTTACTAAAAATACCTTCTTAAGATCATGAAATTTTATATAATCAATTCAATAATATTGCATCATGTTCTTGAAGAGATTCCATCATTCATTAGCTTCACATTCTAAACAATAAATAGATTAAATAGTATTTTTAGTCTATGGTAATAAGAGAATGAAGAATATATCTTTAATTAAGAATATCTACTTCTAAATAATTAGTGTGTTGGAAAAGAAACTAAAGGAAGGTGGATTCTTCCTCTTTAAAGAACCAATAGAGTGATGTTCATTCATTTTATCATTAGTAAAATTAATGTGACTAATTATATTGCTAATCGACTTAGATAGTTTATTTATCATGGCCACAATATTTTTATTTTCAATTCCCTAGCCATTGATTTTCTCAAGATAATAGGCATTGCATTGGCCATCACATTAATTGTTAACATTATTTCTCCTAGTTCCATCCATTGAAAAAAACCAAAATAGTTAATGTGAGTATAATTGATTAATAATTAGAGTGTGTAATCATATAATATGGAAATAAAATCCTATAATGTCTAAAAGTTTGAAAAAATCATTTAAACCATGAAGTTTTAGGTTTATACTGTATCAATTGTGGTTTATCATAGGTAGTTTTAGTTCCAATTAACATATTATTCATAACCTAATCCACAACAATAACTAAAACCTACAATGTAGCCTACTATGGCTACATAAAAATTGCATAAATTCATGTTACATCATTCCAGATAAATATTGAAAACCATTCACAATAATTCCCACCATATTACATAAAGGATTATTTTATTTGAATATTATATAAATAATAACTTTATCTCAATACCAATATTCAAAATTTTATATAAAATATCATAAAAAATGATACCTGTATAGACATTTCAAACTTAACACCCTTATGAATTACAAATAGAAATTGAAGCATAATAATGAGTGAGATCAGATGCTTGGTTAGGTTAAATATGGGAGAAAAATATCGAAGATAACCAGTGATCATAAATGAGAACAAGTATTTGAGAAATTAATCATGGAATTAGATCATAACATATAAAAATTATATCCAACAATTTAAAGATCATAAATAGCGATTCATGGAATAATTCTATGGAATATCCTAATATATGTGTCATAATAGTGTTAGAACATCACTTAATCAGTATCCAAGATAGAATAACCATAGTAAAATAATATTTTATAATTTTGTTTTGTATGTATAAGAACGTAAAATGATTTCATATTTTTATGAATAGTACCAATACCATCATCACAACATGAATAGATATAGAATCCAAACATATTCTTATAATAAATTACATTATTAAAGATGAGAAACATAATAGTAATATAATATAAGATCAAAAGCTATAACAACTTTGGGAAATTAGGATCATACACCACATTTACATAAAAAACATAAAAATTATTTAAATATGTCTTTTTCAAAAATAAAATATCTCATTTTATCATTAGTACATGTAATCACTTGATGATATACATCATAGAAAGGGGTGAGATAAAATCCCAAAAAATGAGGTTTAAAATATAAGTAATTATATATATGAATCAGAAGTTCATTGGTTGGAATAATCAACATCATTATATCATAATAATAGTATCACTATTATAATCCTCAGGGGATCATTTTACAGTGGAATTTATGTTTTCATATTCATAAGAATAGAATAGTGATATAATACCACACATAGTTGTGAACTAAACTAGCATCGGGTTTATGAATAGCACATCTAAAAAAATCATAATATAATAATTTTGAGTAAATATGTAATCATATTCATTCATAATACACATAATATCGTGAAATATATCACATTAAAAAATACATATAAGTGTTTTATATTTTTGGTCCCACCAATCGCATCATAGAAAGACTGAAATGATTAATTACACATGGAATGTAAAAAATCATAGTCATGAAATAAACCCATGGAATGTAATAGGCAATATAAATATTTCATAAATATTACATTCATGAATAATATTTTCACTTTTAAAGTGAATAATAGAAATCATATTTTTTCATAATTCATTACCATTCATGAGTGGATAAGAAACAAATCAAGAAGAGCCAACTTAGTGTTTTGATAATTAATGACTTTTATTTAAAAATACTATTAAATTGATTACAAATCATTTCAAATTTTTTGAATCATGTATATTTCTAAAAATAAAAGTTAAAGGATCATTGAAAGAAATTTTGATTAAATTATAAGAACATCAATTTGTAATATTTTTGAAAGAAGATACAACCCCCAAAAAAGGATATTGGCATAAATAATTTCTTTATATTATTTCATCCTTTTACAACCTCCTAAAAAATAAACATTGGTGTGTTAAAACATGAAATAATAAGCGATTAATGATCATTTTTCACTCTTTTTTAATTATAAAATATGGATTATATTTTTCAATTCCCTTTATTATTTTTGAAAAGATGTCATATAATAATTATACTTAATCATCTCCTCTATCTTTAATTTAATGATCTTTTGTTATTTATACTTATACATTGTTAATATTAAATATATAATCATATAAATACATATATTTTTAAATTTTTATTTTATATATAATTTAATTATTATAATCTGTATTTGTGGTGATAATAAAATAATTGTAAAAATCCTTATTAGTGGTTAACCGATCATTAGTGGGTTATTCCCTAAAGAAAAATGGAAATTATGAAATATAAATGCATAAATGATAATATTATTATATAATTTTAACATAATAAATATAATTTTAACATACTTCTTAATTAATCATATAATATTTGACTTTGAATGTAACTGGAAAAAAGTGTAACATGGGAGGAAAATGAAAGACAAGTTAATGAAAACATACACTTTTCTCACTATTATTTATTTTCTACAACACTATAATCTGATGATGGATAGGATTTTATTACTATATCACATCTCTAATTATTCCAAGTGGTTGTGGAAGGAATGTATTTTGGATATGGAGGAGTCTTTTTTAAATAGAAGGGAGAGGGGTTATTTATACTTGAGGAGAGGGGTATTTAAGGATAAAATAATAAATAAATTTTTATATCCATGGTAAACCACTTAATAGATATATTTTAAAAATATGAATAAAATAAATTTATTAAGTAATTTAAACTCATTCTAATCATCATTCATTAGTTTATCACAAATTGAATTGGAAAAAATAATAAGAATTAAATTTTAATGTAATACTTTTTTACCTTAGCCTTTGGAAATTACTTTCTATGTCTCGACATTAAGTTTACTATTTGTCAAAGGAACATTATTCTTATCAAATTTATTTTCGGTTGAAATAACCAATTTATAATTTTTATGTCTTTGTTTTATCATCCTGATATCATAAAACATGAATTATTTGAAAAAGAGTATTTTTACAATTTACAGAAAGATTAAATTATTTCAGAAAATTACCAAAACATTACTAATCGACAATTTTAACATGATGATTATAAAAATAAAATTTATTTTACCCTAATAATTTTATATTACATTTATTTCTGAATTTTAATAAAAAAAATATGATTGTTACAAAATTCATTATAATATTGATTATTAAAAATGACTTAATATTTTATTTGAGTTCTTAATCATGATATTATTTGACGGAACTATAATATTTATATTTTTATAAATTAATCATCATAAATACCATTTACATTACATTCTATTATTTATTGGTGAAATTACTATTTCAACATTTGTGTCATTATTCCCAATAGTCTTGATACTATTCATAATGGTCATGTTATTATTCCAACAGTCACATTACGATTCCATTTGAAAAATTTCCTCTTATAAAAATATCTTTAATAATTCATTCAAAATTTAATACCATTCTTCTAGAGGATCTATATTTTTATTTTTTATGATGTTCATTTGTTTACTAATATTTTGTTTCTTTTCTATAGTGTTGTTAATGGTTGTGATAATTCTAGAATATTGGGATCATCCATGTTTCCTCATTATATATTTTCTATTTAATATTATATACCCTATCTAATTTTTGGGAATTTTTATCGGTTTAGTTACTAGCAAATTTAGTGAGCTCCATTAATTAAATAATGTGCTGGTAATTTCCCTCTATATTTTATGTATATAATGAAATTCAATATAATATACAATATATTAAATGTGGAAACATGAATTACATATACTACCTAGGTCATTACATTCTTCCCCATTTAGAAACTTCATCCCAAATAGTTTATCTCTTATTCTGGATTAACAGTATACGATGGTACTTTTTTTCATTTCCTCATGCTCTTGCACCTCATCTTCAAATTTATTATTCTACTATAACACTTTTAATCGTTATGTTTTTATGTTTTATAGAAAATTGTGTCTATATTTCAATATATTCCCTGGTTGTTCATTATATTAGGGTTCACGCTATGGTTGTACCAGCTCTCGATTCATTAAATGTGAGAGATGAGGTATAAACTTCATCAAGAGAGTTTCTCTTGATCCCCAAGCCGAAATCACTACTTCCTTGAAGCTTAACTCTTGTTTGAAGATCAAGGATAACATGCGAAAGAAAATCTTTAAAACCAAAAGGCTTTAGGATGGGGATATGAATACTAAATTTTACAATTCCCTCCAAAGAATCAGGAAGATTTGTAGGCCCCTTGCCTTTCTTAGAGTTGATGACACTCTTCTTGACACTGAATATGGAATTGATAATCATGTTTTTGATTACTTTCACAATTTATTTAATGTTCCGCAGGTCAGTAAGGACCTTCTTCCTGATATCATTCCTAGTATGGTCACTGCTGAGGAGCATGATCATCTCTTAAGCCTACATATGGATCATGAAATCGGGGCCGCTATTTTCAGTCTCAACCCTGACAGTGCCCCAGGTCCTGATGGTTTCAACACTGGATTCTTCCAACAATAATGGGATCTCATCCATGTGGATGTTTGAAAATTGGTTAAATCCTTTTTCTCCACTGTACTTCTTCCTCATGGGTTAAATTCTAAATTCCTTACTCTTATTCCTAAAGTGGACAATGCTGCTGAGATTCATCTTTTCTGACCCATTGCTCTCATCAACACCCTTTATAAAATTATCACCAAACTTCTTGCGAATAGACTCTCTTCCATCTCCAATAAAATTGTTTCTTGGAACCAATTTGGTTTTATCAAAGGATGAACTATTCATGATTACATCTTCCTTGCCTCTAAATGTACTAATATGCTGAATAATTTTTCTAGAGGAGGTAGTGTGGCCATTAAGTTAGACATCCAGAATTCTTTTGACACCATGGACTGGAACTTCATTTTAAAGGTTCTTAAGAATTTTGGGTTTAATGACTCTTTTACTACCATGATCCGCACCATATTCAATTCGGATTACATTTCTGTGCTGGTCAATGGGTCCCCTAAAGGTTTTTTCAAATTCACCAAGGGGGTTAGGCAAGGTGGCCCCCTATATTCCATTCTTTTTTCTATTGCTGAGGATTATTTAAGCAGGCTCCTTACAGACCTTGTGAATCAGAACAAAATCAAACCCATTCAGGCCTCTAGAAACTTAAATGTTCTCACCCACATTTTATATGCGGATGATATATTTTTATTTTTAATATGGGATAAAAAGAACATTAAAAATATCAAAAGTTCCCTGGAACATTATGAAGATGTTTCGGGTCAAGTGATAAGTTGGAACAAATCTTTTGTTTTCTTTGGGAATTTTTTCCCCTAATAGAAAAAGTCACATCATTGATTACCTAGGAATCAATGAAGGCTCTTTCCCTTTCACTTATTTGGGTGTTTCTATCTTTTGGGGAAGGCCTAAAACCAATTATTTTCATAGAATGGTTGATCAAATTATCAATCAACTTTCATCTTGGAAGGGTAAGTCTCTTTCTATGGATGGTAGAGTTTCTCTTGTTAAGTATACAATTATTTCCAAGATGGTTTATTCGATAATGGTTTACACTTTCCCTACGAGTCGTCTAAAAAAAATCAATGTTTGCATTAATTTTTTTTGGTCTGGTAGTACGATTGAAAGAAAACTTGTCACTATACCTTAGGTCACTTGTTGTAAACCCCTCAATAAAGGTGGCCTTGGAATTAATAATATTTAGTTTTTTAATGAATCTCTTCAATCTAGAATGACTTGGAATTTGATTCATATCAACTCTGATTCCTTGACCTTTATTAGGAAATTATTCGTGACCAAGCTTCAAAATGGTAATTTGGGTTACATCAATTCTTGTATCTGGATATCCATTAGGTGTTCTTTCCTTAAACTCATGAGAAATTCTAGATGGAGGGTTAGTGTTGATTCCTCTATGAATTTCTTGCTGGACAACTGGACTGTTGTTTCATTAATCTCCATTATAACTTCGACCACTACTCCTGTGAACACCAACTACACTATAATTGAGGTTGTTAACTCTCATGACATCACCCTTCCAAACCACATCAGTCACATCATTGACAATTATCAATTTTTTGATACTGATGACTTTCTCATTTGGGAACAAGATCTTAATGGTGTCGTGGATTCTATAAGTTTCTACAAAAAAAAATTTAGTACCTCTGATTTTAACTTTTTTTGGTTGAATGATTTTAGAAATCCTTGGATCATGCCCTCGCGACTCTCTCTCATTTGGCGTGTCGCTCATGATAGGGTCCCCGCCGATGTGTGACTTCAATCTTTTGGGATCTAGCTTTATTCTAGATGTCACCTGTGCAACCAACATCATGAGGATGCTAATCATTTGTTCTTGTCTTGTGCTACAGCTACAGCTCTTCGGAATTACACTTCTAACATTTTTGGTTGCAGATGGTCTCTTCTTGCTTCTATTAGCTCTCAAATTCAATACTGTGTGACTTGGGACGCTTCCAAGAAAATCAGGAATCTCTTTTGGGCTGCGGTGGAAGAGCTCCTGGATGTGATCTGGTATGATAGAAATAATATCATTCATAATGATTTTTTTATCAATCTCAAGGAAGGTAAAACATGTATTCTCATTACCATCAAGGATGCTGCCTCTCTTCAGAGGGATCATTATGACAACTATGTTGGTGATTTTGTGATCCTTCGTTGTCTTCGAATTGCGGGCTCTTATAGGCAACCTCGATGTACCTTTGAGGTCTTCTAGAAAGTCCTACTTCCCAGATGGATCAAAGTGAATGTTGACGGCACCTCTAGAGGAAACCTGGGTTCAGTAGGCTGTGGTTCCATCTTTAGAGATTTTTTTGGCATATGCCTTGGTTGCTTCTTCGGTGGATGTGATATGGCCTCGGATTTGGAAGTGGAAATGATGGGAGTCATTCATGCGGTGGATTTTGCTAAGCAAAAGGGTTAGCGCAACCTATGGATTGAATGTGATTCAACCATTGTTTTCGAAGATATCTGGAAACGGGTGGTGCACCTTGCTTGGCCTCTTACCTCTCTTTCGATGAAATGACTTGACTTGCTCAGGGATCTCAACTACATTCCCACTCATGTCTTCAGAGAAGCGAACATGTTTGCCGATAGTCTTGCCAATAAGGGAGTCAATCAGGTTGATACCTGGTTGGGTGATTTTCCTAATGAATCGCTCCCTTTTTTCCACAATGATTGTAATAAGATTCCGTCTTTCAGACTTTTGTAACTCCCTTTCTTTTTTATCAATAAATTGTTCCTTGGTCTTTGACTGAGGCACCACCTCTTAAAAAAAACTTCCTCAAGAGAGATTCACGGAACATGTCATGAACATAATCTATATTTTTTGTAAGTGCAAACTCATAGGCCACAACTTCTATGAGATAAAACATCACAACGGGGATAATGTACCTAAGGATAACCTTTATATTCTCTAAAAAGTTCATAAATCTTACCCATTGGGATATTCTATGCAAAAACTTGTCTCTAAATTAAAACTACGATCCCTTATATATTTTCTAGTCTATCCCATATTCTAAATCTAAAATGATAGAATATGTTGTTCGATGGATTGAACCTGTTATCTCTTGAATAGGATCAAGTCCTTGTAGATTTCCTTTAAAAATACCATCCCAACATGTAGGACATCTATATAACATCCCATACAAATATTCTTATGGAGACATTTTAATACTCCTGGGGAAGTTGTTGTTGTATGAGAACTCAACTAATAAAAGATATTGATCCCAACCTCCAATAAATTCTCATTATAATAATATTGTCATTCTATCATGTGTTTTAATTGTCTTTTCATGTTATCTATTAGTTTGGTGGTGATATTCCATTCATAAAATCAATTCAGTACTCTGATTATGTTAAAGACATCCTTATAATTTTAAATTAAACCATGGATCATGATCAGAGATGTTCACATGTGGTTCTGCATGAATCCTCCCCACATCATTTTAATATATCATAAAAAATTTGATCAATTGAGAAATATTCTATAATAGTGATTAATTGTGTATTCTTGGTGAGTTAATCCCCCACAATCCATATCACATTATTTCCTTTGTGTATATTTCAAATACTAGTGAAAATTTCCATGGTTATGTTCTCCCATTTTTATAATATTATGTAAATTTTTTACATCATTCCCCTTTATTTATGTCACCATTATTTAACATGATAACTTTATATGAGAATTGAGGTCTACTAAAGGATTTTAATCATCATGTTGTCCCAAAAAAATTTCCCATAAAGATCTCAATACATCTTGGTACATCTATGTTGGTTAGAGAATAATGAGTTATTTGAATTATCCAAATTATAATTCTTTATTTCAGGATATATAGGCATAAAAATTCGTGTTCCAAATTGAATGAAACCATCTTTATCAATGTAAAAATCATGCATCTCTCTATCCTTTAATACATACAAATTTTTTTTCAACATTCAGATCATCCACGTGTTCCTCTATGATATTTTGTTGGATAAATGGTTAAGAAATCATTTTAGCAATGTTGGATGTATTCCCTCCTATTAAAATATCAAGATCCATCCTATCCATATCCATGAAGATATGGTCTTCTTCAATCTACATCATGGATAGTGTACCATGTTCATTTCTACTATGATCATTAGGATTATATTTTCTAGGATTGTAGTGAATAGAGAAATCATATTTTATGATTATATCTTACAATCTTCCTTGATTCATTTTTAGCTCTTTCTATGTTAGTATACACTTTTTACCCTTTTACAATATATAAACCAAACTTCCCCACAAAGGTAGTGAAACTAAATCATTAAGACATAGATTGCACCTTATCACTAAATGTTTTTTTTCAAGTAGTTCTACTCATGGATAATCAACATTCATGAGTTATAGGCTATCACATTATCATTCAACATCAGTACACAACCCCAATCATTCATTTACAAACTATTATATATAAAAAAACCTTATCTACAAATGGCGTTTTGAGTTTATGAATAGTGAATATCCACTTCTTAATCTTTTTTAATAAGTCAAACATTAATCCATACACAATTAATTTACCCAATTTTAGAATAACTTAGTAAAATTTCAATAAAATCATGAGGCATTTCTCAAAAAAATGTCATTATTGCCTATATAAACCAGGAAAATTATGGAATTACATGGAACATAATGGTCTGGGTCATTCCTCAAATTCCTTTTATTTTACGCTTAAATAAAATTCCATTAAATATGATCACATTCCCCATGAATGTGACTTGATACATCCAAAATACTAACATTACATACATATAATACATTTTAACGATTCATAATTTCAATAGCACAATCTCTATATTCTCTTCATCTACCTCTAATACTTTGTATTATATTATAATATCATTGATAAAAACTACAGAAAATTTACCAAGGTAGATTCTAAAAACACTATTTATCAAATTCATGATGATTATAAGGGAATTAGTATTTATGAAGCACATGACTATAAACTCCTAATGTCAATACCATATATGGAAGGATATATTATGAATATGTTCCTTCTTCACATTCAGTAGATGATATACAAAATAAATGATATCATTTGAGAAGTACAATGATCCTTAGATTTAATCAAACAAGTCATCAATCCATGGAAGTGGATAATTGTTTTTATGGTGATTTTTTGAGATCCAAATAATCAGTATATAACTGCAATGATCCATCATTTTTATTGACAAAAATCACTAGTGCACCACAAGGCGATTCACTATGAAGTATGAACCATTTTTTCAAATTCACTTGGAGATACTTCTTTTAATATTAATGTTATATGAATTTTATCCTATATTGGAATTTTAATATAGTATTTTCTCCAGGTATAATCTCAATAAAGATATTTTCCGCATCTCTTGGGGGATGTTTGGGTAACTATTGAAAAAATATATTAGTTTACTCCTAAAAAATAGGAATTTGATCATTGTTGACACATTCATTTAGATCAACCATTTGGTAACGGCATGACTCTTCACTGAGAATAAACACCCATGCAATTAACTAATTTTCCAAATTAGATTCATGATATTTCTTTCATTTATAAAGAAGATTAGTATTGTTCGGAATATAGAATGAAATTTCAATTTCGTAATAGTTCAAATAAAATCCCTATAATGAGAGACAATCTATAATAAGTATAGTGTGAAATTTAACCAATTAAAGGATTGCATGATTAACTAGAATAATATTACCACATACTCTAAAATAATAATATTCCAACCCTTGATTTCATTTATCTCACCACTATATGTTTCCATAATTATCTCTATATCCAAGTATTGATGTTTTAATTCAAAAGATCTAGAAAACATGTGGGATATAACAGAATGAATAAAAATAAGATAAAGTAGAACTATTACCATTCTTGATAAAATGGTCTGTTTACCTAGTCATATTTCATTTTAATTGTTCACCACAGTGGTACTGATGGTATAAAATTTCCTTGATCAATTGTATTTTTTTGTTGCTTAAACTGATTATCGTCAAGTACCCCTAGTTTAGTGTACTGGATTTCATGGTTCCCTTACTAGTTATATTTGTAGCATTATACCTTGGGTCATTCACAAAGATGTCCAATAATTTCCACCTGTTAATTTACAAGCTTCGAGATGTCTCTTGAATATTCATGATTTTGGTGGCCTTATTTCCGCACAATTGAAGTGTTTACCCTATAGTGTAAATTCCATTGATTTTTCTTCTAAATTTTTACATGTTGTTCGTTGGATATTATTTTCTCCTTTTTGATTTGATCCAACAGCCTAAAATTACATTCTTTACTTTTTATCTTTATATACATTGGTCAATTATACAAAATCCATGTCTACATTGAGAGTATATTGAACTAATTCTTCATTACTCACAATTTCTTAGATTCCATGTCCCTATAAATGGTCATGTTTCGAACCAATAAAAAAATATCCATTACACTATAATTGTTGATAACAAAACCCTAGTATTATCTTGAAATCCTTATTGAATTGTTCTCATTATTTTTGAAAGATTCACCACCCATTTAGTTAAACTCTTCAAATTCTCTCTCTATATGTTTTCAAATATTTTGATGGAAATACTTTTCAATATATAAGTTCATAAATTCTATCCACTCCATTTCTTCCATTTCATCCACAAGAATGGTGTTCATTATCAATTCCTAGATTGATCAACCTTTTCCTATAAATGATTGATATCTATGGTATATTTCTCCATCTCATAACATTAGGGAATGGAAGATATCTTCTCAATTGAGTAAAACCTTTGTTCCACAAAAAATGGATTATAATATTGATTACATATTGGTGGTCATTCTTATATAATGAAATCATTTTCTAGATTCTACAGATTTGGGGAAGGAGGAAATTCTATATGGTTCAACTTATTGGTCATTTCCCAAGAGATATTTGTAATAATTTACATGATTTTTTTTACTCTAACACCCATTTCATTTATAATTCATCCTAATAATCATTGTATTGTCCCTCAAATTGGTTGTCGGTTTGTTTTATCTGGGTTCCAACCATTATCTAAAATTGAAAAAGGTTTGAACAACTGTTTTTTCAACATACAATGGCTAAATAATTTTTTCTCACTAACAAGTTAATTATAAATTCATATATCATGGGAAAAATATGTTTTCCCTCTACCAAAAATGATTCTTTTATGAAAAAAATAATTCAATATTTTTTTACGATAAAATAATTAGTTATATTAGTTATAATCAATTTGGAGCCTCATTTCATAAAGATACAATACCTAGACACACTAATTGCATTAATGGAAATGTGTTTAGTGAATTTTTATCATGTATTATTATTAGGAGTAAAAGAAAATTTTCCTTCATGTGAAATATTTGTAATGGTAATCTTGGAATTCTATATAGTTATTCTAAAAGAAGTATTTTCAAACTCCACGAATGATATATCAACATGTGTAATTGGAAAAAATAAATTTGGTTGTAAATATGAAAGAATATATGCTATATTAAATACTTGTTTTTATGATCATAAATAATATTGGGGGGATATCTATATAGAAATATGTAAATATTTCTAAACATATTTTCATGGAATAAGAAACACCAATTAGAAAATTAACTCAAAAATTGGTATCCCCTAAGAGGCAAACATGGACAAGAATATGGTTTTCCATTAATCTTGATAATGAATAATGGATTATGTTTCATCATTAAGACATGATCAAAAAATTATGAAATAGAATTTTTTATATCTATGATTAGAGAATAAGATGATATTAGGTAATAATACTTATATCATGATCTGTATATTTGAAGATATAATATGATTCACAAATTTCATCATGACAGGTTGAAGAAATCATTGAAAATTTTGATTTTTTTCATGTGTTATTTTATTAAAAAAATGGAAAATTTAACATTTAAAAGTTCACAAGAATTTGTTTCTAACAACTTTATTTGTAAAAAAATATGGTTTTTACCCCATAGAAAATGTTTGGAGAAATTTCAATATATTCTCTTTTTAGAATAAAATTAATATTTAATAGATTAAATATTAATATTTAATGAGTATTTGAATGGGGATATCTACTAAATATTGTTTTGTAATGATATTTACACTGTAAGATTTAGTCCAGATTTTTTCTTACTTAATCAAGGCATAATCAAAAATTGAGAACTTTATAGAGGCACATTCCCCTTTTTCTTTTGATTTATTTTACTTTTTATGCCTTTTTAATTTTTCACTTTTCCACTTATTCCCTTGTATTTTCATGTAAAGAACTCTTTTGGGTATCTCCATTATTCAAAAGATAATAGGTATGAGTGAGAGAGGATAATTTTCGTGGATCTCCTTTGAATGTGGATTTGGGTTTGGTAGCGGTGTTTCAAGGATTTAATCCCAAAATATCAATATTTTTACCCTAAGGCAAGCATTTAATTGTTTTTTCATAGATACAAAATTAATTAATTGTTTTTAGTTTTAATTTATTTCTTCTTTCTATGGTGATTTTTAGAGATATAATCTATGGTGTTTATTTTTTGAATGAATAGTTTAGAGGGTTTTTAGGTGTTTATGTTTACGAATACCTAATCAAAATGTGTGTGTTATTGGTCCACAATCTATGTGGTAATATTTATTGGAGTATGGTTGTTGATAAGGATTACATGACACATGTGTTCGGGTTATTCCATGTAGAGACACTGAATATGTTTTTGGAGGTATTATTATAGACAACCCATGTGTAGGAAAATGGTTTAGAAATTTACATGGTCATGCTGTTTGTAATATATATGCACAAATACTATGTGTAATTATAGTCTATAAACCATATGGGACACTAGTATAGAAACATAATATGTAAACCTATTTGGGGTACATTCCATATGTAAGGGTGATTCACCATGTACTATAGAAGTAAGATCCAGTTCTGGTGGGGGTACATTTCCTCAAGAGGGTGTTAAATTTATATAGAAGGTACATAATGTACATGTCATGTGTTCACTCCATGGATTTATTCTCTTATCATTTAAACCCATAACTATAAGGGGAATTTTGAGTAGTGCACTATGTCTATTTGTTTGAGATGGATGTAATGTTTTGGACCTTGGGGTGATTAATGGTCATGTACATGTGTTTTGGATGTTGTGAAGCTTAGCAGGATGATTCATTTGTTGTTTCTATTCTATAATCTTCTAGACGGTTGATTCCATATTTAGGCATGAGTAGGGGTTTTGTTTCCATCAAAATCCATGAATTGAGGGTTCCATAGGGTTTATTTAGAGGTTAATCTTGATAGTTTTCAGGAGGATAGATATCATTGTTACATAGATGGATTTCTTTAGGAAGTAGGTTGAGGATTAGTTCCCTTAATGCCTTTGGATGTAGATTGCACAATGGGGTTACTGTTGTAGTTGTGTTTTGTTTGATAGATCATGACATAAGACTTATTAACCTATTGATCATTCCCTTGTGCGACTTTTACTATTTGATTATGCCCTTATGGGCATAATGTTGTGCAAAGATAGGTTTTCTACTAGGAAACCAACTATGATTCCTCTCGATGGTTTCATGGCCTAAAATTTTACTTATTCTAGAGGATCCCCTCACAGGGTGTAGTTTTCTTATTATTGTTTATAATAATGTTGATGGCGCCTCTTGAGTTATAGAACCTAGGAGTGTAATTGATGGTTTCTATGTTTTAGCTGAGAGGTTTGGACATTGGATGACCCTAGTTTCCTGTTTTCATGTGTCCAATAATGTTTGAGGATGTTACTATCTATATTATAGATATAAAATGAGGCATTTATGAAATTAACTAATTTTTCATGAGAATTGATATTGATTTTATGCACTATGTTATTTTTTGATGTTGTGAGGTGGATCTAGGGTGTTGAAGAATGATTTGGATGACTGCATACAACCACCATTTCCATTATTTCTCCCTATCATGGAAATTATTTAGTAACTACTACTGAGTTATGATTGTATAGGATTATTATTCTCTTTCTAATACACTTTTTGAAACCTATTTACTAATAGTGGTTCTTGATATTAATATAGCTAGTTCTGTTTTCCATTCAGGACCTTACAAGATCCTTAGTTTTATTGAACAAGGGATATTGCCTCAAATTAAAAATATTATATTGGATTCCAAATGCTTGATATATATTTTTTTTTATATTCATAGTATTAGATCCTATTTCACAAAAAAAATCCATTCATTTCATAGAACTTTTAGACCACCTTCATGATATAGTCGAGGAACCAGATTTGATATGCTGGTTGATCCACAAGTTACATATCCTACATATTATGCTAGTGAAGGTGAAGACCTAACCTAGGTTTTAGGTGAGAACTCTGGGATCATTGTTTTCCATTATTCAATTTTTTTTATAAATTTCATACTATTATTTATCTTATGAAAGTTGTTAGCTTTCAACTATGGTTGTATTATAATGTGTTTCCCACACATGTTATGATAATAGATGATAGGTCCACCAAAATTGGTACCCTAATTATACTTATTTCTCACCAATTGTATTTGAAACTCTATATTTTTTCATACATTATGAAATCTTTCAAGTCATTAATTGGATTCAAATTGAATCTAGGGAGAGGATCAACATTGCATTATTAAGAAAGATTTATCATCTAGTGTTTCAGGATGAATCATGAGAAGTTAGACCATCTATGATAATGTATATGATGTTGGGATCAGGGTAATAGTTTATCATTTATATTTATATTTTTATTTAATTTTTTTATATTATGTGTGTTTTCATCCTAATGCGTAAAATATTAGCTTTTATATCACGACTATGAGTTGTTATGATTCATTACACTTTATATACAATTCTTTTAATTTAGTTATTTATTTATGCATACTCTAATATTTATTTGTGGAAATTTTTATGTTTGGATTATTTACACTATTATTTTACTTTTTTTGAGATAATATTCTTTATATTTCATCTATTTAATCCCTCTTCATTATTTGGTTGCCTCTGGAGTATGGGGAAGTATAATTTATTCCATGTCACATTCCTGATTATGTGTTATGTTTGGTTGACCTAGGATAGTTCATAAGAAAATGGCATTATCATATGATTTTATGTTTTTACTATATGGGATGTTTCTAGATAGTTTTTATATCAAAGTGTGAAATATTTTGATGTATATTATAGTGGAATTTCATAACTAAATTTTTGGTAAAAAAGTTATGTAACCATGTTTAGAGGATTTCTGTTGTTGTTTTTCCTTTTTATGGTATTGTGGTTTCACCATGTATGATGCACTTGAGATTCTGGAATTGTTCATTTGAAGTATTTTTTTCACTCCTTACCTAATAGAAATATGCTAGTGTTTGTGAATCATTATAGGTATCGTGCTATCACACTATCTCCAATATAAAGTTTTATTATAAATCTACTTTAATGAAAAGTGGGAAACCATGGTTTACAAAACAAAAAACCACTACGTACTAAAAGAGCTCAAAAAATGGTTAAACACAAGACTAAGGTTCTTTGAGTCAGACAATCTATATAGTTCCCAGTTCAGAGTACTAACATGAGGGTTTGGATCCACTTTGATGAGTTCTTCAAGGAGAGTAACCATTCTGTCCATTATCTGAATGAATTCCTCCAAGGTGATTTTGCATTGATTGAAGCCCCAGACAATGATTCGGTCTTGCACTTCTTGCTCCTCGGTGGCATCAACATTCAACCTTATTTCATAAATTCTTAAGATGTCCTCATTTGAGGCATTGGGCCGAAGGACTTTTTCAATCATTTCTTCCTTGGAGTGGAGGATGAGCTTCAGACGCCCCTACCTCTTCTTCCATCACTCTTGGTTCTTTGATTGGGTCTCCACTTTCCCTTTCTTGTAGGCCTTTCCTTTCCTTGTTTCTGCCTTTCTTGTCCGACCTGGTTTCCATCGGTTTAGGCAAGTTACAGTAGTATTATTGTCCCTTGGATTTTCCCCCTAGACCATGATACATTTACCTGAGTCACACTTTCCTTTTTGATCCTTCTTCCTTCTTGGGCTGTGAGGGCCTTTCCCTTGGAAATGTTCCACACTGTCCATTGAGACTTGGCTATATCCATCATCACCTAGATATTACTCTTCTGTTAGTGTTTGTTCTTGATCTTAAAGACCTTCAAAACAGTTTTTCAACTCCACCCCCGAGTCTTATTTGGGGGGCCTCAGCCTGCACCAAAAATATGCCTTGCCTACTTTGACCTCCAAGCCATTCTTCTTCCCCTCTCTCCCAGCCTGAAGGAATGGGGAGTTATGAATGGGAGGGTTTGGGTCCAAGGGCCCCAAGACACTAACTCCCTCCTATCTCCTTTTTCTATGCAGTGAATCTGTAGCAGCTTGCAAAAAGGTCTTCCCCCAAAGTGCTATTCCATAATCCTCGGCCTCCATGATGTTGCCTCCCACAGGGGCCGCACTGCATGGGGGTACTGTCATGTCGGGACTTTTGTGCTGCTCGAATCCTTGAACTCTTGATTGAGGCTGCTTGTTAGTGTCCTCCGAGCCCCGACCTTGCTATTCAACATGATTGGATTGACCTTCAGCAGAAAGCTCGATGTTTGGAGACTCTTCCCCAGGACTTGAGCTCATCCCAGATGTAATTCTCACACTCTCGGCACTATTTACATCTGATCCACCTTTCCTAGACTCTTGTATGTCCTCTTTGCCACCTGAGGGATCAATCATGTCTTGATTTGTTACCAGTGCTTCAATTCCAGCACCCATAATCTCTGTACTACCCTTGTCAGCCGATGCTCCTGGATTGCACACCCCCAGATTGTGTTCTAGTATTTCATATACCACAGAAACTGTCAGGTTCTTAGAATTCTCCACTGACTCTTTCACAATACCCTATTCTGCAATACCGGGACTAAACTCCGCCAGCTCCCCATCGGCTATACCCTGATTCTGCTGCGGAGAACAGGGCACCACACCAGCCTAGACAACCTCATCATCCTGCAGAATCAACTTCCTACCACTACACTTTTCCTGATGATGTCCAATTTTGAAGCACTGGGAGCAGAAATCAAGACAGGACTCAAGAAACACTAATTGTTTATACCTGAACTCCTCACCCACAGCAACCAACAAAGTGTGAACCAGCAGACTGGAGATATCCACTTCGACGCAAATCCTCGGAGAAATCAGGTGACACACTTTCCGTGTTCTACTATCAGAGCAATGATATCGACCGACCGTATTTCCAAGCATTCAGATAATGGATGGATTATGAAACAGAAGTGGTAGTTCAGGAAAACATACCCAAATTGTCATGGTTGGATAATCCCATTTCATTTGATAGTCGTATGTCCATCGGAAGAGAAAAAAACAGGAGCCATCACAGTACCAAGGAGCATACGACCAGGCCAATATCAGATCTTCTTCTCATGCAAACCGGATCATTATATGCTTTGAGTCAAGAAGACCCACGGTGGCTCACTACTGAAGTCCCCAAGCGTCGAAGATAAACCAGTCATAGAGATCCATGGACGAACGTCGTTGCTTGAATCATGCTATTAGGGTTGTATTCATCAAGGAGGAGGCATATGTGAACTCCAGAGTCGAGATCGAGAGCTGCGGGATCCCATCGAAACATTCTGGAACTTTGGCAGAAAGGGGTATTTGGGGAAACGAGGGCAGGGAATCAGGATTCAAGAAGGGAACGAAGCGGCGATCACCAGAAAGTGCCAGAAAAGATCCCCCGCCCCCCACCAAGGGAGGAAGGGCTAGTCCGGAGGCCATCACCGCCTATGGCGGAGGCCGCCATTCGAAAACCCTACTGTTTATCTCTCTCTTTGTTATCACAATATATAAGCATGTATATTTATGTTTTTATTAGATATGGGGATTCATTTGTTTAATGTATCTATAAATACTTATATAGGGTTGATACATATAGTCTTTTGGTGGTATTCTATTCAATAGAAATGTGGGAACATTTCTTTTAAGGATATGTCATGTGGATCTAGTAATAGTATATTCACAATTGATGAAAATGAAACCCCTTAATCTAGGGATTCATTGAGACCCAAATGTGTTTATTATTCTATAGGAAGTTTAGTTGATATTTTTTTCAAAGTCGATGAGGTAAAGGATACATGTAAGATATTTTTGATCCACATCAGGTTTCCCAATTATTATAGTTTCCCTTAAAAATATTCTATTTATATTAATGTTTTCTTAGAATTGTGAAGTAGGGAACTGGGAGATATCTTAATTCATTGGATTGATCAAGAGCATGGGTTTAGGTGGTTCATACATTTACTTGTTTCTTATTTCACTTTTGTTGTTGTCGTGGGATCATTGATAGTTTTTTTTGAGAAATGCTCGATTAGAGAGTGATAGTATGGTTAATCTTGGAATGAGGGAGATGATTTTTTGAGAAGAAGTGTTTTGGGATCCTTATCTAGTTAGAAGAAACTAAAGTGAGGATCATTATTAGTAGTTCAGTCATGTTATCTTACATTCATTGGGGATTGGAATTTTGTGTGCATTAGTCCTATTTTGGGATCGAGCTATATGGGAGTGCCCTCCTTTTGTGTTTATATAAGTCTAATTGAGTGATCTCTGGTGGAGTGGTGTAAAGGGATCCATACGGTGTGGACCACTCTATAGGATGTTGACAGTTTCAATCCTCGTTTTAGTGGGTTTTCTATCATGGAGGATGTCATTCTTGGTGTTTCAGGAATGTTTCAAATTGATATTTTTATGCTCTAGTGTGAAAAATTCATCCATGTCTATCTATTTCATTCAATAGAGGATAAAAAAGAAGAATAGATTTTGTTATTATTATTATAGGTTGATTATAATTATTCTCATCTAGAGAAAATCATTTTATATTTAATTGATAAATTAACCTGATGTTGGAAGTATTATGGGAATTGTGATACTAGTCCATGGACAATCATAGTGGTGTTAGGTGTTCCAAATCTGTAGGTGAAAGAGTGGTCGATGGTGTATCATCAAGGAATCCTGATAATTATCATGATACAATTGAATATTAGTGAGGAACCATGATATGATAATTTCAGATAATCATGGGAACTTTAAATTTCTATTTTCATTGGGTTTCCAGGTGATAATTGGAATTTATCCTATCCAAAAATCTCAGATAATTTTTTGACCACTTTTTTGTCCCATAAATTGTGTCTTTGCCTTTGTGTAAGAGTTTTTTTTTGGAATTATGAGTCATTAGATATTTGGAAGAATTTTAATTTTAAATTAATTAAACTTTAATTATTTATTTCTGTTTGAATAGTGATATTATCTAAAATTAGAATAGGATTGAGATTTTAACTCTATAGTTTAGTATTGAAGGGGATCTTGGTGAGACATTAACTAATGTCGGGCATCAATTCTTGGACCAATCCACATTTTATTTTCTATTAAATTATTTACTTTTTTCTTAAATTTTACATTTTTCTTTTTATTTCCTCCTTCCATTGTATTATCATATATGTGGATAAACTTGTTGGGTTTTTTTACTATGGGAAATTGTGAAGGGGAGAGATAGATAGGGGATCATCATCAGGGATCTAATTCAACAGTGGACTATTGTGTGGTGATTTCATGTTGTAGATTTCAGAAGCATGGTATTTTTTCCTAAGGTTTTACTTTTTTACTTTTTAGTTTTTATATACCTATTTTAATCATAGTTTTTAGTTTTAATATTTTTCTTGAGTTTCAGTGGAACGATAGAGGGATTCTATATAATTATTTTTGTGTGAATTGATATTTTCTAAGAGTTTGGTTAGTATTATTTTTGGTAAAACCTAATCAAATAGTATGTGATATTGAGTCATTTTACATGTATTCTTATTATTAGTTGTAATTTTTAGGATGTTGGTTACAGAACAAGTATGTTTTGGAAACAATGAGTGGACCCACTCTTGGTTTGATCAAGGTATTCAGCTATACACCCAATTTTGGAGTATATGGAGATGTAGGTTACATAGTTTGGACTCCTGCGAACCACGTGGATAGACACCATTTCATTTACATGACCAAACCTCGTGTAGGGTAAATGTAAAGGCACATGGTCGGACATGAGGTAAATATTATATACTCACTCCTTGGATATTTTTTGATTATTTTTTCTCCCTATAGTTAGATTGGGACTTTTGTGGAGTCTTATTTAGGTTTTCTCATGTTATATAAGATATTCTGGACCATGAGGTAATTAGAGGCCATATAGTGGTGTTTGTGATCGTGTGAGGCTTTACATGATTATTACATTGAGTTATTTGTTCAGGATAAATCATAAAACTATTTTTTTAGGATTGTTTAAGGGTTTAGTGCTTGATATTTTACATGGATAGACGACTCTAAGGGGTTTCTGTAGAGGATCCTTTGGATGGAAGGATTTTTTTCGATTTCTTTGATGGGTTTTTCTAGATGCCTTCTTGAGTTTTTTTACACGTAGTGTCTTTCTGCTATGAGAGAAACATGGGGGTTCATATACTATTATGTTACATTGATTAAATATTAATACAGGTATAAGGAACTTATTTAGGATTCCCTTTTAGACATTGTTCTCTTTTAGTATGCCCCTATTATCTTGGTATTGTTCGAGAATCGGTTGTCCATAGGGGGTTGAATATGGGTTTTCCTATAATGTTCTTTGAGTGTCATTTATCATATGCTATAAAATCACATCAAAAGGTTTCTCTTTCATATTGTATTTCAGAGTCCTACTAAGGAGGCCTCATGATCTGTTGAGGCTGGAAGGGTTAGTTTTTTTAATAATATTGATGAGGTGATTTGGTGTTGTCTAACCAATATTACTTTGTATCATAAGGATAATAATGTTTTATTAAGTTTCTATTTAGATTCTAGATATAGGAGGAAACTTTTGGGGTATTGATGGATTGATCAAGGGCCTTGATATTAACCTATTTATCTTCTATATTCGCTGACTATTGTCATTTAGATCTAGAGACCATATGGATGATCATGATGGGTGCATTACCCCACTTAGATTATTAGTGTGAGTTGGATAAGTAGTGATTCTTATAGATGATTAGGCACACCATGGTGTGTAATATTTTTGGGGGATGCGTATTCTCATAGTGTGGCATAACCAAGAACCTATAATGTAAGGAGGGATTATATATAATCTTGGCTATTTCTATTGGAATTAAAGAAATTAGTTGTTTCTATAGTTGTGTAAACTAAGATGTTTCAATCACTAGTTAATATCAATCAATTGGTTTCGTAGTTCCTACTAGATGTTATTTATTATTCTAGACCCCTTTTATGAAATCTTAGGGTCCGACATTCATTCATGTCCATGTGTGGGACATTGGGTTATCTTTTTTTATCTGGTAGATGTTATGGGTGTTATTTAGATGGTTTCGAAACATGATATATATCCTTTGGATTTTCCAAAAGAGGATGTAGGTTTACCATGTGTGTCTGGAATGAACCCAAAAATTCTTCCATTCCTTTTTTATCTATTTTTTACTTATATTTTTTTCTTATGTCATTTTTTAGTTTTTGACTACATTGGTTAGATCACGTCTTTGGTGATTAAATTGTGATAAAATATTTTTTTTACCACTGGTAGGGGTAGAATAATGATATTTATTTATACCCTTTGTATTTTCACCTTTATGTGCATGGAGACCTTATGACTACATTCAATTTGATAATAATATCCACAATGGATCTACTCAGATGATCGAAATTTCATGATATAGTATGAGTTTACATATAGAATCTAATGAACTATTTGTTGTCCTTTGACCATTGTGAACATGGGTTATAAGATTTGTTTTGGGGGAGTTGTATATTATTTTTATTTTTATTCTCATTTAATTATTTATTATTTATGTGTGGTCATCCTAGTGGTTTAATTATTAATGGGTTCATATTGATCATGAGTATATATGTTGCATTCCATTTGATATATCATGATTTTATTTTTGTTATTTATTTATCACAAATTTGGAATCTATTTATAGATGGTTATATGTGTGGATTATTTCAACTTTTATAGACATATAATATAATGTCATAGTCTCACCACTATTTCTATTTCTATCTTTACAACTATTTGATAACCTATAGAATATATGGATCTATGACTGCACAATTTTTATGAGTCAGATATGGTCACATGTTTGGCTAATCATGGTTGGTTTTTGAAAATATCTGATTTCATAAATACATGAAATCCTATGGGGAAATTTGAGGATATCAATATGAAATGATAAAGGTTATTTAGGTGAATCACCTAAAACGTTGGATTCAAAAATATTATAAGATAAAGGATTTCTAGATTACACATATGTGAAGATGAAAAATACCATATATAATATATGGGAACTTTGTTACTTACAAGAAAAAATCAAATAGTGGGATGTATTCATTATAATAAGAATTAGTAGAAAGATATTTATAAAACTTGTTGATACTGAATATACCTTATCCTATACCATATTTTGGTTTTTAGGTGTGACATGGTATTCTGGGGAGTTTCATGTTATAATAAGTAATAATTCAACTATTGTGCTTAGGGAAGTGGAAATGAATGATCATATTTAACTAAACAGAAAAATAGTTTTCATATTGATTCTTTTTCATATCCCTCATTTCATAGAGGAATTCTTGATTAGAGTTCGATTCCAAAGATAACAGTAAGTGATAATATTTTCAAATGGAATTCTCCATGATAATTACATGATTACGACTATTTTGGGGGAAACCATAATGGCTAAAATAATAAATTATATACTATACAATTAAAAGACTCTTAATATTAGGATATAAAATACCATAAATATTTTGATCATTTGAAATAATTGGTTTGATAAAATAATTAAGATAACTAAAATTGCAGTATTATCCATGAAAACATATAAATTATGAAAAAAATTGATATAGAACCCTTTTGAATTATTATTGAAATAAATGTTGTAATCTATAATTACCCATAATTATACTATTATAGTGATCACAACCATGGGATTTGAATATATGTAGGGAATAGTCAATGGGTATGAGAAATAGATTCTGATATTACCTAATCTTGGATAAATTATCATAGTGATATTATTCATAGGAGTGACACATTCGTGGAAATTAACCATGATGAGAAACAATTTGGTAATGCTATAATGGTTATTGATAACCATGAACTCGATAATGAATCAAAGGATAATGAATATATTCTTCCTAGTCATGATTAATTAGGATCGAGGATCGGGAACAAAAATCCAATGATGATTTATATGATTCATCTTAAGTAAATACATTAGAATATTATAATCAAAGAGGTATCCATACCATTGATATCATTCACAATCATGGATGATTCCTTGGGAATTTATTCCATTAAGACACATAACTTCCATAGAAATATTCCAAAGTATAAGGGGCATGAAAATTAGTTCATTAAAGTTGTTTATAGAGGACAACATTTATGATTTTACCGTATTTAGTAATAATACATAAGAACCTCTCATGTTTTTAAATGAGTTAGGTAATGTGTTCCAAAAATCATGGATGATACATTATATGAGGAATGAAAATTTAGATATTTCATGAGATATAATTCTTGGGATTTCATATCCATTTATGTAAGGAAAATCATCAGCCATATATAGAAGTGAAGTATGAAATGTTACCCAAGGATCATGAAAATGAAAATAAAATATAAGTGTTCCATGTAATATTGATTTATAATATAGTACATATATAATGTCAAGAAATGATATCTTCCCTAGTTTATAAGAAGGTTTCCAGTAAGACACACTAATCTTTTGATAGAATATAACTATAAAGTGATCAAAATTTTAAATCATAAAATATATAACCTCCATATATTAGAGAATGATGAAGGTAATTAAGGTCATATTATCTTAAAAATTAACATATCAGACTGATCATTGAGATGTATCTTAAAAGAATTATGAAACATGATGAACATAAAAATATATAGTGGAGTTATTTTTTCAATTGGATATATAAGAATTATTAGGTCCATGAATTCGATATTTTTCTAGACCTTAATGAAATTTTGTGTAATGAGATTTTCTTGGGAATCCCCTCTTATATAATTAAATACTATTATTTTATCAGAAAATTCATTAAAATAAAATTAATTTTTTTTATCTACACTAGATTAGTGTGATATATGTATTAACCATAATAATATAAAATTAATAATGAAAATTTGAAAATAAAATGTAGTGTCATTAAACACGCACAAACATAATATTTTGACTCATTTATGTAAAACCGTTGAAAATAATTGATCAAATATGTGTCTAGTTAGAATTTATAATAATCATTTTAATGAATTATTAGTTATCAAATTAGTGAATTATAATATCTAAAAAGATAAGGAATATAGGAAAATAATTCTTCCCAAATAAAGTATCTCCATTAAGTAAGGATGGATGATCATAAATCATAGGTTCATCAAGAAACATCGATGAAAAACAAAATGCATTACAGAAAAGATACATAGATAATTTTTTTATGGATAAAAGTAAAAATTAATTCATTTTATGTGGTTAAAAATTACATTACAAAACTCAATTTGAGAAAATCAAGGAAATAAGAATCCATAGATTATCCATGAAAATAATTTTATGATATCTCTAAAGGAAAATAGAAATCAATTTCTAAAATTTAGGTCAACCTTATCTAAAAAAGTGATCTGTAAGAAAATATAAAAATAATTTTAAAAATAAAAATTGGAGATGATCTAGATGAATACACAAATCCAGTGAATAAAATATAAAAATATTTTTGATAGTTCAAAAATTTTTCTATGAATAAGACTATATCTAATTATAATTTAATCGATAAAATAAAGTATTTTAATATATTCAGGAGAGGTGTAAATTTCTTTTGAACCTTATCAAATAATAAAAATAACATTTATAATATTTTAATAAGATATATATTTATATGATTAATATGTTCATTCCCAAAGAGATCTGTGTTAAGGTTCATGTTATGGGCATACATGTCAAAGTTAAAAATTCATGTAATGAGGCATGGAATATTTTTCAAACCTTATAAGGTATAATTTTATATCAGGATCATGGATTTCATAGCTCTATATACCATATATATCATTAGAATAAAAAAACATTGAATACTATAGAAAATTCAATAGGGGATCTATACAATTTTTAGGATTTAAAAATATAAATTCTTCATATAATTGGGTACCACCAATAGTAAAAATCAATCTAAATATTACATATAAATGTTTCCCATGGTTGGTTATATACATAGAACCTATCAAATTGTATGAAATGTTAGATATTATCTAGATATTACACACATGAAACAAAGATAAAGGGATTATCTATAAAGATTTGGAAGAATCATAATCCAATAATGAAGATATATTGAGTATTTTTAATATATGACAATGTTAATGAATATAAATAGTTTATAATAGTGAAAAGATTGAATCCAAATTAATGAAAAAAATATTTCTTATATAATATATGATATAATATTAAAATCTCTCTGAATTAAAGAGTTATAAAAAAAGTACATAAAACCCACATTTAACAATGATTACAATAGAAGAAAATACTATCCATGAATATGTCAAGGAATAGAAGGAAAATTGATCTGATATATTTATTGTATTATAAATTATTGAACTCTCCATAAATGATTATATGGAGATAAAGGAGTCAATGAAAGAGGCCCAGATCAACGAAATTATAGAAGATATTTATAATTTATAAGCATTCTGGGTGTTGATATATACATATATAATATCTAACAGGATTATATGATCAAATGATACATTTAAATTATCTTATTTTTATCTTATATGTTTTATGTATTGTGTAATATTTTCATTTTCCCACATAAAAGTTTGATTTTATTTTTCTCTTACCATTTAATTTTATAATAGTGTGAACTATAAGATTTATTTTTTTTGTTCATGGAAGGGATAAAAAACTTTGAGGTTAGAATGAATTCGGGTAACTCGATCATTCCTAAATAATCTCTCACTAATGATCTCGTTCCATTGTTTTTAAGATTACACCTCGCGTTCATAGTTTCTATAAAGTGATAATATAAAAAATTAGATACCTAAAAAATTATAAGGTTAACCAAAACTAGGATTATCCAAGGATAATGAAATAATAATTTCTTTTTTAGATAAAACACTAAGAACACTTATTATTTGTTATTATTCAGAGCATTTTTCTTGGACCCCTAGATTTATAACTCAATGAAGTAAATAACTTACTACTCTCAATCAATTCAATAGCTCACAACCTCCATGAGTGTTGTTTTCTTAATATTCAAGAATAATGTGGGTATTTAAGCTATATGTGTTGTATCAATTAATCTACACTTAATATATTTTTTTCATATCTATGATCTCCAACAATTTAACCTCCTAGTTCTTCTTCCTCTCACATTCCAACACAAGGCCAAAACTCCACTTTCGTTCTCTATTTCCCTTTCTTTGCATTCGTCCAAGATACATCTTTGGGAATATAATGTTATCTATCATATTATTAAAGAATATTCCTATTACCATCACCATAGATCATTAATTATCTTTTACTATGTGGGGAAAATTATTACAAGTATTCTATTAAAAATATATTCAAGATCACTAATTAGATTCCATAAATTCCCTTATAAAATATAAATACTCTAAATCAATAGGTATATTGACTAATAATCATCATTTGGTGATCATAACCATCAATACTTATAACTTATATGTCTTTGGTATTCATGGATTTCTACCATAAATCATGTTGTTCTACAAAAATTGGAATTTTTCAATGATAAATTCTCTACAGTGTAACACTCTACCAAATCATGACAACCTCTAGAATGATAGAACTAGTAAAAGAATTTTCATTACTGAAATGGCATGGAGATTATTTTTTTGTTACACATGTATTCTTATTTCAAAGAAAAGAAATGAAACCTACTTATTCCTCTATCATAAATCTTGATCCATGTATTTTGATAAACAAATGCACGAGACAAGAAAAATTAATTTACATGTATTTCATAAAAAATATTCTACGATTACAAGGTAAAAAGTACTCAAAAAAAAACAAAACCAAACATAGAGGATATATGCCACTTTATACATGAAATATTCTAAACACAATCACTTTATTACATTATTGTATGTAACCCAATACTACTAGTGAGTATCATCATCATCACCACTGCAGGTATCATGCTTTCCTATAATAACATAGGACTCGATTTAGAAAACTAAAAACATTAAGGAATCCTATAAATATACCAAAATTAGGATTGTCAAGATGTCATCTAAATATGAGAGGTTGTTTATCTCACCAAATTTACATGAGTAACACTAACATTCACCCACAACCACCCATTGTGACTTGAATCCCTCTAAATTATATCATTTGTAGAGTTAATCACTTATGTGGGTCTTATAATCCATATTTATGTTAATTATTTTCTCATTTTTAATTATAGATATCATTCAATCCCAAAACCCAATATATGAATCATAAATAATAAAACCATAATCATACATATTGAGTTTCATTTTACCATTATCATCATCCCATTTATTAAATTCATCATTATTATCAGCCTGAACATCCACAACAAATTTTATTTTTTCATCGTGTTCCTCTAAAAATAAAATAAAAAATTCTAGATTCATATTTGGAGGTTCTTATCACTATAGTTTATTCAATTGAATGGAATACATACATGGACTCTTAATATAAAACGGGTATGATCCACCAACATCTTGTACACTTTTTTGTTATGAACACATTAACCAAATTAATGTTCTTCCTTTTATATGTATTCCTCATACGCAGAAGTGTTGGTATCATCGTATGTGTCCTCCATAAGGGTATTAGATTCTGGTTTAATATCATCACCATGTTTTACCTAAAAATATATTTGGTCATATAGTTGATCCCTCAAAGTATACACAAAATTGTTTTTATCATCATATGTTGTCCTTTTTAACCTCCAATGATTAGTTAAGACCAAAAGAAGAGACAAAGATCCTATTTTAATCCTATGAATGACACCAAATAGAAATTTTCAAATAATATCCATTGGATTTGAAAACATCATAGGTATAAATAATATTATTTTCATCTATAACTAAGATGAAAATCTATAGAACCATCGGTTTCCTGAACATGTTTTTCTAAATTTTTTTGGACCTTAATTTCTTCTTAAAATCCAACTCTTGATAACTATATGCTGGGAAATTCCTCAAGGACTCATCTTGATTTTTTGGGGTGAAATAATTTTTATAAATATATATATGACCATATTTTATTATATTTGGTGTTGATTAAGAAATAGTTTAAGGTCGTGTAGTTTATCATTGACTACCAAATTTTTGGGCCTCAAAACCAGGACTGTTTTTAGGAAAAGGGAATGTTTTTTCGCAATGGAATTAAAAGACTACAGTTCAAAGGCCATAAAACAGGATGTTCATGGACCACATAGTAGTGAACTTGTGCTATGAGTACCACAAAGTAGATATGTAGAATGATACATGTATATCCTAAAAGGAATATTTTCCTTATAGTAGCATTATGAGGACCTTGAAGCACCTACAATAACCATAAAGAAAAATCAATTCGTGGGATGCATATAGTTCATGACAGGCTCATCATTCATGGGATTCTCCTTATTCGTGAAATTGGGGTGGTGATTTAAGGCACCCCAAATGGTTTTAATTTTTAGAATACAATGACTACCACAATAGAATGTGGCACTATGCAGACCACATAGTAGTTCATGGTGAATATTCTATCACATCGGAGTCTTGGGTATTTTTTATTGGAGATTTTTTTGGGCTATATTTTCCAATACTATAGATCATTAAAAATCATTAATTAGAGATAATTGCATTAGATAATATCATCAATGAACTAATTCTAGTATTTTTTATGTTTTTCACAAGGGAGGATTCCATGAAGTATGAAGTAGTTTGTGGGGATCAGTTCTATGGATAAGACTATTTGTGGCGATTTTTGGTGAATGGTTTTTGTGGGTCCTTATATCTCATGAAGGAAAAGGGACAACATAGCAGTGGTAGTCTGTGAGGAATCATCCATCAATGAATCATGGGCAGTCTTCAATGAAAAAGGCAACCATGAAGCACTCACACCATGTGGTGCAAAGCAATTCACAGACGATTAAAGGCAGTTCATTTAGGATGAAATACAGATTATGGGGGATGAAATATAGTTCATTGATATGGTATGAAAGTTCATTAAAAGACTAAAAATATTTGAAGGAAGTTTAATCAAACTAATATGACTCAAAAAAGTGTATTTCATCTATCAGAAAAAATAGGACATCAAAAGTGAATCTACCTACAGTTGAGTATGCATTCAATACTGATAATCAAGGGTGATACATGTCCATAAATTTTTGTTTCGATATTTTCTAGAGTAGTTAGAAATGTAAGAGAAAGATGTTGATCCTTTATACCAGTATTAATCCAAAGAAAGAGAGTTTGGGAGTGACCCTTGGTAAAGTAGTGAGCTAACCCTAAACCATATAAAGGATGAAATCCTAGGCAAAGAAGTTATGTATCCCAAACCATGTATTTTGTATGTGATCCTTAGTGGATTTGGTACATCATCACATTATTTTTTATTCTCCTTGGATGTATCCTAGTGATGGTGAACCAAGTAAAATCCTTGTGTCACATGCTTGATTTAATTTAAATTTATTAATTTCCATGGAAATAGAGTGAATTGTTTTTTGTTAAAAATTGAAACAATATCCAAAGTGGAATTTGTTTTAATCTTTCGTACACTAATTCACCCCTAGGGTATTTCACCTGGTTGGGATAACAATTGGTATCAAAGCTAAAAGTTGGATGTCGTTGGTTATCTCTTAGTTGAAGAATTGTAATCTTTTAATCAAAAATGGATACTGTTCTTTGATGGAAATAATTTCTAGATAGGGAAGAATAAAAAATACTTAATTTGACCATTGGGTATGGGTGTATTTATAGCTTAAATGAATTTTATTTCTACCCATATTGGTAGTAAATATTTAACAGAAATAGAACCTATAGAATTGGATATTGATGCAAAAGAATCAATTCATTAGTGGGACCCATATACAATTCAATCATTAAAAATTTGATATCATTTAATTAATCCCATGATATATGGGAAAATTTGTTAAATATTTATGAGGGATACTCAATAGTGAGAGAAGAAAATTTGTAGGTTTTGTGGAACCTATACGAGGATACACCCCATTGAATCTATTGATGCATTCTTTGATTGGGTAAATACTGTTGTTTAATACATTCATGATCTTAGAGAATTTATCAAAGATATAAATATTATTAAGCACATCTTGATAAAAATAACACATCAGTTTAATCATAATGTTTCTTTATTAAAATACAGTGATATGAAGGATTTGTTGTTGGATATATCTCACATTACTCTTGGGGAATACAAGATGAGAAATGATTATAATGATGTTGTTGAAAAGGGGATGTCAAATTATGAGTAATTAAAGTCCATGGAGAAGGTCACTATTGAAGATAGTTATTAGGAAGAAAATATGGATATATAATTTCATTTATCTTCTCAAATCTACAAAGAGGAAGAGGAATGTTTAGATAAAACTTCCCCTTGAATGATTTAGATGTGGAAATATCAGACATATTGGAGAAATGTGTCCTACGAATTTTCAAGACAATGATGAATACAATGTTCAAAATCCAATGAAGAATTTTCAAGTCAATGTGAAATTTCAAAGGAGCACCAAGAGAATTTTCATAAAAAATAAGAGTATTATTTCAAAAGAAGATGAAAGTTTAAAGGAATATGAGGGATAATAATTAGTGTACGACAATGATCCTGAATCATATTCTATGGTGTCTATTTTTAGAAAATACCAAACAAGGGAATATAGTGATATTGATGAAGGTGAAGTGGAAGGAAGATTTACTCTTAAGGTAAAATTAAAAGCTACACTTGAGGATAAAGACAATTGGAGATCCAAAACAATGAAATCCAATAAGGTGGTAAATGATTCAAAACTCTATATGCAATAGCAGGAAGAAGAAAAGTCTGAGCTATTCTTATAAATTGTGAGTCTCATATCTTCAATTCTAGAGAATTAAAAAAATGTTTCTAATTAAAAACTCAAAATTGAATAATAGTAAAGAGAGATCAATATTCTGAATAATACTGGAAAAGATAAAATTAAACATATCAAAGAAATTATTGATGAATTTGATAGTATTAATTGATGAGTTAATGAATATGATTAACTGTTGATTATAGAAAAGTATCTTAAAATGGAAGCATAAAAAGTAAAGGAATAATTAAATGTTATAGAGGAAAGAAAATAGTGTGTTAGGAATGGAAAAATATTGATCAAAACAATATAGACTGTATGGGGATTGATAAAAAATAAAAAGTAGTAATGGTTAATGTTAGATCACTAGCTCAAACTCCAAGGATGATAATTTATTTTGGTATGAATCCGAACTAAAATATTATGATAACCCAAGAAAAAACATTATTGCATTATTTCTATACAATAATTCTCCCAACATGAAATTATTTTATTGTGAATAAATGGGATGTTCACAAAATATTTTGTTCCATAGCTAAGAGGTACTGAAGGGAATAAGACAAATAGTGGAATCCATACAAAAATAAATATTCCAAAACATTATTTTATGGTCACTATTTTAGACTTTGATTATTTGGCTAGATATTTATCATCAACAATGTAGAGAAATTTTTTGAAATAGAATAAATGTGGCCATAAGCTGAAAATCTATGTATCATCAAATGATATGATATTGTAAAATCTATTTTCTTCTTTTAAAGACAATGTTGTTCCATAATAATTTGAGAAATATAAATATTATCAATTTGTGCAATTTATGAATATAAAAACATGGACCAAAAATAAGATATTTGAACAAGAAGTGGTTTCAGATAATTATTTCAAATCATAAGATCACACTATAATATGGATCATTTATTGTGAGTTAAACTCTCATATGATTGGAAATAAGGAAATAGGGATAGGAATCAAATACAACAATGAAGGTATTTTAATATTTTTGGATGTTGAAGGCCTATGAATTATTGGTACAAAAAAATCCAATTTTAGGGGTAAGACATGAGATATTAAGATGTCATGGTTGTTAAAGGTATGAATCACATGTTGTTAATTGTAATCAACTATGTGATTTAGGACCATTAATAATATTTACAAATAAATTATGTACCCTTAAGTAAATATATGGTTATTTTTTTTATAGGGAAAGTGTACAAAAGGTAATATCTAATATGTAAGTGGATAATTAGATTTTTTAATTTTTTACATGGAATAAGGAAACAAATTATGGCATAAATGACTTGTCCATTTGATCCAAATTTCATTGAAAGATCTGGTGAATTTTGATTCTCCTCAATACCCTCATAGGTTATCATGTGATCATACCCCTACATTTGATTCTTTTCAACAAGTAAATATCATTCGATAAAATATAAGGAAAAATAGTAAAGGTCAATAAATGTCTTGAGTTGAAGTATATTTATTTGTGCAGACCTATTTCACCAAGGGATATTGATGGGATGAGAAATTAAATTCTATTCAATTATGATTTTAGTAGATTGGAATGGGTTTCAATCATGACTCATAAGTTTGAGCTATTCGATTTAATAAAAACGTATTGAAGGGAAGTTTGAAAAACAATAGGTCAAAGAATCTAGAAGATCCTAATAGATATTGGAACGGAGTTCATAAATATTTAATTGGATGATTATCTATAGAAATAAGGGATAAGGAAACATGTTTCTATAGTAATAATTCTATAAAAAAATGATGAAGTGGAGAGATGAAATTAAATTATCAAAAATATGGCTAGAATAGTGCTCATTAAGAAAGACCTTCCAGAGATGTTTTGGAAAGAAGTAGTGAACATATTAGTCTATAAATGAAATAGGAACTTATTCTGTGAAAAAGAATAGAATACATCATTTGAGCTATGAAATGGAAGTAATCCAACAATTAAGTACATTGGATTTTTTGGAATATGTGTTTCATTCTATGTTATGAGGAATGTATGATGTTTGAATCCCCTAGAGATGAAGGGATATTCCATGTATAGTAAAAAAAAATAAATGTATAAAAATTATTCAATAAGTGTCTAGAAATGGTAGTTGTAATAAATGATGAAACTATAGTATAGAATGAGTAGAATCTTCAAAAAATACATGATTAGACTCGAGAGGATGCTGATGATGACATAATAAGATCAGGGGATGTTCTAGTTTTAGATGCCCATTTAAAAGAATATTCGGATAATGAAAAAGATGAAAACAAACTAGTATCTTAACAAATAGATAATATAATCTCCTAAATTGATATACATATCCTAATTGGTGAAAAAAAATCTAGTGCAGACAAGGAAGATGAAGTCTCTATAAAAAGAATTGTTTTTATTATAGGTAGAGCCTAAATGTTATGATGAAGTATATGGATATGAAAACTGGGTCTAGAAAATGAATAGAGATTGACCAAATTGAGAAGAATAAAAAATTGGAGATTGTTTTGAGGCCAATTGATAATAATGTCACTGGGATAAAATGGGCATTTCTCAACAAGTTGAAAGAAGATTTTATAGTGTCTCAAAACAACGAATGACTAGTGCTCATAGCGTACTAGAACATATATGGTATTGATGTTGATGAAACTATTTCACCTAATGTGATTAAAGGAAAAATCGGGTTATTATTTTCCATATAAGTGAAATTAAGGTTCAAATTTTTTGGGATGGATGTTAAGTCAATGTTTTTGAATGGGGTTATAGAAGATGGAGTTTATATTTCGCTTCTAGATGGTTTGCTCTTTCCCAAATATAATAAAATTTATTTTATCATAAAGGCTTCATTATACGGAGTTAAGAAACCACAAATATCATGGTTTTCAAGACTAGACTAGTTTTTGGAGAGGCACAATTTTCAACATGGTGGAGTTGATTACAATCTATATGTCTATAGTAAAAGTAATCACTAGATGATGGAGTCTGTAGTTCTTGGTGACATAATATTTTGTGAATCAGAAAAATCATAGTTAAATCAGTTCATGGAATTCATGAAAATTGAATTCAAAATGTCAATAATCGGTGAACTATGTTTTTTCTTTGTTTGTAGGTGACATACAGATAAATTTGAATATTTGTCTCTCAATATAAATAATCCAATGAGCATGTGGGAATATTTAGAATGGAAAATTATAACGAGATGGGGTCTATAGTTTCTACCTCGATGAAAAAATTATAGGATGATGAAGTAAATGTAGTTAATGTCATTTAATATAGGAAAATCATTGGTAGTCTATTATACTTAACAATGACATAACCTGATAATGTTTTTACCACATTCCAAGAAGTATGGTATCAATGAAATATAAAGGAAATCCACTTAATTGTAGTGAAAATAATACATTAGGATGTAAAGGGGAATATATATTTCCATTAATTTTATAATGAAATGTATTATAAAAAGTTTTTGGGCTATATAAATGAAGGTTGGTCTAGATCAGTATATAATGGAAAATCAACATCTGATGGTTCATTCTATCCTAATTTTTTCCATATTTCCAGACTATGAAAGAAACAAAATTGAAAATAATTTATCACCATATAATCTGAATACATTGAGGATACTGAAGAATTTACATATTTATTTTGTATGAATTATCATATTGATTATATGGGAGTTTAAGTAAATTATATTATCAGAATCCATTGGGATAATTCATCTATTATAATTCTTATAAAAAATCCATCCCATCACTCAAGGACAAAGTGAATTGAAATAATGTAACATTATATCAAGGATAAATTGGATTGTGGTATTTCAAATATTGAGTATGTTCCTATTAATTTATAGGTTATAGACATTATGATGATGTTCTTTCCTAAATATTCATTTGAATGACATCATCTAGATCTAGGAGTTCAGCTGAATCCCTATAGATGAAAAAGTTTAAATGTGGGACCCCTCTCCCTGAGGTAAAATGTGTTTTACCCTAATTTTATGATATATGTTCCTTAACCTTTTGTAGAACCAAATTAAGTAACCTTCTGGTTCATTGAAAAATGGTGAGAAATTATGGATATAAAAGTTATAAATTGTTTTAATCAGGACAAGATGGGAAGATGATATGGGGAGAAGAAAAGTAGGGGGTTTAATATAATGATGCTAAAGGTGAGAAATATAAGTTAATATGTGTAAAAAAATTAGGCTCATGGTGAATGTAGTTTAGTGGTTTTGAATGAATTTATTCATTGAGGAACATTTCATGCTACTCTTGTTTCACACGCTAAGTATTGTTCATGTGGGCTTAGAGTGTGTGTTGAGTAAATAGCTGATCTCTATCTAAATCTCTAGAAGAAAATTTTGGTTCATGATGGTAGAATCAATAATGATATATCAAATTGTGAATATTTTTCAATAAATTCAATGGAGAAGAGTGTTTGGAAAAAATCTCTCAAGGTGTCATCTCAGTTTTTTTGGGTGATTGTGTTTGTTAAAAAATACATATAACCTTGGAGTGTGAAGAATGGAATTCATGGATTGAATAGTAGTGTAATTTCAATATGAGGGCCACAATTAATGTATGTTTAATGTAGAAGGAATATATAATATGGAATTGTTTCCTCTTAGCAGTGATATGCGGACTCTGATTCACTCTACGCAAACCACGTAGCAAAATTAGTTCATGGGAGTCTCATTGTCTTCAAGAGTCTCATCGTTCCTAAGAGAATTGTCATTTTAGGAATAGAGGTTGTGATTTAAGGAGCCAAAAATTGTTTTATTCTATATAAGAAAACATATTATATAAAGTATTAAGGTGATATGTGGACCACATGACAGTTCATAGTGAATGTTGTACCACAATAGAGTTTTGGTTATTTGTGATTATCGAGTTGTGAGGATTTTTTTCCTTTTTAAAAGAGCCTAACCACATAATTATGTAGAGATAATTTCATTGAAAATTTCATCTTAGATAAAATTTTGTGGTGTTTGAAGTAGTTCACGGTGGAGGATTCTGCGTATAGGGATGTAGTTCACGGGGATCAAGTCCAAGAAGGGGATAGTTCACTGGGACAGTTCACGAAATGGGTTTTAAGGCACAATATAATGAAAAAGAAAAGAGACCATGTAGTATAGGTGGTTACTCAGGCATCAACCATCCACGAATTAGGGATGGTCCATAAAAAAGGTGATAATGAATACCTCACGCGACATGGTGAAAATCAGTTCATGGAGGATTAAGGGAAGTTCACAGAGGATGCAAGATAGTTCATGGATGATGAATTAGAGTTCAAAAAGAGTGAAAGGGTAATCGTGAAGGGACTAAAACTATTCATTAAATTAATTTATACATAATAATAGTACATGTATTGTTGGACATTATCTGTCTCATGAAAACACGACATCAATATGGAATCTACATAAAGTTGAGGATGAATTCATTATTTACACTGAAGGTACATACAAGTCTATAAACTGTGTCTAGATTATTTATAGAGCATTGAGATAAGGTGTAGGAAGGAGGTGATACTTTTCACTGGTAGTGACATGAAGATAAAGATTTTGGGATTAACTTTTGGGGATGTACTGAGATGATGTTAAACATTATAAAGGAAGTGGTCCTAGGAATACATGTGATGTAGCCTAAAAATTGTATTTTAGTAGTGATACTTAGAGGATTTGGTATATCGGAACATTGTTGTTGTATTATCAATGGGTGTATCCCAGTGGGGGTGAACCAAGTAAAAGAATTATCTCTCATTCATGATTTCATTTCTATTGATACATTGGTATGGGAAAATAGATACACACTTTTTTGTTTATAAATGAAATAGGATCCAAATGGGTAGTTGTTTTAATATATCACATGCTAATGAACCCCCCACCCCCCTCACATCATGGTATTTAACCAAGTTGGGATGAATGTTTGAAAATTAAAAAATATACACATAATAGAACAATTACTTATGTAAAAAATAACACAAATCCTAGTATATTGGAAAGAAATAATAACTATATACAACTTATCATACACAATTTTTATATTTAGTTTAAACCATTTTATTTACAAAGATTGATGATAAATATACCTAAACTAAAATATAGGAACATTGTTTAATTATAGAATTACTAGTTTACATATTCATTCTTATTGGGCCTCAAACTGATGAGGAAACATCCTATGGATTCAAAAAAATCCTGGTAGAACTAGCTAAGTCAAAACAATCCTAACATATTCTAGAGAATGATTGTTTCGATCATTGAATGGTATGAAAAAATATTCCCACACATGAATTATAAGCATTCCTAGTTCAAAAATGAATAACCTAGAGCACAATTATTTCATATTAAATTAATCTAATGGGAATATAATATGAAATATACTATTTCACACTAGTGTCATTTTTCATTTAAAGAAAACCAAAAATAGATTGCTTATCCTCAATCACTCAATAAATTTTCAAGGCATCTCGCCCTTTTATATAAGAACCCAGGAGAAAATTGAGTTCTTAAGGGACTAATATCGTTTAAGAGCTCCCATATAATTTTTATTTATGTTTATTGTACTCTTTTTCATGATAAAATTTTGACTGATAACATCTTTCACCATTATAAATGATATATCATCATTCCTAGTACATTCTCATGAAAGTTTAATCACTAATGTTTAACACCATGAAAACATATCTGGGTTTATTATGGTACCACACCCATATATATGAGATTATAAATATTAGGGTTTTAATCCAACTTTTGATTGTCATCATGAGACACCCTAGACTATAAAGCCTTCCTCTATTTGAATGGAATATGCATTTCTCTTACCTCTACAATAGATAGTTTTAGATGAAGTTGGAAGTATCTATAGATCCATTAGAAACATCATTTATAGTGTGATTCCACTATCCATGGTGTCAATACCATGTTAAATTCAAAATTGTGAAGAGGCCAATTCACATGGTATCCTTTCATAAAATTATTCCATCCATTAATTCCAAACATTATAACTAGAATTTATACAATACATGATTCATGCAATGAAAAAATGTTTCATGAAGTGACTAATGCTCTTTCTCTAGAAAAAAATTATAAAACTCGGGCATGATTCAATGAATAGTATGTTTTTCCCAAATAATATTACTTATGTAGAGATTTCCTTGAATTATCCATTTCATGAGAACTTTTTTGGTGATGTGACCTAAGATATCATGTAAATACTTCTGCCTAGTAGATAAATTAATTTTATCAGCTTCAATCTCCATCTAATCTCTAATAATTAGAATTTATGAATATATAATCATCTTTATAGGTCCCCTAAAATAATTTTCAAAAATAAAAACTAGCAAACAACTCCATGTATATTTATTATAACAATATCCCCATTAGGTTTATTAAAAACCATTCAAAATTGATTCAATTAATTATCTCTTGAGAACCACATATTTGATTTTCTGTATAGCTAAAAATCATCTTTATTTAGGTGGACTATAATTATTTACCAATTATATTTAATCATAAATGATAAATTATTTATGTAACATAATAGTTAAATAATTGTTTCCTCATGAAAACAAATATTTATTCTTCATGATCTCCAATTAAACCTCTAAAAAATTTTATTGGAAGAAACATTCAAGTTCTCTTACCGTTTAAAATACACTCCAATATGATTTGTCTATAATTTTGAATAAGAAATAATAATCTCAGTTAGCTTCAAAAAGAGAAAAAATCTTTATCTAACTCATTGAAAACATCCATTTTTCAATGAACCCAAATAGTAAATCTATTAATGTTCAAAAATGAATAATAGAAATCCAAAAATAATAATTTAATAGAGTTTTCAGACCATTATATAAATTAAACATACAATTGGGATGCTGAGTGACCTTCTCTAGCCCATTTATTTTGATGGATATGGTTCATTTCCAAGATATAATTGATGCTTTTGAAACCCAACTATGGGTAGCTTCATCATAATGATATCAACAACTTGACTCTATGTCGGCACATAATCAAACATCAAAATCAATTTTATAACCTTATCTATGAAGAAATGATATGTTATTAGGAATTTAATTATCTATTAATGATAATAATGGAATTTTCTAATATTAATAATACTCAAGATTTCATATCTAATCAAAAAAATAAATTTCATATAAACTCTAAGACAACTCATATATTTAATACACCCTATTTCATTATTTATTATATAAATATACATTTAATAAATTCAATAAATATCACGATTACTAAAATATTTGGGTAATTATATTTATATAATAGTAAATTTAACATTGATTCAGAAATATTGTTAAAAAACATCAAAAAATTCCCTTATATTCAATAGATTTTCTAATACATCCCTCGATAAATTTAAGACGAAAATGAGAAAGGGTGAGATGTAAATCCAGTTAAAGAAATAATCAAAGAATAACATAATGAGACTAATAAAAAAGATTCCAGAGTCATGTCTAGGTTTCATAAAAAGGTGATAATATTAACTGGGAATATCAAATCACGATATAATATGATAACATCAATGAAACAAAGGCATGTGGGAACAATAAGAAATAAGAAATCATAGACATAAATCATGGATATCCACCAAGACATAACAATGTAGTTTTATTAGGTTAACTTAATATGAAACACATATGATATATCATGAGATAAAATCATTAACCAACACATTTTAGGGATTTATAATTAGGGGCCACTGATAAAATGTTTATCATGTACAAGGATTTTTATGCCACATAGATCATACAACATAAGGATAAAATTCATCACATTTTATCTCTTAATTAAAGAGAGTGGGTTATATATATTGGATTCTACCTTTAAATTAAATATAAGAACATGTATTTAAATAATCATGAATATAAATGGTGATGGGTATACAAAATACAAATATTTGGGATATAAAATTTTGGGACAATTTTGACAGTATAACAGGTGTAAATAATGGGTTATAGAAGGGTTTAATAAGAGATAGAGGTTTATATCATTAATTGATAATAAAAGGTGAATTAAATGGATTCTTAAAAAAATGTCCCAATATGACCAATTGTAAATAAAAAGGAATAAATAGTAGAATGTTCCTAAATAAAGAGGAGGAAGATATAATCCACTTACCGTGAGAGGGGGCATCTAAAATATTGGGATGAGCTTAATAAGAGATTGGAAAAACCATTAAAAGTATATAGTTAGTTACATGGAGAGGAAAGTCATGCTCAATGAATTTTTATTCATGTTTAATGGGAGATTTAGTGGGTATTTATATCAAAAGAGAGAGGAATTCTTTCTAATCTTCTAAACTTATGTTTTAGAATTTACATGATAAAATAATAGAAAAAACAAATCATACAATGAGGTTTTACACAATTTTCTTAAAAATAGGAATGGTTATTAATATTATATATGTAATGGAACCAATGATAATAACATAGTAACATTGGTTATTTGTAAGTGAATCATGTTTATAAATAATAGTTTTTAAAACACAAATCTATAAAATTAGTTTTTGGGGATTCATTAAAAGTTCATAAAATTAATAAATTAACTTTGAAACGTTAATTTCATGGTAAAATATATACTTGGATATGTATTACTTTAATTGAATTCATTAAATCATCATTGGGCCATTATTATGTCATAATACACACTCTATGTGTATATCGTGTTTAATTTTTAACAAAACAATTGACTATCTTAGAAAAATATGATATAAATCACCATTGGATAATTTTAACATGTTGATTTTAAAATTAATATTTTTTACATAAATAATTACTTAAATATGTGCTTTATAATTTTAAATAAAACCCTTATTTATAGTAAAATACATATTTTTACAAAAATAATAATTTTTTCACACCTATAAATATTACATTGGATTTCTTTAAATTATATTAAAATTTTATATAAATAAGTATTATTTAATAATATATTTTTTATTTATAATTTTAGAGGCATCAATGATATGGATTAATTTTTGAAATATATATTAAATATAAAAAAATTAATAATATATTCACGGTTGTTGTAAAAATACATTTTCCCAGGAATAATCTAGGTGGGAACGGTAGGTTCAAGGTGGATCCAAGACAAACCAGCAAAGAAATCCCTCAAAGGGTCTATTTAAAAAAATATATACCCCTTCACTAATGGCCTAATATCACAAATATCTTGGGAATATATCACCTTCATGAGCACATGAATTCCTTAGTGTGATCTCTGCGCTATCGTAATGTGGAGTCATGGAGCTCTCTGCACCAGTATAGAGGATTAATAGTGATCTATCACAATGAAAACTGGACTCACTAGCCCATCCCTTAAAATTTTCATAAAACATTGTGATAGACTCCAATCATCAAGAAATACATATACCCATCAATACTTCCTTCAATCTAACATTTAACTAGTGGTGTGACCTATAGACATCCAAAAATAATACCCAATTATTGAACAACATAATCATTGTGAGTGAATGTGAAAATAGATCCCCAAGGTATCCATGGTTTCTGAAACCTCTTCCCTTGAGTTCTTGTGGGCCTCCACCTAAAGTGAAGATTCCTTTTTTCATCGGTCTATTCCCTTCACGTATAATTAAATCTTTATTTTGGAACCTCGGGCCTAAAAAGGAATCTATACATTGTCAATTAAACCCTATGGGAATTAGGAATTCACTTATTGGTAGTGTCACCATGTTTTGTGAAGCATACTACTTCATAAATTTCCTGACCTACAAAACGAACCCGATCTTCTAGATACACTCCGTCATGAATCCCCAATCATCACAATGAACCTTTCCTAGGCCTCGGTAGGGTGCCTCTCTTCTATTGACCCTGTTTTTTCAATTTTTAAGTGCCTAGGGCCCCCATAATAATACATGATTGGTTTCTCTACCTATTAAGTCCATGTATGGCATGTTTCACCAACTCCTATGTCCAGTCAAATTATTCCAATTGTATTCAGTACCTCCATCCTACCTATTACTTCTTGGCATAGGTACAATGACCTCTTATCTTCTATGCATTAGGATCCCATTGTCAGCCACCTGATTGACCACTCTTCCATGGTAATTCCAATGACATGTACCACCCTAATTCACATGAGAGGTGGTCACAAAATACTTAGGGTTTGGGAATGAGTCTTCCATTGTCTAAGATACATGACATAAAACTACATAGATCTACATCCAAGTCATAAGACATTAAGCTATCTGAAAACACCCTCATCACATGGCATAAACCTATAGCCTTACCCTGTTTTATGAGCATATGATTCCCCATATGTGATCATCATTGGATGACCCCATATTTACACCATGATATGAGAAACTGATGGGGCAAATATTCTATGTGTAATCCGCACACCATCCCTTATATATTCACTTTTTGTGACATGAGTCTTTTTACATCATGATGTTAAACTACAAGGATTGTTCCTATAACATGACCTTAAAATGTGACATCAAACTATGTGGGTTTTTATTCATGACTCTAAATAAATTATATAGGATTACTCAGTAAGGTTCAATACAAAAAATGGAAAAACTAGGTGTAACATCCTCTCTCATAGGAATGAACCACTAGATCATCCTAATATGGAATTTGATTCACATTGGTAAAGTTGTGTATGACATCCTGCCTCCTAGGGACAACCTTTGGATCTACCTCGTAGGGAATTTGATCCACATTTCAGAATCTAGGTGTGATATCTTCTCGGTTATCATCACACCTCTAGATCCACCTCCCAGGGAATTTGATCCACATTAGTAAATAAGGGTCAGACAAATTTCCTCTTAGGGACACACCTTTGGATCCACCTCACATGGAAATCTACCACATTGGTAAAATCTGGTGTCACATCTTCCCTGATTCAAACATAACTCTAAATTACCCTCATATGTAATTCAATCTACCTTATTAAACTCATGTGGGACATCTTCCATCTTAGAGATTATCCTCTGGATCCACATCACAGGGCATCCAACAAATATTGTAAAACTCATGTGTGATATTTTCCCTTCTAGGTATGTTTCTCAAGATCGGCCTCATAAGGTGTTTGATCCACATTGGTGAAGTCACATGTGAAATATTATATCACATGGATTAATATCTGATTACACATTATAGAAAATTTGATCTACATTGGTAAAGTCAGGTGTAAAATCTTCCCTTAGGGGGACACACTTTCAGATCTTCATCACAGGGCATTAGAACGGCATTAATAAGCTCAGATGTGACATATTCCCTCATATGGATGTATCTTTAGATCCTCCTCATAGGGGAATAAATCCCAAATGATAGAGTAATGTCTGAAATATTATATCCTAGAGACACACCACATTTATTGGCCTCACTTGTGAGGTTGACCCTTCTCCACAAGATGTTAAACATGTGCCATGAGCCATCTCAATAGAACATCTATGTATTTCTCCATAGGATATAGAACTCATGACCAGACCCAAAATAAATACCCCATAAGAAAAATCGGATATATATGGTAAAAATTCATAGAAAACTAATTATTTTAGCATAAATTAATTCATTATTAACATGGAATTGCATCAGTTTCTCACCTAACATAACTCTTATGATATGCCCTCCTAAGAGAAAGACCTACAAGTGACCATTGTGTCTAACATCCTGAAAATACGAAAGGTTCCCAATGTAACTACTCTTATAACTAAAGGCTCATTACCTGTTCTGAAAAAACCAATTTAATTAACAAATATCCTTATAGTGATGACACTAGATATGCATTCCATGATGACGACATAAATCATTGAGGGAGACCCAGACTAGGAAATGATCTATGTTTTAAAATCCATGGTGGGAGGAAGTTCCATCCTATCATCCTAATTTGATTAAAGATTAGAAATCATCAATTGATATTTTTAAAGACACTCGCATTTGTAATGTAAGAAAGTGGGGAAACAGAATCCAGAATGTGTAAGTGACATGCAGATGGTACCTATAGAAAGTGTTAGAAATATACATTATGAACATGAAATGAAAATATTATACATAAACCATGCTTACTAGTATAGTCCAGGGAATTATTAGTTTATAATTTCACCAGATTAAAAAATCTGGTGAAAAGTCCCACCATGAAAGTAGTGGGTCCAACATTGAACTCCCCTATGAATTGTCACTGTTATCAATGGGCATACTTGGTCTGTGACATTGTTAGTGTAGATCCATCTATACATCTAATGATTTCATGAAATTGAAGAATTAGGAATTGATTTTATTATTCCATTACAAATGGAGGAATGATTTTTCAATATATGAACCAACCCTCAACAAAAAACAAGCATGCACTTGGATATTCTAAGGCAAGAGAAGCATTATCCAGGAAATCATGCATACTCCACCTCTATTGTGACTTCTTCAATGACGTCAGAAAATGGGGTTCTATAAACTCAATCACCCTATAAAATTATCTAGAGGATGAAAATTGATTCCCTTGTGATCTATATTGGTCATAGTAGATTACTTAGGAGGGGAGGGGTGAATTGAGTAATTATAAAAATTTCTGTAAAAAGTATTTCAAAAAGGGTTCCCCAATGATTAAATACATCCTAGTTAATCAAGGTTATACTGTTATAAGAGTATCAATATTTAAGTAACTTATTAGAAAATTGATTAATTCTTATTAATCATAATTTGTGTTATTAATATATGACTTTGGAAGTTACTCTACTAAGACAAGCCAGTTATAACTTCTTTCCAAGACTAACTATCAAAGTGAAATTAGTGATTTCTAAATTATATAGTAAAGAAACAAAATAGAGAAAAATAATTTAAGCATCACAGCGGATATGAAACAAGTGGTTCAATCTCAAGATGAGACCTAAACCACTCCACTAGGTGATCACCTACCACCAAGCAGTTTATATAAATACACATTGATCCACACATTGGATCGGGGTTAACAACAATACATAGACTATCCAGGTCACATAGGGACCTCTTCCACACTTATATGTGGGTATACACAAAGGTAAATGAGTGTTTGTGTAGCGACTCGGGTTTTAGACTTGTTATACTTTGGAATGTTTCTACGAATAATTCCAAAGCTAGGCTTGAAGACGGCGTGCGATTCTGAGGCCTAGTGTGCCCGGGATAAATTGTATAAAAATAATAAGTATTTTTATACTATGCATGTAGAAGTGGTGTGATATCTCCCAAACAGTAGCTTAGAATGGGAATCTGAGGGCACAGATGTGTCTGGAACTTGTCGTTTACCCTAGGCGAGGTGTAAACTTTGTGGGCGCGGGCCTGCAGTGAGAAACGCCACCAGGGGAATTTTCGTAAGTAAATAGAAAAGTTTATTTATGAGCGTCAGCTCGAATAAGTCCTGAATGGAGTCTTGGATCATGAATCTGAGTCCGCATTTGTGTTCAGAATGGCGTGTTTACCCTAGGGGTGACCAAATTTCCCCCGCACCGGGAGGTCTGGTTGGGGGAGTTATTTTAAATGAAAGTTTCTAAACAAAAAAAAGTTCATTTCATTTCTCCCCCCCCCCTCTCCTTCTATGGGCAGCGATCCGAACCCCACCCCTCCTTCTCCGTTCTTCGCCGATTCGATCCGGAATCATCCTTTTTCTGCGCCGATCGACAGCGGATCGAGCTTCTGGGCGTTGCAGGCGTCAATCTGCACCCAAAGCTTCGGCATTTCTCCCGTGAGGTAGGCGGTTTCAGTTTTAAAATACCAGATCCAATTTTTGTTTTGTTTTTCTTCAAATCGTTATAGGGGTTGTGTAGTTCGGGTCTCGAGGTTTCTGAAACATATTTCGGATCTATTTTTGGAGTACCATGGTGTTCCCGGGGGTTCCCAAAAATTTTTCGGCGGAAAACCCAAATTCTGGATGTGCCAATGGCGGAATCCGGTAAGGCATAGCGGCGGCGTGGTGGATTCCGGTGACAGCGGTGGTGGCGTGGTGGAATCCGGCGGTGGCTCAGGGGTTTCCGGCGAGGCCGGCGGTGGTCCGGCCAAGATTTTCTTGGGGTTCCTTAAACCCTCGTAACTCGCAAACCGTAACTCCGATTTGCGAGCTATTTGCGGTGACACATTTCTTCCATCGATACAGAACTTTTTAACTCACTTTGAGAATTTTGTGTGTTGGGATTTTGGCCCGAGGGATTGAAATGTTGAATAAAATAATAATATTTTATTATTATTCAACTTCGGGCCGTTGTATCTTCTATCCGGAGTGTCCGATTGACACGCCGTTAGTGGCGTTAAGTCCCTGATTGTACAGAGGACGTTTCTTGTTGGATTTCGGGTGTTTGGGCCAAGTTCGGGGTGCGAGCCCCATGAGGCTGGGTTTTGGCGTTTGCGGAGAAATGAAACTTTCACACCAGGAGTTCAATTCTGGCGGATGAATAGTCGATCCTGTGTGTTTTCCCGAGAGGATCGCAATGATGAGATCCATTGGATGTGTTCCAAGATCGAGGAGTGGGCCCCTCCCGAGATGGCCTTCGATGAATAGTAACATTTTCACCGGGTGTCTATTTCGGACGAACGAGTAGTGGATCTGGTGTGTTTTTCTGAGGGGATTGCCATGGTATAATCTGCATGATGGGTTTTGTGATCGTTGTGCGGGCTCCGCACGGGCTTGCTCCGATAAATAGTGCCTTTTTCACTGGATGTCCATTTCGGGCGAGTCAACAGTCTATCCTGCGTGTTTTTCTACATGGATCATGATGGTGGCCTCGGTATCGGTCTTGGAGGTGCGCAGTGTGGCGTTGTTGCGGGTCTCTCGGGTTAGTGATGTTTGGACTAGCAGTGGTTGAGTGTACTCCCTTGGTTCATTCCTACGAGGGTTCATGCGACATCACAACCCTAGTTTAGGTTTGTGATACTCTCGATGGGATGTTTAATCTGCTAGTGTTGTGGAATACCCCTGGTGGGCTCGGAGCGGGATCCTCTAGCATCGTTACCCTAGATCAGGTTCTTGGTATCACTATGACCGCACATCCAAAAGCGGTGATCCCCTATCTAGTAGGTTAACCCCGTAGGGTTTGTGGAATTATCGAGATTATGATCCCCTACGTAGTGGGCCATGATCAGTAGGGTTGTGGAATTGTTGGGTATACGATCTGCTACTCAGCATGAGGATTATAGTAGGGTTGTGGTATCGTTGGTTATACTATCCCCTACTCAGCATGTCGTTTCGGTAGGGTTGCAGCATCGTCAGATATATGATCCCCTACTCAACATGTGGTTTCTATAGGGTTACAGCATCATCGGTTCGATCCCCTACAATGCGAGTTATACCAGATGGGGTTCCGGTATCGTCGTGACCACCTTTATATGGGCGGCAATCCTCTATCTGAGTGACGTGCTTCTATCGAATGCCAGATTGGGTTGCGGTATCCCCCAGCGGACCATGGGAGCGATCCCCTATCTGTGAGATCTTTGTATACTTATGTGGGTTCTTCTATCCCCCTAGTGGACCCTAGGAGTGATCCCCTATTCGAGGAGTTTGGTATTCTTACTATTTCAGTGAGGTTTCCTCATTGAAACTATCCGACGAGCGTGATATCTCGGGTGATCGTCTGAGAGGTTTGTGTGAAACCCGATACATTGTATCTCTCAGATGAGTGTCATCTGGGATTACAGTGATCGTGGAGGGTGCTCTCCTGGTTGTGGACATTTGCTGGTGATGAGATCAGTACCTCTTGTGGATTGGTGCGTGAACTGAGTATATATGGATTGTTCAAGGTGTATGTAAGGGCATACACCTAAGCCGAGCTGACTAGTTGTGTTTAGCTGTGGATGGTCACGAGATAGAGCTTCTCCCTCCTCTAGGTTCTCTCTGGCTGGGATAAGGGGACAATTTCCTTTCAGTTTCTCTATTTTGTTTTGTGTTTTTGGTGTGCCTACTGAGTATGTTTATACTCACTCCTGCACGGGCTTTTCCCGCACATGTTTGTGTCTTTTGAAGACCACAGGCCTTTCGACGGAGTCCCAGGAGGACCCAGAGCAAGCAGAGCTGAGTGAGAAAGACTGACCAGGGTGTTTACCGATGTGGTGCCGAGGGAGATTTCTGGCGGGTGTTTGTGGCAGCGTTCCCCTTCTTCAGAGCGTGATGGACGCGTTTTGTAGTTTTTTTGGTGGGCCCTGTTTTTCCCTTTTTGTACTTCTATTGCAATCTGGTTTGGGATAGTTGTATGCATGGATTTTCTTTTCCGTTTTATATATCTTTTCACTGTTTCATAGAGGTGTATGTGGGTGCGTGTGTACAGGTACCTTAGGCTAATGCCTCCCATATATGAGATAGCCTACTCGGCACTAGACACCAGCTACTGGCCTATTGGAGTCGGGCTTGGGGAGTCACAGATCAAGCCCCGTTGGGTCGGGTTGTGACAGAGTGGTATCAGAGGAGTTTCCACCTTTGGGATCTCAGAGCGTGGAAGGTCTAGCTGTGAGTTTTGTTTGGGTTGCATAGCGACATGTTAGGATGTTTTGAGTTTGGATTTCAGGCTAGGGGCGCTAGTGTTGGTGCGGCGGCCGACGTATCCATACATCAGGACATTGATAACCTGCCTTTTGACTCGGGACATTCATACACTGGTCATAGGTAAATAATGGTAAATGCATCATATAGGACTGGGTTTTTTGTTTTTTCTTTTCCTTCTTGTGTCAGCTCTGCAGATATTATCTTAGACTGTGGTGTGTCTTGAATAAATTTCAGGATGCCTCCACAACGATAGTCAGCGAGGGTTCTGCATCAATAATGTGCTTCTGATCCGCCACATGTAGAGGTTGTGGGCCAGGGAACAGGTTATGAGGTTGCACTTCCAGGTGGTTTTCTAGTTGAGCCACCACCTGTCGAACATCTGGTTGTGCCAGTAGTGCAGGACGAGGTTTCACGCAGGCTGAGTGCGCTGCACGAGTTCCAGAGGCAGCGACCTCTGAGGTTCCGGGGTGATCTAGACCCCCAGGTAGGTGATGACTGGCTCGAAGCAATCACCCATGTTTTCCACCTAGTGAGGACACCTCCAGATCAAATGGTGGTCCTAGAGGCGAGCCTTCTTCATGGTTCAGCCAAATGATGGTGGAGTTTAGTGAGCAGTCCCACAATGAGGAGACAGTCACGTGGGCAGAGTTTGAGCGGCTCTTCATGGAAGAGTTTTTATTTGGTGATGCTGGGGTCAGTGTGGATATTGGAGCTCCTATTGCTTCAGCAGGAGAGCGTGACCGTGTCAGAGTACTCAGTAAGGTTTACAGACCTGTTGCGCTACTCCCTAGATATGGTTCGATACCCATTATTTAGGGCTCGGACCTTCGAGCAAGGATTACGCTGATATATTCGGGATGGATTGGTTTCCTTGTGCCTGCCCACCTATCCTGGAGTGCTGGAGAGAGATTTTGTGGTGGAGAGATTTCTGGTCGAGAAGATCCCTCCTGTTGGTGATGGGAACGCGAGAGAAGAGACGTTCTCATCTGGTAACCGAAGACAGACTCAGGGGTCTAGATGTGGCCGATGTTTTAGGAGGCGACCCTAGGATAGAGGATCTGAGGCTCAGGGATCACAGGGCTCGCATGCCAGTTTTGGTCAGCTGCAGGAGAGACGATGTTACGCTTGCGACGGTCGGGGACATCTTGCTAGAGATTTTCCGACTTGTCGTCCAACAAAAATGGAGCCGGTTGATGGACCACCTTGGCAGAGGCAGTGTCTCGAGCAAGAAGATCTACAGGGTGGCGGATGTGGTGACAGAACTGCTGCAGCAGTAGGAGGTGGTAGGCGGTATCAGTTTCCACCACTCCCACCCCCCAGGGGGTCCACGCCAAGCTCAGGGAGCTGGTGGGAGACGGCGAGGACAACTACATGTCCTGGAGGCTGTTGACCCAGAGGCACCGTGGATGGATAGAGGTACACCATGTGCCCTTTCTACTTTCTGCAGTAGTTTGATAGACACTGTTTAGCGGTACTCTTCCCTTTCCATTTCTTGCTCGAGTTTTTTTCAGGACGTTGGTTAGACCCTCTGTGGGTTTTTTTCGGCGTGCTTCGAATGAATAAGGAAGATGGATCCTTCCCTCACCGAGAAGCATTTTTGTGACGTGATTAAAACCGTGTGGGAGAGTTAGTGCCACCCAATGCGAATAACGTTGAGGTGTGGTGGATGAGTCCCTCTGACTTATGTGTTTGGGAATGGGTGTTTGTTGGTGAACTCACTAGTGTGGGACCCAGTTGAGAGTCCAGTCGCTTTCCTTGAGCTTAGGGATTTTTGGGGACGAAAAGTTTTAATGGTGGGAGGATGTAGCAACTCGGGTTTTTGCCTTGTTAGACATTGGAATATTTATACGAATAATTCTAGAGCTAGACGTGAAGACAATGTGCGATTCTGAGGCCCGGTATTCCTGGAATTAATTTTATAAAAATATAAAGTGTTTTTATACTATGCACGTGGTGTGGGTGTGATATCTCCCAAACAGTAGCTTAGAACGGGAATATTAGGGCACAATTCTGTCCGGAATGTGTCGTTTACCCTAGGTGAGGTGTAAACATTGCTGGCGCGGGCCTGCGGTGAGAAACGCCACCAGGGCATTTTCATAAATAAATAGAAAAGTTTATTTACGAGCATCGGCTTGAATAACTCCAAAACGGAGTCTCGGATCACAAATATGAGTCCAAAGCTACATTCAAAACGGTGCGTTTACCCTAGGGGAGACCTAATTTCCCCCGCGTCGGGAGGTCTGGTCGGGGGAGTTGTTTTAACTGATGGTTTTTAAATAAAAAAATGTTCATTTCATTTCTCCCCCCCCCATTCTCCTCCTACTGGCAGCGGAAGGAACCCCACCCTGCATTCTCCGTTCTTTGCCGATTCGAACCGGAATCGTCCATTTTCTGTGCCGATTGTCAGCGGATTGAGCTTCAGGGAGTTTCCGGCATCAATATACACCTGAAGCTTCGGAGTTTCACTCGCAAGGTAGGCGGTTTGAGCTTTAAAATCCCAGATCCCGTTTTTGTGTTATTTTTCCTCAAATCGTCAGAGGGGTTGTGTAGGTTGGGTCCCGAGGTTTTCGAAACATATTTCGGATCTGTTTTTGGAGCACCGGGGTGTTCCCGGGGGTTCTCGGAAGTTTTTTGGTAGACAAAGCGGATTCTAACGGTGTCAATGGCGGAATCCAGCAAGGCGCGACGACGGCGTGGCGGAATCCAGCGGCGGCGCAGTGGTTTCCGGCGAGGCCGGTGGTGGTCCGGCCAGGATTTTACGGGGGTTATTTAATCCCCTGTAACTCCCAAATCGTAACTCCAATTTGCGAGCCGTTTGCAGCAATGAGTTCTTTGCATCGAGACGGAACATTTGACCTCACATTGAAAATTTTGTGTGTCGGGATTTTGTTCCGGGGGCTTGAAAGGTCGAGTAAAATAATAATATTTTGTTTTTATTTGACTTCGGGACGTTGTATCTTTTACCCAGAGGGTCCGATTGACGCGCCATAAGTGGCATTGAGGCCCTGATTGAATGGAAGAATTTTTTTATTGGCTTTCAGGTGTTGGGGCCGAGATCGAGGTATGGGCCCCACGAGGCCGGGTTTTGGCGTTTGTGGAGAAACTCAACTTTCGCACCGGGAGTCCGATTCTGGCAGATGAATAGTCGATCCTGGGTGTTTTTCCGAGTGGATCACAATGGTGTGATCCGTTCGATGTGTTTCGGGATCAAGGCGTGGGCCCCACCCAAGCTGGCCTTCAGTGAATAGTATCTTTTTTACCGGGTGTCTGTTTCGGACGAACGAGTAGTGGATCTCGTGTGTTTTTCCGTGGGGATCATCGTTGTATGATCTACTTGATGGGTTTCGGAATCGTTGTGCGGGCCCCGCACGTGCTAGCTCCGATTAATAGTGCCTTTTTCACCAGACGTCCATTTCGGGCGAGTAAACAGCCTATCCTGCGTGATTTTCCACGTGGATCGTGACGGTGGCCTCGATATCAGTCATGGAGGTTCGCACTGTAGTGTTGTCATGGGTCTCTCAGATTAGCGATGTTTGGACCAACATTGGTTGAGTGTACTCCCTTGGTTCGTTCCTACGAGGGTTCACATGACATCATAACCCTAGTATAGGCTTGTGATCCTCTTGATGGGATGTTTAATCTGTTAGAGTTGTGGCATCACTCCGATGGGCCCGGAGCCGTATCCTCTAGCATCGTTACCCTAGATCAGGTTCTTGGTATCGTTGTGACCGCTTATCCACGGGCGGCGATCAGCTATCTAGAAAGTTAACCTCTTAGGGTTTGTGGCATCATTGGGAATATGATCCCCTATGTAGTGGGCCATGCTTAGTAGGGTTGTGGCATCGTCGGGTATACGATCCCCTACTTAGAATGAGGATTATAGTAGGGTTTCAGTATCGTCGGTTATACGATCCTCTACTCAGAATGTCATTTTAGTAGGGTTGCAACATTGTCAGATATATGATCCCCTACCCAGCATGTGGTTTCTGTACGGTTTCGGCATTGTCGGTTCCATCTCCTACATCACGAGTTATACTAGATGGGGTTCCATTATCATCGTGACCACCTTTATATGGGTGTTGTTCCTCTATCTGAGTGAAGTGATTCTGTCGAATACCATATCAGGTTGCAGTATCCCCTGGTGGACCCTGGGAGTGATCCCCTATCTGTGAGATCTTCGTATACTGGCCTGGGTTCTTGTATCCCCCTAGAGGACCCTAGGAGTGATCCCCTATCCAAGGTGTTTTTTATTCTTGCTGTTTTAGTGAGGTTTCCTCAGTGACACTATCTGATGAGCGTGATCTCTCGGGTGAGCATCTGAGAGGTTTGTGTGAAACCCAATGGAGTGTATCTCTCAAACGAGTGTCATCTGTGATGACAGTGTTCGTGGAGGGTTCTCTCCTGGTTGTGGATAGTGTATGGCGATGAGGTCGGTACCTCTTGTGTCATGGTGCATTAACTGAGTATATCTGGATTGTTTAAGGTGTTTTTAGGGGCATACACCTGAGATGAGCTGAGTAGTTGTGTTTAGCCGTGGATGGTCACGAGATAGATTTTCTCTCTCATCTGGGTTCCCTCTGGCTGGGATGAGCGGAATGTGTCCTTTCAGTTTCTCTCTTTTGTTTTGGGTTTTTGGGGTGCCTACTAAGTATGTATATACTCACCCCTGCACGGGCTTTTCCCGCACATGTTTGTGTGTTGTGCAGACTACCGGCCTTTCGACGGAGTCCCAGGAGGACCTAGAGCAGGCCGAGCGGAGTGAGAATTACTGACCAGGGTTTTTACCGGGGTGGTGCCGAGGGATCTTTCTGGCGGGTGTTTGTGGCAGCATTCCACTTTTTCAGAGCAGGTTGGACGTGTTTTGTAGATTTCATTTGGTGGGCACTCTTTTTCCCTTTTTGTACTTCTGTTTCACTTTAGTGTGGGATAGTTGTATGCATGCATTTTCTTTTCAGTTTTATATATCTATGCACTATTTCATGGAGGTGTATGTGGGTGCATGTGTATAGGTACCTTAGGCTAATGCCTCCCATCTTTGTGATAGCCTACTCGGCTCTAGACCCCAACCCCTGGCCTATTGGAGTCGGGCGTGGGGAGTCGTGGCTCGAGCCCTATTGGGTTGGGTCGTGACAGTTTGAGTAATGATATCTTGTATCCTTCAATTTGATGAAGGAGACAGATTGTTTTGTTCTATAGGTACACACTTTTCTTGAAAGATAATAAACAAATACACAAAAAAAAAATTATGGATATGGGTTTATAAGTTCTTTGAGTGTTAGTCTTTGTAGCTTTGGACTTCTGAGATGAAGCAGATTCCAAATTCGAGTCCTCATCTGTAAAACATAGTGTCATGATTTACATTTTGTTCTTTGTGAGGTTCGATAGAGCGAATATGTTCTCTAAAATTCAAATAGTATTCGTGTGTTCTTCATATGTGTTGAGTTTCTTGTAGTAGGTCTTTCCTTTTTGAACTTTTTCTAAGTGTGTTCTTAGTTATGGTGCTCACAACCATGCTTTTAGTTTTGTATCATGAACCCTGATTCTTGGCCACACATCGCTTTAATCTTGTAATTCTTGTGTTAGAGCTGATAAGTTGCATGGATACTGCACCTTGTACCTCATAATGTCAGATGATATGTCTACAAAGAAACATTAATTATGTCAGTGCATTTAAAATCTTGAAATATGACCATTAGATATTAAATTGAAAGACGAAAAAATAGTTTAAGAAACAATGTCATAGTAAGTCATGGATATTTTTTCCCATTCAAATGGTGTCTAGATTGATCACAATGTCTTTTGGTCATGGTGTCTCATAGTCACGATATCTTTTTCACGGGGTCTTGTTCATGGTGACTTGTTCACAGTTTCTACTTCACGGTGTCTGCATTGCAGTGTCTGCTTCACGGTGTCTTTCTTCACGGTGTCTGCTTCCCGGTGTCTGCTTCACGGTGTCTGCTTCCCGGTGTCTGCATCACGGTGTCTACTTCACGTTGTCTGATTCTTCACGGTGTCTTTCATTATGGTGTCTTGCTTCATGGTGTCTGCATCACGGTGCCTAAAAGACATAACCAGTGGTAGACTCACCCTGTCTCAGACTTTTCAAAGTAACTGTGTTCAGACTTAAGCAATGATGATAATAGAAAGGATCATAATTAAGAATTTGTCAAAGAAGGTATTATGAGAGTAGATAAAAGATAGTATAAAGTAATTAACCTGAATGTAGAGAAATTAAGATCTCGAATGAATATTCTTAATGCATGAGAATACATTAAACATTAATACACATGATTTGATATAATTTATAGGAGTTAACTAGGTTGAATAGGATTTGTGATCATTAAAACATCATTAATACACGAGGAGTCCAACAATCTCCCCCTTTTTGATGATCACAAATCATGTAAAGTTAAACTGTATATTGGATTAAACTATAGAGATAAATGGATAACATATAGAAATTTCTCCCCCTTTTGGGATTATAAAAAATATGGAATAAGGGAAGTCAAAAGTGCACATTCCATTACTAGAAAATAAGGTTCAGTACAAATGTAAATGAGAAAAACAAAAACAACGACATTCATATAAAAAAAGTAATAATTGTTCTTCTTCATGAATGGGACTTCTCTTTGCCTTTAGCAGCAGAAGAAGAGGAAGCCACAGGAGTAGAGGTTGAGGTAGAAGAAGGGATTGGGGTGGTTGATAAAGAGGGTAAAGGAAGGCCTTTAAAGACTGAGGGATCCAAATTTGGAGTAGTAGAAGATCTAGGCAGTTGTTGATCGAGAATCACATGTAAATACCCGACCCCAGTTGCCCAGAGCCGGTGCCTTATTTGATTATGTTGGAATACATACAAGGAATACGAATCCCAAAATACTGAGTAGTTTAGTATTATTGGAAACAAGTTACCTACATATTTTTAACATTACAACATAAAGGGAATCAAAACACTAATTTATTCCAATAGAGTCATCAAGTCTCCAAGATTATGCAAGAAAGTCATTAATAAATTACTTCTTCATGTCCTGAGAAAATGAAACATAAGAAAGGGGTGAGTTCAAATGCTCAGTAAGAGTAAGAAATACAGTGTAAGTTAATATAAATGTTATACATGGTGAATAATTGAAAACTCATGCCTTTAATAATGAACAAAAACATGTTATGGAAGAAATGTGAGATGAATAAATAATGCCAAAATAAAACATAATCATTGGTATTCTAATAGTAGAATAACCACATGAAATTAAAATACTAGCATCATAATGAGGTAAGTTCATATTCCAGACATCATAACCATACCGTCCAATCCTCGTGCAAATACCATAAAATAATCATTTTGTCAAGGCCTCGTGCCAAGACCATAGTTTGTCTCATCATACCTACCGATGCATCAAGGGGCTATATCGGGCCCCAAACATCACATAATAAGTCAATTGAATTCCTCATATGAGTAGGGATAAAAATAATCAACATATACATTCATATTGAATCTATCATATGAAATGTAACTAACTTCCCCCAATTATTGAACATAAACACTAACCATTCGGAATAATATGGTGAATGGTTTTAGGATAGATCATCCAAAATGAAGTTATTCATAAACCATTAAATAAAATATGGTATATGAAATAATAAATTATTAACCCCAACAATACATTACAATCAACAATATTGTTGAATCAAACGAGAATAATCTTTTAAAATCATTAAACATTTCTTGTGATAAATACTCAATTATTTTGAAAAGAAGAGTCCTTTTGGAAAAATATTTGTATAAAACCAAAAGTAAAGTAAGATAGTATTTAGTGATAAAATTAGTTTTTTATAAGGGTAATGGTTTCCAAAAAAATATATTATATCTTTCCCTTGAAAATAGATACGAATTTGAGAAATTCCCTTGAATCAGGCTTGTATTTTTGGAAACAGTTTTGAGAGCTTCATTTAAAACATGAAACTATCCAGAAAATAGGGAAGTATTCTGGTTAGTTTACATATATATAATACTCACACATAATTTATGATGAGTACATAACAATACCTAAGAATTTTATCAAGGTAATTAGACAATGAATGTATCCCGAATGAAAGTGGAAGTTCGAGTGGAAAAACCCTTACCTTAACTCCAAACGTGTTCTTATCTCGAACATAATATCCTATAATATGAAATTATAATTATTAATAACTTATTTAAAAACCCATTAGACTTGTATTTAGTTCATCATAATTCTGTTTATTTCATTTATACCATTTTTTCTAAGTTATTATATTGAATTTCGTTGTTCCGGGGTGTTCATTTTAATTATTTTGATATTCGGTTCACTTGTTTTAAAGTAATGGAGTTCATGTGGAGTGGTTATAAATATCCAGGATTTTAATTATATATTATTTATGAACATAAATAATTGGTAATGGTCATTTCTATCATTTGGTTACATGGAATGAGGAATAATTCTTAGATGACAACCTCTTCGATTATTCGGCAGTATTTGGATTATTATGAACTAGTTTGTCATATAACAAAATTATATGTACATATTCTGGATACTGAATATTAATTATGTAATAATAGATATTTTATAGTATGTTTCAACCATAAATATGGTTTCATGACTAGTAATGAAGAAGAAATTGAAGAACGAAACTTCGTCGTCCACGAATGCTATAAATTTGAAACTCATTGACGTTGATTTCGTTTAGAAAAAATAAAAGGGAGGGAGTAATAATATTTATGATGCTTCTTACATTAACATGATATAATTATATTATATATATGATACTAGAGTTATCATGATCATATGTATATAGGAGGTGAGGAGAGAAAAATAAAAGAGATGAACTTGGAAATAAAAGAAAAGTTAAGAGATCTGTTATGAAAATTCGGCAGCCTAACGACATCACTTAAAATTTCATAAAATCAAATGATGTGAAAAAGGGTATCTCATCATATTGAAATCAAAAGGATAGTAAGAATAATGAATAAAATTAATCCTCAACATATGAGAATGGAATTTAAAGTAGATAACATAAAAGAATTGTCGGCTTAAAGAAGAGAATGAAGGATTCCCTTACCTTGTAGAATAACACCTAGATCTTGAAGGATGGGACCTTGGGGGCTTAGGGACACCTTTGGAGGACTCCTAGAGAGGTAAAAGCACCAGATCCTCGAGGATTATTGATTTTTAATGAAATAAAACGAATGCATGAGTGGGTATTTATAGAAAAAGAGAGGTAATTTTTTAATAATTTCAAAGAGACACCTCATTAGTGGTTTTTGACAAACCATGGGATTGCCCATGGTATTTGCCCATGGTTTAAGCCACTTGATACACCTCAGGTCATATGTTAATATACACAAGTCGGCCATACTTTTATATGTAATTATTACATCATTATGATGTCATTAAACTACAGAAAACTCAAAACTGTATTTTTACTATTCATGAAAAATTCATGTATTTTTGAAAAATCACCAAAATTCACCCCTACCATTTTTAGACATGTAGATTTAAAAAGTGAAATCCATTTTCCAAAAGTAATTTTCTTAATTTTATTAATTTAATTTTTAAATAAGGTCATAGTTAATTCGAAAAATAACAATCTTAAAGTGTAATTAGTTTTATTTCTCTGTGAAAAACTAATTAAGATATCATTATCTTATTTCCTTAAGAAAATAAAATAATAATATTATTTACTATTTATAAGGTTCATATTACTATTCATAATGGTATGTTACCATTCACCAAAAATCAAATTTATTCTATCAGACTCCAAATGACTTACTGAACACAACTCTAGATGATCATTTTTTCAAAATTCAAAACATAAAAGTGGACAAGTTGTGTTTAATGGTTAAATTATAAAATTTAATTCTATGTTTATTTTCAAAACCTTGGGTTGTTACATTCTCCCCTCCTTACAAAAATTTCTTCCTCGAAATTCATAGAATATTACCTAAAAAGATTCATGTATGTTTTTAACATAAGCTCCTCAGGCTCCCATGTTGCTTCCTCCATCTTATAGTTCCTCCATAGAACCTTTACTAGCCGAGTCATATGATTTATCAATACTTGATCTCTAGTATGAAGAATAATGATAGGATCTTCATAATAAGATAGATCAGGCTCAAGTTGTATTTCTTCATATGTGAGTACATGTGTTGGGTATGGCATGTACTTACTTAACATTGGCACATGGAACACATTGTGAGCCTTGGAGAGACTTGGCAGTATTTCCAAATGGTAAGCTACGACTCCGATTCGGTCCAGAATTTCAAAAGGTCCAATGTACCTGGGACTTAATTTTCCATTCTTACCGAATCGTATAATACCCTTCCATGGAGATACCATTAAGAAAACGTGATCAACTTCTTGAAACTCAAAATCCTTACTTAGGTTATCTACATAGATATTTTGCCTACTTTGAGCTATTTTGATGTGGTTCTAGATAATCTTCACCTTCTCCATTGTTTCTTCAACATGTTTTGGGACCATGAGCTTTCTTTCACCAACATCATCCCAGCAAGTTGGTGTACAAAATCTCCTCCCATATAATGCTTCATAGAGTGCCACCTGAATACTTAAATGGAATCTATTTTTGTAGGAAAATTCTTCGAGAGGTAAATAATGATCCCACATGACTTGAAAATGAAGTGAACAAGACCTCAATATGTCTACCAATGTTTGAATAGTCTGTTCTGATTGTCCATCAGTTTGTGGGTGGTAGGTAGTTCTCAAACGAAGATTAGTATGTACGGACTTTTGAAGAATTTTACAGAATATTGATGTAAAATGTGGATCAAGATCATAAACAATCAATAGGGGTACTCCATGAAGTCTCACAAATTCATTAATATATAGTCCTGCTAGACGTTCTACTGGTAGATCTTTTCTTATCGCAAGAAAATGTGATGAATTGGTAAGACGATAAAAAATGACCCATATTTTATCGTTCCTTATAGGAGTCTTTGTTAGTCCCATGACAAAGCCCATCGTGATATTATCCCATTTCCACTCAGGTATTGGAAATGGTTGAAATACTCCTCAAGGATGTTTCCTTCCAGCTTTCACTTGTTGACAAATCATACATCTTGACACAAAATCTACAATCTCCCTCTTCATGTTGTCCCACAAAAAATGTTCCTTCAAATCTCTATACATCTTAGTGCTACCAAAGTGTATAGAGAAATTGGAACTATTAGCATCATACAATAATTCCCTTTTTAGATCTAGTATATTGGGAACACAACGTCTCTTCCCAAATTTGAGAAATTCCACCTTCATATACGAAGTCACTCAATCTCCCATCATTCACAACTTTAATCTTCTTTTAAAAGTCCTCATCATCAACCTAAGAACTTTTTATCCTTTCTAGTAAAGATGGTTCGGCAACCATTTAATAAAGAATTGATGTTTCACCTTCCATGGTTAATCCCATATCCATATTTACTAGATCCATGAAAATATGATCCCTTTCAACTCTCATGTTGTTCAAAACTCCATGATCCTTTCTGCTCAAAGCATCTGCAACCATATTTTCCTTTCCTGGGTGGCAGTGTATCATTCAATCATAATCCTTGAGTAGTTCAATCCATCTCATTTGCCTCATGTTGATTTCTTTCTATGAGAAAATATACATCAAACTCTTGTGATGAGTATAAATCTCACATTTTTCACCATAGAGATAATGACTCCATATCTTCAAATAAAAGATCACATTAGGTAAATCAATATCATGAGTAGTATAGTTTTTCCCTTGAAATTTTAGCTGTCGTGATGCATAAGCAATAACCCTATCATTTGGTATAAGGACACAACCAAGTCCTCTCTTTGAAGCATCACTATAAATAAGAAACCCATCATTACCCGCTGGTAGTGTCAATATATGAGTATTGAATAATATTATCTTCAGTTCTTTGAAAAATTATTCAAAATTTTTTTTCTAAACAAATTTATCCCCTTTACATGTGAGATTCATTAGAATGTTATCCAGTTGGGAAAAATTCTACACGAAATGCCGATAATAACCTGTGAAGCCAATAAAACTGCATACCTCAGTTATGTTTGTTGTCATGGGACAATCTTGGATTGCCTTTGTCTTTGTAGGATCAACTAGTATTCCATCCTTAGAGACAATATGGCCAAGAAAAGAAATCTACTGAAGCCAGAATTCACACTTGCTAAACATCCCATATAATTCATGTCTTCTAAGAGTCTTCAGGATAATGCGCAAGAGATTTTCATTATCTTCATAGCTTTTGGAGTATACCAAGATATAATAAATAAATACCACTACAAAGTCATCGATATATTCCTTGAAAATATTGTTCATTAAATCTGTGAAGACAGAGGGTGAATTAGTCAATCCAAAAGGCATCATTGTAAACTCATAATGCCCGTACCTGGTTTGAAATGCTGTTTTTGGAATTTCTTCCTTCTTCACATCCAAATGATGAAATCCAGATCGAAGGTCTATCTTTGAAAAGTATTTATCTCCATACAGTTGGTTAAATAAATCATCAATGCGAGGTAGGGGATACTTGTTCTTTATTGTTATAACATTGATCTCCCTGTATTCGATACATAACCTCATAGATCTATCTTTCTTCTTAACAAAATGGATAGGGGATCCCCAATGAGAAACACTAGGGCAAATAAATCCCTTATTACTAAATTCCTCTAGTTGTTTCTTTAGTTCCACTAATTCCACAGTGTCCATTCTATAAGGGGTCTTCGATATGGGCTTTGAACTAGTAATTAAATCAATGAAAAACTCAATTTCTCATTCTGGAGGATGTCCAGGTAAATATTCTGGAAACACGTCATCATTTTCTATCACAATAGGCACATCCTCTATTTGAACATTCCTTTCCTCACCCACAATTATTTCATTTTCTTCCTCCCCAATAATTGAATTTAGTTGAGCTACTTGGGGTGGATCTAGATAATAATCAGGTGGTGACGATTCTTCTCAAATGATATGGTGTTCTTTATAATCATCATCAAAAATCGTTACCTCTTTCTTCTTATAATAAATTTTTGCATCATGGTTCAAAAGCCAATCCATATCGAGGATTATATAAAATTCAATCATGGGTATGATGATGAGATCAGCAGATAAAGAATATTTATATGCTTTAATGGGAACTGATTCACATAACATTGTTGTAATGATACTTCCCTTAGAGTTTTGACTGACAAATCCCTTTTTAAATCAAATTGGAAATATCTAATTTTCCTAGAAAACTGGGAAGATATGAAACAATGCGATGATCCATAATGAAATAAAGCATTGGATAAACTTGAGTAAATAATTAAATTACCTGCCACTACATCATTAGGTTCTTTTACCTCTGTAGTTGTGATTGCATAAGCTTGTCCCTGATCCCTTGGCCATCTCTGTTGCATATTTCCTTGACCCTTTGGACAATCATTAGCATAATGTCCCATCTCCCGACAACTATAGCAATGAACATCATTGGCTTCATTCTTCCCTTTGCAATCACTAGGAAGATGGACCTTCTGACCACATTTAAAGCATACTTATTTTCTTCTTAAGCATGCACTAGGGTGTATCTTTCGAAAATTATCACATGTTGGAAATTCAACTCTTCCCTTCTTCCCCATTTCTTTATTTAATTTTCCAGGATTTTCAGTAGCCCTCTTATTTTCTTTCTTTCCCTTAGAGTTATAAGACTTAGAGAATTGTTCTTCTAACTTGATGGCACTTGAAACTATATCCTCATATGATGAAAAACATTGGGAGGCCAGTGCCCGTCGGAGGAATGACATTAGGCCATCAAAGAATCAATCAATTATGTTCCTTGGATTTCGTATGTAGTCTACAACATGTATTGATAATCTTGTCAAGTTAGCTTCGTACCATTCAACATTCTCATCTTCCTCCTGCCTCAAATTCAAGAATTGTCTCTCCATATCTGCTCGCTGGTCACAAGGGAAATAATTTTCTAAGAAGATTTCCATAAAATCCCTTTATTCCATCTCTTCTATCTCTTCCTCCTCCTTGGTGTTTTGGATTAATGACCACCACTGATCCACATCTCTTGATAGATGATATACTGCCATGACAACCTTCTCTCATTCATTACATCCCAAACTGAGAAATATCTTCTCAAGGGAACATATCCACTGCTCTCTTACAAACGGGTTTTTAGTCCCGTTGAATGATAGAGGCTGTTGTCGCATAAAGAGATCTAGCATGGCTCCTCTATTTGGTTGATATGGATGATCCTTATGGTTAAGGTTATTATTCATAACCTGAGTAAGTTGTCCTAGTATAGTTATGAGTCGCTCAGCACCAATCACAGAACCAGAGCCAACATCATTATCTTGCGTCGGAGGAAAATCCTTATAGGGGACAGGTGCATTCTTGTGATTTCCATTCCGTCCACTAGGCTCCATATCTAGATAATGGAATACACTATATTAGGTTATGAATCATAATTTATAATATTAACTTAAAAATACTCAGAAAAATTGACATCCTACGCATGGCTATTCCCATATTCACAAAAATGGTTTCTTTGAGGAATATTTAACATTTCAATCCCTCATAATGGATTGTAAAGAAAATGTGAATTATCCTAAGCATATCCCCCGGGAGTGTCATAACCAAGAGTGCAGCAAGGCTCGTTGTCATGCACCAGTTCCCATTCAAGTCCAGCTCAAAGCAGTGTTTTCGAGTTTTACCCCTAGATACATCTGTTCTAGAGCCGCCTCTACCTGCTCGTATCCAAACAGAGATGTATTGTATCCATACATGGATGTATTTCATGAAATATCCACATAATATATTCCTTACCAAAATACCAGGATGATATTGTATGTATTTTCTCAAAGACTAACTTATGGACTCTTCCCTGATGCTATGTTTTCTAAATCTAGTTTCCAAATATTCTAATAAACTTCCTCTGATACCAACAGTAAGGACCCGACCCCAGTTTCCCAGAGTCGATGCCTTATATGATTACGTTGGCATACATACAAGGAATATCAATCCCAAATGGAAGAGTAGTTTATTATTATTGAAAACAAGTTACATACATAAGTTTAACATTACAACATGAAGTGAATCATAACACTAATTTATTCCACTAGAGTCATCACATCTCCTAGATTATGCTTGTAAGTCATTCATAAATTACTTCTTCATTTCCTGAGAAAATGAAACATAAGAAAGGGTTGATCTGAAATTCTCAGTAAGAGTAATCAATATGGTTGAAGATAATATAAACGTTAGACATGGTGATTAATTGCAAACACATGCCTTTAATAATGAACTTAAACACAATATGGCAGAAATGTGAGCTAAATAAATAATACCATATTAAAAAGATCATGGGTCTTCTACTAGTCGAATAACCGCGTGAACTTAAAATACTAGCATCATAATGAGGGAAGTTCATATGCCGGACATCATAACCATGCCATCCAAGCCTCGTGCTAGGATCATAAAATAATCATTTTGTCAAAGACTCGTTCCAAGACCATAGTTTGTCTCATGAGACCTACCGTTGCATCGAGGGGATATAGCAGGCCCCACCCGTCACATAAGAATTCCAATGCATTAGTCATATGAGCAGGGATAAACATAAACATCATATACATTTATATTGAAACTATCATATGAAATGTAACTAACTTTCCCCAAGTATTGAATATAAACACTAACTATTTGGAATAATATGGTGAATGGATTTATGATAGATCATCAACAATAATGTTAGTCATAAACCATTCAATAAAATATTGTATAAAAAATCATAAATGATTAACCCAGACAATACATAAGAATCAACAAGAGTGTTGAATCAAAGGAGAATAATCTTTTAAAATCATTATGCAATTCTTGTGATAAATACACTTTTATTTTGAAAAGAAGAGTTCTTTAGGAAAAATCATTGTATAAAACTAGATGTAAAGTAAGATAGTATTTAATGATAAAATTATTGTTTTTATAAGGATAATGGTTTCCAAATAATATATTATATCATTCCCTTGAAAATAGATATGAATTTGATAAATTTTCTTGAATCGGGCTTGTATTTTTGGAAACAGTTTTGAGAGATTCATTTAAAACATTTAACTATCTAGAAAATAGGGAAGGATTCAGGTTGGTTTACATATATTGAATACTCACACAGAATTTTTGACGAGTACATAACAATACATAATAATTTCATCTAGGTAATTAGACAATGAAAGTATCCCGAATGAAAGTGGATGTTCGGGTGGAAAAACCATTATCTTAACTCCAAACATGTTCTTCTCTTGAACATAATATCCTCGAATATGAAATTATACTAATTAATTACTTATTTAAAAACCTATTATACATGTATTTAGTTCATCATAATTCTGTTTAATTCATTTATACACATTTTTCTATGTTATTATATTGAATTTCATTGTTCCGGGGTGTTCATTTTTTTTTTTTCATAATCGGTGCACATGTTTTTAAGTAATGGAGTTCATGTGGAATGGTTATGCATATACCAGATTGGAATTTTATATTATTTATGAACACAAATAATTGGTAATGGTCATTTCTATCATTTGGTTACAAGGAATGAGGAAGATTCCTTAGATGACAACCACTTCGATTATTTAGCGGTATTTGGATTATTATGAACTAGTTTTGTCATATAACATAATTATATGCACATATTATGGTTACTGAATATTAATTATATTATAATACATATTTTATAGTCTTGTTCAACCATAATTATGGTTTCATGACTAGTAATGAAGAATAAATTGATGAACGAAACTTTGTCGTCCACGAAGGCTATAAATTGAAACCTCATGGACGTTGATTTCATTTAGAAAAAATAAATGGGAAGGAGTAAGAGTATTTATGATGGTTCTTCCATTAATATGATATAATTATAGTATGTAGATGATACTAGAGTTATAATGATCATTTGTACAGAGGAGGTGAGGAGAAAAAAATAAAAGAGATGAACTTGAAAATAAAAGAAAAGTTAAGAGATCCCTTTTGAAAATTCCGCAGCCTAACGACGCCCCATAAAATTTCATAAAATCAAATGATAAGAACAAAAGGGTATCTCATCATATTAAAATCAAAAGGACAGTAATAATAATTATTAAAATCAAACCTCAAAATATGAGATATTAATTTCAAATAGATAACATAAAAGAAGTTGACTTAAAGAAGAGAATAAAGGATTCCCTTACCTTGTAGAATAACTCCTAGATCTTGAAGGATGGGATCTTGGGGGCTTAGGGACACCTTGGGAGTACTGTTAGAGAGGTAAAACTACCAGAGCTATGAGGATAAGGAATTTGTAATGAAAGAAAATGCATGGTTGAGTGGGTATTTATAGAAAATGAGAGGTAATTTTTTAATAATTTCAAAGGGACACCTCATTAGTGGTTTTTGCCAAACCATGGGCTTTCCCATGGGTTAAGACACTTGGGACACCTCATGTCCTAAGATACTATAAAAAAGTCAACCATTCTTTTATATTTAATTATTACATCATTATGATGTCATTAAACTACCGAAAACTCAAAACTTTATTTTTACTATTAATGAAAAATTCATGTATTTTAGAAAAATCCAAAAAATTAACCCCTACCATTTTTCGAAGTGTAGAATTAAAAAGTGAAATCCATTTTTCAATAATAATTTTATAAATATTATTAATTTAATTTTTAAATAAGTTCATAGTTATTTCAAAAAATAACAATCTTAAAGTGAAATTAGTTTTATTTTTTATTGAAAAACTAATTAAGATCTCATTATCATATTTACTTAAGAAAATAAAATAATATTTTTATTTAAAATTCATAAGGGTCATATTACTATTCATATTACTATTCATAAGGGTATGTTACTATTCACCAAAAATTAATTTTGTTCTATCAGACTCCAAATTACTTACTGAACACAACTCTAGATGACCATTTTTTGAAATTCAAAACATAGAAGAGGAAAAGTTGTGTTTAATGGTTTGATTATAAAATCGCATTCCATATTTATTTTCAAAACCTTGGGGTGTTACATCACAGGCCTGATCTGACTCAGTGCTTGGCTGACAGACAAGTGGTGGAGGCTAGGGAAGAGGTGAAGGTAGGTAGCCCAGGTCTTAGAGGTGCAGCCTCTAGAGAAATAATGGCTTTACTCTATACATAAATATAGTGCCTCAAGAATTTGATGAAATCTCTAATTAACTCTCCACAATACTGCATGTGTTTCTCAAAATCATCCTTGTTCTTCATAAACTTGTCCAACAATCGGTTAAATTCTGTGAGCTTTTGGACATGGGTCTTGAAATCTTGAGATACAGGAGGAATCCGTAGATTTTATACATGATACTTGAAATGATTTGTCATATCAATCTTGGAGATGATTTTGATGAAGTAGAAATACGCTTTCATGGAAATCTCTTCCTGAGCATCATTAGCAATTTTTGAGTGGATTTGTACCAGTTCAAGAACTCTATCATTGTTCTTGATAACTTCAGGTAGAGAAGACGTATAAAACCCACTGAGTACATTATGAAGCTCTTCTTTGACTACAGTTATGAGTAGACCAATGTCTATGTATGGTTTAAGGGATTGACCAGATGCTTTAGAGGCATTGATAGCTGTGGTCAGAGATTTGAGTTGATTTACCACCTTTTGAAGTCACCTGGTGTACTCATCAGTGATTTTATTACGATTGGAAACAAGATCTATCATTTCCTTCACAATATGTTTGTTACTTTAATAGATGTTTTCAAATAAGGAAGCTAGATAAGGTTGAATATGATACACAAAAACATGTGGGATTTTAGGAACAACAGGTTCTACAGGAGGAGTAACAAGATATGATCTCGAATGTAGCTCTCTTTGCATGTCCTCAATCATACTTCTTAGTGTCTTCACTTAATTTCTGATAATATTAATTTTAACTCTTACTTCTTGAATCTCATAAATCATTTTAGGTTGTATTTCCCAAATTATCTTTCCCAATAATAGTGAGGAATCTCTCTCACATAGATTGGTCATAGGAAGAGGTTGGGTATTCGTGAGTTTCTCAAATCCAGACAAGAGGGTAGCACCAAATTCCTTCATATCATCCTTACTTAAAAAATATGGTTGTTCGGATAAAGGTTCAAGACTATGGACTGGTACAGGATTATGTTCATTCTCAGGTGCGATATTGGAGACTGATTTCAACTGGAATATAGAGGAAAGATCATGTACTATTATTGAAACCTATTGAGAGTCATCCACATCATAGAAACTGGAGAACTTATATAGAGTGTATATAGGACTTGACTCAGTCAGATATGATGCTTCAATAGACTCGAGATTTGGGGTTTGTTCCCTCTCAACAGGTGCCTCCTTCTCAGGACCGAGAGGATTAGGATCTCTGTCTAATTCCACAGACTCATCTCTAAGTTCCTCAATCATTTCCTATCTAGCCAGCTGAAAATCTAGCTTCATTCATTCTTCAGTCGAAGGGATGATTTCAGGGAAATATATTTCCACAAGGAGTTCCTCAAGATTGTTCTCCTGCATAATAGGTAGTTCTTCCACTATATGTACTTACATGGCATGCTTTTCAGATTCTTTGGCATCTGATTCTTTTTCAGCCTCAGGTTTAATTTCTCTATTAACATCTTCTTTAGTAGTAGGGAATTCTCCTTCAAGAACATTATGAGGAACAATAGTGCTATCTTCTTCAATAATAAATGCTTCCCTAGGTGGAACTTCAGCCTCTTCTTCCACTTCTTCAGGATACTCAACAATCTCATGTGGTTCCAAACTAGGATCGGAAATATTTCTTGGTCTTGAGGGTTGTTCCACTGGATTTAATTTCTCATAAATTCTATCATTTTATTCCTCCCATTCCTTTTTCCAGGGATTCCAATTTATCTTCATTCTTTTGATATTGTCTTTTGAGTTGAAGAATTCACAATCCTTAATAACTTTATCTTTAGGTACAACCATACATTTGGAAAAAATCATGTATGAGATTAGCCAAGAGTAAAATAGGTAAGTTGACTTGGATGTGGATTTGATCAGCTCACACATATGGTGTATGATATAATTGCACAAGTTTAACTTATGCCAATTTTTCATAAGGTGGATCAGAAACACATCCTGATATTTCAAAACAGCAAAATCACCTTTTATTGGACTCACCAAATTCTGTATAAACTTGAACAGAAGCCTTGATTCACTATCTAGTTCAACTGCAATGGCTCTCCTCTAGGATCCATTTCTCATTAAGGATTTCAAAGCATCTTCTAAATAAATGAATTCGTTTTAAGGTGGAGGTCAACTCTGATAATCCTCACAAATACCTTCATGAGGTATCCTAAGGCATGTAGCCCATAACCTCGAAGAAAATGAGAATCTCTAGCCACTGACCCAACTTCTTACAACATAAATATCACCAGAATCAAAAGAAAGCTGTACATACTGGTAAAACTGGGATGATATCCTAGGGTAGATGGGTCTATCTTCCTTCGAGAACCACTCTAACCAGCCTAGCTATTCTAACACGTTCAATACTAGTGACTTACTAGACAAAATCCATTTGGGGAAAATCTCTTTCTCAGGTAAAAAATGCGGTTTACCATATTCACATTTAAACGTCCTTTAGGTGTTGGCTTAGGTGAAATATTCTTCTTCTTTGATTTGCGCCTCTCAGGTGTCGAAAATGAAGGATATTTCATTCTTGGCATTCAGTTATGGTTTGGGAGAGAGAGGGGGGGTTGTAGGGATGAAGAAGGGTTTGAAATTAGTAAGTATAAGAAACCCCTAGTGAAGAATCAAGTGACATATTCTTTATTTTATCATTTAGGAATACCAAACGTTGCAAAAATAAAAACATGGGAAAATAAAAAGGTGAAAAGGATAATTACCGTGATATGATTTTTTACAGAAAAAATTATAATGTATTTTTACGGTGATACTGTGTCTGGTTATTACGGTGAGACATTAAACGCATGTTATGGTGAGACAGTGAATGAACTTCATGGTGAGATTGTAAACAAGAACTTTAAGGTGAGATAGTAAACTATGAGACAATAACTGAGCATTATGGTGAGATAGTTACATGAAACACTAGCTGAGAAACCGTAATCATGAAATAATAATATATAAAAAAGTAAGATATTGAATCAGAAAGACGTGAACATCAAGATATCTATTTGAGTTTTATCATGCCTAGTTCATTTATTATGTAGTATATTCTTTCATAATTTAATGGTTTGGTGAATATATCAACATGCTGATATTCAGTACCAATAAATTGAAAAATGATATCACCTTTTTGATATAAATCTCTCAAAAATTGATGTCTTACATCAATGTGCTTTTTCCTAGAATGTGAAACAAGATTTTAGGAGATGTTAATAGCACTTTTGTTGTCACAATTTATATGTACATGTCTGAATTGATATCCATAATCTAGTAATGCGTGTTTCATCCACAAAATTTGTGCACAACAACTGCCAGCAGCTATGTATCCAGCTTCTATAGTAGATAATGCAACATAATTTTGTTTCTTATTTCACCATGATATTAGTGACTTGCCTAAAAGGTGACATGTTTCACATGTGCTTTTTCTATCTAACTTACAACCACCAAATTTAGCATCAGAATAACTAATTAATTCAAATGATTTTTCTTTAGGATACACAGTCATAGATTGGGTGTATGATTGAGGTATTTGAAAATTATCTTTACAACATTTAAATGATATTCCTTAAGATTTTCCTGAAAACGAGCACACATACACACACTGAACATAATGTCCAGACGACTAGATATTAAGTAGAGTAAACTTCCAAGCATTCCTCTATAAGTAGTAAGATCAACAGATCTTCCATACTCATCAAGATCCAACATACAAGTGGTACTCATGTGAGTGCCAGTACTTTTAGTGCTATCCAATATAAAATGTTTTAGAATATCTCTAGTATATTTACTTTGAGTTAAAACAATTCTATCATTATTTTGAAAGATTTGAAATCCAAGAAAGAATTTTAGTTCACACATTAAACTCATTTCAAATTCGTTTTGCATCATTTTAGAAAAATCGACACATAAATAATTCTTCAAAGATAAAAAAATAATGTCATCTACATAGATTTGAACAACTAAAACAACATTAGAAATTAATTTGATAAAAATGGTAGGATTAGATATTCCTTTTATAAAACCATTGGAAATAAGAAAATTACTCAATCTATCATACCATACTCTTGGAGATTCCTTTAATCCATATAATGCTTTTGATAGTTTAAATATACGATTTAGAAAATGAGGGTTTGTAAATCTAGGGGGTTTTTCAACAAAAACATCCTCAGCTATATACCGATTCAAGAATGTACTCTTAACATCCATTTGATATATTTTGAAATTCAAATGTGCAACATAGGCAAGTAGGATTCTGATGGCTTCAAGTCTGGCTACTGGTGCAATGGTCTCCTCATAACCAATTCCTTCTTCTTGACTATAGCCTTTTGAAACTAATCTAGCCTTGTTTTTAACTATGTTTCCAGCTTCATCTACCTTATTTCAAAACACCAATTTAGTGTCTATGGTGAATGTGTCCTTGGGTCTTTAAAGAAGTTTTAAAAATTTGTTCCTTTCAAACTGATTATGTTCTTCTTGCATATCCATCACCCAAAATTCATCATTGATAGCATCATTAATGTTTTTAGGATCAAGTTGTGATAAGAATACTTGATGTTTAAACTGATTTCTAAGAGAATCTCTAGTTTGAGTTCTTTTGTCTATGTCTCCTACAACAGCATATAAGGGGTGGTTCTTAAGGGTTCTAACAGTTCTAGAAAAAGAGGGACTAGTGATTTCAGGTTCATCAATAGATTCAGATTCATTGTGACTTGATTATAAGGAATTTCAAAATTTTAATTTTTCCTAGATTTTTCACAGAGGAATTTTAGGATTTTGAATTGATATTTAGATTTGATACATCATCCTCCAGATTCTCTAGGATGGTTTTAGGCTAATGTGGATTTATTTCATAAAATTTGACATGAATAGATTCTTACAAACATTTAGTTATTTTCCTTAACAATCTATAGGCTTTACTAGACAAGGAATATCCTAAAAAGATTCTTTCATCACTTTTGGATGAAATTTTTTCATGATTGTCTTTGGTATTAATAATATAAACTTTTCAACCAAAAACATTGAAGTAGCTAACCTTGGGTTTTCTATTATTCCATAATTCGTAAGGATTACTCTTAAGAATACGTCTGATCAACACTCTATTGATTATGTAGCATGTTTTATTGATAGCTTTAACCTAAAAATAAATAGGTAGGTCATATCCACTAAGCATTGTTCTAGAAATGTCTTACAGGGTTCTATTTTTCCTCTTTATAACTCCATTCTGTTGAGGTGTTCTAGGGACAGAGAAATTGTGACTATAAACATTTTCTGAGCAAAAGGATTCAAAATCTTGGTTTTCAAACTCACGGGCATGATCAATTCCTAATGATTTAATTCCAAGTCCACTATGATTTTCTAGAAACATGAAATATTTGGTAAAATAAGAGCATTATTCACTTTTGTGAGCCATAAAAAGGTCCAAGTATATCTAAAAAAGTCATCTACAAGAACATAAACATAGTAATTACCATTTAAACTAGAGACTCAAGATGGTCCAAACAAATCCATGTGGACCAGTTTGAGAGGTTCAGAAGTTGACACTTATTTCTTTTGTTTTAAGGAAACTTTGTGTTGTTTTTTCTTTTGACAGGGATTACACACTTGGTCATTTGGAAACTCAAGTTTGGGTAAGTCTTTAACTAGCCTTTATATAGTTAGTTTTCTATGGGAGTGAACATTACAGTGTCCTAGTATCCTATTCCAAAGTCAAGATTCTTTATGGAATACATTTAAGCATGAAGCATTTTGAGAAGCTAAAGAATGTAAATTAACAGAATAAACATTTTTCATTTCTTAATGAAGAAAATACTAATTCATCTTTAGAATTGAAGACATTACAAGACTAATTTTCAAATATAACATGAAATCCATCATCATATAATTGTGAGATACTAAGAAGATTATATTTTAATCCATCATGAAATTTTACTTTATAAATAAAAACTGAATTAGAGTTTCTGATTTGGTCAAGGCCGATAATATTTCCCCTGGCATCGTCACCAAATGTGACATGTCCTCCATATAATTTTATCATGTTCTTGAAGCATGAGTAGTCTCGTATCATGTGCTTTTAACATCCACTGTCCATGTAACATAGACTTTTACAGGATATCTTTATGTTTCATTCCTTCGAAAATATTAAGCGAAAACAGATTTTGATACCCATACTTGTTTGGGTCCAGTAATATTAGTAAGGTAGTGCTTTAATAACCCATATTTTCCTCATAGGTTTCTTATAAGAATTGTGTAAAGTATTTGAATGATAAACTATATTTGGTCTAAAAAAACTTGAAATAGTAGAATACGCATCATGGAATGAATTAGTTGATTTGAGTCCAGAACTGGGAGTAAAACTGTATGTCCTATATTTTGAAACATAATTTGTTATACCAAGGTTTCTTTAACCAGGTTGATATCCAATGCCATTATTGTATTTAGGGGTTATTTGGTTTCCTAGAATTTGGGTAAGAGTATTTTTCCCATTAGTAAACATTTTTAAGTCACATTTTAATTGCCCATTAGACCTTTTTAATTCACTGTTTTCTTTGAGCAGTTTATTATTTTTCTCCTTTTCAGTTGTGAGTTCAAATTTAACAGTTACGGTAAGATCATGCAGTTTCATTAATGATTTATATTTTTATTTTAGTTCATTTCATGTTTCCTGAATCATGTTATAAAATTCAAACATTTCTTCATTAGTCATATTTTTAGAGTCACTCTCATCTCTAGAATAATATGAATTATGTACAGAAGATTCAAGTGTTACCTCATATGTGTTTGTCCTAAAACACATATTGTATTTTTAATCCTGTTCATCATGTGATATCTCTGAGTCTCTTGAACTATCCTCAGAAGAACTCCATGTTTCTTCAGTTTCCATTCTGTATTTCCTGTCCTTGTCCTAATATTTATTTATACTTGAGCTTTGGGTAGTCGGCCTTTATATTTCCTCTGTGCTTACATTCATACCAGAAAATTTCATCAGTCTTTTCACTTTTTTCCAGTTTATTTTTTGGTCATATTTTTCTTTGATGTTATGCTTTCTAAAAAAGTTCTTATTTTTGTAAAATCATTGGAATCTTCTTGCTAGTTGAGCCATCTCCTCAATATTGTCAGGTGATGATTGTTCACTAGTAGATCTTTCTACAAAAGCTTCCAGTTTCCCATTTTCTTTGTGCTTAGAGGTGGTGGTCTTGAATGCAAAATATTTCCTCTTTGGTTCATCCTTCTATTACTTATTGAATTTCAGATCTTCTTTATACATCATCAGTTTCCCAATAATTTCTTTTACATGTAGCTTGCTGATGTCGTATTATTCTCTAATAGAAACAGATGTTTCCCTCCGCCATCCAGGTAGTCCTCTAAGGATTCTCATGATCGGTTCCTTGGCAGTGACTTCTCTTCCAAGAGAAATCATTGTGTTGAAAATCTCATTGAACCTAAGATACATGTCAGAAATAGGATCATTTGATTTCATTTTAAATTATCATATTTAATAGTTTAAATATTAAGCCTCATTTATTTTACACTAGATGTTCCTTCATGTGAGACTGATAGGGTATCCCAAAATTCATGGGCAGTTTTACAAGCAGAAATTCTATTGAATTATTCATCTCTTAAGGAGTATCATAAAGAATTCATAGCTTTGTATTTATTATTGTAAGTAGTTTTGGTAGGTTCAACCCATGTGATTCTATCAGTAGCAGGAATTTTGTATTCATCTATAATAGACGGCCACATTTCAAAACTCATTCTCTCTAAATGGATTTTCATTTTAATATTCCATTGAGCATAATTGGTTCCATTAAAGAATGGTGGTATTTTGGTTTCATCACCTTCCAATATATTATCCATAATAACGTATTACTTTAAAAGATCTATAAATTTAGAATTAAAAGAAATTTATAGATCTTTAAAGTACAACTACAATCACAGTTGAATAAGATTACACAAAGTCCTAATAAACAACCTCTGATACCAAATGTTTGTCGGAGTAGATTACTCAAGAGGGGAGGGGTGAATTGATTTACTATAAAAATTTCTATAAAAATTATTTCAAAAATGTTTCCCCAAATATTAAATATAGCCCAGTTAATCAAGGTTTTACTGTTATAAGAGTTTGACTATTTAAGTAATTTTTTGAAGATTGATTAATTATCGGTAATCTTAATTTGTGTTATTTATATTACTTTTGAAGTAATTATACTAAGACAATCCAGTTATAACTTCATTCCAAGACTAACTATAAATGTGAAAGTAGTTATTTCTGAATTATACAATAAAGAAAAAACAAAGAAAACTAATTTAAGCAACACAACAGATATGAAACAAGTGGTTCAGTCTCAAGCGAATACCTAATCCACTCCACTTGGTGATCACATGCCACCAAGAAGTTTATATAAATAAACATTGATCCATACCCTAGATTGTGGTTAACAATAGTACACATACTGTCCAGGTCACACAGGGACCTCTTCCATATTTTTCGTGGGTACAAAAAATAACCAGGCCACACAGGGAACTCTTCCACACTTATCCGTGGGTATACAAAAGGGTAAATGAGTGTTTGAGTAAGGATATATTGTATCATTTAGTTTTATACGGGTCATAGAGTGTGTTGTTCTACAGGTACACACTCTTCTAGAAAGGTAATAAACATATACACAATAGAGAAAAAATTTGGAGATGGGTGTAGAAGTGCTCTGAGTGTTAGTATTTGCAGCTTCAGACTTCTGAGATGAAGTAGATGCCGAATTAGAGTCCTCATCTATAAATCATAGTGTCATGATTCATCTTGGGTTCTTCATGAGGTTTGATAGAGAGAATATGTTCTCTATGCATCAAATATGCTTCGTGTGTTCTTCAGTAGTGTCAAGTTTCATGTCGTAGGCCTTTCCTTTTTTAACATTCTCTATTTGTGTTCTCAGTTTTGGTGCCCATGACCTTGCTTTTAGTTTTGTATTGCATGCCCTGATTCTTGGCTAAACTTCACTTTTATCTTGGAATACATTTGTTGGATCTGATAGGTTGCATGGATACCACACCTCATACCTCGTACAATCAGATGATATTTCTATAAAGAAACATGAATTATGTCAGTGCATTTAAAATATTCAAATACAACGGTTAGAGATTAAATAGTAAGATGACAAAATATTTTAAGAAATGGTGTCATAGTAAGTCATAGAAACAATGTCTCCTTCACACGATGTCTAGATTTATCACGGTGTCTTGTGGGCACGTTGTCTCGCGGTCACGGTGTCTTATTCACGGTGTCTTGTTCACAGTGTCTTGTTCATGGTGTCTACTTCATGGTGTCTGCTTCACGGTGTCAGCTTCATGGTGTCTGATTCTTCACAGTGTCTTGCTTTATAGTGCCTTTCTTTATGGGATTTGCTTCATAGTGCGAGAAAGACATAACCAGTGGAATACTCACGGTGTCTCAAAATTTTAAAAGTAACTTTGTTCAGACTTGAGAAATGATGATAATAGAATGGATCAGACTTAAGCATTTGTCAAAGAAGGTATTATGAGAGTACATCAATGATAGTATAATATAATTAAACTAAATATAGAACAATTAAGATCTTGAATGGATCTTATTAAAGCATGAGAATACATTAAACATTAATACACATGATTTGATATAATTTACAAGAGTCAACTCAGTTGAATAGGATTTCTGATCATTTAAACATGATTAACACATGAGGATTCCAAAAATCTAGTATAATATGGAAGGGTTCATTCCCACAAGGGGGATGGACCTCCATTAACTAGAGGCATAAACTCCTCGTTGACACCCCCACCCTCAGGTCGATTCAAGGGGAATCTGCCCCCCATTCCAATGATGAACTTATTTGGGACTCTCTCCACAAATATTATCGATGAATCAATTCCATTATCCAAGGAAAAATGGTATGTTCATCTCCTCCCATATTCCACTACTATTTGGGTGCTAACAGATAGGGGTCCCACATGTCCTTAGAAATTCATGTAATGAATAGTCCACCAAGCTAAGGAAAAGGTGGAATTCATCCCTACTCTTGCATCCCTAGTCCAAATCACCTGATTCTAAAATTAGGGGAAGTCCTATAAAACCACCCATTAAGGTTCGTCTTTAATGGCTCCATTGGTCCCTTCCAACTTTATCATATCCCAACATATCCTCTCAACTAGTGAATAGTGATCATTTTCTTCCAATAAAGGATTGAGACACCAGATACCTCGTAATAAGGTTGGGTTCACTAATTTAAATCTCTTTCACCATAGACAAATGTTATGTGCCATCTGATGATATGTAAAATCAGCTTGTAGGTCCTCATTACAATGACACTCACTAGAATGAAGTTCCTCCCTTCTCTACCAATAATTGATATTGAGGTCCTCTCCTTTCTTCTAAATGCCAAGAAAAATATCATCCATACTCCAACACAAAACCAAGAAGAGGTCCACCCAAATTCATTATAAATTAGTAAGGAGTCCCACACTAATCTCTTAATAACCAGAGTGAAGAGCCTCCCTAAACTTTTGATAACCATAGGATATGTCCTACCATTTTCCTTACCAATGATAATGGTGGTCCTCCCCATGTTCTATCCAATGAGAGTAGAGGTTCTCCTCACTCCTCCACTAGTTAGAGTGGAAGTCTTATCCATGTTATAACTAACCACCACAGAGATCCTCCCCATACCTAAGACATAACCTAAACTGAAGAATCATACCAAGGGAGAATAGAGAACACTGATTATTGAAGGTGCATCCGAAGAAAACACCAAGTCATCAATAACCTCATATAAATCTCTGGTTATATACTGATAGATGACTTGATAAGGGTATATCCACCCCAACTACCATTATCAGGGGAAGGATCTCAATATCAAAGGATCTAAATTCCATAATCCTAGGTACACAAGGTCTCTAAATCCTTTCAAATGATAATGTAGGTAGATGATGATCTGAATCCTTTCATGATGATCATACTAAATCCATCGTTATCACCACCATATTTAATCCTCTACAAATATAATGTTGAAAATTTAGATTTTTCAGGGTTAGTATTGGAACCATTATATGGTGATCATTTTTACAAGTATAAGATGGTCACCACTACACTCTCGCATATGGAGGTGGTGAACACCCCATCCTATAATGATATTTTGATGTAGTCGGTATCACCCCAGAGAGATATCCCATCATGATATGAATATATACATTCTATAGTTAGTCCAC